>JAJHZJ010000592.1:3615383-4882883 GCA_023548195.1 Bettongia penicillata ogilbyi
CTTCTTCCTCTTCTTTTGCAGTAATTATTGAAGATACTGTCTTATTTCTTCTCTGCACCCTTCACACCTGACTTGCACTCACTCCCTATGTTCAATCCATTGCCAGATCTTACCATCTGACTCATCATCATCTCAACTCATTCAACTAGAGTAGCCCCTGATTGTCTCTAGGATAACATAGAAATTCCTCTGTTTGGCTTTTAAAACCTTTCTTCCACAATTTCTAGTACAGCCCATCTAGCCTTCTCTCTGATTCTCACACACACCACTCATATCCCAACTGCACACCTTTGTGCTGGCTATTCCAAAGACTTACAATGTATATTCCCTCATCTCCATCTCCTAGAATTCTCTCCTCCATTATTACACAGCTCAAGTAATATCTTCTGCATTGAGGCTTTCCTGATCCTCCTTGTATTTAACTTCCTTGTAGAGATTTGCATTTATTTCCTTTATGTTTTTTTGAACTTGTGTTTCCAGTGCTTAGCATGCTACCTGAAAAATAGCATATGCTAAATAAATGTTCATTGCTTGACTGCTTTCACTAGGAACATCAGGAAAGGCCTGTGATAAGAGGTGATACCAGAGCCAAGCTTCGAAGTAAACTACATAGAGTAGTACATCCCACGTTACTTGCCATTTCCAATTGGCTTCGGCAGATTGGAACCCCAACCTGCCAAAGTTTAGAGGCAGCTGAAAATTTCTATATCTGTAAGGTTAATTTTAGGACCCTGAAGGATCTTACTGTCACTTCAGGAAACCCCACTGGTGTGTTCTCCCATGATTATCAATTAGCTAGTCATAGTTAAATGACTTTCAAATCGAGGTATTTACTAAGGTAACTAAGAATGGTTGTAAATCATTCTTCCTAAAAGTCTGTTATACACCCTCTTAGAAGTAAATACTGATTCCAGGGAAATGAGAACAAAGCTGACACAGAACATATGGGAAAGGCATAACTCACAACTACTTATGAAATGGAAACCTTTTTTTCTCTTCATGGAATTGTCATGAAGTTTCCCAAAAGCATGTGAGTTTTAAAAGAAAAAACTATTAGCAGAGGCATCATTGTCTCAACAACATCTGCCACTAGCTTCAGCAGCAAAGCCCAATGAAGAGCCAACCCTGAAAAGCAGGGTTTGACCCAGTCTAGCAGGGAATCCCTGAGCAAGTCACTTAACCCTGTTTGCCTCAGTTTCTTCATCTATAAAATGAGCTGAAGAAGCTAGAGAAACAAACCACTACAGTGTCTTTGCCAAGAAAACCCCAAAAGGGGTCATGAAGATTTGGACACAGCTAAAAATGACTAACCAATAACAAAAGCAGTGAATCAACTTGGCAGCAAAGACATCATATCCTTTAGGCAAGGGAATAATTTATCCTTTGGCTGTGTCAATTTAGAAGTGAACACTGAGAGATTCCACGTAGGGAGAAAAGGACTCAGGGTAGGAGGTACTCCTTGGCTACTTGTTCCCAAATATGGGTTTGGGATCCTTTGTGTTTCAAATTTGAGTCATTTCTCCTCAAGGCCGTCTTTTATGTATGAAAGGGAGAGTACATCCCACACTGCGGAGGGGCAGTGTTTAGTACCCACCATTTTCACTTTGAGTTCACTTTCCTAGGGAGCAAGCGTATAAAGTTCAGATGGAAATGTGCCCCTAGTTTGTTGGATTTTTTTGGGGGGGGCGATAATTTTGTATGTCAGTATTTGCTATATCTTCTCAGTAAATATTTTTGATAGCTTTTAATAAAACTAACTGATATGGGAGGGGGAGGTGATATACCAGAGAAGGGCTGATAAATTACAGTATTAGAAACTACAATCCTTTCACCTTACAAAAAAAGTAATTGACTTCCTTCTGTGACCGTGACCCAACAAAATGACTTGGAATTGGGAACTAACCTGGGAGGAAGTGTCAGCTCCGCTTGGGTCACCTCCCGATGCAAGCCTATTCTGATGTTCCTCATTCAACTGGCCCATAGGAGTGGAGGTTTGGGTGAGTGAGGCCAGAAGAGGTATTACACGGGGAATCTCTGAGGTGGAGGTAAGGAAGGAGTGTGATCTGGAAACAGGGAAACAATCCAAAAGGCATAGACACAGGAGGTAGAATTTATATATATGGAACCACAAGGTGGTAAATTTGGCAGAAACACAGAAGGCGTGGATGAGAATAATTTTCAATAAGGCATTTCACATTCACATAACATAATTTTTATTTCTTTTCTCAACTGATGGATTTGCCTTTTGTTCACAGTTGTTACGTTTTTTCATCTATTTAATAGTTAGAATCATACTCAGAAGAAATCAAATCAACAGGTAAAGGTCCTTTATGAATATATGCTAAACTTTTTCAACATATGTTCATCTTCCTTTACTACAGGAGGGCATAAAATTATAGATTTATACCTGGAAGGGATTGTATAGATCATCTAGTTCAACCATCTCATTTTGCAGAAGCGAGGTTACGTTATTTGTCCCATGTTACATAGCTGATAAGTGTCTGAAACGGGATTTGAACGCAGGTCCTCCTAATTCCAAGTTCAACTCTCTACTGTGATGTGCAGCCTTTCTTTCATGATGAACAGGAACTAAGTAAGGAAAAAAATTGTCTTATATTTGACTTCATAGATCAGGTCAATGGGAACTTTTCTGGAAAAAGAGATGGCTATGCTATATATAAAGGAAAATCATCAGATCTTTCATCTTCCTCCCAGATCTACCACATTGTTTAGTTTGTTTTTTACCCAACCTATAGGTCAGATTAATGAGCCCTATGTCCTGGTTTATAGTGCAGTTGTTCAGTTATTTCAATCTTGTCTGACTTTTCATGACCTCACTTGGGGTTTTCTTCACAGAGATACTGGAGTGGTTTGCCACTTCTTCCTCTAGCTCATTTTACAAATTAGGAAACTGAGGCCAACAAGGTTATATGTTAAGCAAGCAAAGTCACAAAGGTAATAAGTTTCTGAGACCAGATTTGAACTCAGGAAGATGAGCCTTACTGACTCCAGGCCCAGAGCTCTATCCACTGTGCCACCTAGGTGTTGTCCTGGCATATAGATTGTAAAATAATATGAAAAATTTACTGTTGGGGTTAAGCTAGAGTGAGTATGGATAGAAAAATCCAATATAAAGCTATGAAGGAAATCCAGTATCAGTGTCTTCTCTCCCTTTCAACAGCCCTTGCCTCTGCTCTAATAGGGGTCCTTTGTTTCAAGAGTCCATCCAAGCCTGCCTTTCTTAAATCTTGCTTACTCATTCCCTATTTACTACCCTTTGGTACCTACTCATCCTATAAGCCAGTCCCCCTGTAGCTGACAACCTGTTCACCAGGGAGAAAACAACACATAGCAGAAAGAACCCTATACCAAGAGTTGGAAGGCCTGGGGGCTGATGCCAGCTCTGTTGCCAATTTACCGTGTGATTCTTGTCAAGGCATTTCTCATGTCTGGGTTTCAGTTTCTCGACGTATAAAGTGAGGTTGTTATTATCGTTGTTGCTAGTCCTTCATTCTCAAAGAAGACCATGACATCAGGGAAGTGATGCAGTGTCTTGCAAGTGAATTGGATTTAGGTAAGGGAGGGCTGTACAAAGTCAGCAGCCTTACTTTCTCCTCTGGAGCTGTCTGGGTCCAGTGGTCAGATACACAACAGAAAAACTGGAAATGTTCTCAGATACAGTAGGAGAACTTGACCTTTTTAAGCAAAGGTCTTTAATAGATCTAAGTTTGAGGCAAGACAGGAAAGTTGGACAGAATGATCTCTGACTAGAACCCACCATTTTCAGTTTGAGCCCACTTCCCAGGGAGCAAGTATATAAAGCCCAGAGGGAAAAGTACTCCTAGTTTGTTGGAATTTTTTGGGGGGTAGAATTTTGTATTTCATATTTGCTATATCTTCTCAGTAAATATTTTTGATAGATTTTAATAAAACTAATTGGTAAGGGAAGGGGCTGATATACCAGACAAGGGCTGATGAGTGCCAGTATTTAGAAACTACAACCCCTTCACATTACAGAAAAAGTAGTTGACTTCCTTCTGTGATCATAACCCAACAAAGTGAGTTGGAATTGGGAATTAACCTGGAAGGAAGTGCTATGCCTCGATTTCGTGTCAGCTCAGTTTCAGTCACCTCCGGATGCTATGGTGGAGGTAAGGAGGGAGTATTTTATCTAATTTGCCAAAAGTAGTTCAAATTTTACTTTGGAGCTCTTCCACCATATTCTCATTCTCATAATGCTTCTTCTTTAGTTTCATCCAGTCTCTCTCTGTCTCTGTCTCTCTCTCTGTCTCTGTCTCTGTCTCTCTCTCTCTCTCTCTCTCTTTCTCTCTCTCTCTCCCACCTCTATTCATCCATCTTTTCTTCTCTCTTTCTGCTCTATTCCCCCACTGTCCCCTGACTTTTTCCTCTCTCATCTCTCTCATGCTTCTTCCCTCTTATCTCTCTCTCTCTCCCTCCCTCCCTCCCTCTCTCTCTCTCTCTCTCTCTCTCTCTCTCTCTCTCTCTCTCTCTCTCTCTCTGTCACACACACACACACACACACACACACACACACACACACACACACTTGCACACTTCAGCAGTTACCCAGAGATCGAAATACCCAAACTGTGTGGCCCATTGCTAACAGAGAGCCAAACTTCATTAATACTTGGAGCACTTTAAATCAATATTTAGACATTTAATTATTTTGCTCATTTCAGTTGCATACATTAGTAGGGCCTGATAGGACTATTAGGGCTCCCTGTGATTAACATATTTGAATCAGCAAAAGGTGCCAATTAAAGAAAAATCTACTCGTTTCTTGGCCTACCATAAAAATTTGCATAACTTAGCAATTATTTTATCATTTTGAATATCTATTAAAAAGTGGTTTTTCGGAGTTTAATTGTAAGCTATATTCAACATCTTTGAAAGCAAACAGCGTCTTCCATGTACTCAGAGTCAAATGTAAAAATTATTTGAGGAAATCTGAGATTGGGAAGTATTTGTACCATCTCTCTAGCCACAGTACAGTGTTCACATTTGATCTGCCTCTTATTCAAACAGCATTCACCGCTGACTGGAGAAGCTTGTATTCTGGTGAGGTCCAAGATGGTAAATTTCTCAGGATAGTTTATCTGAAGTCCATTGAAAAAGTTAAGAATGAGACCAATATTAATAGTAACAACAAAAATACTGATCAACAAAAAGTTTAAAATGACATTTCTAATGGAAAAATCCTCACAATCTCTACTCTGTATAGATTAAAAAACTTCCATGATACAGTAAAGGAAATCAAAGTCATGTGGCAAAAAGTCCATGACTGTCCTTATCATCCCAACTGATTAAGATGATTTTGATAAGACTTCTAGAAGATGAGCTGAAGGGACAGAATTTGGAATTCAACATTTTTTTAAAATGGTAAAAATAAATGGACGATGATAACTATGAAGAAGAAAAAGAAGGGTCAGTAGCCAATACTTTTCATCAGTTACAAAAAAATATTTTATTCATGTTTGTAATCATCTGCTGAATATGAAACAACACCAATAGTAAGATAACACATTGTCCTAGAACCTTCTATGCATGAATTCCTTAAATAAAAGATAAAAACATGATTATCTTGCAGAGCTCTCGTTTCTCTTCCTAATCTTTCCTCCACCTCTCATACTTGATTTTCAAAGTCCTTTTTGAGTTATTTCATGACATGACACCATTACATATTTAATTTGGAGGTTTTGGATACAGAAGCCTTAACTTTTAGGTCTTCCTCTGATTGTAATGCATTGTTCTTGCTCATCCAAAAGGATGGAAGAAAATACCTGTTCACTAAGAAAGTAACCTTCTATAGTCTTATTTTTTTTTCCATTTTTTGGGCATTTTCCCATTCAGTTACTTGACTTTTGAGTCCTTTTTCAAGAGTAGGGCATACTCTGGGGACTTCTAAGTTTTCAGTTACTCTAAGGTGGCACAATCAAGGAAGAGGTGTTTCCTCCTCTCCTGGACTGTGCTCTGGTCTGGGAGCTACTGCAAGCTTTTCTGCCCAGGATGTTTGAAACTGTCTTTGGAGTTTGTGGGTTGACCAATCTGGGAACCACAGCTGCTGCCAGGGATTCCACCCCTGAGGCCTGCTCCGGTCCTGTTCCTGCCAATGCCACATGACCAAGGCTGGGCTGCACTCCACTCCAAGCTTTGTGCAATAGAGATTTTCTGCCCAGAATTCTGGAAGTGGGGTTCCCTCTGTACAACTACCGCCAGCTCCACCACACCAGCATGCTCCTCCTCACCCCAGGACCACCACTCAGGGCTGATATCCAGATCAGTCACTTGATTCTCCCACGGACTTTAGGTGGAGGGCTTCTAAAATGGACACTGTGCTGCAGCAACCACTGCCACCCTGGGGCTGCTGGGGTCAGACAGCGTTCCCTCTCACCCAGGTGAAAGTGCTTTCTCACTGGCCTCTGAATCTGTCTTTGGCATTTATGGGTTGAATAATCTGGAAACCACAGCCACTGCCAGGGATTCCACCCCTGAGGCCTGCCCTGTTCCTGTTCTGGCTGATGTTGCATGGCCAAGGCTAGGCTGCACTCTGCTCTACACCTGGTGCAATTACTGTCTACCTTCTGGGCTGTCTTGGGCTGAAAATCTCTTTCACTCTGTTGTTTTGTGGCTTCTGCTCCTCTAAAATTTGTTTAAGGTCATTTTTTTACAGGTATTTTATGGGCTATGGGAAGAGAGTTAGAGTAGGTGCATCTTTCTACTCTGCCATCTTGACTCTGCCCCATAAAAGATAAAAACAAAAGCAGCACTGCTTATTACTACTAATATTTCTTGTAGTTGTTTCATTATTTTTTTCAGTTGTATCCAACTTTTTATAATCCCATTTAGAGGTTTATTTTGGCATAGTTACTGAAATGATTTGCTATTTCCTTCTCTAGCTCATTGTACAAAGAGAAAACTGAGGTAAACATGGCTAAGTGATGTGCTCAGGGTCACAGAGCTAATAAGTGTCTGAGGCCAGATTTTAACTCATTAAGATGAGTCTTCATGACTCCAGGTCCAGCACTTTATCTACTGCATCATCTACCTTCCCACAACCACTAGAAGATTATTATTATCATCATTGATGTTATTATTATATCTTACATTGCTATAACTATTGTAGTACAGCAGAAAGTGTATTAGAGCCAGAAAGCTTGGGTTCAGAATCCTGGTTTCACTGCATACGTACACACCAAATGACTTTGAACAATCTTCTAGCCCTCCCTAAACCTCAGTTTCTTCAACACACAATGAGAGGAGTGATGGAAAGCCACTGAGCATGAGCAAGAGCTTCCTGAGAAGGGAAAGGCATGGGGCTGGGGCAGGGGGAGATGTGGAGAGAGCTTCTTAAAGATAACTTTGAAACCATGGGTTGGGATCTTAACTTGAAGTTGCAATGAATTCACTGATACTTTTCAGGTTCACAAAAAAAGAGGAAATTCAAGATACATATAGAACTTTCAATTTTAAAACAAAGTACAGTTAACACTTTGAGGAACTGAAATAGACAACATAGAAGACAAACTATCAAGTCATTTTGTTTTCAACAGCACAAACATCAAAACATCATATGGTTGTAGAATGAGCTCAATATTTTAAAACTCAACCCAGATCTACATCAGGATTACATGCCAAAAATGCTCACCTTTGCCACATGCCTTGTTCAAAGAATTTCATCCTTCTCAACTTCTTAATTAAGCCTTGTGATGTATGCATATAGTGAATAAATTCTGAAATAAAACCACTGTAACAAATTTCAGAAAAAGTGGTCATCAGGCTATATTTTAGATAAGGTACTGGGTCTTAGAAATGTCTTTGAGGCACTGCTGCTATTCTGCAAAGAAAAAAGATCTCTATTCTGAGTTTTGTCCTTTCTCTTAGAACATATATTTCTTCTTTTTATCTTATTCATTCAATTTTAGTCTTGCATTTAACATTTGCACATACAACTCCTTGCAAGTAAAGATAGTTTTATCTGTCTTTATCTGCCCAGCACCCAGAACAGTGCCTGGTATACAGTAGTTGCTTAATAAATGGACATTAATTGATATAGTAAATATGTTACCAGTTACTATAATTGTGGGTTCATAACTTTTATTTATTTTTAAATAGTACTTTATTTTTTTCCAACTACATATAAATATAGTTTGCCACAGTCATTTTTATAAGATTTGAATTCCAAATTTTTCTCCCTCCCTCCTTTCCCTCCAACCTCCCCAAAATACAAACAATCTGATATAGGTTATACATGTGCAATCATGGAAACATATTTCCATATTAGTCATGATATGAAAGAAGAAACAGAACAAAAAGAAAAAGCCACAAAAAAGTAAAAATGAGATGCTTCAATCTGCATTAAGACTTTGTAGTTCTTTCTCCAGATATGAATAGATATGTTCTTATAATATGCTATCATTTTTTATCATGAGCCTCTTGGAATTGTCATGGATTGTTGTATTGCTGAGAAGGGCTAAGTCAATCATAGTGGCCCATCGCAATGTTACTGTTACTGTGTACAATGTTTTCCTGGTTGTACTCAATTCACTCAGCATCAGTTCATGTGAATCTTTCCAGGTTTTTTTTTTCTGAGATCTGCCTGTTCATCTCATTATTTCTTATAGCAAAATAGTATTCCATTACATTCATATACCACAACTTTTTCAGTCATTCTTCAACTGATGAGCATTCCCTCATTTTCTACTTCTTTGCTACCACAAAATAACTGCTATAAATATTTTTATGCATGCAGGTCCTTCTTCCCTTTTTATGATCTCTTTGTTATATATACCTAGTAGTGGTATTTCTGGATCAAAAGGTATACGCAGTTTTATAGCCCTTTGGATGTAGTTACAAATTTCTCTCTAGAATGGATTGATCAGTTCAAACTCCACCAACAACACATTAGTGTTCCAATTTTCCCATATTTTCTCTAACATTTATCATTTTCCTTTTCTGTCATATTAGCCATCTGATAGGTATGAGATGGTACCTCAAAGTAATTTTAATTTGCATCTTTCTATTCAATACTGATTTAGAGTATTTTTCATGACTATAGGCAGCTTTAATTTCTTCATCTGAAAACTCCTTGCTCATATATTTTGACTATATATCAATTGAGTAATGACTTATATTGTTATAAGTTTGACTCAGTTCTCTATATGTTTGAGAAATGAAGTCTTTAGGGGAAATGCTGCAAAAATTTTTTCCGATCTTTCTGTTTCCTTCTAATCTTGGTTGCATTCATTTTGTTTGTGCAAAGCATTTTCAATTTAATGTAATCAAAATTATCCATTTTGCATTTCATAATGTTCTCTGTTATTTAATCATACATGCTTCCCTTCTCCATAGATCTGATAGGTAAACTATTCCTTGCTCTCCTAATTTGCTAATGGTGTCACCTTTTACGTCTAAATCATTGTGACCTTTTGACCTTATCTTGGTAAACAGTGTGAGATGTTGGTCTATGTCTATTTTCTGCCATACTATTTTCCATTTTTCCCAGTAGTTTTTGTCAAATAGTGATTTCTTATCCCAAAATCTGTCGTCTTTTGGTTTACCAAATAATAGATTGCTATAGTCATTAACTACCATGTGTTAGGTACATGAACTATTCCACTGATCTCCCACTATATTTCTTAACTAGTACCAAATAGTTTTGATGGTTGCTGCTTTATAACATAGTTTTTATATCTGGTATGGCTAGGCCACCTTCTTTTCCATTTTTTCCATTAATTTTCTTGATATTTTTGAACTTTTGTTCTTCCAGATGAATTTTCCTATTATTTTTTCCTAGCTCCATAAAATAATTTTTGGTAGTTTGATTGGTATGGCACTGAATAAGTAAGTTAGATAAAAATGTCATTTTTATTATATTATCTCATCCTACCTATGAGCAATTGATATTTTTCCAATTGCTTAGATATTGCTTAGATATGACTATTTGTGTGAAAAGTGTTTTGTAATTGTGTTCATATAGTTTCTGAATTTGCCTTGGCAAGTAGATGCCTAAATATTTTATATTGTCTACAGTTATTTTAAAAGGAATTTCTCTTCCTATTTCTCGCTGCTGGATTTTGTTGGTAATATATCCAAATACTGATGATTCATGTGTGTTTGTTTTATGTCCTGGAAGTTTGTGAAAGTTGTTAATTATTTCAAGAAGTGTTTTAGATGATTCTCTAGGATTCTCTAAGTATACCATCATATCATCTGCAAAGAGTGATAATTTTGTCTCTTCACTGCCTATTCTAGTTTCTTCAACTTCTTTTTCTTCTCTTTCTAGTGCTATATTGAATAATAAAGGTGACAACGGGGATTCTTGTTTTACCCTTGATCTTACTGGGAAGGTTTCTAGCTTATTACAATTACACATAATGCTTGCTGATGGTGTTAGATAGATACTATTTATCATTTTAAGGAAAGCTCCATCTATTCCTACTTAGTTGTTTGTTTTTTAAAAAAGACATAGGTCTTTTTTTCTACATCTATTGAAATATTCACATGATTTTTGTTGGTTTTTATTATTGGTATGGCCAATTATGCTAATAACTTTCCTAATATTGAACCAGCCTTCCTTTCCTGGTATAAATCCCACCTGGTTATAGTATATTGTTTTGGCAACAAATTGCTGTAATCTCTTTGCTAATATTTTATTTAAAAATTTTGCTTCAATAAACATTGGAAAGAATAGTCTCTAATTTTCTTTCTCTGTTTTGGTTTTTCCTGGTTTAGGTATTAGCACCATATTTGTGTCATAAAAGGAATTTGGTAAGATTCCTTCTTTGCCCTTTTCTCAAATCATTTATATAGTGTTGAAACTAATTGTTCGTTAAATGTTTATTGGAATTCACTTGTGGGGGGATGGAACCAAGCTGGGGGAGTGAGAGCACATACTCAACTAAAGTCTACCAAAAAATCCTACAGATATCTCTATAAAGATAATCTGAATAAATTTTAGAGTGGTAGAATCCACTAGGAGACAAAGTGTGGCATATTTCTAGCCCAGGACAGTCCAGAGGGTCAACAGAAAGGATCTGTTACACGGGGCTGGGGGAGCGCAGAGCACACAGGCTGCACCAGTGCAGACAACACTATAGGGAAACACTGGGAAAGACTGAAATAGAAGCAGCAGTGCAGACTGTCAAACATATCAGCCCAGGATGGGAGTCCAGTGGAACTGAATGAGAGAGAAACGCAGGATTCCTATTAACAGCAACAGCTGCTCCTGAGACTATCAGCCTGCAGATTAAATGTCTGTAAGTCACCTATTTGAACTTCTGGGAGCCAGTTGGAGTGATCCATAAGTGCTCTTTCCCTCTCCTTGTTGACCTTGAAAAACCCAGAGAATATTTCCCCAGGAAAAATCCTGGAATAATGGGAACAGCCAAAGGGGTAAACAGTCTCTTAGCTTGAGAGGCTAGGAAAATTGTTTAGTACAGATGCTCTTGCTGTGGATGAAGGGGACCAGTGCAGGACTGGAGCAGTCCCAGACAGCCCCATCTCAGCAAAGCAGGAGGAGATCCTGAGCCCCAGGGAGATGAAGCCCATAATCACCAACACCAGGCACCTAGGAGTGCCTCAGCACAGCCAGGGAAATAAGGAAGACACTAGTGCAGATGGGGTTCACCAACAGTTAAGCTTGCCTGTGCTCTAGCTCAGGAGACTAGACTTCCTGTGGCCAGACCATCCTTCCCCAACACTTAACACAGATAGTTCCAGGATTACTCAGGGGAAATTCAGAAAGACTTCACCTGGCCTCTGCCTTCCCTTGCCAGCCAACTCAGCACCAGGTAAGCTGCAGGATTCTAACTTCTAGCTGAAAGAACCAAAGACCACAATAAACAAAGTCTCAAGTTCTCAGCACAAGAACTCTGGGACAGAGCTGTCTGTGCCCCACAAGTAGAGATACACTTTAAAAGCAAGAAAAAGGTAATCAACATGAGTAAGTATCAAACAAGAAACTAAAAGATCATAATATCTTGCTATGGAGACAAATGCCAAAATACAAATATAGAAGAAGTCAGTGTTGAGACTGTACTCCTATTGGGAACCTCAGAAGGGAATAAAAATGGGCCTCAAGTCCAAAAAGCTTTCTTGGAAGAGCTCAAGAAGAATTTTAAAAGCCAAATTAGAAAGGGAGAATAAAAACTGGCCAATGATTCTAAAAAAAATAAAAAAAAAAACAATTCACAGGAGAATTTAAAAGAAAAATTGGGCAAGAGATACAAAACCTAACTGGAGAAATAACTTCTAAAAAGGAAAAATTGGGGGGGAGAAGCCAAGATGGCAGAGTAGAAAGATTCACATATGCTAGCTCAGAACCTACAGCCAATAAAATACCTGCAAAGAAGAACTCCCAACAAATTCTGGAGCAGCGGAAGACACACAGCAACAGAGTGGAGGAGATTTCTGTTCCAGAGAGACCTGAAAGACTGACACCAAAGGTCCATCGCACACTGGACCCAGAGCAGAGCCCAGCCCTGCCTTGGCCACACAACACCCAGAGGAGCAGATCTGAGCAGGCTTCAGGGAAAGAATTTCCAGCTGCTACACAGATCCCTCCATCCACAGACACCAAAGGTCATTGAGAGAGACTGTTTGGCTGGCCGAGAGGGCTCCATAACTCAGGCCCCCTCGGGAGGCAGTAGCATAGGCAGCAGAGGACAGGAGCTTCTAAAGCAGACAGGAGCTCAGATCCATTGTTGAAGGGCTCTGCATAAATCCCCTGAGGGAACTGAGCCCTGTGAGGTGGCCCTGCCCCCACCCAAGCAGCTGAATTTAATCTCACACTGAATAGCAGCCCCGACCCCACCAAAAGCCTTGAGGCTGGGAAGCAGCATTTGAAGCTCAAACCCTAAGCACTAGCTGGGCAGATCTGGAGGCAAAGCAGGGGTGGAGAGGAATCTCAGAAGTCAAGTAACTGGCTGGGAAAATACCCAGAAAGGGGAAAAATATAAGACCATAGAAGGTTACTTTCTTGGTGAACAGATATCTCCTCCCATCCTTTCTGATGAGGAACAACAATGCTTACCATCAGGAAAAGACATAGAAGTCAAGGCCTCTGTATCCTAAACATCCAAAATATGGGCTCAGGCCATGGAAGAGCTCAAAAAGGATTTTGAAAATCAAGTGAGAGAGCTGGAGGAAAAAATTGGAAGAGAAATGAGAGAGATGCAAGAAAAGCATGAAAAACAGGTCAACACCTTGCTAAAGGAGACCCTAAAAATGCTGAAGAAAATAACACCTTGAATAATAGATTTATTCAATTGGCAAAGAGGCTCAAAAAGTCAATGAGGAGAAGAATGCTTTCAAAAGCAGAATTAGGCAAATGGAAAAGGAGGTTCAAAACCTCACTGAAGAAAATAGTTCTTTCAAAATTAGAATGGAACAGATGGAGGCTAACGACTTTCTGAGAAACCAAGAAATCACAAAACAAAACCAAAAGAATGGAAAAATGGAAAATAAGGTGAAATATCTCATTGGAGAAACAACTGACCTGGAAAATAGATCCAGGAGAGACAATTTAAAAATTATGGGACTACCTGAAAGCCATGATCAAGAGCCTAGACATCATCTTTCATGAAATTATCAAGGAAAACTGCCCTGATATTTTAGAACCAGAGGGCAAAATAAGTATTCAAGGAATCCATCGATCACCGCCTGAAAGAGATCCAAAAAGAAAAACTCCTAGGAACATTGTGGCCAAATTCCAGAACTCCCAGGTCAAGGAGAAAATCTTATAAGCAGCTAGAAAGAAACAATTCCAGTACTGTGGAAATACAATCAGGATAACCCAAGATCTAGCAGCTTCTACATTAAGGGATCAAAGGGTGTGGAATAGGATATTCCAGAAGTCAAAGGAACTAGGACTAAAACCAAGAATCACCTACCCAGCAAAACTGAGTATAAAACTTCAGGGGAAAATACAGTGTTTCAATGAAACAGAGGACTTTCAAGCATTCTTGATGAAAAGACCAGAGCTGAAAAGAAAATTTGACTTTCAAACACAAGAATGAGAAGAAGCATGAAAAAGTAAACAGCAAAGAGAAGTCATACGGGCCTTACTAAAGTTGAACTGTTTACATTCCTACATGGAAAGACAATATTTGTAACTCTTGAAACTTTTCAGTATCTGGATAGCTCGTGGAATTACAAGCACACACACACACACACACACACACACAAGTGCATGCACACACAGAGACAGAGAACACAGTGAATAGGATGGGATCATATCTTTAAAAAATGAAAGTAAGTGGTGAGAAAGAAATGTATTGGGAGGAGAGAGGGAGAAATGGAATGGGGCAAATTATCTCTCATAGAAAAGGCAGGCAGGAGACTTTTTAGTGGAGGGAAAAGGAAGGGATCTGAGAGAAAAACATGAAGTTAACTCTCATCACATTCAACTAAAGGAAGGAATAAAATGCACACTCATTTTGTGCATTTTGAAAATCTATCTTACAATACAGGAAAGTGGGGGAGAAGGGGATAAGCAGGGTGGGGGGATGGTGGAAGGGAGGGCAATGGGAGGTGGGAGCAATTTGAAGTCAACACTCAGGGAGGGACAGGATCAAAAGACAGAATAGAAGCAATGGGGGGCAGGATAGGATGGAGGGAAATATAGTTAGTCTTACACAACATGACTGTTATAGAAGTCATTTGCAAAACTACACAGATATGTTCTATATTGAATTGTCTGCCTTCCCAAAGTGAATGGGTGGGGAGGGAGCAATGTGGAGAAGTTGCAACTCAAAAGCTTTAGAAGCAACTGTAGAGTATTGTTCTTGCTACTAGGAATAAGAAATACAGGTAACGGGGAATAGAAAGTTATCTGGCCCTACAGGACAAAAGAGAAGATGGGGACAAGGGAAGGGAGAGATGATAGAAGAAAGGGCAGATTGGTGATAGAGGCAATTAGAATGCTTGGTGTATTGGGGTGGGGTGAGGGGACAAATGGGGAGAAAATTTGGAACCCAAAATTTTGCGAAAATGAATGTAAAAAGTTAAATAAATTTAACAAAAAAAAAGGAAAAATTGGACATATGGGAAAGGATGTGCTAAGGTTAACTGAAGAAAACAATCTACTAAAAATTAGAATTGGACATGTAGAAGCTAATGGCTCTATGAGACAGCAAGAATCAGTGAAACAGAATGTAATTAATTAATAAATAGAAGAAGATGCAAAATATTTAATTGGAAAAACGACTCACCCGGAAAAGAGATCTAGGAGAGAAAAATCTAAGAATTCTAAGAATTATGGGTCTACTGGAAAGCCATGATGAAAAAAAAAGATCCTGGACAATATTTCCAAGAAATTATCAAGGAAGCCTGCCTCAGGGTCCTAAACCCAGATGGCAAAAGAATTATTGAAAGAATCCACCAATCACGTCCTGAAAAACATCCCAAAATGAAATCACCAAGGAATATTGTTGCCAAATTCCAGAACTATCGACTTAAGAAGAAAATACTGGAAGCAGCCAGAAAGAAACATTTCAAATACCAAGGAATTCAAGTCAGGATCACCTAGGACTTCACAGCTTCTTCATTAAAAGATCAGAGGGGTTGGAATATGATATTCTGTAAGGTAAAAGGAGCTTAGATTACAACCAAGGACCCAGAAAAAGTGAGCATAATATTTCAGGCAAGGAGATGGACATTTAATGAAGTAAGGGATTTCCAGACCTTCCTGATGAAAATACCAGAGTTCAATAGAAAATTTGATCTTCAAATACAAGTCTCAAGAGAGGTATAAAATGGTAAATGGGGAGAAAAACAAATTTGTTATTTAATATGGGCAAAATAGTTACATACCTATAAGGCAAGATGAAACTTACTAATCTTGAGAATTATGTTTTTATTATGATATTTAAAAGGGATATACATAGATAGAGAGAGCAGATATAAGTTAGCTGCTGTGATCACAAAAATGTGATTTAAGGGTGCAAAGGGATTGTAACAGGAGACGTGAAAGGAGGAGGGAGAAGAAAGTAAATTACAAGAAGAGGCACAAAAAACATATTATAGAAGAAGGAAAGAGGAGAGGGAGATGAGCACAGTTTGAGATTTGTTCTCATCTGATTTGGTTTAAGGAGGTAAGAACAAATTTAGTTAAGCATAGAAATCTAACTTGTCCTATAGGCAGCAGGTGGGGAAATGGGAAAGAAAAGGGAGGGAAGGTTAAAATGGAGGAAAGAAATAACAAGGAAAAAGGGAATAAAAGGGAAGGGGGCTGATAGAAGGGAGGGAATACTGAGGTAAGTAGTGGTGAAAATTAACACCCTATTGTGGAGGGAAAGGGGGAAGGGAGAACTAAAATCATAAATGGAGGGAAATAGGATGGAAAGAAAGACACAGATAGTAATCGTAACTGTGAATGTGAATGGGATGAACTCTCACATAAAATGGAGATGGGTAGCAAAATGGATTAAAAATCATAATCCCAAAATATGCTGTCTACAAGAAACACGTTTGAAACAGGGAGATACACACAAGGTAAAGGTAAAAGGCTGGAGCAGAATATATTATGCTTCAGCTGATGTAAAAAAAAAGCAAGGGTAGCAATCCTAATCCCAGACAAAGCAAAAGCAGAAATAGAGCCAATCAAAAGAGATAAGGAAGGAAACTATATCCTGCTAAAAGACACCATAGACAACAAAGCAGTATCATTACTAAACACAGATGTATCGAGTGGTATAGCATCCAAATTCTTAGAGGAGAAGTTAAGGGAGTTACAGGAAGAAATAGACAGCAAAACTATACTAGTTGGGGACCTCAACCTTCAACTCTCTGAACATGATAAATATAACCTCAAAATAAACAAGAAAGAAGTTAAGGTTGTGAATAGACCTCTGATAAGGTAGATATGATTGTTCTCTGGAGAAAATGGAATGGGGATAGAAAGAAATATACCTTTTTTCTCGGTGGAGCATGGCACATAGACAAAAATTGACCATGTACTAGGGCATAAGAACGTCACAATCCAGTGCAGAAAGGCAGAGATAGTCAATGCATCCTTCTCAGATCATAATACAATAAAAAATTATATGTAATAAAAGGCCATGGAAAGACAGACCAAAAATAATTGGAAGCTAAATAATCTAATCCTAAAGAATGAGCAGGTTAAACAACAAATCATAGCAACAATCAATAACTTCATTCAAGAGAATGACAATAATGAGATAACCTACCAAAACTTATGGGATACTACAAAAGCAGTTCTTATGGAAAGGGTTATATCATTGAATGCCTACATGAATTAAATAGAGAAAAAGGAGATCAACGAATTGGGCATATAGCTGAAAAAGCTAGAAAAATAACATATTGAAAGTCCCTGAGTTAATACCAAATTAGAAATACTGAAAACCAAAGGAAAGATTAACAAAATTGAAGTTAAGAAAACTATTGAACTGATAGATAAAACTGAGTTGGTTTTATTTTTTAAAAAACAGTAAAATTAATAAACCTTTGGTCAATTTGATTTAAAAAAAAGAAAGAAGAAAACCAAATTACCAATATCAAAATGAAAACTATAAACTCACCTCCAATGAGGAGGAAATTAAAACAATAATTGGAAATTACTTTGCCCAATTGTATTCCCATAAATATGACAATCTAAAGGAGATGGATGAATATTTTTAAAAAATACAAATTGCCCAGATTAACAGAAGAGGAAGTTAAATACTTTAACAATCCAATCTCAGAAAAAGAAATTGAATAAGCCATCAATGAACTCTCTAGGAAAGTAAATTTACAAGTGAATTCTTTCAAACATTTAAAGAACAATTAAGTTCAATATTATAGAAACTACTTGGGAAAATTGGGGAAGAAGGAATCCTACCAAATTCTTTTTACGATACAAATATGGTTCTGATACCAAAACCAGGAAGAGCCAAAACAGAGAAAGAAAATTATAGACCAATTTCTCTAATGAATATAGATGCACAAATTTTAACTAAGATATTAGCAAAACAACACAGCAACTTTTCATGAGAATAATACATTATGATCAGATAGGATTTATATCAGAAATGCAGTCGTGGTTCAATATTAGGAAAACTATCAACATTATTGATCATGTCAATAACAAAACTAACAAATATGATTATTTCAATAGATGCAAAAAAAGCTTTTGACAAAATACAACATCTATTTCTATTGAAAACACTGGAGAGTATAGGACTAAACAGAGCCTTTCTTAAAATAAGAAGCAGCATCTACCTAAAACCTTCAGCAAATATTATATATAATGAGGAGAAACTAGGTGCATTTCCAATAAGATCAGGGGTAAAACAAGTATATCCATTATCACCACTGTTTTTCAATATGGTACTAGAAATGTTAGCTTTAGCAATAAGAGAAGAAAAAGAAATTAAAGAAATTAGAATAGGCAAAGAAGAAACTAAGTTACCACTCTTTGCAGATGATATGATGATATACTTACAGAATCCTAGAGAATCAAGTAAAAAAACTATTTGAAATAATAAACAACTTCAGCACAGTTGCAGGTTACAAAATAAACCCACATAAATCATCTATATTTCTATATATTACTAACAAAGCCAAACAGCAAGAGAGAGAAATTCCATTTAAAGCTACTGTAGACACTATAAAATATCTGGGAGTCTACTTGCCAGAACAAACCCAGGGACTATATTAACACAATTACAAAACACTTTTCACACAAATAAAGTCAGATCTAAGTAAGTGGACAAACATCAGTTGCTCGTGGGCAGGCCAAGTTAATATAATAAAAATGGCATTTCTACCTAAATTAAAGTTCTTATTTAGTGTCCTACAGATCAAACTACCAGAAAATTATTTTCTAGAGCTAGAAAAAATAATATCAAAATTCATCTGGAAGAACAACCATCCAGAATATCAAGGGAACTAATGAAAAGAAATGCTAGGGAAGGCTGCCTAGCCCTACCAGATCTCAAATTGTATTATAAAGCAACAATCATCAAAACCACTTGGTACTGGCTAAGAAAGAGAGGGGTAGACAGTAGAATAGGTTAGGTACTCAAGACACAGTAGCAATGAATATAGCAGTCTACTGTTTGATAAACCCATGGGCCCCAGCTTCGGGGAGAAGAATTCACTGTTCGACAAAAAGTGCTGGGAAAACTGGATAACAATGTGGCAGAAACTGGGCATAGACCAATGCCTGACACCACACACGAGAATAATGTCCAAATGGCTTCATTATCCAGATAAAAAGCCTGATACTATAAACAAATTAGGGGAGCAAGGAATAGTGTATTTGTCAGATTTATGGAGAACATAGAAATTTATGACCAAACAAGAGACAGAGAACATTATGAAGTACAAAATGAATTATTTTGATAACATTAAATTGAATAGTATTTGGACAAACAAGCACAATGCAACCAAGATTAGGAGGGGAAGCAGAAAACTGGAAAGGAATTTTTGCACCTAGTATCTATGATAAAGGTCTCATTTTTGGAATATATAGAGACATGAGTCAAATTTACAAGAATACAAGTCATTCCCCAATTGATAAAAGGTCAAAGCATATGAACAGGCAGTTTTCAGAGGAAGAAATTAAAACTATCTATAGTCATATGAAAAACTGTTCTAAATCAGTATTCATTAGATATATGTTAATCAAAACCACTCTGAAGTACCATATAATACCTATCAGAATGGCTAACATGATAAAACAGGAAGATGATAAATGTTGGAGAAGATGCGGGAGAGTTTGAACACTAATTCATTGTTGGCGGAGCTGTGAACTGATCCAACCATTCTGGAGAGCAATTTGGAACTATGCCAAACGGGCTATAAAAATATGCATACCCACTGACCCACCAACATTGCTTCTAGGACTGTATCACAAAGACATCATAAAAATTGGAAACGTGCCACATGTACAAAAATATTTATAGCAGCTCTCTTTGTGGTGGCTAAGAACTGGAAATTGAGGGGACACCCATCAATTGGGGAATGGCTAAACAAGTTCTGGTATATGAATGTAATGAAAAACTATTGTGCTATAAGAAATGATAAACAGGAAGACTTCAGAGAGGATTGGAAGGACTTATATTAATTGATATTGAGTAAAATGAGCAGAGCCAGGAGAACACTGTACATGTTTTTTTCATATTTTTTTTCATAATTCTCTTGCATAACTCTCATTTCTTTTCCTAATTATTTCCCTGCTTCCAGGCAATGGTCTATCTACTGAACCACCTTGCTGCCTCCAAAACTTTATTATATAAGCCTTTATTGAAAGCACCTGCTATGTGTCAGGTACTCTGGTAAGCACTTAGAATACATAAAAAAGCAATTATTAAACCCTATCCTCAAAAAGTTTGCATTCTAAACAGGAAAGCAACATGCAAACAACTATACATAAACAAGATATATGTCAAATAGATTGGATGTAAGCAACGGATTGAAGGTGTTAACACCGAGGTTGACCAGGAAAGGTTTCCTGCAGAAGGTGGGATTTTAGCTGAGACTTGAAGGAAGCCAGGAAGGTCAAGAGTGAGAAGTGAGAGTCAAAGTGAGAAGAGAGAGACTGCCTCCCAAGTGTGGGAGATAGACAGTGAAAATAGACAGAGCATCTTGTGTGAGGCACAGCAAGTAGGTCAGAGTCACTAAATCATAAGGTAAGTAGAGGAACAAAAAGTATAAGAGAACTGGAAAGATAAGAAGACATATTATTATGAAGGACTTTAAAAGACAGAGAATGTTATATTTGATCCTGGGAGAAATAGGAGCCATTGCATGTAAGACTCATTCTTTGGGAAGATCATTTTGATAACTGAGAGGATGATGGACTGAAATGAAGCTTAAGACAGGGAGACCAATCAGCAGGTTAGTCAAATAGTCCAGGTGTGAGGTGATGAGCTGTTACAGAGTGGTGCCAATGCCCATGCAAGTCGGAAGAAGGGAGAGATGAGACATAATGCAAAGACAGAACTCACAAGACTTGGCAACACTGCATAAGTGGTTGGGGAATGAGTGAAGAGTGCAGATGATTCCTAGTCTGTGAGCCAGGGTGACTGGAAGGGAGGAAGGTGGTATCATTGATAGTAAGAAGGAAATTGAGGTAATGGGAAGGATTTGCTCCCCATAGAAGCTTTTACATGGCTTGAGAGGTTTTTCCAGCATTCCCTCACTTATGAGGAGGTCTTCAAATGCAACCCAGGGAAACTCAGCACTGTGAAGCTTAAAGAAATTTCTCTGGGGAGAAGCGTAAGCAGCAAGTTTGAAAGTATTTGTTATTGTAGCTAAAATCCCCTGAAAGTAGTCCCAAAATGAAAATTCTCCACATTCCCTTCACAAACCATGGATCTGACAAGTTATTTCTCTAACACAGAAAGGTTTTGCTGATGTATCAAAGTCTTCAGTTAAAAAAAATGGCACAGGGTAAGATGGGGCCTTTGAAAGTAGGACATGTTACAAATGAGCTATTTCTCCATGCTACTTATGAAAGGGAGGATCCTACAAAAACATGACAGGACACAAGATAAAAGTTTCAAGAGATCAGTTACCTAAAAATGGATTGACTTTCCTCAGAAGGTAATGAGTAAATGTATCCCCCATCATAGGTCACTTTTATGTGGAGACTGGCATATCAATGGTCAAATACTTTGTAAAGAAGATCTTCCTCAGGCAAAGGGAAGACAAGATGCCATCTGGGGTCCCTTCCAAGTCTGAAATGCTGTGATTTGGGGTCATAGTTCCCAAGAGACCTCAAATCTTAGTCTTCTCTATGTCATAGGGAGCATAGTATAGCCACATCATGGAGTTAGTGATAAAGTTATAACTAGAGTGGGAGTTCTGTGGCAGAGCAACAAAATTTAGAGGATATTTCAACAGGTAAACATCTGAGTTTAGCAACTATTTAAGAATAATGATAAGTTAAAACAAGAAACTAATAGGGACCATCCCCAAGGGAGCTCCTCTGGGGGAGGCCCTGCCCTGCCACCTGCCTCCCCCAGCATAACTACTATTAACATTTGTTCACATCATTTCATTACACATAATCTCTCGCATAATACCACCTCTAGGCATCTAAGTGACATATTAGATTAGAGTGCTAGATGTGTAGAGTCAAGAAGGATCAAGTTGGAATCCTACCATAGACACTCAAGAGTTGTGTGACTCTTGGAAAGTCTTTTAACCATTCTAAGACTGTTTTCTTTTGTCTACAATGTTGGACTAAATGGTCCCCAGGCTATCTAGCTCTCTAACTCTATGGTTTATGATCAACAAGTCCAAGAATATAAATAATTACACACAAATGAATCCCTCACCTCAACCCAAGACTCATAGTTTATTCTCCAGTATAGTGGGTTTTTACCATCAATAGAGAGTTTATATTTTACTATGACTGACTAGCAGCCTTCTCACAGGAGAACTTGCTGGACTGCATCAGGTCAGACCCTATGCATCAAAGAAAGTAATTAGTAACTCAGACCCCCACTCATTCACTTGTGGAATTCTGACCTGAACTAAATTCAATTTTTTATCCATGAGCAGAATATTATGATACATTCTTGGTACTAGAACTCAGAAAGGTCACTGACAAACAGAAACAATCAGAAAAAAATGACCAGGGTTGACAAAATTGAGTTTGGAGTATTGGCAAGACATCATGTGGCCATCAGGCCAGTGAAAATGGATTTCCAAGATCCTAGAGATTCCCATCTAAGAGACAATTTTTTGTTCCATAGCCATAGACAATGTCACCAAGAGAGGAGAGGAGAAAAGCAAAGATGGTGGCAGACCTAGGCTTGGTGAATGCCTATATTAAGGGTACAGGAGGGAGAGGAACCTATGAAGAAAACAGAGAAGGAATGACCGGAGAAATAAGGGAACTACCAAGAGATAGCTCTGTCACAGAAATCAGAAGAGTGGGTACCAAGTAGAGGATGGTCAGTGGCATTAGTTGCTATGGAGATCATTGGTGACATTGAAAAGGTAGTTTCTAAAGAATGGCAGTTAAAAACCCATTGATCATAACAGGTTCAGGAATGGTAAGGAAGTGTAGGCAGAAAGGTTTTTTTCTTAAGGAAAATGGAGAACCAAATCTGAGAGTCTACAACCCAGGTAGGAACAGAGGAAAAGACTGAAATAGGGTAAATTTGGATAAAGGAGAAGCTGAAGACACCAAATTCAAATGTGGGTAGTCTTACAATTTTCCTTATGTCTCACATGTGAGCATGTGATTGCCTTTATGCCCAACCTCATTATGTTATATGGGTTTATCACTTCTCTCAGGAGCAAAGTTTTCCAAAGCCCCACACTGTAACCCCAGCTCCCATCTAGAAAGGTCATTAAGACTTTCAAAAGACTTGATCACAGCAACCCTATGAAAGAAGTGTTACAAGTGTCATTGTTGCCATTTTAGAGATGATAAAACTCCAAGGCAGTTGAGACTTTCCCAGTCAAGAAATTGACATAGCCAGGAATCTTCTGACTCTACATTTAGGGAGTGCTTTCCACCACGGCATTAGGGGATGGATCTGGAACTGCTGCTGCTTCATTCTCCCAATCTGGCCAGGCCGCCTGTGGGCATCTATCCATTCCACCTAATCACTGGAAAGGAAAAAGCAGGCTTTTCTGCTTTCTCCTTGTTTGCAAATTGAAAGTCTAACAACTTTACCACTCAACTGCTCCATGATTAGTAGGTGGCAATTTAAACTATACACATTATGCTAAGTATCCTTATATTAATTCAGTCTGAGTGAGTTTTTATAAAATGCTTTGTTCTGCTCAATAAAGTTAATTATATGTTCTATGTTTCATAACTGAGTGTCTTGATTTTTTTTTAAACATAATGGCAGTGCCAGTTGTCTTTTCTCTATAAAATCCAATGTATAACAAAAAGCCATCCATGGAAAGGAACAGAACTATTCTCCCCTTTATACCTCTTACCCCTACTGCTGGAAAAATCATCTGGTTACCCACAGTTCTTCTGGGGAACAGCACCACAGAGAGAGCTGGATCTAGCTACTGTAACATCTGAGGCAAACACTAGGCATCTGGGGCATTTCAGTACCGTAGACAAGCAACAGTGGAAGAGAGAGAGGGGAGATATTGGGGAGAAAGCTCAAATAAAGACCTTTGACCTAGGAAAACAAGGCAGTCTCTAGGAAGAGATAGTTTAGCATCGTTCCATGGAGTAAAGACATAGATCCCATGATATTTTCAAGATGTAGCTAAGGTGGTGGCAGGCAGGGGAGAGCTAGGGCAGAAGAAACCTAGGAAGTGAATGTCAGAGGGTAAAAATATACCATATTGTAGATTCCAATTTGAAGCAATTTTTCTTGTCAATTATAATTTATAAAAACCAATTGTTTCTATCTGTTGATATGCATGTTGTGAGTACCGTCTAAATTTTGGCACCCTGTGACAACAGTCTTGTTATTCCACCCTAGTTATGGTTTCATCCCTACATCTGCTGAAACAGGGGAAATTGGGAGCAAAGCAGGCAGGCCCTGATTGCTAGCAAGTCTTAGAAACCTCCTTATCTGAATGGGAGAAAAAACAAAATATTTGTATAGGCAGCCCACCTCAAAGACTACACCTAAAAGGTTTAGGTCCTTTGACCTCCAGAAAAGGACTGGAAGATCATAGAAAATCCTACTAGTAGCCAGTTTGTGGGCTTTGTGGAATTGGATGCTTAATGTCACTGCGAATTGGATGCTCAATTATTAACTATAATAATGATCCTCAATAATAACGATGATATAACTTTACATTTGTACAGCAATTTAACAATTACAAAACCATTACATCTGTTATCTCATTGAATCCTCAGGAAAGCCATGTAAGCTCAGCAGAAGGGCAGGGATGACAGAGTTGGAAACCAAAAGTACTTTAGAGATGATCTCATCTGGCCAATCCCAGATTTGGGCCACGCTTTACATCCTATGAAGTCATCCACTAGACTATCTTGTCACCTGTCCTGTTTCTCCCTACCCAGACCATCATTCTCTAACCTGAAATCCAAAATCCATACCTTGCAAGTACAGTTCATCCCAGCAGTTTTGGAATTCCTGTCATAGGGTTGAATGGTTTTGATTGGTGACTGACGGAATACCAATATCACTATCAATACCCAACCTTAAACCCAAGCAACCTCATAAAATTTCTAGTCATCCACTCAAGCTATATTGCTATATTTACTCCCCAAAACGTGTATTCTCATCTTCATTCCATGGTTCATTAATTTAAACAAAACTATCATTGTTTCCTACTGTCAATGAACTGTTGTATGGATCAACTTCCATCCCTGGAACTCTCCAAACCAAAATTTCTTTGCCTGGTCACTGCTTCCCTACAAATGCTGTCTCACCTGTGATGGCAGGGAGTATCTCATATTTTGTATTTGTATACCTAGAGCTTTACACAGCACCTAACACACAGCAAGCATTTAACAAACATTTTCATTCATCCTCTCATTCATTCATTCATTCATTGTAAGCTAAATGTTATAAAGCTGATCATCTAATTCAATTACTCCTTTTATTGATTGCCAGATGATTGCCAGAAAAGCTAAATTCTTCTCTCAACATTACAGAGGTAGTAAACTAGCAAATATTAGAGCCTAAGTTAGGAACCAGGTATTATTCTTCCAAATAGAATAGTATTTTCTTCCCATTGTACAGAAGGGAATTCGAAGGTCAAAGAAGTTAAGTGACTTATCTAAGGTCACATAGCTAAGAAAGTCAGGGCTAGTACCTAGATCACAGGTTTATAGGATTTCAAGCACTATATTAGGTACCTTAAGATAATCTCTATTGACCCATTATGCAGAAAGCTAAAGCCCAGGGAAGGGAAGAGGCTTGCCCTAGGTCACAACATTAAGACTCTATGTTGAACATTTATTGAGTGATTCCTGTTTACAGAAAGAATCTCACATTCTAGTAGAGATATAGATGTGTAATATACAATACATGAATATGTTTTTACAAGTTAGGTACCAACAAAGTGCTACGTGAGCTTTGGGAAAGGAAAATTTACTGCCTACACACTTCCTTGAAAAAGATCTAGAGGAGAGACCAGTCAGAACAGAAGGCTGGGAGATGGCAGAGTAGAAGAATGGACCTGTAGAAGCTGTCCCCCACAGCCCTTAAAATACCTGTAAAAAATGACTCCAAACAAATTCTGGAGCAGCAGAAGCCACAAAACAACAGAGTGAAAGAGATTTTCAGGCCAAGACAGCCTGAAAGGCTGATAGGAAAGGTCTATCACACAAGACTTGAGATGGAGTGCAGCCCATGAAGTGTAGCCCAGCATTGATCTTATGGTGCAGCTCAGACTGGATTGGACAAGGCTTCAGTGTGCGGAATCATGGGTAGCAGCTGTGATATCCAGAGAACTCAACCCACAAACACCAAATACAGATTCACTGAAAGTGCTTTCACCTGGGTGAGAAAGGAGCAGGGTTTTTCCCTAGCCCCAGGCCCAGGCGACCCCAGGTGGTAGCATCCACTTTTGAAGCCCTTGGCCTAAATTCCCTGGGGAATTGAACCACTGATCTGGATGTCACCCCTAAGTGGCAGCCCTGGGGTGATGAGGAGCACTGGTGGGGTGGATCTGGAGGTGGTTGTGTAGAGTGAATTCTACTCAAAGGTCTTGGGCAGAAAAACTTGTGGTTGCTCCCAGAACAGAGGGCAGCCCAGGAGAGAAGTAAACTTCTCTCCCTTCATTATGATACCTTGGAGGAACTGAGAACTTACAGGTCCTCGGAGTATACCCTCCTCTTGAAAAACGACTAAAACATCAAGGAACTGACGGGGAAAATGCCACAAAAAAAAACGGAAAAATAAGACTATAGAAAGTTACTTTCATAGTGAACAGGTATTTTCTTCCATTCTTTCAGATGAAGAAGAACAATGCATACCATTAGAGGAAGACATAAAAGTAAAGGCTTCTGTATCCAAAATCTCCAAAGTAAATATGCAATAATCTCAGGTCATGGAAGAGCTCAAAAAGGATTTTGAAAATCAAGTAAGAGAAGTGGAGGAAAAATTAGGAAGAGAAATGAGAGCGATGCAAGAAAATCATGAAAAGCAAGTCAATAGCTTACTAAAAGAGACCCAAAAATGCTGAAGAAAATAACACCTTGAAAAATAGACTAACTCAAATGACAGAAGAGGTCCAAAAACTCAATAAAGAGAAGAATGCTTTAAAAAGCAGAATTAGCCAAATGAAACTGAAGGTTCAAAAATTTCAATGAACAAAATAGTTCTTTAAAAATTAGAATGAAGGGCGGAGCCAAGATGGCGGAGCAGAAGGACGCACGTTTACGAGCTCCGAAACCAAAGCCCATAGAATTAATGTAAAAAGAGACCCCTATAACTTCTGGGTCAATACAAGGTGTGCAGAAACAGAGTGGAAGAGATGTCCGTGCCAGAGAGCCCTGAAGAACCGTCCCCGGGGTCCGTCGCACCCCGGAAAGCGGACCCCACCCCAACACTGCCCTGGCCGCGGCCCCAGAGAAGCTGACCCGAGCAGGCTTCAGGGATGGAAGCACTGCCTCCACCCCAGCGCCAGAACTAAAGCTTGCTGCCGGAAAGCACATTTGAATCTCAGAGGCCAAGCACTAGCTGGGCGGATCCAGGCAGGGGTGGAATGGAATCTCAGAAGTCAAGTAACTGGCTGGGAAAATGCCTAGAAAAGGAAAGAAAAATAAGACTGTAGAGAGTTTTTTCCAACAAATGCAAATGATCCCAACCTTCAGATCTGATGACGAGGATGTATTCTTGCCATCAGGGAAAGACGTGGAGGGTGGGGCCTCAGTACCCCAGAAACCCCAGGGGGGTGGCGGGTGGGCTCAGGCCTTGGAAGAGCTCAAAAAGGATTTTGAAAAGCAAGTTAGACAGGTGGAGGAAAAACTGGGAAGAGAAATGAGAGAGATGCAAGAAAAGTATGAAAAACGGGTCAATACCTTGGTAAAGGAGACCCAAAAAAATGCTGAGGAAATTAACACCTTGAAAAATAGGCTCACTCAATTGGCAAAAGAGGTTCAAAAAGCCAAGGAGGAGAAAAATGCTTTCAAAAGCAGAATTGGCGAAATGGAAAAAGGGGCTCAAAAGCTCACTGAAGAAAATAGTTCTCTCAAAATTAGAATGGAACAGATGGAGTCTAATGACTTTACGAGAAACCAAGAAATCACCAAACAAAACCAAAAGAATGAAAAAATGGAAGAGAATGTGAAATATCTCATGGGAAAAACAACTGACCTGGAAAATAGATCCAGGAGAGACAATTTAAAAATTATGGGACTACCTGAAAGTCATGACCAAAAAAAGAGCCTAGACATCATCTTGCATGAAATTATCAAGGAAAACTGCCCTGACATTCTAGAACCAGAGGGCAAAATAAGTATTGAAAGAATCCATCGATCACCACTTGAAAGAGATCCAAAAAGAGAAACTCCTAGGAACATTGTGGCCAAATTCCAGAACTCCCAGCTCAAGGAAAAAATCTTGCAAGCAGCTAGAAACAATTCCAGTACTGTGGAAATACAATCAGGATAACTCAAGATCTAGCAGCCTCTACATTAAGGGATCAAAGGGCATAGAATAGGATATTCCAGAAGTCAAAGGAACTAGGACTCAAACCAAGAATCACCTACCCAGCAAAACTGAGTATAATACTTCAGGGGAAAATATGCCTATTTCAATGAAACAGAGGACTTTCAAGCATTCTTAATGAAAAGACCAGAGCTGAAAAGAAAATTTGACTTTCAAACACAAGAATGAGAAGAAGCATGAAAAAGGAAACAGCAAAGAGAAGTCTTAAGGGACTTACCAGAAGTGAACTGTTTACATTCATACAGGGAAAGACAATATTTCTAACTCTTAAAACTTTTCAGTATCTGGGTAGTTGGTGGGACCACACACACACATGTATACACATGCACACACATACACACATGCACACACATACAGAGATAGAGAGCACAGGTTGAACTGCATAGGATGGGACCATACCTTAAAAGAAATTAAGGTAAATGGTGAGAGAGAAATGTAGTGGGAGGAAAGAGGGGGAAATGGAAGGGGGTAACTATATGTCATTTAAGAGGCAGGTAGGAGTTTTTTTTAGTGGAGGGAAAAAGAGGAGAGCTGAGAAAAAAAAACAAAACAAAAAAACAAAAAAAACAAGAAGTTTACCCTCATCACATATGACTAAATGAAGGAGTGAAATGCACACTCATTTTGGTATGAAAACCTATCTTACAGTATAAGAAAGTGGGGGAGAAGGAGATATTGCAAGGGGGGGGGATGATGGAAGGGAGGGCAAAGGGAGGAGGGAGCAATTTGAAGTCAACACTTGGGGAGGGACAGGATCAAAAGACAGAAGAGAAACAATGAGGGGCAGGGTAGGAGGGATGGTAATCCAGTTAGTCTTACACAACACGACTATCAGGGAGTTCATTTGCAAAACTACACAGATATGGCCTATATTGAATTGCCTGCCATCCCAAAGGGAATGGGTGGGGAGGGAGGGATGGGGAGAATTTGGAACTCAAAGTTTTAGGAACAACTGTTTAGTACTGTTGTTGCAACTAGGAAAGAAGACATACAATTAAAGAGGAATAGAAAGTCATCTCGCCCTACAGGAGAAAAGAGAAGATGGAGACAAGAGAAGGGAGGGATGACAGAAGAGAGGGCAGATTGGAGATAGGGAAAATTAGATTGCTTGGGGTATTGGGGTGGGGGAGGGGATAAAAGAGGAGAAAATTTGGAACCAAAAAATTTGTGAAAATGAATGTAAAATGTTAAATAAATAAATAAATTAAAAAAAAATTAGAATGGAGCAGATGCTAATGCCTTTATGAGAAATCAAGAAATTACAAAATGAAACCAAAAGAATTAAAAAATAGAAGACAATGTGAAATATCTTATTGGAAAAATAACTGACATGGAAAATAGATCCAGGAGAGACAATTTAAAAATTATGGGACTACTAGAAAACCATGATCAAAAAATGAGCTTAGACATCATCTTTCATGAAATTGTCTATGAAAACTGCCCTGATATTCTAGAACCAGAGGGTAAAATAAATATTGAAAGAATCCACCAATCACCTCCTGAAAGAGATCCAAAAAGAGAAACTCCTAGGAACACTGTAGCCAGATTCCAGAGTTCCCAGGTAAAGGAAAAAATATTGCAAGCAGCCAGAAAGAAACGATTCAGGTATTGTGGAAATACAATCAGGATAGCCCAAGATCTGGCAGCTTCTACATTAAGGAATCAAAAGGCTTGGAATATGTTATTCTAGAAATCAAAGGAAATAGGATTAAAACCAAGAATCACCTACCCAGAAAAACTGGGTATAATATTTCAGGGAAAAATGGTCATTGAATGAAATAGAGGACTTTCAAGCATTCTGTATGAAAAGACCAGGGCTGAATGGAAAATTTGACTTTCAAACACAAGAATGAAAACAAGCATGAAAAGGTAAACAGGAAAGAGAAATCATAAAGGATTTACTAAAGTTGAACTGTTTACATTCCTACATGGAAAGATAATATTTCTAACTCTTGAAACTTTTCTCAGTATCTGGGTAATTGGAGGGATTATACACACACACACACACACACACACACACACACACACATGCGCACACACACATATTTATATGTACATAGACAAAGGGCACAGGGTGAGTTGAATAGGAAAGGATGATATCTAAAAAAATAAAATTAAGGGGTGAGAGAGGAATAGATTGGGAGGAGAAAGGGAAAAATGGATTGAGGCAAATTATTTCTCATAAAAGAGACAAGAAAAAGCTTTTTTAATGGAAGAGAAAAAGGGGGGTGGTGAGAGCCAAAAAGGGAAGCTTTCTCTCATCACATTTGGCTTAAGGAGGGAACAACATGCACACTCAATTTGGTATGAAACTCTGTCTTGCACTACAGAAAATTAGGGGGAAAGGGGATAAGTGGGGAAGGATGACAGAAGGGAGGGCAAATGGGAGGACAGAGTAATTACAAGTAAACATGTTAGGGGAGGGACAAAGTCGAAAGAGAGAATAGAATAAATGGGGGGGCAGGAAAAGATGGAGGGAACTATAGTCTTTCACAACATGAGCATTATGGAAGTCTTTTGCAAAACTACACATATATAGCCTATACTGAATTGCTTGCCTTCTCAGTGAGGATGGATGGGGAGGGAGAAAGGGAGAGAAGTTGGAACTCAAAAGTTTTAGGAACATATATTGAGAATTATTTTTACATGTGACTGGGAAATAAGAAATACAGGTAAAGGGGCATGGAAATCTATCTTGCCCTACAAGAAAAGAGAGAAGATGGGGATAAAGGAAGGGAAAATTGTTACAGAAGGGAGAGAAGATTTGAGCAAAGGGTAATCAGAACGCATGGTGTTTTGGGGTTGGGGAGGGGAGAGATGGGGAGAAAATTTGGAACTCAAAATCTTGTGGAAATAAATGTCGAGGGCGGAGGAGCCAAGATGGCAAAGTAGAAAGACTCAAGTATGCTAGCTCTGAACCCAAAGACCATAAATTTCCTGTAAAAAGAATTCCCCACAAATTCTGGATCAGTGAAAGCCACGCAGAAACACAGTGGAAGAGATTACCCTTCCAGAGAGCCCTGGAAAGCTGTCCCCAGGGGTCTGTCACTCTCCAGACAGCGGAGTCCACCCCGCGCTGCCCTGGCCATGTGGCTCCAAGAGAAGCAGATCCGAGCAGGCTTCAGGGACGGAATCTCCGGTGGCCGTAAAGGTCCCTCCACCCACAGGTGCCACAGGTCAGTGAGAGAGATGTCTGGGCTGGCCGACAGGTGAGTGGGGTGTCTTGGTGACTCGGGGCCCCTCAGGAGGCAGAGGCAGAGGCAGTGGCAGTCCGGGACTCCCAGAGCAGACAGGAGCTCAGGGCCATTACCAAAGGTCTCTGCATAAACCCCCTGAGGGAACTAAGTCTGGGAGACAGCCCTGCTCCCACCTGAGCACCAGAACTTAAGCTCACATTGAATAGCAGTTGGGCCCAGCCCTTGAAAGCCCTGAGGCTGGGAAGCAGCATTTGAATCTCAGATCCCAAGCACTAGCTGGGCAGATCTAGGCGGGGATGAAGAGGAATCTCAGAAGTCAAGAAACTGGCTGGGAAAATGCCCAGAAAAGGGAAGAAAAATAAGACCATAGAAAGCTACTTTTTGGGGGACAGATGTTACTGCCTTTCATTTTTGATGAGGAAGTACAATGCTTGCCATCAGGAAAAGACATGGAGGTTGGGGCCTCTCTATCCCAGACATCCGAGGTGGATGTCCGGTGGGTTCAGGCCATGGAAGAGTTCAAAAAGGATTTTGAAAATCAAGTTAGACAGGTGGAGGAAAAACTGGGAAGAGAAATGAGAGAGATGCAAGAAAAGCATGAAAAATGGGTCAATACCTTGAGACCCAAAAAAATGGTGAAGAAAATAACACCTTGAAAAATAGGCTCACTCAATTGGCAAAAGAGGTTCAAAAAGCCAATGAGGAGAAGAATGCTTTCAAAAGCAGAATTAGCCAAATGGAAAAAGAGGTTCAAAAGCTCACTGAAGAAAATAGTTCTCTCAAAATTAGAATGGAACAGATGGAGTCTAATGACTCTCTGAGAAACCAAGAAATCACAAAACAAAACCAAAAGAATGAAAAAATGGAAAATAATGTAAAATATCTCATTGGAAAAACAACTGACCTGGAAAATAGATCCAGGAGAGACAACTTAAAAATTATGGGACTACCTGAATGCCATGATCAAGAGCCTAGACATCATCTTTCATGAAATTATCAAGGAAAACTGCCCTGATATTTTAGAACCAGAGGGCAAAATAAGTATTCAAGGAATCCATTGATCACCACCTGAAAGAGATTCAAAAAGAGAAACTCCTAGGAATGTTGTGGCCAAATTCCAGAGTTCCCAGGTTAAGGAGAAAATATTGCAAGCAGCTAGAAAGAAACAATTCCAGTATTGTGGAAATACAATCAGGATAACACAAGATCTAGCAGCTTCTACATTAAGGGATCAAAGGGCATGGAATAGGATATTCCAGAAGTCAAAGGAACTAGGACTCAAACCAAGAATCACCTACCCAGCAAAACTGAGTATAATACTTCAGGGGAAAATATGGTCTTTCAATAAAACAGAGGGCTTTCAAGCATTCTTGATGAAAAGACCAGAGCTGAAAAGAAAATTTGACTTTCATACACAAGAATGAGAAGAAGCATGACAAAGTAAACAGCAAAGGGAAGTCATAAGGGACTTACCAAAAGTGAACTGTTTACATTCCTACATGGAAAGACAATATTTGTAACTCTTAAAACGTTTCAGTATCTGGGTAGTTGGTGAGACCAAACACACACATACACACACACACACACACGCACACTCACACACGTGTACATGCATGCAAGCACACATACATACACACATGCACGCCCACACAGAGACAGAGAGCACAGAGTGAATTGAATAGGATGGGACCATATCTTAAAAGAAATTAAGGTAAATGGTGAGAGAGAAATGTAGTGGGAGGAGAGAGGGTGAAATGGAATGGGGTAAATTATCTCTCATTCAAGAGGCAAGCAGGAGACTTTTTAGTGGAGGGAAAAAGAGGAGAGCTGAGAAAAAAACATGAAGTTTACCCTCATCACATTCAACTAAAGGAAGGAATAAAATGCACACTCATTTTGGTATGAAAACCTATCTTACAATACAGGAAAGTGGGGGAGAAGGAGATAAGCAGGGTGGGGGGATGATGGAAGGGAGGGCAATGGGAAGAGGGAGCAATTTGAAGTCAACACTCTTGGGGAGGGACAGGATCAAAAGACAGAATAGAAACAATGGGGGGCAGGATAAGATGGAGGGAAATATAGTTAGTATTACACAACACGACTACTATCGAAGCCATTTGCAAAACTACACAGATAGGGCCTATATTGAATTGCCTGCCTTCCCAAAGGGAATGGGTGGGGAGGGAGGGATGGGGAGAATTTGGAACTTAAAGTTTTAGGAACATCTGTTTAGTATTGTTCTTGCTCCTAGGAAATAAGAAATACAGTTAATGGGGAATAGAAAGTCATCTAGCCCTACAGGGCAAAAGAGAAGATAGGGACAAGAGAAGAGAGGGATGATAGAAGAGAAGGCAGATTGGTGATAGGGAAAATTAGAATGCTTGGTGTATTGGGCTGGGGAAGGGTATAAATGGGGAGAAAATTTGGAACCCAAAATTTTGTGAAAATGAATGTAAAAAGTTAAATAAATTTAATAAAAAATAAAATAAAATAAATGTCAAAAATTAAAAATAAATAAATTTTAAGAAAGAACAGAAGGATGCAGGCATGCACACAGCTGGTTGTGAGTGTGAGAAAGGCATTTTGTTTAAGGGAACCTGTGTAGGATTTTGTTTAAGAGAGCTCGTTTGTGGGAAGCCAAGCAGGGGGAAAGCTTGAGGATGATGTTGTCCTCTGCATTGTTATTTTGTATATATTTTTGTAACTATAATGGATTTGGCTTTCTGGGGTTTGAATAAATGTTTTGGTTGTATCTTCCAAAAGAATTAAATAAAATAAAAATAGAAAAATGAAAAAGATCTAGAGAGTTTAGCAGACTGAATTCTGATCAGAGACTTCAAGAAAATGTCACAGTGCATCATTCTTCCACCCCAATTCAATTGAGGGAAATGGATCAAAGATCTATGGACACTAGAGAAGAGATATGACCAGGACCACCCATGGAATGATAGGAAAAGAAAGCCAAGGCAGGGCACCAAGGCAGAAAGAGATCCGAGGGAATCCCTGAGCAAGCATGAGATGCAGGAATGGGGAAGTTGTATCACCTATTACACAGTTTCAGGTCACATATCCAGGGTGGAGTGGAGCAGTTGTAAGTATTGACCCTCACTGTGTACTGAATGTGGAGCAAGTACCAGAACCAAATGGGAGTTATGTGGCTCTGACTCCAGGAAGAAATTGCCACATCCAAGACAAATGATAAGTTAGTAGTTCCATGACTCTGAACCTTCAGTGCATCTCATCCAACAAATAGTGGTTGAATTAAACAGCAGTCTACTAAAACTCCCAACCAGAAACAAGCTGATAGACCCAAATCTGGATCAGGAATTTGCAGACTTCAGACCAAGAGAGCAGTGAACAGATCTCCTCCCTCTTCCAGATCACACTGCTTTGGAAGCACTGACAGTTTATAACCTCCCTTGATCCCCCACTCCTATCAGAGCCATGAAAATAATAGAAGGAAAGAAGAGGACAGAAACTCAGGTCAGTCATACCTTTCCCCAAGTCCCTGAAAGGTGCAGAGCCCAGTACTAACATAAAGTCCTAAGTCTAGAAATAAACTAGAAAAAGAAGCAAACAAATCGTCATTGTGGTAAAAGAAAATCTCATGACTAAACACAGAAGAAGAGAATGACACAAAAAAATCAACTAGTAAAGTCTCAAAGAAAAAAGGAAGCTTAGACAGAAGTCCACCAAGAATTCCTAAAAGAGTTAAAGCAAGAGTTAAAAGTATTTTTAAAACTAAATGAGATCAGTAGAGAAAGGAATGGGAAGAGGCAAGAGCAGGGGAAGATGTGAAAAATAGAATTAACAGCTCAGAAAAAAAACTTCAAAACTTTATTAAAGAAATTAATCTGACTTATGGAAGTGATTGTTGAAAACTGAAAACCAACTAAAAATAAAAGTTTAAAAAAAAATTAATTTCTTGAGGGGCAGAGCCAAGATGGCAGAATAGAAGGATGCAAGTTTACGAGCTCCAACCCACAGCACATGGAATTATTGTAAAAAGAGATTCGCATAACTTCTGGACCACTGAAAGGGGTACAGAAACGTAGTGGAAGAGATTTCCATTCCAGGGAGCCCTGGAGACCCATCCCCAGGGTCTGTCGCGCTCCGGAAAGTGGACCCCACCACCAGCGCTGCCCTGGCCGCGGGCCCAGAGAAGCTGACCCGAGCAGGCTTCAGAGACGGAGGCTCCGGCAGCCGGGAAAGTCCCTCCACCCACAGAAGCTACAGGTCAGTGAGAGAGGCTAGGCCGGAGGAGGAGAGCAGAGTGTCTCCGTGACTCGGGCCCCCTCAGGAGGAAGCGGCGGCGGCAGAGACGGGGGCAGGAAGCAGCAGAGGCGTGGGCGGCAGCGGAGGCAGGCAGCAGCAGTGCGGCTGCGACAGCCCGGGACTCCCCCGATAGCAGGCAGGATCTTTATTACTGAAAGTCTCTGCATAAAGGGAGCTGAGCCTGGGAGACGGCCCTGCCCCACCATGCTCCATTTCTGAAGGCCTATGCATAAAGCCCCTGAGGGCACTGAGCCTGGGAGGCAGCCCTGCCCCCACCCCAGCACCAGAACAAAAGGTCACATTGATTAGCAGCTGGGTGGCGCATTTGAATATCAGAGCCCAAGCACTAGCTGGGTGGACAGGAATCTCAGAAGTCAAGTAATTGGCTGGGAAAATGCCTAGAAAAGGGAAGAAAAATAAGACTTTAGAGAGTTTTTTCCAACAAATGCAAATGATCTCAACATTCGGATCTGATGGCGAGGACGAGGACATATTCTCACCATCGGGGAAAGATGTGGAGGGCGGGGACTCAGTACGAAAGACACCCCAGGGGGTTGTCGGGTGGGCTCAGGCCTTGGAAGAGCTCAAAAAGGATTTTGAAAAGCAAGTTAGACAGGTGGAGGAAAAGCTGGGAAGAGAAATGAGAGACATGCAAGAAAAGTATGAAAAACGGGTCAATACCTTGGTCAAGGAGACCCAAAAAAATGCTGAAGAAAATAACACCTTGAAGACTAGGCTCACTCAATTGGCAAAAGAGGTTCAAAAAGCCAATGAGGAGAAAAATGCTTTCAAAAGCAGAATTAGCCAAATGGAAAAAGAGGTTCAAAAGCTCACTGAAGAAAATAGTTCTCTCAAAATTAGAATGGAACAGATGGAGTCTAATGACTTTACGAGAAACCAAGAAATCACCAAACAAAACCAAAAGAATGAAAAAATGGAAGAGAATGTGAAATATCTCATGGGAAAAACAACTGACCTGGAAAATAGATCCAGGAGAGACAATTTAAAAATTATGGGACTACCCAGAAAGCCATGATCAAAAAAAGAGCCTAGACATCATCTTGCATGAAATTATCAAGGAAAACTGCCCTGACATTCTAGAACCAGAGGGCAAAATAAGTATTGAAAGAATCCATCGATCACCACCTGAAAGAGATCCAAAGAGAGAAACTCCTAGGAACATTGTGGCCAAATTCCAGAACTCCCAGCTCAAGGAAAAAATCTTGCAAGCAGCTAGAAAGAAACAATTCCAGTACTGTGGAAATACAATCAGGATAACTCAAGATCTAGCAGCTTCTACATTAAGGGATCGAAGGGCATAGAATAGGATATTCCAGAAGTCAAAGGAACTAGGACTCAAACCAAGAATCACCTACCCAGCTAAACTGAGTATAATACTTCAAGGGAAAATATGGTCTTTCAATGAAACAGAGGACTTTCAATCATTCTTGATGAAAAGACCAGAGCTGAAAAGAAAATTTGACTTTCAAACACAAGAATGAGAAGAAGCATGAAAAAGTAAACAGCAAAGAGAAGGCTTAAGGGACTTACCAGTAGTGAACTGTTTACATTTCTACATGGAAAGACAATATTTCTAACTCTTAAAACTTTTCAGTATCTGGGTAGTTGGTGGGACCACACACACACATGTACGCACATGCACGCACACACACATACACACATGCACACACACACAGAGACAGAGAGCACAGAGTGAATTGATTACGATGGGACCATAGCTTAAAAGAAATCAAGGTAAATGGTGAGAGAGAAATGGAGTGGGAGGAAAGAGGGTGAAATGGAATGGGGTAATTATATGTCATTTAAGAGGCAAGTAGGAGACTTTTTAGTGGTGGGATAAAGTGGAGAGCTGAGGAAAAAAACAAAAACAAAAACCAAGAAGTTTACCCTCATCACATTTGACTAAAGGAAGGAATAAAATGCACACTCATTTTGGTATGAAAACCTATCTTACAGTATAGGAAAGTGGGGGGGAAGGAGATAAGCAAGGGGGGGGGAATGCTGGAAGGGAGGGGAAAGGGAGGAGGGAGCAATTTGAAGTCAACACTTGGGGAGGGCCAGGATCAAAAGATAGAAGAGAAACAATGAGGGACAGAATAGGATGGAGGGTAATTCAGTTAGTCTTACACAACACGACTATCAGGGAAGTCATTTGCAAAATTACACAGATATAGCCTATATTGAATTGCCTGCCTTCCCAAAGGGAATGGGTGGGGAGGGAGGGATGGGGAGAATTTGGAACTTAAAGTTTTAGGAACAACTGTCTAGCATTGCTGTTGCTACTAGGAAAGAAGACATACAGTTAAGGAGGAATAGAAAGTCATCTGGCCCTACAGGAGAAAAGAGAAGATGGAGACAAGAGAAGGGAGGGATGACAGAAGAGAGGGCAGATTGGAGATAGGGAAAATTAGATTGCTTGGGGTATTGGGGTGGGGGGAGGGGATAAAAGGGGAAAAAATTTGGAACCCAAAATTTTGTGAAAATGAATGTAAAAAGTTAAATAAATAAATAAATAAATATTAAAAAAAAAAATTAATTCCTTGAAAATTAGAATTGGCCAAATGGAAACTAATAACTCCACCAGATATCAAGAATTAATAAAAACAAACTCAAATGACTGAAAACATTTAAGAAAATGCAAACTTTATCATAGGACAAACCATGGACCTGGAAGGTCAAGGAGAGTTAATGAAGCAGTCATTGGACTATCTCAAATCCATGAGCTAAAAGAAAAAAAAGGCCAGGAATTATATTTCAAAAAAAAAAAAATCACAAAACTTTCCAAATATCATAAAACTAAAAGGTAAAGTAAGAATTTAAAGAATACATTGAATACATCCTGAAAAGAAACCCCAAAATGGAAATGTCCAGGAATATTATTGACAAATTTCAGAACTCTCAAAATCAGAATCACAAAAAGGTAAACATGAGTGAAAAATCATAAGAGTCTAAACAAGGTTAATTTGCTTATATTCTTAAGTGAAATGATCTATGTAGCTTATCAGAACATTATCTTTACTAGTGGTAATAAAGTAACTCTGATCTTAAATGAGAAGATGACAGATATAGCCTCTCAAAACATTATCATTACTAGGAGTCATAGAGTCAATCTGACTAGACAGAGAGCTTGGGTGTGATTCTGTACTGCCTGAAAGCTATAAAAAATGGAATGGGTAGTGTAATGGGTGAGGTCTGAAATAACTGAAGAAACAAAGGTTCAAACTTCCAAGCATATTAATTTACTAAGCAATGCATGCCAGTTGCATAATAAATCAGGAACAGGCCTGTTCAACTTGGCACTGAACCCTGAAATGGGGGAGACAGATTTTTATGCATTCAAAGCAAACAATTAACAGGATATAAAATGAGATACAAGATTAGGTAATCTGATTTCCAATTGGAGGAAAGATTAGGGACTTTCCAAGTTAGGAAAGGAATGAGCAAGTTTGGGGAATGGGAAGGTGGAGAAAGTGAACAGATGGACTTTCCTAGATGTGAAACAGGATGTCACTCAATTTCCACAATTAGCAAGCAGGTGAAATTTATAGGAACATTAAATTTAAGTTTCAAAATGGAGCCAGTTTTACAAGACAGAGTCAGTTTGGTTCACACAATTCTCTCAACTGCCTCCTTTTGATCTATGGGACAGGAGCTGGCCCACTGCCTTCATGGATCACTTCTCAATTAGTCAAATTTATAAAATTTTTTAACGTACTCATGTTCACTATTAATATTAGATAGCAAGAAAAGACCATTGAGAAGCATCCTCTAACATAATTTAGTATAATAGCTAAAACAAAACCTAAGAAAATAATGATGCTATTCTCTAAGGAGACAAACCCTGTTAAATAGACCCCATAAGTACACTAAGTGAAGCAACAGTTCAAACAACTTAGTGGGCTCACAATGGACTAGTTTCAAAAGAAGGTTATTTACATGTCACCAAAGTAACCAAGAAAACTCAACAAATATAAATACTAAGAAACAAAGCTGAAGCAATACAATGATGATCATCAATATTAAATAAAGTCAAGTCTTGTATTTTAGTAACCTAGTCCCAATGCCCATCTTGTCTTGAGTCCCAGATATCCAATGCAGTCATCTGGTCTCTGGAAATACCTTCTATTGGATATTCTAGAATAAACTCCATTCTCAGGATAGCTCTGATGGTCTGCTTCCCTGGTTTCAAGTGACTTGTAGAATTTGGCTAAAATCTTCCAGTAACAAGACTTAATACAATTTAATACAGTCTGTTAAATTTGGTTTTCAATAACTTGTTCGTGTTGTGAAAACTAGCTCAAGCATTATGATTATGATCCTATTAGCAACACAGTTATAAGAAGGATATGGGATTAGGAACCCATATTTCACCTTAAATTTCAGAGAATTTCAGTCTTTATATACTACTTGCTTTTCTTTCTTTCCTTCTTTTTGCAAAAGAAAACCAATTATATTGAAATGCAGTTAACAAATATTTTTAGAAATAAGTTCACAAATCCTAGGTTAAGAGTTTGACATGAGTCAAGTTTTTTAGACCATGAATTGCAGAAAGTGCTGCCCTGCGTTGGTAGAGGGAGTTTCATGTAGGAGTTCCATATAATAGTGAAATCAAGGGTCTGACCCTATCCCTGTCTCTACTTTCATAAAGCAGAAGATGAAGAGGAAATCCAACTTTTCCTATTTAGGCTTTCTAGTTCCTCACAATCTAGCTCTGAACTACTGAAATCTGAAATTTTTATTCTCAGAAGGAAAAAGAAGGGGAGGATCTTAAGGAATTTAAAAATGTCCTCCCCGCCAATACCTTGGTCTAGGATATAAATGGTTAAAATATGCATCTCGAGATTTTTCATTGAGTCTAACTCTCCCATTTTACTAATAAGGCAACTGCTAAATGACTTGCTGAGGGTCAAACAGGCAAAGAGAGTCTGAGATGAGATCTGAATGCTGATCTTCCTGACTCATCGGCAGATAGGTGGCTTGACAGAGTGCCAAGCTTGGCGTCAGGGAGACTTATCTTCCTGAGTTCAAATCTGGCCTCAGATACAAACTAGCTGTGTGACCCTGGGCAAGTTACCTCAACCTTATTTACCTCAGTTGTCTTATCAGGCAAATGAGCTGGTAAAGGAAATGGCAACCCCTGCACTATCTTTGCTTAAAAAAAAAAAAAAAAAACATAGTCCATGAGGGCCAGGAAGAGTGAGGTATGACTGAGTGACATTTCAACATTCACTTCCACAACATTTTGAATCCCAAATTTTCTTCCCATCTCTCCCCTCACCCCACCTCAGGACAGTATTTACCCCAACCACCCCTCTCCCCAATCTATCACCCTCCTTCTCCCATCTCCCTCCCTTCTATTTTCCTATGGGGCAAAAAATTTCTGTACTCCATTGCCTGTACAATTTATTTTCAAGTTGCATGCAAAAACAATTTTTAACATTCATTTTTAAAGCGTTGCGTTCCACATTCTCTCCTCTCCTCCTTCCCCACTCACGATCATTGAGAAATGAAGCAATTCGATATAGGTGATACATGTGTAGCCATGCAAAACACTTCCATAAGAGTCATGTTGTGAAAGCCTAACTACATTTCCCTCTATCCTGTCCTACCCTCCATTTATTCCATTGTCTCCCTTGACCTGTCCTCACACAATAGTATTTGTTTCAGATTACCCCTTCTCTCAATCTGTCTTCCCTTCTATTATTCTCCCTCTCCTGTTCCCTTCCACCCTTGCCTTCCTACGGAGTAAGATAGATATCCATAGCCAATTGAATATGTGTTATTCTCTCCTTAAGCCAAATTCAATGAGAGTAAGGCTCACTTATTCCCTTTCACCTCCCCCCCCACTTCTCCTCCATTGTAAAGGCTCTTTCTTGCCTCTTTTACGTGAGGTGTTTTACTACATTCTACCTCTCCCTTTTTCTTTCTTCCAGCACATTTCTCTCAATATTTAATTTTATTTATATCTTCCCTTCATATTCTGTGCCCTCCATCTATATGTCTACCTATCTTTCTATCTATTTATTTTCTATCTACACACATACATATATCTATATATATATATATATATATGTGTGTGTGTGTGTGTGTGCATATATGTGTGTATGTATGTATATATAGGTGTGTGTACATATATATACATATATGTATATATATGTGTATATATATATATATATATATATGTGTATATATATATATGTATATATATATATATATATATATATACACATTCCCTCTAAATACTCTAATACTGAGAAAGATCTCATGAGTTACAAATATCATCTTTCCATGTAGGAATGTAAACAGTTCAAATTTAATGAGTCTTTTATGCCTTCTCTTTCCTGTTTACCTTTTCATGTTTCTCCTGATTCTTGTATTTGAAAGTCAAATTTTATATTCAGCTCCGGTCTTTTCAATAGGAATGCTTGGAAGTCCTCTATTTCATTGAAATTCCATTTTTTCCACGAAGAATTATGCACAGTTTTGCTGGGTGGGTGATTCTTGGTTTTAGTCCTAGCTGTTTTGACCCAAGTCCTCCAGTCCCTTAGTGTAGAAGGTGCTAAATCCTGCGTTATCCTGATTGTGTTTCCACAACACTTGAATTACTTGAATTGCTTCTTTCTGCCTGATTGTAATATTTTCTCCTTGACCTGGGAACTCTGGAATTCGACTGCAATATTCCTAAGAGTTATCTTTTTGGGATCTCTTTTAGGAGGTGATCAGTGGATTCTTTCCATTTCAATTTTACTCTCTGATTCTAGAATATCAGGGCAGTTTTCCTTCATAATTTCTTGAAAGATGTTATCTAGGCTCTTTTTTTTTTCTCTTGGATTTCAGTTAGAACAATAATTTTTAAACTATCTCTCCTGGATGTATTTTCTAGATCAGTTGTTTTTCCAATAACACTTCACATTGTCTTCTATTTTTTCATTCTTTTAGTTTTGTTTTATAATTCCTTGATTTCTCATAAAGTGATTAGCTTCTATTAACTTCATTCTAATTTTTTTCATTTTTCATTTTTTATTGTTTTATTTATTTAACTTACTACACTCATTTTCACAAAATTTTGGGTTCCAAACTATTCCCCCATTTATCCCCTCCCCCCACCCCAATACACTGAGCATTCTAATTTTCCCTATCACCAATCTGCCCTCTCTTCTATCCTTCCTCCCTTCTCTTATCCCCATCTCCTCTTTTGTCCTATAGGGCCAGATGACTTTCTATGGCCCATTGACTATATTTCTTATTTCCTAGTAGCAACAACAATACTTAACAGTTGTTCCTAAAACTTAGAGTTACAAATTCTCCCCATCCCTCCCTCCCCACACATTCCCTTTGGGAAGGCAGGCAATTCACTATAAGCCATAGCTGTGTAGTTTTGCAAATGGCTTCGATAGCAGTCGTGTTGTGTAAGACTAATTGTATTTCCCTCCATCCTATCCTGCCCCCCATTGTTTCTATTCTGTCTTTTGATCCTGTCCCTCCCTAAGAATGTTGACTTCAAATTGCTCCCTCTTCCCATTGCCCTCCCTTCCATCATCCCCCACACCCTGCTTATCTCCTTCTCCCCCACTTTCCTGTACTGTAAGATAGGTTTTCATCCCAAAATTAGTGTGCATTTTATTCCTTCCTTTAGTCGAATGTGATAAGGGTAAACTTCATGTTTTTTTCTCAGCTCTCCTCTTTTTCCCTCCACTAAAAAGTCTCTTGCTTGCCTCTTGAATGAGAGATTCCCAGTCCATTTCACCCTCTCTCCTCCCACTACATTTCTCTCTCACCATTTACATTAATTTCTTTTAAGATATGGTCCCATCCTATTCAATTCACTCTGTGCTCTCTGTCTCTGTGTGTGCGTGCATGTGTGTATGTGTGTGTGCGTGCATGCATGTACATGTGTGTGAGTGTGCATGTATGTGTGTATGTGTGTGTGTGGTCCCACCAACTACCCAGATACTGAAAAGTTTTAAGAGTTACAAATATTGTCTTTCCATGTAGGAATGTAAACAGTTCACCTGTGGTAAATCCCTTATGACTTCCCTTTGCTGTTTACTTTTTCATGCTTCTTCTCATTCTTGTGTTTGAAAGTCAAATTTTCTTTTCAGCTCTGGTCTTTTCATCAAGAATGCTTGAAAGTCCTCTGTTTCATTGAAAGACCATATTTTCCCCTGAAGTATTATACTCAGTTTTGCTGGGTAGGTGATTCTTGGTTTGAGTCCTAGTTCCTTTGACTTCTGGAATATCCTATTCCATGCCCTTTGATCCCTTAATGTAGAAGTTGCTAGATCTTGTGTTATCCTGATTGTATTTCCACAATACTGGAATTGCTTCTTTCTAGCTGCTTGCAATATTTTCTCCTTGACCTGGGAATTCTGGAATTTAGCCACAACGTTCCTAGGAGTTTCTCTTTTTGGATCTCTTTCAGGTGGTGATTGATGGATTCCTCCAATACTTATTTTATCCTCTGATTGTAGAATATCAGGGCAGTTTTCCTTGATAATTTCATGAAAGATGATGTCTAGGCTCTTGTTTTGATCATGGCTTTCAGGTAGTCCCATAATTTTTAAATTGTCTCTCCTGGATCTATTTTCCAGGTCAGTTGTTTTTCCCATGAGATATTTCACATTCTCTTCCATTTTTTTCATTCTTTTGCTTTTGTTTTGTAATTTCTTGGTTTCTCAGAAAGTCATTAGCCTCCATCTGTTCCATTCTAATCTTGAGAGAACTATTAAATTCAGTGAGCTTTTGAACCTCTTTTTCCATTTGGCTAATTCTGCTTTTGAAAGCATTCTTCTCCTCATTGGCTTTTTGAACCTCTTTTGGCAATTGAGTGAGCCTATTTTTCAAGGTGTTATTTTCTTCAGCATTTTTTTGGGTCTCCTTTACCAAGGTATTGACCCGTTTTTCATGCTTTTCTTGCATCTCTCTCATTTCTCTTCCCAGTTTTTCCTCCACCTGTCTAACTTGCTTTTCAAAATCCTTTTTGAAGCTCTTCCATGGCCTGAACCCACCGGACATCCACCTCGGATGCCTGGGATATGGAGGCCCCAACCTCCACGTCTTTCCCTGATGGTAAGTATTGTTCCTCTTCATCAGAATTGAAAGGTGGGAATATCTGTCCCCCAAGAAAGTAGCTTTCTATGGTCTTATTTTTCTTCCCTTTTCTGGGCATTTTCCTAGCCAGCTAGTTGACTTCTGAGATTCTTCTCCACCCCAGCCTAGATCCACCCAGCTAGTGCTTGGGGTCTGAGATTCAAATGCTGCTGCCCAGCCTCAGGGCTTTCCGCTCTGGGCACGGCTGCTATTCAGTGTGAGCTTAAGTTCTGGTGCTCAGGTGGGGGCAGGGCCGCCTCCCAGGCTCAGTTCCCTCAGGGGGTTTATGCAGAGACCTTTGGTAATGGCCCTGAGCTCCTGCCTGCTGCTCCAGGAGTTGTGGGCTGCTACTGCTTCTGCCACTCTCTCTGCTGCTGCCTCTCGATGGGACCTGAGTCACGGAGACACCCTGCTCCCCTCTCGGCCAGCCCAGAAATCTCTCTCACTGACCTGGAGTGCCTGTGGGTGGAGGGACCTTCGCGGCCACCAGAGGCTCTGTCCTTGAAGTCTGCTCGGATCTTCTCCTGTGGGGCTGCCCGGCCAGGGCAGTGCAAGGCTGGGCTCTGCCTCCGGAGTGCGACAGACCCCTGGGGACTACTTTCCAGGGCTCTCTGGAATGGAAATCTCTTCCACTGTGTTTCTGCGCGGATTGCAGTGCTCCAGAATTTGTGGGGAGTTCTTTTTACAGAAAATTTCTGGGCTGTGGATTTGGAGCTATCATACGTGAGTCTTTCTACTCCGCCATCTTGGCTCCTCCTCACTTCATTCTAATTTTTAAGGAATTATATTTTTCACTGAGCTTTTTGATCTCTTTTTCCATTTGGCACATTCTTCTCCTCACTGATATTTTGAGTCTCTTTTACCATTTGGGTTAGTCTATTTTTAAAGGTGTTATCTTTCCTCAGTATTTTTTTTGTCTCCTTTAGCAAGCTGTTGACCTGTTTTTCATGATTTTCTTGCATCACTCTCATTTATCTTCCCAATTTTTCCTGTACGTCTCTTACTTGATTTTCAAAATGCTTTTTGAGCTTTTCCATGGCCAAACACCATTTCATCTTTTGGTTGGAGGCTTTGGATGTAGAAGCCTTGATCTTGCTGTCTTCCTCCAGTTGTATGCTTTGATCCTCCTTGTTTTAAGAAAATACCTTTTTACCAAGAAAGTAACTTTTAATATTCTTATTTTTCCCCTTTTTGTACATTTTCCCAGCCAATTACTTGAATTTTGAACTCTTTGTTTAGTAGAGGATCTACTGCCCCAAGTTTCAAGTTTTTGTGCAGCTGTTTTCAGGGATATCTTTAGGAACCTGTAAATTATCAGTTCTTCCAAAGTGGTATGATCAGAGGAGAGGTGTTTACTCCTCTCTTGGCCTGCATTCTGGTCTGTGAGCAACCACAAGCACTCTTTTCTGCTCTGGAGCTGCAAGTAGGATTCCCTCTCCACAGCCACCACCAATTCTGCCATGCCAGCATTCCTCCTCATCTTAGAACTACCAGTCAGATCAGCTCCTCAATTCCTCCACCATCTACAGATCAAGGACTCCAAAATCAGCCACTCCTGCAGCAGTGGTTGCTGTTGCCCTGAGGCTGGGGCTGAACCCTGTTCCTCTTTCATCCAGGTAAGAGAGCTTTCCCACTCACCATTGAAGCTATCTTTGGAGTATGTGGGTTGAGAAGTCTGGAAAAATGCTACAGGTGTAGTGATTCAGTGCGCTGAGGTCTGATCTAGGCCCATCTGTGCCAGCATGGCCCATGCTTGGCTTGGATCTCCTCCAAGCCAGGCACAACACACCATTCCTGCAGGCCTTCAAGATTGTCTTGGGTTGAAAATCTATTTAACTGTGTCATTTTGTGGGTTTTGCTACTCTACAATTTGTTTAGAGTAATTTTTAGAGCTATTTTGAGGGGTTTGGAGAGAGAGCTCAGGCAGATTCCTGCTTCTACTCTGCCACCTTGTCTCTGCCCCTGCTGTCTCTTTCTTTACCTAAACCCTGTGCCTGCTTATTCAAAACCTGAATTTCCCATTAGAAGTATTGGAAGCCAATCATTTACATATGCATATTATCCTAGAAACAGTCTAATTGTGTTGCTTTCTCAAAATCTACTATTCAATTTAATTTAAAAACCTTTACATTACACTTTCTCTTATTACTTTGTCCAACTCTAATCCTCCCTTAGGATGATATCATTCCTATATTATAATTTGATCACAAATAATTCAAATCTTTCCATATTAATCTATTAATTAATAGACTTAGAATTTCAACAACAAAATTACTACACTTCTCTACTTATTATAGACATTTGCTACAAAAGGAAAAATGTGGGACATAGTTATAACAACGTCCAGACTATTCTCACAAGGACACAATCTGACATATATCGTAACAAGGGAAAAACTCCTGTAGCTCTGTTTGAGTGGAGGCATGAGTCATTTAACAAGCAATCATGTAACAAAGCTCCATATCAAGTGGGAAAATTTCTTGTTCAGAATGTATTATCACCACAGGGAACCTGAGTCAAGAAGTTTCTACCTTAAGCCATGCCAAGGTCATTCCCTCAAGTTTTCCCAGGGACAGACATCTATATTTAGCAGTTCTCAGACTACAATGCATGTCATTTGCACCTTAAATGGTGGATTCTTGGCTTTATGACAATTCAGACAACTATCCCTGTATTCAAAACTCAAGACAATATTAAATTATAGTCCCAGGAAAATTTTTTCATGAATATCAAAATTTCATTAATCATATCTTAAGGCTTGAATATTATTAATTTCTTCATGTTTTCCTAATAGTTATATTTCATTTATCTTTCACTTTTAAATTAAAAATAACTACATTATAGAGTTCTTCAAATTACTCATACAGTGAATACATGATAGTTAACTTATATTAATGTATGGAAGTCATGTTTTTAAACCACTCTATACTTGGTTCATAATTTTAAAAGTGATAGTGAAAGAATATCATATAAAAACTCACCCTTTACTATAGCATATTTGTAAATTCTCTCTTTTTGATAAGGAATATGAGAGGAGATCCTATTTTCTCAGTTTTAGGCTTTCAAACTTTAGTAGTTTAGAATTTTCCAACATGCAGTCAGCATGGCTGTTAAGATGTTATTTAGCTATTAAGTTTCAGCTTGAATATAATGTCCCAAGAGACCTCACAGATAAAGATATCTCAAAGGGTCTGTGCAACATTTCCCCCAAATAGTATATCATTATTATCACCGTCACCAATCCCCCACCACTGTCATCATCATTATGTATTTTAAAACAAAATATGCCCCATAAAATATTTAGCAGTTTCCAAATATCTATTTTCCATCACATTATATTAACAGTTCAATTCACAATCCATCAGAATTTAGGTGAAAGAGAAGCTACCTCTCTAGCAGGATTTTTGATAAAGTAATAATAGTTTAATAAATTTCACAAAATCTTTTGAAACACAGTAATAAAACACAAATCAAATAGCATCAATTCAGTCAAATACATTTCCAAATTATCTTACAAGGAAAATCGCTCATTTTATTACCTTCAGTATTTTATTTTAATGACATCTAAAACCCAGTACAGAATTATCCAGTATGTAGCAATTACATCCAATTAAAGCAATAATAATAATATCAACAATATTCAACCTTTATTTATTATTTATCATATGCCCAGTACTGTGCTAAATATTTCATAATCATTATATTATCTGATCTTCACAACAACCCTGGTAAGTGGGTGCTACTTCTATCCCTTTTACTATTTAAGAAATAGAGGTGAAGTTATTTGCTTAAGGGAACACAGATAATATATTTCTTAATGCAATAGAAGCAAATAAAGTTTATATTTGATTCTGCTGTGCCACAATTATCCTACTTAATTTTAGAACAAATTTTTCTCAAATCAAAGCTGGATTTTAATCACTAGTAGTAACATTCAAAATCTCAAAAGAAAATTCCCAAGAGCCATTAGTTGGCAGCACTTCAAAACTTTAGAGTCCATTGTAGATTACTTAGCTCATTTTCAAAAATTCACAGTCGCACTCCCACATTTCTATAACTTTTCTTCATTTTCTTTCATATCACTGAAAAGGACAAATCAATTCCTTTTGTGTTCATAATCTAGCCCTATCTTCTCACCTTTCCTTAAGGCTTTTCAATTTCAACCCTAGTCCAAAGATAGGGAAAGATCTCAGCCCACAGTCTCACATTTGGATTATCCCCCTACTTTGGGGCTCTGGAAGTTTCCAAAGATCGAGGAATATTCTTGGAATCGTCTTTCAGGGAAGAATATTGTATTTCTCCATTTTATCCCAGAATATCTAAAGAACTAATCTTCATTCATTATATTTTTCCTTTGTAATTTAGCACAAAATTTTTAAAGTCCAATTAATTAAATATTGCTTTTTTACAGGTTGCTAAGTGTTTACAAATGCATGATTTCTTTTAGTTATTAAGTTTCAGATAAATTCATCTATGTTCTTCTTCTTCTTCATTACATTAAAACAATATATCTATCAATCTTCAAGGGGAAAATGATCGGTGTGCTGGCTACTCTTGAAACTTTCACAGGGTATAATTTTTATTTTTCTTCAAAATAAATTCTACAGAGTGGTACCCCAAAACTCACTAAGCTACTTCAGTATTTTTAAGCTTCTGCTAAGTGTCTTATCAGATAAGACAAATAGAAAGGGGTGATTTTGTTATTCAGTACTTTCCTCAAAACTTATCTCACTGGAATCAACCCATCTCAGACTTCTTCCCAATTCTAAATCCTTCCCTCCATCAAGGGGAGAAAGGTACTTAACCTTAGTCTACACACTTTCAAATCTGCTGAGATACATTTAGTAATTTCCATAATTTGGAAATTCACAGTAAAGATATTATATTTAAGTTATAAATTCAGTCTCCAATTCATTTTATAATGTCATGAATTTCTACAAACTAGAAAATTTTCAAATTTTGCTTTCTTTGGTTATCTGACTTTATCTCTGTAATTCCAACCTGACTGGGTCTGAAATGACAGAGAAAATATCTTGCTTAAAAACTTATCTCCCACTGAAAGTGTAAAGTAGGAGTTTGTCCCTGGTTACTGGGACAGAGTTTGGCATCAGATTACTGGAAACTGGGGAAATTATTTCGACAATGAAACTGAAACTTCATTAATCTTCCCCAGTATTGTTAACTTTTTTGTCTACAGTTTTTCAGCAATCGTTATGGTTGACTGCATTCTCCCCTTATAAATATTTCAAAGATAAGAGAATCTACAAACAGTAAACATAACACGAGACCAAGATTTTTCTGAGAATTTTACATAGACATGAAAATACAGACGATATGACAAAACACATAATGTTAGTGTGCATAATTTTCTAAAACTTGAAATAAATGAACATTGCTTTTTGGGGTCAAAGTTGGGGTCTATTTCGGATTTTTAAATATTGTAGACCAAAATTAATCTCTTTAATAGTCAGATAGATTATCAGCTGAATCTCTTGAAGTCTTAAGCCAAATTTCACATAATTCAATAGTTCCCACTAGTGGTTTGTCAGTCACTTACCAACTATAGCTATTTATGACTACTGACCATGCCATTCGTGAATATGGTTATTTGTGACTCTTCTCCAACTTAAGTGGAGGTTTACCTAAAGTGCTTCCTGGGAAACAGCTGCTTCAACAATGTGAGGGTTTACTTTATCTCAGAAGATTTTGAAATTGGGCAGTATTCCATTAAAATGTCCTTCAATACTCTAGTGAGTTTTTCTGAAAGCCTGTCCCACAGGTACAAGTCCTCTGTCAACCTGGCTAACTTCACCAAAAATACTGTGACAAGTAGAATCTGAAATACTTGAGGAAACAAATGTTCAAGCTTCCAAGCATATTGATTCAGTAAGTAATGCATGCCACTTGCATAACAAATCAGGATAAGGCCTCCTCAGCTTGGCACTGGACTCCAAGTACAGGGGGAGACAAATTTTTATACATTAAAAAAAAAACAATTAACATGCTATAAACCAAAATTTTGTATTCTGATTTCTAATTAGAGGAAAGATTAATAACTTTCTGAGTTGATAGGAGAATGAACAAATTTGGGAAATGGGAGGGGATAGAGTGAGCAGATGGGCTTTCTTAGATGTGAAACAGTATGTCACTTATTTCCCACAATTAGCAAGCAGGTGAAATTTACAGGAAAAAGAAACTTGAATCTCAGCATGGAGTCAGTTTCACAAAATGAAATCAATTCTCTCAGTGAGAAAGAGAAAAGTGGTTGGAGAGGTGATATGGGGCAGAAAGAATGGGGTAAATTATCTCACAAAAAAAGGTGTTTATATAACTAGGAGCAGACAGTAGTGGAGAGATGATGACACTTGAATATCACTCTTATCTGAACTTGTTAAAGAAAAGAGGAATACACATTCACATAATTGGGTATAGAAATACATCTTATCCAGTGAGGAAATAGTAAAAAAGTTAAGGGAAGGGGACAGTGGAGAATAATAGATAGGGTAGATGAAAGGGGAGATGTTAGTCAAGAGCAAAAAAGTCCTTAAAGAGGGAGAGAAAAGCAAGAAAGAATGGGATTGATGGAAGCACACAATTAGCAATCATAACCATGAATGTGAATGGAAAAACTCACCCATAAAATGGAAGAGGATAGCAGAATGGATAAATGACCAGAACTCAAAAATATGCTGTTTACAAGAAACACACTTGAGGGGTGGAATCAAGATGGCAGAGTAGAAAGACTCACGTGTGCTACCTCTGAACCCACAGCCCATGGATTTCCTATAGGAAGAACTCCCCACAGGTTCTGGATCACTGCAGGGCACGGAGAAACACAGTGGAAGGGATTTCCATCCCAGAGAGCCCAGGAGAGCCATCCCCAGGGTCCATCGCAACCCGGAAAGTGGAGCCCACCCCAGTGCTGCCCTGGCCATGGCCCTAGAGGAGCAGATCCGAGCAGGCTTCAGGGACGGAACCTCCGGCAGCCGGAAAGGTCCCTCCTCCCACAGATGCTCCAGGTCAGTGAGAGAGACTTCTGGGCTGGCCGAGAGGGTAGTGGGGTGTCTCCATGACTTGGGCCCCCTCGGGAGGAAGCGGCAGAGGCAGGGGTAGGAAGCAGCGGAGGCAGAGGCAGGGGCAGGAAGTGGCGGAGGAAGAGGCAGGGGCAGCAGCGGTGGTACGGGACTCCCCGAGCAGCAGGCAGAAGCTCAGGTCTCTGCATAAACCCTCTGAGGGAACTAAGCCTGGGAGGCGGCCCTGCCCCCACCCCAGCACCAGAACTTAAGCTCACATTGAATAGCAGCCACAGCCACCTCGGAAAGCCCATTTGAATCTCAGACCCCAAGCACTAGCTGGGCGGATCTAGGCTGGGGTGGAGAGGAATCTCAGAAATTAAGTAACTGGCTAGGAAAATGCCCAGAAAAGGGAAGAAAAATAAGACTATAGAGAGCTTCTTTGAGCAGGTACAAAAATATTCCTGCCGTTCAATTCTGATGACGAGAAAATATTCTTACCATCAGGGAACTACGTGGAGGGCGGGGCCTCTGTATCCCATACATCCCAGAGGGATGTCTGGTGGGCTCAGGCCATGGAAGAGCTCAAAAAGGATTATGAAAATCAAGTTAGACAGGTGGAGGAAAAACTGGGAAGAGAGATGCAAGAAAAGTATTAAAAACTGGTCAATACCTTGGTAAAGGAGACCCAAAAAAATGCTGAAGAAAATAACACCTTGAAAAATAGACTCACTCAATTGGCAAAAGAGGTTCAAAAAGCTAATGAGGAGAAGAATGCTTTCAAAAACAGAATTAGCCAAATGGAGAAAGAGGTTCAAAAGCTCACTGAATTTAATAGTTCTCTCAAAATTAGAATGGAACAGATGGAGTCTAATGACTTTCTGAGAAACCAAGAAATCACAAAACAAAACCAAAAGAATGAAATAATGGAAGAGATTGTGAAATATCTTATGGGAAAAACAACCGACCTGGAAAATAGATCCAGGAGAGACAATTTAAAAATTATGGGACTACCTGAAAGTCATGATCAAAAAAAGAGCCTAGACATCATCTTCCATGAAATTATCGAGGAAAACTACCCTGAGATTCTACAACCGGAAGTCAAAATAAGTACTGAAAGAATCCATCGATTACCGCCTGAAAGAGATCCAAAAAGAGAAACTCCTAGGAGCATTGTGGCCCAATTTCAGAACTCCCAGGTCAAGGAGAAAATCTTGCAAGCAGCAAGAAAGAAACAATTCCAGTATTGTGGAAATACAATCAGGATAACACAAGATCTAGCAGCTTCTACATTAAGGGATTGAAGGCATGGAATAGGATATTCCAGAAGTCAAAGGAACTAGGACTGAAACCAGGAATCACCTACCCAGCAAAACTGAGTAAAATACCTCGAGGGAAAATATGGTGTTTCAATGAAACAGAGGACTTTCAAGCATTCTTGATGAAAAGACCAGAGCTGAAAAGAAAATTTGACTTTCAAACACAAGAATGAGAAGAAGCATGAAAAAGTAAACAGCAAAGAGAAGTCAGAAGGGACTTACCAAAAGTGAACTGTTTACATTCCTACATGGAAAGACAATATTTGTAACTCTTAAAACTTTTCAGTATCTGGGTAGTTGGTGGGATCACACACACACACACATGTACACGTGTGCACGCACACACACATACACACATGCACGCACATACAGAGACAGAAAGCGAATTGAATAGGATGGGACCATATCTTAAAAGAAATTAAGGTAAATCGTGAGAGAGAAATGTAGTGGGAGGAAAGAGGGTGAAATGGAATGGGGTAAATTATATCTCATTCAAGAGGCAAGCAGGAGACTTTTTAGTGGAGGGAAAAAGAGGAGAGCTGAGAAAAAAACATGAAGTTTACCCTCATCACATTCGACTAAAGGAAGGAATAAAATGCACACTAATTTTGGGATGAAAACCTATCTTACAATACAGGAAAGTGGGGGAGGAGGAGATAAGCAACGGGGGGTGGAGATGATGGAAGGGCGGGCAATGGGAGGAGGGAGCAATATGAAGTCAACACTCAGGGAGGTACAGGATCACAAGACAGAATAGAAACAATGAGGGGCAGGATAGGATGGAGGGTAATTCAGTTAGTCTTACACAACACGACTATTATGGAAGTCATTTGCAAAACTACACAGATATGGCCTATATTGAATTGCCTGCCTTCCCAAAGGGAATGTGTGGGGAGGGTGGGATGGGGAGAATTTGTAACTCAAAGTTTTAGGAACAACTGTTGAGTATTGTTGTTGCTACTAGGAAATAAGACATACAGTTAATGAGGAATAGAAAGTCATCTGGCCCTATAGGACAAAAGAGAAGATGGACAAGAGAAGGGAGGGATGATAGAAGAGAGGGTAGATTGGTGATAGGGAAAATTAGATTGCTCAGTGTATTGGGGTGGGTGGAGGGGATAAATGGGGAGAAAATTTGGAACCCAAAATTTTGTGAAAATGAATGTAAAAAGTTAAATAAATAAATTTTTATTTAAGAAAAGAAAATCTAGGCATTATATATGAGGAAGATAAATTTTGGAATTCCTATTGTAAAAGAGACAATGTATTCAATTATATTAGAAGTCTTCTCAGCTTTTCAAAGTTTATAAGGCAATCCAAACTTGAGGAGCTTTTATTAGAGACAAGCCATGTTGCTTATTAATGACAGTGATAACCTGGCATTTACATAATGCTTTAGAGTTTGAAAGGTACTTTACATTCATTAATTACTTCTAATACTCACAATAACCCTATGAGTCATACACTTTTATCCCCATTTTACAGATAGGAGAAGTTAAGTGAATTGTGCTAACATCACACAGTTTGTGAGTTGAGCCTGGTTCTTCATGATTCTAAGCCTAACCATCACTCTCCTATGCCAAGCCTGTAGGTTCAACTCTTCAGAACTATTAGTGGCAGGTACTCTATTACACTGTTGGTGGATGTCTTGGCAATATTTTTTGAAGCACACACAAACGGAATACGCAAGTTATAAAAATGATCATATCTTATGACCTAGTGAGCCTTTTATAAGAACTACACCCTAACGAGGTTATTAAAAAAAGAATAAAGACCTATCAAGACAAAAAAAAACACACTTGAAACAGAAAGATATATATGGAATTTTAAAATACGAGGTTGGAGAAGAATCTATTATGTTTTAGCTGAAGCAAAACATGCACAGGTATCAAGTCATGATCTTGGACAAAGCAAAAACAAATTAAAAGAGATAAACAACGAAACTTGTATTTTGATAAAAGGCCCCATAGATAACAAAGTAGTGTTGATGCTAAGCATCTATGCATCAAATGATATAATATCAAAATTATTAAAGAAAAATTAAATGTGTTACAGAAAGAAATGGACAGCAAAGCTATAATGGTCATGGACCTCAGTTTACCCCTTTCTGACCAAGATTTGATAATTCTAGCCAAAACATAAAGATAGAAGTTAAGGATCTGAATAGAACTTTAGAAATATTGAATATGATAAACCTCTGGAAAATGCTGCACAGCAATGGAAAGGAGTATACTTATTTCTCATGTGTGCATGGCATGTGTACAAAAACAACTCCATGTCAGCACGTAAACCCCTCAAAAACAAAGATAGAAAAACAGAAATATTGAATTCATCTTTTGCTAAGAATCATACAACAAAGATTACATTCATTGAAAACTAAATTGCTTAATCTTAAATAATGGGGGTCAAAGGAAACAAATTACAAAAAACAATAATTTTATTAAAAATGACAATGATAAGACAACATAACCTAAATTTATAGGATGAAGTGAAAGTAGTAGTTAGTAGGAAATTTATAACTCTAAGCTCATCAATAAAAGAAAGATCAAATCAATCAAATGGGAATGTAACTAAAAAAACTCTAGAAAATCAATATATTAAAACCCTTCCAATTAAATACGAAAAAAGAAATCCTGAAAATCAAAGAAGAAAATTAACAAAATGAAAGCAAAAAAAAATAATATTGAATTAAGAAATAAACATAAGGTGGTTTTCATAAAAATAAAATAGATGAGCCATAAGTCAATTTGATTTTAATAATAAAAAAAATTAGTATCAAAAATGAAATCTATGGGAAGAGTCATGATGGTGGAGTAGGACAGATCTGTAGAAGCTCCTCCTCATAGCCATAAAATACCTGTAAAAAATGACTCTAAACAAATTCTATAGCAGCAGAAGTCACAAAACAACGGAGTGAAAGAGATTTTCAGCCCAAGACAGCCTGGAAGACTGATAGGAAAGGTCTATTTGCACCAGGCACAGAACAGAATGCAGCCCAGCCTTGGCCACACTGCAAGGGAGGGACAGGATCTGAGTAGGCTTCAGGGTGCCATCGGCAGCAGCTGCAATTCCCAGACCCCTCAACCCACAAAAGCCAAGCAGAGCTTCAAAGATCAGTGAGAAAGGTCTTTCACCTGGGTGAGAAGGGAACATGGTCTGGCTGCACCAGCAGCAGCCACTGCAGTGGCAGTGTCCATTATTAGAGCCCTCTGCTTAAAGACCATGGGTGAATTCAGCAGTCAAGCTGGGTCTCAGTCCTGAGTGAAGTCCTGAGGTGAGGAGGAGTGCTGGTGTGGTGGACCTGGTGGAGACTCGGACAGGGAATCCTACTTGCAGAGAGATGCTGGGCAGAAGAGTGCTTGTGCTTGCTCTTAGATGAGAACACAGACAAGGAGAGAAGTGAACTTCCCTCCTTTGATTGTGCCACCTTGGAGGAACTGAGAACTTACAGGTCCTCAGATTATACCTTACTCTTGACAAAGGACTCAAAAGTCAAGTAACTGGTTGGGAAAATGCTCAAAAGAGGGGGAAAATAAGACTATAGAAGGTTACTTTCTTGGTGAACAGGTATTTTCTTCCATCTTTTTTGGATAAGTCAAGACTTCTACATTCAAAACCTCCAAAATAAATATGCAGTGGTCTCAGGTCAGGAAAGAACTCAAAAAGAATTTTGAAAACCAAGAGAGGTGGAGGAATAAATGAGAAGAGAAATGAGAGTGATGCAAGTAAATCATGAAAAGTGAGTCAACAGCTTGCTAAAGGAGACCCAAAAAATGCTGAAGAAAATAATACCATTAAAAATAGACTAACTTAATTGATAAAAGAGACCCAAAAAGTCAATGAGGAGAAGTCTTTAAAAATGGAAATGAAAAGGGAGGTTCAAAAGCTCCCTGAAGAAAATAATTCTTTAAAAATTAGAACAGAGGGGGGAGGAGCCAAGATGGCAGAGTAGAAAGATGCATATTCTCTAGCACTTTCCCCACAGCCCATAAAAATGACTCTCAAGAAATTCTAGAGCAGCAGAAGCCACAGAACAACAGAGTGAGAGGTTTGCAGCCAAAGGTAACCTGGAAGGTGGATAGTAAAGGTCTATCCTACAGGATGCTGAGCAGAGCTGAACCCAGCCCTGGCTGCATGGCACTTGGAGGAACAGGACCTGAACAGACCTCCAGGGCAGAATTCTCAGCAGGAAGGGCCCCAGATCCCTCAATCCACAAGCAACAAAGAAAGTTCCAAAGGTCAGTGTGGGAGGGATTTCCCATCTGGGAGAGAAGAACAAGGTTCCCCCAGCACTGGGCCCAGGCAGCAGCAGCAGCAGACTGTGGGCAGCTACAAGGAAGTAGCCTGGGCAGCTCCAGGCAGCTCAGTATAAAGCCTCTGGGTTAACTGTGTTGGCCTCGCCCCCACCCAAAGCCCCTGGGGTAATTGAGAAGCTGATCTGAATCTCAGCTTTGAGCACTGGGGGAAAGAGGAGCACTAGGACCCTCCTCTTGACAAAGGATTTAGAAGTCAAATAACTGACTGGGAAAATACCCAAAAGGGGGATGAGGAAGAACAAGGCATACTATCAGAAGAAGTCAAGGCCTCTGCCTCCAGTACCTCCAAAATGAGTATGGAATAGGCTCAGGCCATAGAAGAGCTTGAAAAGTAAGTCAGCAGCCTGCTAAAGGAGAACCAAAAATGCTGAGGAAAATATACCTTCAAAAAGAGGCTAACTCAATTGGAAAAAGAGGTCCAAAAAGCCAATGAGGAGAAGGAGGCTTTAAAAAGGAGAATTAGTCAAATGGAAAAGAAGGTTCAAAAGCACACTGAACAAAATAGTTCTTTAAAAGACTAGAGTTCAGGGAAACTGAAGACGATGAGATAAACTAAGAAGTTAGAAAACAAAACCTCAAGTTTGAAAAAATAGAAGATAATGTGGAACACCTCATTGGAAAAACAATCCAGGAGAGACAGTTTAAAAATTATGGGACTACCTGAAAGCCATGATCAATAAAAGAGTATAGACATTGTCTTCCATGAAATTATCAAGTCTGATATTCTAGAAAGAGAGAGCAAAATAAATACTGAAAGAATCCACCTATCACCTCCTGAAAGAGACCTGAAAGGAGAAACTCTTAGGAATATTGTGACCAAATTTCAGAGTTCCCCGGTCAAGGAGAAAATATTGCAAGCAGCTAGAAAGAAACAATTCAAATACTGTGGAAATACAATGATGATAGCACAGGATCAGGCAGCTTCTACATTAAGGGGTCGAAGGACTTGGAATAGATATTCCAGAAGTCAAAGGAACTGGGGATAAAACCAAGAATCACCTACCCAGCAAAACTGAGTATAATACTTCAAGGGAATACATGGTCATTCAGTGCTATAGAGGACTTTCAAGAATTCATGATGAAAAGACCAGAACTGTATAGAAAACTGACTTTCAAATACGAAAATCAAGAGAAGCATGGAAAGGTAAACAGGAAAGAGAAATTATAAAAGACTTTCTAAAGCTCAACAGTTTACATTCCTACATGGAAAGATAATATTGTCACTCTTGAGACTTTTCTCAGCATTTGGGTAGCTGGAGGGGTTACACACACACACACACACACACACACACACACACACACACAGAGTGTACAGGTTGAGTTGAATCAAAAGAGATGATATCCATAAAAAATAAAATTAAATAAAATTAAGGGATGAGTGAGGAAAATATTGGGAGAAGAAAGGGAGAAATGAAATGGGGCAGGCTATCACTCATAAAAGAGATAAGAAAAATCTTGTCAATGGAGTAGAAAAGGGAGGTGTTAGGGGCCAAGCTCTGGACCGCCTTTGGGTGCTGGGACCACCCTTCGGGAGGTGGCTCTGCCCTCAGGGAGGAACATGGGCAGGGCTCTGGCTGGGAATATAAAAAGCTGTCGGGGAGGGATCTGGGAGAGATGCTAGCAATAAAGTGAAGTGCACTGGCCATCTCGGGTGCATGTGTAGACATTTCCGGAGGGGATTCTCCTGCCGCGCAATAGGCCACACGGCGGGGGCCGGAGACGTCTGAAGACCAGAAGGCAGAGTAAGCAAGCAAAGGCCAGGGGTAGCCCAGTGGGATACAGTCAGGGTTAGGAAGCCCAACCAAGCCTGGGGGGGTATGAGAGGGGAAAAGTGAAGACTTCTCTCTTCACATATGGCTCAAGGAGGGAAAAACATCTCACTAAATTTGGTATGAAAATCTATCTTACACTTCAGTAAAGTAGGGGAGAAGGGGACAAGTGGGGTGAGGGGGATGATAGAAGGGAGGACAAATAGGAGAAGGAAGTAACTAGAAGTAAACACTTTTGGGAAAAGACAAGGTCAAATGAGAGAATAAAAAGAACAGGTAGGACGGAAGGCAATATAATTAGTATTACACAACATGTTTTTTTTTATGGAAGTGTTCTGCAAAATGATACATATATATTCTATTTTGAATTGCTTGTCTTCTCAGTGGGGATGGATAGGGAGGAAAGGAGGGAGGGAGAGAAGTTGGAATTCAAAGTATTAGAAACTAATGTTGAGAATTATTATTGCATATAACTTGGAAATAAGAAACACTGGTAATGGGGTACAGAAATTTATCTTACCCTACATGAAAAGAAAGAAGATGGGGATAAGGGAAGGGTGAGGTGTGATAGAAGGGTGGGTACACTGAGGGAAGGGGTAATCAGAATGCAAGGTCTTATGAGGTGGAAGGAGGGGAGAGATAGGGAGAAAAAATTGAATTCAAAATTTTGTGGAAATGAATTTTGAAATCTAAAAATAAATAAAGTTAGAATAGAGCAGATAGAAGCTAATGACTGTGAGAAACCAGGAAATTACAACACAAACCGAAAAGAATGAAAAAATAGAAGACAATGTGAAATATCTCATAGAAAAAACAACTGACCTGGAAAATAGATCCAGGAGAGACAATTTAAAAATTATGGGACTTCCTGAAAACTATGATCAAAAAATAAGCCCTAGACATCTTTCATGGAAGGGGCATAGAAATCTATCTTGCCCTACAAGAAAAGGGAGAAGATGGGGACAAGGGAAGGGAAGGATTGATAGAAGGGAGGGCAGATTGGGGAAAGGGGTAATCAGAATGCATGACTTGTTCAGTGCGGGAGGGGAGAGATGGGGAAAAATTTGGAGTTCAAAAGTTTGTGGAAATGAATGTTGAAAACTAAAAATAAATAAAGAAACAAAGAAACAAAAATGAAATCTGTGAATTCACAAGGAATGAAAAAAAAATAAGAGAAATTATTTGGAGCTTTTTTTCCCAACTCTATGCTAATAAAACTGACAATCTAAATGAAATAGATCAATATTTACAAGAACACAACCTACCCGTATTAACTGAACAGAAAGTACAATACTTAAATAATCCTATCTTAGAAAAATAAATTGAACCAGTCATACATACACTCTCAATAAAAATACTCCAGGACAAGGTGAAGTTATATGAAAAAAAAACCATTTTAATGAACAACTATTTCCAAAACTATATAAATTGATTAGCAAATATATGTAAAGAAGGGAACTTGAAAAATTCATTACATCACACTAATAAGGTCTTTATCCCTAAACAAAGGAAATCACAACAGAGATAGTATTCTATACACATATTTATGTAATACAAAAATTTTAAATAAAAATTAGCAAAGAAATGAGAGAAACATGCTAGAAATATCAAATGACCATGTTTTATTCACACTAGGCATGCAGGGCTGGTGCACTCTTAGTAAAACTGTAAATATAATTGACTGTATTAATAACAAAACCACCAAAAACCAAATGTTTACTCCTTTTTTTAAATAAAAATTTATTTAACTTTTTACATTGATTTGCACAAAATTTTGGGTTCCAAATTTTCTCACCATTTATACCTTCCCCCCACCCCAATACACCGAGCAATCTAATTTTCCCTATCACCAATCTTCCCTCTCTTCTATCATCCCTCCCTCCTCATGTCCCCATCTTCTCTTTTGTCCTGTAGGGCCAGATGATTTTCTATTCCCCATTAACTGTATTTCTTATTTCCTAGTAGCAACAACAATACTAAACAGCTGTTCCTAAAACTTTAACTTTCAAATTCTCCCCATCCCTCCCTCCCCACCCATTCCCTTTGGGAAGGCAGGCAATTCAATATAAGCCAAATCTGTGTAGTTTTGCAAATGACTTCGATAATAGTCATGTTGTGTAAGACTAACTGTATTTCCCTCCATCTTATCCAGCCCCCCATTGTTTCCATTCTTTCTTTTGATCCTGTCCCTCCTGAAGTGTTGACCTCAATTTTCTCCCTCTTCCCATTGCCCGCCCTTCCATCATCTCCCCCCGCCCCGTTGCTTATCTCCTCCTCCCCCATTTTCCTGTATTGTAAGATAGGTTTTCATCCCAAAATTAGTGTGCATTTTATTCCTTCCTTTAGTCGAATGCGATGAGGGCAAACTTCATGGTTTTTTCTCAGCTCTCCTCTTTTTCCCTCCCCTAAAAAGTCTCCTGCTTGCCTCTTGAATGAGAGATAATTTACCCCATTCCATTTCACCCTCTCTCCTCCCACTACATTTCTCTCTCACCATTTACCTTAATTTCTTTTAAGATATGGTCCCATCCTATTCAATTCACTCTGTGCTCTCTGTCTCTGTATGTGCATGCATGTGTGTGTGTGTGCATGCATGTGTGTGTATGTATGTGGTCCCACCAACTACCCAGATACTGAAAAGTTTTAAGAGTTACAAATATTGTCTTTCCATGTAGGAATGTAAACAGTTCACTTCTGGTAAGTTTCTTATGACTTCTCTTTGCTGTTTACTTTTTCATGCTTCTTCTCATTCTTGTGTTTGAAAGTCAAATTTTCTTTTCAGCTCTGGTCTTTTCATCAAGAATGCTTGAAAGTCCTCTGTTTCATTGAAAGACCATATTTTCCCCTGAAGTATTATACTCAATTTTGCTGGGTAGGTGATTCTTGCTTTGAGTCCTAGTTCCTTTGACTTCTGGAATATCCTATTCCATGCCTTCAATCCCTTAATGTAGAAGCTGCTAGATCTTGAGTTATCCTGATTTTATTTCCACAATACTGGAATTGTTTCTTTCTAGCTGCTTGCAATATTTTCTCCTTGACCTAGGAATTCTGGAATTTGGCCACAGTGTTCGTAGGAGTTTCTCTTTTTGGATCTCTTCAAATGCTGCTCCCCAGCCTCAGGCCTTTCAGCAGCGGGTGGGGCTGCTATTCAGGGTGAAATTAAATTCAGGTTCTCAGGTGGGGGCAGGGCCACCTCCCAGGCTCAGTTCCCTCAGGGGGTTTATGCAGAGACTTTCAGCAAAGGACCTGAGATCCTATCTGCTCCAGGAGCCCCAGGCTGCCACTGCCTCTGCTGCTGCCTCCTGAGGTGGCCTGAGTTATGGATACACCCCGCTCCCCTCTCGGCCAGCGCAGACATCTCTCTCACTGACCGGTAGCGTCTGTGGGTGGAGTAACCTTCCCAGCCGCCTAAGGTACCTTCCCTCAAGCCTGCTCAGATCTGTTCCTCTGGGGCCACATGGCCAGGGCAGCACAGGGGTGGACTCCACTGTCTGGAGTGTGACAGACCCCTGTGGACAGCTCTCCAGGGCTCTCTGGAACAGAAATCTTTTTCACTGTATTTCTGTGCGCCTTGCAGTGCTCCAGAATTTGTGGGTAGTTCTTCTTGCAGGAAATATATGGGCTGTGGGTTCGGAGCTAGCATACATGAGTATTTCTACTCCGCCATCTTGGCTCCACCCCCTGATTATTTCAATAGATGCAAAAAAAGCTTTTGACAAAAAAAAGACTAATTTCTGTTTTAAAAAAAAAACACAATAAAGCATAAAAATAGAAGTTCAGTTGGGCTGCAGAATGTTGTTGTTTGTTAATTTTGAAGACCTATGACATCATAGAGTAATGTCTTAACTCATGTGTGAATTTGATTATGGGAGACAGAGTTGTACACAGCCATCAGCTTCGCTATCTCTTCTCGAGTAATTGTGTGGTCTCACCAACTACCCAGATACTGAAAAGTTTTAAGAGTTACAAATATTGTCTTTCCATGTAGGAATGTAAACAGTTCACTTATGGTAAGTCCCTTAAGACTTCTCTTTGCTGTTTACTTTTTCATGCTTCTTCTCATTCTTGTGTTTGGAAGTCAAATTTTCTTTTCAGCTCTGGTCTTTTCATCAAGAATGATTGAAAGTCCACTGTTTCATGGAAAGACCATATTTCCCCCTGAAGTATTATACCCAGTTTAGCTGGGTAGGTGATTCTTGCTTTGAGTCCTAGTTCCTTTGACTTCTGGAATATCCTATTATTCCACGCCCTTCGATCCCTTAATGTAGGAGCTGCTAGATCTTGAGTTATCCTGATTGTATTTCCACAGTACTGGAATTGTTTCTTTCTAGCTGCTTGTAAGATTTTCTCCTTGAGCTGGGAGTTCTGGAATTTGGCCACAATGTTCCTAGGAGTTTCTCTTTTTGGATCTCTTTCAGGTGGTGATTGATGGATTCTTTCAATACTTATTTTGCCCTCTGGTTCTAGAATGTCAGGGAAGTTTTCCTTGATGATTTCATGGAAGATGATGTCTAGGCTCTTTTTTTGATCATGACTTTCAGGTAGTCCCATAACTTTTAAATTGTCTCTCCTGAATCTATTTTCCAGGTCAGTTGTTTTTCCCATGAGATATTTCACATTCTCTTCCATTTTTTCATTCTTTTGGTTTTGTTTGGTGATTTCTTGGTTTCTCATAAAGTCATTAGCCTCCATCTGTTCCATTCTAATTTTGAGAGAACTGTTTTCTTCAGTGAGCTTTTGAACCTCTTTTTCCATGTGGCTAATTCTGCTTTTGAAAGCATTCTTCTCCTCATTGGCTTTTTGAACCTCTTTTGCCAATTGAGTGAGCCTATTCTTCAAGGTGTTATTTTCTTCAGCATTTTTTTGGGTCTCCTTAACCAAGGTATTGACCCATTTTTTCATACTTTTCTTGCATCTCTCTCATTTCTCTTCCCAGTTTTTCCTCCACCTGTCTAACTTGCTTTTCAAAATTCTTTTTAGGCTCTACCAAGGCCTGAGCCCACCTGATATCCCCCTGGGGTGTCTGCGATACTGAGGCCCCGCCCTCCACATCTTTCCCTGATGGCAAGAATACATCCTCGTCATCAGATCCGAATGTCGGGATCATTTGCATTTGTTGGAAAAAACTCTCTATAGTCTTATTTTTCTTCCCTTTTCTACGCATTTTCCCAGCCAGTTACTTGACTTCTGAGATTCCTGTCCACCCCCACCGAGATCCGCCCAGCTAGTGCTTGGGGTCTGAGATTCAAATGGGCTTTCCACGCCGCCCGCCCACCTGCTAATCAATGTGACCTTTTGTTCTGGTGCTGGGGTGGGGGCAGGGCCGCCTCTCAGGCTCAGCTCCCTCAGGGGCTTTATGCAGAGACTTTCAGGAACTGAGCGGGTGGGGGGGGCGCCTCCCAGGCTCAGTTCCCTCAGGGGCTTTATGCAGAGGCCTTCAGTAATAGAGTGGTGTGGGGCAGGGCCGTCTCCCAGGCTCAGCTCCCTCAGGTTGTTTATGCAGAGACTTTCAGTAATGAAGACCCTGCCTGCTGCTGGGGGAGTCCTGCCGCTGCTGCCTCTGCTGCCGCCCACGCCTCTGCCTCCGCCACTTCCTGCCCCCGTCTCTGCTGCCGCTGCTTCCTCCCGAAGGGGCCTGAGTCACGGATACACCCCACTCCCCTCAGCCAGCCAGCCGTCTCTCTCACTGACCTGTAGCTTCTGTGGGTGGAGGCACTTTCCCGGCTGCTGGAGCTTCCGTCCCTGAAGCCTGCTCGGGTCAGCTTCTCTGGGGCCATGGCCAGGCCAGCGCTGGGGTGGGGTCCGCTTTCCTGGGTGCGATGGATCCTGGGGACGGGTCTCCAGGGCTCTCTGGCATGGAAATCTCTTCCACTCTATTTCTGTACCCCTTTCAGTGGTCTAGAAGTTATGGGGGTCTCTTTTTACATTAATTCTATGGGCTGTGGGATGGAGCTCGTAAACGTGCATCCTTCTACTCTGCCATCTTGGCTCCGACCCCCTCTTCTCAAGTAATTGAAGAGCACTAGCAAGAGAAAGTCAATGCCCTTGGATGCAGTGGATGACATTGGCATCTTTAATATCTGATAAAATTCTAAAAATGCTCCACAAGACCTGCTTTAGCCACATTCCTGGCTTTGGAAAAAATTTTCTCATCTACCCATTTCCTCAGAGAAAGTCTTCACACTCTTTGGGGTAGGTAACCCCTTAACTCACCAATGGACTTGTTATCCTCAACCTGAGTTAGCCCATTTGTTGAGATGTCATTACTGGGGTGTGACTACTGCATGTACTATAGCTTCTTGGAGTCATAGGTGAGAATTAAGTGCTGGTGGTCACCAAAGGTGGATGAATAACCCTGAAAAGGGCTAAGTCTCTACACCAGAAATGTTTGTACTCCTTGAACACTCCATAAATACCTAAGTAATGAATAGAGTAAGTGAGAAAGAATAGTATTAAATTAGGATAGGAAAATATGTTGATGTAGATGGTAGGTTTTTAATGCCAATCTGAAACATTACCTATTTTATAGGTAATAGAAAACTACTGCATTTTTAAACAGAGAAGTGACATAACCATAGTTATGTTTAAGAAAGATTATTCTGGGGCGGAGCCAAGATGGCGGAGTAGAAGGACGCACGTTTACGAGCTCCGAAACCAAAGCCCATAGAATTAATGTAAAAAGAGTCCCACATAGCTTCTGGGTGAATACAAGGTGTGCAGAAGCAGAGTGGAAGAGATTTCCGTTCCAGGGAGCCCTGAAGACCCGTCCCCAGGGTCCGGCACACCCCGGAAAGTAAACCCGACCCCCAGCGCTGCCCTGGCCGAGGCCGCAGAGAAGCTGATCCGAGCAGGCTTCAGAGATGGAAGCTCCAGCTGCCGGGAAAGTACCTCCGCCCACAGAAGCTACAGGTCAGTGAGAAAGAAAGCCGGGCTGAAGGAGAGGGGAAGCGGGGTGACTCCGTGACTCGGGCCCCCTCGGGAGGAAGCGGCGGAAGCGGGGACGGGGGCAGGAAGCGGCGGAGGCAGAGGTGTGGGGGCGGCTGAGGCGGCAGCAGCCCAAGACTCAGGAATCCCCCAACAGCAGTCAGGATCGTCATTACGGAAGATTCCCGCATAAAACCAGATGGAGCTGAGCCTGGGAGACGGCCCTGCCCCCACCCCGCTCTGTTACTGAAGGCTCCTGCTTAAAGCCCCCAAAGGAGCGGGATTTGGGAGGTGGGTCCCCCACCCCGCCCCCACCCGTTCCATTCCTGAAAGTCTCTGCATAAAACCCCCGAGGGATCAGAGTCTCGGAGGCAGCCCTGGCCCCACCCCAGCACCTGAACTAAAGCTCACTGATTGACAGCCAGCAGGAAGAAAGCCCATTTAAATCTCAGAGGCCAAGCACTAGCTGGGCGGATCCAGGCGGGGGTGGAAAGGAATCTCAGAAGCCAAGTAACTGGCTGGGAAAATGCCTAGAAAGGGGAAGAAAAATAAGACTTTAGAGAGTTTTTTCCAACAAATGCAAATGATCCCGATCTTCAGATCTGACGAAGATGAGGACGTATTCTTGCCATCAGGGAAAGACATGGAGGGCGGGGCCTCAGTACCTCAGACACCCCAGGGGGGTGGTGGGTGGGCTCAGGCCCTGGAAGAGCTCAAAAAGGATTTTGAAAAGCAAGTTAGACAGGTGGAGGAAAAACTGGGAAGAGAAATGTCAGAGATGCAACAAAAGTATGAAAAACAGGTCAATACCTTGGTAAAGGAGACCCAAAAAAATGCTGAGGAAATTAACACCTTGAAAAACAGGCTCACCCAATTGGCAAAGGAGGTTCAAAAAGCCAATGAGGAGAAGAATGCTTTCAAAAGCAGAATGAGCCAAATGGAAAAAGAGGCTCAAAAGCTCACTGAATTTAATAGCTCTCTCAAAATTAGAATGGAACAGATGGAGTCTAATGACTTTATGAGAAACCAAGAAATCACCAAACAAAACCAAAAGAACGAAAAAATGGAAGAGAATGTGAAATATCTCATGGGAAAAACAACTGACCTGGAAAATAGATCCAGGAGAGACAATTTAAAAATTATGGGACTACCTGAAAGTCATGATCAAAAAAAGAGCCTAGACATCATCTTCCATGAAATTGTCAAGGAAAACGGCCCTGACATTCTAGAACCAGAGGGCAAAATAAGTATTGAAAGAATCCATCGATCACCACCTGAAAGAGATCCAAAAAGAGAAACTCCTAGGAACATTGTGGCCAAATTCCAGAACTCCCAACTCAAGGAAAAAATCTTGCAAGCAGCTAGAAAGAAACAATTCCAGTACTGTGGAAATACAATCAGGATAACCCAAGATCTAGCAGCTTCTACATTAAGGGATCGAAGGGTGTGGAATAGGATATTCCAGAAGGCAAAGGAACTAGGACTCAAACCAAGAATCACCTACCCAGCTAAACTGAGTATAATACTTCAAGGGAAGATATGGTCTTTCAATGAAACAGAGGACTTTCAATCATTCTTGATGAAAAAACCAGAGCTGAAAAGAAAATTTGACTTTCAAACACAAGAATGAGAAGAAGCATGAAAAAGGAAACAGCAAAGAGAAGTCTTAAGGGACTTACCAGAAGTGAACTGTTTACATTCCTACATGGAAAGACAATATTTGTAACTCTTAAAACTTTTCAGTATCTGGGTAGTTGGTGGGACCACACATACACATGTACACGCATGCACACACATACACACATGCACATACATACAGAGATAGAGAGCACAGATTGAACTGAATAGGATGGGACCATACCTTAAAAGAAACTAGGGTAAATGGTGAGAGAGAAATGTAGGGGGAGGGAAAGGGAAGAGGGTAACTATATGTCATTTAAGAGGCAGGTAGGAGTTTTTCTTAGTGGAGGGAAAAAGAGGAGAGCTGAGAAAAAAAAAAACAAGAAGTTTACCCTCATCACATTTGACTAAACGAAGGAGTGAAATGCACACTCATTTTGGTATGAAAACCTATCTTACAGTATAAGAAAGTGGGGGAGAAAGAGATATTGCAAGGGGGGGATGATGGAAGGGAGGGAAAAGGGAGGAGGGAGCAATTTGAAGTCAACACTTGGGGAGGGACAGGATCAAAAGACATAAGAGAAACAATGAGGGGCAGGTTAGGAGGGATGGTAATCCAGTTAGTCTTACACAACACGACTATCAGGGAGGTCATTGGCAAAACTACACAGATATGGCCTATATTGAATTGCCTGCTGTCCCAAAGGGAATGGGTGGGGAGGGAGGGATGAGGAGAATTTGGAACTCAAAGTTTTAGGAACAACTGTTTAGTATTGTTGTTGCAACTAGGAAAGAAGACATACAGTTAAGGAGGAATAGAAAGTCATCTGGCCCTACAGGAGAAAAGAGAAGATGGAGACAAGAGAAGAGAGAGATGACAGAAGAGAGGGCAGATTGGAGATAGGGAAAATTAGATTGCATGGGGTATTTGGGTGGGGGAGGGGATAAAAGGGGAGAAAATTTGGAACCCAAAAATTTGTGAAAATGAACGTAAAAAATTTAAATAAATAAATAAATTTAAAAAAAAGAAAGATTATTCTGAAACTATCATGATATATGTATACATTCTTATATATTCATGCTGTTTATACTATCTATATACATTTTTCTTTTTGTTTTTCTTTTTGTTTAATTTTATTTTTTTAATATAAATTTACTTAACTTTTTCCATTAATTTTCACAAAATTTTGGGTTCCAAATTTTCTCCCCTTTTATCCCCTCCACCCACCCCAATACACCAAGCAATCTAATTTTCCCAATCACCAATCTGCCCTCTCTTCTACCATCCCTCCGTTCTCTTGTCCCTATCTTCTCTTTTGTCCTGTAGGGCCAGATGACTTTCTATTCCCCATTAACTGTATTTCTCATTTTCTAGTAGCAACAACAATACTAAACAGTTGTTCCTAAAACTTTGAGTTCCAAATTCTCCCCATCCCTCCCTCCCCACCCCTTCCCTTTGGGAAGGCAGGAAATTCAATATGGGCCCTATCTGTGTAGTTTTGCAAATGACTTCAATAACAGTCATGTTTTGTAAGACTAATTGTATTTCCCTCCAACCTATCCTGCCCCTCATTGTTTCTATTCTGTCTTTTGATCCTGTCCCTCCCCAAGAGTGTTGACTTCAAATTGCTCCCTCCTCCCATTGCCCTCCTTTCCATCATTCCTCCCTTCCTGCTTATCTCCTTCTCCCCCACTTTCCTGTATTGTGAGATAGGTTTTCATACCAAAATGTGTGTGCATTTTACTCCTTCCTTTAGTCAAATGTGATGAGGGTAAACTTCATGGTTTTTTCTCAGCTCTCCTCTTTTTCCCTCCACTAAAAAGTCTCCTGCTTGCCTCTTGAATGAGAGATAATTTACCCCATTCCATTTCACCCTCTCTCTTCCCACTACATTTCTCTCTCATCATTTACCTTAATTTCTTTTAAGATATGGTCCCATCCTATTCAATTCATTCTGTGCTCTCTGTCTCTGTATGTGCATGAATGTGTGTATGTGTGTGCATGCACACGTGTACGTGTGTGTGTATGTGTGTGTGTGTGGGCCCACCAACTACCCAGATACTGAAAAGTTTTAAGAGTTACAAATATTGTCTTTCCATGTTGGAATGTAAACAGTTCACCTTTGGTAAGTCCCTTATGACTTCTCTTTGCTGTTTACTTTTTCATGCTTCTTCTCATTCTTGTGTAAATTTTCTTTTCAGCTCTGGTCTTTTCATCAAGAATGCTTGAAAGTCCTCTGTTTCATTGAAAGACCATATTTTCCCCTGAAGTATTGTACTCAGTTTTGCTGGGTAGGTGATTCTTTGTTTGAGTCCTAGTTCCTTTGACTTCTGGAATATCCTATTCCACACCCTTCGATCCCTTAATGTAGAAGCTGCTAGATCTTGTGTTATCCTGATTGTATTTCCACAATACTGGAATTGTTTCTTTCTAGCTGCTTGCAATATTTTCTCCTTGACCTGGGAACTCTGGAATTTGGCCACAATGTTCCTGGGAGTTTCTCTTTTTGGATCTCTTTCAGGCGGTGATCAATGGATTCCTTCAATACTTATTTTGCACTCTGATTCTAGAATCTCAGGGCAGTTTTCCTTGATAATTTCATGAAAGATGATGTCTAGGCTCTTGTTTTGATCATGCCTTTCAGGTAGTCCCATAATTTTTAAATTGTCTCTCCTGGATCTATTTTCCAGGTCAGTTGTTTTTCCCATGAGATATTTCACATTCTCTTCCATTTTTTTCATTCTTTTGCTTTTGTTTTGTGATTTCTTGGTTTCTCAGAAAGTCATTAGCCTCCATCTGTTCCATTCTAATTTTGAGAGAACTATTATCTTCAGTGAGCTTTTCAACCTCTTTTTCCATTTGGCTAATTCTGCTTTTGAAAGCAGTCTTCTCCTCATTGGCTTTTTGAACCTCTTTTGCCAATTGAGTGAGCCTATTTTTCAAGGTGTTATTTCCTTCAGCATTTTTTGTGTCTCCTTTACCAAGGTATTGACCTGTTTTTCATGCTTTTCTTGCATCTCCCTCATTTCTCTTCCCAGTTTTTCCTCCACCTGTCTAACTTGATTTTCATAATCCTTTTTGAGCTCTTCCATGGCCTGAGCCCACCGGACATCCACCTAGGATGTCTGGGATACAGAGGCCCCAACCTCCACGTCTTTCCCTTGTGGCAAGCATTGTACTTCCTCATCAGAAAGGAACATGTCTTCCCCAAGAAAGTAGCTTTCTATGGTATTATTTTTCTTCCCTTTTCTGGGCATTTTCCTAGTCAGTTACTTGACTTCTGAGATTCCTCTCTACCCCACCTATATCTGTCCAGCTAGTGCTTGGATCTGAGAATCAAATGCTGATCCACAGCCTCAGGGCTTTCTGCTGCAGGCACGGCTGCTATTCAATGTAAGCTTAAGTTCTGGTGCTCAGGTGGGAGGAGGGCTGCCTCCCAGGCTCAGTTCCCTGAGGGGGTTTATGCAGAGGCCTTTGGTAATGGCCCTGAGCTCCTGCATGCTGCTCCGTGCGTCCCTGGCTACCACTCCCTCTGCCATCACCTCCTGAGGGGGCCTGAGGCACAGAGACACCCTGCTCCCCTCTCAGCCAGCCCAGAAGTCTCTCTCACTGACCTGTAGTACCTGTGGGTAGAGGGACCTTCGCGGCCTGGAGGTTCTGTCCCTGAAGCCTGCTAAGATCTGCTCCTCTGGGGCCACATAGCCCGGGCAGCACAGAGGTGGGCTCTGCTGTCCAGAGAGCAACAGACCCCCAGGGATGGCTTTCCAGGGCTCTCTGGAATGGAAATCTCTTCCACTGTGTTTCTGCACGGCTTGCTCTGCTCCAGAATTTGTGGGGAGTTCTTTTCACAGGAAATTTATGGGCTGTGGATTCAGAGCTAGCATACGTGAGTCTTTCTACTCCACCCTCTTGGCTCCTCCCCCTATCTATATACTTATATATGTATATATTATTTCCCTCAGCAGAATGTAAGCTCCTTAAGGGAAGAGACTGTTTAACTTTTGTGTTTGTGTCCCTTCAGACCTATCTTAGATAATTGTATTGCTGAGAATATCTAAGTTATTCACAAATTATCATACAATATTGCTATTACTGTGTAAAATGTCCTCCTGGTTCTTCATTTTGCATCATTTTGCTTTGCATCAGTTCATGCAAGTCTTTCCAGGTTATTCTAAAATTACCCTGTTCATCATTTCTTATAGCACAATAGTATTCTGTTATAATCATATAACACAACTTGTTCAGCCAATCTCCAGCTGATAAGTATTTCCTCAATTTACAATTATTTGCCACCGGGACAGAGCCAAGATGGCAGACTAGAAAGACACACTTTCGCAGGGTCCTCCCCGCAGCCCACAAAATACCTGTAGAGAGAGACTCTCAATAAATTTTGGAGCAGCAAAAGTGGAGAACAACAGAGTGGAGGAGATTTGCAGCCCCCGATGACTTGAAAGGCCCACAGAAATTTCAGTTGCGTGGGATGTGGAGCCAAGCTCTGAGCCCAGCCCAGCCGTTGCCAAGTGGTGCTGTACAACAAGACTCTGGGAGGAGAACACCTCAGGGGTGGAATCTCCAGTCACAGTAGTGGATCCTCGGATCCCTCAGCCCACAGGCGAAAAAGGTTAGTGACCGGGTTTTATCAGCTGGCCAGGAAGGGAGAAGGGCCTTCCCATAGCTCCAGCAGCAGGCAGTGGCCAGAGAGCCTGCACAGCAGCCCATTCGGAAGTTCCATTGTTGGAGCATAAAAACCCCTAGGGGTGTTGAAGAACTGAGTCTTAACTCAGCCCTGGGTAGAGGCCCTGGCCAAGCTGGTCTTTGTCTCAAACTGAATGGTGGCCCTGCCCATCCAGCTTATCTGAAAATCAGCCCCTAGTGCTGATTTTATCAGAACTGGAGGCTGAGTGGCTGTGGAGAGGTATCTGCTAAGATTCTGGGCACAAAAGTCTCTCTCTGCGTCCAGACCACTACATGCTTGATTGTGCCACCTTGGAGGAACTGAGATCTCACAGATTCCCAGAGTATACCCTACTCTTGACAAAGGACCCAAAAGTCAAGTAACTGGTTGGGAAAATGCCCAAAAAAGGGGAAAAAATAGGACCATAGAAGGTTACTTTTTTGGTGAACAGATATCTCCTCCCATCCTTTTGGATGAGGAAGAACAATACTTACCATCAGGGAAAGCCATACAAGTCAAGGCTTCTGTATCCCAAACATCCAAAATAAATATTCAATGGGATCATGCCATGGAAGAGCTTAAAAAGGATTTTGAAAATCAAGTTAGAGAGGTGGAGGAAAAACTTGGAACAGAAATGAGAGAGATGCAAGAAAAGCATGAAAAGCAGGTCAACACTTTACTAAAGGAGACCCAAAAAAATGCTGAAGAAAATAACACCTTGAGAAATAGGCTAACTCAATTGGCAAAAGAGGTTCAAAAAGCCAATGAAGAGAAGAATGCTTTAAAAAGCAGAATTAGTCAAATGGAAAAGGAGGTTCAGAAGCTCACTGAAGAAAATAGTTCTTTAAAAAAAAATTATTTTCCACCACAAAAAAGAGCTGCTATAAATAGTTTTGTACAAATAGGTCCTTTATCTTTATTTTAACCTCTTCAGGATACAGACCTAGTGGTATTGCTGAGCCAAAAGTTATGCATAGTTTTATAGCCCTTTGGACATAGTTCCAAATTGCTTTCCAGAATGATTGGATCAGTTCACATCTCCACCAACAGTATGTCAGCTCTTTTAAGCAATGGAAAAGAATTTAGAAAGGAGGGAAACGCCCATCAATTGGGAATATCTGAATTAATAATAGTATATAAATGCTATGGAATACTATTGTACTGTAAGAAATTATGAAGGTGAGAATTTAAGAGAAACCTTGGAAATCTTGTATGAACTGATGAAAAGAGAAATGAGTTAAACCAGAAGAATACACACAATGATAGTATTACAAATACAAACAACTTTGTGAGACTGATCAGTATAGAAACTAAATATGATTTCAGAAGACTCATGATGCTACTCACATCCTGACAGATAAGTGATAGAGAAAGAATACAAATTGAGAAATTTTTTGGACATGGTTGATGCAGAAAAATTCATACTGCTTGATTATACATGTTTGGTTTTTTTCTTAATTTGGGAGGAGAAGTGGGAAGGATAGAAGGCAGATTTTTGTTGAAAAAAATTTATTTTTTTAAAAAAAAAAAGGGAAATTAGGAGAACCTGAGACCAGGCCCAGCTAGCCTGTCCTTCCAGGGCAAGAGGAAAGAAGTTCCTGGACTAACTGCTCTGGAATGGATTGGTGCCCCACCCGTGACCATAGAAGCACATTTTACTTTTGGCAAAAAAGCTTCCATGGAGGGACTAGAGTCAAGATAGCAGAGTGAAAACAACTACTCACCTAAGCTCTAAGACAAACTCCTTCAAATACCTCTAAAAAGAGAATTGGAACAGACTTTGGAGGAGCAGAATCCAATAGGAGACAGACTGGGCAGATTTCCAGCCCAAGACAGAGTGGAAGGTCGATGGAAAGAATTTGTTGCATGGGACTAGAGGAGCACACAGCACACAGGCTGTACCAGCATGGTCCCCACCATGGCAGAAATCCCCAGGAAGTCTGAGGCAGCAACCACACTGCGGAATCTCAGGCATATCATTCCAGGATGGGAGTCCAGTGGAATTGAGTGAGAAAGAGTTGTGGAACCCCAGGTAACAACAGCAGCTGCTCCTGAGACTATCAGACTACAGATTAAATATCTGTAAGTCACCTACTTGATCTTTCAGGAGTCAAGATAGCAGAGTAATTGGTAATGCTCTACCCCTCCCTTTGTTGACCTTGAAAAACCTATAAAATATTTCCCCAGGAAAAATCCTGGAACAGTGCAATAAGCCGAAGGGCTAATAGTCCATGAGGCTAGGAAAATTGTAAAGGTTACTATTGCTGTGGCTGAAGGGGACCAGACTCAGACAGCCCTCAGCAAACTGGGAGATCCTGAACTGGGGTGGGGGAGAGGCCTAATTTTCAACACCAGGACCCCGGGTGTGCCTCAGCACAACTAGGGGAATAGGGAAGACATTAGTAAAACCAATTTCACCAATAACTGAGCTTGCCTGTGCTCAAGAGAGGAGACCTCCTGTGGTCAAACCACCCCTCCCCCCACACTTAACACAACTAGCTACAGGGTAACTCCAGGGAAACTCAGAAAGACTTTACTTGACCTGTGCTTTGGCACATCAGCCAGCTCAGCACCAAGTAAGTTTCAGCATCCCACCTTCTAGCTGAAAGAACCAGAGGCCACAATACACAAACCCTCAAGTTCTAAGCACAAGAACAGTGGGTCAGAGCCCCCTGTGTCCCAGTAGCAAAGATTCACTTTAAAAGACAGGAAAAGGGTGATCATTAGGAGCAAGAAGCAAACCAGAAAAGATAAGGTCATAGAATCTTTCTATGGGGACAAGGACCAAAACACAAATACCAAAAAGGTCAACATTGAGACTGCACTCCCATCTGAAACTTCGGAATGGATTATGAACTACTCTCAAGTCCAATAGGTATTTTTGGAAGAACTCAAGAAGGATTTTAAAAGCCAGATTAGGCAAGTAGAAGAAAAACTAGCCAATGATTTTAAAAATATGAAAAAACAAATCATGGAAGACTTTAAAAGGAAAATTGAACTAATGAAAAAGGAAGCACAAAACATAACTGCGAAAACTGGACAAATGGAAAAGGAAGTAAAAAAACTAACTGGAGAAAATAACTCCTTAAAAGGAACAATTGGGCTGATGGCAAAGGAGATGCAAAAGTTAATTGAAGAAAACAATTTGATAAAAATTAGCATCAGGCAAGAAGAAGCTCTATGAGACATAAAGAATCAGTCAAACAGAATTTAAAGAATGAAAACACAGAAGAAAATGTTGAATACCTAATTGGAAAAACAAATGACCTGGAAAATAGATCTAGGAGAGAAAACTTAAGAATTATTGATCTACCAGAAAACCATAATGAGAGAAAGCTCCTGGACAATATTGTCCAAGAAATCAACAAGGAAAACTACCCAGAAGTCCCAGGTCCAGAGGGCAAAATAGTCATTGAAAGAATCCACCATTCACCTCTTAAAATGGATCCCAAATTAAAAACACTAAGGAATATCTTTGCCAAATTCTAGAACTAACAAGTGAAGGAGAAAATACTGCAGGCAGTCAGAAAGAAACAATTCAAATATCGAGGAGCTACACTCAGGATCACACAGGACCTTTCAGCTTCTATATTAAAAGATTAAAAGGATTGGAATATGATATTCCATAAGACAAAGGGGTGAGACTACAAGCAAGGATCAATTGCCTAGCAAAATTGAGCATAATATTTCAGGCAAGGAGATAGACATTCAATGAAATAAGAGATTTCCAGACCTTCCTGATTAAAAGACCAGAGCTCAATAGAAAATTCAATCTTCAAACACAAGCCTCAAGAGAGAGATATAAAGGCAAATGGGGGGGAAACATACTGTTCAACATAGGCAAGCTGTTCACACACCTATAAGGGAAGATGATACTTGTTAATGTTGAGAATTGCATATTTATTATGATATATAAAAGGTATATACATAGACAGAGGGAGTGGGTATAAAGTCAATGATATCATGATAAAAATGTAATTTAAGGGTCTAAAGAGATTATAAAGGGAGATGTTAAAAGGAGGAGGCAGAAAAAGGTAAATAACATCACAAGAAGAGGCACAAAAATATATTACAGGAGAGAGAAAGAGGGGAAGGAGATAAGTATTGCTTGAGATTTAATTTCATCTGATTTGGCTCAAGGAGAGAAGAACAAACTCAGTTAAATATAGAAATCTAACTAGTTCCATAGGCATTAGGAAGGGAAGGGGGAAAGAAACGGGAGGGGAGGTTAAAAGGGAGGGAAGATGCAGCAAGAGAAAAGGGGAGTAAAAGGGAGGGAGGCTAAAAGAAGGATGGAGGCAGTGGTAAAAATTAAAACTATTGTAGAAAGGAAGGAAGAAGAGAGATTTAAAAGCATAAACATGGGGAAAGAGGATGGAGGGAAAGATACAGACAGTAATCATAATTGTGAATAGGATGCGAATCTGAATAGGATGAACTCCCCCATAAAATGGAGATGGATAGGAAAATGGATTAAAAATCATAATCTAACAATATGTTGTTTGCAAGAAACACATTTGAAATGGAGGATACACACAAGGTAAAGGTAAAAGGTTGGAGCAGAATATATTGTGCTTCAGTTGATGTAAAAAAAGCAGGGGGTAGCAACCCTAATTTCAGACAAAGCAAAAGCAGAAATAGATCTAATCAAAAGAGATAAGGAAGGAAGCTATATCCTACTAAAAGGCACCGTAGACAGCGAAGCAATATCATTACTAAACATATATACTCCAAATGGTATAACATCCAAATTCTTAGAGGAGAAGTTAAGGGAGTTACAGGAAGAAATAGATAGCAAAACTATACTAGTGGGGGACCTCAGTCTCCCACTCTCTGAACTTGATAAATCTAAAGTCAAAATAAACAAGAAAGAAGTTAAAGAGGTGGATAAAACTTTGAACAAAGTAGATATGATAGACCTCTGGAGATAATTGAATGGGGATAGAAAGGAATATACTTTATTCTCAGCAGTACATGGCATATATACAAAAATTTACCATGTACTAGAGCATAAGAACCTCACAATCCAGTGCAGAAAGGCAGAGATAGTTAATGCATCCTTCTGAAATCATAATACAATAAAAATTATATGTAATAAAAGGTCATGGAAAGATAAATCAAAAATTAATTGGAAACTAAATAACCTAATTCTAAAGAATGAGTGGGTTAAACAACAAATCATAGAAACAATCAACCACTTCATTCAAGGGAATGACAATAATGAGACAACCTACCAAATCTCATGGGACACCACAAAAGTAGTTCTTAGGGGAAGTTTTATATCTTTGAATGCTTACATGAATAAAATAGAGAAAGAGGAGAGGTATAAATTGGGCATGCAGCTGAAAAAGCTAGAAAAAGAGCAAATTGAAAATCGCCAAGTAAATATCAAATTAAAAGTAAAGAAAACCGAAGGAGAGAGTAATAATATTGAAATTAAGAAAATTATTGAACCTAATAAATAAAACTCAGAGTTCAGTTTTATGAAAAAAATTAAATTACTAAACCTTTGGTTAATTTGATTTTAAAAAAAAGAAAACCAAATTACCAATTTCAAAAATGAAAAGGGTGAACTAACCTCCAACAAAGAGGAAATTAAAGCAATAATTAGAAATTGCTTTTCCCTGCTGTATGCCCACAAATGTGACAATCTATATGAGATGGACAACTATTTTTAAAAAGTATAAATTGTCCAGATTAACAGAAGAGGAAGCTGAATATTTAAATAACCCCATTTCAGAAAAGGAAATTGAAAAGCCAGCAATGAACTCCCTATGAAAAAATCTCTAGGGCCAGATGGATTTACAAGTGAATTCTATCAAACATTTAAAGAACAGTTAATTCCAATACTATATATACTATTTAGGAAAATTGGGGAAGAAAGAGTCCTACCAAATTCCTTTTGTGATACAAATATGGTTCTGATACCTAAACCAGGAAGAGCCAGAACAGAGAAAGAAAATTATAGATCACTTTCTCTAATGAATAGATGTGCAAAAATTTTAAATAAGATTTTAGCGAAAAGAAAACAGCAACTTATTATGAGAATAATACATTATGATCAGGTAGCATTTATACCAGGAATGCAGGGCTGGTTCAGTATTAGGAAAACCATTAGCATTATTGATCATATCAACAACAAAACTAACAGAAACCACATGATTATCTCAATAGATGCAGAAAAACTTCTGACAATATCCAATACCCATTTCTATTGATAACACTGGAAAGCATAGGCATAAACGGAACTGTCCATAAAATAATAAGCAGTATCTACCTAAAACCATCAGCAAGCATTATATGCAATGTGAATAAGCTAGATGCATTTCCAATAAGATCAGGGGTGAAACAATGATGTCTATTATCACCATTGTTATTCAATATGATACTAGAAATGTTAGCTATAGCAACAGGAGAAGAAAAAGAAATTGAAAGAATTAGAACAGGCAAAGAAGAAACCAAGTCATCACTCTTTGCAGATGATATGATGATATACTTAAAGAATCCCAGAGAATCAAGTAACAAAACTACTTGAAATACTAAACAGTTTTGGCAAAGTTGCATCTACATTTCTATATATTATTTGCAAAACCCAATAGCAAGAGATAGAAAGAGAAATCTCATTTAAAGCTACAATGAACACTACAAAATACCTGAGGGTTTACCTGCCAAAACAAACCCAGGGACTATATGGACACAATTACAAAACACTTTTGGCACAAATAAAGTCAGATCTTAGTAAGTGGAAAAACATCAGTTGTTCATGGGTAGGCCAATATAATAAAAATGACAATTCTACCTAAATTAATTTACTTATTCAGTGCCATATGAATCAAACTACCAGATAATTATTTTCTAGAGCTAGAAAAAATAGTATCAAAGTTCATCTGGAAGAACAAAAGGTCTAGAATATCAAGAGAACTAATGAAAAAAAAATTAGCATGGACCAATAGAAATTAATGATTCCATTAGACAACAAGAAATTATAAAACCTTGTCAAAAAACTGAAAAAATAGAAGAAAATATAAGATATTTTATCCAAAAAATACTAACCTAGAAAAGAGGTCTAGAAAAGGTATTATCAATAGAGAACTTGACTGAGCAGAAAAAGCAATAATGCCCAAAAGAACCTGAAACAAGATTTCCTCTGAATCTGATTAAATTTAGACAGTCCACCAACTGTTGCTTTTAATTGTCAAGTCCACAGCCTAGAATAGGTCATTTATGTGACTTTTGTTTGCCTTCCCTCTTTTTGGTTGAATTCCAATGTCGCTTCCTCCAAGAAGCCTGCCCCAAGCATCCCAGAACATGATAAGCTCACTTTGACATCACAAGGTATTCTCTCAGGCACTTGTCATAAAATGTTGTGCATTGTAAGATGATAGAACTTAGAACCGCAAAGAACCTTACAACCTAAACCTTTCATCTTATAAATGAAGGAACTCACTCATATAGAAGCAGTTACTTCTCTAAGGTCACATAACTCGTAGGTAACACAGTCACTATTCAAACCCAGGATACATGATTCTACTTTAAATATTTTTGCCGTTCAGCCAGCTCTTATAGTTGTCCATGTTGGTTTCTTATTCCTCTATTAAATTGTGAGTTCCATCAGAGAATATATTGATTGTGCCTTATACAGCATTTTGCATCCCACCCAGTTATGCACACATCAGGTGACTAATAAATGGGAGCACAATTTGTTATTTAATTAACTCTATTCTCCAAAGTTGTATAAAATGTAATCTCCTTGAGGTCAGGGGCTGTTCTCCATTTTGTCTTTGTATACCTAGTGCTTAACATGGTGGCTAGTATACAGTAAGAATTTAATAAATGTGTTGGGTTAGATTGGACTGGATTGGATCCAATTGTTGGAAAACCTCATTTCCCCAACCTCCCTGATAAATCAACGTGATACAGTGGAATGGAAAAGTAAGGCCAGAGTCCTAATGTGGACTTAGTTACTAATTTGCTATGTGACTTTGGGCATGTTCTCTTTGGGCTTCCATTTCCTCCACTCTAAAATTAAGAAGTTGGACTAGGTTAAAACCCTCTCAGGATCTTGCTGAGCTAAGATTCTCTGATTCTATGGAAACCCAGCCTCTTTTCTATTCAGCTCATGTGAGGCCCATTAATGATTTATGGCTCAAGTCTTTTCTTTGGATTCTTTACTTCTTTGAACTTGTGGCTAGACATTTGTCCAGTCATTTATGGACTTTATTGAGTGAGGGCTTGACACATACCTTGTGAACTGGTAGGGGCCAAGTGAGTGTGAGGAGAGAGGCCATTAACTCAACTGCATACTTTTCAAGCAGAGATTCTGCTTTATACCATCCTTCTCTATCCTCCGTCTTGCCCTAGCTGTCATTGCTAACTTGCTCTGCTTTGCTCTTCCTTACCCATTCTTTCTGCGTTTTACTCTGTTTCACCCTGCTCTGAGTAAAGAATCAAAGATAGCTGGGAGAGCAATGACCATAAAGTTCCTTTCTGGTCCTTGAATCTGACTTTGAAACCAGTCTGGTTATTCTCCTCTCACTCTCCTCCATGTCAATGTTAAGCTTCTTAAAAAATCCATCTCTATGTGATCTCACCTTCCTCAGTAGTGTCTCTTCAACCCTTCTCATTCTTAATTCTGCCCTCCACATGCTACTCAACCAACCACTCAATCAATGTTTATTAAGTGTTGACAAGTACCAGGCACTATGCTAGGCAGTAGGGATGGAAAAAGAGAAATCAAACAATTCCTGCTCCAATAGGAGAGAGAACAAGGATATGCATAATTATTTGTAGGACAAGTAAAAAAGTTAATGAATATAAATATAAACAAAATAGTTAAATACAATATAGCTGGGGAGGGAGGACACCAGCAGTTGGGAGTCATGAAAGACTTCATGTAAAAGATGGTGCTTGAACTGCATCTTACTGGAAGAGAAAGACTCTATAACATCACTGGGATTCCTGGGATAGGGGACGACCAGTGAAAAAGACATGGCTAAGGAAGAAGCCAAAAAAGGCCAAATGCAATGGCCTATTTTCAGTTCTCATCTTCCTTAAAATCCCTGCAGCCTTTGATACTGCCTTGGGGATATTTGCCTGTGGTCTCAGGCATTTCACTGCCCTCCCCTGGCTTCAGAGGTATCACACTCTCCTGGGGTCTTTCTAAGACCACTTGTGGCTCTTAATCTTCTTAAGATGGGCCTGCTCCCAAAGATCTCTTCTCTATTCTCCCTCCACAGTCTGCTCCCTAGCAATCTAATTGGTCTCCTATGGCTTTAATTACCTCCACTATGCTTATGACATTAGGGTCGCTGTCTCTGGTAGTAACCTTTCCTCTTGACTCCAGATCAGTATCTCCAATTGTCCTCAGCACGCCTCCAGCTAGATGCCCCAACGGTCCCTCCCTCAGGTTCAGCAGGTCCAGGAACAACTTATTTTCTTTTCCCCTAAAACTATTGCTCTTTATGGCTTCTGTCCTTTTGTCTAAGTCATCTGCTCTAACACAGGCAGCCCAGTCTACAATCAAAGAATTTATGTCCACTTGAATTCTAGTTACTATATACAGGGAAACAGAAGAGGACATTTGAATCAATGGGCAAATGAATGAATAAAGTATTTATTAAGCACTGACTGTGTATAATGCACTGTTCTAAGTACTAATGATACAAACAGAAAAATAGGTCATTTTTAAGGTGTTCACATTCTGATAGAGGACCCAATGCATTTTGAAGGTTTTAGTTGCAAGTCAGATGGAAAAACCCTGATATAGAGGTAAAGAAAATGGTAATGGTTCTTCTTTAGTGTCATTTTTATGGATAACATTATATCAGCTCCTAATGTTGAACCTTTCAAAGGTTCCAGTGACTTTGATGACAAGAACTTCCCTGTGGGTGTAACACCTGCAGGAGCAGTGGTCCAGGTACACATGCATGGGGGATGCTTCCCAGGACAATGGCACAGAGCATTGGGTTTGGAAGCATTGCATTTACCAAAGCCCTTGGGAGGTATCTCCACCAGGGTCAGAGAGGAGACTTTCCTTTCAATAAATAGATGACTATAAAGGGGAGCCCAACTTGGCATCACCGTGTCTTAGGCAAAAGGACCTTTTTCATTCTTAGACCTTAGCTCTGGATCTCCTCCATCCCTCTGTCTATCTCTATGTCTATCATGTTACAGTATCTCTGCCATAAAATCCCTCCTCTTCACTTAGTAATAATAGTAATTAACATTTATATAGTACTTTAAGGTTTAGCAAATGCTTGCATATGCTATCTCACTTACTTTTCAAAATCATCCTGGGAGGTAGATGCTATTATTATCCATCTGCCTCAGTTTCATCATCTGTAAAATATGGATTAATAACAATACCTACCTCTCAGGGTTGTTGTGAGGATGAAATTAAATATTTGTTCAGCACTTTTCAAGGGTAGTTAGGCATAGTGCCTAGAGTGCCAGGCCTGGGGTCAGGAAGTCTCCTCTTCCTGAGTTCAAATCTGGCCTCAGACAGTTACTGCCATATGACCCTGGGGAAGTCACTTAACCCTGTTTAACTCAGTTTCCTCAACTGTAAAATACACAGGAGAAGGAAATGGCAAACCACTCAATGGTCTTTACCAAGAAACCTGCAAATGGGGTCACGAAGAATTGGATGTGATTGAACAGAAATGGAAATAACACTTTGCCAACATTTAAGTGCTACATAAATACTAGCTCTTACTATTGTTGTGAGACCATCTTTCAGATGAGGCAGAGTAAAGTGAAATGACTTGTTCAAGGTCACAAAGCCAGTACATATCTGAAACAGAATTTCATCTTGGGTCTTCCTGACTACAAGTCTATCATTCTATTCACTACACCATGTGGCTCCCCCACTTCCTTCTTAGTCCCCATTTTCTATACTTCAGGAAGAAATAGAAGGTCTGCTAGTGTCAAGGAATGTGTTTTCTCCTTCCATCCTTGGAATGATTCCTTCTTTGTCTTCCCCTCAGGATTGCATTAGACAATATTAAAGCTCGTTAACTTTGTTTTCTATAATACACACACACACACACACACACACACACACACACACCTATACTACTTACTATATGTGTAACATTGGATCAGCTAGGTGGCACAGAGGATAGAGTACTGGGTTTGGAATCAGGAAGACTCATCTTCATGAGTTTAAATCTGGCCTCTTACTGGCTGAGTGACCCTGGGCAGGTCACTTAACCCTGTTTGTCTCAGTTTCCTCATCTATAAAAGAAGGAAGAAAGAAGAAATGGGGGCACAAAGAGTTAGAAATGAGACTGAACAACAGTCTTGGAGAAGTTACTCATCTCCTTGTGCCTCAATTTTCTCATTTGTAAAATGAAGGGAGACATCCTTGACTCATTCCTAGTCCTCTGTTTCCCCCTTCTAATCAATTTGTCAATTCTACTTGCACAGCATCTCTTGTATCCATCCCCTTCTCTCCACATACACAGCCTCTTCTCTATTTCAAGATCTTCATTACCCCTCTCCTGGACTATTGCCAGAAGCCCCTAACGGATTTCCTCGATTCCACTCTCCTCTGCAATCTATCATCCACATAGCTGCCAAATTGATAGTCACAAAACATAGATCTATTCGTGTTACTCCCCTACTAAAAAAAACTTAATTGGTTCCCTATTGCCCCAAGGATAAAATATAAAGTCCTTAGCCTGCAATTTAAAGACTCTCCTTTCCCCATCCCCCCAACTTGCAGCGATCTGACTCACACAGACCTCAGTGGTCTCATTTCATATCAGTTTGCTTTATGCATTCTTTGTCCTAATGAAACTGGCCCAGTGACAGTATTCCATCCTCAGCATCCCATTGTACACAAAGCCACCATGCCTTTGCCCAGGCTTCTTCTCATGCCTGTAAGGTACTTCCCACCTCTGCCTAGCCAGATCCTTCTCTTTCCTTCTAGGCACCTGTCACTCAAAGCTTTTCCTGATGCCTCCAAGTCTTACAACACCTTGTGTCATGCTACATAACTTTGTTTAACCTCTAGATGGCATAGCTCCCTCCTAGTTACCAAAAAGACCAGCTCCTGGGAAGTTGCCCCATTCACCATGGTGGTCAGGGATTCTCCCCTATTCCAGAAGAAGCTACAGCAAGGTACTAAGTCTTCTATGGTTCTCAGAGAGTGGGGTGTCTTCTATCTCCCAGTTCTGCCGGCCCTGGGAACTGTGCTTGAGTCCATCAGTAGTCTAAGAGGTATGGTTAGTGGGATTTGACCCAATCAAATTAGTTCTCAAAAACCCACATACCGGAAACCCCATTTTCTCCCTGAGTAAGCCTTATTTCACTGAGGCCACCTCAGTTACCTTAGTAATGGAGCTAGTCACACAAGCAATTAGATTACATTCTATCAGGGAAATCCATCAATAAATTCATACAAAATATGTTCAAAATAAATTCAAGGTAGAAGTTGGGGGTGGAGGGAGAAGGCACTGATAGCTGGCAGACAGGTGGTTGATTAGGAAAGTCTTCATAAAAGATGATGTTTTAAAAGAAACAAGGCAAGGGTGAGGCAGGAATATTTCAGGTATGACAAACAGCAAAACCAGAATTCAAACCTAGGTTTTCAGACTCCCATACCAGAGCTGACACACTAATTAGTGGTAGTAGTAGTAGTAGTGGTGATAGTAGTGGTGGTGGTGATAGTGGTGGTTGTAATCATGGTAGCAGTAGTAGTAGTAGTAGTGGTAGTAGTGATGGTGGTGGTGGTGGTAGTAGTAGTAGTAGTAGTAGTGGTGGTGGTGGTGGTAGTAAGAGTTATATATCACTTTAAAGTCTGCCAAAAGGCTTTACAAAGATTATCTCATTTTAGTTTCACTACAAGATGAAAATCAGGTGCTATTATTATCCCTATATTATAGGGAAACTAAGGCAGATGAAGGTCAAGTGACTTGTCCAGGGCCACACAACTAAGTGAGTGTCTGAGGCAGGATTTGAATTCAGATCTTCCTGCTTCCAGGTCCAGAGCTCTGTGGACTGCACCACTTAGCTGCTTACTCTAAGTGAGACAGCTTCCTTGCTGAGAACAGGAAAACAAGAAAATGCAGTTGTCCAGAGTTCTCAACATCTCAAAAATCAGAATTTTCACAGGTGACCTATGAACTCCCAGGTTCAGAAAGGAATACCCTCATTCTTACAGCCAGGCCCCGTAGCCTATTCCTTTTTCTATGTCTCATTCACCAAGGTTCTGGCACAAGATTCTGAAAGTCCCACCTGATCCATGACTATATGATTGATTGACTGACTGATTGATTGCCAGGATATTAGAAAAAGCTTAAGCTGGCTCTGCTCCATTTTCCATATCCCCTCCCCTGCCTGAGCCTTGCCTGTTCAGGAGTGACTCACTGCCCTCCTGTCTTTTCCAAAGTACTGACATAACCTTTCCAGCTCTATAGGACATATTAATTCCCCTCCTGGGTCCTGTCTATTTGCATTAAGTGAAACAATGCTTACCTTGCTTTCTCCTCAGCCCTTAATGAATGGTACCTTGGGGACTACTATGGATGTCCCGTCCTCTTTGCCACAGACAAATGAATGGCCCCATTCCCATGGACTTAAGTCTCCTGACTGACAAAGCTCAGACCAACCCTGGGGACAATGGACCGGTTTCTCTAGCAAGGAGCTGGCTCAGTCTTTCTGGGCTTGAGGAGTGGGACATTAAGCTGAGTGCCTGCAGGAAAACATCTGTCATATTATGACACTGGCCAGGGCCTTTGTTCAGATATTATCACAAGGAAAATAATGATAACTGGACAATGGAAGTCACTTGCTCCCAGCTTTTTAAGCCTGGGAATTTTGATTGAGATTATAGAAAATGAGGAACGAATTCTTTATGACTTTTGGGAGGTGTCAGTGGAACTTTGAAGTTTAGAAAGTATATTTGGAAGAAACCTTAGAGATGGTCATCCAGTACACCTCCATTTTATAGATGGGTAAATTGAGACCTGAAGAGTTATTCAATGGATAAGTGGTAGCACAAAAGATCAAATTTAGAAACAACCTAAGACACTATCTAGTGCATTCTATAGATAAGAGATCTGCCTTCTAGGGGGAGAGATTTACTTTTCACAGAGAGCTAGTAGAAAAAGAGACTCTATAGTAATATTAATAGCTAGAATTTATGTAGAGCTTTAAGGCTTTGCAAAGTGTTTTCCGTATTATTCTTTCTTAGATTCACACAACAACCCTGTCAGGAAGGTGCTATAATTATCCCCAATTTATAGATGAGGAAATAAAGCCTGAAAAAGATACATAATTTGCTGAAAGTCACACAGGTAAACAAGTATCTGAGGCAGGATTTGAACTCAGGTCTGTCTGACCCAGTGTTCTAGCCAATGCACCACTTAGCTACTTCTGTGACTATGAGCTGCCAAGCAGGTTCTGATCTGTACTAGTAAAATGACTTTTAATTAGTCATTCTCTATACCAATAAAATCAATGGTCCAAAAAAGGGCCATATATAAAAACAAAAGGTCATATTTAGAAGTTCAAAAGAAAACAGGAGTGGTACCATGCGATTAGAGAAGAACAAATTCTAATTTTCTAAAAAACAATACTGATCATTACAATAATATTTATAAGGAAAGGGCATAGATTGCAAAGTACAGACATGATGGGAAAATTCTAGAATGGAAATTTAAAGAGATAGTAAACATTTAGAAAGGAAAGCAGTGAGAAAAAGAGGCATCCAGTTGTCATCAAGAACAGGTCATGCTAGATCAACCTCATTTTCTTTTTTGACAGGATTTGTAAACTCATAGATGAGGAAAATGCTACAGATAGAGTTTATTTGGATTTCAGAAAAGCTTTTGATAAAGCATATCATTTTTATTTTTGTGGAGAAGATAGAGATATGTGAATTAACTGGAAATATATTTAGACAGATTCAAAATTGGTTGGATGGCCAAACTCAAAGAGAAGTTGTTAAAGGTTTAATGTCACCATGACCAGAGGTCAACAGTGGAATGTCCCAGAGATCTGTGTTTGGTTTTGTGCTATTTAATATTTTTATTAATGACTTGAATAAAGGCATGGATGCTATTGGTGTGCTAACAAATGTTTAACAACCAGCTCTTGGAGGGGGTGGGTGAGAGAAGAATGCATACACAACCATTTTAAGTTTAATCTCCATTAATAACATTTTCCTTCTCTTTCTAGAAATCAATAAAACAATAGGTCAAACCATATTTTAACATTTGCTGATTTATGAGGTGCAAATGTTCACATGGAACATTTAACGTTCAGCTCTCAGAAGATGGTATGAGCTGGCTCCAGCATACCCTTGCACTGCTGCCATGCCTTATTTGCTGATGACACAAATTCATAAATATTAGGAGACCAAACACACATATTATAGAGTCAGGACCCAAGAAGATCTTAAGAAACTAGAGCACTGGGTTACCTCAAAAAAGAGGAAATTCTTTCAAGGTAATAAATACAAAGTGTTACATTTGGGTACAAAAAAAATCATCTTACCGAAAACAAGATGGGGGAAGCATGGCTGGACAGCATTTGTTCTGAAAACAATCTTGGGGTTTTAATAGACTGCAAATACAATATGGCTCAATAGCATAGTATCAGTCCTCCTAAATGCATCCATTCCATACTGAAAGTTGAGAGAAATGATTATTTCTCTCTTGTATTAGTAACTAATCATTCAATCAGGACCAAGAATTTTTCCCCTTTTTTGCTTCCTCATCCAGAAATGCACCAGTGGGGGAAATTTTAGGCAGAGATAAGATCTATTCAGACAGAAAAAGAAATTCTAAGTTTAGACTAGTGGGGCATTCCTACTCATTGTGCTTGCTCAGACACATCTAGGAAAATGTGGATTTTCATTTTTGTCAGACACATGATATGAAAATTGCTAAGTCTCTTTGACCAAGACCTGGGTGATCCATGTCGGATACCTCAAGACCCTCATTAAATATAGCCCAACCTCTCTTTGTACTATTTATTTTCTCATTATTCATTAACCAACTGGAGTTGATTGCCATCCTCAAGAGCACCTGCTCTTCCAAGGGTATATAATATAAACTGTGAGCCCACCATCATGATGGCCTTTGACATTCAAGAGTGTCACTGATCTTTTATAATAAACATGCTAACCTTATTAATAAAATGATCAAATTACCCAGAAACCATGCCTCTCAAATATTTTTAACATCACAGTGCCATAGCTTTCAGTTATTGGGAAGCAATAGACCCTTTGTATTCTGACCTGCTCAAGACCACATCTGTACTATACCTTAGTCAGTTTTGCTCAATGTATACACTGGCATTGATAACTTGGAGAGTGTATAGATGACTGGGATAACAAAGGAATTTGAATTCATTCACTTGAGGCTTAGTTAAAGGAACTGGGGGTGTTTAACTTGGGGAAGAGAAAGCTAGAAGTGGAGAGAGCAGAACATAACCTTCTTCAAATTTTTGTAGGATTGTCACATGGAAGAATGAAACTCACTGGGTTTAGCCCCATTGTGCTGAATCAGAAGCAATGGTGGAACTGCAAAAGCAAATTTAGGTTTTCTTTCAGAAGGTGAATGGAATGGGCTATTTCAGAAGGTAGTAAGGTCACCTCCCTGAGGGTTTCCAAGTAAAGGCAGGATGGGTGATCATTTGCCTGCTATGTTGCAGAGGGGATTATTGTTTAGGTATGAGTTGGGAAAATGTCCTGAGGTCCCCTCCAACTTAGAGATTCTGCAGCTTGGTGAAAAGCATGGCAAGAGGGAAGATAAGGCAGTTGTGGATAGGTATACATGTGTTCAAATACATACACACATGCACACACACACACATACACACACACACACCAGGAAATAAAAAGTGATTAGATGGTCTGAACACCCAAAGTAAAAGCCAAAGCAGGAACAATCCTGGCTTTGTGGCTCTTGGGAGAAGTGAGTTGAAAGGCACCGTGGGCGTAGGATTTACAAATGAACCTACTAAGTAAAGAGCCTGACACACAGCAGGTAATTCATACTTACCACCTTGACTTAGGTCTTTCTGCCACAGTAGGCTGCCTCTCATGTTTGTTAACCTAATTGACCTGAATTGAGTAGAGAAGCAGTGTGGTATAGTGGATAGTGCCTTGGACTTGAAGTCAAGAAGATGTGAGTTGCAGTGTCCCTTCCAATGCTCATTACCTCCATGAACATGGATAAATCACTTATCTCTCTGGTCTTCAGCTTGCTCACCTACAAAATAAGGAAGGTGGTAAATGGCTTCCATCTCTAAATCTACAGTCCTATAAATTGATTCTCCTGTGATCTTCTCAGCTCTGGGAGGTAAATAATGCAAAGGCTATTTCTAATACAAATGCTATTCTAGAGGGCTATGAGTTAACTGTCATATATCTAGTGAGTGGCAGGGCCAGAACTTTAAGCCAGGGTCTCCTGACTCTAAGCTTTCATAATCTCAGAGAAAAAAAAAAAAGGAAAAGATTGATCTCTCAGTCAGAAGGCATATAGTGTATGCAGATGTGACAACAATGAGGGTGGTAATCTTTTGCATTTCCAGAAAGGTAGTCATTAAATAATGCAATAGCCACCCTACCAGGTATTGATTAGGCATAAAAAGCCCCACTAGTAGAAAAAAAAAATACGTGTGTATATGAAAGTTTGCAAAGCAAAGGGGAAAAACCAGTGCCCTTCACTGGGGAAAAAGCTTGCTTTTCCATCCACTTTGTCCATGTAAGCCGGGCAATTTGTCTTGGGGCGGAAGCCCTTGTTTGGTATTCCCTGGCAGGTATATCCGGCTCCTGCAGATCCTAGCCTGGGGGCAGCCTTTTTTTTTTTTTTTTTTTTTTTTTGCTTTGTGTCTAATGCTGTTTGAAGCCCGCCTGAGTGGAACTTGTGAAATTTCCAACATCACAGGAGAGGCCTGTGTTTTCCATTAACCCCTGCTTTCTGTGGTTACTTCTCAAATCCTCTCCGAGAGGCAGCAGTGATGCCTCTGACCAGGAAGCCATCCTTGTCCAACATGGGTGGTGGCATGGAAGGAGCAGGAGCCCTGTGACCATGTCTCCCCCAGCCCCTGTTATATCACTAGCTGGTTGATCTAGGACAAGTTTCTGAATCGCCTTGTCCCTCTGGGGCTTCATCTGTAATAATCACAGCTTACATTTACAGAGAGCCTTAGGATTTCCTCTTAGCATCTCTAGGAGGTAGACAGACCAAGTACTTTTGTTCCCATTTTACAGATGAGGTTATTGAGGCTCTTCAAGGTTGAATTGTTCAGGATTTACATACCTAACAGCCACCCTAATAGGGGGGTCAGTGGATCCCATTGAGGGTTTTTGATAATGGTCCAAGGGGGTCATGCTAAATTTTGTCTTCAATGGCAACTTAAGTAGAAAATATTTGTAAAGAATAAGTAGTATATTAAGTTATCCTGGGGTTGCATGAATTTTGCTTTTGTTTTTTTGTTCGTTTTTGGTTGAAAGAGCAGAGAAGAAACATTAGGCACCTTGACAGTAGGTTATGGAAGTTTTCTTATCCCTTGTTGCCTAGATACTGTGTCCTGATTGCAAAGTCAGAGGATGGCAGTGCAAAGCCCAGGTTGGACACTGACTATGTGCGACTGTTTCCAAGTCACTTCACTTCCCAGAAGCTCTTTCCTAATCTGTAAAGTGATGGAGCTGAATTAGATGACCTCTGAGTCTTCCAACTCTAGCTCCTGGACTGCATGAGCCTCCTCAGACACGTCCTGTTGTGTGACCTTGGGCTAGTCACTGAACTAGAGAGTCTTTGAAGTTCATTCTAGTTTGAAAGCGATGATCTGAAAATCTGGAACTGAGAGGGGTCAAGTGACTAGCTCTCATCAGATGCCAACCTCCTTCGGGGCAGGGATCTTTTCTCTCTTTTTGTATCCCCAGCTTAGCACAGAGCCTGGCACACAGCCATCCCTTAATAGATGTTTATTGACTGATCCCATGGCTTCTCAGGGTCCAAGTCAGCATCAAAACTCAAGCCTCCTGAATCCAAATACAGTTCACTATTCACTGCACCATCCAGCCTTCACCTGTAAAATGCAGGGGTCGGGGAAGTGGGTGATGACTTCTCTGCTTAACTATAGGCAAGGCACTGGACTAGATGATTCCTCTAAATAAGATCTATAAAGTTATTCAGGCAGAGAAGGGGGAAGGGAATAAGCATCTCTTGTTGTTCAATAGTTTCAGTGATGTCTGACTCTTCATGACCCCATTTGGGATTTTCCTGGCAAAGATACTGGAATGGTTTGCCATTTCCTTCTCCAACTCATTTTACAGATAATGAAACTGAAGCAGAGTTAAGTGACTTGCCCAAGGTCACACAGTTAGTAGGTGTCTGCTAATAATAAGTATTTCTGTGACAGACATTTATATTGCTCCTACTCTATGCTAGGCATTGAGCTAATTGCTTTGCAAATATTATCTCATTTCACAACAACTCTTCAAAGTAGATGCTGTTATTATCCCTATTTTACAGGTAAGGAAACTGAGGCAAATAGAGGGTGACTCCCCAAAGATTACCCAACTAGTTGGGGGCAGCTAGGTGGTGCAGTGGATAGAGCATCAGTGCAAGAGTCAGGAGGACCTGAGTTCAAATCTCAACTCAGATACTTGACACTCACTACCTGTGTGACCTTGGGCAAGTCACTTAACCCCAAATGCCTTTTATCCTGGGTCATCTCCAGTCATCCTGATGAATATCTGGTCACTGAATTCAGATGACTCTGGAGAAGTGAGGCTGGTGACCTGCACAGCCCTTCCTCACTCAAAACAAAGTCAAGTGCAAGTCATGTCATCATTTCTCTGATGGCATGGTCTTCTTCAGCAACAAAGGATGAACACACACAGCTAGTTAGTGTCTGAAGTTGTGTCCAGCTCAAGTCTTCCTGACTCCAAACCCAGCACACTGGGCACCTTGACGCCCCCTTGCTGGCTAGGTGCAGGGACCAGTAGAAAACTTGATATGCCTCAACACATGTGACAACTACTTCCAAGAGATTCAGATTTCTAGAGCTATTTGTGTTAGAGACTGAAGAGACCTTAGAGGTAATCTAATCCAATCCTGTCATCTTACAGATGACAATAATGAGGTCCAGAGAGGTCAAATAAATTGTCCAACGTGACACACAGAGGAGATAAATGACCCATGTATGTCTAAAGCAAACCCTGCTGCCATTTTCCTACTCCTGACCTAGGTAGTATGGTGGATAAAGTGTTGGGCTTATAGATAGGAAGGCCTGAGTTCAAAACTTATCTCAGACACTTAGTAACTGGGTGACCCTGGGCAAGCCTCAGACTTGGTTCTCTAGTCTCTAGAAGAGGGATAGTGGACAAGTTGGTCTTTGAGGTACCTTCCCATTCTCCATGTGTGGCCTGTGCTTTGCCACTATTTTCCTCTTCTAATGATCATGTCAAAGAGAGGAAGTGAACCAGTAATGAAGAGAGACACCATAAGTTTGAAAGAGAGTTTCTCAAGAGGAACGCATACACAGCGTCAGAGTCATAGAGCCCTCCAGATGGAAGGGTCCTCAGACAAAGGGTCACAAGATCATAGGCTGAGAGCAGGAAGAGACCTCGGAAGGCTTTGAGTTTACTTAGAGATGAGAAGTCTGAGGCCCAAGGTTAAGTACCTACCTCCCTTTCCATTGATTGAGGTTCAGAGAAGACATTTGCCTAAGGTCAAATACTAAATATTTGATATATTTAATATATAAATAATATATATATTTAATATATTTATCTTATAGATAAATGGAAATACCTATATGGTATCATGGAAAAAGCAAACTCAGAGTGCTTATTCTCTATATGACCTTGAGGAGTTAACCTCAGTTTTTTCATCTGTAAAATGGGACTAATAATACTTACAGTTGGGTTCAATTGATAACCACTGATGTCATCATCGTTGCTGTAGTTCTCCTCCCCCTCCTCCTCTTCCTCATCTTCCCTCTTCTTCCTCTTCCTCCTGCCCCCCTTTCTCCTGGACCGAACTTCCATTTCTCTTCTCTACAATGGGTGAAAGAATCCTCATACAATCCCATAAACTTTGACGCACTATAGAAACAGAAGTTTTTGTTAATTATCATCATCTTTATTATCATTACAAACCAAAATGGATCCAGCAGGGCTCACCAGAAAGTTTATTCAGAGAACTTGCCCCTGAAGTTAATGTATTTTTAGGAGCCATGAAGCCTTTGCCTAATGGGGAGTGCTCTGAGAGCCAGACCTACTTGGCATGCTCGGCAGCCTCCTGCTTCTGCTTTAAGATTCGCTGCCGATCGCTTTTGGCAGTCCCCAAAGAGGGAGCTCTTTCCACTAACAAAATACAAAATGCAAAATTAATAAAAAGACCCTTTGAAACTGACAAATGTGCCTCGGGCAAACTATCTGCCCAGCAGCTGGTTAAAATTTAATCAGTTTTTTTTTTTTTTTTGCAGCCGGGATGGCTCTTGAACGGGGCTCCCCAGCCCAAGTGTGGTCAAAGTTTGTCAGACAAGAAATAATGGCCAAGGCCTTTTAATTCAGCAAATAAGGAGCAGATGCTTTTAAAATCTCCACAACAGTCGAGGAGCTAATTGTCTGGGTTTCGACAAAGCCTGCTAATTCTTTCATAATTTCCCACTGCCTTTTCATGTAGACCCAAAATTAGCACCATAAACTCTGTGGTGAATTGGAATATTGACTGAGGTTTATGGGCCCCACAATTAAACTGTGGCTTTTCAGGGACCCCCGTCTGAGGCCTGAAAGAGAGACAGAAAAACAGAAGGAATTAGAGAGACTTAGAAAGCAAGAGGCAGACAGACATATATATGCAAAGACAGAGAGAGACAATGAGGTAGAGGCAAACACCCAGAGACAAAGAGAGACAGGTCAGAAAGAAGCAGAAATAGACAGTGAACGGAGGGAGGGAGGAAGAGAGCACTGGGATTGTCTTTCTGCAAAATGCAGAAAGGTGCTACAGCTATTCTTTTCTCTCCTTACCAAAGTCTAAGGTATTTTTGCCCCATGACGTGTGAAGTCACCATGCATACAGCCCCTTGGAAATTGTTTCCTTTATCATCATCATCATCATCCCCATCATCATCACCAACTTCATCCTCATCATATTAACTAGCACATATATAAAACTTGAAGGTTTGCAAAATTCTTTATCCACACCACCTCATTCGAACCTCATGACAACTCTATAAGGTTGATGCTACTACCATCCCATGAGATTTAGAGAGGCTACCCAGCCCATCTGGTAATTGTCTGAGGTCTTACTGACTTTAGGTCTAGTATTCTATCCCTTGTACTAGCTAGATGCCTCAAGGCCTCCCCGTCCCCTTTGCATGGAAAAGGTAGTAGATTCAGCAAGGGCAAATCAGCAGGTAGACAGGCCAGGCATTCCAACCAAGATGGTTTGTTGCTGTTGTTTGGCTTTCATTCTGGAAGAGAACTATGACATCAGGGAGGTGACGCCATGACATGCAAGTGTTGGATTTAAGTGAGGCAGAGTCATCTGGGTCCAGTGGCAAGATATAGGTCAAGACAACTGGAGATGGCCCTGCACCCAAGATAGGAGCTGCACTGTACACCCAAGCTCTCTCTTCTCTAACATGGTCAACCACCTAAACACAACTGCCCAAAACCAAGATACTCCATTTAGAGACAGATATTAAACAGAGTCTTCTGAATGAAGGAGTGATCATTTTGATGTCTTCTACCTTGACTAAGCATACCTTAAAAAATGCTCAGTTCTAGACACCATCCATTATAAGATGTCCATTCATTTTTCATTCATGTCCAACTCTTCCTGACCCCATTTGAGATTTTTTTGACAAAGATACTGGATTGGTTTGCCATTTCCTTCTCCAGCTCATATTACAGATGAGCAAACTGAGGCAAACAGCGTTAAGTGACTTGTCCAGGGTCACATATCCAGTAAGTGTCCGAGGACAGATTTGAACCCAGAAAGATGAGTATTCTTGACTCCAGGTTGGACACTATCTACTGTGCCATCTAACTGTCCTGTTATAAGGTAGGGGATATACAAAGGAAGACACTCAGGATGGAGATTGGATTAGAGACCAGACTAGCTGTGTAACATCAAACAGGTTTCTTAGGCTTTCTGGAACCTGGTTTCCTCATCTCTAGAATAATGTGGCTGAACTCAATGATACCCAAAATACCCTTCCAGGTATGGCTCTCTACTCCTAGGAACCTATGACTGGGTAAATGTAAAGGCAGCCTAAAAGGCTGTGGAGATATATTCTGGAGAGGACCCAACTTGCTGCAGTGATGAAGGGTTATAACAATGGAAGTCATTATTAACTGTGAATATAATAAGTAAAGAATATGAAGAAGTTTTGCTGATACAATTACATAGAACAACATTCACTATGATTATTAGTGCTAGGGCCAACACAAGCTATCCAATACTTTCTCTAACAACCACTGGGCTTCCACCTCAGTTCAATCTTATTTCTATGTGTTTCGCCTTTCTGAGGACACTTAACTCCACATTCTCCTTGGGATTCCCTCTTTGTTTCCAGCCTTGCCCTGGAGTTCTCTTTCCAGTGCTAATATTGGTAACTGGTACTGAAGCCTTCCAGGCAGGGCTAGGCATATCCTTTTGGGAGGTCAAGGAAGGACCTTTGCAGTGCTTGCCTCTTAACCAAGGATCATAACCTTTTTGTGTCCTGGATCCCTTGGGAAGTCTGGGGAAGACTACAGACTCTTCTCAGAAGAATGTTTCTCAATGCATGAAATACAAAGAATTACAGAGGAAAGTGATTATATCGAAATAAAGATATTTTTTCTCATCCAAAGCCATAGACTCCCTTAAGATCTATCTATAAACCCTTTAAATCTATCTATAAACCTTATAAACTCTAGGTTAAGAATCTGTGCTTAAAATTCATACAGACTTTAAAGTCTTTAGATCAATAAAACAAAGCCAAGGTCTGGAGATATTCCTGGAAGGCAACATCTTTGTCCTTTTGGTTCTGAGTCTCACTTCGCAGTAAGTCTGATGTGACTAATCTAGCTTCATTCTTTCTTATGATCTGTCTGCCTCATCAGAGGTCTCTTTGCTATCCAGGTATGTGACCTGAAGCTTTTAAGCCTACTTAAGGCCTCTATCCTCTGCATTTGCCCAACCAAGTTTGTGAGAACCGTTTTTCTCTCTCTGTTGCTTCATTCCCATCCCTTTCAAAGTAAGGGCACCAAGACATAGCAGCTGGTTTCCAGGTAACCTACATTTATCAATCAACCGAACTCTGATTAAAACTCATATCCCTTTTCAAAAACTAAAAATTCATTTGTGAATAATATGCAAAAAAGTGCAATATTTCCAAACAAATATTAACAGTTATTCCATACTGGGCATCCCAATGCCTTATTTCTTAATATGTGTGGGGCATCATGTATGCATATGATTCCCTGTTTTATATTATTACGCCCAGGAACATTAACCTACTAGATCTCAACACTACTCAGACTGCATTAATGTGACATATCCCAAAGAAGAAAATAGTGGACACAGTGCTCATTGATTAGTCATAGCAAGAATGTGCTTGAGATGCTGAAGACTGTTGATCTGCAGTGATAACAGTGCCATAGGAACAATGCTGCAGATCTGGGTTTGCTCTGCTCTGAATTTAATATTAGCCACACACCCTTGGCTACTGGGCAGATGAGTGATGTTTTTGAGCCTGTCATTTTCCAGACTGGGCAATAAAACTCACAGGAAATATTCCCTTAGAACAGAGGTTCTTAACCTTTTTTATGTATTATGGACCCTTTTGGCAGTACTTAGATACCTATTGTCTTCTCAAATAATGCTAACTGCACATTAATGAAATGCATGGGATTACAAGGAAAACCAATTATTTTGAAGTACAGTAATCAAAAAGGACAATTTGTTAAGAACTTAAAGGATCCCCTCCTTGGCTACTGAGACCCCTTCCTACTGCATCTGCCCGCCTCAGGACTGTGCAAAGGAAAGTATCAGGGTATATACAAGAAGCATTTCTGCCGCCTTGGGGGAAAAGGAGAAGGAGGAGGAAGAGAAGGAGGAGAAGAAGGAGGAGGAGGAACATTTCCTACGTAGGGATCTAAATTTCAGGAGAAAATAGTTTACAAAGTCAAGTTCTGCAGTCTTACCCTCAAGGTCTTCCACAATCTGACCCCTCCTCTGTTCTTCTACCTGAATCTCCCAAGTCACACATGTGTCTTGTTTCAACTTTGGGTATGTAGATAACTGCAATTTATAATTCCAAAGAGTTGAGTTGTTGGATGGCAAAGTTGAAATAAAAAAGAAAAAAATAAAACCCAAACTCAACAATATGATTTCATCAGTGTGGAAACACCCTCTATTAATGCAGATTGCAACCCATCTGTAATGCAGTACATAAGTCATAAGGAATCTCTTAAAATTTAAAATTCTTTTTAAAATTTAAATTTAAAATTCTTTTAAATTAAAACAGCATAAAAATTAAAGATAAATCATTTTTAAAGCACAGAACGATTAGGTAATTTGCCTAGCATAGACAGGGATTTAATTCCTATTCTTCTTAACTTCAAGCACAACGCTCTATCCACTATGCCATATCACCTCTAAGTACGTTTTCATGTTCTATATTATGTTACATATTTGTAGGTCAATAAAATGTTAGACATGGAAGATAATTTAGAGATTGTGTAGCTCAATCTCTTCTTTTTACAAATACAGATAGAAATCAGAGAAGAACAAAGAGAAGGGACTTGTTCAAGAAATACCTAGGGACAGAGGCATTTGCCACATGCTCTTGTCACGTTATAGGCCTACTTTGCTTTATTGCATTTTGATTTATTGTGATTTGAAATTATTGCATTTTTTTATACATTGAAGGTTTCTGGCAACCCTACATCAAACAACTCTGTTGGCACCACTTTTCCAATAGCATGTGTTCACATCATGTCTCTGTGTCACATCATAACACTTCTTGCAATAGTTCCAAATTTTTCATTCTTATACTTTTTTATTGAGATCTGTCATCAGTGATCTTTGATGTTATTGTAATTCTTTTGGGGCACCAGGAAATATGCCCACATAAGATGACTACTTTACTTAATAAATGTTTTATATATTCTGACTCATCCACTGACCAGCCATTCTCCTGTCTTTCTCTATGTCCTTGGGCCTCCCTGTTCCCTAAGACACAACAATATTGGAAAATTAATTAAATTAAATTAATTAGGATAACTAATAATCCTACAATGACCTCAAATGCAAGGAAGAGGAAATCAATGTGGCAAATTTCATCATTGTCTTATTTTAAGAAACTGTCACAGACACCCCAATCTTCAGCAACTACAACCCTGATCAGTGAATAGTTAGTAATATCAAGCCAAGACCTTCCACTAACAAAAAGATTACATCTCACTGAAGGCTCAGAGGAGGGTTAGAATTTTTTAGCAATCAAGTATTTTTTAAAGTAAAGTGTGTATGTGTATTAAGCAATACTATTGCACACTTAATAGACTACAACGTAATGTAGACATAGCTTTTATATGCACTGAGAAACCAAAAACTTTGTGTGACTTGCTTTATTGCAGTGGTCTGGAACCAACCCCACAATATCTTCAAGGTGTTCTTGTACCAGAGTGCCTTACAGTCTGTTATTTCTCATAACAGACATGAACCATGAAACCCATAGTTATGGGAGTAGAGACCAGACCATTAGTGTGACTCTGGACAAATCATTTCATCTCAATGGACTTCAGCTTCCTTCACGAATAAAATTATGGAATGATACTCAGTTGCCCCCAAAGTTCCTTCAGGCTCTAGATCTGGTACCCTGTGATCTTATGACCATGCTAATGAATGAGAAGCTGAAAAGGTGAAGATTGCATCTTATTCATATCCATTCCCCCCTCACTCCCAGCATAGTTCCATGCACCTGGTAAGTACTCACTAAATGCTTATTGGGTAATGAATGAATAAGAAATAAGGTTAACATGATACCTAACACAGAGTGGGGCTGGAACATTTGGCCAGACAGGTGAGAAGAATCATAGGTCACTGTGAGTTTCAGCAGTTTTTAACAGAGTATCATGAGACAAAAGTCAACCAATAGGTTCTGTCGATCTCAAGGCAGGAACAGAACCCTACAAGAGAGTAAGTCCAGGTTGGCTAATGCTCTAGCAAGATTCTCCTAATAATTGGGATAGTGAATGACTACCTGCTCAGCTTAGCCCCAGAATAGATATTCTTAGGTCTTGGCTATTAAAGAGTAAACCTGTCTTCACTAGGCAGCTAAGTGGTGCAGTGGATAGAATGCCAGGAGTCAGGAAGATGGATCTTCCTGAGTTCAAATCTGGTCTCATATCATTATAAACTAGGTGACCCTGGGCAAAGCACTTAACTTTACTTGTGTCAGTTTACTCCTCCAAAAAATTAGCTGGAGAAGGAAGTGGCAAACCATATCTTTGCCAAGAAAATCTCAAATGGGTAACAGACTTGGATATGACTAAACAACAGCCTATGCTGACTGAATTTGAAAGGGATAACCTCATCCTCTAGGTAGACTAGGAAATATGTAGTAGAATCTGTATTCCCTCCCCAACTTATCCCTCTTGGGCTTCATTGAGTGGGAAGACCTCAGACCAATCAAACTTAACTTTACCTTTCATCATCATAACTTCTATTGTAATGATCCCCTATGGGGTCAGTCATAGAGAAGGTAGTTGGGGCAGAGGGAGGAGGAGAAGAGGAAGGATAACAGTAAAGAGGACACTTCAAGAAGACACCTTCAAATTAGCACAATAGAAAAAGACAAAGTCATAGATGGTCAACTTAGCTACAAGCTCTCAATCATGAAGAAAGAAAGCTATACATTCATTATTCTGGGATGTCAGGGTCACATAGATTGTACAAGTTCAGAGAAATAAATTGTTTGAATGACAAAACTGTGATTCATATATATGTATATATATATATATGTGTGTGTGTGTATGTATGTAAGTACATACATAGATAGATATAGATATAGATAAAGACACTGATATACATCTCAGAAGGCTAGAACCTAATGAGATCAAATCTAATGAGGTAAGACCTAATATGATAAAATCAAATCAGGATTAATGTGAAGTTCTACTTTGTGGCTCCCAAAATCAGTTCCTAACAGTGCTAATTCTTTGACACAACTATATAATGGTTTTTGTGAAATAGATTCAGTTGTGTTTGTATGAACAGTCAAAGGGAAAAGAAGGGAATATAGAAGTTATTGGTAAGTTGCTATTGATAATGTATGTTCATATTTTTACTTCATCTCTTTAATATAATGTTCCACTTTTCTTTTAAGTAGGTTAAATCACCATAAATATTACTCTAAAGGAAAAAAATAAAAAAATAACTTTACTGAATTTTAGATTTAGAACTAAAAAGGATCTCTTACTTTATAAATGAAGAAACCAAGGAATGGAGTCAAGATGGTGGAGTAAAAAGACACATATACTCTACCTCTTCCCTCCCAGCCCATAAAATACCTGTAAAGAAAGACTCGCAACAAATTCTAGAGCAGCAGAAGCCACAGAATGGAGTGGAGATTTCCAGCCTAGGGTGAGATGGAAGGCTAACAGGAAAAGTCTGTTGCACCGGATGTGGAGCAGAGGCTAGCTCAGCCTTGGCCATATGGCACTGGGAGGAGCAGGACCCAAGCAGGCTTTGGGGACAGAATCCCTGGCAGCAGCAATAGTTCATAGATCCCTTAACCCACAGGCACCAAAGGTCAGTGAGAGGGCTTTTTCCACCAGAGCGAGAAGGGAGCAGGGTCCTCCTCTGGCTCCAGCCCCAGGCCACAGCAGGAGTGGCAGCATCAGTGGGTGAGAGGTGGTTGTGGTGGCCAGGGTCCATTGTTGGAGGAGCTCAACTTAAAGTCTTTCAGGGAATTGAGTAACTGATCTGAACCTCAGCCCTGAGCACAGTCCTGGGGAATGGTAGAGCTGGAGGCCCCTGAGGAGTAAACTCCTCTCCTTTGATTGTGTCACCTTAGAGGAACTGAGAACTTACAGTTCCCCAGAGTATACCCTACCCTTGACAAAGGACCCAAAAGTCAAGTAATTGGTTGGGAAAATTCTGAAAAAAGGGAAAAAAATAAGAATATAAAAGATTACTTTCTTGGTGAACAGGTATTCTCTCTCATCTTTTTGGAAAAGGAAGAATAATGTTTACCATCAGGGGAAGACATAAAAGTCAAGGCTTCTGCATCCAAAACCTCCAAAATAAATATGTAATTGTCCATGGAAGAGCTCAAAAAGAATTTTGAAAATCAAGTAAGAGAGGTGGAGGAAAAATTGGGAAGAGAAATGAGACAGATGCAAGAAAATTATGAAAAGCTAGTCAATGGCTTGCTAAAGGTGACCCCAAAAAATGCTGAAGAAAATAACACCTTGAAAAATAGGCTAACTCAATTGGCAAAAGAGATCCAAAAAGCCAATGAGGAGAAGAATGCTTTAAAAAGCAGGATTAACCAAATGGAAAAGGAGGTTCAAAAACTCACTGAAGAAAGTAGTTCTTTAAAAACTAGAATGGAATAGATAGAAGCTAATGACTTTATGAGAAACCAGGAAATTACAAAAAAATTAAAAGAATGAAAAAATTGAAGACAATGTGAAATATCTCTTTGGAACAACAATTGACCTGGAAAATAGATCCAAGAGAGAGACAATTTAAAAATTATGGAGCTACCTGAAAGCCATGAACAAAAAAAGAGCCTAAACATCATCTCTCAATAAATTACTAAGGAAAACTGCCCTGATATTCTAGAACCAGAGTGCAAAATAAATATTGAAAGAATCCACTAATCACCTCCTGAAAAAGATCCAAAAAGAGAAACTCCTAGAAAGATTATAGCCAAATTCCAGAGTTCCCAGATCAAGGAGAAAATATTTCAAGCAGCTTAAAGAAACAATTCAAGTATTATGGAAATACAATCAGGATAACCCAAGATCTAGTAGCTTCCACATTAAGGAATTGAAGGGCTTGGAATATGATATTCCAGAAGTCAAAGGAACTAGGATTAAAACCAAGAATTACCTACCCAGCAAAACTAAGTATAATACTTCAGGGGGAAAAATGGTCTTTCAGTGAAATAGAGGACTTTCAAGCATTCTTGATGAAAAGACCAGAGCTGAAAAGAAAATCTGACTTTCAAACAAAAGAATCAAGAGAAGCATGAAAAGGTAACCAGAAAAAAGAAATCACAAGGGTCTTACTAAAGTTTAACTGTTTACATTCTTATATGGAAAGATATTTGCAACTCTTGAAACTTTTCTCAGTATCTGGGTAGTTGGAGGGATTACACACACACACATATGTGTGTGTGTGTGTGTGTGTGCGTGTGTGTGTATATATATGTAGAGAAAGAGAGAGACAGAATGAGAGACAGAGAGAGCTCACAGGGTGAGTTAAATAGGAAGGGATCTTATCTAAAAAATAAAATTAAGGGATGAGAGAGGAATATATTGGAAGGAGAAAGGGAGAAATGGAATGGGGCAAATTATCTCTCATGAAAGAGGCAAGAAAAAGCTTTGCCAATGGAGGGGAAAAGGAGGGGAGGTGAGAGGGCCAAAGTGAAGCTTACTCTCATCACATTTGGCTCCAAGAAAGAATAACATACACATTCAATTTGGTATGAAAATCTATCTTACACTACAGGAAAGTGGGAGAGAAGGGGATAAGCAGGGTGGGCGAGATGATGAAAGGGAGGGCAAATGGGAAGAGGAAGCAATTAGAAGTAAACACTCTTGGTGAGGGACAAGGTTAAAAGAGAGAACAGAAGAAATAGAGGACAGGATAGAATGGAGGGAAATATAATTAGTCTTATACAACATGACTATTATGGAAGTCATTTGTAAAACTACACATTTATAACCTATATTGAATTGCTTGCCTTCTCATTGGGGATAGGTGGTGAGGGAGGAAGGAAGAGAAGTTAGAACTCAAAGTTTTAGGAACAAATGTTGAGAATTGTTTTTATGTACAACTGGGAAATAAGAAATACAGGTAATGGGGTATAGAAATTGATCTTGTCCTACAGAACAAAAGAGAAGGTGGGGATAAGGGAGGGATGAGATTTTAGAAGGGAGGGCACATTGGTGGAAGGGGCAATCAGAATGCAAGGTGTTAGGGGCGTGGGGAGGGGAGAGATGGGGAGAAAATTTAGAACGCCAAATTTTGTGGAAATGAATATTAAAAACTAAAAATAAATAAACATTAAATAAAAAGAAACCAAACCTGGAGTGGTTAAGTGAGTTGCCCAAAGTCAGTTGGGTCAGTAGTTCCCAAATTGTTTTCATCATTCACCCCCAGACAGGAATAAGTGTTAAATGTGCACCCCCAATATGTGCAATTTACTTTTTTATAAATGATATACTTGCATTCTAATAGGTGATATAGCATAGGGCATAAAGAGGTGACCTCAGAACTAAGAAGACTTACCCTCAAGTCCTATCTCTGACACATACTGGGCTGTATGATCCTAGGCAACTCAGCACTCTAGGCTAGAGGCATCAGACTTAAGGTTCATGAGTGTACATGATCCACAATACTCCCCAGGAAATATTTGACAAAATAAGTAAAAATACAGTAAAATATAGATAATATTACATTGAAAACTAAGTCAATATGGATCCTGAAAGGATCCTTAGGCTTGAATTAGTGGCCCCTGTTTCTATGTGAGTTTGATACAACTACTATAGAATCTAAGTATAAAAGAGGTGCTGGCCTACATGGTTAGAGGGAGCTTCCTCAACTGGGAAGTCTCTATGCCAATGAAATCTCAAGTGTAATCCCTATCCAGACTCTGTCCTAGACTTTTACTATTGTACCAGCAATGGTGTACATTATAAAACTTACATAAAAATTATTTTAAAAAGAATTGGATTGTCAAAATGAAAAAATATTCTATCCTAGAGTCAATAGGGAGCCACTGAAGTGTCTTGAGTAAAGGAGTGTCAGTATCAGACCTTCATCTGAAGAAAATTGCTTTGGCAGCTGTAAGGAAAGTGGATTGGAGAGGGGAGAGGCTTGACGCAGGAAGATCCATTAGAAGGTTATTACAGTGGTCTAGTCATGGGGCAGCTAGGTGGTGCTAGTTAGATAGAAAAAGCGCCAAGCCTGGAGTCAGGAACTGCTCAGTTCAAATAGGGCCTCAGACACTTACTGGCTACTATGTGACCCTGCACAAGTCACTTAACCCTTGCCTCAGTTTGCTCATCTGTAAAATGAGGTGGAGAATGAGATAGCAAATCACTCCAGTATTTTTGTCAGGAAAACCCCAAATACTGTCATGAAGATGAGTTGAAATGGAGTTTCAGACATGACTGAATTAACTGAACAACAGTGCAGTAAGCCAAGCAAAAGGGTAGGAGGGTGGTGGCCTTGTAAGTTAGGAAGGACAGTCAGATGGTAGGCAGAAAAAAGAAGATCCAATGACTGGATTGATAAGCAGGATGATTGAGAGTGAGACAGGAAGGGCATTGATGCCTTCTACAGAAATAGACGAGTGTGGAAGGGGCATCACCCCCAGGCACTTGTTTATGAGATAGGTAGGAGGTGGGTATGCTGGGGAGGAGGTGCATCATTTTCACAATGGCTCCTGTGCAGCTGCTTCTGTGGATGCCTAGGTAGAGGTGACGTTACAGTTGCCCTGATACAGAACAGGGTAGGTTAGGAACTGGAACAGGGGAGAAAGGAGAAGAGGAGTGCTGGGAATCAGGATGGGTTGTTGTTCGTCCTTTGTTTTCAAAGAGAACCAATGACATCACAAGGTGATATCTTGACTTGCAGGTGAATTGGATTGAAGCGAGGTGGAGTGTGGTTGTGTTGCAGTGGCTGTCTTGGGGACAGAAGAATTCCACTCACTTTCCCACCTTCAGATTGACTAAACCCACACTCAGAGACAAGTCATGGCCCTCCAGATAATTCTGCTCCTACTTTGAAGATCGCCGATTCAGGTTATAAACAAAAGAGACAGAATTTGAACTCAGGCCTTCAAACTCCAAATTCTACATTCTTTGTACTTTATCAAATAAATTCAAGAAGAAAATTATATACTTAGAAAATAGTGAGCGTGAAAAACAATATCTTTAGTGGACTCTCAGAGTAACTAACAAAGCAGCAAAAGAACAAAATGTATTTTTGTCTCTATTGACCCAAACAGGGCCAGACAAAGGATGGTGATGGTCCCTGTATCCTCTGCTGAAGTGTTTTGTTCAGGTGTGCTGCCATATTAGCATTCAGGAAGATTTAAGCAATCTCAGATATATCCAGATGAAGTCAACCAAGGCAGTGAGCCCACTGAAGTCCTTAGTATGTGAAGGGCAGTTGGAGGAAGATATAGGGGGACCTGACACCATTTTTCTAGTATCTGCTAAATAAAGAGGGGTTCAGCTAGATCAGCTTGAGCAAACAAAGTAGAATAAGGAGCAGCAGTTAGAGATGGAAGGGAATTACAATGAAGTCAATTCAGTCCAATATCAGAAAACATGTTCCAATAATCAGAACTGTCTGACAACAAAATGGGTTGACTTGTGAGGTGGTGAGTTCCCTGTCACATAAAATGTTGAAACAGAATGTGGAGATGGCCACTTGTGTGAAATACTGTTAAAGAGATCTGAGTTTGAACAAGACGGTTTCTAAACTCTCCTCCAGCAATGGCTTTCTGTCCTGTCTGGCAGATTGAAGCTCCCAGGAGTTCTGAAAATCCTGCTGTTACCATTACCACCACCACCACCACCACTACCACCACCACCATCCCTGCCAGCTACCTCCTACATATGCTAAAGGTACTGGAACCTTCCTGCCTTTTCACATGTTGTTGCTTTTTCTTGGACTCTAAATGATCACTGGTCATTTTTGAAAAGCCTTGTGCTGGCTCTGCTTAGTGCTGGAATACTTTTCCACCCACACATTTGGGGAGGCTCCATATCTCCTAGGATGTTGTTTTTTTTTACATTTCAGATAGAAACCCCTAACTTCATTTATATTGCAGAATGAACATGAAAAATCAAAGACAAAAGCAGGGCAAGCCAGGCCACCCCCATGTCTCCAGAACCACCTTTGGCTTCTGGGTTACTGCCTAAAATAATAGCACCCATTCCTATACTATTTTCAGTTTTACAAAAGACTTTCTTCACAACAGCATATTTGGGCAATGAAAGTATTATCTCACAAGGCTTCTGTTTTTTTTTTCTAGAGGCTGGTATGTCATGCAAAGGACAAAGTGATGAACCTAGAGTTAGGACACTTCGTAGCTGTGTGATCCTTAAAAAATCCCCTGACTTGTCTGCCTCAGTTTCCTCAATTGTAAAGGGGTGATAATAATAGCACCTACTTTCCAGGGATGTTGTGAGGATCAGATGACATAAAAATAATAAAGCACTCAGCATAGTGCCTGGCACACTGTAGGTCCATAATAGATGCTTGCTTCTTTCCTTCCTTTCCCAGTGGGAGAAATGGAAAACATTTTCATTGACTGATTTTAAAAGTATTGGTATTCCCATTTTAGAGATGGCTTAGAATGAGGTGAAGACTTTCCTACAGTAAGTACCCTGACTTTGAGGCCAGATCTCCTCATTCCAAATCTAGCTTGCTCTCCATTGCACTAAGCAATTATGACCCTCAACATAGGCATGGCAGGAGAGAAAAATGAAAAAGAAAAGGCTATCCCTAAATCTCAGGTTGTCAGGACTCAAGGGGCAGTTTCTCTGGGGTAAGAGGGTAGAGGATTTCTTGGTACCAGGGCTTCAATAAAGAAGTCTTTGTACTGAGGAGTCATCTCAGATATCCTCTCCCATCATCCACATTTCTACCCCTTGCCTACCCCAACACACACAGCACTTAGTGCCTCTAAATAATGTGTCTTTCCATCCTGTTTGCAACCTCATTGGGCCTTCAGGGAGCCTCTGTGAACTGAGAGATGTCTCTCAGAGATTTACAAGGGAAGATGCTATTGACCTTGGCTCATCCAACCAAGTGCGTGACTTGGTCTCATGTAACAATGGAATGGACTTTATGAATCTCCTCTCTGGCTCCCCTGTGCAGTACCTAGAGCCAACCCCTAAAGTCAGCTGGAAAAGTCATTATCACTTCATAACCCCATTTGCCATGTGTTCGAAAGCAGACTGCCCATGCCCCTCCCTTGAGCTCCTGGAAGAGGATGTGAGGAAAACCACAGGATGTTTTCTTGGTGCACTGCATGTCCATTATTAACCCTGGGAGGCACTTGCACTCCATCCAGCTTCACCAAAGCTGCCAATCCTTGGTTAAGTCTTCCCTCTAAGGACTAGGTCATGGCTTTGGGGAAGGGAAGAGGGTGAGTGTAGGTAACCCAGAATCTTCTCCAGAAGAGAAAATGCCCTGAAGTAGAAGTATGTCAGTCTGAGGTGTGGGAGGAGGTTGTGTTTTTTTTTAAAGAAGGGGTAAAAAAGATCGAAAAAGTTACCAATAACAAACACACCCTGAGCTTTGTCTCTTCATTACATTATGCCTGTGGCCAAACTATCTGTTTAGTTGGTGTGACAAGGACAGGAGAAGAGCAGAAAGTAATATTGGCAGGCAGAATAATTGGTCCAGAGTGGCCAAGAGGACCTTCAGATCATCAAGTCCAAAAGCAAGCTCCCCTGATGTTCCCTCCCCCAGAGCCCTGTACTATTGTTGATCTGCAGCTCAGCCTTGAATAGATTTCCAAGCTTTCCTTCCAAGTCTGAGGTGGCAAGGAGGGGTGCTCCAGAAATTATAAATCATCCACATGTAGGATTTATAAAGGGAAGTTTACTTAGAGATCATCTAATGCAGGGATCCAGACTCCCCCCAAAAGAAAGGGCCCATGGATATATTTCAGGGTCTCTGTGAGCCTGGAAAGGAAATACATGTGTGAGTGTGTGTGTATACATACACACATCTTTATATTTTTCATATAGAGATATCTATATATTCACATATATTTTTCACATATTTTCACATATATATTTCAATATATATTATACATATACTTTATTTTTACACACACATCTTTTTTCTACTAACTTCAAAATGAAATTTACAAGTTTTTAAAATTATTTTTTAAAATGACTCTAAGGAGGCATCCATAGGCTTCACCACACTTGCCTAAGGGGTATCTGATATAAAAAAGGTAAAGAACACCTACTTTAGATCATCTTCCTCATCTCCCCATATGCCCAAAGTCACACAACTAGAAAGGAACAGAATTGAGGTCCAAATGTTGGTGTTGGCTCCAAATCAGGAGTTCCTTATACTAGACCATGACACAATGGGCTTTTTCTCCACCTCTGGGGGACTCTAGTTATTTGCTTGGTTTTTAAATATTTGATCAATTCCTTCTTAATAAGTTTTTATACCTGAGAGTAATCCTGGTAACATGGAACAAGAACTGACCTTGGAGTCAGGAATGTCTCCCTTCATGCACCAACTGAGTAACTCTGTGCCTCAATCCCTTAAAGTCTCAGTACCCTGGATAGTTCTCTATGCCTACATTTCAATGAGCAGTTACCAACATCCTCTGACAGGAAAAATCCATACATTCTGATGAAGTCACAGGTCCAGTCCAAAAATTATAACTTTCTCACTGATATTCAGTAGATTCTAAAATGAATAAAACTTTCTTCCATCTCCTGTGCTGACCCAGAACTCACACAAATCTATCAAGGGGGAGTTGCTGTCCATAAAATACAGATAACTTCTGCATTCTATACGGATGATTGGTGTTCAAAACAGCCTTGTTAATATAAATTTATTTATTTAACTTTTTACATTCATTTTCACAAAATTTTGGGTTACAAATTTTCTCACCATTTGTAGCCTCCCCCCACCCCAATACACCGAGTATTCTAATTTCCCATATCACCAATCTGCCCTCTCTTCTATTCTCCCTCCCTTCTCTGGTCCCCATCTTCTCTTTTGTCCTGTAGGGTCAGATGACTTTCTATTCCCCATTACCTGTATTTCTTATTTCCTAGTAGCAACAACAATACTCAACAGTTGTTTCTAAAACTTTGAGTTCCAAATTCTCCCCATCCCTCCCTCCCCACCCATTCCCTTTCGGAAGGCAGACAATTCAATATAGGCCATATCTGTGTAGTTTTGCAAATGACTTCTATAATAGTCATGTTGTGTAAGACTATATTTCTCTCCATCCTATCCTTCCCCCCATTGTTTCTATTCTCTCTTTTGATCCTGTCCCTCCCCAAGTGTTGACCTCAAATTGCTCCCTCCTCCCATTGCCCTCCCTTCCATCATCCCGCCTACCCTGCTTATCTCCTTCTCCCCGACTTTCCTGTATTGTGAGATAGGTTTTCATACCAAAATAAGTGTGCATTTCATTCCTTCCTTTAGTCGAATGTGATAAGAATAAACTTCATAGTTTCTTTCTCAGCTCTCCTCTTTTTCCATCCACTAAAAAGTCTCCTCCTTGCCTCTTGAATGAGAGAAAATTTACCCCATTCCATTTCACCCTCTCTCCTCCCACTACATTTCTCTCTCACCATTTACCTTAATTTCTTTTAAGATATGATCCCATCCTATTCAATTCACTGTGTGCTCTCTGTCTCTGTGTGTGCATGCTTGTGTGTATGTGTGTGTACGCACACACGTGTATGTGTGTGTGCGTGTGCATGTGTGTATGTGTGTGTGCGTGTGTGTGTGTGTGTGTGTGTGTGTGTGGTCCCACCAACTACCCAGATACTGAAAAGTTTTAAGAGTTACAAATATTGTCTTTCCATGTAGGAATGTAAACAGTTCACCTTTGGTAAGTCCCTTATGACTTCTATTTGCTCTTTACTTTTTCATGCTTCTTCTCATTCTTGTGTTTGAAGGCCAAATTTTCTTTTCAGCTCTGGTCTTTTCATCGAGAGTGCTGGAAAGTCCTCTATTTCATTGAAAGACCATATTTTCCCCTGAAGTATTATACTCAGTTTTGCTGGGTAGGTGATTCTTGGTTTGAGTCCTAGTTCCTTTGACTTCCGGAATGTCCTATTCCACGCCCTTCGATCCCTTAATGTAGAAGCTGCTAGATCTTGTGTTATCCTGTTTGTATTTCCACAATACTGGAATTGTTTCTTTCTAGCTGCTTACAATATTTTCTCCTTGACCTGGCAACTCTGGAATTTGGCCACAACGTTCCTAGGAGTTTCTCTTTTTGAATCTCTTTCAGGTGGTGATTGATGGATTCCTTCAATACTTATTTTGCCCTCTGGTTCTAGAATCTCAGGGCAGTTTTCCTTGATAATTTCATGAAAGATGATGTCTAGGCTCTTGTTTTGATCATGGCTTTTAGGTAGTCCCATAATTTTTAAATTGTCTCTCCTGGATCTATTTTCCAGGTCAGTTGTTTTTCCAATGAGATATTTCACATTCTCTTCCATTTTTTCATTCTTTTGGTTTTGTTTGGTGATTTCTTGGTTTCTCAGAAAGTCATTAGCCTCCATCTCTTCCATTCTAATTTTGAGAGAACTATTAAATTCAGTGAGCTTTTGAACCTCTTTTTCCATTTGGCTAATTCTGCTTTTGAAAGCATTCTTCTCCTCATTGGCTTTTTGAACCTCTTTTGCCAATTGAGTGAGCCTATTTTTCAAGGTGTTATTTTCTTCAGCATTTTTTTGGGTCTCCTTTAGCAGGGTATTGACCTGTTTTTCATGCTTTTCTTGTATCTCTCTCATTTCTCTTCCCAGTTTTTCCTCCACCTGTCTAACTTGATTTTCAAAATCCTTTTTGAGCTCTTCCATGGCCTGAGGCCATTGAATATTTATTTTGGATGTTTGGGATACAGCAGCCTTGGCTTCTATGTCTTTCCCTGATGGTAAGCATTGTGCATTCTCTTCAGAAAGGAAAGGAGGAAACATCTGTTCACCAAGAAAGTAACCTTCTATGGTCTTATTTTTTTCCCTTTTCTGGGCATTTTCCCAGCCAGTTACTTGACTTCGGAGATTCCTCTCTACCCCTGCCTCACCTCTAGATCCGCCCAGCTAGGGCTTGGGTCTGAGATTCAAATTCTGCTCCCCCGCCTCAAGGCTTTCAGCTGCGGGCACAGCTGCTATTCAATGTGAGCTTAAGTTCTGGTGCTCAGGTGGGGGCAGGGCTGCCTCCCAGGCTCAGTTCCCTCAGGGGGTTTATGCGGAGACCTTCAGTAATGGCCCTGAGCTCCTGCCTCCTTGGGAAGCCTGGGTCTGCTGCTGTCCCTGTCTCTTCCTCTGCCTCCCGAGGGGGCCTGTGTCATGGAGACACCCCGCTCCCCTCTCGGCCAGCCCAGAAGTCTCTCTCACTGACCTGTAGTGCCTGTGGGTGGAGGAACCTTCATGGCCACTGGCCACTGGAGGTTCTGTCCCTGAAGCCTGCTCAGATCTGCTCCTCTTGGGCCATGAGGCCAAGGCAGGGCAGGGGTGGGCTCCACTGTCTGGTACGTGATGGACCTTTGGTGCCAGTTTTTCAGGGCCCTCTGGAACGGAAATCTCCTCCACTGCATTGCTCCATGACTTGCACTGTTCCAGAATTTGAAGGGAATTCTTTTTACAGAAAATTTATGGGCTGTGGGTTCAGAGCTAGCATACATGAGTCTTTCTACTCCACCATCTTGGCTCTTCCCTCCCAAAACAGCCTTGTTGAGTGAGATCTTAAAGATCAATTCAACCTCTCATTACACAGATAAGGAAATTGAATTATAGAGAGGTTAAAGAAGTTTATTCAAGATCACACATTTATTAAGGATCAGAGCACAGATTCAAATCCAGACTTCCTTGCCTTCAGATCTGGGGTTCACTATGAACCATAGTCCTCTGCCACCCATTATGTAGAACTCAAAGCAGAGTCCAGAAGAAAGAATTTATTAGGCTTAGATATTTAGATTGATAAGTGATGGAGACAATTCTCTATTGTCTCTGTCCTAGAACAACTGGAAATCCAAAGAAGATGACAAAGTGCAGATCACACCAATCCAGCCTCTCATCCTTTACTATTGGGATTTTAGGAGGCAAGAAATAAGTTTTCTCTGAACTGGGACTTGAGAACTGTGAGTTTTCTAATTCTGGCTTTGCCACTAACTCACAGAGAGACATTGATAAAGTCCCTTTACAAGCTTTGGCCCTCTGTTGCCTCATCTGTAAAATGAAAGAGTCAGACCAGATGATTTCTAAGATTTGTTCTAACTCTGACATCCTATTTGTTCATCTAATCATGTATTCAGAAGTGAAAGGGACCTTGGATGGTATTTAACCCAACTCTTCCATTTCACAGATGAGGAAATTGAGGTGCAAAGTGTCTAAGTGATATTTGAAGGTCTCTTCAAGCTCTGTATTCTACACTCTGCTTCGTGTATTCACATCCAGCTCTGACATTTTGTATTCTGTGTTCTAAGGTCCCTTGTAACTCTTAAATAGTCTTGTGCTTCTAATGCTCAAAATGCTATATGTTTTATCCTGTATATACACATTTACAATATCATTATATTTATATTAAAGGGGGCACTTAACAAAGTGCAAGCACCATCTCTAATGGGTCCCCATGCTTCCCCCGACCTCAGTTTTCTGATGGGCCTCTTCCTTGGGGAGCCCTTGTTATTCCTCTGGTCTTTGAATTGCTCACAGCCTCACTCATTATTTTGTTGTCTGAAGTTGGGCATGAATGTTTCTGGGATTAATTAAGCAAGAGACCCTGGTGCTGGGCATGCAGGAATCATCCAATAATCGAGCCTTAGGTGCTTGCCAGACCCAGGATGCAGGCAGGGTCCTTTGTCCCTGGAGGGCTGATTAATTCTGGAAAACAGAGACCTGGTTTGGCCCAACCATGTAGCCTGGCCAGCTTCTGCTCCATTTTATGGGTATAGTAAACAGCCCTAATTGCCGCAAATCACCAGGGTTAAGACTAGGTATAAGGGTCTCCCAGCATGATCTGCTGAAGCAGAGACTATCACACCAATAATTGTTCTACTAAAAAGAGGTAAAACATGGCAGAAATGTGGAGAAATACCTTGACCTCAGAAATGATCATACTAGAGCTCACTTAGCAATAATATTTCTCCAGTGATTTAAAAGTTTACAATCCTAAACTAGGATTCAGAAGATGGGATCATAGTATCAGAGAGCTAGCACTGGAGAGGACCTTAGAGACCATCAAGTCCGTTTCCCTCAGTTATATGTGGAAACTGAGGCTCAGATAAGTCACTTGCCCAAGGTGGTTCAAATTCAGTCTCAGACACAAATTAACTGTGTAATCTAAATGTCTTTGAGCCTCAGCTTTCACATCTGTAAAATGATGTTGACAACAATTCTATTATCTACTTCAATTAGTCAAGAAGTATTTATTAAGCATCACCTATGTACCATGGAAAGGTCCTAGGGATTCAAGTATAAAGATGTAAGTACTTGTAGCACCAACACAACATTCACAGTGCCTATGGTGACCATGAATATGCTGGCACTATTCTGAATCGCAAAATACAACAGACTCTTCAGATGGAAGAAAAACCAAACCATTTATTCAGACACCAGAAAGTCAAATCCATCCTTGTAACAGCAGAGGGCAATACCATCCCCAAGTCTTCCCTCCGTTAGATTGTCCACAAACCAACTCCTTTAAACAATTCACAGACAAGCTCTCTCAATCATGCTAGCCAGTCACCTTTCCCAGCTCTGTTTGCTCTCTAACTTTCTCTCAGCTCTGCTCCTGCACCACCTGTTCCTGTTCTACCCTTCCTATTACACCCCTCCCTCTTCCACCCATTCAATGAACTCCTCTCTCCACACACTCAGATGACTCAGGCTTCCATGTGAACCAGAAGGTCACATGGGCCTATTAATGAATGAGAAAGATCTTCCCATTTAAATTACCATTACAGTACTTCATAGAGAATGTTTTAAAGTGCCATTCAAGTGGAAGTCATGGAATCATAGGTCTAGAACTGGAATGATCTTAGGGATCATTTAGTCCAGTCCTCTCATTTTACAGATGAGGACCTAGAGGCTGAGATATTAAGTGATTTGCTGAAGGTTCCAAAGGTAGTAAGCATCAGATCTGGAATTCCAACCCAGATTTTCTGAATCTAAAATCTGTGCTCCTTTCAAAGTGCCAGGCTCATCATTTGGAGGAAGATAAAAAGAGTCAGAGGAATTCAGTCCTATGGTTTCAATGATGTAGGGAACTAAAGGTGACTAATTCTACTATGCAGTAGAAGTGTTCATCTAAAAAGTTCAGCTACGCACCTTGAAATCTTAGCTAGTTGCCTCCAAGAAACTACCCAGTTTCATAGAGCTAATATGGATAAGTGACAGGATGAAAATTCAGGTCTTCTTTACTTTGGGGTCAGCTCTCTAGTCCTATACCATAATGTCTTTCATTATTGTTATTAGTACCATTAGTATTAGACTACTGTATCTTCAACAGGAATGGAGACCAAAGACCCTTTGCTACAGCTCAATCCCTTGAAAAATTTCAAGTGCGGCAAAAGTTTGTTGTCTCCACTATCTCAAGGCTCAGTATCCTCAGACTGTTCTGGAGCCCCATCTCAACATTTCACTCTCTACACAGGCTCTGAGTAGGTCTTCCCTCTTTTTTGCCAGTGCTTCCTTTATCTACAACCTCTGGCACTGAGATCCCACAGCTAATATAGTGAACTAATTCACAGTAAACTGTACTTGGCCGAGAGTGGTCTAATGTGCCTTAACCTAATGAACCCTTGAAATGGTGAAATCTTAGTTATTGACAAAAAATATTTGGTAATCATAAGAGTTTGAAAGTAGGGGTGGAAGCCTCAAATCACAATTCAAAGGCAACCACCTCCTCCTAGAGCACAGAACACAAAATATCCAAATTGGAAGGGACAATGAAGACACTAAACCCAACTTCATCATTTTACAGAAGGTAGAAGTGAAACCCAGAGAGAAATAACTTGCTCAGAGCAAGTCAATGACAGATTCAGATTTTGTAAGTATTAGTCTGGCTCTTCTCCACTGCACCCCTCTACCCGGAGCACTGGGTCTGGGTCATTGCAGCATTAAGCACCCCAGCATATACAAGAGGGCCTGCTACACAAGTTGTTAGATTTGCTTTTCTAAAAGGAAAAAAACTTTTGAGGAGTCAACAATCTTCTTTAATTATATTCCCCAAGAGAGAAAATACAAGCAGAGAAATAAAGACCAACAGACAGGGCTTCCAACCATCTGACTATAAGCAGTACATACATTATAGATCAACAGACAGATCCAATTGTCTGACCATTACATACACACATAATAAGCAGAGAGAGAGAAGCGCCAACATCTGGGTTTTCAAATCTGGAGGGTTTCTTAACCAATACTCTGAGTTCCATCTAGCACATGAACCTTCTTCCAAAGAATAAGTCCCAAAGCAAAACCTCACCACAGGGTATATATATACTTTTCAGAGCCTGAGGGCATCATGACCTTCCTGACCCAATGTTTCATTGAAATTAACAAAAAGTTCCCTTAATAGGCTTTAGGGTAGGCCTATTAATGGGTGGGGAAGATCTTAAACTCTAATTAACATTACAGTCATGCACCCATTGAGAGTCAAATCTAATTCTGACAATATTCCTTTCACCTCTCTAAGCCTCATTTTCCTCATCCTTAAAATAGAAAGAGTAATATACAATATACCTACCTCATGTTGATGTTGTGGAAATCAAACAAGATCTATCCAGCAGTTTATGTAAAACACTTCACAAAACTTAGTTAAAAGTCAGCTAGTTGTCATTCTTTCACAAGGTTGTCAGAAGAAAGATGTTTTGCAAACCTCTATATGCCATAAATATTTGAGTTATACTATATAAAGGAGAAATTAATGAGCTTTCTTATATTCCCATAGCAAGGTGTGAAGAAATTTCTTCATCAATCCAAAAGTATTATAGAGTCTTTGGCACTGGATATAGGAAGCTTAAGACACATAGTAAGTTTGCAGCATTTATTAGCTTAGAGAATAAGTCACACTTCTTGGTCTCATATTAAAAAAATTAAATGAAGCTGTTCAACAGTTGAAGAATTTTAGTAATTTGGGAGCACATCAGAAGCCAACTAGGGAGGAGACCCCTGGTGGGAAATTGCTCCCTCTCCTACCTTTCCCCTTCATTTATTGTGGCTAGCATTGGAACTACATGCCCTGAAGTAGACACTCCATCAGGTAGTTGCAGAGTCAATCCCAGAGAGTTGGAGGCACAGCTGAGGAAACAGAGACACATGCTCCATCTATACAAGCAGAGAGTGAGATAGTTATTCAGGGCAGGAAGTAACTTCAAGGAGCATGACCCTTGACAGTACAGAAGAGAGTGAGCTATGTACTCAAAAGAGCTGGATGTGGCAGCTGAAAATTCAGATGGACAGGGGATTCTCTGAGCAGATAAAGGACTAGATGTAAATTTCCTTGCCACATGTGTATTCCTTCTGAGTATGTCTCATTATGATTGTACATGAAGTTTATACCCATTCTTCCTATTGGTGTTCAGCATATTTGTGGGAATGTGCACCCTAGGTGTCTTAGCATAACATTTTAAAAAAATACTTTTGCTAAGAGTTAGTTGTATCTATTGGTTTGTTATTAATGGTATTAACAGTAAGCACATAAGGGGGCTCATGAACTTTAAAAAGATAGATCCATGAAATAGCCTAGCACCTGAGTATCAGTCAGTTTCTAGTGACCCAACCTGTATTTATCAGTGTAAGTTAGAGGAATAACCCAGAGAGGACAAAATCTCATTATTCATACAACTACCACCACCCCCAGCAGGTTAAAGGGGCATGATGATGTAGAAAAAAGATGCACATTTCACTTGTTTTTACAGAATCACAGAAGGTGACCATTTATAGGAAAAGGAGAAGGAGGAGGAGAAGAAGAAGAGTACCTACTTGGCAGGTTTGTTATAGGGATCAAATAAGATAATGTATGCAAAGTATTTGTATATTAGAGAACTGATTGAAAAAACATCCAGATTATAAGTAGTTGCCTAATAAGGTTTTTTTAATGCTCCATCTCTTACCATTGGTTAATCTGAAGGACCCAACAATGATGCCAAAGTCCCAGAATGTAACTTTTAGATTATTCATGGCCACACACAAATAGAAGTCAAGAAATCCCACACTCAACCCAACCTTGGCCACTCCATCTACTCCAAATGTGGGAGCCCTGATTCAGACTTGGGGGTACTTCACCTTGGATTTCATGTGAAAGTAAAGACTTCACTGAGTAATTAAGTAGCTGGGACCATGACTGCAGGGGGAGTGCTTACCCAACTTAAGAAAACAAATTATTCTGTGTAAACTTTGATACATCTAAGGAATGGAGGTGCAATATGGGCAAAGGTCACTACTGCCCAAGGCTGGTGCTTTTATGGGTAGGTTACAAATCATTTTTATTAGTTCATGAAAGCAGTATATGCCCAGAGTGAGATTTGGATTCAGTATATATCTAGACAAGGTGACATCATACAGATGGAGCTAACTCTGACTTCATGATCTCTAGGAAGAGAAGGGATTGAGGATATTTAGCCTAAGGGAGAAAAGGTTTAAGGGGGAGATGGATAGTGTGGTATAGTAGAATGGACACGATACTTGGAGAAGGAAAATTTGGTTTCAAATAAAGATTTTGCCCCCTGAAAAGTCATGTTCCTACCTGGGCATTGGTTTTCTCATCAATAAGAACTGTCACCCACTCCATCCTAAACCTTTGATTTATGAACCCTAGGACTTAGCCCCTAACTGCCAGCCCAGGTTGTTATTTGGGCATGTTTACTGTCTCCGGTTTATTCATGTCTATGACTACAACCTCCAGCTATCATTTTCAAGACCTATAATCCCAGCCCCTCAGCTTCTAGTGGCACAAACTATAATTCTGTTCCTACGTTCATTTTTGGTACAGAAAGTCCTGAAAGTTTCTCCCTATCTTCCTCAATATGGAAACATTTCAGTCACCATCATGAAACCCTCATGATCACAGCCAAGGTGAAAATAGTATGAAATCCCTCACCATGAAGGGATAAGAAAGTAGGACTCAACTCAAGCATCAACAAATCATAGCGTGCTAGAGATGGAGAGGAGCTTTGAGATAAATGAATACAACATCCCATATCAACAGGTGAGGAAATTGGGGCCCATAGAAAGAAGGGAACTTACCCCACATCACACAATGATAATGAAACCACTGCTACTTGAGAGTAGGTTGATTCCAAATCCAAATTATCTTCCTGTTAACACTTCTTGCTCTGTACTCCCTACTGGGTCTCTCTGCAACTACAAACATTAACTATAGGCAGAAGAAGATCAGACACAATATGATTTGTTAAAGATACTGGCACCCTGGTATAGTGGGCAAATTGACAAACATGGAGTCATGATGAACTGGGTTTGCATCATGCCTCAAATAATACCAGCTATGTGGTCCTGGGCAAGTCACTAAATTTCTCTAGGCATCAATTTCTTTATCTACCAAATGAAGAAATTGTATTAAAAACAATAAGGAACCATAAATTATCTTCTTAGGGCATTGTAAGTTTTGTGACCTGTATTAGTGGGAAGGGAGCACTCACATTGAGGAAGTCATAAATCTTCTAGTCTTAAATCTATGATCCTGTGATTATGAGTCATAAGCCCTGGGTATGAATCCTAGCTCTGGTATTGAGGCAGTTAGGTAGTGCAGTGGATAGAGCTCTGCACCTGGAGTCAGGAAGACCTCTATTATCTGTATAATCCTGAGGAAATCATGTAAACTCTTTACTGACTCAGTTTCCTCATTTGTAAAATAAGTATAATAATATCATTTACCTCTCTAGGTTATTTTAAGGACCAAATGAGATATTTGTAAGCTGCTTTGCAAATTTTAAAACATAATATATTATAGTTATTTATTGATATTAATTTTATTAATAATTAATTTTAATTAATTATGAATAGTACTAGCTATGTGGTCTTAGACAAAGCCCTTGCTCTTGCTAGTCTTCAGTTTCCTCTATTTATAATAGAAAAGTGTTAGACTAGATAACCTCTAAAATCCAGCTGTAAATATTAGAGCTACCTAGAGCCTGAAGATGCATCATGTCCCTGATGGACAAGAACAGAGACGCTGGCATTATTTTATACATGGTATGCCTGATACCCAAGTCCTAGACCAAGCCTGACCCCCAGTTCCTGCATCATGACTGATGACTTTTCCAAGATCAATTCTGTAACTTGTCATTGGTGACCTGGCTATTACCTTGTGGCTTACTTCCCTCTGCTCTTCTGCGTTTTCTAGAATGTCTATCCTATGGACAGATAGTCAAGGGAACATGACATATTCCTGGGCCATATGGTGTCTCACACACACCCACACACACACACACATGCATGCATCATTAAATGATGCATTCAAGAGGATGTTTAGTGACAAAACAAGTTATTCCTTTGAGTATAGCACAACAGTGGCTCCCCTGAGCTTAGTGTTCAAGTTGGAATTACCCCACTCTTAGTCATAGCTTCTGGAAACATTTCAAAAAATTGGTCTCATATCTCAAGGAGAGAAACATCTCATTTGACCTTGAAGGATAGACTGTGCTCTCAGTGGCTCTTGGAAGAAATTGGAGATGGTGGTGTCAGAGGCAATTAATCCTGAGTAATAGGAAGTTTTAGCAGACAGAACAGCCTCAGCAGCAAAGCAGCGGCTGGTCTTTCCCAGGGCAGACAAGATACCAGAAGCCTCTGTTCCTGCTGCCGACTCTCTGCCCCAACTACCCATGATCCCTGCAGCGATTTGTTTACTAATGAGAAAGATTAATCAAAGGGGTGTTCATTGGAGAAATATGACCAGGGTAAGGAGAGTAAGCAGAGCCATGCCCCTGGAAAGCTTCCAAAATGGAAAATTGGATTGGAGTCACCAAAGAGAAGTGGCCACCATTAGGGACCCATTATGGATGGTACAAAATATGCATCTGGGTGGCACGAGCCTACCAGCCCACCTGGCGGGAGTGGTGGGCGAATCAGGCAGCTTTGCCTGGGTTCCTAGAGTCACCGACTCATCTGAATAATAAACTCATTTTCAAGCCAAAACCTATTACCTGTTCAAGGGCAGGAGGGGTCTACCCATGTCAGGGGAAAAAACAAACCTGCAACAGCTGGAGAGGAGCTAGGTTGGGGAGAATAATAAGGCAAGAGGAGGAAAAAGGGAAATGTAAAAATAAGCTTCTCACATAAAAGCTGTTCCACAGATCTCCAGTCTTTGAATCTTCCCACTCTTTCTGTGCTCCATGCCCCACTCCCTCCTCCCTGGAAGATCCTTACTTCAAGATTTAATCCCTGAAGGATTTTCCTCAGGGGGACTGCCCCCCTCTCCAAGCAATACAGGTGACAAACCCTCCAATCCTTAGAAGGCAATCTCCATGAGTTGTTGACTCCCCCTCAGGTAATGAGGCTCTCTGCAGTTAAGATCGGTCATCAGATGGCATATAGTCAGGCCATTTCTAAGTCTTGATTAGAAGGTTGTTGGTTGGTTGTTGTTTTTCGTCTTTGAAGAGGACCAGGCCAAAATGACATCACCGTTGTAAAGTGAAATTTCAATGTGTCCAGCTGTGGCTGATCAGACCAATAAGAGCTCAGAATGCTCTACCACAGATTGGGCACGGATAGTCCATTTGAATATTTGGGGTGGATATCCCAAATTTGTGCATCCTGCATTTACTTTGTGCCGTCTCGATGCTGCTTTGCTGAAAGAGCACAGCGCCTTTTCTTGTGTGGGCACACTATGCGGAGTGGTCCTGTGCCAGTGTCTCCCATGTTGCACAGTCAAATCCAAAGTTCTTGAGAGAGACCTTGAGAGTGTCCTTATAATGTTTCTTCTGTGATCGCCTGTCCCATGCATAAAATAGTCCATAAAATAGTCTTTTTGGCAAGTATACATTTTGCATTCGAACAATCTGGCCATCCAATTGGAGTTGCGCTCTCTGAAGCATAGTTTGAATACTTGGCAGTTCAGCTCGAGCAAGGACTTCAGTGTCTGGTACCATATCATAGAAGGTACCATCAAGCTCAAAACAATGGCCTATTGGACACTTGAAAGAAATACCAAGGCAGATTTAATTCGTAGAAAATCAGTGCTAGGACAAGAGGAATAAGAATCACCAAATTTTAGAGTTGAAAGAGACCAAACCGGCCACCAACTCCAACACATACCTCCAAAGATTTCTTTCTTCATACATCATAGATGCAGAACATTGTCCATTCTTATTGCCTTTCTTTAGTGAATCTTCAGTATACTCGTGTGATTCTCAAACTGTGGTTCACAGAATAGAAAAGAATACTTTGGATGTAGTCTGACTGAAGCAAAGTATATAAGGTTTATTACCTGCATATTTCTGGAAATTATGTTTCTCTTAATGCAATTAAAATTTTCATTTACTCTTTGAAAAGTTTTGGTTGCCACGCCACACTGTTGACGCAAATTCAGCTTGTAGTCCAAGAAAGTCACCAGTTCTCCTTTCAATAAGCTATTGTCAACTCAATATTGTACTTCTAATGCTGATTTTTTTAGCTTATTGAATTTTTTAATCCCTATTGAATTTCATCAATTTCATTGTCATATTTGTTTATTTATTTTAATTTTAGTTATTTATTTAATTTTTTACATTTATTTTCACAAATTTTTGGGTTCCAAATTTTCTCCCCTTTTATTCCCTCCCCCACCCCAATACCCCAAGCAATCTAATTTTCCTATCTCCAATCTGCCCTCTCTTCTGTCATCTCTCCCTTCTCTTGTCTCCATCTTCTCTTTTCTCCTGTAGGGCCAGATGACTTTCTATTCCTCATTAACTGTATGTCTTCTTTCCTAGTTGCAACAACAATACTAAACAGTTGTTCCTAAAACTTTGAGTTCCAAATTCTCCCCATCCCTCCCTCCCCACCCATTCTCTTTGGGACAGCAGGCAATTCAATATAGGCCATATCTGTGTAGTTTTGCAAATGACCTCCCTGATAGTCGTGTTGTGTAAGACTAACTGGATTACCATCCCTCCTAACCTGCCCCTCATTGTTTCTCCCCTGTCTCTTGATCCTGTCCCTCCCCAAGTGTTGACTTCAAATTGCTCCCTCCTCCCTTTGCCCTCTGCTCCATTATCCCCCCCTTGCAATATCTCCTTCTCCCCCACTTTCTTATACTGTAAGATAGGTTTTCATACCACAATGAGTGTGCATTTCACTCCTTCGTTTAGTCAAATGTGATGAGGGTAAACTTCTTGTTTTTTTTTTTTTGTTTTTTTTTCTCAGCTCTCCTCTTTTTCCCTCCACTAAGAAAAACTCCTACTTGCCTCTTCAATGACATACAGTTACCCCCTTCCCTTTCCCTCTCTTTCCTCCCCCTACATTTCTCTCTCACCATTTACCTTAATTTCTTTTAAGGTATGGTCCCATCCTATTCAGTTCAATCTGTGCTCTCTATCTCTATATGTGTATGCCTGTGTGTATGTGTGTGCATGCATGTACATGTGTATGTGTGGTCCCACCAACTACCCAGATACTGAAAAGTTTTAAGAGTTAGAAATATTGTCTTTCCCTGTATGAATGTAAACAGTTCACTTCTGGGAAGTCCCTTAAGACTTCTCTTTGCTGTTTACTTTTTCATGCTTCTTCTCATTCTTGTGTTTGAAAGTCAAATTTTCTTTTCAGCTCTGGTTTTTTCATCAAGAATGATTGAAAGTCCTCTGTTTCATTGAAACACCATATTTTCCCTTGAAGTATTATACTCAGTTTAGCTGGGTAGGTGATTCTTGGTTTGAGTCCTAGTTCCTTTGACTTCTGGAATATCCTATTCCACGCCCTTCGATCCCTTACTGTAGAAGCTGCTAGATCTTGGGTTATCCTGATTGTATTTCCACAGTACTGGAATTGTTTCTTTCTAGCTGCTTGTAAGATTTTTTTCTTGAGCTGGGAGTTCTGGAATTTGGCCACAATGTTCCTAGGAGTTTCTCTTTTTGGATCTCTTTCAGGTGGTGATCGATGGATTCTTTCAATACTTATTTTGCCCTCTGGTTCTAGAATGTCAGGGCAGTTTTCCTTGATAATTTCATGGAAGATGATGTCTAGGCTCTTTTTTTGATCATGACTTTCAGGTAGTCCCATAATTTTTAAATTGTCTCTCCGGGATCTATTTTCCAGGTCAGTTGTTTTTCCCATGAGATATTTCACATTCTCTTCCATTTTATCGTTCTTTTGGTTTTGTTTTATGATTTCTTGGTTTCTCATAAAGTCATTAGACTCCATCTGTTCCATTCTAATTTTGAGAGAACTATTTTCTTCAGTGAGCTTTTGAGCCTCTTTTTCCATTTGGCTCATTCTGCTTTTGAAAGCATTCTTCTCCTCATTGGCTTTTTGAACCTCCTTTGCCAATTGGGTGAGCCTATTTTTCAAGGTGTTAATTTCCTCAGCATTTTTTTGGGTCTCCTTTACCAAGGTATTGACTCGTTTTTCATACTTTTCTTGCATCTCTGACATTTCCCTTCCCAGTTTTTCCTCCACCTGTCTAACTTGCTTTTTAAAATCCTTTTTGAGCTCTTCCAGGGCCTGAGCCCACTTGCTACCCCCCTGGGGTGTCTGGGGTACTGAGGCCCCGCCCTCCACGTCCTTCCCTGATGGCAAGGATATGTCCTCGTCATCAGATCCAAAGGTCAGTATCATTTGCATTTGTTGGAAAAAACTCTCTAAAGTCTTTTTTTTCTTCCCTTTTCTAGGCATTTTCCCAGCCAGTTACTTGACTTCTGAGATTCCTTTCCACCCCCCCCCTGGATCCGCCCAGCTAGTGCTTGGCCTCTGAGATTTAAATGGGCTTTCCTCCTGCCAGCTGTCAATCAGTGAGCTTTAGTTCAGGTGCTGGGGTGGGGGCAGGGCCACCTCCCAGGCTCAGTTCCCTCAGGGGTTTTATGTAGAGACTTTCAGGAATGGAGCGGATGGGGGCGGGATGGGGGGTCCGTCTCCCAGGCTCAGCTCCCTCAGGTTTTATGCAGGAATCTTCCGTAATGAAGATCCTGCCTGCTGCTGGGGGATTCCTGAGTCCCGGTCTGCTGCCGCCTCAGCCGCCGCCCACACCTCTGCCGCCGCCACTTCCTGCCGAGGGGCCCCAAGTCACAGAGATGCCCTGCTCCCCCCTCCTCCAGCCCGGCCTTCTCTCTCACTGACCTGTAGCTTCTGTGGGCGGAGGGACTTTCCCGGCTGCCGGAGCTTCCGTCTCTGAAGCCTGCTCGGATCAGCTTCTCTGGGGCCGTGGCCAGGGCAGTGTTGGGGGTGGGGTCCACTTTCCGGGGTGCGATGGACCCTGGGGACAGGTCTCCAGGGCTCCCTGGAATGGAAATCTCTTCCACTCCGTTTCTGCACACCTTGTATTGACCCAGAAGTTATGGGGGTCTCTTTTTACATTAATTCTATGGGCTTTGGTTTCAGAGCTCGTAAACATGTGTCCTTCTACTCCGCCATCTTGGCTCCGCCTCCTCATTGTCATATTTAGCCTGATACTCTATCATGTCAAGATCTTATGAGGATCCTGACTTTGTCACTGATGTGTTAACTTTTCCTCTCTGCATTGTTTCATCTACAAATTTGGCAAGTATGCTATTTCTGCCTTTATCTAAGTCAATGATAAAAATGTTAAACACCATAGGGTCAAGTTCAACCCTGGGGCACTCCACGGGAGATCTCCTGCCAAGCTGACATTGAACTATTAATCGTGACTTTTTGAGTCTGCTCATTCAGCCAGTTCCAAATCCACCTAATTGAACTTTCATCTAGCTTACACCTCTTCATCTTCTACACAAGAATGAGTGAAGGTAAACTATATCTAGAAGATTCCACCATAGTTAGTAACCTTGTCAAAAAGGAAATAAAGTTGTCTGACTTGGTTGACCTATTCTTGATCAAGCCATGCTCTTTGTAAATGCTGCTTTCTTTTTGAGATCTTGATTAACCATCTGTTCTAGAGACTAAAGTCCAGGTGGGAACAATGATCTACCCAACAAAATGACAGAGTCAGTTCTTGAACATGAGACAAGTTGATTCCAAGTCCATGGCCGGTTGCATAACTATTCCACCATGTTGCATAACTCACTCTTAAACCTTCTCCAAATGAAAGGAGCCTACTTCATATCAGTTATGAACAAAGCTATCTGACACTCATCAATTTTTTTAAATTAGAATTTCAAGCCTAATATTAAAATAGAAAATGAACATATTTGTAGAACCTGAAATCTCAACCTTGAGGAATTTTTAGGCTAGAGTGTTCCATTTATTTGATAATAGTCCAAATGGCCACATATGACATTGTAGACATGGGGATCTTGACTGTGGGCATTGACATGTCCTGCCTCAGGTGCATCCCAGTTTGGAGACAAAGACTAGAACCCAATCCTGAGCAGCAGAAACAAAGGGATATGACTTCAAAGACTGTACAGAGCTCTATGTGGTGACCTGCCTGAAACACAAACATGTCAGGCAGGTGGGTTTAATTGCCGTATGTAAAAAGCATGGATAATTGGCTGGCCCAGCAGGAGTGGAATAGGGGGAAGGGATGTGAAATTATCATTCTTGCAGCTAGAATTGTGATGATAATAGAATATAGCACTAAGATGTAACCAGTGAAGACTAAAGACAGCCTGGAAGTATGGGGAAAGTTCTGAACAGGGATATAAGGAAATTGGAATTTTATTCCTGACTAGTCTGCCACTGACTTGCCATATGATCATAGGCAAGTTCCTTTTCTTTTTTGGACTTAAGTTCCTTCCTCTATCAAATGATGATCCTTCTAGTTCTGACCTTTCAGTTTTATGGGCCCTAACAGTTCTGACATTACATTATTTGAGATATTTTCCTCCCCTATTAAATTTTGAGCTCCTTGAGGGCAAAGACTGTCTTTCTTTTTTTCATTTTTGTATCCCCAGCTCTTAGTACAGTGTCTGTAACATAACAAGTTGTTAATATTCATTGTGCTTATTTTATTGCATATGCTCTAGGACAGTTTCTAGCTCTGTCATTCTAGGTCTAAGCTAGATCTGAGGTGAATATACAAAAAGCAGAAAACAACAAGCAAGATGAACTAGAGATGTTCATGTCAGAAGGTAAATTTGACCTGAAAGATATAACTTGATGGGAGGAGAGCCATCACTGGCATATAGCTCTGAAAGGGCATAATTTCTTCAGACAACATAATTTAGTATAATAAATAAGAAGAAGGTGGAGAGGATTGGGGCAGAGTATATTGAAGAGATATGCTCACATAATGAAATTCAGGAACTAGAGTGGGGAATTATGATGTAAACATTTGGGTGGTGATCAATGAATGCAAACAAAAGTGAAATTGTCATCAGATTATACAACAGATCACCTGGACAAAAAGTGAAAACAGGTGAAGAGATCAGAAATGTATCCAAGCCTGACACAGAACAGAGAAGGCACTTCAATTATCTAGACATCTGCCAGAACTTTCTGCCCCAAAGTAGACTACCTAATCATTTCTTGCCTTAAGTGATCACTTTCTCCTCCAAAATGTAGGGGAGGTAATAAATGGAGAAAGGGAAGGGAATTCTATTCTGAATGTGATTTTCATCAATGATGGAGAGCGGATTTATCAGAAGGAAATGGGAATTTTGGTGGAAGAAGGGACAACTCTACCTTCAAATTTGAGAGGGGAGAGGAAAGGGGAGGGAGCCGGAGAGAGGGAGAGAGAGGGGGAGGAGGCGGGAGAGAAACAGAGAGAGAGAGAGAGAGAGAGAGAGAGAGAGAGAGAAGGCATATTCTGAAATACAACTAGATTTAAGTAGAACTGAATTCAGAGGGTTAAGAAAAAGAAGAAATGAGTTAAAATAATACAAGACAAGACAGTCCTAGTGGAATGAAAGGCACTCAAGAATAAAATTCTAAAGGTACAAAGAGAAACAGTTCAGATGAGGAGATAAAGGGAGTGTTGTCAGAGAGAACCATGTGGATGCATAGGTTAATGAGTTCATCAGCCAGTGTAAATTTTACTTTTTTTTATTTGATTGATTTGTCTTGACACAAAAACACTTTCCAATAACCACCCAAGTAACCATCCCAATAAAAATACATTCTCAGAAAATAGTTAACACAAAGACAAAAATGTGTGTGTGTGTATTCTTTAATACTATATTACTGAGTTTTGTATTTTACCAGAATATTGTTGCCTCTCAATACACAAGATGTTTAGAAAACAAAAAATAAACACATGTAACAGAGGATGAAAACATGGAAAAAAATTGAGGAATGGTCTTGTAAGAATAGTGTGAGGACAGCTAAGACTCAGAGTGAGCGAAGGCTGGTGAAGAAAGCTACGAACAATGAAAGGGTTTTGTTCTGTTTCTTCTTACGCTGTCCTCATATTCCTCTCTACTCTCACCCCTATCTCCCCACTCAGACCTCAAACAACATGAAGGCCATGGCTGAGCCCATACGCACAGGAGGAGGCTGGAGTAAGCAATGAGGAAGGAGACTCACAAGGCATTGCTCTGGGTAGTGACGATAAATGATGGGGGACTCAGGTTAATAAAGGGAGAGCCAAAAATGGAAAGGAGTACACATCCGGTCTGCTTCTTGCCTTCCAGCTAAATTCTTCATAAAATTTGTATTATGATAATGATCTGCCCACCTTTAAGCATGAACCAGGCCCAGAAACAAGCAACAATTTTAGAAAAAAGTAAGAATTACACCCAAAGCAAAGTAATTAGTAGATACAGCAAGAAGGAAGACACAAGTGGAAGCAAAAGAGGAAGACCAGCAATGGGAGAGATCTATCCAGGACCTCCTCCTCACTCCAAACTCACAAACATTTGGGAGTGCTGCCAAACCAGATTAAAATGTCATTGAGAAATATTTAACAAAATAAATAAAAATACAATAAAACAGATAATATTGATAAGGGGTTTTCTAAGTTATTATGTGGCCTGCAGGGATGTATGACTTTTCTTTGAGTTTGGTACCACGTTGGTTTAACCTACATGTGGGACTTTGAGCCAGTGATAACATTTTCTCCTTTAAGCAGTGGGATTTTTATCTGAGGGTGGTTTGAATTTGAGCACCTGAACTGTGTTTCTCCAGGATCTTAGGCTTTGGCACACCTGGAAGAAGGGAGATTGGTTGCCTATTCTGGGAAACATTTTCTGACCGGGTAGAAGGAGATGCCTGGAGAGGGTTCTTTGATGTATTTATTTGTGTTAATTTCCATTATAATTAAAGATCTGTATACACTTAAGCCTTGGTAAATGACCTCAATTGAAACACAGCAGGGACAAGATGAAGGGGAAGGAGTTTTCCTGAGTTGGTGAGGGTATCATGAGCCAAGAATTTGATTGGATAGATTCACAACAAACTACTAGTCTAAGAAAAGAATCTGGGCCACCACCCATGAGGAATGGAGTTAAAGAACAAGGAGAATGGGAGAGGTAACACAGGACTAGAGAAGAGGGTACGTTGTCCTGGTTTTCACAAAAGGGAATTGATTAAAGTCTATACACTATGGACCAATTAACTTGACTTCAATTCCTGGAGGAAATCTAGAAAATATCATGAAAGAGATAGTTAATGAGTATCTAGAAAGGAAAGCAGGGTTTACAAAAGCATGGCTTCATCAAGAACGGGTCATGTCAGATTCAACTTATTTCCGGTTTTTGAAAAGTTTACTAAAATATTAAAGCAAGGGAATTTTTGAGATACACTTTACCTAAATTAGTAAAAATATGTGATAAAATAGATCATATAATTCTTGTGGATAAGATGGAGTGATATAGTTAAACAACAATGCCCTTAAAGGGATTTAGAAGTAGTTAAATAGCTGGATTCATAGAGCAATCATTAACAGTTCAATGTTAATTTGGCATGAGGTTTCCAGAAAAGTAACCCAGGGATCAATACGCAGTTCTGTGATATTTGCTAACTTTATCAGTGAGTTGAATAATGACATAGGTGGTCCTCTGGCATGCAATTTTGCAAGTGATGGGAAACTGAGAGAAGTAGCCATCTCCCTGGATGACAAAGTCAAATTCCAAAGAGATCTTGATGGGTTAGCATCATAGATTCAATCCAACAAAATTAAATTCAGTGGGGATAAAGGTAATGTATTACCTTGGGGTTCAAAACTCAACTTCATGAGCACTGGATCAGGAAACCCTGGATTCATTGCAGTTTGTCTGGAAATATCTTAAGGTGAGTTACCATTGTGATGTGGCAGTCAATAAAGGTAATGTAATCTTGACCTGTAGCAAGAGAGGAACAACTTTGGGGAATAAGATGTTTGTAATCCCTCTGTACTCTGCCCTTATCAGACCAGATCTAGAACAGTGTGTTCAGTTTTGAATACCATAGTTTCTAAAGACATGGTTGAGCTGGAGAGTTTCCAAAGGACAAACAAGAAGGGGAAGGGTCTCATGGCTGTGTCATATAGAGAAAGTGGGTAAAAAAAGAAAACAAATATTTGTTCATTGAAAAATAAATTGCTTAATTTTTTAAAAAAAATAATATGAAGAAACTGACGCTGTTTAGCCTGAAGACCAAAAGATGCGGAAGACACAATAGCTATCTTTAGCTTTTCAAAGGACTGTCCTCTATTCTGTTTGGCCCCAGAGGGCAAAGTCAGGAACAATGGATAGAATAGGCACAAAAAAAAGGTACGTCGAGGGCTGAGAGAAAGTATATAATATAAAGGCATTAGGAGTTAGATGACAAAGGGAGACACCAGGAGAGGCCATCCCAATGAGGGGTACTAACTAAAGGCTGGAGTTAGAAAGGCACCTTAGAAGAAATTTGCATTGGAGAATGGAAAGCCCTTGGGCGGACAGATAAAAGGGTTGGGTAGAGTGAAAGGATTGTGTTTGACACAGCGTGGATTTTTTTTACCTTAGTTGTTTTTTTTTTTTTTGTTTTTTCCAGAAAACTAACAATTCAGCCCCCTGGAGACGATGAAGACGAACAGTTTGGGCAGGTCTTGCTGGAAAGAAAGCTATCTTGTCATCCTCCCCTCAAACATTGTCTTCTAACTCAGCCTTCCTCCTCCTCTTCTTCCCATACTCCGATCCACTGGGTTCTTGCTCACCTCTCCTTTGTTTCCCAGCTGGGGTCATTTCACTTCCAATTATAGGCTCAGCCCAAGAGAGAGTTACCAAGTAATTCTGGTCAATAGCTCACTCTTGGCTTCCCTCCAATTGGTAGATTCCAGAGACCAGGCCTATTGTGTCTATCCTGAATTTATCTCTGGATTTCTATGAGTCTTTTACTCTCTGTGTACTTTCTATGGGGTGAAATAAAGGCTTACCCGAACCCAATATATGTGTTGTCATCTTGAATACTTGCACAGGAAATTAGGAACCTGTTACCTACATCTATAAATAACTTAAGAGTGAATTTATTCTCAGACTTTCCAAAAGGAATGCTGCGAAGAGACAATATGGTCAATGAGATTTTTTTTTTTTTTTGTGAGAACAGCTTCTAAAATTAAAGCCTAGTCTTTATAAACCCAGATTGAGGACTCTGGGTCATGGGTTATATAGAGAAGACTTTAAGTTTTACAAAGTGTTTTTGTCACAACCAATCTATGAAGTAGAAAAAAAAAAACTTCTAAAATTATCCCTTTTGATGTATCAGACAAATGAGGTCCAGAGGCTGTAAGTAATTGAGCTTGGATTTGAACTCAGATCTTGTGATTCTGAGTTCAATTACTCCACATTGTCACATGACAAGTCTTTCCATTCAATTAACAAACATTGATTAAAGGCTTACATAGGGTTATTGTAAGGATTAAATGATATGATATTTATAAAGTATTTAGGTCAGTGCCTGGCCCATAGTAGGTGCTCTATAAATGTTAGTGATGATGATGGCAGTGGTGATGGTGACAAAGATGATGGTGACAATGATGTGGGAGTGGTGATGATAATAGATTCTGGAGATTCCAAAAGATATAACATAGATATTGCTCCCAGTCTAATGAGGCAATCCAACATAAATTATTGACTCAAGAGAAAGAAAGAAAATGGAAAAAGAAAGATAGAGGTTCCATGAGAAATTTGAGAAGTGTAAGGTCACTTTTACTTGGGGACATCAGAGAAGGCTTCCTAGAAAGGGGGAAGAGCTTCTGTAGTTGGGTCTTGAAATAAAGGAGATTTTTAGGACATCATTGATTTAGAGCTTAAAGTCCTCATGTTACAAATTAGGAAACTGAGGTCCAGAGAGGTCAAATGACTTTCCCAGGGAAGAGCCACCAGAAAGCATGTGAGACAGGATTCAAACCCAAGTCTTCCTAACTTCAAGCCCAGCACTGTCCCTACTGTGCCATACTGATAAACATAGCATGTGGTAGAGATAGAAGAAAATTGAAAAGGAAGAAAATGGAGAAGGCAAGTTGGGGTGGCAGATAGAAAATAACTCAGTTTTGCTGGAACACAGAGTATCTGAAGGAAGCCATATGAGTTAAGGCTAAGACATGGATGGTAAAGCCAAATTGTAGAGGACCTTCAAAGTCAGGATCAGTAGTTTATGCTTTACTCTTTGAGAGGTCCTAAAAGACTTTAAGTAGAGGAGTAATGATGACTAACTGGGGGAAAAGGGCATGTTTGGGAATATCTCTAAATGGTAATAAAAATATAGGGGTCAAGACTACCCTTCTAGTCACGCATTTGTCATGTATTAAGAACTGTAGAGCTTTGTGCAAAATACAACTAATTTCCTTCGGTCAGCTCAAATTATACAGTATACAAGAAGCTTTTACCTATGACTCCAGATGTCAACCTTTCTTACTCCAAAATCCTTGCATTGATTGTATATTTATTTCCCATATAAAATAATTAGTTGTATTTTTGCCTTTTTATCCCCAGTACCCAAATCCTAGTAGGTACTTAATAAGTGCTTTTGTATGGCTATTATCTAAAATAAATATAGAGCAAGACATGAGACCCAGTGGCTTCTATCTTCTCAGACTTGGGTATGCTGATAAATACTTAACAACTGGCTCTCTGGGGGGAAAATCAACCCTGGAAACTCTTAAATATAATCTTAGTCATTAACATTTTCTCTACCATTTTCTTAAGTTTGGATAATCCACAAAACAACAAATTGAGTCCTGATTTATAGCATTTGACAATTTCCAAGGTGTAAATGTTTGCACTGAACATTGAACAATCAGCTATTGAAACTCTTTGAGATGGTTTCAGCATACCCTTTCCAGAAGAAGGTTCTCCTAAGCCAAATGGACTCTAGCCCATCCCAGAAAAATTATTCTGAAAGATTTGTGCCTTGAGTTTGGAATCTCTGTTTTATGTGCCAAGAATCTTTCTGAAAGACTTTGACCCTACTTAGCCATCTGTTCTGGGCTAAGAGCAGAGGTTTCCAGGGTTAATGGTTTTTGATGATTGAATAGAAAGAGCCACTTGGGCTGAAGAAACAGAAGGTTTGGGTTCAAAGCCTAACTCTAGCCTTGACTTCCTGAGTGACATTGGATAAGTCATTTTACTTTTCTGGTCAAATCAACAAGCATTTGTTAAATGTTTATTATGTGCCAGTATATATCACATTTTTTAATAATTTAAATATAATATGGTATGTTCAAAATTGCTTCACTTATCATGGCCCCCTCTGTACTTCCATTCTCTCTCCTCCATTTATTTTTTTTTAATACTGGAGTGGTTCGCCATTTTCTTCTCCAGTTCATTTTACAGATGAGAAAACTGAGGCAAACAGTGTTAAGTGACTTGCCCAGGGTCACATAGCAAGCGTCTGAGGTCAGATTTGAACTCAGATCTTCCTAACTCCAGGCCATCTAACTGCTCCAATTTTGGGTGTGTGGGGTGTTCAAGAAAGAGTAGCACCTCTGGTGTATGGACTTGCCAAGCCCTTTTCAGGGCTGTCTGTCGACATTTGGTGTGCAACTTTCACCCAACTCTCACCAGTACTTCCAAGAAGCTGTAGTATGCACAGCAACCACACCCTTGTAAAACTGTCTTAGCAGATGGACTAAACCAGGTTGAGGATAATAGATTGGCCTCAGACCCCCAGTGAATTAGAGGAGCGTCTACCCCTAGCACGTGAAAACTTGCCCTAGCAGGATGCGTAAATGAGAACAATTTGTCGAAGGCAGCTGAAGCAGACACTGTGGAGCACTTAAGAGTTTGGTCAGACATCCAAGACTCCACTGCATCCCAGTCCATCGCCAGTCATCTTGACTTTTGTCTTAGCACTAGACTTTGATGGCTCCAAGAGAGTGAGGCTAAAAACTTTGAGTAACTCTGTCTTACCTTAATTCCAATTTATGAATGAGTCAAGACATCACCCCATAATGTCACTGACCATCTTTGAAAATGAAAGATGAGTAGGGTTTTTTAATGGCTCATTTTCACTCTTTCCTTTCTTCTTTTCATTGTTTTAGTATCACAAGCATTCATTCTCCCCCACTCCCCACAAAACAAAAATGAAACTACAAAACATTTTTTTCTAACATAATAAACTTTAAGAGGTCGGATTAAGTCAACAAGTATTTATTAAGCCCATACTATGTACAAGGTACTAAGAAATACAAAAAACAAGTGTAAAAAGAGTCTCTGCCCTAAAGGAGATGATATTTTAATGGGAAAAGATTCTAATCCAATAAACATTTATTTAACACTTACTGTGTGTCACACATGTAAGCAAAGGAGATACCAAAAGAAGCAAAAGACAGTTTCTGTCCTTAGGGAGCTTACAATCTAATGGATGACATATAAAAGAAAGCTAAAGGGAGTGGAGTATACCTGAAACACATAAGGAAGTGGGGTATACCTGAAGCACGTAAGGAAGTTGTAGAGACAGTCCAGAGGGTGAGGAGTAGAACGTGAAAAGGAATAAGAGTGGTTTCTTTAAAATGGAAGTGCTGAGATGAACAGCTAATCAGAGGAAGGGGCTACAGTGATAGCCATTACTTCCAGGATGAGAAGACTGGGAGGGGGGTGAACTTCCAAGGGAAGGGGGCTTCCTTGCCATGGTAGAGATAGTCCAGAGGGTCAGGGGTAGAACCCAGAGAGGAATGAAGGCATGTCTGGCTTGGGAGTTTTCCTCATTTTCTCACCCTACAACATAAAGATACAGGGCAGAATAATCCCAAAGAGATTGCATTAAGACCTGGAGGGGACTTTAGAGATTGGTCTGTCCAACATCCTAATTTTATAGAAACTTACATGGACAAAGTTACTTGCCTGAGGTTACAGTGTAAGACCTCTCCCTCTCCTTGCTATTTGATTTTATGATTCTGAGTCCTGAATGAAAAAATTCATAGTATGTCAGAGGTAGAAGGGATCTTAGAAAGAGTCTGATCCAATTCTCTATTTTACAAAAAAGACACAAAGGCCCAAAGGGATGGCACAGCTTGTCCAATGACATTCTAGGCATTGGAACCAGGACTAGATTTCAGGTTCCTTGGATCCTAAAGCAATGGTCTTATGTTGTAACATATTGCATCTGGTATGGTAGCAGGAGACAACTTCAAGGTGCCTGTGTGACTGGACCTGAACCTCTTACCCTGGCCAGAGCTTGCCCTGAGGGGCTTCCGGTGACCTGAGAATTTTCATGCCTCTAATTCAGGGATGAAGCTGATGGGTGACCTCATCCATCCTTACCAACAGCTCCAGTGATCACGAGACATAACCCTATGTTTCAAGAACAATAAATCTTAATATAATTGAGTTAACGGTATCATTTTTAATGTAAGAAATCTTGATTACAGCCAAAGGGCACCATTAATACTCTGAAGGAATGACTAAGATGTTAGCATTTGAATGTTGTACAGAAAATAGAACTAATTAGCACTAATTTAATTCGAAGATTAAAGAAAATTCTGGTGTTAATTTTTAATTTAAGACAAACCATTTTACTCTGAACAAAGAGAAAATAATAAGTACATTTTTTTCCAACTGAAAGGCAATTTCTACTTCTGCATTATTACACTAATGTGGGACTATGGGAATCCTGACCCCATTAGAGATCAAATAATCAGCATTTAATTATTGACAGCAAATTAATTTTTAATAAAGATGCAAGGGTTCCGGTGAATGAAAGAGCCACCAAAGTCCTGCTGACCCAGAAACATTCTAAGGGTCCCCAGCCAGGAGCTGATCTCTTGCCTGATATTAACAAGACACTGTCCACAAAAGGCTGAGGAGTCAACTTCCTTCGTACTCTGCCACCTAAAGAGAAGGGAGTCCAGCTTCTGTTAAAATGTTCCCTCATGCCCCACATCCAGTCCCCCACATTCCCACCAGCTCTTCTTTAATCAACCACTTAAGCTGAATAATACATTGAATGTCATAACCAAGAGGCTAGTCATGATAGAAAAAAACTCTAAAAAGCAGCTTTGCCCCTTTTCATTCTACAAAATCACCCTGACTTCCCTTTGCCGGGGGACTGCCTGTCACATAATATGTCTAACTAAAGGAGACATAATGGATTTACAATGAAACCCCAATGCTTTTCCAAGTTTTGCAAAGATGCTGAAAATAAGCCTTATTGCATTAGCAGATAGAGACGCAGCACACAAAAGCTGTTAGCTGTTTCCCTTACAAACCCTGCTCTGCTGGTGAGTGGCCTATGGGTGGGCACTGAAAGCCCAGCTCCTGAGAAACACCATCCAGGGGGAGAAAGACCAACCCCATTCAGAGCTTTCTGATTTCTCCTAGTGATGAGACACTGACCTTGATCTGTCTGGAATTTAGGAGTTCTGCAGACCATTCATTTTCTGTGATATTTTGGACAAGTCACTTGATTTCTCAGAGTTTCTGTTGCTTCATCTGCAAAATGAAGGAGTTAGATGAGACCAGTATTTCCCAATCAACAAACATTTATTACTGTGTGCCAGACACTGAGGTAGTCATTGGTGATACAAAGACAAAAGTGAAATCCTTCCAAACATAAAGGAGTTTACAATCTAGCAATTTATGTACTAAATAGATAGAGAATCTGGGGAGAGATTACTAGTAGATAGGGAGGAAGGGGTTAAGAAATGCAACGTGCAGAAGGTGGAAACTATACTGAATCTTGAAGGGAGTTAAGGATTCTGGGAGGTATAGATAGATTTCAGGCATGCAGGACATCCAGTACAAAGATGGAAGATAGAGTGGACCATTTGGGAACTCCACAGACATGTTATTTATGGATGAGTATCAACTATTGCCTCTTGGTATCCCTAGTGCTTGGCATATGGTAGGTACTTAACAAATGTTTATGGAATTTAATTAAATTGGATAGGGAAACTGAGTCTCAGGAATTTTAAATAACTTGCTCTAAATCCCCTAGATCAGGACTAAGGAGCAGAGTCAAAATCTGAACTCAGCAACTCTGCCTTCAAATCCAATGCTCATTTTATGCTTGAATACAGAGATCATGTCAGTCTTCTCCTCCCCTCCACATGAAGTTTTCTCTTCTCCAAGTTAACATCTCCAGTTTCATCAAGCAATCGCTACTGACCTAGCTTCCAATATATCCACTATTCTCACTTGTTTGTCCATACCCTTCCTAAAATAACACTCCAGATGTCTGACCAGGGAAGAATATAGGGAAGTTATCACCTTCCTTATACTGGGTAGCAGATTAAGCCTTATGCAGCTAAAATCATGTTAGCTTTTCTGACCACTCTGCCAAAACATTATTGAGTTTGGGTCTACTAAAATTGCCTGATCTTTTCCATAAGAACTATTGTCTACCCATTTCTTCTACATTCTTTTAATATTACTCACACTTGCTGATATTAAATGCATCATAGTATCCCGTCACATTAATGGAGACAAGATAGGGGATAGCATAGAGTACTACATATTATTCTAAGAACTTAAATTGAAGACTTTATATTCATTGGTTAGTCAGCAGCCAAAAAGCACTTACTGAGTACTCACAATGTGCAAACCATTGTGCTGAGAGCTGTGGATACGAAGAATAGCAAAAAAAAACAGAAAACAAAATAAAAGAGATCTTAACCTTAAGGACATTACATTCTAATGAGATAAACAGCATACAAATAACTTGGTACATGCAAGAAATACACTGAATATGTGGAAGATAATCTGAAAGACAAAGGAATTAACAGTTATGGATATCAGAAAAGCTGTGGGAAGAAGATGGGGTTTGAGTCTTGAAGGGATATAACAAAATTAAGGCAGATATGAAGAGGGCAAAGCATCCCAGAAATGGGAGACCACTAATGTGAAGAAGGCACAAAGATGGGGAGTCCACTGTCATCTTCAAAGACTGCAAAAATGGCAGGGTAGCTGTATATGGAGTATGTGGAGGAGAGCAATGTGAGACGATAGGAAAAGTAAGGAGACTATAGGTAATAAATTGCTTCAAATACCAAATAGAAAAGTCTACATTTAAACTTGATAATAGTGTCCACAGTAGCTCATTGTGGGGAGTGGGGATGAAACGATAAGACTTACACTGTAAGAAAACTACCTTGGCTGCTGAGTAGTAGATGGCTTGGAATAGGGAGAGACTTGAAACAGGGATACCAGGGATATTAATATTACAGTAGTGCAGGCAGGAGGAGAAGAGGTCCAGAACTAGATCGGTGGCTATGTGAATGGAGAAAAATGGACTTAAAAATATGATATTGTGAAGGTAGATACAATAAGACTTGGAAATGGATTGGAAGGATGTGGGATGAATGAGAACGAGGAATTGAAGATAGCAGCAAGGTTTTGAACCTGGAGGATGAGGAAGATGGTGGTACCTTCAACAGGACTAGAGAAGTTAGGAAGACTGAAGGCATGAGAGGAAAATTAATTCAGTTTTGTCATATTGAACTTACCATGCTTAAAAGACATTCAGTTTGAAATGAATCCTAATTAAATTACATTTTATTACATCTGTATCACCATTATAACCTATCAAGATATTTGAGAATTCTGGCCAATTCAAAATGATGACAGAACATTTTGAATCCTGAAATCTGTCAATGGAATTCACATATAGAGAATTTTGTGAATCTACAAAGTTCTGTAATCAAAGTTATATGTCTCTGGAGAAGGCATGGAGCTGGCTTAACATGAATTAGCAAGGCCGGAATTATGGTCCAGATAGAGGATGGGTGTTTGTGAAAGCCAGCTAGAAGGGTAAGAGGTGCTGAATGCATGTTTCTCTTACATTTTGTGGTCAGAGATTCTGAGACTTTAAGAAGGGTATTGAAAAGCTAGAGAGCATCCAGAGGATTACAACCATGCTGATAAGGATCCATGCCATATGGGAATCAGTGGAAGGCACTAGGGTTATTTAGGTGGAGAAGAGAGACATGATAGCTGTTTTCAAGTATTTGAAGAGATGACATGTCAAAGGATTAGACTTGCTCTATTAATATCCATGGGGTAACAGATGAAAGTTTAAAAAAAGCAAATGTGGGTGTGATGAATGGAAGAACTTTCTGATAATTATGGCAATAAAAGGGGATGGGGGAAGATACTGGCAAATCAGAAGATAAAATTTATATCTACACTAAAAAGGGGAGATTAAGTTTCAGGGAAGTATGAGAATTAATATATTGGAAATTTGATGATTCTGAGGTTTTATCAATTTGGGTATTCCCTCCAACAGCACATATCACAATCCTTTCATGGACACTTATGAATTATGTAAAGGAAATCCACTCAAAATGTCAGAGCTTCTCCTTGTTGACATGGTATAGACAACAAAGGATTGCATGGAATGTCCTGCCCTTTCTCTTAACACATAACCAGACCACTTCCATTACCAGTCATATATCTTTCTAATGACATCTGTTATGTCCTTTCTTCTATAAAATTCTTCTTTGGTGATATTCTATATGGCATCAAGTTATGAAAACCATATTCTAAGCTCTGAAAAATAAACATTCTAGGTCACCCAAAGGGCAAAAGAAAGATACATAGTAGACATAAAAAATCTACATATGTTACTAATAAGTTTTTAAAACTTCTCTAGTAAACTAGTTTAAATAGTTCAAATGGATATTAAAAATTGAGATAGACTTCACTTTTTCCAGGTAACATTAAGAACAATAATAAGATGTCAGAAGACAAATTAAATTTGTTACTTATAACTAAATGTATTTTAAAGTCTTTCTTTAACAAAGACTTGGGGGGGGGCAGGGTGCCAAGATGGTGGAGTAGAAAGACACACATACTCAGGGTCTTCCCACGCAGCCCATAAAATACCTAGAGAGAGGGACTCTCAACAAATTTTGGAGCAGCAGAAGTGGAGAACAACAGAGTGGAGGAGATTTCCAGCGCAGGGTAACTTGAAATACCCATGGAAAATATCTGTTGCACCAGACATGGAGTAGAACTCAGCCCAGCCTTGGCCATGTGGTGTGGCTCATGAACAGCCTTCAGGGGCAGAATCTCCAGTTGCAGCAGCAGTGGTTTGCAGATCCCTAAAAGCACAGGTGCCGAAGGTCATTGACAGGGTTTTTTCAGCTGACCAGGAAGGGAGAAGAGCCTTCCCATACCTCTGGCCTCAGGCAGAAGCCACATCAGGCAGGCGGCAGCAGTTCCCAAGGGAGCCCCTAGAGCAGCCTGCATCCGTTCGTGGAGCACAAAAACCCTGGGGGAATTAAGGAGCTGATTATTACCTCAAACCTGTATAGAGGCCCTGAGGGAGCTGATCTTTATCTCACACTGAATGTTGGCCCTGCCTATACAGCTTAACTGAATCTCAGCCCCGCAGAGCTGGCTTGGCGGAACTGTAGGCCAGGTGGCTGTGGAGAGGAAACCCTGCTAAGATTCTGGGCACAAAAATATTTCCCTACTCCCACATCAGTGTGCACACTTGATTGTGCCACCTTGGAGGGACTGAGATCTTACAGATTCCCAGAGTATACCCTACTCTTGACAAATGACCTAAAAGTCAAGTAACTGGTTGGAAAAATGCCCAAAAAAGGCAAAAAAAATAAGACTATAGAAGGATACATTCTTGGTGAACAGATATCTTCTCCCATCCTTTCTGATGAGGAAGGACAATGCTTACCATCAGGGAAAGACATAAAAGTCAAGGTTTCTATATCCCAAATATCCAAAATAAATATTCAATGATTTCAGGCCATGGAAGAGGTCAAAAAGGATTCTGAAAATAAAGTAAGAGAGGTTGAGGAAAAATTAGGAAGAGAAATGAGAGAGAGATGCAAGAAAAGCATGAAAAGCATGTCAAAACCTTGCTAAAGGAGACCCAAAAAAATGCTGAAGAAAATAACACCTTGAAAAATAGGCTCACTCAATTCGCAAAAGAGGTTCAAAAAGCCAATGAGAAGAATGTTTTCAAAACCAGAATTAGCCAAATGGAAAAGGAGGTTCAAAAGCTCACTGAAGAAAATAGTTCTTTAAAAATTAGAACAGAACAGATGGAAGCTAATGACTTTCTGAGAAACCAAGAAATCACAAAACAAAACCAAAAGAATGAGAAAATGGAAAATAATGTGAAATATCTCATTGGAGAGACACCTGGCCTGGAGAATGGATCCAGGAGAGACAATTTGAAAGTTCTGCGACTGCCTGAAGGCCATGATCAAGGAAAGAGCCTAGAAATTATCTTTCATGAAGTTATCAAGGAAATCTGCCCTGATATGCTAGAACCAGAGGGCAAAATAAGTATTGAAGGAATCCATCGATCACCACCTGAAAGAGACCCAAAAAAAGAAACTCTTAGAAACATTGTGGTCAAATTCCAGAATTCCCAGGTCAAGGAGAAAATCTTGCAAGAAGCTAAAAAGAAACAATTCCAGTATTGTGGAAATAAAATCAGGATGACACAAGATCTAGCAGCTTCTACATTAAGGGATCGAAGGGTGTGGAGTAGGATATTCCAGAAGTCAAAGGAACTAGGACTAAAACCAAGAATCACCTACCCAGCAAAACTGAGTATAATACTTCAGGGGAAAATATGGTCTTTCAATGAAATAGAGGACTTTCAAGCATTCTTGATGAAAAGACCAGAGCTGAAAAGAAAATTTGACCTTCAAAAACAAGAATGAGAAGAAGCATGAAAAAGTGAACAGCAAAGAGAAGTCATAAGGGACTTACCAAAGGTGAACCGTTTACATTCCTACATGGAAAGACAATATTTGTAACTCTTAAAACTTTTAAGTATCTAGGTAGTTGGTGGGATTATATACACACATATACACACACACATGTATACGCATGCATGCACACACACATAAACACATGCATGCACATACACAGACAGAGAGCACAGAGTGAATTGAATAGGATGGGACCATATCTTTCTTTTTTTTTTTTAATTTATTTATTTATTTAAATTTTTTACATTCATTTTCACAAATTTTTGGGTTCCAAATTTTCTCCCCTTTTATCCCCTCCCCCCACCCCAATACCCCATGCAATCTAATTTTTCCTATCTCCAATCTGCCCTCTCTTCTGTCATCTCTCCCTTCTCTTGTCTCCATCTTCTCTTTTCTTCTGTAGGGCCAGATGACTTTCTATTCCTCCTTAACTGTATGTCTTCTTTCCTAGTTGCAACAACAATACTAAACAGTTGTTCCTAAAACTTTGAGTTCCAAATTCTCCCCATCCCTCCCTCCCCACCCATTCCCTTTGGGACAGCAGGCAATTCAATACAGGCCATATCTGTGTAGTTTTGCCAATGACCTCCCTGATAGTCGTGTTGTGTAAGACTAACTGGATTACCATCCCTCCTAACCTGCCCCTCATTGTTTCTCTTCTGTCTTTTGATCCTGTCCCTCCCCAAGTGTTGACTTCAGATTTCTCCCTCCTCCCTTTGCCCTCCCTTCCATCATCCCCCCCTTGCAATATCTCTTTCTCCCCCACTTTCTTATACTGTAAGATAGGTTTTCATACCAAAATGAGTGTGCATTTCACTCCTTCGTTTAGTCAAATGTGATGAGGGTAAACTTCTTGGTTTTTTTTTCTTCTCAGCTCTCCTCTTTTTCCCTCCACTAAGAAAAACTCCTACCTGCTTCTTAAATGACATATAGTTACCCCCTTCCCTTTCCCTCCCCCTACATTTCTCTCTCACCATTTACCCTAGTTTCTTTTAAGGTATGGTCCCATCCTATTCAGTTCAATCTGTGCTCTCTATCTCTGTATGTGTGTGCATGTGTGTATGTGTGTGCATGCGTGTACATGTGTATGTGTGTGTATGTGTGTGTATGGTCCCACCAACTACCCAGATACTGAAAAGTTTTAAGAGTTACAAATATTGTCTTTCCATGTAGGAATGTAAACATTTCACTCATGGTAAGTCCCTTAAGACTTCTCTTTGCTGTTTATTTTTTCATGCTTCTTCTCATTCTTGTGTTTGAAAGTCAAATTTTTTTTTCAGCTCTGGTTTTTTCATCAAGAATGATTGAAAGTCCTCTGTTTCATTGAAAGACCATATCTTCCCTTGAAGTATTATACTCAGTTTAGCTGGGTAGGTGATTCTTGGTTTGAGTCCTAGTTCCTTTGCCTTCTGGAATATCCTATTCCACGCCCTTCGATCCCTTAATGTAGAAGCTGCTAGATCTTGGGTTATCCTGATTGTATTTCCACAGTACTGGAATTGTTTCTTTCTAGCTGCTTGTAAGATTTTTTCCTTGAGCTGGGAGTTCTGGAATTTGGCCACAATGTTCCTAGGAGTTTCTCTTTTTGGATCTCTTTCAGGTGGTGATCGATGGATTCTTTCAATACTTATTTTGCCCTCTGGTTCTAGAATGTCAGGGCAGTTTTCCTTGATAATTTCATGGAAGATGATTTCTAGGCTCTTTTTTTGATCATGACTTTCAGGTAGTCCCATAATTTTTAAATTGTCTCTCCTGGATCTATTTTCCAGGTCAGTTGTTTTTCCCATGAGATATTTCACATTCTCTTCCATTTTTTCCTTCTTTTGGTTTTGTTTGGTGATTTCTTGGTTTCTCATAAAGTCATTAGACTCCATCTGTTCCATTCTAATTTTGAGAGAGCTATTAAATTCAGTGAGCTTTTGAGCCTCTTTTTCCATTTGGCTCATTCTGCTTTTGAAAGCATTCTTCTCTTCATTGGCTTTTTGAACCTCCTTTGCCAATTGGGTGAGCCTATTTTTCAAGGTGTTAATTTCCTCAGCATTTTTTTGGGTCTCCTTTACCAAGGTATTGACCTGTTTTTCATACTTTTGTTGCATCTCTGACATTTCTCTTCCCAGTTTTTCCTCCACCTGTCTAACTTGCTTTTCAAAATCCTTTTTGAGCTCTTCCAGGGCCTGAGCCCACTTGCTACCCCCCTGGGGTGTCTGGGGTACTGAGGCCCCGCCCTCCACGTCTTTCCCTGATGGCAAGAATACGTCCTCATCTTCGTCAGATCCGAAGGTCGGGATCATTTGCATTTGTTGGAAAAAACTCTCTAAAGTCTTATTTTTCTTCCCTTTTCTAGGCATTTTCCCAGCCAGTTACTTGACTTCTGAGATTCCTTTCCACCCCCCCCTGGATCCGCCCAGCTAGTGCTTGGCCTCTGAGATTTAAATGGGCTTTCCTCCTGCCGGCTGTCAATCAGTGAGCTTTAGTTCAGGTGCTGGGGTGGGGCCAGGGCTGCCTCCGAGACTGATCCCTCGGGGGCTTTATGCAGAGACTTTCAGGAATGGAACGGGTGGGGGCGGGGTGGGGGGCCTGCCTCCCAAATCTCGCTCCTTTGGGGGCTTTAAGCAGGAGCCCTCAGCAACAGAGCGGGGTGGGGGCAGGGCCGTCTCCCAGGCTCAGCTCCGTCCGGTTTTATGCGGGAATCTTCCGTAATGAAGATCCTGCCTGCTGTTGGGGGATTCCTGAGTCTTGGGCCGCTGCCGCCTCAGCCGCCGCCCACACCTCTGCCTCCGCCGCTTCCTGCCCCCGTCCCCGCTGCCGCAGCTTCCTCCCGAGGGGGCCCGAGTCACGGAGACGCCCCGCTTCCCCTCTCCTTCAGCCCGGCTTTCTTTCTCACTGACCTGTAGCTTCTGTGGGCAGAGGGACTTTCCCGGCAGCTGGAGCTTCCGTCTCTGAAGCCTGCTCGGATCAGCTTCTCTGCGACCTCGGCCAGAGCAGTGCTGGGGGTCGGGTTTACTTTCTGGGGCGCGCCGGACCCTGGGGACGGGTCTTCAGGGCTCCCTGGAACGGAAATCTCTTCCACTCTGCTTCTGCACACCTTGTATTCACCCAGAAGCTATGGGGGACTCTTTTTACATTAATTCTATGGGCTTTGGTTTCGGAGCTTGTAAACGTGCATCCTTCTACTCCGCCATCTTGGCTCCGCCCCCCCATGGGACCATATCTTAAAGAAATTAAGGTAAATTGTAAGAGAGAAATGTAGTGGGAGGAAAGAGGGTGAAATGGAATGGGGCAATTATATCTCATTCAAGAGGCAAGCAGGAGACCTTTTAGTGGAGGGGAAAAGAGGAGAGCTGAGAAAAAAACATGAAGTTTACTCTCATCACATTCAACTAAAGGAAGGAATAAAATGCATACTCATTTTGGTATGAAAACCTATCTTACAATACAGGAAAGTGGGGGAGAAGGAGATAAGCAAGGGGGGGATGATAGAAGGGAGAGCAATGGGAAGAGGGAGCAATTTGAAGTCAACAGTCAGGGAGGGACAGGATCAAAAGACAGAATAGAAACAATGGGGGGCAGAATAGGATGGAGGGAAATATAGTTAGCCTTACACAACATGATTATTATCGAAGTCATTTGCAAAACTACACGGATAGGGCTTATATTGAATTGCCTGCCTTCCCAAAGGGAAAGGGTGGGGAGGTAGGGATGGGGAGAATTTGGAACTCAAAGTTTTAGGAACAACTGTTTAGTATTGTTCTTGCTAATAGGAAATAAGAAATAGAGTTAAGGGGGAATAGAAGTCATCTGGCCGTACAGGACAAAAGAGAAGATGAGGACAAGAGAAGGGAGGGATGATAGAAGAGAGGGCAGATTGGAGATAAGGAAAATTAGAATGCTTGGTGTATTGGGGTGGGGGGAGGGGATAAAAAGGGGAGAAAATTTGGAACCCAAAATTTTGTGAAAATGAATGTAAAAAAAAAGCAACTAGTAAAAAAAAAAAAAAGAGATCCAAAAGAAAAAAAAAACCCTAGGAACCTTGTGGCCAAATTCCATAGTTTCCAGGTCAAGGAGAAAATATTTCAAGCAGCTGGAAGGAGACAAATTGAGTACTGTGGAAGTACAGCCACGATGACACAAGATCTAGCAGCTTCTACATTAAGGGATTGAGGGATGTGGAGTATGATATTCCAGAGATCAAGGGAACTAGGACTGGAACCAAGAATCACCTACCCAGAAAAACTGAGTATAATACTTCAGGGAGAAAAATGGTCTTTTGGTGAAATAGAGGACTTTCAAGCATTCTTGATGAAAAGACCAGAGCTGAAAAGAAAACTTGACTTTCAAACACAAAAATCAAGAGAAACATGAAAAGGTAAACAGTAAAGAGAAATCATCAGGGACTTACTAAAGTTGAACTGTTTACATTCCTACATGAAAAGACAATATTTGTAACTCTCGAAACTTTTTTCAGTATCTGTGTAGTTGGTGGGATTATACACACACACACACTCACACACACACACAGAGCACAGGGTGAATTGAATAAGATGGGATCATATCTTAAAAAGATGAAATTAAGGGGTGAGAGAGAAATATATTGGGAGGATAAAGAGAGAAATGAAATGGGGCAAATTTTCTCATAAAAGAAGTTAATAAAAGACTTTTAAGTGAAGGGGAAAAGGGGGGGAAGTGAGAGAAAAAAACATGAAGCTTACTGTCATCATATTCGACTCAAGGAAGGAAGAAAATACACACTCATTTTGTTGTGAAAACATATCTCACAATACAGGAAAGTGGGGGAGAAGGGGATAAGCAGGGTGGGGGTATGATGGAAGGGAGGACAATGGAAGGAGGGAGCAATTAGAAGTCAACACTCTTCGGGAGGGACAGGGTCAAAAGAGAGAATAGAAGAAATGTTGGGGAAGGATATAATGAAGGGAAACATAGTTAGTCTTACACATGACTATTATGGAAGTCATTTGCAAAACTACACAGATATGGTTTATATTGAATTGCTTGCCTTCCCAAAGGGGATGGGTGGGGAGGGAGGGAGGAAGAGAAGTTGGAATTCAAAGTTTTTGGAACAACTGTTGACTACTGGTCTTCCATACAACTAGGAAATGAGAAATACAGGTAATTGGGAGTAGAAAGTTATCTTGACATATGGGACAAAAGAGAAAATGGGGATAAGGGAAGGGAGAGATGTTAGAAGGGAGGGAAGATTGGTGATAGGGGTAATTAGAATGCTCAGCGTTTTGGGGCAGGGGGAAGGGAGAAATGGGGAGAAAATATGGAACCAAAAATTTTGTGGAAATGAATGTTGAAAACTTAAATAAATTTAAATTAAAAAAAAAAGACTTGATGAATAACTCAAGAAACCAATCAATATGTCACATACAGAAAATAAAATTGATGTAAACAGAAAAAATACCTACATAATGGTTAAAAGTTGTCTTGTATGTGTCACACAATTCATCACTTAAATTCATAAATGAATACTTAATAGAAATACAAGAAGAAATAGACAAAAGTATAATAGTAGGAGAATTCAATATTTCATTATCAATCTAAAATTAAACTTTAATTTAAATTGCAGATCAGATTTGAACCAGACAGAATCAATATAAATATTTACTTATTTGTATTATATGTATATGTGTATGTATACACATATATAATAAACATTATATATGGAGAAAATTGAGGAGCAGGAATAACAAATACACATTATTTTCAAGTATTTTGGAACACGCACAAAAAAGTGACAGTATACTGTCATGGAGAAATCTTACCTGAATTTAAAAATGCAAAAAATTTTACATACTACATTTCCAGAACCCAGTGCAATGAAAGTTGTAATTAAATAATGAAAATATGTGCAAAAGCTATGAAACTACAGGGAAATGAGGGTGAAAAGATATCTGCCTAATAACGATGATATTAAAGAATATAGAAAAATTCTATTTTAACAACAACAAAAATAATAAACTACATATCAAAATCTATAGGATGTAGCAAAAACTATTCTTCAAGGCATGTTTATATTATTGACTATCTACATTAATAAGGGACAAAAGGAAAAATAAACCCAAACATAAAAACATTATAAAAATAATGATGCGCTTATGCAAAGTGAAGGAAGCTTATTAAGCAAAGGCAAAAAATGAATAGAATAAGAAAGGAAAGAATAAATAAATTTATAAAGAAAACTATAAGCAGATTTTAAGACTAATAAAGTAGGCAAATCATTGACAAATTTAATTTTAAAAAGAACATAAATCAGCAAAATTTCAAATGCAAAAGATGAGATCACAATAAACGCAAAATAAGTTCAAAATTTCATTTGGTTTATATACACAATCTTCTATGCTAACAAACTGGAAAATATAAAGGAAACAGAAGATCATCTACAAAACTTAATTATTTAGGGGGAGGAGCCAAGATGGCAGAGTAGAAAGACTCACTATGCTAGCTCCGAACCCACAGCCCATATATTTCCTGCAAAAAGAACTCCCCACAAATTCTGGAGCACTGTTAAGCGTGCAGAAACACAGTGGAAAAGATTTCTGTACCAGAGAGCCCTGGAGAGCCATCCCCAGGGGTCCATCGCGCTCCAGACAGTGGAGTCCACCCCTGTGCTGCCCTGGCCGCATGGCCCTAGAGGAGCAGATCCGAGTAGGCTTCAGGGATGGAACCTCCAGTGGTCGCAAAAGTCCCTCCACCCACAGACGCTACAGGTCAGTGAGAGAGACGCCTGGGCTGGCCAAGAGGGGAGCAGGGTGTCTCCGTGACTCGGGCCCCCTCAGGAGGCAGTGGCAGGGGCAGCGGCAGAGGCAGTGGCAGAGGCAGTGGTGGCAGCCCAGGACTCCCGGAGCAGCAGGCAGAAGTTCGGGGCCATTACTGAAGGTCTCTGCATAAACCCCCTGAGGGAAATGAACCTGGGAGGCGGCCCTGCCCCCACCCAAGCACCAGAACTTAAGCTCACATTGAATAGCAGCCATGCCTGCTGTGGAAAGCCCATTTGAATCTCACACACCAAGCACTAGCTGGGCGGATCTAGGCAGGGGTGGACAGGAATCTCAGAAGTCAAGTAACTGGCTGGGAAAATGCCCAGAAAAGGGAAGAAAAATAAGACTATAGAGAGCTACTTTGATGGGGTACAGATGTTCCTGGCTTTCAATTCTGATGATGAGGAACTATTCTGACAATCAGGTAAAGACGTGGAGGTCGGGCCTCTGTATCCCAGACATCCCAGGTGGATGTCCAGTGGGCTCAGGCCATGGAAGAGCTCAAAAAGGATTTTGAAAATCAAGTTAGACTGGTGGAGGAAAAACTGGGAAGAGAAATGAGAGAGATGCAAGAAAAGCATGAAAAACGGGTCAATACTTTGGTAAAGGAGACCCAAAAAAATGCTGAAGAAAATAACACCTTGAAAAATAGGCTAACTCAATTGACAAAAGAAGTTCAAAAAGCCAATGAGGAGAAGAATGCTTTCAAAAGCAGAATTAGCCAAATGGAAAAAGAGGTTCAAAAGCTCATTGAAGAGAATAGTTCTCTCAAAATTAGAATGGAACAGATGGAGCCTAATGACTTTCTGAGAAACCAAGAAATCACAAAACAAAACCAAAAGAATGAAAAAATGGAAGAGAATGTGAAATATCTCATGGGAAAAACAACCGACCTGGAAAATAGATCCAGGAGAGACAATTTAAAAATTATGGGACTACCTGAAAGCCATGATCAAAAAAAGAGCCCAGACATCATCTTCCATGAAATTATCAAGGAAAACTGCCCTGATATTCTACAACCAGATGGCAAAATAAGTATTGAAGAAATCCATCGATCACCATCCGAAAGAGATCCAAAAAGAGAAACTCCTAGGAACATTGTGGCCAAATTCCAGAATTCCCAGGTCAAGGAGAAAATCTTACAAGCAGCTAGAAAGAAACAATTCCAGTATTGTGGAAATACAATCAGGATAACTCAAGACCTAGCAGCTTCTACATTAAGGGATCAAAGGGCGTAGAATAGGATATTCCAAAAGTCAAAGGAACTAGGATTCAAACCAAGAATCACCTACCCAGCAAAACTGAGTATAATACTTCAGGGGAAAATATGGTCTTTCAATGAAATAGAGGACTTTCAAGCATTCTTGATGAAAAGACCAGAGCCGAAAAGAAAATTTGACTTTCAGACGCAAGAATGAGAAGCAGCATGAAAAGGTAAACAGCAAAGAGAAGTCATAAGGGACTTATCAAAAGTGAACTGTTTACATTCCTACATGGAAAGACAATATTTGTAACTCTTAAAACTTTTCAGTATCTGGGTAGTTGGTGGGACCATACACACACATACACACACATACACATGTACATGTGTACATACACATGTACATGTGTGCATGCACACACATATACACACATGCACGCACATACAGAGACAGAGAGCACAGAGTGAATTGAATAGGATGGGACCATATCTTAAAAGAAATTAAGGTAAATGGTAAAAGAGAAATGTAGTGGGAGGAAAGAGGATGAAATGGAATGGGGTAAATTATATCTCATTCAAGAGGCAAGCAGGAGACTTTTTAGTGGAGGGAAAAAGAGAGCTGAGAGAAAAAACAAGAAGTTTACCCTCATTACATTCGACTAAAGGAAGGAATAAAATGCATACTCATTTTGGTATGAAACCTATCTTACAATACAGGAAAGTGGGGGAGAAGGAGATAAGCAAGGGGGGTGGATGATGGAAGGGAGGGCAATGGGAGGAGGGAGCAATTTGAAGACATCATTCAGGGAGGGACAGGATTAAAAGAGAGAATAGAAACAATGGGGGGCAGAATAGGATGGAGGGGAATAGAGTTAGTCTTACACAACACGACTATTATGGAAGTCATTTGCAAAACTACACAGATAGGGCCTATACTGAATTGCCTGCCTTCCCAAAGGGAATGGGTGGGGAGGTAGAGAAGGGGAGGAGTTGGAACTCAAAGTTTTAGGAACAACTGTTTAGTATTGTTCTTGATAATGGGAAATAAGAAATACAGTTAAGGCGGAATAGAAAGTCATCTGGCCCTACAGGACAAAAGAGAAGATGGGGACAAGAGAAGGGAGGGATGATAGAAGAGAGGGCAGATTGTTGATAGGGAAAATGAGAATGCTCAGTGTATTGGGGTAGGGGGAGGCTACAAATGGCGAAAAAATTTGGAACCCAAAATTTTGTGAAAATGAATGTAAAAAGTTAAATAATTAAATTTATATTTAAAAAAAAGCAGCAGAAAAAAAAACGTCAAGGAAAGAGAGAGGATGCAGTAGACGATGACGAAAGCTCACAGAGGAAGAAAGATGAAAACTCAGAAAAGGCCCTTGGATTCAACACTTAGGAGATGGCTGGTGATGTTTTTGGTGAGAAATTTCTTCTAACTTCTAACTATTAGCTTGTCTAGGAGTGTCTCATTGTCATATTTCATTGCAATTCCAAACTGGAAGCACCAGAGCAGGCTGAATCAGCAACAAACTATAACACAGTAAAACTCAGAAGTCAGATTGCAAAGCGTTGAAATGTTTTTTTCTAGTAGTTTGACAATGAAAATGAAAAGATAGGTAAGCTTGAGAGAATGACAGGGTCAAATGTAGATTTTTTTAAGTATAGGAGAGATACGGTTACATCTGTGGGCAGCCACAAAGGACCCTGCAGACAAGGAGAGACTAAATTCAATTCAGCAAACATGTATAAGGTACAAACTATCCACAAAGAGTTAAAGGAATATATGATCATAGGTTTAGAGTTGGAACATTAGATAGAGGACATATAATCCATCCCCCACATTTTACATTAGATGGAAAAAGTGAGACCATGGAGTTTAAGTGACACAGGTAAAAGTGGCAAAGCTTATCCACCTCTAGAGAAAGGATTGATAAGAGTCTGAATGTACATCAAAGCATACTATTTTTCCACTTTTTTTTGTCTGTCTTCTCTCTAAACAGGATTGATTTGGAAATATGTTTTGCATAATTACATACGTACAACCTATGTAGAATTGCTTACCATCTCAGGAAGGAGGGAGGGAGGGAACAAGAGAATTTGGAATTCAAAATTTTTTTCAAATTAATCTAAAAGTTGTTTTTACATGTAATTGGGAAAAAATAAAATTTTACTAAAACAATAAAAAAATTAATTATGTAAACTGATATAAGAGAAAATTAATGATTTAAACCGATTAATCTAAGGAGAAAAAAAAAGTTACCAAACAATTATCAGCACAAAATAACATCTAATCTAGACACATTATTTAAATGCTTTCCCTTTAGTGTCTATATTATTTATAAATTTGTTTTTGTTATGTTCATCCTTCGTTGCCAAAGAAGACCATGCCATCAGAAAAAATGACATGATTTGCACTTGACTTTGTTTGAATTTAGAGAAACCTTGAAGAGTAACTAACCTTTTATCAGCTAAATATTGTATTGATTTTAAACTTTGGTGAAGATAAAACAAAGAAAAAAATTGTATAGAAGTTTTACTAGTAAATAAAATGTAAAAATATTAAATAAAATATTAGGTAACAGAATATAGAAATACATTTAAAATTATTTACCAGTCAACAAGCATTGATTAATCCTTGACTACTGTACTAAGCTCTGATGATACAAAGATGGTCTCTGTCCTCAAAGAACCTCATATTTGATTGGGAAGAGACAATGCCTATGTATATACAAGAAATTTACAGAGTAGATAAAAGATCATCTCATAGGAGAGGCACTAATGGTAGTGGATAGTGGGAGCATGGGAATGGGGAAAAGACCATCACTAGAATATAGAACCAGTTATGCAAAACTAGTTCAATACGGAGTAACTACATATATATATGAAAAATGCAAATTATAGCAATAGATGTAGAAGAAGCCTTTGACAAAAATCCAACATTCATAATTTAAAGTTCTAATATAAAGAGAAATAGTCATATTCTTCAATTCAATGAAGTATCTACATTGTCAAAAACCAATATGCTGTGTTGAAATATTAGAGTCATTCCCACTAAAACTAGACTTAAAACATGTTACCACTACTATCACTTCTAGTGCCTAACACTTAGCGTGGTGCCTGCAATATACTAGGTGTTTAATAAATACTTATCGAATTAGATTGAATTCTACCTGACATAGTATTGGAAATTCTGACAACTGCAATACACAAGAAGATATTTAATTGATTAATATTATAAATTAATAGGTCCAAATATCCTTAATTGCAAATGATTCTTGCAATCTTTTCTAACTGTATAATTGCAAATGGTTCTTGTAATCTTTTCTAACTGTATCTAAAAAATTTTACTCGCAACAACAAAATAAACTGAAATAATAAATGAATTCAGAGAGATACAGAATTATACCACAAAAAAATCATTTTCATTCCTACTCACTAGCAATAAAGATCAAGAAAGTGTCATAAAAAGGAACTCCATTTACAGTAACAATAAAAAACACATCAAGTACTTGGGAATTAACCTACCCAGAAATGCATGCACATGATCTGTTTAAGGACAACTATAAAACTACAGTGAAATAAAGGCCGACCTAAATAATTGGGAACCTCTCCTGAGAGGGCTATCAAGAAGAAAAGGGACTGGAAATAGCTATCTGAAAGAGTCTCATATCCGAGATGTACAGGGAAATAATAGAATATATGACCAAAAGCTATTCTCTAATAGATAAGTGCTCCAAGGACATAAACAAATTTTCCAAAGAAGAATTACAAAGCACTAACAATTATGGAAAAGAATGTTCCTAATCACTAACAAAAAGAAAAATGCAAATCAAAACAACTTGAAGGTTTCACCACACATTCTCCAAATTGGAAAAGATGATAAAAGATACAAAGATTGTCAGCATTGTCATTGATAGTCAGGAGACAGGAGAAAGACAGCCACAGTAAGGTACTACTAGGGAAGCTGTGAATTGATCTAACCATCTAGGAAGTAACAGAGGATTATACCCTTTGACCCAGTGATTCCATTAGTAGAGGCATAAATCCCAGGGAGATTGATGACAAAAAAAATTCTCATTGATGTGAAAATAATCATAGCAACATTTTTTTGTATGGCAAAGAACTAGAACTGAAGCAAATGTTCATTTGTTGGCGATTAGATAAAACAGTCATGGCGCATGAATGTAATGGAATGTTGCCCTGTCCTAAGAAACAAGGAGTATGATGAATGCAGAGAAGCATAAACAGAGTTGCATGAACTGACGCGGTCAAGTTTGAAGAACCAGGAAATTGCTTTGATTTCACCACAATAATTTAAGTGGAAACAAGAGACAACAAAACAATCAACTTTAAAAGCTGTGAAATTATAACTATCAAACTTGACCCCAAATGGGAAATATGAGCCTGCCCCTCCCTCCCTTATTTGGAAAAGTGGGAACTGCGTCTTGAAAGCTACATATAACATTGTACTTGATTGATACGCTGATTAGTTACCTGAAATGCTTGTGTATTCCCCTCTCTTTTATCTTCTGTTATAAGCGATGGGTTTCTGGAAGTGGGGTGAGGGAAGAATTGGGAAATGCAGCTATTGTGAAAATAAAAGGCATCAGTAAAAAAATTAAAAGAATTGCCTGCCCAAATATTTTATAGGATCATTATTCAAAATTGAGGGAGGGAAGCTAAATTAAAAACTAGAAGTCTTTATGTCCAATAATAGAGAGATAGTTAAATAAACTGATATATCGCATGAATACCTGTCCATTATTTTGTCAGTGAGCAGGACTCCTAGTGTGTCAACTCCTTCAACAAGGTTGCTTCTCACCTATGGCTTAGTAGATGAGTCTAAGAGAATAGCCTAAGTGATCTAGAAACTGCCAAAGGTGGGATTTGAACCTACTCTTCATTATAAATCCATTCCTCTATGTACTGACTCACATTGGCTCTTATATTGGCTACATGAGTGTAATAGAATATGATGATGCAGGTGTGAATAACATTAAAAATTTGGAAAGAACTTTGTGTAATCCTAAGAAGCAAAACAAAAAAATCAGACTGGGAAAACAGAGTATATGCTAGCTTGGACCATATCAGAGGAAGAGTAATTACAAATGAGCAAATAAAAGTTCATAGGACCTGTAAAAACCATGATTCATTATTTTAAATGGAAATGTTGTATGTGGTGTTCAGAACCCATAGTCCCCACCTCTCCAAAAAAGGGATGGAGGTGAATTTTCATGCTTTCTCTTTGGGGCCATATTTGGTGATTATAATTTCACAGCTTTCAGAGTTTGTTTTGGTGGTTTTTGTTGCCACTAAATTAGTTGTATTAGGCAGGATGTTGTAGTGAAATGAACACTGATTGAGTCACAGGACATGTTTATGCCACTTATTAGCTATATGGCCATACACAAGTATGCCTCTTTTTTTATATATTAATTTTTATTTTTATTTATTTAACTTTTTACATTCATTTTCACAAAATTTTGGGTTCCAATTTTTTCTCCCCTTTTTCTCCCCTCCCCCCACCCCAATACACCAAGCAATCTAATTTTTCCTATCTCCAATCTGCCCTCTCTTCTGTCATCCCTCCCTTCTCTTGTCCCCATCTTCTCTTTTGTCCTGTAGGGCCAGATGACTTTCTATTCCTCATTAACTGTATGTCTTATTTCCTAGTAGCAACAACAATACTAAACAGTTGTTCCTAAAACTTGAGTTCCAACTTCTCCCCATCCCTCCCTCCCCACCCATTCCCTTTGGGAAGGCAGGCAATTCAATATAGGCCCTATCTGTGTAGTTTTGCAGATGACTTCCATAATAGTCGTGTTGTGTAAGATTAACTGAATTACCCTCCATCCTATCCTGCCCCTCATTGTTTCTATTCTGTCTTTTGATCCTGTCCCTCCCTGAGTGTTGACTTCAAATTACTCCCTCCTCCCACTACCCTCCCTTCCATCATCTCCCTCACCTTGCTTATCTCCTTCTCCCCCACTTTCCTGTACTGTAAGATAGATTTTCGTACCAAACTGAGTGTGTATTTTATTCCTTCCTTTAGTCAAATGTGATGAGGGTAATCTTCTTGGGTTTTTTTTCTCATCTCTCCTTTTTCCCTCCACTAAAAGGTCTCCTGCTTGCCTCTTAAATGACATATAATTTACCCCATTTCATTTCACCCTCTTTCCTCCCCCTACCTTTCTCTCTCACCATTTACCTTAATTTCTTTTAAGATATGGTCCCATCCTATTCAATTCACTCTGTGCTCTCTGTCTCTGTATGTGCGTGCATGCGTGTATGTGTGTGTACGTGCATGTATGTACATGTGTGTGTGTGATCCCACCACCTACCCAGATACTGAAAAGTTTTAAGAGTTACAAATATTGTTTTTCCATGTAGGAATGTAAACAGTTCACTTTTGGTAAGTCCCTTATGACTTCTCTTTGCTGTTTACCTTTTCATGCTTCTTCTCATTCTTGTGTCTGAAAGTCAAATTTTCTTTTCAGCTCTGGTCTTTTCATCAAGAATGCTTGAAAGTCCTCTGTTTCATTGAAAGACCATATTTTCCCCTGAAATATTATACTCAGTTTTGCTGGGTAGGTGATCACTTATCTCCTCTTAAAAAGAGATAATAACATCTATAAACTCTACCTTACATAGTTTGCAGGTGGATCAAATGAAACAATGCACTCAAAACTCTCCGCAGATGTTATGTGAGTATAAAAAAGAGAACATATATGAGAGATCTCATGAAGGTAGAATTGACAAGACTTGGCAACAGACTGACCATGTAGAATGAGTGGCAGAGAGGATGACACTCAGGTTGCCAATCTGAGTAACTGGGAAATGGTGGCCCCCAAAGCATTCTAATTTGTTCATGGTATCATCAGATCTCAGACAGAAAAAACCTGCAGGTCATTTAATTCAACTCTTGAATTGAAATTCCTTCTGCAATATTTTTAAGTAGTCATTTAGCCTCAAGCTAAAGGACTGATCTCCAAAAACAGGAAGCTCACTATCTTCCAAGGCAGGCCATTCCACTTTTGAATGAGCCTTATTGTTAAGAAATTGTTCCTTATAGAATGCTAAAATTTGTCTATTTTTTAACTCCCATTCCCCCCACCCCCATCCAATTTTGCCTTCTATGGCCATGCAGGACAAGTTATTCTTCTTCAGTATGCCAGCTCTTCAAGTATTTGAAGAGAACCATCATATCCACTACTACTTATTATAGGACTACTACTTATTATAATTATAGGATTACTACTTATTATAATTTCTCTAGTGTAGTTTCTTCTACCAGGTTAAAAAATAATGGGATAGACTCAAACTCCTCCTCCTCCTTTATAGTGGGGATTAACTTTTCCTAAAAGAAGGCCTGATTGGCCCCAGCATCCCCAGTATAGCTTCCTGGTCACCTAAAGACACAAAAATCACACAAACAATCAGAGCCCCTCAAAATTGGTGCATTTCTGAAGACCACTAGAGTTACCATGCCTTTCACTGTGTCTTGCCCTGATGACCAAACATTTCCATATGTAAATAAGAATTACTATCCTTGTCTCATCTCTTTACTGTGTTGTAGCAAAGCAAACCTCTTTTTTCTTAACTGTTCAATGACTTCCCAAGGCCATGGTATGTGGCACCAAAAATGCTAAAGTAACCTTACTCAAACAGATAAATCCTAGGGAATTGCTTTGAGACACACAGTAAGTAAATGATTTACCCTGAATTATCCAGCCTCTGAGTGTCTCAGGTAGGATTTAATACTACGTCTTCCTAACTTCAGGCTTTATATTCCATGCATTTCACTGTCTATACTTACTTCCCCTCCCCTTGCTCACTTTTCAATGCCTGGCAGTTTGGCTCCTGACCTCATCACTCAATGGAACTTGCTTTCTCCAAAAATACAAATAATTACCACTTAATCCATCATTGAATCAATGAATTAATTATTACCAACTTAATTGCCAAATCCAGTGGCCTTTTCTCAATCCCCATTCTTCTTGATCTCTCTGCAACATTTGACACTATCAATCACCATCTCCTCCTGAATACTATCTTCCCATAGTGGTTGGTATTTGGGGTTGGTTGGGTTCTTTGCCACAATGCTTGCTCTTGGTTTCATTCCCTCCCCTATTTCCACTCTTCATCTACTTTACTGGATCATCATTCATCTGTGGGTGTCCCCCAAGGCTCTGTCCTGGGCCTCATCCTTTTCTTCATAGCACTGGACTTGGAATCAGGATGATCTGCAACTTCTGATACCAGCTATACCACCCTGGGCAAGTAATGTAAACCTTCTCCTCTTTAAAATGAGAATAATAACAGGACCTACCTCCCAGGACTGTTGTGAAGATCAGATGAGATAATAAATGTGAAGTGATCTGAAACATTAGAGTGCTGTATAAATGCATGCTCTCATTATTATTATAATTGGGGGGGGCAGAGCCAACATGGCAGAGTAGAAAGGCGCACATATACTAGCTCTTCCCCCACAGCCCATAAAATACCTGTAAAGAAAGACTCTCAACAAATTCTAGAGCAGCAGAAGCCACAGAACAACAGAGTGCAGGAGATTTCCAGCCCAGGAAAGGTCTGATACAGAGTGGAGCCCAGCCCAGCCTTGGCTTCAAGGCACGGTGCTGGGAGAGGACCAGGGCAGGCCTCAGGAGTGGAATCCTCAGCTGTAGTAGCAGTGGTTCCCAGATCCCTCAACCCACAGGTGACAAAGATCAGTGAGAGGGTCTTTTCAGCTGGTGGAGAAGGGAGCTGTGTCTTCCCATAGCTCCAGCCTCAGGCAGCAGCAGCTCCCACAGCAGCCCACATCCATTGTTGGATCATAAAACCCCTGGGGGAACTGAGTAGCTGATCCTCACTTCAGTCCTGTGTGTCAGCCCTGCCCCCACCTAATGCTCCTGGAGGAATTGAGCAGCTGACCTTTATCTCACTCTGAATGATGGCTCTGTCTCACCAAAAGCTCCTGAGGGAATTGGGCAGCTTAAATGAATCGCAGCCCCCAATGCTGGCTTGGTGGAACTGGAGGCCAGGTGGTTGTGGGGAGGAAATACTCACAGATTCTGGGCACAAAAGTTTCTGGTTGCCCCCAGACCAGTGTACACACTTGATTGTGCCACCTTGGAAGAACTGAGATCTTACAGATCCCCACAGTATACCCTCCTCTTGACAAAGGGCCTAAAAGTCAAGTAACTGGTTGGGAAAATGCCAAAAAAAAGGGGAAAAAATAAGACTATTACTATTATTATTGGTGACATCTTCAATTTCTATGGTTTAACTATCAATTTGTTCAATCATTTTCAGTCATGTCTGACTGTTCATGAACCCATTTGGGGTTTTCTTGGCAAAGATATTGGAGTGGTTTACCATTTCCTTCTCCAGTTTATTTTAGCAACGAGGAAACTGAAGCAAACAGGGTGAAATGACTTGCCCAGGGTCACACAGCTAGTATGTCTGAAGCCAGATTTGAAAACAGGAAGATAAGTCTTCTGGACTCCAGGTCTGTCACTCTATATACTTTGCCACCTAGGTACCTCTTAATTATCTATTAATTATCTATGTAGATGATTAATAAATATAAGCACATATTTTATATGTAGAAGTACACATATGCCTTTATATGTACATATACATATATGTTTCCATCTCTGGGTCCCCAGTCTCACATCACCAACTGCTTATTGTACATTTCCAATTGAATATTTCATAGAAATATCAAATTCAATATATCTAGAAAGGAAATCATCATCACTTCCCCCAAACACAACCCTCTCCTGAACTTCCTTATTTCTATCAAAGGCACCATCATTTTGTGGTTACCCAAGTTCACAACCTTAGAGTCATCCATGACTCCTCATTCTCCTTGACCCCAAGTATTCAATCCGATAGCAAATCTTGTTTCTACCACTATGATGTCTCTCACATCCATCACTCTTCTCTTCATTTACACAGCCACCATCTAGGTCTAGGGGCCAGAACAAGGGAGGGAAGCAAAAGTCCTGTTGTGCTCTGGTTGGTCAAACCATAACTGAAGTCAATGTCACATAGAGCTGTAAGTCACAAAATCTCAGCTTTTAGAGTCACAGAGTCACAAAATAGTAGGTCAAGAGGGCATCTCAGAGACAATTTAGTCCCCAAACAGGAATCTCCTCTAAGACATCCTCCCATGATCATTTAGCCTTGAGTGGAGGGAAAATTCCTCTCTTTCAGGATTGCTCCTTTCACTTCTGGGCAGCCTTAAGTATTAGGGAGTTACAAGGAGCTTGAATCTGCCTTTGCAATTTTGACCCACTGCTCATAGTTCAGCCCTTAGAAGCCAAGGAGAATAAGGCAAATCTCTCTTACCTCTAAAGTCCTTCAAAGATTTAAAGCCTGTTCTCTGGTTTCTTTTAAATCTTTGGTTTTTATCCAGGCAGTTTGAATCAGTTCCCATCAGGATGGTGGTGTCTTTAACCCCAACTGAACATCTAGTCTTCAGCTGAAAGCTCGGCCCAGAAGTGACCTACACCTTCCAGTACTTGCCATGTAAAGTGAGATAAGCCTAGGGCTAGATCAGAATTGGACAAGCTTCTAGGGGAGGAACACAAGGGGCAAAGTCTACCAACACATTCATTCCATAACAGACACCATGTTCCACTTCACAATCCAATATTTAACTGTCCCCAAAGCAACTAGACATACTGGGCTTTGAGAGGGCTTGATTCTCAATATGGCCGGTAATCTTAGAATAGAGAATATGTAGACATCTCAGTTTCTTTTGGTTGCTTTCTCACCTTAAAAGGTTAAGGCCTTCGCACCTATCAGAGTGGCTAGTATGACAAAAAAGGGAAGGTGTTGGATGCTGGAGGGGACATGGGAAAACTGAGACATGAATGCATTGTTAGTGGAGCTGTGAACTGATCCAACCATTCTGGAGAACAATTTGGAACTATGCCCAAAAGGCTATAAAACTATGCATACCCTTTGATCCAGCAATATCACAGCTAAGTCTATATCCCAAATATATAAAAAAGGACAAAGGATCCATTTGTACAAAAATATTTATAACAGCTCTTTTTATGGTGTCTAAGAATTGGAAATCAAAGGAATGCCCATAAATTGAGGAATGGTTACACAAGCCGTGATATATGACTATAATGGAATATTATTATGCTGTTAGAAATGACAAATAGGATGACTTCAGAAAAACCTGTATTTACATGAACTGATGCATAGTGAAATGAACAGAACCAGGAGAACGTTGTACATAGTAACAGCAACATTGTACAATGACCACCTGTGAATGAGTTATTCTTGGCAATATAATGATCCAAGACAATCCCAAAGGACTAATGATGAAGCATGTTATCCACCTCCAGAAAAAGAACTGATATTGTTCTAATACAGACTGGAGCATGCTATTTTTCTCTTTCTTTCATTTTTTCTTTTATTTGAGTCTTCTTATACAAAATGACTAATGCGGAAATGCTTTACACAATTGGACATGTATAAAGTATATCTTATTATTTATCATCTCAGAGAGGGGAAGGGGAGAAAGGGAGAGAATTTGGAACTCAAAACTTTAAATAAAAATGTTAAAAAAATTTTTAAAGACAGCTTAAGGCTAAGCCAGTCCTTTCACTATACTGATAAAATTGAAAGTCATTAAGGTGAAGTGATTGGCTAAGTTTATGCAAATAGTAAATTTCAAAGCTGGAATTTGTACCCAGGTCATCTGATTCCAAATCCATCATTCTTTCCCTTGAGACAAACTGTTCTGTGGTCAGATCTGGGGTCACATTTTAGGGAGGACTTTGACAAACTGGAGTCGGTCCAGAGGACAGTAGCCAGAATGAAGGGCCTAGAAACTCTGCCAAAGGAGGATCCATAGAAGGAATTAGAAACAATTAGAGGGGAGAAGAGAAGACTTTGAGAGGACATATTTGCTATCCCATCTGGAACCTCCAGGCCTGGGAGAGAACAAGAAGGGTCCCAACCAAGCTGGAAAAGTGGAGCAGAAAGAAGATGGAGCTTGATAAGAGGTTGAAGTTGTGTAAGTGAAATCTGAAGATAGAAAAAAAATCAGAAACCATTTTTGTTCAAAAACAAAAGAGCAATTATTGAAGAATGTTAATTGAATAACACACTGTGCTGGTTACTTCTGCCTGATGGTTTAATTATTAGTAACTCCATGTAGTTCATTAGGGAACTATTGTGCTGCTGTTGGCAAAACAGACATGTCATGCGTGGCCGATAATTAAAGGCAGGAAAAACAAACATTCTCTTTGGCGCCCTGGATTTATAAATAGCGTCCCTTTCATCAATAACTCTCCTCTCCATATGGGTTTGGAGAATTAATGAGGAAATAGGCCATTTCAGTTTTTTAATTCTTCTGTTCCTCTCTCCATATCCCTTCCTCACTTTAGAAGATGAACAAGAATGGCTCATAGGTGTAGAACCCTAGCAGAATGGTATGGTTTGCATGGACATATAGTAACACAACAACCAACACATTCTTGATTGAGTTCAAATCAACACTCTGGGGTCATTAATACTAATGAACTGACAAGCGACTTTTTGACAAATAGAGGAAAAAGTGGACTCTAAGGTACAGTGAGATATGATTTGAAGAAGTAACACCATGGTAGAGAAGTAGTGGAAGGTGTAGGAGTTAAGGAGGTTAACCTAGGTTCAGATCTCACCTCTGATGGTTATTACTTGTGCAGTGTTGGACAGGCAAGTCAGCTAATCCCCCTTGGCCTCAGTTTCCTAACCCCTGAGGGGGTTAACTTGATGGCCTTTAAAATCTCTTCTACATCCAGATTGTGATCCTATGATTCTATACTAAGAGAAAAAAAGAATGGGTAGGGGAGGGGGTGTTGAGTAACACACATAATTTTTTTAAAAAAGAAAAGCAGTCAGCAAAAAAAAGTAGTCAAAAAGAGATAGAAGTAGCAGGGCTATGTAAAAGAATCAGAAGAGAATCTCAGAGTGGGAAAGCTCGTTAGAGGCATCTTCACCTCTTCTGTTACAGAATACTTTGGGAGTCTGAGTAAGCCCATAGACTCCTTTAGTAGCTGTGTGGCTCAGTAGATAATGTTAGATTTGGAGTCAGGAGGACCTGAGTTTGAGTCCTGCCTTAAATACTTACTATGTGGCCCAGGGCAAGTCACTTAATCTCTTTCAGTCCCAGTTTCCTCATCTGAAAAATGGGGACAAAAATAATGCACAGAACTGTTGAGAGCTTCAAATGAGATAACACATATACATACTTGTGAATCTTCAAAACACTACACAAATGCTATTACTATTATTATTATTTGGCAGCCTGGTAAAGTCTGTGGACCTTTTCTCAGAAGAATATTTTTAAATAATTGGAAAAAAGTTTAAAATTCAGTTAGAGACTATGGAAAAATGAAGATTTAATTCTTCCCCCATCCAAGTTCATGGTCCCTGCTAAAGTCTATCTACCAATCTCTTGAGATCCACGGGCCTCAGGTCAAGAATCTCTACAGGGAAATTCCCACCAGAACATTTCTAACAAGTGGTTATCCCACCTAGACCTGAAGTCAAGAATCTCACTACCTCTCAAAGCAGTCCAATCCACTTGGGGGAAGCTCACATTGTTAGGTTGTTTTTCTTGGTATCAAGCCCAAATCTACCTACTCTGCATTTCCACCCAGTGGGGTAGAAAGAGTAAAATTGCTTCCTTTCCTAGTTCTGGTCTTGGGAACCAATGAGAATCAGTACAATCCTGCTTCCATTTAATGTTCTCTCCCAATATTTTACAGTTTCATTGGGACTACTTAGAGGCTTTCACACAAGAGGCAGATTGGCCAGTGATGCTATAAAAGCATCTTTCTTTGAAATACATTTTTAACTCTCACAAGATTAGACACAAGGCCTGGGCCAAGATACCCAAGGGGCAGAGCACAAAGAAACAGGGGCAAGAGAAGAGGGGCTTAACACAAAGCATCCATTCGGATTTCAGTCATTGGAGGCATTGCAGGGATAAAACCAGGTGTCAGTTGTCAGAGGGCAGGAACACAACTGAATCTCACTTGCTTGATGGAGTTTGTGTGGGTATTCTTCGTCATAGCACTGACTTACGTTAGCCACCTGATATTTTGTTTTCAATATTGGAACGAAATGAGAACAAAATGTCATTCAACAGTTAGCAAAAAAGATTTATTTACTTAACCATAGTGGGAAAAGGATAATTAACAAAGATAAATTTGAAGATACCTTAGACTAATTCAGGTAATCAAAACTCCCTTGCCTGAGTTGTCAATTTGTGATCCTTCAGAGCTTCCTCCTTATGATGGCTTTTTACTCTGGTAATCAAGAAATGTCAATAGCCTAAATCTATATTCTCTTAGTCCCACCAAGACTCCAAAATGATCGCAATGCCTTTTAAGGAAAAATCAACCTAACTTGTATGGGGGCAGGGGTTAGGATATGGTTGTTACCATAGCTGTGATGATCTTGAAATCAAAGCAGGAGATTGAAAGAAAGAGATGATCTTTCAACAATTTGCCTTGTGGCATTTAAATAACCAGATTATACAAAATTCTCATCCATTTTAGATCAATATGAAGATGCCTGGGTTTCATTCACCACATTCAATGTGTATTAGGACAAACTGCACTTTAGGGTATCCAAAAATTGGGAACCAGTACCACACTCAGGCAGGCTAACAGATTAGAACAGTGAACACACCAGAATAAAACACCTACAAACAACACAGATGAAGCAAGGGTTATGGCTATTACAAGGGAGAGTAGGTCCTTACTCAAGTATGTCTGAGTTTCTCAACTGAACTCCATCACACAGGTAGAGAAGCCTCAGAAATGGCTAGTTAGGCCCATCTGATTGAAGAATAAAGCTGGAAGTTTCCAGGATGGAAGATTCCAGAAATGGAAAGCTCCAAAATAGGACAAAGCACAAGAAACGGGTAGGTCAATAGAGAAGGTGTAATGTTAATGTAAGGTTAATGGTAGGTGGGGTGGAAGAGTTGATAGGCCTCAATACCTTTTGTTAATTTCTACTAATGCACTGGGTCAGAGGGCTGTACCCTCCAGCTCTGAAAAGTGTATAAATACTCTGAGATGAGATATTAGTTTGGGGCTTACTCATTGGAAGTGTTTGTTTGGCCAGACAAGACTCTGGGTAGCTGCTAAGGAGCCTTCCTGGCTTTGAAAACCCAGATGATGGTGCTTACATCTCTCTAGTAACTATGTATATATGTAATGATCAGACAGTTGATGTGTGATGTATGTATTGCTTATGGTAAGACAGTAGGAAGTCCTGTCTGTTGGTCTTTATATCTGTATTTGTATTTCCCTGAAGTTCAGAGTGCTGAGTTTTTCCCCTGAACTAAGTGAATGATATATATGCTTGATTAAAATAGATTGTTGACCCCTCAAAAATGGCTTTCCTTTTAGAAAAGCAGATCTAAGAACCTGTACAGCAGGCCCTCCTGTGTATGCCAGGGTCCTTGCTGTTACAGAAGGCAGCTGTATAGATCACAGAGAGCATCCCAACATTAAAGGTATTTTTTTTTTGGTTTTTTTTTTTTTTGCGGGGGGGGGGGAACTACCATATGGCCTTTACAATTCTTGAAGATAGTTGTCCTATACCCTATAAATATACTCTTTTCCAGGCAAAATATCACTAGTTTATTCCAATAACCCCAGTATGGCATGATCTTGAGGCCTCTCAGCCTATTGCTCATTCTCCTCTCAGGGCTCTGAACTTGTCAATGGCCTTTCTAAAATGTGTCACCTTGTACTGAACAAAATTTTTCAGAAAAGATCCAACCAGAGAAGAAGGCAAAAGAACTGTCACAAAAGTTTTTTAAAAAGAGAAGCATTAAGAAATTAACAAGAAAGTTAACTGGTAATCTGGTTGGCTATTACAAATGGTACAGGCAGCAATTCAGTTGAACTGTCTTCACATTCCCTTCCAAAGAACTTTCCAATAATGCCTCAAATTGAATTCTGGAATGGTGAGGCAACAAAAGATTGAGGTGAGACATTTCTCCAGCTCAAGACAATTTAGAAGGTTGGCATGAGACGTCTGTGACCTCAGGTTAGGAGTATAGGTGGGAGTGTGGCCAGAACGCAACCCATATTGCAACAGCAGCAGCAGCAGGCCATGGAGGTAATAGTGACAGTGGTGGCAGCAGCTCTGGGAGATCTCAGCCTAGAGATAGTAAGGGGATTGGGCAAGTGGTCAGAAAAAGATTACTGGGGAATCTTTGCTGGCACTGGGTACAGGACTCTGTTGTATTGCCATACACAGTTCTGAATTTCAATTCTATGACAAAGAGGATCACTAGCACTTGTAGTCTCAGTAGAGCAGTGGTCCTAGCCACAGTTTCAAGGCCAAAAAGAGAGTTGAACTTGTGCCTTCAGGGGAGTACATACCCAAGACATAGTTTCTGGGTGGAGAAGAGAATTTGTGGTCACTCACAAAGGAGCAAGGGCTCTGGTCTCAGTTCCAAGGGAAAAAGGAATACTAGCACTTGCAGCTGCAGAGAAGCAAGATCCCTTCCTGAGTAAATGCCAGAACATAGCCCAACAGAGCAGTGACCGCACCTCTTCTTGATCATACTACCTTGAAGGTACCAAAATTTATAGACTCCAAGAACTAGCCTTCAAAACAGCAGCACAAAAACAAAAACAAAAAACCTGAAAGCTTGGTACACTGATCCCTCCTCTTTGGGAGCAAAGAATAACTTTAACGTATATTTAGACATTAAGAAATAGACTGGGAAAATGAGTAAATAGGAAAAAAAAGAACGTGACCATAAAAAGCTACTATGGTGACAGAAAAGATTAACACAGACTCAGAAGAAGATGTCAATGTCAAAACACTTATAATCAAAGCCTCAAAAAAAATGTGAATTGGACACAAGCCCCAAAAAGAATTCTGGAAGAATTCAAGAAGGATTTTTTTTAATTAAATAAGAATGGTAGACAAAATTGAGAAAAGAAATATAGTGATAGATGAAAATTATGCAAAGAAAGTCAACAGCTTGATAAAAGAAGTATAAAAAATACTGAAGAAAATGATACCTTAAAAACGAGAATTGGCCAAATAGAAAAAGAGACACAAAAAATCATTTAAGAGAAGACTTCCTTGACAAGCAGAATTACAAAACACTTTTCACACAAATAATAGCAAATCTAAACAATCCGAGAACTGTTAGTTGTTCATGGGTAGGCTGAGCCTATAATAAAAATGACAATTCTATGTAAATTAATTTACCTCTTCAATACCATACCTATCACACTACCAAAGAAATATTTTATAGAGCTAGAAAAAATTTTGAAAAATTTATCTGGAAGAACAAAAGGTAAAGAATATCAAGGGAATCAATGAAAAAAAAATGTGAAGAAAGGTGGGCTAGCAGAGTGGTAGATCAGTGGAATAGATTAAATGTGCAATATGCAATAGTAAATGGCCATAGTAATCTAGTGTTTGACAAACCCAAATATCCAAGCATTGGGGACAAGAACTCACTATTTGACAAAAATTACTTGGAAAAACTATAAAGTAATTTGGCAGAACAAGGTATAGACCAGCATCTGATATCATATACCATGAAAAGGTCAAAATGGATATAAGATTTAGACAAAAAGAGTGCTATCATAAGAAAATTTGGGAAGCATGGAAAATTTTACCTGTCAGATATGAGATAAAGAGGATCACAGGAAGTATAATGGATAATTTTGATTACATTAAATCTAAAATATTTTGCACAAACAAAACCAATGCAGCCAAGATTAGGAAGAAAGCAGGCAACTGGCAGGAAAGGGCTTATGATGAAAAATGTTATTCATCTCCAGTGAAAGAACTGATGGAATATGAGAACAGATTGAAGCATAAATTTTTCACTTTATTTTTCTTGAATTTTTTTGCAATATGGCTAATACAGAAATAGGTTTTGCATGATTTCACATGCATAATTGACATCATATTTCTTGCCTTTTCAATGGGTGGGCACAGGGCACGCAGGAGGAATAGCATTTGGAACTCAAAATTTTAAAAATAAATGTTTTAAGAATAAATCATAAATTGATGAAAAAACAACAGGCAGTCTACAGTCAGACAAAAATATTTATTACGGGCTTATCATGTGAGAGGTAGGGCATCTAGGTAATGTGGTAGATAGAGCACCAATCCAAGAGTCAGGAAGACCTCAGTTCAAATCCAGTCTCAGACATTTACTAGCTGTGCCACCTTGGACAAGTCATTTGGTCACATTTGCCTCAGTTTTCTCATCCGTGAAATGAGCTGAAGAAGGAAATTGACCAACAAAACCCCAAATGGAGCTATAGAGAATTCAACAAGAGACTTCCACAGTTCCTGCTTTCAAGGAGAAAATGTTCTAATTTGAGGTGTTGCTACTTAATGATTTCAGTCATGTCTGATGATGTCATTTGGGGCTTTCTCAGTAGAGATACTGGAAGGGTTTGCCATTTCATTCTCCAGCTCATTTTACAGATGAGGAAACTAAGGCAAATGGGGTGAAGTGTCACACAGTTATTAAATGTCTGAGGCCAGATTTGAACACACAAAGATGAGTCTTCCTCATTCCAGGCTAGGTGCTCTATCCACGAGCTACCACCTAGCTACCCTCTAACCTGGGAGATAACGTGAAAATAATTAAATGTACTTACAAGGTATATACAAAGCGAATGCAGGTGACCTGTGAGGGACTAGGAAAGTGCTCCTGCAGAAAGTAAATTTGATCTGAGTCTTGACAGAAATCAGAAAACTAAGAGGGGGCAGAATATTCCAGGCCTGGGGGAACAAAGGGTGTAAAGGCATGGAGGGCAGTGAGAATCAGATGCTAAGGCTAAGGATGGTTAGAACCTGGGGATGGGGATCTTTGGACTTCTCAGAGGGTTCTTTGTGACATTGGAGAGAATAGGTTCAGGTAGCAGTAAGAAGGAAATTCCAGGTTTCTGGGACATTGAGAAGGGAGTTGGGGTAAGCAGCAAACATTAGACAGCTCTTTCCAAAATTTTGGTAGTTAAAGAGAAAAAAGAGGAAGTTTAGTAGTCCAAAGGGATGGAAACATTGAGCAGGGGTTTTAGGATAGGAGAAATCTCAGGGTATTTGTGAGCGGAAAGAAAGGAGCCAATAGAAAGGGAGTGATTGAAGATGAAATAGAGAGACAATGATTAACTGATGAAGGTCCTGGAAGAGATAGGACTCCAGCCACCTGGGTCACTTCGGCCTGCCGACGGTCCTCAAGTACTATAGTGCAGCTCTTTGTCTTTTTATTCAGGCAAAATATAAATGGATGAGGAAATCTTTGAGAAGAGAAACAAAAATTTATACTGTAGTGTGCCAAATAGGTGAGTGTTAAAAACTCAAAAATATGCAATTTCAGGTGAAGCTAAAGACTCATTTGTCAATGAAAGAAGAAAATATTTTTTGGAACCAATGAGCTGCCCTGACTTCTCTAAAAATAACATATAGGTGGCTACCTATTTTTTCTATAGCTGATCGTGAATTGAAGGGACAACTTCTCATTGGACATTTTTGTTCGGATTTCTTAAGCTGAAGAGACAAATAGCTCACCCAGAGGAGATTGCCCAAGTTTGGCTGGAGCACCAGTATGAGATAAAATTAAACAGTTTAATTGAGATAGTGTGACCTTAAATGCCAGGAGCAGTATACTTTATGCAGTAAGCAATTGGGAGCACCTTAAGAGAAGTAGAATACAGAAGTGTCATTATCTAACAGAAATTACTTGGTCAATGGTATGAATAGTGGGTTGAAGAGTAGATGGACTACAGGTAGGAAGTCCTGTAAGGAGGTTATGAGGGTGACCCAAGAAAGAAGAGATCCTAGAATTCTCTGACGATTCTTCCAATGCAGCTAGCTATTGAGAGCCAGTCAACAATGTCAACTTTTAGAATAACGACTTCCTCTGAGATTTGATCCCTTGAATCTCCTGGGCTGGAGGACTAGATAATTCAAACCCTACTTGCCCCCTAAGCACCATGAACATGGTGGGGCTCCATCAGCTGCCCAGATGTATGAGAGAATACCTCCCTCCAGCAAGGGCACGATAGTGATGAGTTAAGCATTGTCGATGTCAGATCAGTGACAGGAAAAGATTTATCATTTTCCAAACACATAGATCTTCTTCAGGCTATTTATCACTTGGAGTGAGTGCTTTATAGCACTGCATAGAAGTTGTCATAAAACAATATTTTAAGGAGCCCAAAACCATATTTCAGCCATAAATGTCTGCTGGCTCCAAGAGGCAAAAAAGAAAAAAAGAAAAAATCCTAGCAGGTGACTCAGGATTAACATCTTTATTACATATGACCTCACTATTGTGTTCCCTATAAAGAAAAAATATTACAAAGCATTAACACACTTTAAGCATTAAATTAATGTAGATTTATAGCTCATATCCGGGTCTGAATTTCTTCCCTTGCCATGACATTATTTTTCTGTGATTTTTTTTGACATCCACTAATGGGGACCAGAGCAAAATAAATGGGAACGGTGATGCTCTAGGCCTGACTTCAGGGCTAGGGAGGTTTGTAGATCAACATAAATCTCTTGACTATGGGCTGGATCCTCCATAAGGATTTCAATAGCTGAGCAATTCATATTTCTACAATGCTGTAAAGTTTACCAAATGATTTCCATACTACATAGGACTTGGGTTTATATCCGTTTCTGCCATTTGCTATCTGTGTGAACTAGTGTTAAGTCACTTAACCTCTGTGGACCTCAGTATCCTCACCTCCAGGTCTAAATCTATGATTTTGATATAATTTCTATTTCACAGATGAGGGAATTCTGGATCAGAGAGGAGGGACCTTTCATTTGAATAGATACTCTTTAATGCATTTGAATGGACATTGCCCATGAAACTTATTCCAATTTGGACAGAGTTTCCACAACAGTTTTTATTGCTATTGTTTTGTTTTGTTTTCATGGAAGCAACATCCTTTAAAATGAGGCATCCTTCTGGTGGGGAGAAATGTACATTTCTCTAAACATTTCCAAAGGAAATGGGTTCCCCAAGACAACTCAAATTTAAAAATTTTTATGTTTTGCATGATTGCACATGTATAACCTATATCGAAATGCTTACTCTCTCAGGGAAGGGGAAAAGGAAAGAATTTGGAACTCAAGATTTTTAAAAATCTTTTTTTTAAATTTAATTTATTTCCAGTTTAAAACAATCACTTCCATAAACCAAATTTTCTCCCCCTCCTTTTCTCCTCCCTCCCCAGGATGGCATGCAATCTTATATGGATTCTACGCATACATTTTTATTAAACACATTTTCACATTAGTCATGTTGCATAGAGAAATTAAAACAAATGGGAGAAACCAGTAGAAAAAAACAAAACATAACACAAGAGAAAGGAGTCTGCTTCATTCTGTGTTCCAGTTCTATAGTTCTTTCTCTGGATGTGGATGGTATTTTGCCTCAAGGTCCTTTGGGGATGTTTTAGATCCTTGCATTGCTGTGAATGGCTTAGTCTATCAGAAACAGTCCTCTCACACTGTGTCTGTTACTATGTATAATGTTCTCCTGGTTCTGCTCATTTCACTCAGCATCATTTCATATAAGTCTTTCTAGTTTTTTCTGAAGTCTGACAATCATTTTTTATAGCACAACAGTATTCCATTACATTCATATACCATAACTTATTCAGCCATTCCCCAGTTGATGGGCATCCCCTCTGTTTCCAGTTCTTGGCCACCACAAAAAGAGCTGCTATAAATATTTTTGCACATGTGGGACCTTTTCCCATTTTTATGATCTCTTTGGGATACAGTTCTAGAAGTGATATTGCTGGGTCAAAAGATATACACATCTTTGTAGCCCTTTGGGCATAGTTCCAAATTGCTCTCCAAAATGGTTGGATCAGCTCACAGCTCCACCAAAATGAATCAGTGTTTCAGTTCTCTCACAACTTCTCCATCATCTCCCTGTTTTGTCATGTTAGCCAATCTGATAGGTGAGATATGGTACCTCAGAGTTGTTTGGGTTTGCATCTCTCTAATCAATAGTGATTTAGAGCATTTTTTAAAAAAATCTTAAAAAATGTTTTAATGCAATCAGAAAAACAATAATATATCAGTTAATATTTTTAGAAATAAGATGGAGGATCAATCAACATTTATTAGGCACCTACTATGTGCTAAACAGTATGCTAAGCATTGGAGCATAAAGGAAAATCTACAGGCCCTCAGTTGATATTAACTGAAATGGCCCTGACAAGAGTTAATAAAAACTTATTGAAAGGGAATATGAGTGGGAAGAAATGTGGCCAATCACTTTTATTGTGGCAGCCGTATATGCTCCTCAAAATAAGAGAATGTTCTTTTTTGTGCTATCTTGTGGGGGGGATGGGAAGTCTGTTCTTTTGGGTTTGGTTCTGGTTTTGTTTGTTTGTTTTATTCTTCAGTATCTAGCACACTGACTTGCACATAGCAGTTGTTTAATAAATGCTTGCTGTAGTAGATGGACTATATGCTAATGCAACCTTTAGAGGAAACTAATTCAAAGTAACTCATGAAATAATAGGTGTAAGACAGGGGATCATAGATTTAGAACTGAAAGAGACCTCAAAGGGCACGAGGCAAACTTGCAGATTTTACAGATGAGGAAAATGAATCAAAAAGAGATTTAATAGCCCCGCCCCAAATCACACAGCTGGCAAGTGTCTGAGGTGAGATTTGAACCCAGGTCTTTCTGGCTCCAAGTCTAGTGCCTTCTCTACTACCCCAAGGCTTCTCCTTCCAGAGGAAGTCAGTGACCTTCAAAACACAATACAAAATTCACATCCAAGGGAAGGAATTTTGGTTGCATTCCATGGTCCCATCACCGGTCATAAAGTCTTCCATATTCATAGCTGTGTAAAACAAAAGTCCCTTTGTTGCTTCTACACTTGTGGATGAAGATAATGAGGGTGGACACAGCTGAGGGTACTCAATGCCCCAGAGCAGGGCTGTTAACAGTGCAGCTCCATTCATTAGCAGGGCTGTGGGAGAATGACTTCCGGGCAGGCACCATTCCAACCATCACATGAATACTACTCATAGTTGGCTGTTAGCTTTGTGTCTATCCCTACCTCAGCTATACTTAGTTATCAAATCCCACTAGGCTCATAGTGGGATTGTCCACAAGACTCAAAGGATATAGTCCTAGCATGTGGAGAGAGGGGGAAGTGGAAAACCTGTTCCTTCTTCCCCTATTGGGTGACTTTCACATAACCTGCCTGTGGTCAGAATTTCAGGCACTGGCGAAAGGGAGGTCTAGTCTGTCACTATAGAAAGGACCCATCATTCTACCTATGTCTCTGGGAAGCAGGGGCTGGCCCTGTGTCTGTAAAATATAACATGGTGTACTCAAAAGAATGCTGGGCTTGGAACTATAGAATCTCAGAATCACAATTGACCCGAGAGGTCCTCGAACCCAATCTTACCTACATTTTGCATGTTTCATAGCTCATAGAGTACTCTCTTTTATTTTGTTTATGGAGGTGAGGCTGGGTATTTTGTCTTGTTTTATTGGTAGGTTTAAGGCTTTAGTTTTGGAGACAAGGTGTCCCTCTCTTGCCCAGGCTCGAAGTGCAGTGGCCACTATGAACATGATCTCATTACTGACCAGCATGGAAGTTTTGACCTGGGAGTATTTCCAGCCTGGTCTGGTTGCCCCCTATTTGGTCACTGGCTACATTCTAGGGCTTCTCCCAGATCCAATCTATGTTCTATGTGACTTCAGACAAGTCACTTCTCTATGGACCTCAGGCAAGGAGTCTGAGGCCCCAAACCAGTTCAGATAATCTAATGACCTCTGACTTTCTGTGGTCTAAGGCCTGTCCCAGCTCTGATATTCTGCATATTCTGATCTAAGACTACTGGATGGCAGTGGGTTTGGAGCTTCAGACTCTAGTACTAGCTATGTGACCCTGGGTAAATCTTTTCCAGTCTCGGCTTCTTGGTCTGTAAAATGAGGGGACTGGATCTGAAGACATCTCAGGTGCCTCCCAGCTCTAAATCTGTGATCCTATAAGGTACCTCCCTGCTCGAATATTCTCTGTTTTCAGGTCCCACCCATCTCTGCCATTCTTTTGAGTCTGCATGTGTGCAGGAATATATGCATTTACATATATGTATGCATACAGGTTGGGGCTTTAAAACCCAGCACCATACCACAAGAATGAGTTGTTTGCAGCTAAAGCTGAGCTGCTAATGATTTTAATGAGGCTGCCTTCTGGATTCATATTTTTTTCATAAAACACACCCCAGTAAAAGCAAATCAATGAAAAACATTCATTAGGGCCTCCGTCAGTGCGGGCTGCGGTGGGTGTTTCTGTTGAGACGAAGAATGCGAAGCTTTATTTAAGCTAAGTTGTTTGACATTTAGATGAGAGCAAAGAGAGAGAAATACTAACAAACCCAGGAACCACTCTTGACAGCTCTTTGTCCTGCAAGAGAGAAGAAAGGGTGCCGACTGTGAGACGCCTCTTTGAAGCCCTGGAAATTTGTAATGAAAAATTTAAGATACAAGAGAGGCAGAAGGCCTCGCTATTCATTGGGATCTGCATATATTAACACTTGTAATTCAAACTAAAGGTTTGCTATGTGTTTTTATAATTTGGCCGCTAATAAATATCTCCAAGAAGTACTTTGATTTTCCAAGATTGGGTGTGGAGTTCAGATCTCTCAGAACGAACAGGGAACAATAACTGGCAGGCGCCAGGCCCTGGGGAGGGAGGGAATGGGTCTTGAGACTCTATAATTAATTATTACAGATGGGTTGTGGTATATTGCTAGTGGTGCTTGGGTTCCAGGCTAAGCCAGACAGCTTTGGATTCCTCCCTGATCCCTCCTCCTCCAGCCTGGCCACCTGGGTTTGCTGAACCCCATGCCCTGGTTCTACAATTTTGCTCATAATACTTGGCCTTGGGTTCATCAGTTAAATGCAATGTCACTAAAGAAGGAAAGGTGCATGCTGTCAGTCCTTTGTAACAGTACCGAGGGAACCAACCAGGCTGCACCAAGGTCTTTGGAAGCAATGTGAAATAGTGGCTTTGCCATCTATTACCTTTATGGTCTCAGACAAATCACTTAATCTCTTTGGGCCTCAGCATTCTCCTCTACAAAATGGGGGTAATAGTTCCTGCCTTAGTAAGAACAATAATAGTGCTTTAAGGTTTACAGAATATTTATCCTGGCAGGGCAAGTAGCAAAACTTAGTATCCCTATTTTATCAAAGAGAAACCAGTCTCAAAGAGAGGCTTCTCTGTGTTAGTATAGCTCGGAGTTCAGCCTTCTAAATCCTGGCTAACCCAGCTTCTGGTGCTTCCCAGATTCCTGGAATCTGTTTAATCTGAGAATGATCCTGCAATAGCATTTGGCTTTCAAGGGAAGTGTGATTCAGGTTAAGGGAATTACAAGATACCTTGAAACTAGATGAAGACAGTTAGGTTTCTAAAGACTGAGAGAAGTCTCTTGCTCTCCAGAAGGGCATGAGGCACCAAGGGAGAAACTTCATCACATTGAGAATGGTCTAAAATTGGAATGAACTGCCACGAAAGTAATGAGTTTCAAATTATTACAAGTCTTCAAGCAGAGACTTGATAAATATTCGGGGGAGAGGAGGGGAGATATTGTAGACAGGGATTCCTGCCAATGGTGAACTGAGTAGTTTTTGAGCTCTGATATACTGTAATTGTATAACTGGGATAAGTCCTCTCAGAAAACTGCAGGAGACAAATGGAAAGGGGAGAAAGTGGGAAAAATTATCATCTCCACATTCATTGGCCAGGTTTGGATCTGGAGTGTTTTCTTCTGTGCCTGCCTTCCTGCCAAGCTAGCCTAGGTCAGGTCCAAGACCTCAGGGGTAGGAAACCAAGTCTAGCATTCTATGATTCTAATGAGAGGTTCCAGTCATAGGTGTCTCCATCTGTACTCTGTCAACTGTGGGTGCCATGATGTCAAATTCCTAGATCTAGAATGCTTTCTTATATGTCTTCATCTGTTCCAATCTTCCAGTTATTTGGTATTTCTTTACAGTCATTCATCTCAATGAAGAAGAAGGTCTACCCTCCGACTGAAGCTCATGGCTTTTCAGCCCACTTCTCTTCTTCTGTCATAAATCAGTTCATTCCCCCAGGACGCAAAGTCTTTGAGACCAAAGTCAACCTTTTGTTAATTGAAGAGATTATTCCCTTCAGTGTATATGAACTTGGTAGCTGATGAACTGTCTCTCTGCGATGGCCCTGAATCCAAAGCTTCCTAAGAGAGGCTGAAAGAGGTCAACACGACCCCAATATCATTGTGAAGGAAAGATGAAGGACGTCTCTGACCTTCGGTTTCTAGATGATGCTAAGTCCCTGAACAAAGCCTTCTACAGAAGAGAATTTACCTACAAGATCAAGTGCCTAAATCAGTGAGGGGAGATTTCTGGGGCTGATCAGGGGCAAATTCAGACTTTTCCATACACTAGCTCTATGAATCACAGGGATCATTGGGGTGGAAAATGAGATACATTTCTAGCACCCTCAGGTTCTTTCCCTTTTAACGGCTTCCACAACCTTGCAGAAAAGGTAAGTCTACATGTGGGGTCCTTAAGCAGGTATGAGTTACTGGAAGTATTAAGCCACTGGGGCGGCTTAATTTTTCTAGAAATTCTGAGTTCTTCCCTTTTCATAGGGTCATCAACTAGGGAATATTAAAAGTTTAGAACTGACAGTATATGTCTATGGAAAGGTGGAGCTCCACAGAATGAGAACAGTCGACTCTCTGTCTTAGGATAGACTTGCATCTGGAGCACTGTGTGGGTCCCTGAGGCCGGTAGAGGCCTTCCAAAGAGGGAAAAAAAGTTACTTATGGCCTTAATTGAGTCCCTTCTGTTTTGCATTTTTTCTTAGGTTAAATAAAGCTTATCTTGTGTTCAAAGTATTGTTAATCTGAGTATTTGCATAGAAGCATGAAGACTTTTTTTCTTCTCTTTGGAGACCTAGTCATGCTTATAATCTGATGTTCCAAGAGGAAACTTTCAGTGACAGCAAAAAAATGAAAAATATAGTAAATTTCTGATGTTCCCAGGCAAAACCCTGAACTGAAGGATGAACTAAAGAAAGAATTGCGTGAAAAGCCTACAAGATTGAACCTATTTATGTAAACTTGGAGTTTCAGTTCTGGGCCACAGATTAAATCAATACATTCCCCTTCAGCCTAGATCCCTTCATCTTATATTCCTTCTGTTTTGTGGCACCTCTGAAAATCTGCTCCCTTTGGGAAAATCTGCAGCCCTGGTCACCCTCCTCAGTAGTAGGCGATCCTTCTCATGTACCTCCCAACAGACTGGACTAGGAAGGTAAATAAGTATAGTCCTTTCTCTTTATTGTTACTTCTAAGTAATCTCTTCTTTGAACTTTATATCTCTGTTACATCTCTCCATCAAGAGCTTTGTCAAAGTCATCTAGTGGCCTCAAATTCAGTTGTCGTCACTTCTCAAGAAGTTCAGAACCAAGGTCATTGTCTTCCTGTACAACCTAATGCCTCCACTCCATTTGGGGACTTCAATGTACACATTGGTGTTCTCAGGCCTCTTTGCTCATTGATCTCCTCAATATCTAGGCTATATGTCTTCATTTCACCTCAGACACCTTTGAGAATGATCACATCTTAGATCTTATCTTTGCTTACAATTATATAATTTCCAAGATTCTCAATTCCTTCCCCCTGCAAAATTCCCTATTTCTGCTGAGAGGACAACCCAGGTTTGTAAACATGGTAGACTTCTTGACTCTTCCTTGTCCCTCAATCTTCATGTCAGTTATCCGGTCAGTTACCATGTGTTGTTGACTTATCTCTCTCACATCTGACACCTCTCCACTCTGGGCTGGTATCTAGGATGGGATCTTCATCATTTCCCAACTGAAATATTATAGGAGTCTCCTCACAGCTCTCCCTACTTTCATTCTTCCCCTGTCTATGTTGCACACAGTCACTTCCTAGGATGTAGATATGACTAAGTGTTTTTTCTGCTCAAAAATCTTCAGTGGCTCCCAACTGCCTCAAGGATATCTGATCTAAATCTTTCTCCAAACTGTCTTGTACCTAACTTTTCTGATTTATTTCACAATTTCTACAGATTCCATTTTCTAAACAAACATTGCTTTTAGCAGGTCAATTTCATGTTCTTAAAGTTGCAGTTAAATTTGACCATTCTGTCCTAGAGTACTTTCCTCCTGTTTCCTCCTGTTTAACGCTCCCTCAGCCAACAATGCCTTCCACATCTGGCTTTATTTGTTCATAGTGTCCTAAGAGTTAGGGGCAGAAGAAAATTTTTGAATCACCTAGCGAAAACACTTCATTTTACATATGAGGAAGCTAATGCCTAGAATTGGCAAGTGCCTTGTCTAAGACCATGCAGGCACTTAGCCACAAAGTTGGGGTGTGAAACCAGCTTTTCTGATGCTAAAGCCCTTTCTAGGACAGCATGCTACCTTCCATTGGATTCCTTGTTGCTGTTTAGGCATTTCAGTCGTGTCCTACACTGTGACCCCATTTGTGGTTTTCTTGGCAAAGATACTGGAGTGGTTTGCCGTTTCTTTCTTCAGCTCATTTTATGGATGAGAAAACTGAGGCAAACACAGTTAAATGACCACCCCAGGGTCACATAGCTAGAGAGTATCTGAGGTCAGATTTGAACTCAGGAAGATGAATCTGCCTGACTCCAGGCCTGACATTTTATCCACTGCTCTATGTAGCTGCCCTACCACATTAAACCACCTACCATCTTTTTAAAGCCCAACTTGATATCACATTCCTATGAAACTTTCCCTATACCCTCTTCCCAAGAATGGCTTTCTCCCTTAGTCCTCACAGCATATTTTCTTGGTTTCCTTCTAATGCAATGATCATATAATATTGTATATTATAGTTACCTGTATGTTCATTTTATTCTTCTTCTAGGATGTGAATGTCATAAAACAGATAAGCCAACTCTGTGTGTCATCTAAATTTGTGTCTCCCATAGAGCCCTGCCCAGTGCTCTGCACTCAGAAGCTTCCTGATAAATAATAGCTGGATTAAATGGAATGGTAGGATTTACACATTGGAGTTGGATAACTGGATTTAGAATTGGAAGAGACTTTAGAGATAGAATCCAACTTCCTTATTTCACAAATGAAAAAAATGAACCACTGGAAGGGGGAGCAACTTGCCTAAAGTTTCACAGGTACTGAGTAAAACATCTGGGACTGAAACACAGGGATTTTGCAGTAGATATGGAACTAAAACTCATGTCTTCTAATGATAGATCCTATATCCTTCCCATTACATCATATTAGGTCTCCCCTGTTGGACAGACCCAGCTTATTACTATAGATATTTGTTGAGTGTCAACTATGAATGAATAAATGATCATTTATAAAGTGATTTCATTGTTCAAAGGACAAGATGCAAATACAAAAGGAAGACAATTTGGAAATCAACTTCTAGGTGCTGTGGGCAGTGGAAAGGTACAAAACATAGTCTTGCATTGATAAGAGTGAATAGAGATCTCAACACCAGGGTGTGGAGAGTTTGAATATCAGGCTAAGAAGATTGAACACATTTGGTAAGTATGTTCAAGACATTATTAAAGTCTTCCTGTGATGCCTCATTGTGACTTGGAGGTCAACCTACATTCTTGATCAACAGTCATGGTTCTCAAAGGTCATGCCAGTAAGGAACCCTCATTGGCCCATAGACTGAGAGCTGGGAGAGATCATAGATATCATCTTTTCCAACCCCCACAATTTTTAATGAGTTGAGAAAATTGAGACCCAGAGAGTTTAGGTGACTTAAACAAAGCCATATATGTAGAAAATGGAGTGTCATCATTTGAACCCAGGACATGACTTTGCATCCAACCTTCTTTCCACCATGCCCCTACCTTAATGGTTCTGGAAATGGACTCCACATTCATCTTAGATAGGTCCAGCCTTGCTAAATTCAAAGAAGCTTCAAAGGGTTCACAACCACCATTTTTGCTTTCCAGTCATAGCAACTGAGTAAGACATTCCTAATGTATGTGGAGGCCCTATATTTATGTAGATGGAGGCCATTCCCATGAATCATATGTTCATCTAATACTGAAGAGCCCAAAACAGTTCATAAGATTATAGGTTTAGTTGGAGCTTAAAAGGAACCTCAGAGGCCCCAAATTTCTCCTGATAATCCAACATGACTCATTTTGCAGATGAGGAAACTGATGCCCAGAGGATGATGTGACTTGCACAGAATGACACAATGAGGTAGGATTTGAACCCAGGATCTTTGATCATAGATCCAATTCTTGTACTATACCATTCTGTCTCTCAGTGATAGCACTCTTTCCATTTCTTTGAACTTTCTCCTTCCCCTTCAGTGGTCCCTTCTGTAACTTAAAGCCAAAGCCATCTTCCTCCAGACACCCCTTAAACAGCTTTCTCTGGTTCCTCATTTTCAGGGCCTTTTTAATTATGCCCCATTGGCGGTACATAAATGCATTTATGTATATTAAGTTTTGCTCCACTTAGCATAGTGGTCACTTAATTAAATGTCTTCAGTTGTTTTATTGAAAAAAAAAAAATGAAGCCCTCTCTCCTTGCCAACTCAACCTCCTCCCCCTTCAGTCGTCCCAGAGGATAGCCCATCCCCACCAAGCCTGAGAATTTAAACATACTCTCTGGGGCCCCCTCCCCCTTCAGTAACACTGTCACAGCCCCTGCATTGGTGGAAGTTCATATTAAAAAGTAATATCCTCTCCCCAAGCCGCTAGACTGTTTAGCAGATTTTTAAATTGAAACTAAAATTATACAGATTTTTCTTTCTGATAATTCCTCCAATTCGCTAATTCGTTAATCTCTGCAGGTCATTGAGCAGACTCGCATTAATGAGACATAGTTAAGAACAAATTTTACTCTTTCTCCTTTTTTTCTCTACCCCCCCTTTTGAAAAATGTTTCCCATCATCTGTAAATTAGAAGGAACTTGTTCCATTTCTAGGCCATTTATTTAAAATAATCGAATGCCGGGGGATCCGGTTGAATACTGTGTGTAATGATGCTTTTTAACAAATTACCATTTATTTATAAGCAAGAAAGAGACATTCCAAAAGCACTCCATGCCCACCCCCTTGTTACTGATGATGTCCTTGAGCCCAAAGGAGCTGAGCCATATTTCTGGGGGGGCGGTGTTGATATTTTCTTTTTTCCCCACCGTGAGGTGTAGAAATTAATAACAAATGGAAAGAAACATCTTGGACACAGGCACATTTGGCCTTCGAGAAAAGCTGCCAATACCCAGGGAACACAAGCATCTTCAGTCACCAGGCCAGTAGAACCGGCTTTCTCTTATCAATCAACAAATATGTTTTATGTGCCTACTATATATGGTAGGCCCTGTGCTGTGTGAAAACACACGCACGCACACGCACACACACGTGTGCACATATGCACACACGCACACATGCACACACACACACAGAGGGTTCATGGCCCACCTCTCCCATCAGTAGCCTAAGAGAATTTGGAGTTCTAAATTATACTGTAATTGCAGACTCAGGAACACTAGAAAGGTAATTGCTGTGGTTCAAGTATGGTAAATTACTATTATTCCTTAGCACATGCCGCTGAAGGGGGGGAGTGTTTATGTTGCTAAGTGGTGCTTTAAACACCTCCAGTGGTAAGGGAGGGGGGCCAATCAATCAATCAGTAACAGTCTCCAAGAGCCAGCCCTCCACCACCCCTAATTCCAATCCATTTTGCAGATGCAAAAACTGAGATTCAAAGAAAAGAAGGGATTTGCCCAAGGTCTTTACATAGTACATAAGTACAAGTACAAGATGGGGGAGATGAGGGTTAAAAACCAATTTGTCTGAAAAAGATCCAGGGGCTTCAGTGGACTACGAGCGTAATATGCATTAACAATATGATATGTCACCAAAAACAGAAGCTAAGCCAGTAGGATCTTTAATTGCCCCAAATTTCTCTTGATTACAAAAGCCCATCCTTTTCAGACCAATATTCCAAAGGTGTTGCTATGCACAAAGATATATGGAATACAAGGTCTTTGCAGGCTGGAAAAAGAAAATCACATTCTTATTTCACAACATGACTAATGTGGAAACATGTTTAATATGATCATACATGCACAGCCTATATCAGATGGCTTGCCATCTCGGGGAGAGGAGGGAGGCGGAAAATTGGAACTCAAAATTTTTTAAAAGTGAAGGTTGAAAACTATCTTTACATGTAATTGGAAAAAATAAAATACTATTCGGCGGGGAAAAAAAGAAAGGAACATCACACCAAGGACAACGGTGATGGTGAGCAGATCGCAAGACATAGCCAATGAAATACTCCAAAAGAGAACAGGAGCAACAACTCAAAGCATAGAAATATATACTAGGAAGAGATGGTGGACTGGTCACATAGCAATAGCACAAATAACAGGAGAATGGCCCAAGTACTCCACTGGGATCCTGGAGATTCCAGGAGAAAGGAAAGAAGTACCCAAGCACATTGGGTAGACTCCCAGACATACTCACACTATAGGCATCCCTCTCACCAATTTCAAATTTTTCCAGGACTTGTAGTCATCCCAGCCCATGAAAATACTGACCAATTCAGTGACCACAAACACTCTCCTGATTTGAAATCTCAGTGGCATGGGTTGACTTCTACCAGCTCCTTCACCTACTCTGAGATAATAGTAACAACGACACAGATATAATATCTATGTTACTGGGCTAAGCACCTTGCAAATGTTGTCTCATTTTATCCTTACAACATCCCTAGGAGGTAAATGCTATTATCATCCCCATTTACAGATGAGGAAACTGAAGCAAACAGACATTAAGTGACTTGCCCATGGTAACACAATTAATAAGTGTCTGAAACCAGATTTGAATTCAGGTCTTTCTGATCCAGATCAGGCTGGTTTGCACTTTTTGAAGGCACACCCGGCTCAGTAGCCAATATAAAATGCATTTCTTGACAACCATGCGAGCAGATAGAATAACTGTGTACACTCTGAAGTGAAAACTAGGTCATCTAATACACATTGTTACCAGAAGTGGACTCACTAAGCCTCCCTGTGTGATTCACAGTGGAGGACACACACAAACTCTGAGGATGGGGCTCCCAGTGCCCAGCCTGCCATTACAATAACAGTAATATTGTATTTTAAAGGTCACAAAGTACTTTCCTTGTAACGCCCACTGAGGTAGACAGTTACAAGTATTAGTGTTTCCATTTTACAGATGAGTAACCATTTCAGAGAGATAAATGCCCTGCTCACTTTAGTAGGCATGAGAACCAGGATTCAAATGCACATCTCCTGGCTCCAAGTTTAGCATCCTTTAAGGCACTATATGTTGTATTTCTTCTCATCATTTCTGGGACTAAGTGAGAAGACTGAGATCTTAGATGGAAGCTGGCAACTAGCCAACTCTGGGGAAACAACTCTGAGGCATCCCCCTGTCTTTTGATTATTCTGTAATGGTTTTCCTGACATTCTACACATTTAAGAGCTTCTGCATACTTTTAAAAATATCTATAAGAATCAATAGATAATGGCGCATTCCATTGGGGGATACTTCTTGGAAGGGCGAGTTATGTCCTAACAATGGACATTCACTTATGAAGATGTTTTAAGGTCAGAGAACATATGCGTCATATCTTTTTCTCCAAAATAGGAGAGAATGAAACCTACAGCTTTGAAAAGAGAAGACTCAGAAATAAAACCAGATATTTATGCACCATGGAGAAAACACCACCATCATGGAGCAAGTCACATGAAACACACCTCAGATAAAAGGAAGGGGCAAGGCATAACATGATAAAGGTTAATAACCTCTCTGCTACCTGGTAGCTTCCTCATTTAATCAAATCATCTTGTTAACTAGGTGATAAAATCTATTACTTTAGTTACTGAAGGCTATGATGCACCAGTAGACCACTCACGTTGTAGTTCTGAAAGGACCCCACAGGTGAGTCTGCCTGGCCTTGACTTCCCTGACCAAGTGGGCATTCCCAGCCCTATCTCTCTGCTCCACATTGCTCCTGACTCTTGGTGCTTGGCCCCATGTGGAGAGTGGGGATTGCTTCCCCTTCATTCTTTCCTGAACAGGACTTCAGTTAATCATGGAACCAGGCAGGGAGCTTGGGACAGGAGGAGGAGGAAACAAGAGAGGGGTTTTGTCACAGACCATTTTCTAATCATAGCTGATGGGAAAGAGAAAATATAAGCAGCTCAAGAAACCCTCTAAAACAACTCTCAGACCCCGGAGGGGAAGTTGGGGGCTTAGGCCAGACAGAACAAGTATGAAAAATGCCTTTTGGGTCCCAGGGAACTACTGGCTGTCATGAGGTCCAAAGCTCCACGCAAGGATGGACTGGCTACTCTCCAAGAAAGAATACCGAGGGAAAGCTTTCAGACTGAAATTAACGCTAAGTGCACTGGCTGTCCCCTGAACTGGAGATGCAAGTTCCCAGGGAAATTGGTCTATTTTAAAAGGACCGAAAAAAGAAAGAAAGAAAAAAAACAAGTGATAACAGACAAAATCTCATAGGAAAGAAGAGGTTAAAGAAACATGGCTCCCAGTCAGGAGATAGAAACATCCTTCTCTGTACTTTTGTTTGCACCAGTGGTCCCCTGTGTCTAGAAGGAACTCCTATCTCATTTCTATCTCAGAATTCCTAGATTTTTTGAGGAGTGCAACTCAATGCCACCCCTTACCTGAGGTCTCTCCTAACTCTTGTCATCCCCCTCAGTTTTTAGGGGTTTTGCCTTCTGGAAATTATTTTGTATCACTTTATGATTTATTCGTATTTGCATTTTTAACATTATACATACACACACACACACACACACACATGTTCTATCTCCGTAGTAGAACATGAGCTCCTTGAGGGCAGGAGCAGGTTTGTTTATTTGTTTAATCCCACCAGTATCTTGCGCACAGAAGGCACTTAAAATTAAAGAAGGCAATTTAAATTGACTAGAATTGAAGTAGACATGCACACTTAGCTTCCCCAGACCAGATTAACTTCTCTGAATTCATACAAAGATTTTGGCAAATTGGAACCAAATAATAGCTGGAAGGGTCCATAGACACTCTTTAAGCCAAGCTTCCCTAACCGTTTTGTGGGTCATGGATCCTTTTGGTAGTCTAATGAAATCTGTGAATCAACACTCCCCAAAAATAATGTTTTTAAATACATAGAAGAAACAGTATTACAAAGGAAATAAATTATGCTAGAATACAGTTATCAAAATATTTTTAGAAACAACTTTATGGACCCAAGATTAAAAATTTATGACTTGGTCAACTCCATCATTTGACAGAGAAGGAAACTGAGGCATAATAAAAGGAAATGGCTTACTTGAATTCAAACAATGGCTGAGTGCTATGACCCATGTCCAGAGGCTGAGGCTGGTGGATCTCTTGAGCTCTAAAGTTCTAAACTACAGTCAGCTGAGCCAGTGGGATGTCCACATTAAGTCTGGCATCAATATGGTAAGACCTGGGGGAGCAACAGGATGGGCATGAGTCAGACTAAGGAGAAGTCTTATTTTTCTTGCCCACTCCCTTTATTCCAGCAGCCCAATCCCCTCATCAATATAGAGTCCCCAAGCCAGGAACATTTTCTTTTCTGATTTGCCCTACTCAGGTATGATTCTTCTTATCCCCATCCCTTATGGTTATAACTTTAATCCACCTTGAAGATAAATAAACTGAGAGGTCCAAAGACAATTTTATTCACATGGAGTAGAAGTGGATGAAAGATTCAAAACATTAAATTCACAGGACAAAATGGAGAACATGTGGTTAGACAGTAGTTCATTTGACAAAGATCTGGGAATTTGGAGAAACTCTGGAAGACTCATATGAACTGATGCCACACAAAATGACAAGAACCAGAATTATTTTCATAATGACCAGAATAGAATTAAATGAAAACAACATTGAAAGATTTTAGAACCCTACTGAATGAAGCAACCAATCATGACTGCAGAGGACTGATGACAATACATGCTTCCCATCTCTGGAGAGAGAAAGGATAGGCCAGAATTACAGAATGAGACATTTGTTTTTTAGTCATGGACAAACATTTTTTTTTTGGACACACTTACTCACTATAAGGGAGGGTTTCAGTTTAGGAGAAAGTTGGGGAGGAAGTTGTAGGAAGTGATAGTAATGTTTAAAAAGAAAGAACGGCAGTAATAAAGCATTCAAGAAACTCTCGAGGAGTCACAAAAGTCAACAGGATCTTCAGTTCATGTGTAGAACTAAGGAGGTAATGTTCTCACTGGATTCTGCCCAAGTCGAACCATACTGGATTGTGAGGTTCAGTTCTGGGTACCATATCTTATAAAAGGTCATTGATAAGCTAGGAATAATCCAGATGAGGGCTATAAGGATGGTAACATGACTAATTGAAGGAAATGTGGAGAGGAGATTTAGGTTGAACACAGTAGCTGTCTTAAGGTATTTGAGCTATAGCTTGTAGGAGAGGAAAGGGAGAGTTGTTCCAGTTGCTTATGGATGATGGTACAACTTCTTATATTGTTTTTTTTTTATCATGCTAAATAAAGTCTGCTCCACATTTGATATATGTATATTTTTAGCTTGATTGCTTGCATGGGAGGCAAAGTCTTCTTTTCCTTTTGTTGTAGAAACTCAGAAATGAGCCAAAGTCTGATATTCCCAGGGAAAACCCTGGTTGTGGATCATAAACCAAAGAGAGAAGTGTGAGAAGACAACAAGCTTGAACCCAATCCATGCAAACCCAGATTCTTTGATTCTGAGTAATGGGTTATGCCAGTTACTTCACCAGTGAAAAAGTTCTAGATGCCTCTGATTAGAGCTTGGCTTTTGTCTGAGACAAAATAGAGGCTTCTGTTCTGGTCAGGACCCTATCTATGAACAATGGAATGTCTTAGCCCAGAGCTAGAAAAAACTGGGGCTCAGTAAGTCCATTATTTGCATTCTGGAGTCTAAGGAGCTACACATACAACCAAGGGAAATCATTCCCTTCGAAGTCTACAAGTGCGTGCAGAAGCCAAGGGAGTTAATCAGTAAGTTAGAAAATCTAGGACAAAGTCTTGCAATACAAGCCCTCCTAGTGGTGCCTAGTACTCTCACATTGGCCCTTTACTTCTCCCACTTACTGCCTCCTACCAGGCTTAAACCCTCTAGTTTCAAGCTCCCAGGCCTGTCTCCCCAAACAAGACTGATCTTCAGGGCCTAATCCTAAATCTTAGAGGTCAATAATAGGTTCAATTGAATTCATCTGATAAATGAATTTCTTAGAATCAGTTCTTAATATGCTATCCCTCCCAGGGCATGTAATGTCCTAACTCAGTTAAAATGCCTAGTTATCTTTCTGAAGTTCCCTTAAAAATGAGACTGATGCTGGGAATTCAGGTACTGAGACTGGACAGTGAGGTCTTCCTACTAAACTACAGGAATTTTTGTTGTTGTTCAGATGTTTTAGTCATGTCCAACTCTTCATGACCCCATTTGGGGTTTTCTTGGCACAGATACTGAAGTGGTTTGCCGTTTCCTTCTCCAGCTCATGTTACAACTTTGAGAAAATTGAGACAAACAGGGTTAACTGACTTGCCCAGGGTCACACAGCTAGTAAGTGTCTAAGGCCAGATTTGAGCTTGTATCTTCCTGACTTCAGGTCAGCAGCCACCTAGCCACCCTAGGGGGATTTTTAGCAAGTTCTAAATACAAAAAGACAGTCACCTCCTCTGCTGATGTGGGCTGATACCTAACATGTCTCCTTTGTATTCTGGAATTATTCTTAGAATAGACAATTCTCATTGTCATGGTAACCAAAGGGTCACTACACCATTGGCTGGAGAGTTGAGATGGGCATATAGGTATGCATAAGAATCTGATTAAATAGATGATAATAAGAATGCCTCCTTGGAGGAGACACTGGCTGTCATTATTGTCCTTAACATAATATATTAATTTTTTGATTCTTTATTTTGTGCCCTCATACTCTAACATGGTGCCAGGCTCTTTGATAAGGGCAAACCTGCCTGCCTCTTTAACACTGCATCATGCTAGTTATCCCTGAATTATGCCCATAGACTTGGCATTTAAAATTAAGCTAGCAGGACACATGTATATTGCTTTATAATTCGCAAAGAGCTCTTCTTATGTCATCGCATTAACTCATCACCACAACCTTTTGACAAAAGTGCCATGATGACTCCCATTTTATAGATAAGGAAGCAGAGGTTCAAAAAGTTTAAATGACTTGTCATGGGTGGCACAGCTAGTGTCTAAGGCTGGATTTGAACTCAGGTCTTTCTGACTTCCAGTGCTTTAATTACTATGCCACCTGGCTGCTAAATAACTAGAAAGAAAAAAAGAAAGACCCTAAACTAACATGGCCAGAAAAAGTTGGTCAGACACACAAACCAATTAAATCTCATCTCTTGGAGCGCTCAGTTCAGTTCAGTGGTCCTGAGGCCACCCCAGAAAGCAATGCAAGAGGGAGCCATGTGGCCCCAAGAGGTGAGAGAAATGCATGGCCCCATACATAGAAGTAAACCAAGGTAGTGATGGAACACATAGAAGTTTCTGGGCCAAACTGAGAATTGACAGAAGAGCATTGACCAGTGGTAGAGTCAAAGTCACAAGGAGACAAGCAGAGCAATTCTGACAGCAAAATCCCTAGATCTGAGGAAGAGTTCAGGGGGAGATTACTGACAGGGGAAGAAGACCTAGAGAGGCTCAGGGGGCTCTTAGCAGGTTCTACCCTGGCGTGGTTTCTACACTAGACCAACAAGACTGGTTGTGATCTCCAGTGGGAATTAGCTAGCTGTAGGAGTAAGACCCCATGAGGCAGAGACAGGAGGCACCATGTGCCAAGTGAAGTCAAACCACCACCATCTCCCCTGAGATCCTGACAGAGATAGTCCAAGACCCTGAACCCAAAAACCCTAATAGCAATGCTCCCAGCCAAGTGCCCTCAGCCATCCTCCTGGGCAGTAGCACCGGTGAGATGCAGCCTGGACTGTACCCACTGCTTCTGTATAGAACCACAGCTACCTAGAAAAAATTTCTCACCACCAACCCCTTGGCATCATCAAATGGTTCAACATCAGAAACTGACAGCATTTTATCAGTGCAAATGAGAACAAAGAAGAGGTTTTACCATCGACTTTGCTGCTATCCCCCTAAAGACCATGGGACCTGTCCATCTGACCTGCCTCTGAAATCTTCCCATTATGTGTTATCTGCCCCATTCAGACATGAGGTCTTTGAGAGTAGGGCCTGTCTCATTGTTCTTTGTATCCCTAGCACTTTTCACAAAGTAAGTGCTTCATAAGGGCCGCTAGGTGGCAAAGTAGATAGACTTCGAGGCCTGAAGTAAGGAAGGCTCAACTTCCAGAATTCAAATCCAGATTCAGACACTTCTTAGCTATGTGACCCTGGGCAAGTCCCTTCACCCTGTTTGCCTCAGCTTCCTCATCCATAAAATGAGCTGGAGAAGGAAATGGCAAACGACTCCAGTATCTCTGCCAAGAAAACCCCGAACGGGGTCATGAAGAGTTGAATACGACTGAAATGTCTGAACAGCAAAATGTTTAATAAACACCTCATTCATTCAACCTCATAGCTGTTTATTGGAAGAACCCAAAAGGTTTGGTATTTTATAGTGATAATAGCTGGACCCTGAACCTTTTAGCTTTTATGAGTTTGTAATGAACTAATTTAAAGATCAGTCAGAAAAACAAAAACACAGTTCATAAACAGAGACTAAATTGGGTAGTGGCTAGACAAGGGGCATGTGATTCAGGAAGACTTGGCATCAGGTCCTGCTTCTGACACATCCTGGTTGTGTAACCCTGGGCAAGTCCCTTAACCTCACATCTCCCTCGAGACTGTGAGTCTCAGCTCTGTTTTGGTAGAGGGAGTAGCCTAATAGGATTATCCCTCCAGAGCTAACCCCATTGCCTGGGACATGTTGTTCAGTCATCTTTCAGTCCTGTCCGACTCTTCATGACCCCATTCAGGGTTTTCTGGGCAGAGATACTGGAGTGGTTTGTCATTTTTTTCTCCAGATCATTTTATAGATGAGGAAACTGAGGCAAACAGGGTGAAGTGATAAGCATAGGGTCTTACAACTAACAAGTGTCTGAGGTGGGATTTGAACTCAAGAAGCTACGTCTTCCTGCATCAAGGCCTAGGATGAAGGGGAGGTCTAGGTGTCACCTCGCTGCACCTAGGACATAGTAGGTGCTTAATAAATGCCTCTTGACTGACTCACTAGAGCATGAAAGGACAATAGAGACTATTCCACCCCCCTATTTGATTCCTTATCTTTGATACTGAAGGCCAGAGAGGACCTCTGTGGATTCCCTACAGTGAACTCAGAGATGTGTACGGAAATAACTATCATAAAACAAAATATTCCTGACTCACTTGTAAAGAAGAACCCTCATTACGTTCTCCATGGTGTGCTTCCATATTGGTTATTGATCTTACGACGCGAATCGTTATCTATCTTTTCCCCTTGAATCTTTCACAAATCCTTCACTAGTAATTGGCTAAGCCCCTTTGCACCAGGTAGAGAATTACCCAGCATGAGATCCTTTGCCTCCAAGAACACACAGAAATGACCAGGACTAAGCAGATAAATGTGGAGAAAACACTCCCAACTTGCTTGCTGTGGACCAAGATGGGATTTTCAGACCCACAAGGGTGAGGAGATGTCCTAGAACATGCTCGTACCAGTATTACCTCCCTTCTTAATACATGAGGTTCCCAGAGCCCAGACTTAGTTTGAATCCACACCATCCCAGGATTGACTCATCTACAGTAAAGACCCCAGGAATATGGCTGGGTAACAAGTTGGAATCCTAAGGGTTTGGGCAGGAGGGGGATGCTCTTGGGTTAGGTGAAGGAAGAGTTGCCTGTCAGAAGTCCTCTAAGGAATCTGCTTAAATGAGTAAAAAGGATGCTTCTCATTAGAATGTCAATTACCTTCATGTTCAAAAGGCATTTCTATTATACCAAGAAAGTTTGTTTCTTAACCTTATATGTTCCCCCAAATCTAGTTTCTCTTAATATGATTATTAGGATGTTTTGTGTTTTTTTTTTAGTTGGATATTTTTCAGACATAACAGAAGGAAAACAATCAGGTGTGCTGAGCCTGGGGAGACCTAGGTTAGTCTAGTGTAAGGTCAAAGGTCTTGCTCTGTGACCTTAGGCAGGTCACCTCTATGGGCTCCCCTTTCCTTGTCTGTAAAATACTGATCGTAATTCTTGCAGTACCATCCTCCACAGGACTGTGTTGGGGAAAGTGCTTTGTAAAGCATGAATTACTGTGAAATGAAGACTAAAAAAAAGAAAATATACATGCACACATATAAGCACACAAATAGTGGCTTAGTGTAAAAACAATTTTAATTGGCCCATGTCAGTTTAGGGATTTCTGATGGTAATCATGATATCATAGTTACTCACAGGTCATAAAGACCCAAGGTCCTAAGACTTCTTGGAATCTGCAAAAATGAGGGTGTGATGGGACCAACAAATTCTCTAGGCAGAAGGAAAAGTCAAAATGACTAAGAGCCAAGATACCACCCTGGGGAACAGAAATGGGCCATGAGTAAGACAACCACACCCTGGACTCTCTCTGCCAAGAAATAGAGGGACTGCCAGGGGACAGATCTATGGGAAATATTCTTGTTCAAAGAATGTCAGAACTTTAAGAGGCCCTAGAGTTCAATGGAGTCCAATCCCTTTCTTTTATAAATGGGAGAACTAAGATTGAGACAGGGAAACGTTCTTGACCTAGGTCATAGAATGAGTCAATGGAAGAACCCAGGAAAGACAGATCTGTAGGTTATCAAAGATGTGAGCCAATTTAACTCTCCTCAAATACAACTCCCTCATTTTATAGGTAAAAAAAACCTGAGACCCAGAGGAAGGGAAGTAGGGTCTCCCTGTCCCACAGCTAGTAAGAGCTGGGATTTAGTCCCAAGTCTCTTGATTTCTGTTCTATGAGTCTTGGCCATAGGAACATAGATCTAGAACACAGGGACCCTCTCTTCTCCCCCTCATTTTACATATGATGAAACTGAGGTCAGAGACTTGAAATAACCTGACCAAAGTCACACACAAAATAAGCAACAACACCAGGATTTGAATCCAGGTCCTCTGATACCAGAGCCTGTACCCTTTCCCCTATATACCACCTTGCCTCCCATGATTCACATCTAAGATTCTTAACTCTAGTCCAGTGTCCCTCCACCATTCTCTGCTCAGATTCCATTTATTTCTAAGATAAATCATCCATAATGAGAATTGTCTGTGAGGTTGGGGGCAGGAGGAGAATGAGAGTGGGGGCGGGGTTGTAAAAAAATCCAGCTAAGTCATCTGATAAGAGTCAGAGAACACAGAGTATGATATGGGTCAAGCTAGGAAACTCAATGACAATACTAGGCATTGGTCTAGGTAACCATGGACTAGGTATCCATGGTTACGGAAGCAAGAAAGACCAAGGTCAGAGCATACTCAGTGCTGGCTGCTGATCTATATTTGAAGATCATGGGATTTCAAGTTGAAAACTCTAATACAGTGGAATACATCTAGTCTGTCCTCAGTGAAATTAGAGGCCATGTAGCCCAACCAATCATGGAGAGATGATGTGGTATAAGAAGACTATTGTATTTAGCATCAGAGGATCTGGGTTCAAATCTTGGACCCTGTGACTTAGGGTGAATCCTAACTTCTCTGGACCTCAGTTTCCTCATCTATAAAATGAACTGGAGAAGAAAGTTGCAAATCACTTCAGTATCTCTGCCAAGAAAACCCCAAATGGGTTCATAGAGAGATGGACACGATTGAAACAACTGAACAAGGCAAGATTTCCAAAGCACTGTAAGGTTTATAAAGTACATTTTTGCCAAGAAGTCTTTGAGGCAGATAGTGAAATTATCATAAATCTTTCCCCCATTTTACACAGGAAAAAGTGGTAAGCCATTTATCCAAATCATACTGCTAGAGATGGACTTGAATCCAGGAGTCACCATTCCAAATCCAGCCTTCATTCCATGACCCTGACTCAAAGTAAGAGTAGTATGTGCAAAACATACTGGTTTTGAAATCAGATGGTCTGGATTCAAATCCTCTGTTCACTACCTGTGTGACTTTGAGTAAGTCATCTAACCTTCTCTGGACTCAGTTTCCCCATTTGTAAAAATGAAGGGGTTGGAGTAGATGGTCTTGAGGCTCCCTTTCTCTCCTAAGACCTTCCTACCTACTGCAGGCTCCTAAGATCAAGGACCTCATCTTATGTTTTGCTGAATGCCCCACCACCACCACCCCACCTGCCCTTCATACTTTAAAGGCTTCATCAGGGTTTGTTCAATAGTACTCTCATCAGTCTTATTTCATTTAGTCTTCATAGTTCATAACTCACCAATTAGATCAGAACAGCCATGTGTTTTATATACCCATATAACAGGCACAGAAACTGAGACCAACCCTAAGGTCATACAGCACACAACAAGGCCAGCATTAGAACCCAGACCTTTAGACACTCACTTCAGTGTTCTTCCACTCCCCCACAGAGAAGTGATAAAAAATAGATGTGAATGAGGACAACAGTAGAGTATGATCTCTTCTAGTGTTTCCCTAGAGTCTAGACCAGGGGAAAAAATCCAGAAAAGGAGGCTATTCAAAGTCTGGGTATTTAAACAGTATAAAGAGCACAATTCCCTTCCCATGGGTCACTTTCCATTCCCAGGAAGGGAGCTAAGTAGCTCAGAAATAACCAGAAATTCTGACTCCTAGTACGAATTTAGTTGAGACATGTAGAGGACAGTCTGAACCAAAGAGGACAGAGCCAGATTATTCTCCATGTACACCAGCCACATACCTACTCTGCCTTCATCTTCTGGCGAAATGCAGAAGGGAAGATGAATGGTAGTGAGCATTAGAGAAGGAGTGCTATGGTGACTGGACCCTCCTGACAGTCCTGTATTCCCAGAGGGGGTGGGGCAGCTGCACTGTGCAGTAAAGGACCACACATACCTCGGGGCCCAGGAATGACAAACCCAGAGGAGTCCTACATGGAAGCACATGTATCACCATCCTCCAGATGCCAGCACCTTGGAACAAAGCCTTAATCACTACATTCTAATTACACCTCTGCCCAAATATTCTGGCTTCCATGTGCTCCTAGTCTCACGGAATGATAGGTACATAGAGTTACAAGGAACATGGGAGATCCTCTAATCTTTTTCTCCAGAATCTATTCCTTATTGCCTGAGGGCCTGTTGGCATAGCCTGAGATTCTCGACAAAACTGAGAACAGCAGCAGAGTTAGGGGTGAGGAGGCAGGAAAAGATTGGAAATGACAGGGGGCCATGAAAACTCTCTGATGTGTTTATTGATGGTCTCTGACAAGTCAGACAACAGGCTCTCCTTTCAGCAAGGTACAAGTGGATCAGAGTACCCAAGCAGAAGATGATGACTAAAGGCATGACACCTTTCTTTAGAATGAGCCCTGGCTTTGGTTTAGGAGTTGGATTAGGTACCAGGATCATAGGCCTGGAACCAAAAGAGACCCCAGAAGCCATGAGCCCTGACTCCCCTCACTTCACAGGTAAGAAATCTGAGGTTCAGGTGGTTAAATTGCCAAGATCTCAGAGGCAGTGTCAGAGACAGTATGTGAACCAGCACCATTCCCTCTGAACCATGCAGACATAGTCTGTCCATTCTCTCAGAATTTGCCCTTCTAGTTCTGACAGTCCACGGATTAAGTTCCTTTCTAACTCCAGACAATAATTCTATCACTTCTAGGGTCCCTCCTTCCTCCTTCCTCTGCCAGGCTCCGACAGTGGCTCCCCACAGTCACCATTTTTCTTCTGAATCCAGCCTGGCTCATGGGGCAAGGCAGGTACCATCACTGGAGAGGGCAGCGGGGTGGGTAGCAGTTTCCCAGCTGAGGTTGGAAGCTGGATTGTTTGAAGACATATGGCATCCCAAGTGTAACAGATAGTCGGATCTCAAGGGGAAACCATTGTTCATTCATCTGGACCGAGTGACATTCTTTATGCAAGAATAACTCTTGATTAAAGGGTGAGTTTTAATGGAAACTAATTAGGCCAGCTCTTTAGCCTGGGCATAACGATCAAATGAGCTGTCGCGCTGTACCTGATACAATGATCTCGCTCGGTACAAGATTTTATTCCTTGGCAATTACACTCCCACGTGGCCCGGCATGTGTTTATTGCCTGGAGCACACATGTCAAATTAAAAAGCAACTAATTCACCTGATATTTAATTATTGCCTCGTACTACAGACAGCCAGGGAATGTCAAAGCTAACCACCCTGCTTAGGAGACTCAGGAACTAAAATCTCCTTCTTCAGCAAAGAAGCAAAAAAAAAAAAAAAAAAGGAAGAAAGAAAAAATTATTTAAAAAATAGAGATGAAATATGTATGGACTTCTATAGTTTCTTATTCAGCGGCCTCGCAATTCTGTTACAAAACCTACTCTCCCCAATCTTGAATAATTTACCATTGCTGCTTCCTACTGAAAGGAGATTCAGCAGAGGAAGGGCAGCAGGCAAAGGCATCCCAGACAGCCAGCTCCAATGACGAGCTAGATTTGTTTCTTCCCATGATTAATGTGCTTACCCAACTCGGTCAGAGTGAAGCTTTCAACCACTGTCCCTCTGCCACTAACAGTCTCTGACAGGTAAGACAGGAGGCTCTCATTCCATCTGAGAACAGACAGGCCAGGGTACCATTGAGAGAAATGGTCACACTCTTCTGAACTTGGAGGGGGAGGAAGAAAGAAGACACCCTTAACTTCCCTTCCTCATCCCACAACTCAACTGGAAAGTTTTCCAAAGTCACACTCCAACTAATAAAGGCAATGTGTCTTGGTGAAAAGAGTACTGAGCTCGCATCTGGAAGGTCTGGATTCAAGTCCCAGTTCTGCCACTGACTTGTTATGGCACCTTGAAGCAAGTCAAGTATAACACTATACTTTCCCACTTTCATACTCAGTTTCCTCATCTGTAAAATGAGAGAATCAGACTCAATAAACCTTTCTAGTTTTGAACTTCCAAGTTTTAGTGTCAATGAAATTAATCTGACCCCAAGTAGGGAGAGAGCAGGAAAGAGATTAGAGAGTCAAATGACAATTTGAGAAAGGAATCCATACAAAAAAAATAAAATTTTCCCAGTTTGACTAACGATTTCATTGATATGAGGAAAGACTTCATATGGAAACCATTATAGATCATCAACTCCTCCAACGTAGTCATAGAATCCAAGATCTAGAGGTGAAAAAGTCCCCTAGGTGAACCTCCTCATTTTGAGAAATGAGAAAATGGAGGCTCATGATTTATACACTTTCACTCAGGTCACCAGGAATTGAACTTGGATCTTGTGCCTCTGAGTTCAGTATTCTAAGCCAAGACTCCTTCCTCCGAACCTCAAATGCCTCCTTTAATAGCCAAGTGTCCCACCTTACTTTTCCTGTCTATGCCTTATATGGAATGGAGCAAAGTCCAGCAGAATCCCTTGGGCCCATTAGTGTCCTCTCAAGGAGTAAGTTTCCATATGCCTTGGATGGTTGTACTCCAACAAAAGGCATCTAATTACCCATAATCTTAATTGCACAGTCTAATACTAAAAACCCTTAATAAGAGAGCTTTTGTATTTACCAAACTACACAGCTCGTGAAAATCCCCTCCAAACATCTGGCAGGAGGCCCGGGCACAGGAAGTGTGGCTAGAACCTCTAATGACAGTAACATGTAAACAAGTGTTTGGTTTCCACTGATAATCGCTTACTTCCAGCGTCAGGCTTACCCAGCAGGCGTAAGCAACACACAACCTCCCTGAGACCCCCTGAGCTAGGGATCCTACAGGCTCCACCAGTGTCAGATCACAAATGAGAGGGTGAAGAGGCCAGAAGAGAAGGAACCCTGGCTGTAATTGCTATCGCTCTACGATGGATTGTTTCGCTCTTGCACCTCAAGGCCCATACCCACTTCCCTCGGCTAAGATACCTCTGATGGGCATGGTTGGTGTTCTGTCTTTGCCCATCACTCTTCTCACTTTGCTTTATTGGTCTTGAAATAAATATCATTTAATCAGATCACCCTTGTGTTTGGGTCCATAGCTAGCCTAATTTTGTTTTCCTTTTTTAATTTTTATGAATATCTTTTGTTTCTGTCTCCTCTTCAATTCTACCTCTTCCCCTTCCCTAACCACAGAACCATCCCCTCTAACAATAAAAAAGGTGGTTCAGAAAAACTAGTCAAAAAAATCATCTGAATCTGATGGTATGTTCCGGTCCCTCATCTCTAGAAGGAATTGAAGGAGGTGCATTTTTTTTCATTTCTTTTTCTTTAATTATTTTTAAATTAATAAGCATTTATTTTTCTCTCCCCCACCTCCCCCCCACTGAAAAGTAAAATAAGATCAAAATCATTGGAACAAATATAGTCAAGCAAAATAAATTCCCACTTTGGCCATGTCTAAAGAAGACGTCTCCTTCCTAACTGTGAGTCCATCACATCTCTGTCAAGAAGTGGGTGGGATGTTTCATCTTGGAACCCATGAAATCATAGCTGGTCCTCATCTTTTCTTCAGGCCAAAATTTCTCATTATAACTACACAATTCATTTGGGAGGCTTTTTTTTCTTTTCATTTACATGGTCCTAGTCTTTGTGTATATCATTTTCTTATATCTGTTTAATTCAGTTTGCATCCTTTCATATGTCTTTCCATGTATCTCTATCACATTCATTGTTTCTCACCACACAATAGTAATCCATCACATTCCTGTACCTTAACTTGCCTAGCCATTACCAATCGATAGGTATCTATTGAGTTTCTAGTTCTTTGCTATTAAAAAAAACTCCTACTCTAAACATGTTGACATATATAACAGACCTTTCATTTTTGTCATTGACTTCTGTGATGAATATGCCTAGGAGAAAGATCAGTGGGTCAAAGGGGAGGAGAATATATTTGCTTTCTTAGCATAATACCAAATTGCTTTCAAGAATGCTTGTTCTGTGGCCTAACTTTCTAGAAAGAAAATACATATGCACACACACACACACACACATACACACATACTCATACACACACACACACACATAAAAAAAGCCATTTTTTAAAGTTACAAGAGCACTAGACTGGAAGTTGGGAGAACTGAATTCTCTAGAACTGACTTGAATCACTGCTCCCTGGGTATATGGGACCTTGGACACTTTCCTTCCTTTCTCTGGGGTCTCAGGTTCCCTTCAGTAAAATGGTAGTGGGAGTGGGTGGTAGCAGGGGAGGTGCACATGGACTAAACTCAGATCAATCTATTAAACAATTAACTGACTATATAAAATATATATCTTATGCATAATATGTATTATATTTATGTCTTACATATCTTGTATATTTTTATATATCATATTAAACATCTTATACTTTATATATTGTATATATCATATATTGTGTATTTATATATACTATATTTGTGTTATTATATATTTTATATAAATATGTATTATACCTAATACATATTTATATAAAATATATATGTTATACATTTAACTATGTAAGACATAAGGTATCTAATGCTGGGTTCTAGGATACAAAGACTAAAAAAATAAAAATAAGACAGTCACTACTCTCAGAGAGCTTACATTCTGCTAGGAGAGAGGAATATGAATAAAACATGTACACAAACTCAACTAAAATGTTGAATTGAATGTACACAGATCAATTAGCATTTATGGACAGTCTATTTACTATGTACCAGGCACCAAAGTGAGATGCTGGGAATATGAAAGCACAAAATGAAGTCATCAGTGCCTTCAATCCCCCATTTGATTATAAGCTCCTTGAGGGCAGGGACTATTTTTGGCCTTTTTTTGTATCCCCAGCACTTAGCATACTGCCTGGCATATAGAAGGAGCTTAATAAATGTTTATTGATTGATTCAAGGAATTATTGAGTGGGGATAAAGGAGTGAAGTCAACATCAGTGAAGGTTTGATAGACAAAATGCCATTTTAGCCGAGCCAGGATAAAAATAATGATTCTGAGAGACAAAGGTAAAGAGGAAGTACATTCCAGGCTCAGGGGAAAAAGCTCAGAATGTCATTCAGGGAGTAGCAAGTAGAGTCCCTAAAGGCCCTCTCATTCTATATTTAAAGGTCCTATCCAACTGTGATTGCATTCCAGGTTGTATGTTCTAAGGTTCCTAGGTTCCCTCCAGTTCCAACATTCTATGGACTCTCATATCCCAGAAATATAAGATACTTTGTCTTTCTTCTATGATATGCCTTTCCCAACAGGGGGTTGGTTCATTTACAAAATTGAAAACTAAAGCTAAAAACTTCACCTACTATCCATACTGATAGTCAGATACTGAGACAATTCACATCAAGGATTGTTTTCTCTTTAACAATGTCTGCCTGCTCTATCTGACCACCACGAGGACCAGCATGAATGCAGAAGATTTCTCATAGATGAACTCATGGAAAGCAATAAGATCTCCTGATAGCATCAGTGTTCATCAAAAGGAAATGCAAGAGTCAGGGTGACATCCATCACAAGCTTTACTGAATGCAAGTTCTCTTTAAAGTCGCCCTGATACCAAAATGAGTCCACTGACAAAGCATTGTGGGCCTTCATCATCAGAAGTAGTCTTGAGGACTGCAGGCTTTAAAACTGGAAGAGATATTGGGTCAACGGACTTCCAAAGGATTAATGGATAGATTTCAGGGTCTCTGTGAACATGGACGTGGAAAATACATTTTTATGTCAATTTTACTAATTTCTTTTGTAATTCCATGTATTTTACTTTACATATTTAAAAACTATTCTGAGAAAAAGTCCATAGTTTTCACCAGACAGCTCCAGGGGTGTATGATACAATATAAGGCTAAGAATTCTTGACTTAGAGATCATTGAGCCCAGGGATCTGCATTTAAGCTGCACACACCCCCAGAGGGCAAAAGAATCTTATTTAGGAAGTACAGAACATTTTTTGGTAAATAATTATGTTATCCTTTTGAAACCAAAGCTATGAAAATGAAGGTCAATGGTTCAAAACTCACTTTACTATAGTGCTTAGGTGGTGCCGTGGATAGAATATCGAACCTGAAGTTGGAAAGACCTAAGTACAAATTCAGCCTTTACAAGCTCTGTGACCCTGGGCAAGTCACTTCATCACTGGCTACCTTAACATCTCCCTCCTTAAAATGAGGATAATAACAGCATCTACCTCCCTGGGCCATAGTCAGGACCAAATGGAATAATATCTGTAATAGTGTCTTGCTGATCATTTGTGCTTAATAAATGCTTGTTCCTTTTATTTCCCTTCCCTTCCCTTCCATGGAAAAGATGCCTGAGATTGTTTCCAGCTGACCTTTGCCCAGGCCAGACCACTTCTGGATGATTACAGTCAGGTCTCAATACCACATTTGAGGAAAGTTAATCAATAGGCTGCAACATACCCAGAGAAGAAAAGCCAAAGTGCGGAATAGGCTAGAAGCTGAGTTATACAAGGGTAGGTTGCAAAAATTGGAATTATTCATCCTGGGTGAGGGTCACTACTTACAGGAAGCTCTCCTTACTGCATTTACTACTCCCAATTCACTATTTATTTTGCATGTAGTCTTCCTTCATTCCTATGGGGTACAATGAAGGGCAGAAACTGCCTAGCTTTTGTATTCCTTTTTTGCATTTTGCATTTACCAGGACCTGGTACACAGGAGGTGCTTAATAAATGCTTGCTAATTCATTCACTGAGATGAGAAGATTTAGGGATGTCATAAGAGTTGTCTTTAATATTCTAAGAGTCCTCATGTCAAGTAGGGGTCAGATTTGCTCTGCTTGGCCACAGAAAACAACCATAAACAATGAGAATAAGTTGCCCAGTGGAAGTCCTAGCTAGGGCTTCTCATTTCCAAAGCCCAGGTGATCTTCCAGACTGAAAGAGGAGACCCACTCCAGAGACCTGACAAATGAAAAGCCCCTCTCTAGATCTGACTCTGAGGAAAATGGACAGCTCCAAGAAGACCAGTGCTGAGTACCAAAGGCCACTTCCTGGTTTATTGGGCTATCTTCACCTAATTTCCTTTGCACAGACTGGTCCTTCTACCTCAAAGGTACTCTCTCCTCACCTCCTCTTCCAGTCATGCGATCCCTCCTCATTGCCACCAATCTTTCTAGGGCAGTTGTCACTAACCAATTTATATCATGAATCCCTTTGACAGTTTGGTGAAGCCTTTCTCAGAGTATTTATCATCCACATTGATAGTTGAAGGAAATTCTAAAGTGCAGTTAAAGATTAGTAAGAACAGATGTAATTTTTCCTATACAAATTCACAAGACCCTGAAATCTATTCATTGACTCCTTAGGGTTCCATGGAGCCCTGGTTAAGAGCCTGGGATTCATCATCTACGGATTCTAAGCAATATACTCTAAGTAAAAATACAAAATAACTTTAAGTGGGAGAGTCCATCAATTAGACCTAGAGGATCAGGAAAATTTCAAGGCAAAGCTGGGGCACTTCTGTCATGGGATCTGACAATGGTGAATCCCTCAGGACAACATTGTAGGTACAGGCTGTTTCATTTTTGTCTCTGCAAACCTGGTACATTTCACAACACTTTGCACATAGCGATGGTTCATTAAAGATTTCTTGGATTGAACTGAATGCAATAGAGAGATTTAAGCGCTGGAAATAGAAAGAATCTCTGACTCATTAGTGGTGGTCTTTCTTTCAATGGGGTCCCTTCAATAGTAACAAGCTCTGGCTCACTGGAGGTCTGCCTCTGGAGGTCAGGCAACTACTGATGGGATCAACATGGTGAAGCATAATTCTTGTTCAGGTAGATGCATGTTGGACTAAACAGTGTCAGAGATCCCTTCTGATTTGAGATACTAGGAAGCTATCAAGCCAACAGTAAAGGAAGGCTGGAGGGCCACAGGCCCTGTGGGGAGGACAGCCCTACCCTCAAAGGGCTCTTGCCAGAGACCCCAAGAAGTCTTTCATAGATATCTCTTTGGATCCAGTGGAATCATCAGCCTGGATTCATTAGCTGCCTGACATTACAAGTCTGTGATTGTTTAATTTCCATTTTAACTGCTGCCTCCACCCATAACGAGCACTCATAACTATGTTTTATATAAAGCACATTATGCTTCTGCACAGTGCCCATAAATGGCTGGTGATTATTGGCTGTGTTAAGAAGTCAGCAGTGCCCCCATCACTGGTCCCATCTATGGAAAGAAAGCAAAGTCAGGCAGAGGGGTAATTGATGACTATCAGAAGTGAAGGCCAAAAAAGCCATCAATGAAACGTCCTTAGAATCATACCATTTAGCTGGATGTGGTGACGGACACCTGTAATCCTTGCTAAAGTTCTGAGTTACAGCACGTTAAACTTGAGTTTCTCAAGTCTCCTACTAATATGGTAAGGAGGGGCAGAAAACAAGGAACTAGGAAGGCTGAAAGGTCCAGGTCAGAAACACAGCAGGTCAAAGTTCCCCAGTCAATCAATAATGGGATCAGCCTATGAGCAGTGGTCACTGCTTTTTGAGCCTAGGAGAAATAGGGATGCCTAGTATAAAAAAAATAAGAAAAAAGAAAGGGAATGAGGAAGGAAGGAAGGAAGGAAGGAAGGAAGGAAGGAAGGAAGGAAGGAAGGAAGGAAGGAAGGAAGGAAGGAAGGAAGGAATTCAATTCTAGAATGTTACAACTGAGAAGAGCCTTAGGGAGTTCACAACCTAGATCTGTGAACTTTTTATTTAAATTTTGACCACTATATTTCAATATAATTGATTTTCTTTGTAATCATATACATATATCTACATACATATAAAGATTCATTCATTCATATATATGATTTACACATGAAAAACACTATTCTGAGATGGGATCCTTAGGCTTCACCAGTCTGACAAAGGGATCCATGCCACAAAAAAGAACTCCTGCTCTAGAGCAATCTCTCAGGCCTCTGTAGAGGAAGGGACTTACCCAAGGTCATATAGCCATTCAATGGTAGGGCCAGGACTGAAACCCAGATCTCCTGACTCTCTCACCCCAGTGCTCTCTCTACTGCACAGACTCGGGACTGGGAGAAAAAATTAAGTCTAGGGGAGAATTGTTATCTGAAGATACTTTAGATTGTATATATGGTCATATTTTATACTTATACTGGATATTAAGAAATAATTAAAAATCCAGAGCTGTGTCCTTGGGCTGGGGGCGGCGTAGGGATGGCTACTGAAGAGTGCTCCTGGAGCAGTCCCATCATCACCACACAACTACTCCAGATACAGAGAGAAGCTGCTTTGTTCCCTATGATACCACTAGAGGTTGGGAGTAGGGTTGAGGGGAGTTATGCCTCATTTGGACCTCCTGCTATTGGATCTTGGGATGTAGAGCTGGGGAGTCCTTAGACGATTATCTAGTCGAAGGGTACTTAATGTTTTTTTGTTCTTCTGGGCAGGCTGGGGAACCCTTCTCAGAATCATATAATTAAATCCCTAAAATAGTGTATATAAGATTACGAAGGAAATCAATTATATTGAAGTACAGTGATAAAACATGTTGAAAAAAAGGTCATATTATCCAGGCTAAGAACGCTCCCACTCCTTCATTTTATTCTTGTGTCATTCAGTTGTTTCAGTCATGTCCAACTCTTCATGACACAATTTGAGGTTCTCTTGGCAAAGATACTGGACTGGTTTGCCATTTCCTTCTGTGTCATTTTACAGATAAGGAAACTGAGGCAAACAGGGTTAGGTGACTTGATCAGGGTCACACAGCTGTTAAGTGTCTGGGACCAGATTTGAACTCAGGAAAAGGAGTCTTCCTGAAACCCCCCTAGCACTCTACCCCCTGGGAAGCCCAGGGAAGTTAAGTGATTTGTCCCAGTTGACTCAAGTAGTATGTGGCACAGTCAGGTTCTCTAACCCAGTATCCACTACTCTTGCTACTACAGACTTCCCCTGGCATCATACAAAAGGAGACAGAGAAGATGGTGTTGGACCACAGTGGGCCCAAAGTGGGGAAAAATATTCCCTGATGCTCCAGTCCTGTAAAAGAGTTAAAGTAGATAGATCACAAAGAAATAAGAGAGTCAGGAGTAAATATGGCGCAATAAAATGGATTCTGGGGTAAATGCCCCAGATTTATACATGGGATCATAGATTTAGAGTTAGGAAGCCCCTTAGAGGTCATCTAACCCAACTCCCTTTTTTTACCAGTAAGAAAAGAGAGACCCAGAAATGCTAAGTGACCAGTTTCTTCTCCGGTCCATAGTTGGAGAGAAAAAAGCAGGCATTATTATCCCCATGTGGCAAGTAGACCTCTTTTAGGGCAGCTGAGGAGCTCTTTTTCAAGATACTATCTGTGGACCAGGATCCAAGTACATGAAAGTGAGAGCAGGGTCTTGTGGGGAAAAGAAAGTCATGAAAAAGGGAAGAGCTTCTGGAGTGTTGGTGGAGCTGGATAAGCAAGGGGTGTATTCTGCCAACTAGGTAATGAAAAATTCCTGAGGGGAGCTGGAATGATGTGGCTTGAAGAGTGTGGGGGAGTAACTCATCTAAGAGCTAAGAGATGGGGAGCTGAGACAGGGTGGACGCTGGGTCAGCAAATCCTGGGACGAGAGAGTGAGCAGACACTCCAGCAGGCTCATGAAGATAAGCTGATGTCCTCCAAAGAGGTCTTCATCAACCCTTCCATACACCTCACCTATCGGTGAGGATTTTCAGGGACTATGACTAGCCCTCTGGAAGAGAAAGAAAAAGGAAGAGGCACATTTTGCCTTAATTATAATTTGCTTTTATTATAACGAAAATGCTATCCAAGTTCCACGCTTTGTTAGACTGAAATACTTGCAGGTGAATGGGCTTCCCCTGGGGGAAAGCTGGTAATGAGATCAATTCAGATATTGCCATATTGCCAGGAGAACTTCTGGACAGGGGCTAATGGAAGAATATTATCATAAAGAACCCTTCAAGATGGAACCATGTGAGCCCAGAACTTCAGTAATGGAACATGGATTGTATTCATTTTGTTGGGAAGGTGATGCCCAGAGAGAAGAAATTATTTGACCAAGGTCACAAGTGACAATGCTGTGAATCAAACCCAGATCATAGGAGCATGGATAGAAGGAATCCTAGAAGCTTTTAAGGGAGTCCATACCATCCCTACTCCCCTGTCTATTCAGCAGATGAGAAAAATGAGGTTAAGTGAATTGTCCACACCAATGGTCAATGTCTGGGGTAGAATTTGAGCCCATGTCCTCCTGACTATCTATCCACTATACCATGTGGCCTTTAGGTTATTCAGTCTCAAGACAATGTGCATTCAATTAGATCACTTCAGCTCTCAGTGTCTAGGGCTATAATTCTTTTTTAAAACTGAACTTTATTTTTTTGTTTCTTTTTTTACATTCTTTTTTTAAATTTTTCATTTATTTTTTCCTCTTAAAGTATTTTGTTTTTTCTAGCTACGTGTGAAGTTAGTTTTCAACATTCATTTTTATAAGGTTTTGAGTTCTGCTTTTTTTTCTCCCTCTCTTCTTCCTCACCCCCCTCCCCAAGACGGCAAGCAATTTGACCTAGGCTATACATGTACAATCATATTAAACATATTTTCATGTTATTCATGTTGTAAAAGAAGAATCAGAACAAAAGGAAAAACTATGAGAAAGAAAAAAAGAAAATAGTGTGCTTCAATTTGCATTCAGACTCCATATTCCTTTCTCTGCATGTGGATATCCTTTTCCATAATGAGTCTTGTAGAACTGTCTTAGATCATTGCATTTAGGGCTATCTTCTTGCCTAGGGTAAGAAACATCCCAGGTTGAAAGTATTGATGATGCACCCTGGATCCTTTGAAACAGTGTAGTGGGGAGAGCCTTGGGCTGGATGTTAGGAGCAATGGACGATGATTCATGACTTACTTCCTGCATGATCATGCACAAATCAACCACCCCTCACCAGGTCTCAGTTTCCTTAGCTGTAAGGATTTAGACTAGAGGGCCTATAAAAGGTAATACCAACTCTAAAGTATACCCAAAGTCAAATATGAATTTCTTTTATAATAAATTCTGCTTTGAGATCATCTACTTGGAGATGAGTGTTTGTTTTCAACGAGGTACTGGAAATGGAAATAACAGTGCTCGTTTCCTCTTTTCCCAGTTCTGACTCTATTGTTTTGTGTGTTAAGTTCCCTTGGAGCTCTCAAATTCAATCATCTATGTTTCCTTGAAGCTCAGCCATTCTCTTTGGTCCTGGCTCTCAAATGTTTAAGGTCCCCCTTGGCTTTCACATTCTTCTCTGTGCCATGGTCCTTTCAACGTCTACCATTCTCCCTTCTATAGTCCCTCCCAGCTTGGAAGGTCTTATCAGTGATTCCCGTAACCCCTTGGCCTTCAATGAACCTTATCATACACTTTATTCAAAACTCAAAGGAAAAAGTCTTAAGTTTACCATGAAACATAAATAAAGTATTGAGTCTACCATGAATTTATACATAAAGAAGAATGAGATTAATTAATTTCAATTAAATAGCGTATCCCTTGACAAGCTTCTCTTGGGTTGGAGTGGGGGGCAAACGGGGGCCTATACCTTAGGCCTCTGTGTTCTAAAACCCCATTTCTGATCTGATATTCAAGACTCTCAGTCTCACTTGTTCCAGAGTTACCGTTAAATACCACTCTTAAGGAAGGATAACTTTCAGGACAGTAATTCCTTAGGATATAAATCCTAATGGTGCCCAGGTAGATGAGTTCCTAAATTTTGTCAGTCAGGCTGTTAAGGCTGGTGGAAGGCAACGGGAGAGGAAGGCAGAGGTCTTCCTCCATCAGAACCAGAACTGTCAGCTGGGACTTGGTCCCAGTACCCAGGCAGGGAGAAGCCATGAATTAGCTACTCAGAGAAACAGTGATTTTTGTAAACTGGTAGGCTAGTGCCACCAAGTGGTCATAAACCAAATAACAAATGGTGAAAGAAATAGCTCTGGACAGTGGAAAAGATTCTGGAAAACTGGGGCAACTTTAGATCTTGACAATTACTAGTTATATGAACTTGGGGAATTCACTTCTCCCCACCTCAGATTCATCTTATTTAAAGTGAGGATACTTAAACTACCTTCCTCAAAAGGCTGGGGTGAATGCACTTTATTAACCTTGGTTCAGGCTTGGTAGAAATGTGATCTCCTGGTTTTTTTAGAGCAAGAAAGGACCAATCCCCTACATTTACAGAAGAGGTACCTAACACCCAGAGAGGGTGGGACTGTGCTGAATGCCACACAGCCATTCAATAAAGAGTCATCAAGGTACTGTGGAAAGCATCCAGGATTGGCAGTCAAACAGATCTGGGTTTACTTAAATCCCAGCTCTACCAGTTACTAATTGTGTGATATTAAACAAGTCCTCTAATCTCTTTGGGTCTCAGTTTCTTTTTATGAAATGAAGAGGTTGGGCTAAATTACCTACAGTATCCTTTGCATATCTAATTTCATGAACCTAAGCGACAAAATAGAGGCTCCAACCCTTCTCATTCTCAACATGAAATTCCTCCCGTTTAGTCATCTCTAAATACTGATACTCCTCATAGGATGGAAAAGCACATTTAATGGCCCTAAATGTCATTCTTTTTTTGGACGGATAGTGAGTTTCCCTCTCTTGCCCAGCCTGGAAGCTCAGAGGCCGCTCACAAGCCTACTCTATTGCTAATAGGTAACAGAAGTTTTGACTTGTCTCATTTTTAACCTCTTCTTACAGCCTGGTGGACTCCAGTCTCATGGGTGCATCATGGTGCCAGACTTAGTGCAGACACCCAATCAGCTCTAGCCCTCCTGAAGCACAGAACTTCTGAACTCCAGCGATCCACCAGTCTCTGTTTCCCCAATAGTGGGGACTACACATCTGTAATACCCCACCCAATCCCTTCATAGCTGCAATACCAATACATATATCAATGTACATGTGACCTGGAACTTAAATATGAATGTATGTGTCTAGATAAAAATATTCATCTAGCAGTGTAGGGGAAGGAGAGCCAACTGGTCTTAAGAGTTCAAAAATAAAGGTCTAATCCCAGATGCACCATTTTCCATCCCTGAGGTCTTGAGTAAGTCTCATTTCTGAAACTCAGTTTTCTCATCTGTAACATAGAGATAATGAACCCGTATCTTTGTCTCATAGGGAAGTGATAGTCTCCTTTCCTATCCACTGCCCTGGGGAGACCCCTGGAGCATTATGTCAAGTCCTGTATAGCACATTTAAGAAAGAATGTTGACAGGCTGAAGAATTTCCACAAAAACACAACTAATTCAAGAAAGAGACTGGAAATTATGATCTGTGAGGATTGGTTGAAGAAAATGAGGATGTTTAACGTAGAGAAGAGAAGACACAGTTCCCATATTCAAGGATTTGAAGGTGACCAACGGAAGAGGGACCTTAGTCATCAATCACCTATTATTTATTAAGCACTTACAATATACCACTGCCATGTTTAGTACCTGGGATGCAGCAAAAAAAACAAAAACAAAAACAGCCCCTGCCCCCCAGGTGCTTTGACTCAAGGACTGAACAAGGACAAGATGATGGAAACTGCAAGAAGTTTCTTCTGCTCAATACTAGGATGAACTTTATAAAAATAGAATTGTCCAACCATCAAACAGATGGCCTCAATTAAGTGGTGAACTTTTTGCCAGTGGTACACTTGGAGCAGAGGCTGGATGCCTGTACTGTCAACTGATGAAGTTGGCTCCTAAGCCCTTTTCCAGCTCTGGGAGTTTTGCTTTTAAGACCGATGTGAGTGTATAACTAATGTCAAATATCTTTCCTTCTCAATAGGGAAGGATAGGGAAGGAGAGAGAGAATTTAGAACTCAAAATCTGAAAAAAAAAAAGTTAAAATTGTTTTTATATGTAATTGGAAAAAATAAAACATTAATTTTTTAAAAGACCGATGTGAGGATTAAATGAAATAATGGATGCAAAAGCATATCATAAGCTATAAAATGTGTAGCATTGTACATATTTTTTTTCTTTATGTATATACACACACATTAATTTTGTCGATATTGTTTCAGTCATGTCTGACTCTTTCTGTCCCCATTTGGGGTTTTATTGACAAAGATATAGGAGTGGTTTACCATTGTCTACTCCAATTTATTTTACAGATGAGGAAACTGAGGTAAACCAGATTAAGTGAGTTGCCCAGGGTCACACAGCTAGTAAGTGTCTGAGGTTAGGTCTGAACTCAGATCTTCTTAACTCCTGGTGCTCTATCTACTGCACCACCTAGCTGCCCCAGTAGGGTAATCAATACCCTGCTACTGCCTCTCGAGATGGACCTGCCTACAATCTAGGCTGCTCCCACAAAACGGGGCACAGATCCCTGCTAATTTGTGAGTCTGGTACCAGGCTAGGTAAGGTAGTCCTTTAGTTACTTCTATCTGCCTAGATTCCAGATGCCAAACATTTTCTGATTCCTGGCATAGACTATGTCTTGGGTTATTGACAGAGTCTTTGGATTGCTTATTATAATACCATCTAATCCTTTGTCCCTGATTCCTACCCTAGACCCAAGGTCTTAGCCTTGATATTGCTTTCTCTTTTTTTTCTTTTCTCCTTTTCTTGGTAATATGCTTTATTGATGCTCTCTTCTCCATGATACCAGAGTCATTTCTAAAAATGTCCGATTAAAACTTCACTTGGTTAACAAAGAAAAATAACTCAGTAAAATCACTCAGCATGATGACTTCACCTAACCATATGTACAGCATTCTGTCTTCTGCCCATCTCCCATGAGGGAGATACACAGGGGTATTGCTAGTAATAAAAATATATGCACTTTTAAGTCTAGTCTGCATCACTAAGATTTTCCGCATCACTTTCTTAAGTCTAGACAAGGAACTAAACCATAAATTAAGCCCTGATTTGTGGCATTTAACCCTTTCCAAAGTATAAATGCTCACATTAAAAATTTAACAATTAGCTCTCACAAATTGGCTCTAGCTCATCCCTGAAGATTTTTTTTTATTATTTCTTCTGAAACATCACTTCTTTTATAACATAAAATTTGATTTCTTTTGTAGTACATCATTGCAATCACATATAACATTATTTTGTTTCTACTAATTTCATTTTGCAATGGTTCATACAAATCTTCCCGTGTTTCTCTGAATTCCCCACATGACTATCATTTCTTATTACATAATAATATCTCTTTACAACCATGCATCACAGAGTGGGTTTTTTCCCACTCATTTTCCAATTGATGGGCATCCACTTTGTTTCCAATTCTTTTCTATGAATATTTTGGCTTATTTCAGACCTTTGATTTCTATGATCATATGCCCAGCAGTGGGAGAACTGGGTCAAAGACTGTGGACAATACAAGGTACTTCCTTTGTATATAGTGGAGTTATACCTTACTTGAAGGATCAAGTTCTAAAGTTAGCACATACGGTAAAATTCTCACATGGTCAAAAATTACCTTCTCTATAAAACCTTTCTCCAAGTTATGTCCAAAGTCTCTGGCATGATAGAATAATGTAGGTAATAGCAATCAGTAAGCCAGCAGTGTAAAATTGGAATTAGGCAGGATTGGTGAAGTTAGCTATGAAGGGGCTGGGGATAAGTGGTAACTGAATGAGGATAAGTTGCTCACAACCACTTTCTCCTCCAGAATGATTTTTCCCCAAATGTCACCCTTCTCTCCCCTCCCCTAAGAGGGGGATAGTTGGAGCTTCAGGGTTCTCTTGAGATAGCCTATTACTTTAGGGCAAAGGAGAAATCCATCTCTGCCATCTCACAACAGCTTACATTCACTGAGTACAATGACAGGTAGTATCATGAACACTACTTAAATTATTTTTCTTCTCTTTTTTAATGGCATATAATTGAATTTATGTAATTTAAACATGCACATGTGATCCTTCTTCTATAATTCCAAACTAATATCCCAGAAGAGTTGGTAAATGAATTCACAGTTCTACCAACCATATATTAATTTACTCATCTTCCCACAGTCCCTCCAAAATACACTGGTCCTGTTTTTAGTCATCTTTTACACTTTGCAGGATATGAGGTGAAATCTCAGTTTTAATTTGCATTTTTCCTACTATTTGTGATTTGCAGTGTGTTTTCATAAGATCATTTATGGCTCGCAATTTTTCTTTTGAAAACTGTTCATATCTTTTGACAACTTATCTATCAGGGAATGGTTCTTTGTGCTATATATTTGTATCAATTCTCTATATATCTTAGACATCAGACTTTTATGAGAACTATTTGATGTAAATATTTCCCTGATGCTACACTTTCTCTTCTTGTTCTCCCTTCATTAATTTTCTTTATGCAAAAAGTGTTATATGTAATTTAGTAGCCTACTTTGTCTTTCATGAACTCCTCTATTTCTTGTTTACTTAAAAATTCCCTTCCTAGTTCTACTTGTGAAAAACACCTTCTCCTGTTCTCCCCTGACTTTTTTTAACGTCATAACCTAAAATATTCAGGTTACCTAATTATTATGAGCTTATTGTGCTACATGGTATAAGATGTTGATCTAAACCTAATTTCTGCCAAAGCGTTTTATAGTTTTCCCTGATAACCTTTACCAAAAGGAAGCATTTCCCCCAGTAATTTCTAGTGTTGATAGAGAAATTTCCCTTCAGTTCTTAAATTCAGCAAATGTTTTATTGCTTCTGAGTGTTTTTTATGATTGCTTTGTTTGTTCTATTGTCAACTTTTCAGGATTTTTTTTTACCCAGTACCAAATAATTGCTATGACTACTACATTTCACACAGAGGGTTTTTAATGTTGGGCACCATTGATTTAGAATTCTGCTCATAATTTCCTTTTACATTCTAGACTTTTGATTCCTTCAAATTAATTTCATTACTTTGTCTAGTTCTACAAAATATCCGCTAGGTGATTTTATTGGTATAGAAATACATCTGCAAGTTTAATTATACAGTACATCCTGTTTTATTATATTAGTATGATGCTATCATACACAAAGATTATCTTTCTAGTTATTTGCTTTCCTTTATTTCTGTAGAATGATTGTAATTCTATTAATGTTAAGTCTTGTATGTTTTCTAAAAGGTTAGCTAACAGATACTTTATGCATTTTGTAGCTACTTTGCAATGAATTTTTTTTATCATTTTCCATGGATTTTAATTGATTTAAATAACATTGAAATGCTTGGGAGAGGGGGGCGTTGTGGATGCATATTTTGTATCCTGCTACTTTATTGAAACTGGTAACGGTGATACTAGCCATCATCATCGTTATTATAGCTATTTATGGTTTAAAAACACTTTACATATGCTATTTCATTTGATCTTCATAATAACACAATAAAATAGGTGCTATTATTATCACCTTTTTATAGATAAGAAAAGTGAGGCTGAGAGATGTTAACTAATTTGCCCGTTAAATCTCCAGTAAATGTCTGAGGAAGGATTTGAACTCCTGATTCCAAATCCAGTGTTCTTTCTACTGTGCCACCTAGTAGCCTTTGGTTTCTTCTTGATTATTTTCTTGACTTATTCTTTGGGGCTTTTTAGCTATGCCATCACATCACTTACAAATGTGAATTTTTTTAAATGTTAATATCTTTAATTATGTTTTCTTATCATATTGTTAAGCTTAGCATTTCTAGAACTGTCAAATAATAGTAGAGAAAGAGAATATCTTTGTTTTGTCCCTGTTTGCATTGGGAAAACTTTTATGTTTTTATTTTGCAAAAAATGCTAGCTCTTATATTAGATACATGTTTTTGATTATAGTAAGGAAAGACTCTGCCTTACCTTTTAATAGGGTTAACAAATGAATGCTATATTTTGTCAAAAGTTTTTCTGTCTCTATAGAGATTGTGCTTTTGCTCTTTGCTGTTTATATGATTAATTATATTAATTACTTTATCAATGTTAAAATATTTTTGGATCAGTAGTATAAATCTGCCTTAGTCAAGAAAAAGGTGTGGGTATTTTTTTTTCATTTTTACTGCTGCAGTTTCCTTGTAAGGATTTTATTTTAAATTTATTTTAATTTATCTTTGAATGTTTGATAACATTCACTTTTAATCCATCTGGTCCTATAATTTTGTTTGGGACTTTTTACTTTTGCACTTCATTAATGGTTTGTTTGATTTTTTTTCATTAATTTGGATTAAGAATCCTGTTTTGTTTTAATAGTTTGAGTGTTTACATTTGAGTAGCTACATCAATTTCATCTGAATTGTCAGTTTTATTGGTCAATAGAAATACATGACAAAAAATTTCTGCTGTAAATTCACCTTGTTCATTTTTTTATTTTGGTAATTCTATTTTCTACTTTTTTTGTGATTGGGCTGGGTTTTTTTTTTTTAATTTTTATTGTCTTTTCAAAAAAAAAAAACTATAGGTTTTATTTTAGTACTTTGTTTGGATTGTTGTGTGGCCTGGCATTCAAGATCCTCAATCTTTTTAACAACATGCTCAACTAGAGATCTTTTCTGTAGTCATTATAGAAGTGATAGGTAGACAGACAGACAGACAGACAGATAGACAGATAGATAGATAGATAGATAGATAGACAGACAGACAGACAGACAGACAGACATACAGATAGATAGATAGATAGATAGATAGATAGATAGATAGATAGATAGATAGATAGATAGATAGATAGATAGATAGATAGACATATATATATACATGCATACAGTTGTATGATATATAAGCTTTGGGAGGTATAATTATATTTTGTTTTAGCACAGTTGTTTTATCTGCTTTATTCTGAAGACTGTTTTTATCCCAAAGCTTTGGCATGTTGTTTTATTTATATTAACTTTAGCATAATTATTAATTTTCTATGATTTTTTTCTTTGACTCAATCATTTATTCAAGATGTCTTTAGTCTTCATTTAAGTCTGTCTCTTTTGCTTATTTTCCTTTATCCATTCCTCATTTCACTCTGTTATAGTTTATAAAGGATAAATTTATTATAACTTCCATTCTACATATATGTACGATTACTTTAGACCCTAACACGTGATCAATTTTTCTAAAGGCGCAATAGAAATTCTCTAATATTCCCATTCTGTAGCCAAATCTAGTTTATCCAACAATTCATTCAATTCTTTATTTTCCTTTTTGCTTATCTCCCAATTTATCCAGCTGTAAGAGAATAATTTTACAGTTTCCTACTGCTATTGTGCAACTTTAAGTGTTTTTTTTCCAATTCACATAGTTTTTAAAAACTGAAGGATTCTACCACTTTTGCATTTAATTTGCTTGAAACTTTCATTTCACTAGTGTAAGAAACCTCCTCCTCTCCTCACACATGCAAAACTGAGAAACTATTCTGTATCTTAGAGAATTGTGTAGGGCACCCTAAGGTTAAGTAACTTTCCCAGTGACCCATGCTGCCAATATGTGTCAGAAGTAGGACTTGGAGTCTTCCTGACTCCAAGAATTTTGACAGGCAAATGAAAATGGCATTCAAGGCTTAGGAAACAACATGAGCAGAAATATAGAGGACTAAAATCTTTCTTTGGCTATGGATAGGATGTTTTTAGACAGCATATAAGGGATATTTAGGAAAAAGAAAGAAAAAACTAGAAAGGTAGAGTAGGATCGTATGATTGAAGGTCTTGAATTCCAGGTCACACAAGATGAGTTTTATCTTCAATGGAGAGCCATTGAAGAGTTTTGAAAAGTTGATGCTGGTAATCTGATCAAGGTGACATATTAGAAAAATTAATCAGCATCATGAAAGTTGGCCAGATATGTTCCTTTAAGATACTCTGCCCCTGTTAATGAAAAGACATTAGGCATTGGGAATTGGGCACTAGCTACCAGGAATCTGGCATTAAGATTTGAATATTGTACTTTTGGCAATGGATAGGAAGGACAATAAACTCTATTGTGGATAAATGAAAGAGATTATAGGCTTCCCTGAGCATTTTCTCTTCAACTCTTTTCTGTTGTATTTTGTGATCTTGGATAAGTGATTTCAGGAGATAGTAGTAATGTAAAAGAAGGAGCATTGAACCAGGTATCAAAAGAACTGGATGTTCAACCTGTCTCTGCCTCCAAATTGCTATGTGAATTTAAATCTGTACCTTCCCAACTGAGGGGTATGATTGTTCTCTTATGTAAAATGATGGAGTTGGATGCATGAATAAATGAATGAATGAACAATAAAGCATTCATTAAACATTTATTATGTTCTAGACACTGTGCTAAGCATTGGAGATACAAAGATAAAAAAAGAATGACAGTCCCTATCCTCAAGGAGCTTATATTTTAATGGAGGAAGATAACCCATAAAGGAAAACTAGAAAAAAGAGAGGGAGGGTACTCACACTGTGGACATCATGGTCAGGAAATTACCAAGAAGCAAGGTGGTGGCCTGTCCCCCAGAGAAATAGTGTGAAAGTCCACATCTAAGAACCAGCTGGTCCAAGGGCAAAGACAAGGGTCCAGTGGGAGAATAGATGAGAATGAAGACAATGCCCCAATGGCATAGTCTGGACTTGGTCTCCAAGGTTCCTTCCACCTCTAACATCCTATGATTTACAATGTCTTAATTTAAGTTTAGTGGTCTCATAGTTTGGACAATAGTTATTCTTTTTTATATTGTTTTTTAATTTTTAGCTTTCAACATTCAGTTTCACAAACTTTTGAGCTTTAAATATTCTTTCCCTACTTCCCCTCCTCCCTCCCCAAGAGGGCGTGCAATCTGATACAGATTCTACATATACATTCATATTCAATATATTTTTACATTAATCGTGTTGTAAAGAAGAATTACAACCTGTAGAAAGAACCTTGAGAAAGAACAAAAAAAAGAGAAAAAGCAAATAGTATGCTTTAATCTGCACTCAGACTCCATGATTCTTTCTCTGAATGTGATAGTATTTTCCATCATGAGCCTTTTGAAAGTGCCTCAGAGCCTTGCATTGCTGAGACGAGCTAAGTCTATCAAAGTTAGTCATCACACAATGTGACCGTAACTGTGTACAATGTTCTGGTTCTGCTCATTTCATTCAGCATCAGTTCATATAAGTCTTTTCAAGTTTTTTTTCTGAAGACTGTCTGCTCATCATTTCTTATAGCATAATAGTATTCCATTACGTTCATATACCACAAATTGTTGAGCCATTCCCCAATTTATGGGTATCCCCTCAATTTCTAATTCTTTGCCACAAGAAAAGAGCTACTATAAACATGTTTGTACATGTGAGTCCTTTCCTCATTTTATGATCTTTTGGGGAGACATCCCTAGAAGTCATACTGCTGGGTCAAAGGATATGCACATTTCTATATCCCTTTGGGTATAGTTCCAAATTGTTCTCCAAAATGATTGGATCAGTTCACAACTCCACCATCAATGCATTGATGTTCCAACTCTTCCACATCTTTTCCAAAATTTATTATCTTCATGTTTTGTCATGTTAGCCAATCTGACAGGTGTGCTGTGGTACCTCAGAGTTGTTTTGATTTGCATTTCTCTAATCAATAGTGATTTAGAACAATTTTTCTTATGACTACAGATACCTAATTTCTTCCTCTGAAAATTGCCTGTTCATATGCTTTGACCATTTATCAACTGGGAAATGACTTATATTCTTATAAATTTGACTCAGTTCTCTATATGTTTTAGAAATGGGGCCTTTAGCAGAGACAGTGGTGGTAAAAAATTCTTTCCCAGTTTTCTGCTTCCCTACTAATCTTGGTTGCATTGGCTTTGTTTGTGCAAAAACTTTTCAATTTAATGTAATCAAAATTATTCATTTTGTGTTTCATAATGTTCTCTGTCTCTTGTTTGGTCACAAATCTGACAGGCAAACTACTTTTCTCTCCCAGTTTGCTTATAGTATCAGATATCTAAATCATGTACTATTTTTACTTTATTTTGGTACATGATATAACATATTGGTTTTTGTCCAATTTCTGCCATACTATTTTTAAGTTTTCTCAGAAGTTTTTGTCAAGTAGTTGAGTTCTTATCCCAGAAGCTGGGGTCTTTGGGTTTATCAAATAGTAGATCAATATAGTCATTGACTACTGTGTTTTGTATACCTAACCTATTACACTGATCCACCACTCTATTTCATAGCCAGTATCAAGTAGTTTTGATGATTGCTGCTTTATAATACAATTTAAAATCTTGTATGGCTAGGCCACCATTCCTAGTATTTCTTTTCACTAATTCTCTTGGTATTTTGGAACTTTAGCTCTTCCAGTTTAATTTTGCTTTTATTTTTTCTACCTCTATAAAATAATTTTGGTAATTTGATTAGTATGACACTGAATAAGTAAATTATTTAGAAACTAATGACTCTATGAGACTGCAAGAATCAGTCAAACAAAATTTAAAGAATAAAAAGATAGAAGAAAATGTAAAATATTTAAATGGAAAAACAACAGACCTGGAAAATAGATCCAGGACAGAAAATTTAAGAATTATTGGCCTGCCAGAAAGCCACGATGAAGGAAAAAGTCTGGACAACACCTTCCAGGAAATCATCAAGGAAAACTGCCCAGAAATATTAGATCCAGAGGGCAAAACAGTCATCAAAAGAAACCACCATTCACCTCCCAAAAGGGATCCCAAACTCAAAACCCCAAGAAATATCATTGCCAAATTTCAGAACTATCAAGTGAAGGAGAAAATACTACAGGCAGACAGAAATAAACCATTCAAATATCGAGGAGCTACAGTCAGGATCACACAGGACCTTGCAGCTTCTACATTAAAAGATCAAAGGAATTGGAATCCAATATTGTGTAAGGCAAAGGGGTTGGGACTACAACCAAGGATCAACTACTCAACAAAGTTCAGGATAACATGCTGACCATGAGATGGTCATTCAATGAAGTATGGGATTTCCAGATCTTCCTGACAAAAATGCCAGAACTTAATAGAAAATTCGATCTTCAAACGCAGATCTCAAGAGAGGCATAAGAAGGTAAACAGGGAGGGGGGGAAGGGAACTTGTTACTCAATTTGGGCAAATTGTTTAACTCCCTATAAGGGAAGATGATACCTGTTAATCTTGAGAATTCTGCATCTATTATGAAATACAAAAGAGATATAAACAGAGGAACAGGCATAAAGTAAATGATGTCATGTAAAATATATGATTTAAGTATGCGAAGGGATTGTAACAGGAGGTGTGAAGAGGAGGAATCAGAAAACAGTAAATTACATTACAGGAAGAAATACAAAATTATACTAAAGGGAAAGAGGGGAGAGAGATGAGCATTGTTTGAGTGGTACTCTCATCTGATTTGTTTCAAGGAGGGAACAATAAACTTAAGCATATAATCCTAACTAGCTCTATAAGCAATGGGAGGGGAAGGGGGAAGGAATAGGAGGGAAGTTAAAAGGGAGGGAAGAAGCCGTAAGGGTAAAGGGGAATAAAAGGAAGGGGGGCTAAAAAAGGAAGGGAAGGCTGAAGGAGGTGGTGGCGAAAAGTGAAAACTATTGAGGAGGGGAAGGGAGATGGGAGAGCTAAAAGCACAAATAGTGGGAAAGAAGATGGAGGGAAATACAGAAATTGTAATCATAACTGTGAATGTGAATGGAATGAACTCTCCCATAAAAGAGAGATGGATAGCAGAATGGATTAAAAGCCATAATCCAACAATATATTGTTTACAAGAAATACATTTGAAATGGGGGGATACACACAGGATAAAAGTCAAAAGTTGGAGCAGAATATATTGTGCTTCAGCTGATATAAGAAAAGCAGGAGTAGCAATCCTAATCTCAGACAAAGCAAAGACAGAAATAGATCTAATCAAAAGAGATAAGGATGGAAATTATATCCTGCTAAAAGGCACCATAGACAATGAAGCAATATCATTATTAAACATATATGCTCCAAGTGGTATAGCATCCAAATTCTTAGAGGAGAGGTTGGGGGACTTGAAGGAAGAAATTGACAGCAAAACTATACTAGTGGGGGACCTCAACTTCACCCTCTCTGAACTTGATAAATCTAACTTCAAAATAAACAAGAAAGAGGTTAAGGAGGTAAATAAAACTCTGGATAAGGTAGATATGATAGATCTCTGGAGAAAACTGATTGGCAATAGAAAGGAATATATCTTTTTCTCAGCAGTATATGACACATGTACAAAAATTGACCATGTACTAGGACATAAAAACCTCACAATCTAGTGCAGAAAGGCAGAGATAATCAATACATCCTTCTCAGATCATAATGCAACAAAAATGATACGTAAAAAAAGGCCATGGAAAGATACACCAAAAATCAATTGGCAACTAAATAATCTAATCCTAAAGGAGTAGGTTAAAGAAGAAATCGTAGAAACAATCAGTAACTTCATTCAAGAGAATGACAAAAATGAGACAACCAACCAAAGCTTGTGGAATACTGCAAAAGCAGTTCTTAGGGGAAGTTTTATGTCTTTGAATGCCTACCTAAATAAAATAGAGAAAGAGGAGATCAATGATTTGGACATGCAGCTGAAAAAGCTAGAAAAAGAACAAATTGAAAATCCCCAAGTAAATACCAAATTAGAAATACTGAAAACCACAGGAGAGATTAATAAAATTGAAAATAAGAAAATTATTGAAATAATAGATAAAACCAGTAGCTGGTTCTATGAAAAATTGATAAACCTTAGGTCAATTTGATTTTAAAAGAGAAAGAAGAAAATCAAATTACTAATATAAAAAAATGAAAGGGGTGAACCCACCTCCAACGAGGAGGAAATTAAAAGAATAATTAGAAATTACTTTGCCCAAATTTATGCCCACAAATTCGATAATCTAAATGAGATGGATGAGTAATGGATGAGTATTTTAGAAAATACAAATTGAATACTTAAACAACCTCATCTCAGAAAGAGAAACTGAACAAGTCATCAATGAACTCCCTAGGAAAAAATCTCCCGGGCCAAATGGATTTACAAGTGAATTCTATCAAACATTTAAAGAACAGTTAATTCCAATACAATATAGACAATTTAGGAAAATTTCAGAAGAAGGATCTCCCAAATTCTTTCTATGATACAAATATGGTTTTGATACCTAAACCAGGAAGAGACAAAACAGAGAAAAAAAATTGTAGAACAATTTCTCTAATGAATATAGATGCAAAAATTTTAAATAAGATTTTAGCAAAATGAATACAGCATCTTATCACAAGAATAATACATTATGATCAGGTAGGATTCATACCAGGAATACAGGGCTGGTTCAATATTAGGAAAACTATTAGCATTGTTGATCACATCAAAAACAAAACTAACAGAAACCACATGATTATCTCAATAGATGCAGAAAAAGCTTCCAGGGAGGAGCCAAGAGGGCTCATATGCTAGCTCCGAATCCACAGGCCATAAATTTCCTGTAAAAAGAACTCCCCACAAATTCTGGAGTAGTGGAACCTGCGCAGAAACACACTGGAAGAGATTTCTGTTCCAGAGAGCCCTGGAAAGCCATCCCCAGGGCTCAATCGTGCTCTAGACAGCAGAGCCCAGCCCTGCGTTGCCCTGGCTGCGCAGCCCCAGAGGAGCAGATCCGAGCAGGTTTCAGGGACGGAACCTCCGGTGGCCACGAAGGTCCCTCCACCCACAGGTGCTACAGGTCAGTGAGAGAGACTTCTGGGCTGGCCAAGAGGGGAGCAGTGTGTCTCCATGGCTCGGGCCCCCTCAGGAGGCAGTGGCAGAGGGAGGGGCAGAGGCAGCGGCAGAGGCAACGGTGGCCAGGACTCCCCAAGCAGGCAGGAACTCCATTACTGAAGGTCTCTGCATAAAGCCCCTGAGGGAACTGAGCCTGGGAGGTGGCCCTGCCCCCACCCAAGCACCAGAACTTAAGCTCACATTGAATAGCAGCTGTGCCTGCAGCGGAAAGCCCTGAGGCTGGGAAGCAGTATTTGAATCTCAGACCCCAAGCACTAGCTGGGCAGATATAGGCAGGAGTGGAGAGGAATCTCAGAAGTCAAGTAACTGGCTGGGAAAATGCCCAGAAAAAGGAAGCAAAATGAGACCATAGAGAGCTACTTTCTTGGGGAAGAGATGTTCCTTCCTCCCATCATTTCTGATAAGGAAGTACAATGCTTGCCATCTTGGAAAGACGTGGAGGTCGGTGCCTCTGTGTCCCAGACATCTGAGCTGGATGTCCGGTGGGCTCAGGCCATGGAAGAGCTCAAAAAGGATTTTGAAAAGCAAGTTAGACAGGTGGAAGAAAAACTGGGAAGAGAAATGAGAGAGATGCAAGAAAAGCATGAAAAATGGGTCAATACCTTGCTAAAGGAGACCCAAAAAAATGCTGAAGAAAATAACACCTTGAAAAATAGGCTAACTCAATTGGCAAAAGAGGTTCAAAAAGCCAATGAGGAGAAGAATGCTTTCAAAAGCAAAATTAGCTAAATGGAAAAAGAGGTTCAAAAGCTCACTGAAGAAAATAGTTCTCTAAAGATTAGAATGGAAGAGATGGAGTCTAATGACTTTATGAGAAACCAAGAAATCACCAAACAAAACCAAAAGAACGAAAAAATGGAAGAGAATGTGAAATATCTCATGGGAAAAACAACTGACCTGGAAAATAGATCCAGGAGAGACAATTTAAAAATTATGGGACTACCTGAAAGCCATGATCAAAACAAGAGCCTAGACATCATCTTTCATGAAATTATCAAGGAAAACTGCCCTGAAATTCTAGAACCAGAGGGCAAAATAAGTATTGAAGGAATCCATCAATCACCACCTGAAAGAGATCCAAAGAGAGAAACTCCTAGGAACATTGTGGCCAAATTCCAGAGTTCCCAGGTCAAGGAGAAACTCTTGCAAGCAGCTAGAAAGAAACAATTCCAGTATTGGGGAAATACAATCAGGATAACACAAGATCTAGCAGCTTCTACATTAAGGAATCGAAGGGCATGGAATAGGATATTCCAGAAGTCAAAGGAACTAGGACTCAAACCAAGAGTCACCTACCCAGCAAAACTGAGCATAATACATCAGGGAAAATATAGTGTTTCAATGAAACAGAGGACTTTCAAGCATTCTTGATGAAAAGACCAGAGCTGAAAAGAAAATTTGACTTTCAAACACAAGAATGAGAAGAAGCATGAAAAAGTAAACAGCAAAGAGAAGTCATAAGGGACTTACCAAAGGTGAACTGTTTATATTCCTACATGGAAAGACAATGTTTGTAACTCTTAAAACGTTTCAGTATCTGGGTAGTTGGTGGACCACACACAGATGTACACACACACACACACACACACACATGTACATGTGTGCATGCACACACATATACACACATGCACACACACAGAGACAGAGTGCACAGAGTGAATTGAATAGGATGGGACCATATCTTAAAAGAAATTAAGGTAAATGGTGAGAGAGAAATGTAGTGGGAGGAGAGAGGGTGAAATGGAATGGGGTAAATTATATCTCATTCAAGAGGCAAGCAGGAGACTTTTTAGTGGAGGGAAAAAGAGGAGAGCTGAGAAAAAAAACCATGAAGTTTACCCTCATCACATGCGACTAAAGGAAGGAGTAAAATGCACACTCATTTTGGTATGAAAACCTATCTTACAGTACAGGAACGTGAGGGAGAAGGAGATAAGCAGGGAGGGAGGGATGATGGAAGGGAGGGCAATGGGAAGAGGGAGTAATTTGAAGTCAACACTCTTGGGGAGGGACAGGATCAAAAGAAAGAATAGAAACAATGGGGGGGAGAATAGGATGGAGGGAAATACAGTTAGTCTTACACAACACGACTGTTATTGAAGTCATTTGCAAAACTACACAGATGGGGCCTATATTGAATTGCCTGCCTTCCCAAAGGGAATGGGTGGGGAGGGAGGGATGGGGAGAATTTGGAACTCAAAGTTTTAGGAACAACTGTTGAGTATTGTTCTTGCTACTAGGAAATAAGAAATACAGTTAATGGGGAATAGAAAGTCATCTGGCCCTACAGGACAGAGGAGAGGATGGGGACAAGAGAAGGGAGGGATGATAGAAGAGAGGGCAGATTAGTGATAGGGAAAACTAGAATTCTCGGTGTATTGGGGTGGGGGAGGGGATAAATGGGGAGAAAAATTTGTAACCCAAAATTTTGTGAAAATGAATGTAAAAAGTTAAATAAATAAATTTATATTTAAAAAAAAGAAAGAAAAAGCTTATGACAAAATACAACACCCATTCCTATTAAAACACTGGAGAACATAGGAATAAATGAAACTTTCCCTAAAATAATAAGCAATATCTATCTAAAACCTTCAGCAAGCATTATATGCAATGGAGATAAGCTAGATTCATTTCCTGTAAGATCAGGGATGAAACAAGGATGTCCATTATCACCACTTTTATTCAATATGGCACTAGAAATGTTAGCTGTAGCAATTAGACAAGATAAAGAATTTGAAGGAATAAGAATAGGCAAAGAAGGAACTAAGTTATCACTCTTTGCAGATGATATGATGATATACTTAGAGAATCCCAGAGATTCAAGTAAAAAACTACTTGAAATAATAAACAACTTTGACAAAGTTGCAGGTTACAAAATAAACCCACAGAAATCTTCTGCATTCCTATACATTAGCAACAAAGTCCAACAGTAAGAGACAGAAAGAGAAATCCCATTTAAAGATAAGGTAGACACTATAAAATACTTGGGAGTTTACCTACCAAAACAAACCCAGGGACTATATGAATACAATTACAAGACACTTTTTGTACAAATAAAGTCAGATTTAAGTAAGCAAAGTAACATCAGTTGCCCATGCGTAGGCCAAGCTAATATAATAAAAATGACAATTCTACCTAAATTAATTTATTTATTTAGTGCCCTACTGATCAAACTACCAGAAAATCATTTTCTAGAGTTAGAAAAAATAATATCAAAATTCATCTGGAGAACAAAAGGTCCAGAATATCAAGGGAACTAATGAAAAGAAATTCTAGGAAAGGTGGCCTAGCCCTACCAGATCTCAAATTGTATTATAAAGCAGCAATTATCACAATCATTTGAGACTGGCTACGAAACAGAAGTGTAGACAAGTGGAATATCCTAAGTATTCAAGGCACAGTAGTCAATGAATATAGCAATCTATTGGTTAATAAACCCAAGGACCCCAGCTTCTGGGTTAAGAACTCACTGTTTGACAAAAATTGCTGGGAAAACTAGATAACAGTGTAGCAGAAACTGGGCATAGACCAATACCTGACAGTGTACACAAGAATAAAGTCCAAGTGGATACATGACATAGGTATAAAAATTGATACTATAAACAAATTAGGCAAGCAAGGAATAATGTATTTGTCAGATTTATGGAGAATGGAGAAATTTTTGACCAACCAAGAGACAGAGAATATTATGAAGTGCAAAATGAATAATTATAATTACATTAAATTGAAAAGTTTTTGCACAACCAAACTCAATGCAACCAATATTAGGAGGGAAGCAGAAAACTGGGAAAGAATTTTTGCAGCTAGTATCTGTGGATTAAGGCCTCATTTCTACAACATATAGAGAATTGAGTCAAATGTAGAAGAATACATGTCATTCCCCAATTGATAAATGGTCAAAAGATAAGAACAGGTATTTTTCAGAGGAAGAAATTAAAGATATCTGTAGTCATATGAAAAAATGCTCTAAATCACTATTGATTAGAGAGATGCAAATTAAAACAGCTCTGAGGAACATCACACCTATCAGATTGACTGACATGACAAAATAGAAAGATGATAAGTGTTGGGGAAGATGTAGGAGAGTTGGAACACTAATTCGCTGTTAGTGGAGCTGTGAGCTGAACCAACCATTCTGAAGAGCAATTTGGAACTATACCCAGAGGGCTACAAAAATGCGCATACCCTTTGAATCAGTCATATCACTTCTGGGACTGTATCCCAAAGAGATCATAGAAATGGGAAAGGGTCCCACATGTTCAAAAATATTTCTAGCAGCTGTCTTTGTGGTGCCCAAATCAAGGGGATGCCCATCAATTGTGGAATGGCTGAATAAATTGTGATATATGAATGTAATGGAATGCTATTGTGCTATAAGAACTGATGCTGAATGAAAGGAACAGAACCAGGAGAACTCTGTACACAGTAACAACCACAGAGTGCAAGGAATTTTTCTGGTAGACTTAGTACTTCATTGTAATGCAAGGACTTAAAAAATTCCCAATAGAGCCTTGAGGCAAAATGTCTTCTACATCCACAGAAAGAACTATAGAACTGGATTGCAGAATGAACCAGACCATTTTCTTTTGTGTTATGTTTTGTTTTCTTATATGGTTTCTCCCTTTCATTTTAATTCTTCTATGCAACATGACTAAGGTGAAAATGTATTTAATAGGAATGTATGTGTAGAAACTATATAAGATTGTGTGCCATTTCAGGGAGGGAGTGAGGAGGAAGGGGGAAGGAGGAGGAGGAAGGGGAAAAAAATCTAAGATAAATGGAAATGATTGTAGAGTACTAAAAACAAATAAAATAATTTAATTTAAAAAAAGAAAATGAAGGACAAATAACAAATTGCCATTGTAAAAATTATATGATGGATAAAAAAAGGAAATTGAAAGGGTCATTACCCATGTGTGCCCTTTTGATCACCTTTTTTGGGGGGTAGGAATGACAAACTGTGATTTGGTTTTTAGTTGCTCATTATCTTCCATGATTTTAGATATCTTAAGAATTATTTCCTAAATGAGTCTAAAATTGGATCATCTTCAGCATGAACCCCCTGTGTGTATGCCTTTTCATGCAACTTATCAACCAGATATTAAAGTCCAAATATGGGGGTTCCGCCATCATTGATGGAATGGTTTGTTATCAAAATGTTGCCAGGTCTTTTCCATTTTGTTTGGTGGGCAAGGGGTTTTAGTCAGGATGTGACTAAACAATTCTCCCCTTAACCACACATACACACACACAAACAAACACACACACATACATCAGAAAGTGCACCCCCAAATTCAGATAAGGAATTGCTCTAGGATTTTCATGACAAATTTAAAACATACAGAGGACTTGTGAATCAAAATAGGAAAATTGCAATGTCCTGAACCGGGAGTCAAAATGTTTGCAATTTAAGTGTTGGCTCTATTATTTACTCACCATTTGATCTTATGTGAGTCTCCTTTTCTCTCTCTGAGTCTTAATTTGTCCATCAGTAAATTGGAGACGATATCCCTGTCCTTCTTATCTCACAGAGTTGTTGTGAGGATCAAATGAAATAATGGTTTTGAAAGTCCTTTGTAATTACAAATTCCTATATTAATGCCAGTTTTTATTAAATTGTATACTTTGTTGTTTCTTTCTGTGACATACATGTGACTGAAGATTGAACCTGGACTAAAGCCTGTCAACAGGGAACAGCTCTGGGAAATTCATTAATTAGGGTCATGTTTACACTTCTGTTGTCAGATAAACCCATCTGTTTGTCTAAACCAAGGTCTCCTTAGTCTTCTACAGTCATCCCTGCTTGTCACTAAAAGATGTTTGAAATATATACGTAATTAATTAACTTGTTTCATTGGTAAGCATTCATTAACCAATTTAATTAAGTTTTAGGGATATTAGCCTAAGTTCAATCTTTAGTCATGGCACCAGGGGAAAGATAACAAGGTATTGTTGAAAGAGAGTGATGTGATTTCTGGGTCATATGACCCTACTAGATAGAGGATTAGACATTTTCTCTGACTCTCACAACCTCTAAGATCTCTCAAAGACAGAAATTATGCACCAAGGATAAAACAAGTTCAGTTGTTTTCATGATGTAGGACACCCAGAATCTAAAAGAAAATTTAAAAAAAATGAATTGATGCATATCCTTAGCTCACTTAGCATAATTCTTCCTTTCTCTTTTTGTCTCCTGGTCACCATGCTACCAGCAGCAAGGCTACACTAACAGACTCAAGGATGCAAGGTCTTGCAGCAAAAACCAACCCTACATTTCAGTCATCCCTTCTTTCTAGTGTCTTGAAGATCTTGGCTCCAGAATGAGGAATTTTTCTTGGCCTATGACAAACAGTGCAACAATGACAGTATTCTGTGCTGCAAAATATATCACTTCAGGAGAAGTGAAAAAACAGAGAAGGGGGCAGAATTTTCCACATTTCCTTCTTAAGAGCCTTGAAGATCCAAACTACAGAAATCAACTCTATAACACCAGTATGGAAGCTCTCAAAACTGTCAGTGATGGACAAGAGAATTGAAAAACGTTGATAGCAGAAGACGACACTGGAACAGGGTATCATTGGGAGAATACGTTCTACAGCACTCCACTAAGCATAAGGTAAAAGAGCTTAGTTATTGGCTAGGGTCACCTCTGTTCCCACAAAAGTCACTTGGAATGGAAACATAGATTGGCAAACCATGGATTGCCCAGTGAGGAAGGAGGCTGAGATACTTTAAGTTCCAGTACCAAAGAAACCTCCCTCAGAGGGGAGGGAGTCAGAAAGTGAGTAATAGGGGAAGATAAAGATGAGGAGAGAAGAGAAGGTTAAAATTGCCAAACATCTCAGTAAGAAGAAAACTCAAAGACTTTTAACATAAGTAGATAAATCAAAAGTTAAAACGTTAAAAGTAGGACAAAATATAATCTCCAAATCAGCTAAATGAATTCAGGCATCTATAAACAAATACTGCAAAATGAAAGGAAATTCTCAACACTTGATGAATAAGAAGAATCTGTGGGATTTGAGGAGAACATGGAACCATGACATATTATTTCTTAGTGGTTAAAAAGAGAAATGACAATTATGAGAACAGAATGTATGGCCCACAAAACAAAAATAATGGACAGAACATAAAAACTTCAATCTGGGATGGCAATAAACAAAAGAGAAAATAATAGATTTTGATTACAAATACACAGAAGTAAAGGACAACCTAGAAGAGAAGCAAAGAACCCATGCTTCATAGGCAAGAGAAAACATACTGATCAGGATTATTGAGACAAACTAAGAATCATAGGTCTCCTGGAGGAACCTGAAAAGACTAAAGGTCTTAACATCATAATGCAGGAAACAATACAAGTGAAGTGCCCAGAATTTCTGAACATGGAAAATATTCAAAAGAACACAGAAAATGAAACACTAATTGAAAGAATTCATAGATGACCTGCAGAAAAAATTAATCTATAACTGTAAACTCCAAGACACAAAAAGGTTAACTTTAACAACTTAATTCAAAAGCAACAAGTTTTTCAGCCAAACAGGAGAATGATCTTCAAATACAAAGGAAAGGAAATTCAAATACCACAAGACTATTCTGTAACCACCAGAAAATGCAGGAGGGAATGGAATAAGATGTTCTAAAGAGCAATGGAGATCAAGATGTAGCTCAGGGTGACCTGCAAGTCTAAGTTCAACCATAAATGAAAAAAAAAGATAGATGTTCAAAAATAAAGATATTTGGAACATTCTTAGAAAGAAAACCAAACCTGAAGAGAATATCTGCTTCTCAAACACTCAAGTCAATAAAATTGCAGAAGGGATAAACCAATGTAGCATCCAAGTTCAGCAACAACAACAGAGTAACAGCAGAGAGACTAATAAGAGACTCCTAAATGTACACAAGGAGACCGAGGTGAAAGCAGAAGTCAGATGGAAGTAACAGTGAAGAGGAAGACCTGGGACATTATGGATACCTCAGAAATTTTAATTCCATGAGAAATACAGAAAATAGAGGTAAATTAGGTAATTATAGAAGTCACAGACCAAAGAATAAAAATCTAGAATAGGCAGAAGGAAAATATAAATAATAAAGAGAAAAAGAGAGACCTTCTTTGGAAAGAGGCACCAAAAAATGAAATTTAAAGAATTAACGAACAGGGTTAATTAAAAGGGAAGAAAGAAATAGAAGTCTTTTTGACTGAGATGAAAAAAGTTGGGGAGGGGGAATCAAATAACCAGATAAAATCAGAGTATTGGTATCTGATTAAAAGCAACTAATTTTAGAGAACTGAAAATGTAACTGAAAGAGACCTTTTATTGAGTAAGTTACCAACATTATTTGCATGTAACTCAAGCAGCGTTAGGAATACACATACCTAACTCCAATGTACACATTCCAGTTCATACCAGAACACTCCAAAAGCCCTGACCAACTTCTGGAAGAACATACTTAAATATTACAACAACAACAACATCATTTATATAATGTTTTAAAGTTTTCCAAACACCATATATGTTTTCTCATTTCATCCTCACAAAACCCTGAGAGGTAGATGCTAGATTATCCCCATTTTACAGATGAGAAAACTGAGGCTGAGGGAAGTTAGGTGGCAAGATTACACAGCTAGTAACCACCTGAAGCAACATTCAAACTCAGGTCTTCTGATTCCTCTCAATTACTCATAGTTTCATTATTCTGCCTTAATGATCTAGAGAAGGATTTAGGACCATGTATTTTTCTCAGCCCCTGATTCCAGCTTCCTCCAGACTGACCTCCTTATCACTAACCTTGACCATGGCCAGCTCCGTTTGTTGGCTACTACCAACCTTGGCTTACGGCAGTAGTCCCACAAATGCCAAGAAACATCTAGAGGATCCCATTTGCCTTGTCCTACATTCTAATGCTCAGATTACATTAATTATATTGTTGTAAAACAGAGTCCGGAAACTGCTACTAGAAACCTACTGGGTTCCCTCAGGAATGTGCCAAGAAAAGAACTTTTTCCTCCTCTTTTATAAATAATACTTTTTCCATAATTGAGTCTTTCTGTTCCTGTAACATTCCACCAAGGGATGTCGGCATGAGATGTGAACAATGTCTTCCTAACTCCCTGTTAAGATAATTAAATTTGGATCACAGCACTCAAGTGGGAACCCAATTCCTAAACCATCATGGAAACAAAGGCAAAAAAAGAAAAGAAGGAAAAAAGCCCGGGAACATGCTTCCCCATGTTATTTGTCTCTTTCCTTGACATGTAAGGTAGGGAGGCATTAATGAATTCAACCCAGCATGGGCTGGCATTGTGTAAGGACTTTTTTCATATATTTTTACTACATTGTACGAAAAATTGTCATATTCTGTTAGGCAGCTGCTTAGAGAAAAGCTTTGACAGAGGATAATTGGATCTATTTTTACTGCCTCTTCATACAGCATTGTTAGGAGAATGTACTGTACTGAGTCCCGTGTTCCCGTTTCTCACACTTTTTATTTTCTCTTTAAACAATCTTTTACTATGCAGGGTGAGCCCGGTACCACTCAGACCTGAATAAATGAGATTGCAAGCGGTTGTTCTGTGTGGTTCCCCAATCTAGATCATGGAATCAGAGAGCACTGAAGCTTAGAAATCATCTAGCGCAATACCTTCGTTTTACAAATGGGAAAACTGAATCCTAAAAAGGAAAAAAAAGATCCTATTATCACAGGAAAATGTGAGGTTATCTAGTCCAACCCTTTCATTTTACAGTTGAGAAATTAAAAGCTCAGGAGATAACAGAGGGAGACTATGAGGTACAGTGGAAAGAGCAAGGGCTTAGCTCCTGATAGAGAAGTGATGAATAATGAGACATGCATTTTTGAACATGGTCAGTATTTTGTTTTTCTTGACTTAGTTGTTACAAAGTTTTTGGTTTTTCTTTTATTTTTTTCAGGGGGTGTGGTTGTTTAAAAAGAAAAAAATCTTTGGTAATTAGAAAGATTAATTTTAGAAAGGAATTGGGGTCCTGTAGTCAGAAGACCTGGGTGCAAATATCCAAGTGTCAGCTAAGTGGTACAGTGGAAAAAGTACTGAACCTAGAGTCAGGAAGAGCTGAGTTCAAATTTAGCCCAAGACATTTATCAGCTATGCAAGCATGAGCAATTCACTCAACCTCTAATTCAGTTTCCTCATTTCAAATGGGATAATAGTGTTCTCTTCCCAAAGTTATTATGAGGACAAAATGAGATAATATTTTTAAAGTGCTTCACAAACCTTAAATCACTAAATATGCTAGCTATTACACTGAGCATACTTCCTTTGGTACTTACCTTGTGACTCTGGACAAATAATGTAACCTCCCTGGGTCTCAGTTTCCTTATCTATAGACATAACTAAATGAGTTGTACCAGAAAACATCTAAAACAACTTCCAACCCCAGATGTATGAGTATATGAGCTTAAAAACAGAGTCAGAATTCAAACTCAGGTCCTGTGATTTCATATTGAGGACCCTTTCCAACCCATGATCTGAGAATCTCTCAAGTTTTCAAAACAGATCAATGCTATGACAGGGACTCAATATTCATGTCCCTTGACTTTTAGGGATTTTTCTACTACATTACACTCATCGAACATATTTCAAGGAGGTATGGTTTTTTCCTTCCCCTGGACCTTATATGTTTATGGAGATCACTAAGAGTCCTGGGTCTGGCCATTTATGAGCACCATCCATTACACTTTCCTAGGTAACAGCATGGAGAGAGAGAGAGAGAGAGAGAGAGAGAGAGAGAGAGAGAGAGAGAGAGAGAGAGAGAGAGAGAGAGAGAGAGAGAATGCTGATTGTCTATTCACAATTCTTTCAGTAAAATGAATGATTTCTACCTATTCATGGAAATACATAGTGTGACAGAACACTAAAGAAATTTTAAAGATTATCTGGTCTGTCTCATAATCATTTTCCAGGAAATTTTAAAACCTCCCCATGTAGGAATTATATTTAAATAAGATTTCCCCATATAGGAATTAATAACTGAAGAATATATAACATTTCATACCATCATCTCCAATATCTCTCAAATGCAAGGAAATTTGTTCCAATATCAATTCTCTTGAGCCAACATTGACCATAGCACCAGATCTGAATTTTCTTATGAAAGATTTCTCTATACATTCTTTTCTACATTTTTATGATACTACTTTTATATTTAAGTTGTTTGTCTGAGTAGGAGATTATTAAGGCATATAGTATAATACGCTGGTTTAAGGATGATTTCCGCCAAATTGCTTTCCTGTTTTGCCAGCAGATCACATAGAAAAGAGAATCTTCCCCCTAGCAATTTTCATTCTTAGATTTATCAAATACTGAGCTACCATTTTAATCATGTCTAAAGTCTTCTTATATAATCTCTTCCATTGGTGTAGTTTTTCTATTTTAATCAAAAATTTTTAACCTTGTAAACTAATTTAAGTTACCAATATTACTCTCTCCCCCTTATTCATATTTTTCGTTATTTCTCTCACAATACTTGATCTTATTTTCTTCCAAATCAACTTTTAAAATTATTTTGCCTAGTCTTATATATTGAGAGTTTGATACAGAATTATCTGTAAATTAAATTAGGTTGCATCACCATTTTTAGTCATGCATGTGAAGACAAACCAAGTACAATGAATATCCCATATATATTTCTTGTTTCTGTAATTAGTGTTTGTAGTTGTGTTTATAAAAGTCCTGTGTGTTGTGAACTTAAATTGCAAATATTTTATACTTATTTTAAATGCAGCTTCTATTTCTGTAATTCCCTCCTAATTTTTATTAATATTGTAAAGACATGCTAATGATTATGTGGATTTATTTTTTGTTCTGCCATTTTTCCACAGCTATTAATCATATAGACTAGTTTTTCTACTAATTCCCTGTGGTTTTCTAAGTAAATCAACATCATTATCTGCAAATAGGATGGATCATTTTTACTCTTTACCAATTTTTTAAAATGTCTTTCCCACTTCATACTATTAAAGTCAGCATTTCTACATGATGTTAAATAGTAGAAAGAAGTCACAGCTTCATAAATCTATACTCACTGGGAAAGGTTCCAGTGGTTCTCCATTGTTCATAGTGCTTGCTCTTGGATATACATATGTGTGTATGTGTGTGTGTGTATGTGTGTATACACACATATATTTGCATATGTATATGTGTGTTTGGTCATATTAAAGAAGGGTTTTTGATACTATGTTTTTAAGGATTTTTAACATAAATTAATGCTAAATTTATAAAATATTTTCTGCATCTATTAATACAATAATGTTTTTATTGTTCATACACTTAATTAGGTTGAATTTTGTTTCTATTGTTGAATCACCCCTATATCTCTGGCATAAATATAACTTGATAATAAATTTTTGTGTCAATATTCACTAATAACATTATCTCATATTTTCTTTCTCTACTTCATCCCTTCCTGAATTTGGTTTCAGGATCATATTTGCCTAAGAGAAGGAAAAGAAGTTTTTTAGTAAACTATTTTCTTTCTCTATGATTATAGTAATATTTGTAACATAGACATTTAAGTGCCATTTACACATATAGTAGTATTCACTTGCAAATCCATGTGAACCAGGTTGGTTTTTTTTCCACTCACATTTATGATTATTTTTATTTTTCTGAGAATTGGTAGTGAAGATATGCACTTTTTGTTTCATTTATGTAAGTATTTTATATTTTTAGATAATCAATTGTTTTATTTAAATTCTAATTTGTGCTGGAAGACAATAGTGTATAGTAGTGTCTGATAATTCCTTCATTTAATTGTTAATGCATCTCGTTCATTTTTCTTATTTTGGCAATTTAATTTCCTTTTTTTGTTTTTTAAACCAAATTAGCTAATGGTATATTGTTGACCTTTTTTTAATGTTCTTACATTTTAACACTTCAAAAACATTTTATTTTTAATTTTACCTATTCCTCCTCTGATTTTTCAAATGATCTCCTTTTGTCTTTGAAGTTTGTAATTTGTAGATTTTTTAGTTGTTGTCTTTAATTTATTCTCATTACATTAATGTTTTCTTTTTCTGTTTTGATAATATAAGTTTTCAGAAATGTAAGGTTTTTTCTCTGAAAACTATTTTAGCTGCATCACATTAATTATGCATATTGTTCCATTGTTATCAATCTCTTTTTACAAAAAATTTAAAGTAATGTTTTCATGATTTGTTGAGCAACCAATTTTTACTTTACATATAGTTCCAAATCTGTTTTTTCCTTTATTGATTGTGATTTTATTATATTATGATCTATAAAAATGCATTTAATATTTTTGCCTTTTTAAATTTATTATTTCTTTTAGCCCTAGCACATTATCAGTTTTTAAGTACAATGTGATTTAAATAATATTATTTATTAATATTATTTATCTATTTTATGTATTTATTTATTTCATTATTAAATAATATTATTTAATATTTCCATTCAAAGGTTGCTATAGGTCTTTTAAATCTAATATTGCCAACAATCCAACTCTCCAGTTATTACTCCTTTTCCTTATCACTACCTAAAAGTCCTTCCTCAGTCTTTTCATCAGAAAAATACCTCATAGGGGTATTACGAGGATCATATATAAAGTGTTTTGCAAATTTTAAAGTGCTATATAAATATTAGCTATTATTATTACTGTTATCATATAGAGTGCTATTAAGGCTTAAAACTGAATTAAGACTTTGGGTACAACATGTATATTCTTTATATCTAGAAGTCAAATTCCCCAGAGTTACCACTTGGCCTTAGATATCATGAAGTTTTAGATTCATACTTGAAATGAGAAGCATCTCATCCTTTGTCTAAGAGTAATGATTGACCTCCTGTCTCCTTAAATAGCATCCCTTGGAAGGAGGGATGAAAGGGTTATTCTTCAAAATTTATAAATGACAACATTGATTAAGGAGGTGAATCAATCCATCAACCAGTAAGATTTTATTAAACTCCTACTATGTGCCAAGATCTCTGGGCTAACCTTTCATGATGCTAAGAGAAAAATTAAACAGTCTCCTCTTTCAAGAAGTTGACATTCTCCTGGGAAGAGAAAATGTGTGCATGTATGAATATATACAAGATTTCTTCAATTGATTCAGTCATGTTTGACTCTCCGTGACTCTATTTGGAGTTTTCTTGGCTAAGATACTGGAGTTGTTTGCCATTCCTTCCCCAACTCAATTTATAGATGGAGAACTGAGATAAACAGGGTAAAATGACTTGTCCAGGGTCACACAGCTAGTAAGTGTCTGAGGCCAGATTTGAACTCAGGAAGTGGAGTCTTCCTGATTCCAGGCTCAGCATTCTGTCCACTGTAGCAGTGGACAGTAGTATATATAGCTACCTATATATACAAGGTACATGTATAAAAAAATAAATACAAGAGGATTTGTGGAGGAGGTAGACATATATAGATAAAGGCATTTGGACTTGCATTTCAGGCATAAAGCATAAGCAGAGAGGTAAGAGATAAAAAGTCCTACGTGATGATAAGAAGGTCAGGTTGGCTGAAGTTTAAAAAGCAGAAAAATACTACTGAAATAAGTTGGAACTAGATTGTGAAGGGCTTTAAATGTCCAACAGAGAATTGTGTATTGGATCCTAGAAATACTAAGGAATTGCTGGAATTGGTTGAGCAGGGAAGTGACCTGGTCAGACAAGTGCTTTAGGAAAATCCCTTTGGCAGTCATGGGGAGGTTGAATTGAAGCAGGGAGACCCGAGGTAGGGAGACTACTCAGATAGCCATTTCAATGGTCCAGTCTTGAGAAGGGATGAGACCTTGAACCTGGGTGATGGCCCTGCAAGTTAAGAGAGGGCACTAGATGTTTTAGTGAGTGTGGAGATAGACTTGACAAGACTTTCTAAGTGACTTCCTATATTAGGGAAGGGGATTGAGGAATAAAGGATGAGTCTGAGACTGTGATTGTAGGTGGTTGAAAGGATGGTGATGCCTTTGGTAGAATTAGAGAATCAAAAACTATTCTAAAACCTGGAAGTAGTAGTGGGATGGAGTCAAGTCATACCATACATTCAATGTTTATACCTTGAAAACTGGCAAGTGCTACAAACCAGGACTTGACTGATTTGGGATTTTTTAATTGTCTAGACTTAAGAAAGTAATGGAGAAAATATTAATACTGCATATTAAACTTAAACGTATAGCGTGCACTTTTTTCCAGAAATTTGGTGCTTAAACATTTCTCAAAAGCATTTCAAAGATCACTTTGTCCAACCCAGACCTGGATAGAAATTCTTTCTACAACATCCACTGTGAGTTCACCTAGACTCCCTCTGAAGACTTCCAGAAATGAGGAGCTTATCATCTCCAAAGCATCCATTCCATCTGTGGATAGCACTCATTTGCCCATAAATCAGGCTGAAATCTGCCTCTTTGAAATGTCCCTCAGTTCCTCTTCTTTGGCTTCCTGAGTCCAAAGGTCACCCAGAGAGTCATGGGAAGGACAAGGACTCTCAAATCCCGGTTTTCAGTCTCCTCGCTCCTAGATCATCCCACAGGAAGCTGCCACCTGAGCAGAGAAAGGTACCAAAATTCAGTTCCCATATTTGCAGCTATCTCTTCTCCTTGTCTCCTCCTACTCTTCACTCCTGTCTCTTCAATCTTTCCACCTCAACAACTTCCCAAACTTTCCGGCTCTTGACAATGAAGTGCAAAGAGCGGCATCCAAGCTGATACTCCAGGAAGTCACCTCATCAAAGAGCTGCCAACGTTTAACACGGAAACCATCTTGATTAAAATTCCCTTGGGTCCCGACAATTCCTGCCTCTCATAGACTCAGAGCAGATGTGTTGTGACAAGACCCCAGTCAGAGGCACAGGTTTCATTTGGAAAAGTCAGACAAACCAAGCCTTGGAGCCTTCTTTTATCCGGGCTCCTTGTTCCAGAGAAAGAGGCCAGAATGGGAGAGGACTGGACAATAGTGTCCGGGAGGAGTGCTTAGGATACCAGAGGAACTGAGAATGTCTAGCCTGGAGAAGGGAGGACTGGGGGAGAAGGGGAGAAGGAGACAATAGCTGTCTTTGCCCTGTTCTGCCTGGTCCCAGAGAGAAGAACCAGGAGCAAATAATAGAGAAGTTGACAGGTTCTGTCAGGCAAAACTTGGAACTGTCCAACAGTGGCACACGTCATCTTGAGATGTGGCGGGATCCTTATCACTAGAGGTGAAGACTACTACTCTGGATCAGTGACATAGAGCAGAAAAAGACATCAGAAGTCAGCACACCCAAACTCCTACATTTGACAGATGAGACCTTGAGACAGGTGAGGAACCTGACAATGGAAAAAACACAAAGAATTCCAGGGTTAGTGCTGAAGGGAACCTTAAAGACAATCTGGTTTACATTTTACAGATCAAGAAGCAAAAGCCTAGAAACGTTTTTAGGAGCACAAGTTTATATCTGGAAGGGACCTAAAGAGCCACCTTGCCCAATCTCAATATTTTACAGATGAGGAAACTGAGGTCTGGAGAAATTAAATGGTGTGATTGTCCAAGATTACCCAGAATAGGGAGCTGAACTCAGCTCCTATGACCTCATCCACAGTGGTTATGGGCACTGCATTGTGGAGCCTTCACAAATGGATTAGAATGGTCCCCAAGGTCCCTTCCAAGAATGGGATTCTCAGCTTCTGCAAAACCCTTGGACCTTTTCACTAAATACCCAAACTATCCTAGAATTCTGCCAGGTGGTGACAGTCAAGACAAAGGGGCAGACAAGGGGAGATTGGCAGAGAATTCAGCCTGACAATGAGTTGAATGAGGAAGAATATGACTTTGGGAGCCAAAGACCATTGGACAATTGTCCCTGGGGAGGACAGTGAAATCTTACTGTTGTGTCACTGTTAATTCAGTCAGGAAACATTTACTAAACACTTGCACTCAGAGAAGAGCCATGAGCTGGGAGATACAGGAATAAAAACTTACAATCCACATACAATTATATAGAATTTACAATCCAGTAAGAGAAAATAAAGACAAATGTAGAGATATCTAGTCCTCTGAGCAGCCTTATTCAGAGGATTAGGGCCAGCAGCATGATAGAATGGAAAGGACAGTCTACTTGGAGGCAGGAGTACCTTGGGTTCTAAAACCACCTCAGTTACTTACTTGTTGTGTGGCAAATCACTTTACCTCTGTTAATCTGTTTCTCTCATTTGCAGAATGGGGGCAGGGGAGTGGGTATGCATTCCTTCCATAGCCTCTACCCTTCTAGCCAATGGGACCAGTACCTTAACCTCTCCTCATATGTAAAGTGAAGGCCTCCAAAATCCCTTTATCCTCTAAATCTATCCCACACATATTGACCCATAATCACTCTGGAGAATATTCTGGGATGATCATACAACTTCCCGAAATGGATGTTCCCTCAGATCAGAATCAAAGTGGCTTCATGTTCAGTACTTGGAAAGCAGTGTAGCTGGAGCATGAGACGGGAGAACAAATGCTTAAATTATCAGACTAGTGTCAGACACATTAAGTTAATTTATGTAATAATGTAAGCAGAGAGATGGGAAGGTAATATGACAGACATAAATTAGACATTATTATTGTCAGTCAGAGTATGGATCATAGTAGGGCATCAAAATAAATTCTGCTATGTTGATGTTTACAGAAATGAACAAGGAGGGAACTTCTGCAGAATTGGATGGGGAGCATTTGAAGGACATTGGTGTTCATGGGTGCTGGTGAGGGAGGGGGACAAGAACTGACATTGGCTTCTCTACTGAGGAACTGAATCACCTGGGTTTCCTGGGAACTCCCAAGGTAAAGGTGTGGGAATCAGCCTGGGGCACTAGGTCATTCCTGAATTGCCATGCAAGAAGCGCTTTGGGAGTGCAATCCCTAGAGAGAGAGGACAAAAGAAATCACCAGGTCTTCTGCAGTCACATTATCTGAGTTCCCCTTCCATCAAATGGGACCTTCATTCATCGTTGTCACCATCACATCAGTAATAACAAGAGTAATATGGCTTTTAGGGGAGCTGGGTGGCGCCATAGCACATAGAGCAACCCACTGGGAGTCAAGAAAACTCATCTTTCTGAATACAAATCTGACCTCAGACACTTACTAGCTATGTGACCCTGGACAAGTCATTTCACCGCATTTGCCTCAGTTTCCTCATTTGTAAAATGAACTGGAAAGGAAATGGCAAACCACTACAGTATTGTTGCTGTATTGCTGTGTTTGTCCTTCATCCTCAAAGAGGACCATGACATTAAGGTGATGCATGACTTGCAGTTGACGGATCCAATCTAGTATTTATATAGAACTTTAAGATTTCCAAAGCACTTTACAAATATTGTCTCATTTTATCCCACAACAACGGTGAAAAGTAAGTGCTATCAATATCCTCACTTTCCAGATGAGGAAATTAAGCAGAGGTTAAGTGACTTACCCAGGGTCACATAGATGTCTGAGTTAGGTTTTGAAATGTTCAAATCCAGTGCTCTATCCACTGCACCATCTAAAAGAAGAAAGGGCCTAATTCAATGAATCCTGTCCTTCATTAGCTTCTTACCAATTATGGAGTCTTGTATCTAGTGATGTTATTGGGTGCCCTCATGAATGGAGAAAGTCAAACCCTGAGAATCATACCCTCAGACAAGCATTTAGTAAAATTATCTGGAGGCCTATTCCCTTCAGTGGCTGCCTTCCATCCCCTCCATGCAAAATCTACCCAGTAGCAGAGTAGCAGTGAACTGTGAAGTTAGAGTTACCAGCTGCAGAGATTACATCATGCTGGATCTTACAATGTCAGACCAGGCTCTGGCACCCCTGCAGGCCTGATAGCTATGATGCAAACAAGATTGTTTACCAATATAATAGGGATAATTAGGGTATTTTCCTTTATCTGCTGGGTGGAGGAAACTCCCAGGGAACAGAGCATGTAGCCTGGCTCATTTTGGTGGCCAGTCCCACATACTAAAGGAAGAAAGCCACTGGACCTCTCTGCCAGTGAGGTAGAGAGAGACAACAGAGGCTGTGAAGATTCCAGGCTGCTGACAAGTTTGTTACTCATCTCCTTGACACAGCTCCCAAGAGTTAGATTTATACACTACTTCATAATCAAATTCATCATTTGAATGTCAGAATGCTGTTGCTGTTAAATCATTTCAGTCATGTCTGACTTTTCTTAGGAAAGATAGTGGAGTGGTTTGTTAATTCCTCCTCCAATTCATTTTACAGATGAGAAAACTGAGACAAATGGGATTAAGTGACTTGTCCAGGGTCACACAGCTAAGTAAGTGTCTGAAGCCAGAGTTGAACTCAGGTCTTGCTGAGGTCTTCCTTCCTGTGTCATAGACCCCTATGGACCCCTTCTCAAAATGATGCTTTTAGATGCATTAAAAAACATTGAATCACAAAGGAAATTATGTATGTTAAAAAGAGTTATTAAAATAGTTTAAAAGCAAGTACATGGACCCCAACTTCACAATCGCAGACCTAGATCAGGCCTGAACAGTTCTCAGTCATTCCACAGCCCACATCTTTTAGTTTCCATGTTTCATGGGTTTTCTCATGCCACAACTCATCTCAGAGCTAGAAAGAACCTCGGAAGGCATCGAGACACGATTGAAAACTATTCCAGAGCATGTCCCCCCCGAATGACCTCTGCTTGAAGAATTCCCAAGATGGGGAGATCACTACTTTCCAAGGGAGTATGTAGCCTCAACTTGAAGACTTTAAGAAATGAAGAGATCACTATTTCTCAAGCTTTGGAAAGCTCTGATTGTTAAGAAAATTTTGAGTGGTACAGTGGCTAGAGCTCTGGGCCTAGAGTCAGGAAAGCCTGAATTCAAGTCTTGACTTAGAAACTTACTAGGTATATGAGCCTGGACAAGCCACTTAACCTCTTGCCTGACTCAGTTTCCTCACTTGTTAAATTTGGGTGATAATAATAGTGCCTATATCACAGGGTTGCCGTGAGAATCAAATAGTATCTGTACAATGCTTAGGACTGACACACAGTACGTACTTAATAAATGAATGCCTTCTCTTCCCCCTTATAACAAACTGAAGTCCACTTCTCTGCAGCTGATAGCCACTACTCCTCATTTTGCCCTCCTAATCCAAATATGATAAGTTTGATCCATCACCTAATTGTCATCCCTTCAGATAAAGACTTCTCAAGACCCCCTCAATCCTTTCACTATATGACCTTAGGCAAGTTACTTGGTCATTCTGGGCCTCAGTTTCTCTATTTGGAAAATGAGACTAAGAATTCTTCTGCATATTTGTTTGTCTACTTATCCTCAGCTTGGTATCAGAATCTTAGGATCCTATATTTCAAACTGGAAGAACACTTAGAAGGAGTCTAACTCCCTCATTTTACAGATGAGAAATCAGAGACAAAGACATTTGAAGCTGCTTGCCTCAAACACACATCAGTCCTAAGTGACAATGGTAGGATGTGGTCTGATGTCTTGTGGTATCAGATCCAAATGTGATGGTATGTTGAACTTTTGTAAGGTTACACTCTCAAGCCGAGCTCTGTTCTAAGGTGCTAAAGCCCATTTAGGTACATGTGAGTGGGAGGAGAAAGGATACAAAACCTAGTGGTCTGGGCAGGGAGAGGTCAAGTATATGAATAAGATTGTCTATAACTTCCTCCAAGAGAACTAGAATGCCCTTTGACTATAACAAGGAACCTTCCATATAAATATTAAAATCCACCAGCCTCCATCAAGGTTAACTGCAGTCAAATTTGCCTTGCTAGCTTTCTATCATCTGCCTCCTTTGAAGCAATTTGCTCCTGTTTCTAATCATCTGTTCTGCAGGATAAATATTAGCAGGTACATAAATCTACTAATATGAAATGCCCAACATAGGCAATCCTTGGTCACAGAGTAAGTGTGAACATACACACACACACATACACAACCTAGTTACATCTCTGTGTCTATGTTATAGATAGATAATTCCTTCTTTTCTATCATGTTAAGGCTTATAAAGCACTTGTTCCAGAGCCATCCTGGGAGATGGGCAGTGCAGTCCCAAACCCAGCTCTTCTCTCTCCAGGATGTTCCTCCTGAGTCAGCAAGAATTCACTGAGCACCAACAATAATGAGAAGTTCACAGTCCTACTCTCAGGGACACTAATAATGGAAAAATCCACTATTGATGGAGAAAACAAATAAATCAATCAAAAAAAATATTTAGTAAATGCTTATTACATACCAGGAACTGCACTTGGGGGTACAAAGAAAGGTCAAAGCACAGTCACAGTCCTTGTCCTCAAAGAGCTTAGATTCCAATGGAAAAAAACAACATGTAAACAAATAGGTACATGCAGAACAAAGAGATGACATGGCCTTCAATGTTTCTGCCCTAAGGGACATCAATTACGGGAAGTTGGATACCAATAATGGTGAAGCCATAGCCATGCCCTCAAGGATGCCCAGAATGGAAGAAACATAACCCCACTTTCAGGGACATGGATTATGGCAGTGGCCATCATTCTACTCTTGGGGAGCTTAAAGTCCTATTGCATAACATGTGAAACAAGAATAAAACACTAGATGACCATGTGTAGTTAAATTGGAGACTGTGTAATTCAGACCACAAATGAGGGGTGTGACCACCCCATGACAGCTTCTACTTCATAAGTTGTCCATCTTTTATCTCCTCTCTCCATCTGCTTTCTTGGGCCCTGACTTTGAAGAGCAAACATCTCTCTACCCTGAATATACATAAGTACACACACACATACAATACACACAACACACACACACACACACACACACACACACACACACCATGATGGATGTACACTGGGTGGAGAGGAGCTAGATAGGAAGGCTATGATGCCCATCATCACAAGGGCCCCATGATACCAACCTGGAAGCATCTTCCCTACATCTCTTAGTAAGAGCCAGGCCACTCCACCAACAACCTTTTTAACATTCGACAACATCTTTTAAACAGATGACTTTTAATAAGTTAATCCATTCATTGTCTGCAGTGCTGCAAAGTGACACAGGAGCACAATGATGGCTAATTAAACTTGTTCTGTGAAAACTAATTTGTCAAAGCCAGAAGCACAGTTCATGGATAAATGCTAATATTTGAAAGTCAAATTAAAGTTGAAAAGGTTTGTAATAACAGTTAATTAACTCCTGTTTTGTTTTCCTCTTGCAAACTTGAACCAACTGCAAGCTGGCTCCTCTTTAACATTTTGGACCACAAAGATAAAATTCAAAGCGTGGAGAGGAGCCTTTGATGTTGGTATCCTCCACAGATTAGATATTATTTTAAGATCTCTTTGTTTAAAAATTCATTTTTATTATCCCGGCATGAAATGCATGGCAATTCCCCAAATACCAAGCCATCGGGGCAATTAACATCGTCGATCGACACCATCGTCCTGATAATTAATACAGACGCACTACCTCCCCGGTGATTGCTGCGAGGGCTGGATTTTTTCTAAGCAACTGTTCATTTACAGAATCAGTTTCATCCTAATGAAAATGGATTGTGAAACTTTAATGAACAAGACTTTGCTGTCATAATAATAAAGACTTTGAAACAACACGAAGACCTACATAGCGAGCAGCTGACGACGCTCATGTTGCCACAGTCTATCAAACCAATTAAGCCCCATGATGAATATTTACACCAGGATTTTTTTAAACTCTATGACATAAGCTAAACTCGTAAAAGTGAGTATTAATTCTGCATCAACAGTTTCTGACATTACATCTCAGCAAACTCTCATCCACCCAACCAGATGATGGTGTCTACTTGCCTGTTTGTCTTCATAAAAGTCAACAAAGGATTGAGTGGCTCTGAAAACCCAATTTGCATATGGGGCACATGTGCCAGCTATGGAGGAAAAAAATCAGTCAGTCAGAGGTTGGGAGGCAGGAATGTGTGTTGGTCTGTGTGCCTGAGCTAGTGGGCATACACAAATGTTGCCCATATATGTGTTTATATGTCTGTATGTGTATACAGATGTCTGTGAACATGCATAGATAGAGAAGAACCAGGGTGAAAGTATTGTCTCACATTTATATGCGTACATATATATATATACATTTATACATATATACACATATGCATATGTAGGTATAGTTATGTGTGGTTATGTGTATATATATGAATGAACATGCATCTGTTTGTACATATATAACATGGGCACATGTCTATTAGGTGTATATGTATGTATATGTGTCTATATGTGTGTATATATGTGTGTGTATGTGTGTGTACACACTTGTTTCTGCAGGTCCATGTATAGCTATGTGCATGCATTCAGACATTTATCTGCAGAGATCATAGATTTATAACTATAAATTATCTCAGAGACCATTTAGTACAAATTCCTCATTGTATAGATAAGAAAACTGAGGCCCATGGAAGTTAAATGACTTTCCCAAGGTCATACAAGGAATAGATATGTGTGCCCAGGTCCTTTGACTCTAAAGTCAATCATCTTTCCACTTTATCACATAACCTCTCAAACTGTGCATGCATGAATAAAAGTCTGCATGTGTTTGTATATATCTGGGGGAGCATGGACATGCATGTGTGTCTGTGTACTCTTACATTTGAGCACTTGAAAATATACTTGGGTGTTCTCGGTACCAACAAATCCCAAAAGCACCAACCAGATAATAATAGGCATTAACATAAACAGTCATTCTCCTGGATTTTACTGAAGTGTATGACTTTCCTAGGGAAGCCCTGGCATATATTGGATGGAGCCCCAGGAGATGTGACAATAGATAATCAAAGAGTGAAGGAAAAAAGAGAAAATATAAGACCCAAGAGCTTTGAGTATGCAGCTATCTGGGGCCAGTTAGTGTCCCAGGAAATAAACCCACACTCAGCAGTCGCCTGTGAAAGCATCACTGCATCACTGTCCCATCTAGTAGCTGATGCTCATAATGATGAGCTTAAGCCATAGAACCACAAAACCTGAGGGATGAAAGATACCTCAGAGGCATCTTGTCCAAATTATACCTGTACAGAAACCTCCAACATCCTAGACAAGTTGCCATATGGCATCCTTTTGAAGACCTCCAGTGTTTTCCCCTTCTAGTTACTGGTTGAATATCTCACATTTAGCAATGATGGTGCCTATATGCCCCAAAATGAACAAAGGATATTTTAAGGTGCCTAATTAACCATTAAGTCAATCACAGACCTGTTGAGTCTCATATGGAAAAGGACCTTAGAAGTCATCCAAAGTTTCGATGGCAAGCTCCAAAACAGCTAAGGCTTATTTATAAAGAACGCTAAAGACAACAAAAGGGAGTGGAGTGTGTTGTTGTTAGTATTAAGAACTGAGGAAAAAACATAAGATGGAGAGAGAAACAAGAATTTATCAAGTACCTACTTTGTCTCAGTTACTGTACCAAGCATTTTGCAAATATTATCTCATTTGATCCTCGTAATAACCTTATGAGGAATGTGTTACTATCATCCCCATTTTGCAGTTAAGGAAATTAAGGCAGATAGCTGTTAAGTGACTTGTCCAGGGTCACACATCTAGTAGGTACTTGGAGTCCAGGTTTTAACTTGAGTCATCCTGACTCCAGTCATAGTACATTCATTCACATCATGTAACGGCCTTCTATAGGACCAGTGCTTAGTTTGGATGGGACAATTGAGACATTTTCTAATGACAATAGATAATGAAAGTAAGGCAGAACTGCTGGATCCCTTTGGCTCTGTTTTACTTTTCTCTCCACTGGGAAGATGATCTCCACAGGAGAAGGATAAAGCAAATAGTTCATAGAGATTGTATCTTGATGCCCTCAATGAGTCCAACTCATTAGGCTACTAAAGAACCTCTCCCCAGGCTGCTAATTTAAATGGAAGGCATGATTAATAAGCTGCTATTGGGGATCTTAGAAAAAACATGTGGAATGAGAGAGGTGTCATAGAGCTAGAGACAAATACCCCAATTTTCAAAAAAGGGAGTATGCAACCTTTGAACTACAGGCAGTAAATTTGACTTTGATTCCTGGAAAAATCCTACCAATCATTATTAAAGAAGTGATTTTCAAACACTTAGAAAGGGAAGTGGTGATCACTATGAGTCAGTATAGAATAAGAACTAGATTTCTAAATTTCAACAGTGTATCTATAGCCTAGAGCCCAGAAGCAAAGGTTCTGAATATTCAAGGACTTGTTTCAATCTTAAAGTTTTCTCACAAATCACTTTTTGGCTCCTATCTCCTTCCAGGCTTTTCCCTGGGCACATCAGAATTGGATTCTGTTGTTCTCACCCAGTATTCCTCTCAGATCAGAATTTGTCTAATAGAGGTCTTCAGAAAAGAAAAAAGGGACGCTCAGCTCCCATGTGAGCGCTCTAGCCAATAGTACTTTATAAATAATACAGGTTTCACTTCTTTCACTATCAGTAACAATAAAAAACTGCAATGAGCTTATAAATAATCCAGACAAGTCTCTTTACCTGTCTAGTGAGTCCCACCCATCCTGGTATGGCCCCCACATTTTACAATAGGTTAATACTAACAAAGTAAAAACATTTAGAGAACTGGCAGAATGGTGAAAATACTAGAAATCAGGTCCTAAAAAGAGACTGCGGAAAGAACTGGGAATGTTTAGCTTGCTTCCTAAAAGACATAATAGCAACCAGACTTCAATCTTCGAGTATTTGAAAGATGAGAATTTGGAAGATGGATTAGACTTGCATTGCTTTGCAATCCTCTGTTGTAGAAGGGATTTATGGTCCGGTGCCATTTGACCACAATGACCCCTAGAGTCCTTCCAGCTTTGAGGTACTGCAGTTTGGTGATTCTAATTTAGAGGCACTTTGAGAGCCACATATTCTCAGCTATCTTGAATATTTGCTTCTGAGTCTCTTTACAATCTTCTGAACCTCTCCCTGTGTAGGGGCCAGTAGGGAGATGGGGGTTCATTTTCTAATTGGGGACAAGATGAGAAGACACAGCCTCTCTTGGTTTCAGTTTCCTCATCTGTAAGGTGAGAAGAGTGGACTAAACGATCCCTAATAAAGTCCCTTCCAGCCCTAAATCTGTAATCCTGTGGTCCCACCTCAGGATTCCTTGCTATCGATAAGACTGTGGTCAATCACTGAACCTCTAGACGTGTCTTCACCTATGAAATGATGTTCCTAGCCTAAATGATCTTTGAGATGCCTTCCAGTTTTAAAAATCCAATGAAAACTGTTCCTAAATCAGAGACTCTAGAATGCTCATTAATGTAGCCTGAACTGGGCTTAACATCCACTCCAATTACTCATGTGATAGAATTTGTCCCACTCTCCCCTCAGTCCCTGGAGATGAAGTGGAGAATCACTGGCTTTGCCACAAAGAGGATGATGGTGTTTTCAGTGAGTGAAGAAGTGGAAGGGAAAGCTGTTAAGAGAGTCACAGTGGAGAAGGAAGGATCCACTCTGCCCTCCATCAGGAGGCACCTCAACATTACTAGGTACTTGTAGGACAGAGCAGTTTCATCTCAGCTGCTGGTGTTTCTATATTCTTATACAGCCTAAGCAAGAACAAGGCTCAGCTGGACAAGCACCCTCAAGGTACCACCCTGACCCGGTAAGAGGACAGGCAGAGAAATATTAATTAATTGACCAATTAACTGACCAATCACAGTGCAAGAGAAGATTTTCTTTTAAATAGAGATTGGAGAATAAAAGTGTACAATGTTGCATGACAATACAATCACATCCTTCGTTGGTTTTTCTTAACCGTTTCTCTCTGTTACAAAGGAGAGATCAATGTGAGAGATAGGAATGCTGGGCAATGACTAATGCATAAAAGCAAATAACATCGATAAAATGTGTTGTTGTTTTTAATTTGGAGAAAAGGAGAAAGGATTTTTTTTTTGTTTGATTGTAAGGAGAATAAGGTGAAACAGATTCTCAGGTGGGTCCATTGTAAATTGGCCCATCTGGAAAACAGCTCAGTCCAAACACAGTAAGCACCCTAGGACAAGCTAGATAATCAAGTGATCTGAGATAAGCAGTTCAGTTGGATGAGAGGACTCTAGCAAAACAGTTGTGTTTGCAGGGATCCCCTGCCCAACAACTAGCTTGTCAAGGAAATAGTCCTCTGTTGTTCAGACAGGTACATCAGCTCCTCCCCTTGGTGTGGAAACTTTAGGGAATGAAACTGGCTTAGTTAAATCCAGTCCAAATATCCGGAGTATGTAAGATGCTCCTCTGATCTGGCCTGAAGCCTAGAGGAGCTGTGGTCAATCAGAAGGCCACATCTTCTGGATGAGTTTGGCATTGTAACCCCATGATCTCTGCAGGGTTAGATTCCCAAGGAGAAAACCTTAATTTGTGAGATAATCTTTCTGTCTGGGTTTCTTTACCCTGAGCCAGCTGCTCCTTGGGCTGAGGCTGGCATCATCCTATGAAGATACTAGTCAGGGCCCCCTAAAATGATGGCAAAGAGTTTGGTGTTGAGGTAGTTGATGTAAATTGCTTACCAGATCTTAACAGTGGCATGTCCTTAAAAAAAGACATAGAGATGGTGAAGAACAGGGAACCCATAGAGGGGAGCCCTGTGGCCCTTGGAGGCTCTGCTGGCACCGGCTGGGGGGGGGAGGGGGAGGACACTGCCCAGTTCTTTCACACCCCCACCCTATCTCTGACAAGTACAGCTCTAAGGCTCATTTGAACATGCAAATTAGACCTAATTATTCAAGACTAGGCACACTTTGCATATAAATTTGGTTTGCTTCTGTGTGGGAAGGTTCTCACCCCTTTTAACAGTTTAGAATGATGTATCAGGCCCGATAAAGGAAAACAAAAGTTTATTTTTTAAAAAAAGCAACCCTTTAGGGGAGAAAGGAATCTACACAATTAGGGTTCTGGGCATGGGATCTAATAAGGGATGAGTGCACCCCTCCCCCCATTCCATACTCAGTGTAGTTCTGGCCTTCTCTTGCCTTTCACTCCCTGAAGTTATTTCAAAATCTTTCAGCTTCTTAAGGATCTCATGCTGAGCTAAGTGAAGATTGTTCGGGCAGTTCATGGTCCAGAAGAGGGTGAGGATGAGCAGATGTATTGGATTATAGAGGGCCTCAAATGCCAGGGCCAAGAGTTAAAAAAACTTTATTTGGTTAACACTGAGGATATTTAGTATAGGAAAAGACCATGATCAAAGTAGTTTACCAAATAATTATTGAATCAGGGAAGTGGAAGATGAATTTGAAGGGTAAGAGTTTAGAGTCAGGAAGACCAGTTAGGTCTTGTTATAACAACGCAAACAAAAAGATATGAGGTCCATGAACTAGGGTGGTGTCAGTTTGGGTGAAGGACGGAAGATAGATGTTAGAAAGCCTGGGGAGGCAGAATCCACAGTACACGTCTCCAGGTGAATTGATGTGAAGCACAAAGACAATTCCAAGGTTATCAAGCCTAGAAGACTGGAGGAAAATTTGTACTATTAACGGAAATGGAGATGTAGGGAGAGCAGAGTTTTAAATTTGAAAGAGATCTTCAAGGCCATCAATCCATTCTCCATCTCACTTTATAGATGAGGAATTTGAATCATTAAGGTTAATCTGAGCTTCTACCTCAAGAAGTCTCACATAAGCCATGCATTTTCAATCCACTCTTTAACCAGAAGCTGAAAGGTTAGGTGTCTCTTAAAAGAATCTCTAATCTCAGGACTAGAAAGTAGGAGAATTTCTAAGTGCCCCTGGAAAACTACCTTATGTCTACTTTCCATGAAATGCTTATCTTAAATACTCACTAGAGGAGAAAGTAGGAGAATTTTTAATGCCCCTGGAAAACTACCTTATGTCTACTTTCCATGAAATGCTTATCTTAAATACTCACTAGAGGAGCCCCTTTGAATCAAAAAGAGTTTTTATATGAACATTAGCAACCATTATATATTAAAAGTTAACCCTGAACTCCTTGCTACAAGACTGTTCCCCATTTGTATAGCTCCAATAGGTATATAAAGTTCTGTTGACTTCCTTGCTCAGAAGCGGTTAATGATCCCCACTACTAATAGGACAGAGTGCAAACACCTTAGTCTACAACTCAAGGCCCCCCACATTGTTGACCCCTACTGTCCTTCTAGCCCTATCTCCCACTATTTTCTTCCAAATAGCCTATATTCCAGTCCGACTTTACAATTCACCATTCCATACGTAGACCATATATTCTTCTGCCCTTTCTTGGACTACTTCACCTATCGGGGGTTTCCACTCCTCTCTACCTCCCCAAATCACTTCATACTTTAATGTTCATCTCAAGTTCCAACCCTGTAGCCCCAACCCTCAGAAGCCCTCTCTACTCATGGCAGCCTACCAGAGGGTTCTCTGCATCTCAGAACTCCTGGTGCTCTCACTGCTCCTGGATCTGTCCTTGGTCCTGATCAAGGATTAATAATCTCAAGAACTTGGGCGAAGGTCCTTTACATACACCATTTAGAATCGTTCTTATGTGTTTGTATCTAATCCTTGCATAAGTAAACAGGATTCTGGCAGAAAGGGAATTCTCTTTTGGTGCATTTATAACCCCATCTTTACCCTCACCAATGAGTTTCCCTCTATCTTTCAGCCTGCTGTCACTCCCCTACCTAGGACTTGTAAGTACACCTTCCTTAATAAAGGAACAAAGAATAGGACATCTGTGGAAGAAGAGAGGTTGTTGTTCACTTGTTTCAGTTATATCCGACTCTGAGTCTCTACTTGGGATTTACTTTTTCCTTCTTCAATTCATTTTACAGATAAGGAACTAAGGCAAATGGGATTAAATGATTTGCCAGGGTCACATAGATAGTAAGTGTCTGAGGCCAGATTTGAACTCAAGATGAGTCTTTTGACCTCATGCGGGGCACTCTATCCACTATGCCACCTTGCTGCCTAGGGTACTGTGATATAATTATTTATATATATATATATATATATATATATATATATATATATATATATATACACACACACACACACATATGTATATATAAGCATATATACACATATGTATGTGTATATATAAGTATATATGTATATATAAGTACATGTATATATGTGTGTATATATTATATGTATACGTATGTGCATATATATACATATGTGTGTGTGTCTATAATCCTCTACTTGGAGTGAGGAAGTCAGAGTACAAATCCTGACTTTGTGACCTTGTGCAAATCACTTAACCTCCATGAGCCTCAATACCCTCATCTGTAATTTCAGAAAATAACATATATGCACTATCTATTTCACAGGGCTGTATTAAGGAAAGCAATGGATAAAAGTTTAAGCATTACACACACTTGCTTTATTGTTATTTTTAAGTCATCTTTCAGTTATGTTTGACTCTTCATATCCCCATTTAGGGTTTTCTTGGCAAAGATACTGGAGGAAACTGAGGCAAACAGGATTAAGTGACTCACACAGTTAGTAAGTATCTAAGGCTAGATTTGAACTCAGGTGGATGAGTCTTCCTGACTCCAGGTCTGACACTGTCTCCACTGCACCACCTTACTGCCCTTATAGACACTTGAGCTAAAATGTTATTATTTTCATAACATTATAGAAGTTCATACCAAAACGCCAATGTTCAAATTCTGTTTGGAACTCTGAGATGGATTGATTTGGTACATTCTTCATTGAAACTGGCCTCCAAATTCAATCCATCCAGTCAAGTGATTTCACACATCAATGAAACACTGCAAACTAACTGCACCAGCACCTTGGATTTCCCCAGCCTCAGTGGTAAATAAACCAGTTGCTTCCTCTAGACCAGAGATTCTTAACCTAAAGTCCATGGGTCCCTAAGAGGTCAATGGATAGATTTCAGTGGATCCATGAACTTTGTTTTCACTAAGCTAAAGCTTTAATTATTTAAAAACATTATTCTGAGAAGGGATCCACAGGCTTCACCGTACTGTTAAAGAGGTCCAAACCTATGAAAAATTACTATCCTAGGCCATGATACTAAAAGTATCCCTAATAAGCATCCCTAATAACACTATTAAAAGCCTGCCCTTTTCTATTCCCCTTCTCATAGCCTTCCCCCCCTTTTCCTTCCCCTCCCCAAGAGAAAGTGTTATTTGGCCTCTTTTAATGGACATGAGGAGGATGTATTCATACTGGCAAAAGCACAGACATCCTTCCTCCTTTCATTGGCATGGCAGGTGGTCACCAATATCTTTACAAGTGTCTATGCTGATTGCCTACATCACTTATTGTCCACTTTTCCACATAACTAAAAGCCAACACCACATGTCTCAGCACTACCCAACCTCTCAAAAGCCTGGTTAGTGCTAATGGCCACTCCAATTATTCCCTCTGCCCTCTTTGTACTTTCAAGGTTCTGCTGGAGCCAGGAAGGAGGGAGTGTAGACTGCTAGTTCCTATACCATCCTTCCTTTCCATAGCCTCCCCATTTAATATAAAGGTTTGAATGTTAAAGTCTTGTATGCTGAAGGTTTCTACTCCATTGCTTTACAAACAAGGTCCCTTGACTTCTGTGCTCCCAGCAAAGATTCTATTCATTGGCTCTTCTCTCTGAGTTGTCTCTCAGCTCAGCTCTTACTCAACAATGATAGCAGTTTTGATGCCCCGGGAACCAGGGAAAATATTGTATTTGATGAACCAGGGAAAATATTGTATTTCAACTTGAACTCCAATAAATGTTGGGATGATGGTGTATCAAGCTGCAGTGGTAGAAATTCTACCCCTCTGGAGGTCATATTGGCCAGCCCCCTGAAGCAGGGTATTTTTCTTTCTGTCATCTCAACAAAACTGTTTCTGGACACAATAATTCCCCTCCTTGGCGGTGACCTTTTAATTGTGAACAGTAGCCCCAGGTTGATCTTTTTCACGAGGGGCACATCCCACTTCTTCATTAAACTGCAAGTAATAGCATTTTTTGAGGCTTCAGAATATATAAGGGTTTATCCTGGCATAGTTTGTCCAAGAACCTGATGCCAGGTAAATACTCCCTAAAACAAAATCAGGCAAGATGCTTTTTATGCCATTGGTTTTTCTTTCCCTTCTACTTCCTGGTCTTCTGATTTCTTACTATCTGTATCTCTGACTCAGGTAACCATGGTCCCTATACTGTGGGTATTGACCCTGCTGAGACCAGTATTTCTTCCCACTGGGATACCTATAGATGTAGAGATAGAATGAATATTAGAGACTATCTAATATGATCTCCACATTACAAATAGATAAACTGAGGTCTAGGGGAGGCTGTGACTTTTTCAAGTCCACATAGAAGTATCAGAGGTTAGATTTGAACCCAGGTCCTCTGACTCCAAAGTTAGTGTTATTTCCACTGTACTACATATCGAGTTGGCTCCCCTTTTTCCAGTTCTAGGAATCTCTTCCCTTTTTAATGGATTTCTGATGTGCTGTTCAGTCCAGACCTACTGGTAGTAATGGGTTTCATGACCAGGAATGTTACATCTGAAACACAGGATATGACAAGCCTAGTATTGCCACCCTTTAGAGAAGAAAAGGAAAATGAATCTCTGGCTCCCAAATGCATGGACTCTGGAATCTATTGTTATTCTAGTGGCACTCAATTCCTGGAACTAAGGTTGCTCCCTCTTCTTATCCCCCAGGATAATTGCACCATAATATCAACCAAGGCTGGCCAATATATTCCAAAGGATGCCCTCCAAAGCAATGTTTGAGTTCTTAGCACAAGGCTTAGCATATAGTAAGAACTTAATAAATGTTTTTGATTGATTGATTTCTTGCCACGTTAAAGATAGTAGGATCACAAACCCAGAACTGGAAAGAACCTTAGAAGCTTCATCCAACCTTCCTATCTTATAAATGAGGAATTAAGGCCCAACTAGTTGCCCAAGGTCACTCAAGAAGTAAGTGGCAGAGATACGATTCCAACCCAGATCCTCAAGATTCCAAATGAGGAAGTCTTTCCATTGTACCATGTGGTCTCACAAGCCAACAGATGGGACACATGAAATGTCAACAGACTGCACCATGAAATGCTTTTAAAAGGTATACTGGAGCTGTCATGATGATTCCATATACCACATTGAAATGTTGCATCCATCCTTGGAAGTCATAAAGAATCAGTGGGAAAGATTAATAAAAGGTCTTCTCAAAGATAACAGGAAGACTTAAGATCCAATTGTTTATCTTCTGTTGAAAGGGGGAAGCCTGCAGCTGATTGAACACATGCAGGTACCATTCTGCTGCAAGCTGATGCAATGCTATGCCACCTACCAACTCTGAAATGTCCCCTCCCCAACGTTGCTACTGGCACTGAGCCTGTCACTTCCCCAGACCTAGTGTGGACACATAGCTTTGCTACCCCCAACCTCCATTTTTTTAAATGATAGACTTTTTCCATCCTTATTTAAACTGATACTGCCCCCCCCATTAGAACACTTTATTTCTCACAACCTTTTTCACATCAGTCTATTCTTTCTACTCTCCACAATTTATGGGAAATGGAGGTGGAGGAAGAAGAGTGTCACTTTCTTTCTCCCTACTTCTACCCCCATTTAACAACATCTCTTAATTTCCTCAGTTGAAGCCTATGGGATCTATTTATATCACCCTCTTCCCATCCTTGTTGCTGTCATCTACAGACAGCTAAGAATACAAGACAGAAATTAAATGGTTCTTGCCCTCAGGAAGCATGAATTATACATGTATTGGGGGACAAAGACAGGATAAGGGTACATAGATAAGCAGCTACACAGTCATTTGAGTAATAGAGAACGCACTAACAACTGATAGAAGAAAAGTGGTAGCAACTATACTAGGTCTTAAGTTAAAAATTCCAAGAGGCAGAAGAAAGAAAGGAGGGCATTACAGGCATGAAGCAAAGCAAAGAAAAGGAGCAGAGATGGGAGATGGAATGCCAAGACTGAGAAACTTGATCCTCCAGTAGGTTTGGAATATAGAGTGCATGAAGAGGCAAAATATTAAATGCCTGGAAAGGTAGGTCAAAGCTATGATTTTAAAGGTTTTAAATGCCAGACGGAGGAGCTGGCATTTTATCCTGGAGGTAATGGGAACCTGTGAAGGTTTTTGAGCAGTAGAATGGCATAGATAAGTCTGTGCCTTAGTAAGGTTGTTTGGGCTTCTGTGTGAAGGATGCAGGGAGATAAAATAAAAAGTTACAGCCATAGTCCAGGTGAGAGATAAACCTGAACTAGGCTAGTAGTCAAGTGAGTAGAGAGAAAGGGGATGGGGTGAGGAGATAAGTGAAGGTGAAAGAACCTGTCAGGAAGATATTGCAGTAGAATCACATAGGTCACATTGGATTATGGTGGGTGACTCCCAGGCCTCAGTCCTTTTCTCTTCTCCCTCTATACTACTTCACTTGGTAATCTCACCTATTCACATATATTCAATTATCTCTATGCAGATTCCCTCATATCTTATCCAACCCTAATCTTTCTGCTGACCTCCAGTCTCATTTTCAACTGCCCATAAGACAGTTGGAATGCCTCATAGACATCCTAAATTCAACATGTCCAAAATTGAATCCATTATCTTGGACTAAAAAATAACCCTTCCAACTTCCCATCTTTCTTAATATTGTCAAGGGCACCACCATCTTCCTACTTCCCAGGCTTACAGCTTAGGTGTTAATCTTTGATAACCCACCCTCTCCCACCCCTCATATCCAATCTATTACCAAGGCCTGTCAATTTTCCTTTCATAATATCTTGCCTATACTCCCTTCCCTCCTCTGACCCTGCCACCACCTTGTCGTGGGCTCATGTCACCTCATGCCTGAACTGTCATAATAGTCTTCTGGTTAGTGTCCCTGCTTCAAATCTCTCCCAACCCTAGTTTATCTTTCTGTCAAGTTAGTCTTCTTACAGCACAGATCTAACTATGTCACACTGCCCCCCAACCCCAGTGACTTCCTGTCATCTCCATGATCAAATGTAAAATCTTCCATTCAGCATTTGGAGCCTTTTATAACCTGGTCCCCTCCTAACTTTCCAGTCTTCTTACATATTACTTACCTTCACATACTCTGGGATTCAGGGACACTGGCCTCCTTTCTCTTCCTCACCCAAGACACTTCGTCCTCCAGCTCTGTATTTTCCCTAGCCTAAGAACTGCATTTTGCCTAGACAGATAAACTCTCTTCTCATTCCCACCTCCTGGCTTCTCTGGCTTCCTTCTAATGCCAGCTAAAATCCCATTTTCTACAAGATGACTTGCAGTTGACTTTGATTTGAGTGAAGGAGGGCTGTGCAAGCTCACCAACCTCACTTTCGTAGCCTGATGTTCATTAGGACAACTAGAGATGGCCCAGGATGCCATGGGGTTGGTGTGACAGTGATGAAAGTAATGGGGAAAATGGCAGTCACATCTAGACCACTCCAGGGCTAGTGTATCCAGAAGAGGAGATTACAGTGCCAGAAAATTAGCACACCCTAGATTGGTTCTACTGAGCCAAGATCAATCAACAGCAATCTCTGTAATGCTCTCTGGTTGTCATGCCAATAAAACTGGTACTTCCAAGCCCACATCTATGTGTGATGTTGGGAAAACACCACTGATTCTGGAGTCAGAGTATATAGCTCACCTACCCATGTGACCTTGAGAAGGTCATTTAATCTCCTGGGATTCATTTTCCTCAGATATAAAATGATGACCTTAGACTAAAGGGCTTCTATATCTATAATATTTTAGTATAATATATAACTTTTGCTAACATCTTCCCATAATAGAGCAAATATATAATACTTCTGCATTAAAGAGACAAGAAAGGGGATGGGGTGAGCTCCTAAGATATGTAAAAGGCAATGGAGGTCATTTAGGGATAGGTGTCACAAATGTTTAATATACGGTTTAATTTCCTGTTATTGACACTGTTATTCTGTTTAATTAAATTCCCTTTGCTTTCAATTCATGTATATCTGGCCTGGTATGATATAAGGAAGCACATTGGTAGGGGCTCAAAGTTGTTAATTAAAAGAAATAATTTCCCTCCAAGTACCACAAATCTGAGTCAAATGGGTTTGCTATTGCTGCAAGGCTGTAGGCAACAGACGTTTCTGGTCACCATCAATGAGTTAGGTCTGATGATTCATAAACCGTAAGACACCCCCAAAAAATGTAAAGTATCCTTTCTCAGGTTCTGAGGTGCCCAGCTACTGTATCATTCCCCGATTGTAGATACTCTCTTAGGACAATCTGACCCTTATTGTATAGGAGTGATTTCATAGGAAATGATAGTGGTTCTCCTGTTTGTTGGCTTCAATGAGTCAAGAACCATGGTTTCATCTCAGTGAGTCCTCCCTATACCAACACAGAGATCAGTTAGTGTGGTACTTCATTGAAAGTACTGAGAAGTTGCTGAAGGATGAGTTTCCCTGAATTTAGCTAAACTGATCCTTAAGTGACAGACACAAAATCCATTAATGGGCCCATGCTCACAGCTTTTAGAGTTTGGCAGAAGCTGTCAAAACTTTGGTTAACTTCACTGGCTTGGCTTCATGAACCCAAGATCAAATCTAACATTAATGAGACATCAGAAGAAAGGAATTTAGGGTACCTGACCCAGGACTAGGTGGGGGTATTTGATTACTGACATTGTAAAATAGTATTCTTACAGAAACACTTGTGCACAACACAACATCAATGTGTTTCTAATAATCTCATTGAGTTAAATTTTATCCCATAACATCTCAGTAATACCCTTACTTAGAGCATTAAAGTTTCTCTAAATTATAGAATTTATTTTATTGGTTACATTAATTTCCTCTCAAAACATCTTAATATAAACTCAAAATTATTCACCAGAATCCTACCATTGCATTTAAATATATTAATAATCATAGGTAAACAAATCCAAGAATTAAATTGTCCGCAAAGAATGGGGAGCAGTCTGCAGAAGATTTAGAAACACAATGTAGAGTAATTATATGCTAAAACACTTAACCCCAAGAACATGCTGGAAATTCACAAAGATCAATTGCTCATAAAAAAGAAAACTCAATTTTCAATCAAATTACAGAGTGATACAGTAAATGGTTGGGAAATTGATGGGAATTCCTTTGCTGGCTCTGTCCTGGTTTGATTAGTTGTGCTATTTTTATATCATTAGTAAACAGAGTTTGATTATACTGCTTTAGTTCCTTTTCTGAAGAAATATTATAAGCTTGTTGGTGGCTAAGAAGAGAAAAAAAGAGGCTTCCAGGATCCCATTTCTTAAAATGCCAACTAACTTCCTCACTCCCACCATCATCTGTGTCCAACTTCCTCTCCACTTAGTCTCCTTTCCTCTAATTTCCTCTATATTCATCTTCTCCCCAATGATCTAATCTTTTTTCCTACAACCTACTTTCCACTTAGCCTCCTCTGCAAACAGCTTTTCCTGCTCCCCAATAATCCATCCTCCTTAAAACCAACATTTTCTATACATAACCTCTTTTCCCTTAACCTTCTCTGAATCCAACTACCATTTGTACTGGCAACCTCTAAACCAACTGCATCTATAACAATCCCTTTCCTCCATTTGCTTCCACAAAGACTCTTCTGCACCCAAATGTCTGTAACTCAAGCCTTCTCTGCACCCAACTGGAGGTTGGGAACACCTTAGAGGGGCTGAGATTGCCCCTTGGGTAAGCTTTAATTTGTAAGTGCATAAATAGAGTAGACTCATGGCCTACTACAGATTGTATTGAAGATTTTTCAGGTTTCCCACTTATTGTTTAGAGTAGACACACAGAGATTTAGGCAGGGGGATCAGGACAAAGATCTCCAGGTTGGGAACTATGCATGCCAGGGACTATATCCAAACTTGAGTTTCACATGCTATCCACCAAGGCTATTTCACCATCTTCCTGCCACCCACCATATAAGAACTGAGTCCTGGACGTCAAGCCTCCTGAATCTATGCCCTGATCCCTGAGGAAATTAACCCACTTCTTGTTGGAGCTCCTCACATTGGAGCCAAACAAGTTGATTGGTGAATAGAAGTATACCAAATAGCACACAGCACATTGTTATCTCCTGATTGGCCCTAGACAACAAACCATGCTCTTAGCTTCACATGGCAACGCTATCTATATGTACCTTTGGTCCCCATACCCTCATCTTCTACAACAGATTGCGAATGGCATCACTCTCTCCCTTCCTCCTCTCCTTTCCTTTCTCTTCCTTTTCCTCTCTCCTTTCCTCCCCCTCTCCATCTCCTCCTTTTCTCCCTTCTGTCCCTTTCTCCTTTCCTCTCCATCTTTTCTCTTTCCTTGCTTCCCTCCTTTTTCCCTTCCTTCTCTTCTCTCTCTTCTTCCCTCATCTCTTCCTCATCTTCAAATTTTCAATCTCTCCCTAGCTATTGTACCCTTTCTTGCTACCAGCAAACATGCTCATAGGGGGGCGCAGTCAAGATGGCAGAGTAGAAAGACTCACGTATGATAGCTCCGAGCCCACAGCCTATGGATTTAATGTAAGAAGAGCTCCCCACAAGTTCTGGATCACTGCAAGGTGTGCAGAAACACAGTGGAAGAGATTTCCGTTCCAGAGAGCCCTGGAGAGCCGTCCCCAGGGTCCGTCGTGCCCGGAAAGCGGACCCCACCCCAGCGCTGCCCTGGCCGCGGCCCCAGAGAAGCTGATCCGAGCAGGCTTCAGGGACAGAACCTCCGACAGCCGGGAAGGTCCCTCCACCCACAGACGTTCCAGGTGAGTGAGAGAGACGGCTGGGCTGGACGAGAGGGGAGCGGGGTGTCTCCATGGCTCAGGCCCCCTCGGGAGGAAGCAGCAGAGGCAGAGGCAGGGGCAGGAAGCGGCAGAGGCAGAGGCAGGGGCAGGAAGCGGCAGAGGCAGAGGCAGGGGCAGGAAGCGGCAGAGGCAGAGGCGGGGGAGGCAGTGAAGGCAGCGGCGGCAGCCCGGACTCCCCGAGAAGGCAGGATCTTCATTACCGAAAGTCTCTACATAAACCACCTGAAGGAGCTGAGCCTGGGAGACGGCCCTGCCCCACCCGCTCCATTACTGAAGGTCTCTGCATAAAACCCCTGAGGGAACTGAGCCTGGGAGGCGGCCCTGCCCCCACCCCAGCACCAGAACTAAAGCTCACATTGATTGGCAGCCATGCCTGCCACGGAAAACCCATTTGAATCTCAGACCCCAAGCACTATCTGGGCAGATATAGGCAGGGGTGGAGAGGAATCTCAGAACTCAAGTAATTGGCTGGGAAAATGCCCGGAAAAGGGAAGAAAAATAAGACTATAGAGAGCTTTTTTGAGCAGGTGCAAATGTTCCCGCCATTCGGCTCTGAGGATGAGGAAATATTCTTGCCATCAGGGAAAGACGTGGAGGGCGGAGCCTCGGTACCCCAGACATCCCAGGGGGATGTCGGGTGGGCGCAGGCCTTGGAAGAGCTCAAAAAGGATTTTGAAAAGCAAGTTAGACAGGTGGAGGAAAAACTGGGAAGAGAAATGAGAGAGATGCAGGAAAAGTATGAAAAAAGGGTCAATGCCTTGGTAAAGGAGACCCAAAAAAATGCTGACAAAAATAACACCTTGAAAAATAGGCTCACTCAATTGGCAAAAGAGGTTCAAAAAGCCAATGAGGAGAAGAATGCTTTCAAAAGCAGAATTAGCCAAATGGAAAAAGAGGTTCAAAAGCTCACTGAAGATAATAGTTCTCTCAAGATTAGAATGGAACAGATGGAGTCTAATGACTTTCTGAGAAACCAAGAAATCACAAAACAAAACCAAAAGAATGAAAAAATGGAAGAGAATGTGAAATATCTCATGGGAAAAACAACTGACCTGGAAAATAGATCCAGGAGAGACAATTTAAAAATTATGGGACTACCTGAAAGTCATGATCAGAAAAAGAGCCTAGACATCATCTTTCATGAAATTATCGAGGAAAACTGCCCTGACATTCTAGAACCAGAGAGAAAAATAAGTATTGAAAGAATCCATCGATCACCACCTGAAAGAGATCCAAAAAGAGAAACTCCTAGGAACATTGTGGCCAAATTCTAGAACTCCCAGCTCAAGGAGAAAATCTTGCAAGAAGCTAGAAAGAAACAATTCCAGTATTGTGGAAATATAATCAGGATAACACAAGATCTAGCAGCTTCTACATTAAGGGATCGAAGGGCGTGGAATAGGATATTCCAGAAGTCAAAGGAACTAGGACTCAAACCAAGAATCACCTACCCAGCTAAACTGAGTATAATACTTCAGGGGAAAATATGGTCTTTCAATGAAACAGAGGACTTTCAAGCATTCTTGATGAAAAGACCAGAGCTGAAAAGAAAATTTGACTTTCAAACACAAGAATGAGAAGAAGCATGAAAAAGTAAACAGCAAAGAGAAGTCACAGGGGCTTACCAAAAGTGAACTGTTTACATTCCTACATGAAAAGACAATATTTGTAACTCTTAAAACTTTTCAGTATCTGGGTAGGTGGTGGGATCACACACACACATGTACATGCATGCACGCACACACACATACACACACACATATACAGAGACAGAGAGCACAGAGTGAATTGAATAGGATGAGACCATATCTTAAAAGATATTAAAGTAAATGTTGAGAGAGAAAGGTAGGGGGAGGAAAGAGGGTGAAATGGAATGGGGTAAATTATATGTCATTTGAGAGGCAAGCAGGAGACCTTTTAGTGGAGGGAAAAAGGAGAGCTGAGAAAAAAACAAGAAGTTTACCCTCATCACATTTGACTAAAGGAAGGAATAAAATGCACACTCATTTTGGTATGAAAACCTATCTTACAGTACAGGAAAGTGGGGGAGAAGGAGATAAACAAGGGGGGGGATGATGGAAGGGAGCGCAATGGGAGGAGGGAGCAATTTTAAGTCAACACTCAGGGAGGGACAGGATCAAAAGACAGAATAGAAACAATGAGGGGCAGGACAGGATGGAGGGTAATTCAGTTAGTCTTACACAACATGACTATTATGGAAGTCATTTGCAAAACTACACAGATAGGGCCTATATTGAATTGCCTGCCTTCCCAAAGGGAATGGGTGGGGAGGAGGGGATGGGGAGAATTTGGAACTCAAAGTTTTAGGAACAACTGTTTAGTATTGTTGTTGCTATTCGGAAATAAGACATACAGTTAATGAGGAATAGAAAGTCATCTGGCCCTACAGGACAAAAGAGAAGATGGGGACAAGAGAAGGGAGGGATAACAGAAGAGAGGGCAGATTGGAGATAGGGAAAATTAGATTGCTCGGTGTATTGGGGTGGGAGGAGGGGATAAAAGGGGAGAAAAAATTGGAACCCAAAATTTTGTGAAAATGAACGTAAAAAGTTAAATAAATAAATAAAACCAAAAAAAAAATAATAAAATTATCACAAAGTAAAAAAAAAAAAAAAACATGCTCATAAATCTCTCCCTTCCTTAAAAAAAGTCTTCATTTAATCCTACCATCCCCACTAGCTATATCATACTGTATCTCCATTCTCCATCATGGCTAAATTCCTCTTCTCTCATTCAATTCCAAACCCTCTTTTGACTTCATCATTCAACTAAAACTCCTCTCTCCAATGTTACCACTTACCTCTTAATTGCCAAATCCAATGGTCTTTCCTGATCTTTATCCTTTGGACCCATCTACAGCATTTGACACTATTGATCATATTTTTCTCCTGGGAATTTTAGGTTTTCATGGCACTGCACTCTTCTGACTCCACTCTTTCCTCTCTGTCCACTCTTTATCAGTCTCCTTTGCTCATTATTTATCCATGCTATGCCTTCTAACTGTAGATGTACCTCAAAGTTCTATGCTGGACCCTCTTATTTTTTTACAGTAATATAATCTCACTTGGTCATCTCATCAAATCCTGTAGATTCAATTATCATCTCTATACAAATGGTTCTTAGATCTGTTTATCCAGCCCAAGTCTCTTGCCTCTGCCTGGGACCCAAATCACCAATGAAATATCTCAAACTGGGTGTCCTATTGGCATCTCAAGCTTAAATGTATACAGAATTCACTATCTTTCTCCAAAAATCTCCTTTTCTGAAAGTCACTATCACTGCTAAAGATACCACCATCCTAAAGACACCACTAGTGCCATCCTCACTCTCACCCATTTCACATGGTTAATCTTGTCATTTCTACCTCTATAACATCTCTTGAATAGGTCCCCAGCTTATCACTCTTACAACCAAACCCTAATTCAAACCCTCATCACTTCCCTCTAATAGGCCTCCCTCCTTCAAATTTCTCTTAGATTTAATCCATTCCCCTCTCGGATAACAAGTGATGTTTCTAATGCAAAGACTGTCAGACACACAGCACGAAAGCCACAACACTCCCAGTTTGGCCAGAACCAGATTAAAATATGATTGGGAAATATTTAATAAAATTAATTAAAATATATTAAATTTTATATCACATCCCATTTTAAAACTAAGTCAATCTGGAGCTGGCAGAGTTACTTAGAGTTCCACCTCTGCTATGTGAGTTTAACACTGCTCTGAAGTACAGATTTGACCATATGTCTCACATGTATATACACACACACACTTCTTTGTGGCCCTCTATTACTTCCAGGATCAAATAAAAACTCTTCTCTTTGGCTTTTAAAGTTCATCTTAAACTGCCCCTTTCCTACCTTGCTAATCTTCTTATGCCTTATTGTCTTCCCACTTAAACTTTCTACTTCGTAGCTCTCACTCTAGCGGTCACTTCACTCTCCCTCATACATGACACTCCATCCCCCATCTCCATGTCTTTGTATTGGCAGTTGCTCATGCCTAGAATTCTGCCCCATTGCCTCTGTTTCTTAATTTCTCTGGAATTCTTCAAGATTCAGCTCAAATTCATTCTACGCATCCTTTCCCACTTGCCTCAGTTGCTAACATCTTGCTCCATCAAATTACCTCCCATATACTTTGTAAATATCTTCCACACAGCTTGTTATTTGCACCTTGTCTTTCCTATGTGAGTTCCTTGAAGCAAGGGTTGTTTTTGCCTCAGAACTCAGCACAGTGCCTGTGCTGTACCCACATGCCTCTAAACCCAACCTTCTCTGCACCCACCTGCAGGTCAGGAACCCCTTGGAGGGGCTGAGATGGCCCCTTCAGTTAGCAAGGCCAAGATTCAAACTCAAGTCCTGGGACTGTGTGAGTTTAGTAAATTTTCCACTATACCACAGGAAAAATCATTTCCCTTGGAGATATTTTCTCAAGTTGGAAAGCAATTCTGGCTCATGTTTCATAAGGAATGGTGACATTTTCTGGCATTCACTTTTTTTCCTTCCAGGAAAGAATCTTTGTAAGAGCCATTTAGAAGGGTGTGGGTTATGCCTTACATATTTTATAAACTTGGCATTACACTCTATGCTCTTCACACACACACACACACACACACACACACACACACATACACACCACAGCAGGCCCATTGCATGGGAAAATTCATGATTTTCTGGGATAAGAGAAATATAGATTTGACAAAACACCAGGGGAAACTTTACACAACTTCAAATTTTTCCCCCTCTCATCTCTACCTGTGTGATTTCCTTATTTTTAAGTAAGTCTTATTGATATTTTCTGTTTCTGACATCACCATAGTTATCCCATGTATCCTTCTTCCCACTCCTAGAAGTCCATCCCTTATAACAAATGTGGGAGGGGGGTGAGGGGAGAGACAGTTAGAGAGTTAGAGATCAACACACTGAAAGTCTGAAAACATATCAATGTGTAACACACCTCCATGAAGCAGTAGATTAGGGATGTCTTCCTCATATCTCTTAATCTGAACCCTGTTTGAGATTTATAACGTTGTTACATTTACTTTGAATTGTGGGGTGCATTATTCTTTTCATTTGCATTGTTATAGTCACTGTGAATATTGTTTTCTTGGCTCAGCTGACCTCACTCTGCATCAGTTCATATAGATCTTCCCATGCTTCTCTGTATATATCCCACACATCACCTCTTACATCACAGTAATATTCCATTACATTCATGCACCACAATTTTTTTAGCCCTTCCCCAACTGATGGGCATCCATTTTGTTTCCAATTTTTAGCTATCACAAAAAGCCTGTGTGATTGCAATCAGTTTCAGGAATGACTGAGACACTGAAGCTTGAGGAGGACCTGACATCTGAGTGGCCCCAGAGCCTATGGCTCAGAATCCTCTCTTGGCAAAGATCTGGGGAATGACAGTATGGGAAGAGGTTTTTCTCAGGCCACTGAACCTTGTTAACTCTTCCCCAGGACCTCAGGATCATAGCCTTCAGGAGTAAGTCATAGGCATCTAGGGATTTTGTCCAACTATGGCACCCAAAGCAGGGGCCAGCAATCTTCTCTCCTCCTTTGTTCTGCATACCATGCCTCTCAATGCCTCAACTGAGATGGTGTTACTTTTCTAGCAATTCAATTCAATTAAACTCTTTCAATAAGTCCTGAGAAAATTAAATTCCAGTAGTCAGAACCCGGGAGGGATAGATACAAAGATGAGTAAGACCAGGTCCCTGGGATCAGGGAATGCATAGTCCAGTAGGGGAGATAAAGTACACAAAATAACAAGTCAGATGATATCATAATGATGAGAAGCCCAAAATGTGGGAACTCCTTTGATGGGCTACCCATCATCTCATTCACCTCTCCCCACTTCCTTTACCCTTCCCACCCATTCACAGATTTCAGCCTTTTCCACCTCATGCATTTCCTTACTTGTCTTAGAGAACCACCTGAGAAATTGAAACATTAAGTGATTTGCATATCATCATACAACTGGTATGTATCAGAGGCAAAGTTTGAACCCATATGTCCCACACTACAAGTTAGGATGCCTTTATCCACTACACCAGCCTGCCTTTCTATAATAGTATATGATAAATGTAGCTGAGAGATACCAAAGCATCATGAGCCTGCCAAGGAAAGCACTACTGGTTAGGGAAATTGGGGAATATTTTCTGGAGGAGTCTGGGCCTTGATGGGAGGGCAGGATTTCAGCTTGCCAAGGAGTAGTGGGAAGGGAGAGGAGGAAGAGTCCAAATAAATCATCACCCCAAAAAACAATTCAGAAAGTAGGGTAGAGGTCACCCAGAGATGAATCTGAGCAAAACAGAGCTATCTGAGAGGTCAAAGGATTCCTAGGTAGCAGCCAGTACTGACCAGGAGCTCCAGAGTAGGAAAATGAGGAAATGAAGCCAGATTGTTCTGACCAGGATCACTGTTCCCTTTGAGTCTCCTTGATCCCAAACATAAACGAACTGATTTGCAGAGGAAATTAGCATTTTCTTCTACAAAAAGGAAAAGGTACAGAAAATCGAATCAGAGATTTAGAATGGGATGGAAGCTTTGACAACATTTGATCACCCCACTGTGGGACAGACTGAGAGGTTCATCAGTGAACACTGCAGAGAAGGAGCATGACACAAGACCAGCCTGGCCCTATCCCCATACAGGGTGACCACCCCCAAAACAAAATAGCCTGCGGACTCCTCTAAAGTCCTCTGGGATCCTCAGGATGGCTCATCGCTCGTCAGCCTTCTATCGGTGCTCCTTCCTCTCCCTCTTGTGGTTCATGAGAAGATTGCACCTCTTGCCTGTTCTGCAGGTAATTTCTTTGCCTGCTGAATTCATAGTTTGTAGACATAGAATGGAAAGGGTCTTCAGGGGGCTATCTACTCCCTTATTTTACAAAAGAGAAATATGAAGCCTAAAGAGGATATCTCTTTCCCAAAGTCACTCACGTTGTGGCAAGCAGCATGATTTGACAGTACTATCTTACCATGGAAAGGGAACTGCCTCTAGATACAGAGATCCTGGGTTCAAATTCCACCTCTGATATTGGCTGCTTTTGATAACTGACTGTGACACAATGACCGTTTCTATGGATAGACTGAGTCTATACGTCTAGGGTTTGACACCCTATGCTATGTTGGCCTTATATAAATCATCATGTAAGTATGTGATACTTACATGATAATAGCATAGCATAGTAGACTCCCTATGGAGGATTTATGGGCAGATCTGAACCAGAGTAACCTGGAATTCGAGAGGATGCAGAAATTGCAATCTGTATTCATCCCAAAGACATCTATTACATGTGTACATGTCCTATTTCCCTTGCAGAGGGTAAGCTTCATTAGCAAAGCTCTGTTATCTCCCCCAATACTAGTCATGGTAGGTGTTTATCATATCTGGTTTTTTTAAAATTGAATTGAATTAGATAGAGAATGCTGGAAGGAGCTCTGAATTAAGGAGGCAGAAGACCTGATATAAAGGTGGTTCTGCCACAAAATTACTATGTAACTTTGGACAAAACTGTCCATATCCATGCTGCTGCCAAGGCCTGCCAATTTCCCCAATCTCTTCAGTATGCCCCATTCTGTCCTCTGATACTGCTGCCATCCTGCTCCAAGCTCTCATCACCTAATGATCTGATGACTGCAATCACCCTCTAGTGAGTCAGCTGCCTCAAGCCTCTCCCCACTCTCAGTTCATCCTCCATTCAGCCACTAAAGTGATTTTCCTAAAGTGTGGGTCTGACTGTATCACCACCATCCCTGACTCAGTAAATTCCAGTGGCTTTCTAACATACACAAAATCCCTTTATTGACATTCAAAGCCCTTCATAACCTGGTCCCCTCCTACCTTTCCAAGACACTCCATCTCTTGGCTCTGGGCATTTTCTCTGGCTGTCCCCAATGCCTACAACACTTTCTGCCCTCCACTCACACTAATGCTCTCCCTGGCTTCCTTTAAGTCCCAACTAAAATTCCACCTTTTACAGGAAGCTTTCCCCAACCCCTTTTAATTCCACTGCTTCCCCCATTCATTTTTTCCCATTTATCCTATATATAGTTTGCTCTGTGTGTATCTGTTGGCCTCCTCCATTAAATTGTAAGTTTCTTCATGGGAGAGACTGTCTTTTGTCTCTTTTTGTATCCCTAGCACTTAGCACAGTATCTGTATAAGAGTTGGATTTGGTTTATATATAGAAAGACTTTCAGAATGTTAGAGCTGGAAGAGACCCTTATACATCACCCATTCCAATTCCCCATGTATTACAGATGAGGGGATGGGACCTGCCCAAGGTCATACGTTGAGTTCATGGCCAAGTAATGACTAGAATCCAGATATCTGGACTTCTTATATGAGATGCTTTATCTACCAGCTCTAAAATTTCATGATTCTGCATTTCTAAACTGTTTCCTTGGCTTGTAAGTGACAAATGGTTCAATGTTATGTCTCCAGTTATTAGTCACAGGAATTGTTATTCCTCAGTGCTGATTTGTTTTGTTTTCCAGAAAAGTCATCCTAAAACCTATTAAGAGACAGCAAACATGTCAATCCCCATATGTGTCATCCAACACATGCCTCTTTAAAGGTCCCCATATCCTATGGAGCATACAAGAAAGACGAGTGGCCACAGATGGATGGAAGCCAATGTCTCCACAGTGACAGGCTAACTCTGATTGACAACTGGAGAGGGTTCCACCAGGGCTGGCTCCCACCAAACACAATGCAGGGTCGGCCAAATAGGGGAAACAAAATTAGTTTGCAAGATTAAAACGTATTAACACAAGTCTGGTAACTGTCATGTCACAGCTCCCCACTCTAATGCTGATGGACAGCCACGGCTTTCTGATTGCGAGCAGGACGGGGCCCAGAGCAGCTGCAATCTGTCTCGCATGACATCCTGTAGGCTACACATCCTCCTTGCAAGAAAAGACAGATTTCCTTGGGAAATGAGGTCTTAGGTCTCCCCAGGCAGGTCCCAGCCCCAAACCACCAAGAAAGGCAAAGCAGGAAAGAGTAAGACCTTAGATAATCCAGCAACAACCAACATGCTGAGTTGAGCTAGAGATGACGATAGTTTGAATTTGTCTTACTTTATGGTTTATAGAGCATCTGCCTCAACATAGAAGTAGAACAGAGGTCAGAAGAGCATAGCTCTAGAACCCAAAGAAGTCTTAGAGATCACCTAGCCCAGTTCCTCTGAAAGAGGAATGGCTTTGCTGGAGAGGAAAGAGGACTGACTTTGGAGTCAGGAGCCCTTGAGTTTGGCCTCCACTATTGGCTGCCTTTGTGACCTCACAAATGTGGACCACCTTCTGTTTCTAGTCTTCATTTTCCCTATTTTTAAAAAGAAGGGGATTGGATCATACAATCTCTGAATTCCAGAGCAATAACTAAGCAGAGTTCATTGCCCCAGGGCACAGACATGGTGTGAGAAATTATGGGATAATCTTCTTCCCCAGGAATGTGCACTTTCTCCCCAGAATGCCCATCATCCTTAAGCCACTCTACTGCACAACAGCTTAGAGCCCCCTTGCCATGGTCTCATGGCAACCCTCTCACAGGTCCTGCTTCTCCCTTCAACCCTCACAGAGAAAAGGGTAGGACTTCACTCCCCTCTCCAGGCTCTGCTGAACCTCTGACCTTCCCTGCACTCAGAGGACATTATTCCTAGTTAGGGTTCTGTTGAGATCCATTCCAGTTTTAATTATTTTTGATACTGTGACTTGTCCAAGGTCCTATAGTCAATAAGAAGCAGAACCTATACTAGAACCCAGGGGTTTTGAGAATAAGTTCAAGCCCATCCCCCACCTTTCTACTACTCCAGACTTGGCTTTTCAGCTTCATTTCGTACTAGATTCTTATTAAGTATCCACTAAACTCCTAGCCCAGCCCTGTGCTTGGCATCATCATGAGGAAGCCAGTAGCATAAGAAGACACAGTCCTTATTTTCAAGACAGTTGCCACATGGCAGGAAATATGCAAGGACACTGATCCCAAGGCCCCAGCTCTGAATTGGTTATCCCATGGCACTTGGACCACAATTCTGTCCTAAGCATGGAAACCTGGCCAAAGGTCTGTTACCTCTTAGTCTAAAGACACACAAGGAGCCAAGTCAAAGATGAAGTGACAACCCTAGAAGTTATTAGGGCTTTTATAAGGGAAAAGAAAGGCAAAACCTGTCTCCATCATCACCCATCCTCTTTAAAATTTCATTCTGAGAAGGTGGAATAGGCCTTCTCCTGACCAAGGCAAACTCTTCCACCAATGCTCATCTTTTCTGTCTTTTTCTGGATCTTCCTCCATCTATCTTTTCCCTTCTCTCATCTTCAGTCTTTCCTTATCTACTGAACACCTACAAACTTACTCAGGTCTTTCCTGCCCTTAAAAAAGAGAAAAGAAAAACAATCTATGTCTCTCTTTCCATTCACAGCTAAACTTCTAGAATCTATACATAATGCCTCCATTTCCACACTACCCATTTATTACCTAGACCTTGTAGCTTACCCTCCACCACTCTTATGAAACCATACTCAAAGTATCCAGTGATCTCTTAATTACTGAATTCAATGACAATTTTCCCATATCGTCCTTCTTTACTTTTCTCTAGCATTTGAAACAAAACTTCCTTGTCCCCACTCTCTCTTGCTCTGTACTTAGTAATATTGCTCTCTCCTAGCTCTACTTTCAAGTCATACCACCTTAGAGCTCTACCTATTCCAATCAGTCAGCCAGAAAACACAGGTAAGTTTTCTAATGTGTAGGTCTGACCCCGTAATCCCCTCTTTACTGAGTCCAGTAGCTCCTATTACCTCTGGAGTCACATAACCAAGCACCTTCTTACCATTTCATCTTCTTACATTTTTCTCTCCATCACATATTCTAGGAGATAGCTACATTGATCAAAAAAAATGCTACAAATCACTAATAATCAGAGAAATGAAAATTAAGATACTTTGAAGTTCTATTTTACATCCATCAAACTGACAAATTTTTTTAAAAGGTAAAAGACTAATGTTAGCAGGACTGTAGGAAAACAGGCATTCTAATGCACTCTGGGTGGAGCTGTTAACTGGTGCAGTCATTTTGGAAAGCAGTTTAGCACTATGATCAAAAACTAAACTGGGGGGGAAGAGTCAAGATGGCAAAGTAGAAGGTTTGACCTGCTCTAGTTATATCCCCATAGCCCATAAAATACTGTAAAAAATGACTCTACGCAAATTTTAGAGCAGCAGAAGCCACAAAACAACAGAGAGAAAGAGACTCCAGCCCGAGGTAGCCTCGAAGGGTGATAGGAAAGGCGTATCACACCAGGCTCAGAGTGGAGTGCAGCCAAGTCTGGCCATGCAGCATGGCAGGGACAGTATTGGAGCAGGCTTCAATGCATGGAATCATGGGTAGCAGCTACAGTTTGAAGATTTCTCAACCCACAAACACCAAAGACAGCTTCATAGGTCAGTGAGAAAGTTCTTTCACGTGGGTGAAAAGGGAGCAGGGTCCAGTCCTAGCCTCAGCCTCAGGGCATCAGTAGCCACTAAGGCAGCAGCATCCATTTTTTGAGCCCTCCACCTAAAGAACCTGTGGGAATTCAGCTGCTGATGTATATCTCAGACCTGAGTGGCAGTCTTGAGGTGAGGGGGAGTGCTGGCTTGGTAAAGCCAGTGATAACTGTGGAGAAGGAATTCTACTCACAGGTGCTGGGCAGAAAAGCTTGTGGTTGCTCCCAGATCAGAGCACAGGCCAGGAAAGGAACAATTCTTCTCTCTTGATTGTGTCACCTGGGAGGAACTAAGAACTTACAGGTCCCTAGAGTATACCCTCCATTTGACAAAGGACTCAAAAGTCCAAAAGCTGAGAAAATTCCCATAAAGGGGAAAAAATAAGACTATAGAAGGTTACTTTCTTGGTGCAAAGGTATTTTCTTCCATCCTTTTAGATGAGGAAGAACAAAGCATACCATTAGAAGAAGACATAAAAGTCAAGGCTTCTACATCCAAAACCTCCCCAATAAATATGCAATGGTCTCAAGCCATGGAAGAGTTCAGAAAGGATTTTGAAAATCAAGTAAGAGAGGTGAAGGAAACATGGGAAGAGAAATAAGAGTAATATAGGAAAAAATGAGGTTCAAAAGCTCACTGAAAATAACAGTTCTTTAAAATTAGAATGGGGGGCAGAGCCAAGATGGTGGAGTGAGAGCAACTACTCACATAAGCTCTTAGAGAAACTCCTTCAGATACCTCGAAAAAGAGAATCTGAGCAAATTTTGGAGGTGAAGAATCCAATAGGAGACAAACTGTGGCAGACTCACAGCCCAGGACAGACCAGAAGGTGGACAGGAAGGATATGTTCTGTGGGGGTGAGCCCACAGCACACAGCACAGCATGTCCAATGGCAGGAAACCCCTAGGGTGGCCTCAGGCAGCAGCAGCATGGCCAAATGGCAGAGTGGGAGCGGGTGGGAGACTAGTGGGAGCCAAGCGAATGACAGCTGCTGAGCCCCAGTTTATCAGCTGCAGCTGCTCCTGAGACTTTGGGCCTGCAGATTAAACCTACTTGAACTTCCGGGAGCTAAAGTGGTGGAGTGATGGGTAAATGCTCTTTCTCCCTCCCCTTATTGACCTTGAAAGAACCATAAACTATTTCCCCAGAAAAATCCTGGATCAGTGAGACCAGAAGGGGCAAACAGTCTTGTAGCCCCTGAGGCTAGGAAAATCACTAAAGAATATTCCTTTTACTGTGGCCAAGGCAAACTGGAAGGAAAGGAGCCCCAGGGGGGTGGAAACTCGCACTAGGACCCAGGTGTGCCTAAGTGAACCAGGGGAAACAGGAAGACAATAGAGCAGCAGGAATCACCAAGCACTGAGCTTGTCTTTGCTCTCATTCATCTGAGGAGATCTCCTGTGACTAGACTGCCCCTCCCCCACACTTAACAAACAAGTGAGCCTCAGGGCTAATCTGATGGAAACACGAAACAAAAAGAAAAAAAGTCACCTGCCCTTTGTTATCACACACCAGCAATTCAACACCAGGTTCTCCAGCTTCTAACTGAAAGAACCAGAGGCCACAACATACAAAACCTCACCACCACGAGCAAGAAGCAAGGGAGGAAGGAAAAGACCATAGAACATTTCTATGTGAACAAGGACCAAAACACAAATACCAAAGAGGTAAGTATTAAGACTATACTCTCATTCAAAACTTCAGAGGGGACTATGAACTATTCACATGCACAAACAGCTCTCCTGGAACAGCTGGAGAAGGAAATAGAAGAAAAACTAGCCAATGATTTTAAAAGTATGAAAAAAGAAATCTATGAAGAGAACACTGTTAAAAGGGAAAATTGAACAAATGGAAAAGGAAGTACAAAAAATAACTGGACAAAATAATTTCTTGAAAGGAATAATGGGGCAGATGGAAAAGGAGATACAAAAGTTAATTGAAGAAAACAATTTGATAAAAATTAGAATTGGGCAAGTAGAAATTAATGAGTCTCTGAGACATCAAGAATCAGTCAAACAAAAACTAAAGAATAAAAAGATAGAAAAAATGTAAAATATCTAATTGGAAAAACAAATGACCTGAAAAAGAGATCCAGGAGAGAAAATTTAAGAATCATTGGCCTAGGGGGAGGAGCCAAGATGGCGGAGTAGAAAGACTCACTCACATATGCTAGCTCTGAACCCACACCCCATATATTTCCTGCAAAAAGAACTCCCCACAAATTCTGGAGCACTGCAAGGCGTGAAGAAACACAGTGGAAAAGATCTCTGTTCCCGAAAGCCCTGGAAAGCCATCCCAGGGGTCCGTCATGCTCCGGACAGCGGAGCCCACCCCAGTGCTGCCCTGCCATGCAGCCCCAGAGGAGCAGATCCGAGCAGGCTTCAGGGACAGAATCTCCAGCAGCCAGGAAGTTCCCTCCGCCCACAGGCGCTACAGGTCAGTGAGAGAGACTTCTGGGCTGACCGAGAAGGGAGCGGGGTGGCTCTGTGGCTTGGGCCCCCTCGGGAGGCAGCGGCAGAGGCAGCACCAGAGGCAGTGGTGATGGCCTGGGACTCCTGGAGCAGCAGGCAGAAGACCATTTGGCCATTACCAAAGGTCTCTGCATAAACCCCCTGAGGGAACTGAGCCAGGGAGACTGCCCTACCCCCACCCGCTCCATTGCTGAAGGTCTCTGCAAAAAACCCCTGAGGGAACTCAGCGTGGGAGGTGGTCCTGCCCCCACCCAAGCACCAGAACTTAAGCTCACATTCAATAGCACCCACGCCTCCTGTGGAAAGTCCATTTGAATCTCAGACCCCAAACACTAGCTGGGTGGATCTAGGTGGGGGTGGACAGGAATCTCAGAACTCAAGTAAGTGGCTGGGAAAATGCCCAGAGAAGGGGAGAAAAATAATACTATAGAAAGCTACTTTGATGGGGTACAGATGTTGCCACCTTTCAATTCTGATGACAAGGAACAATTCTTACCATCAGGGAAAGACGTGGAGGTTGGGGCCTCTCTGCCCCAGTCATCTCAAGGGTATATTTGGAGGGCTCAGGCCATGGAAGAGCTCAAAAAGGATTTCGAAAATCAAGTTAGACAGGTGGAGGAAAAACTGGGAAGAGAAATGAGAGAGATGCAAGAAAAGCATGAAAAACGGGTCAATACCTTTCTAAAGGAGACCCAAAAAAATGCTGAAGGAAATAACACCTTGAAAAATAGGCTCACTCAATTGGCAAAAGAGGTTCAAAAAGACAATGAGGAGAAGAATGCTTTCAAAAGCAGAATTAATCAAATGGAAAAAGAGGTTGAAAAGCTCATTGAAGATAATAGTTCTCTCAAAATTAGAATGGAACAGATGGAGGCTAATGACTTTCTAAGAAACCAAGAAATCACAAAACAAAACCAAAAGAAGGAAAAAAGGGAAGAGAATGGGAAATATCTCATGGGAAAAACAACTAACCTGGAAAATAGATCCAGGAGAGACAATTTAAAAATTATGGGATTACCTGAAAGTCATGATCAGAAAAAGAGCCTAGACATCATCTTTCATGAAATTATCAAGGAAAACTGCCCTGAGATTCTAGAACCAGAGGGCAAAATAAGTATTCAAGGAATCCATCCATCACTGCCTGAAAGAGATCCGAAAAGAGAAACTCCTAGGAACATTGTGGCCAAATTCCAGAATTCCCAGGTCAAGGAGAAAATCTTGCAAGAAGCTAGAAAGAAACAATTCCAGTATTGTGGAAATACAATCAGGATAACTCAAGATCTAGCAGCTTCTACATTAAGGGATCGAAGGGAGTGGAATAGAATATTCCAGAAGTCAAAGGAACTAGGACTCAAACCAAGAATCACCTACCCAGCTAAACTGAGTGCAATACTTCAGGGGAAAATATGGTCTTTCAATGAAACAGAGGACTTTCAAGCATTCTTGATGAAAAGACCAGAGCTGATAAGAAAATTTGGCTTTCAAACACAAGAATGAGAAGAAGCATGAAAAAGTAAACAGCAAAGAGAAGTCATAAGGGACGTACCAAAAGTGAATTGTTTACATTCGTACATGGAAATACAATATTTGTAACTCTTAAAACTTTTCAGTATCTGGGTAGTTGGTGGGACCACACACACACGTACAGACACACACACGCATGCACACAAGCACACACACATGTACATGCGTGCATGCACATACAGAGACAGAGAGCACAGAGTGAATTGAATAGGATGGGACCATACCTTAAAAGAAATTAAAGTAAATGGTGAGAGAGAAATGTAGTGGGAGGAGAGAGGGTGAAATGGAATGGGGTAAATTATATCTCACTCAAGAGGCAAGCAGGAGACTTTTTTAGTGGAGGGAAAAAGAGGAGAGCTGAGAAAAAAACATGAAGTTTACCCTCATCACATTTGACTAAAGGAAGGAATAAAATGCACACTCATTTTGGGATGAAAACCTATCTTACAATACAGGAAAGTGGAGGAGAAGGAGATAAGCAGGGTGAGGGGGGATGATGGAAGGGAGGGCAATGGGAGGAGGGAGCAATTTGAAGTCAGCACTTGGGGAGGGACAGGATCAAAAGACAGAATAGAAACAATGGGGGGCAGGATAGGATGGAGGGAAATACAGTTAGTCTTACACAACATGACTATTATCGAAGTCATTTGCAAAACTACACAGATATGGCTTATATTGAATTGCCTGTCTTCCCAAAGGGAATGGGTGGGGAGGGAGGGATGGGGAGAATTTGAAACTCAAAGTTTTAGGAACAACTGTCGAGTATTATTGTTGTTGCTACTAGGAAATAAGAAATACAGTCAATGGAGAATAGAAAGTCATCTGGCCATACAGGACAAAAGAGAAGATGGAGACAAGAGAAGGGAGGGAGGATTGAAGAGAGGGCAGATTGGTGATAGGGAAAATTGGAATGCTTGGTGTATTGGGGTGGAGGGAGGGGACAAATGGGGAGAAAATTTGGAACCCAAAATGTTGTGAAAATGAATGTAAAAAGTTAAATAAATTTTTAAAAAGGAGAAAAAAATAAAAAATAAATAAAAAGTAAAGACACCAAAAAAAAAAAAAAAAAAAAAAAAGAATCATTGGCCTACCAGAAAGCTATGATAAAAACAAAGTCTGGACAACATCTTCCAAGAAAATATCAAGGAAACTGCCCATTAGTGCTAGATCCAGAGGGCAAAATCGTGATCGAAAGAGTCTACTATTCACCTCCCAAATGGGATCCCAAACTAAAAACACCAAGAAATATTGTTGCCAAATTCCAGAACTATCAAGTGAAGGAAAAAATACTACAGGCAGCCAGAAAGAAAAACTACTTAAATATTGAGGCACTACAGTCAGGATCACACAGGACCTTGCAACTTCTACCTCAAAAGATCAAAGAAATTGGAATACAATATTCCTTAAGGCAATGGAGCTAGGACTACAACCAAGGATCAATTACCCAGCAAAGTTCAGCACAACATTTCAGGCACAAAGATGGATATTCAAGGAAATAAGCAAATTCCAGGCCCTCCTGACTAAAAGACCAGAATGCAATAGAAAATTCAATCTTCAAATGCAGGTCTCAAGAGAGGCATAAAAATGTAAACCGGGAAAAAGAAAAACTCGTTACTCAATTTGGGCAAACTGTTTACTTCCTTATAAGGGAAGATGATACTTGTTAATCTTGAGAATTGCACATCTATTATGAAGTATAAAAGGGATATACATAGATAGAGGGAGCAGGTATAAAGTAAATGATTTGATGATAAAAATGTGATTCAAGCATGTGAAGGGATTGTAATAGGAGATGTGACAAGGAGGAAGCAGAAAATGATAAATTACATCACAGGAAAAAGTACAAAATTATAGTATAGTAGAGGGAAAGGGGGAGGGAGATGAACATTGTTTGAGAGGTATTCTCAACTGATTTGGTTCAAGAAGGGAACAATAAATTTAAGTATATAAATCTAACTAGTTCTATAACTTAAGTATAACAATAAACTTAAGTATATAAATCTAACTAGTTCTATAAGCAGTAGGAGGAGAAGGGGGAAGAAAGAGGAGGGGAAGAAGTACTAAGGGAGGGAAGAAGGAGTAAGGGTAAAGGGGAGTAAAAGGGAGGGGGACTAAAAAAAGAAAGTGAAGACTATGGGAGGCAGTGATCAAAAGCAAAAACTCTATTGAGGAGGGGAAGGGAGATGGGGAGAACTAAAAGCACAAATGGTGAGAAAGAGGATAAAGGGAAAGACACAGATTATAATCATAACTGTGAATGTGAATGGAATGAACTCTCCCATAAAACAGAGCTGGATAGCAGAATGGATTAAAAGTAATAATCCAACAATATGTTGCTTACAAGAAACATTTTTGAAATGGGGGAATACACACAGGGTAAAGATAAAAGATTGGAGAATAATATATTGTGCTTCAGCTGATGTAAGAAAAGCAGGGATAGTGATCCTAATCTCAGACAAAGCAAAAGCAGAAATAGATCTAATCGAAAGAGATAAGGAAGGAAGAAATATACTGCTAAAAGGCACCATAGACAATGAAGCAATATCATTACTAAACATGTATGCTCCAAGTGGTATAGAATCCAAATACTTAGAGGAGAGGTTGGGGAAGTTGCAGGAAGAAAGAGAGAGAAAGTCTATACTAGAAGGGGAAATCAACCTCCCCCTCTCTGAACCTGATAAATCTAACCTTAAAATAAACAATACAGAAGATAAGGAGGTGAATAAAACTCTAGATAAAGTAGATATGATAAATTTCTGGAGAAAATTGAATGAGGATAGAAAGGAATATACATTTTTCTGAGCACTACATGGCACATATACAAAAACTGACCATGTTCTAGGGCATAAAAATCTCACAATATATAAAAAGGCAGAGATAGTCAATGTATCCTTCTCAGATTATAAGGCAATAAAAATTATATGTAATAAAAGACCATGGAAAGATAAAGCAAAACTTAATTAGAAACTAAATAATTTAATCATTAAAGGAGGAGTGGGTTAAACAACAAATCATAGAAACAATCAACAACTTCATTGAAGAGAATGACAATAATGAGACAACCTACCAAATCTTATGGGATACTGCAAAAGCATTTCTTAGGAGAAGTTTTATATCTTTGAATGCCTACATGAATAAAATAGAGAAAGAGGAGATCGATGATTTGGGCATGCAGCTGAAAAAGCTAGAAAAGGAACAAATTGAAAATCCTTAAGTAAATACAAATTAGAAATACTGAAAAACAAAGGAGAGATCAATAAAATTGAAATTAACAAAACTTTTGAACTAATAAATAAGACTAATTGTTCGTTTTATGAAAAAACTAATAAAATTGATAAACTTTTGGTCAATTTGATTTAAAAAAAGAAAGAACAAAAAAAATTACTAGTATCAAAAATGAAAGGGATGACAGCCTCCAACGAGGAGGAAATTAAAACAGTAACTAGAGGGGGAGGAGCCAAGATGGCGGAGTAGAAAGACTCATGTATGCTAGCTCCGAACCCACAGTCCATAAATTTTCTGTAAAAAGAACTCCCCACAAATTCTGGATCACTGCAAGACATGCAGAAACACAGTGGAAGAGATTTCCATTCCAGAGAGCCTTAGAAAGCAGTCCCCAGGGGTCCGTCGCACTCTGGACAGTGGCCCCAGAGCAGCAGATCCGAGCAGGCTTCAGGGATGGAACCTCTGTGGCCGCAAAGGTCCCTCTGCCCACAGGCGCCACAAGTCAGTGAGAGAGACCTCTGGGATAGCTGAGAGGGCAGTGGGGGTCTCTCTGACTCAGGCACCCTTGGGAGGCAGCCACAGAGGGAGCGGCAGAGGCAGCAGTGGCAGCCCGGAACTCCCCAAGAAGACAGGAGCTCAATTGTTGAAGGTCTCTGCATAAACCCCCTGAGGGAACTGAGCCTGGGAGGTGGCCCTGCCCCCACCCAAGCACCAGAACTTAAGCTCACATTGAATAGCAGCCACTCCCACAACGGAAAGCCCTGAGGCTGGGGAGCAGCATTTGAATCTCAGACCCCAAGCACTAGCTGGGCAGATCTAGGTGGGGGTGGACAGGAATCTCAAAAGTCAAGTAACTGGCTGGGAAAATGCCCAGAAAAAGGAAGCAAAATGAGACCATAGAGAGCTACTTTCTTGGGGAAGAGATGTTCCTTCCTCCCATCATTTCTGATAAGGAAGTACAATGCTTGCCATCAGGGAAAGATGTGGAGGTTGGGGCCTCTCTATCCCAGACATCCGAGGTGGATGTCCGGTGGGCTCAGGCCATGGAGGAGCTCAAAAAGGATTTTGAAAATCAAGTTAGACAGGTGGAGGAAAAACTGGGAAGAGAAATGAGAGAGATGCAAGAAAAGCATGAAAAACGGGTCAACACCTTACTAAAGGAGACCCAAAAAAATGCTGAAGAAAATAACATCTTGAAGAATAGGCTAAATCAATTGGCAAAAGAGGTTCAAAAAGACAATGAGGAGAAGAATGCTTTCAAAAGCAAAATTAGCCAAATGGAAAAAGAGGTTGAAAAGCTCACTGAAGAAAACAGTTCTCTCAAGATTAGAATGGAATAGGTGGAGTCTAATGACTTTTTGAGAAACCAAGAAATCATAAAACAAAACCGAAAAAATGAAAAAATGGCAGATAATGTGAAATATCTCATGGGAAAAACAACTGACCTGGAAAATAGATCCAGGAGAGACAATTTAAAAATTATGGGACTACCTGAAAGCCATGATCAAAAAAAGAGCCTAGACATCATCTTTCATGAAATTATCAAGGAAAACTGCCCTGACATTCTAGAACCAGAGGGCAAAATAAGTATTGAAGTATTGAAGGAATCCATCGATCATCACCTGAAAGAGATTCAAAAAGAGAAACTCCTTGGAATACTGTGGCCAAATTCCAGAATTCCCAGGTCAAAGAGAAAATATTGCAAACAGCTAGAAAGAAGCAATTTCAGTATTGTGGAAATACAATCAGGATAACACAAGTTCTAGCAGCTTCTACATTAAGGGATCGAAGGGCGTGGAGTAGCATATTGCAGAAGTCAAAGGAACTAGAACTCAAACCAAGAATCACCTACCCAGCAAAACTGAGTATAATACTTCAGGGGAAAATATGGTGTTTCAATGAAACAGAGGACTTTCAAGCATTCTTGATGAAAAGACCAGAGCTGAAAAGAAAATTTGGCTTTCAAACACAAGAATGAGAAGAAGCATAAAAAAGTAAACAGCAAAGAGAAGTCATAAGGGACTTACCAAAGGTGAACTGCTTACATTCATGCATGGAAAGACAATATTTGTAACTCCTAAAAAGTTTCAGTATCTGGGTAGTTGGTGGAACCACCCACAGACGTACACACACGCACACACGCACACACATGTACATGCGCGCATGCACGCACACATATACACATGCACATGACTATTATGGAAGTCATTTGCAAAACTACACAGATATGGCCTATATTGAATTGCCTGCCTTCCCAAAGGGAACGGGTGGGGAGGGAGGGATGGGGAGAATTTGGAACTCAAAGTTTTAGGAACAACTGTTGAGTATTGTTCTTGCTACTCGGAAATAAGAAATACAGTTAATGGGGAATAGAAAGTCATCGGGCCCTACAGGACAAAAGAGAAGGTGGGGACAAGAGAAGGGAGGGATGATAGAAGAGAGGGCAGATTGGTGATAGGGAAAATTAGATTGCTCGGTGTATTGGGGTGGGTGGAGGGGATAAATGGGGAGAAAATTTGGAACACAAAATTTTGTGAAAATGAATGTAAAAAGCTAAATAAATAAATTTATATTTAAAAAAATTAAAAAAAAACAGTAACTAGAAATTACTTTGCCCAATTCTATGCCCATAAATTCGACAATCTAAATGAGATGGATGAATATTTTAAAAAATATAAATTGCCCAGATTAACAGAAGAGGAATCTGAATAGTTAAACAATCCCATCTCAGAAAGAGAAATTGAACAAGTCATCAATGAACTCCCTAGGAAAAAATCTCCCGGGCCAGATGGATTTACAAATGAATTCTATCAAATATTTAAAGAACAGTTAATTCTAATACAATATAGGCTATTTAAGAAAATTGGGGAAGAAAGAGTTCTCCCAAATTCTTTTTATGAAATAAATACGATTTTGATACCTAAGCCAGGAAGAGCCAAACCAGAGAAAGAAAATTATAGACCAATTTCTCTAAAGAGTATAGATGCAAAAATTTTAAATTATATTTTAGCAAAAAGAATACAGCAACTTCTCACCAGAATAATACATTATGATCAGGTAGAATCCATACCAAGTATGCAGGACTGGTTCAATATTAGGAAAACTGTTAGCATTATTGATTATATCAACAACAAAACTAACAGAAACCACATGATTATCTCAATAGATGCAGAAAAATTTTTGACAAAATACAATGCCCATTCCTATTTAAAACACTGGAGAGCATAGGAATAAAGGGAACTTTCCATAAAATAATAAGCAGTATCTATCTAAAACTTAAGAATTATATGCAATGAAGATAAGCTAGATGCATTTCCAAAAACATCAAGGGTGAAACAAAGATATCCATTATCACCACTATTATTCAATATGGTACTAGAAATGTTAGCTGTAGCAATTAGACAGGATAAAGAAATTGAGAGAATTAGAACATGCAAAGAAGAAACTTAAGTTATTTCTCTTTGCAGATGATATGATGATGTACTTAGAGAATCCCAGAGATTCAAGTCAAAAATCTTCTTGAAATAATAAGCAACTTTGACAAAGTTGCAGGTTACAAAAAAAAAAAACCCACGCAAATCTTCTCCATTTCTATATATTAGTAACAAAGCCCTACAGTAAGATATAGAAAGAGAAATCTCATTTAAAGCTAGGGTAGACAATATAAAATATTTGGGAATTTACTTGCCACAACAAACCCAGGGCCTATATAAACACAATTACCAGACACTTTTTGCACAAAGTCATATCTAAGTAAGTGGAAAAACATCAATTGCTCATGGGTGGGCTGAGCCAATATAATAAAAATGACAATTCTACCTAAATTAATGTACTTATTTAGCTCCATATGGATCAAACAGATAATTATTTTCTAGAGCTGGAAAAAAATAATATCAAAATTCATGTGGAAGAGCAAGAGGTCCAGAATATCAAGGGAACTAATGAAAAGAAATGCTAGGAAAGGTGGCTTACCAGATCTCAAATTGTATTATAAACTAACAATTATCAAAACCACTTGGTATTGGTTAAGAAACAGAAGGGTAGACAAGTGGAATATTTTAGGTACTCAAGGCACAGTAGGTAATGAATATAGCAATCTAGGTTTGATAAACCCAAGAACCCCAGTTTCTGGGATAAGAACTCAGTGTTTGACAAAAATTGCTGGGGAAACTGGATAACAGTGTGGCAGAAACTAGGCATAGACCAATGCCTGACACTATACACAAGAATAAAGTCCAAATGGGTACACAGTCTAGGTATAAAGATTGATATTGTGGACAAATTGGTGGAGCAAGGAATAGTGTATCTATCAGTTTTATGGAGAAGGGAAGAATTTTTGACTAAAGAAGAGATGGAAAGCATTATGAAGTGCAAGAAGGATAATTGTGATTGCATCAGAGCAGCTAGTGTCTGTGATAAAGGCCTCATTTCTAGAATTTATAGAGAACTGTCAAATGTACAAGGATACACATCATTCCCCAATTTATAAATGGCCAAAGGATATGAACAGGCAGTTTTCAGAGGAAAAAATTAAAGATATCTATAGTCATATGAAAAAATGCTCTAAATCACTATTAATTAGAGAAATGCAAATCAAAACAACTATGAGGTACCACATCACACCTATCAGATTGGTTAACTTGACAGAACAGGAAGATGATAAATGTTGGAGAAGATGTGGGAGAATTGGAACACTAATTCATTGTTGGTGAAGCTGTGAGCTGATCCAACCATTCTGGAGGGCAGTTTGGAACTATGCCCAGAGGGCTACAAAAATATGCATACCCTTTGACGCAGCAATATTGCTTTTAGTACTATATCCCCAAGAGATCATAAAAATGGGAAAGGGTCTCACATGTACAAAAATATTTATAGCAATACTCTTTGTGGTGGTCAAAAACTGGAAATCAAGGGGATGCCCATCAACTAGGGAATAGCTGAATAAATTGTGGTATATGAATATAATGAGATACTATTTTGCTATAAGGAATGATGAACAGGAAGACTTCAGAGAGGCCTGGAAAGACTTAAATGATCTGATGTTGAGCAAAAGGAGCAGAACCAGGAGAACTTTGTGCACAGCAACGACCACAGTGTGCAAGAGTTTTTTCTGATAGACTTGGAACTTCATTGCAATGGAAGGACTTGAAAAAATCCCAATGTTCTTTTAAGGTAAAATGCCTTCCACATCCAGAGAAAGAACTGTGGAATTCAATCACAGAATGTAGCAGATTATTTTTTTTTGTATTACATTTTGGTTTGTTATATGATTTCTCCAATTCATTTTAATTCTACTATATGGCACGACTATGCTGAAAATGTATTTAATAGGAATGTATATGTAGAACTTATATAAAATTGCATGCCATCTGGGGGAAGGAAGAGAAATGTAGGGGGGAGACAGGGGGAAAAATGTAAGTTATATGGTAGTGATTGCCGAACACTGATAATAAATAAAATTAATATAACAAAATAAAAATTAGAACGAAGCAGATGGAAGCTAATGACTTTTTGAGAAACCAAGAAATTGCAAAAAAAAAAAAAAAAAAAGTCAAAATAATGAAAAAATAGAAGACAATGTGAAATATCTCATTGGAAAAATAACTGACCTGGAAAATAGATCCAGGAGAGACAATTTAAAATTATGAGACTACCTGAAGCCATGATCAAATAAAGAGCCTAGACATCATCTTTCATGAAATTGTCAAGAAAAATTGCCCTGATATTCTGGAACCAGAATGTAAAATAAATATTGAAAAATCCACCAATCATCTCCTGAAAGAGATCCTAAAAGAAAAGCTCCTAGGAATATTGTAGCCAAATTCCAGAGTTCCCAGGTCAAGGAGAAAATATTGCAAGTAGCCAAAAAGAAACAATTCAAGTATTGTGGAAAGACAATCAGCATAACATAAGATCTAGCAGCTTCTATATTAAGGGATCAGAGGGGTTGGACTATGATATTCCAGAAGTCAAAGGAACTAGAATTAAAACCAAAAATCACCTACTCAGCAAAACTGAGTATGATGCTTCAGGGGGAAAAAATGGTCATTCAATGAAATAGAGGACTTTCAAGCATTCTTGACAAAAAAAAAAACCAGAGCTAAATAGAAAATTTGATTTTAAACACAAGAATCATTGGAAAAGGTAAACAGGAAAGACAAATCATAAAGGACTTACTAAAGTTGAACTGTTTACATTCTTACATGTAAAGATAATATTTGTAACGCTTAAGACTTTGCTCAGTATTTAGGTAGTTGGAGGGATTATATACATGTAGCAGAGGGCACAAGGTGAATTGAATAGGAAGGAATGCTATCTAAAAAAATAATATTAAGGGGTGAGATAGGAATATATTGGGAGGAGAAAAGGAGAAATTAAATGTGGCAAATTTTCTCTCACATTAAAGAGGCAAGGAAAAGCTTTTCCTTCAGCATTTTTTTGGGTCTCCTTTACCAAGGTATTGACCCGTTTATCATACTTTTCTTGCATCTCTCTCATTTCTCTTCCCAGTTTTTCCTCCACCTGTCTAACTTGCTTTTCAAAATCCTTTTTGAGCTCTTCCAAGGCCTGAACCCACCCGACATCCCCCTGGGATGTCTGGAGTACCGAGGCCCCGCCCTCCACATCTTTCCCTGATGGCAAGAATATGTCCTTGTCATCAGATCCAAAAGTCAGGATCATTTGCATCTGTTCAAAAAAACTCTCTATAGTCTTATTTTTCATCCCTTTTCTAGGCATTTTCCCAGCCAGTTACTTGACTTCTGAGATTCCTGTCCACCCCCACCTAGATCCTCCCAGCTAGTGCTTGGGGTCTGAGATTCGAATGGGCTTTCCGCGGCAGGCACAGCTACTATTCAATGTGAGCTTTAGTTCTGGTGCTGGGGTGGGGGCAGGGCCGCCTCCCAGGCTCAGTTCCCTCAGGGGCTTTATGCAGAGACCTTCAGTAATGGAGCAGGTAGGGGCAGGGCCTCCTCCCAGGCTCAGTTCCCTCAGGGGCTTTATGCAGAGACCTTCAGAAATGGAGTGGGTGGGGCATGGCCGTCTCCCAGGCTCAGCTCCTTCAGGTGGTTTATGCAGAGACTTTCAGTAATGAAGATCCTGCATGCTGCTGGGGGAGTCCTGGGCCACCATCACGCACCGCTGCCTCCACCGCCACCCCCGCCTCTGCCTCCACCGCTTCCTCCCGAGGGGGCCCGAGTCACGGAGACACTCTGCTCCCCTCTTGGCCAGCCCAGCCATCTCTCTCACTGACCTGTAGCTTCTGTGGGTGGTGGGACCTTCCCGGCCGCCGGAGCCTCCGTCCCTGAAGCCTGCTCGGATCAGCTTCTCTGGGGCTGCGGCCAGGGCAGCGCTGGGGTGCGGTCCGCTTTCTGAGGCGCGACGGACCCTGGGGACGGCTCTCCAGGGCTCTCTGGATCGGAAATCTCTTCCACTATGTTTCTGCACCCCCTGCAGTGATCCAGAACTTATGGGGAGCTCTTCTTACATTAAATCTATGGGCTGTGGGTTCGGAGCTTGCATACGTGTGTCTTTCTACTCCGCCATCTTGACTCCGCCCCCCAGGAAAAGCTTTTCCCATGGATGGGAAAAGGGGGAAGTTGAGAGGGAAAAAGTAAACCATATTCTCATCATTTGGCTTAATAAGAGTATAACATGCACACTCAATTTGGTATGAAAATCTATCTTCTAATACAGGAAAGGGGATAAATGGGGTGGCAGGGATGATAGAAGGGAGGGCAAATGGGAGAAAGGAGTAATTAGATGTAAACACTTTTTGGGGAGGGACAAGATCAAAAAAGTGAATAGAATAAATGAGGGGCAGGGTAGGATGGAGGGAAATATAGTATTTCACAACATTACTATTATGGAAGTCTTTTACATAATTACCCATGTATAGCTTATATTGAATTGCTTGCCTTCTCAGTGGGGATGGGTGGGGAGGGAGAAAAGGAGAGAAATTGGAACTTATAGTTTTAGGAAGGAATGTTGAGAATTGTTTTTGCATGCAACTTGAAAATAAGAAATACAGGTAATGGGGTATAGAAATCTATCTTGCCCTAAAAGAAAAGAGAGAAGATGGGGATAAGGGAGAGGAGGGGTGTGATAGAAGGGAGAGAAGATTGGAGGAAGGGATAATCAGAATGCACAATGTCTTGGGTTGAGGGAGGGTAGAGATGGGGAGAAAATTCAGAACTCAAAATCTTGTGGAAATGAATGTTGAAAACTCAAAATAAATAAACAAATTAAATAATAATTTAAAAACTAATGAAATGTGTGCACTCCTCCTAAGCCGGTACCCCAAAGAGATCAAAAAAGCCAAAGAGGAACTATATATTCAAAAATATTCCCTGCAGCTCTTTTTATAGTAGCAAAGAAATGAAAATTAAGGAAGTGTCCATAAGTTGGGTAATGGCTACTTAAATGATGGCATGTAACTATATAGTGCTGTAAGAAATGGTGAAGGTAATAGTTTCAGAGAAACCTGGGAAGACCTGTATAAACTGATGTAGAGTGAAGTGAGCAGCACCAGGATCATAATTTATACTATATTGAAAATGTTGTAAAACTTGAAAACTTCAAAAGGCATTGAACTCTAATCCAAACAATGGTCAACCACAATTCCAGAAGGCCCATGATAAGACACACTACCCACCCTGACAAAGAACTGATGGACTCAATATGCAGATTGTCACATATATTTGTGAATATGGCCAATGAGGGAATTTGTTTTGCTTCACTGTCAATATTTGTTACAAGGATTTTTTTCAGGATGGGGATTGGTAACCAAAAAAAATGCTTTTTAATTGCAAAAAATTAATAAAAATAAAATAAAATCCATATGCAACATAGATGATGTCTAAAACTAGAACACCTGATGCTTCAGGTTGAGAGTGTTGGTGGTAATCCTAATAGTCTAATTTTCAGCCAAAATAACCATGTTCAAGAAGAAAATAGCCCAGATCCCACATACCTACTCCAGCAAAAACTTGAAATTCGCACCAGGTATAATAATACACAAGAAATGCAATGTGGGATAAGAGGGAATTCCCCATATACACCAAAATATGTATAGTAGTATTTTTTTGTAATAGCAAAGAATTGGAGACAAAGTAGATGCCTGCAAACTGAGGAATGGTTAAACAAAATTGGGTACCTGAAAGCAATGAAATAGTAGTATAATGTAAGAAAGAATGACTATGAATAGCTATGTTTAATATATTGATAAGTGTATTTCACTGTTTTCTTTTGTAATCTTTTGTAGTTTATTTTATGCATTCAAAAGCATTATTCTGAAAAGAGGTCTATGGGATTCGCCAGACTGCTCAAGGAGACTGCAATACACAAAAGTATTCATCTGTAGGCTAGAGGTACAAAATGAGACACATTTTAAGCCATGGGCACTGGGAAATTGTCTTGTTTGACTGTCCTACTTGATTAACAAGGAAGCGATTTTGTTTGGGGGAGGAAAGAGTTGGGGAAAGGGAGTAGGTTGGTGATAGTGAAGCTAAAAAAGAAAAGAATAAAAGCATTAATAAAACATTTTAAAATACAGACAATAAAGCAAAGGGAAAATCAGAATGGGACACAGAAAAGCAAGGGGTGCTAGTACTATCATGTTACATTTAATTTATATTGCCGAAAGCTGGACATAATAGATTTACATACTATATTATTTCCGATATTTAATTATGGATATGTTCCCATTTGTTTGCTTTTTGTTCAAAAACACTTAAATAATCTTTTAAAACAGATAACAGAATTATTTTCAATCTCCTTACCTCCCAAAAAATCCCACAGAAATGAGTTCACCATTTCTTTTAGTCACCATTTCCCCAGAGGGTGAAAACTCCCAAGGAAATTCAATTCAAGCAAGAGTTATGGAACTATCACTTCTTCTGAGGAATTTTTATCATCTAGAAAAGTCAGAAAGGCCTAAACTTTCTTCATTTAACAAGATATACTCCAGTCACACATTCTCCCCCTGCCTGGCACCACCTTCTCCTTTCCTCTTTGTTAGAACTCCCCTATCTGGAATCTTCTATGCCTAGAAACTTCTAGAGTAAATTACTTCTATTTTTCCAGATGTTTAGCCAAACCCTGCCTAACTTTAGAGATGTAAAATCAATCGTACTTCTCTTCTGGGAATGTCCAGGAATGAGTAAAGATGGACCCAAGAATCCCACAGTTTGACATAATAGAATAGTCTCTTGAAGGGTCACTGTAACTCCTTCCTTTTTCCATGCTCTAAAGACAATCATGTATAAAATCAGCAAACCTGTAGGTCCTTGATAACAGTCCTGGGCCCTTGTCTACCTTTCCCCATTTAACTTTGAACGTGGTAATGCCAGCTTCCACTGTGGGAGATCAGTGAATTACCCTAGTTTGGAGATGGCCACTGCTGCCCCATTGTAAGAAGGAGATGGTACTGGGCTTGGATGGGAAAGCAACTTTTGAGGGTTCAATAATCTTCTTTAATCACATATGCCAACAGAGAAATATAAGCAGAGAAATAAAAATCAACAGGGCTTCTAACTGTTTAACCATAAGAAATAAATACATCACAGATCAACAGACTGATCCAACTGTCTGACCATTATATACATACATAGTTACCAGAGAGAGAAGCACTAATATCTGGGTTTTCACCAGTTGCTCTGCTTGGTTTTAACTCCACCATCATCTTCATAATGTCCCCATGTGAGGAACCCTCTAGCATTTACACTTGCACCCAAGCGCACATGCACACACACACACACACACACACACACACACACACACATCCTTTTCTATCTTCCTCTTGTGTTTTGTCTTCCACCATTAGAATGTAAGCTTCTTAAGGTCAAGGACTTTTCTTTTTATTTGTTTCCCCAGCACAGTCCTTAGCACATAGTTGGTGCTTAATAAATTTCTGTGTATCATTTCGTTCCTGAAATGTGTAGTCAAAATTATTGTGTTCATCCTTCATTGCTGAAGAAGACCACACCATCAGAGAAATAATGACATGATTTGCACTTGACTTTGTTTTGAGTGAAGGAGGGCTGTGTAGGTCACCAGTCTCACTTCTCCTCCAGAGCCATCTGAATCCAGTGACCAGATATTCATCAGGATGACTGGAGATGGCCCAGGATGCACTGGGAGACCTTGGCTAATACTCAAGATGTGGTCTGACCAAGACAGTATATAACAGGCTTATCACCTCCCTCATTCTGGGCACTTGATCTCTTTTAAAGCAACATAAGATTGAATTGTTTTTGCTGTTCTTTGTTGGGGGCGTTGTTTGTGTGGTTGGTTCATTGGTTGATTTTTGCTGCTGAAACACTATTGATTCATCTTGCTGATTTTTAATCTACTAAATAAAGAAAAAGTAAGAGAACAAGCAAACAGAGGTAAAGGGGAAAGGCAGTTTGGGACTTCAGTTTCCCTTTCTGTAAAATAAGAAAGTTGGAATGGATGATCTCTAAGCATCTAGGGAATGAGTCTTCAGATACTGACCTGTCCAGGGACTGTGGTTCCTGACTTAAGACCAACTACAGAATTCAAAGAGGCCAGTAGATGTCAGCACAGCTTCTTAGGTGTGACTAAAATGAAAAAGGCAGTTTTGGCTACTTAAACAAAGTCTTCTCCATTAAAATCCCTTCTCATTATTAAAAAGTTGTGACCTAATAATCCAACTCCTCCCCACCTCCCCACTGCACCCTGAGAGCATAATGAGTTTGACCCATACCTAACTAGGAATATCCTCTATAGCATCCCTGACAAGTGGTCATCCAATAGATCTTTGAATACCAACAGTGATGGGGAGTCCACTGGCTCTTAAGGCAAGCTGGGGTTTTTTTGACAGTTCTAATTACTGGGAACTTTATCTTTTCTGTTGAGTTAAAACCTTCCCTGCCCCAGTTCCCATCCATTTCTTCTCTGTGAACTCAGAAAGCAAGAAAATAGAAGGAAGGAAAGAAAGGAAAGGGAGGGAAGGAAGGAAGGAAGGAAGGAAGGAAGGAAGGAAGGAAGGAAGGAAGGAAGGAAGGAAGGAAGGAAGGAAGGAAGGAAGGAAGGAAGGAAGGAAGGAAGGAAGGAAGGAAGGAAGGAAGGAAAGAGGCAGGGAAGGAAGGAGAAGGGAAATAAGGGGGAGAGAAGGAACAAAGAAGGAAGGACTGAAACAGTACAGAGAGATTCAGTCTATGTCTCTATCCCACTTAATGTGGGAATGGATAACAATCACATTTATATGGTGCTTCAAGGACTAAGAAGACATTTACAAGAAGAGACTTGCCCAGGGTCAGAGTCAGAAAGTGCCTCAGGCTGGATTTAAAATTAGACCTGCCTTCCTGCTTCCAAATCCACTCTATCCAAAAAGTCCCGGATTGTACATGAGATGAGAAATTTGAATTAGCTGCTCCATCACTAGGTCTCGGTCCTCAGGTGGCTCTCATGTGAGCATCTCACAGCAAAGATGCTGATTCTAGACTTCCTTTGTCATGGTCCGTTCAGGCTTCTTACCCAGTTAGAGTTCCTCGGAGGAAGATCCTTGGATGGCTCTCCTAGAACTCCAGGTCAGGTAGAAGGCACACGTCGAGTGCCCTTTGCATTCTTTGTACCTTTTCTTGCTTCATGGGGGGAGCAGGGAAAAGAAAGAGTTAAGCAGTAATAAGATACCCTATAACATCACCATCCCATTTGTGTGTGAATCACCTACAACATGGCAGACTCCTATTAGTCATTGGAGTTTCTGCAAGATCAATTTGTTTTTGCTTTTGTTTCCTTCTGTTTAAATAGAAGCTCCAATTCAACTTGTCTCTTGAGCAAGACTTTAGTTGAGTAAGGTGAAAAATAACATTTACATTTGTTCCCATGGTTCTATTTATTTCCATCTCAGTTCTCCCTGGAGACTGTCATCCCTTTCTAGCTCCCACCGTCACTCCCTGAGATGACAAGCTTACACTCTGAGAAGCACTTGAGACCTGAGACCTACTGAGAGAACAGCAAATGCCCAACTGTACTTTATAGGCAATTTTAAGTTTTTCTCAGGGTAATTTTGACTATATTAGATTTTTAGTTTTTGTTATAATTTTTCAATCGTGTGTAACTCTTCATGACTCCATTTGGGGTTTTCTTGGCAAAGGTACTGGAGTGGATTGCTATTTCTTTCTCCATGTCATATTACAGATGAGGAAACTGAGGCAAACAGGGTTAAGTGAGTTGCCCCAGGTCACCCAGCTAGTAAGTGTCTATGGCAGGATTTTAACTCAGGAAGATATCTTCCTGACTCCAAGTCCTGTGCTCTATCTCCTATGCCACTTAGCTGCCCACTGCCCACCACTTAAGAAACAGAGCTGTATTGGTGGTCTCTAAGGACTGTAAGATTCTGTGATTGTCTGCTTCCATGGGATTCAATAGTTACAGCATTCTAATCTTCAAGTCATTGGGCTCCAGGAGGTGCTGAGTCAAGGAAGGATCCTTCCCACTCAGGACTATTTCTAAGGATGTGTTTGGGTGTGAGTTGAGAATGTCCTAGGATTACAGAGATGTTCTAAGCCTTCTCCAACAGGACATTGGGAGAGCAAATCAGAGAGGGACCATTTGGACCAGGTGTCCTACATTCAACAATTGAGGAAGAAAAGTCCCTTGACTTTTGGTCTTCACCACCACAGCTGACTTGGCCAACCTCTGCCTGGATCCCGACAAGAGGAGCCTGAGCTTAAGACAAGGGACCCCTGATTTCTCTGAGGAGTGAAGCTTCTCTGAGACCTGCTCATGCAACATTGAGAGACACGCTCCAGTTCTTCCTTAATTACTTTCTAATTGGAAATCTATTTTCAAATCTAGAGTTAAAAATTCAAGTGATTATTTTCCAGATCTGTTCAGCAGGGAAGTTGTGTGAGCACTCAGACCTGCCAGAAACAGTTAATCAATACCTAGCCCTAATAAACAAAGACTCCTGAGGTCACCAGTTCCCACAGCCAGAGAGTCTCGAAACCTGAAGGGTTGAGGAGCCTCTTGGCTGTGACTTGTTCCCAAATAAGGGTTCTTGACGGTAGAGGCCAGTATGAGCCACATAAGAATCAAGCCTCTCCTTATCACCAGAATTGATGACACACCATCCTTGAGGCTGGCCCGGGTGGTGAACCAAGCCGAAGAATCAAAGGTAGCCAACCAGATCCGAGTGTATGAGAAGGTAGCCAAGATCCGATGCTATGAACTGGACAGGGAGATCGAGGCCCTGCAGAAGTTTTTGGAGGAAGTGAAAATGACCACTGGCTATTTAAAAGACAGTTCCCTGGTAAATGTGTGGTGAGAACTGAGGGAGTAGGGTGGCATGGGGAAGGGGAATTTATAAAGGCCAGGTTCCATGTTTAGGCTGACAGCGGTCACCACCCAGAGGCACCAGCTACGGGACAACAGCACCTTCCACTATGAGAGTCCAACACAGGCTTACCAGGGTGGGCAAAGATTCTCCCACACAGAACTATGGGTTTACAGAGAGTTGATGGCAACTCAAAGAATAGGATTTGACTAATTCAATAAACCTCAGTAGAAAGTTTTTTAGGGGGGATGCCATTTTTGTCGCTGCTCCTCTAAGCCTAATTTCCAGGGCATGGTTGCATAAACTCATCCAGTATGGAGAATCTTGCTCCTATTAACATACTGAAACTTAAAGACCTTTTGACCCTGGTCTGGCATCTCTGATAAGTGACACCCCTAACCCATGAGGCAAAATTCCCAAATGGGTCAAAGGAAAGAATCAACAGGAAAGTTTGCCCTTGTGATCAAAGAAGGCCAAAGAGCTGCATCTGTCTTGCCTTTCTCCAATATTTTTATAGCCACGAATTCTCCATTCAAAGCCTTTTTCTTCCACTTTGTACTCTGGTGTTGGTAGCGTTCTGTTTCCTCCCCTTATCTGCCTCAGCCTCAGAGAGGAAACTTCTTCTAAAAAATGTACATATAGTATGCAGAAAACACATAGAAATAAAATATGTATAATAGAATGCAATGTGTCTTATTTTGTAAGTTAGAAAGATTAAATCTGTTCATCTTAATATTTTTAACATATCCCCCAAAGGCAGTTCTGTGGTTGGTGGTTAAGTTTCTGCTTGTACTAAATATGAAGAAACAAAAGGAAAAAAATAATAATAATAGCTAACCTTTTTATTGCACTGAAATTTACTAAGTGTTTTACAGAAGTTAACTCATTTTAACTCATGACAGTCCCTATAGGGTAAGTACTGTGCTTAGAGCAACGTGGTCACACCTGTACTTTAGGAAAATCACCAAATGGATATATGATCTTAGTATTAAAGCCTATACTGTAAAACATTAGAAGACAAGAAACTCACCTACTTCTCACAATTGTGGATGGGAGATGTGTTTTAAACTAAATAGGAATAGAAGCAATTATGAAAGATAAGGTAAATAACTCATTAAATGAAACTGAAAAACACACAAAATTAATGTACCTAGAATAAAAGGGGAAGTGGTCAAATTGGGAAAAATATTTGTATCAAATTTCTCCAATAAAGGCTTAGTATCATATAAACAACTAAAAAATATATACATGACTAATAACTGTTCTCTAATAGTTAAATGACCAAAGGACATGTACAAATGTTTCACAAAAGAAGAGCTAAAAGTATTAGAAAACACGTAAAGGAACATTCTAAATCACTAATAAGAAAAAAATACAAATCAAAACAATCTTAAGATTTCACTTCACACTGAAAATTGGCAAAGATAATAAAAATGGCCATAGTCAATGTCGTAGGGTTTGTAAGATTATGGGCACGCTAATGGTTGGTGGAGCTGTGGTTTGGTGCAACCATTTTGGAAAGTAATTTAAAATTATTCAAACAAAGTAATTAAAATGTTTATTCCCTTGCTCCAGAGATCTCATTCCTAGGCTCATATCCCAAGGAAGTCATTCATAAGAAAGTCACCATATACACTGAAATATTTGTGGCAGCCCTTTTTGTGATAGCAAAGAATTGGAAACAAAATAGATGTTCATCAATTGGGGAATGGCTAAGCATACTGTGGTACATAAATGGAATGGAATACTACTGTGTTTAAGAAATAGTGTATATGATGAACATGGAGAAGCATGGAAAGATCTATAGAAACTGATGCAGGATGAGGTAAGCAGAGCCAAGAACATAATATACACATTGCCTACAACAATGTAAATGAAAAGAATGATCATTCTCCCCAAAAAATCAAAGATAAATGCAACAAAAATATAAATAACCAATATAACTTAAAGGAAAAAATATGAGAAAACATCCCCAACACATTACTTCAAGGATGTAGGAGGCTCACAGTATTACACATTACGTGTTTTCAGACTTTTTCAGTAGATCATTATGTTGTGTTGATTATATTTCCTCTTTCTTTGTTTGTCTTTACTATTTGTTAGCAGTTAGTAGTCCTAGAAGTAGGGTGGTCCTCTGGAAGGGAGAGGGATACTGAGGAAAACTATAAGGTTGTATAAAAATGAAAGACATCAATGACAACTTATTTTTAAAAGAAGGGGACAAATTGAGAAATATAAAGGTAAAACTGACAAGATTTGGTAACTGATTGGATAAGTGGATGTGGAATGAGGGAAAAGTAAAGGGCTGAAGACAACACTGATGTTTTGAGAATCTGGATGACTATAAGAATAGTGGTGACCCCACCATAAGTTGTCTGGAAGATGGCAGAAAGCTAAAGAAATGAGACATGGGATCCACAACACAACCCATCCATACCGACTCATACTGTGTGACTCATTCTGTCCTGCCCAAAATGAGAAAGGGGGTAGCAGGACTCACACTCACTGGTATCTCCCCCCAAGTGAGGAGCTAGTAAGCTAGATGCCAAGGGGTAGTGGCAGGATACTTCCAGAGGTACTGTAGAAGTTATAAATAAGGGACTCAGAAGGGGGAAATTTAAAAGTCTGCACAGGAGATAGAGGGGAAAATAAGAGTAGGATTGGCTGTGTGAGAGTCAAGCCCTATGACTGGATTCAACTTGTCTTCCCCATCCTCTTACTGACCACATGGATCTAAATCTGATTCTTCAGTCCTAGTTGAACTGTGAGCCATTCACTTAAGGTCAATGAGCCTTGACTTCCTCACCTGTAAAATAAGAATGACAAGGGGCCAAGAAGGTAGAGGATTAAATTTATGATCAAATTTACTACTCGTATTTGAATCCAACCTCAGATACATTAGCACTTGATCCTGGAAAGTCACTTAAGATTGCTGAAGCCTCAGTTGTCTTCTTCTATAAAATGGTAAGGATAATAATTGCACCTAACTCAAAGGGTAAAGGAAGGATCAAACAAAAGCATACACACCAAATGTTTTGCAAACCACAAAGTGCTATATAAATGGTAGTTACTATTATTAATGCTCATAGTAGCTACCTCAAAATGCTTTGGAGAGAACCCACTGAAATCATGTACAGAGAGCACTTTTACTAGACTGAATGAGCTCTTTAGAAATTTCAGCTACTACTGTTCTGCAGTGGTGTAAGGAAGGGAAATGAAGGTGAGAGAACTCAGGATAGCAAGTTTTAGTCACAGGTGACTCAGTCACTGCACTAAGTGGGGAAAGCATGGGCCATATTGCGTCTGGACTGCTAATAAGATGGCGGACATTGACTATACGAGCCCCAGCAACCTTTGTAGAAACAACCTGAAGAAAGTCTGCTTTTAAATAGTTGTGTCCTTTAGCCAGTGTCTTCAGAGCTACCCTGATTTCTGTGATTTTCTTTGGAAGGTAACATCACTCTATTCTGCCTTTCTCATTTTCTCTCTTACTCTTGTTTGTTTTCCCTGTATTTTCTTGCTCTTTCTCCTCTCCCCCTCACTCCCTTCTCTCCCTCCCTTCTTCCCCACCCTTCTCCTCCTCTCTCTTCTGTTTCTTGTTCTCTGTCTCTCTCTCTTTCTCTCTCTCTCTCTCTCTCTGTCTCTGACTCTCTGTCTCTCTCTGTCTCTGTCTCTGTCTCTCTCTCTCTGTCTCTGTCTCTCTCTCTCTGTCTCTGTCTCTCTCTCTCTGTCTCTCTCTCTGTCTCTCTCTCTCTCCCTCTCTCTCTCTCTCCTCTCTCTCTCCTCTCTCTCTCTCTCTCTCTCTCTCTCTCTCTCTCTCTCTCTCTCTCCTTCACAACAAATGGAGAAACAGTATAACAGTTAGTGTATGGTTGGATACAGGGATGGAAGATAGGAGATCTTTTATTTTCTCTTCAATGTGTGTGTATGTGTGTCTGTGTATGCTTCTGTGTGTGTTCCAGCAGTCCTTCTTTGGTTTCCATGGCACTACACTTTCCCAGTTCTCCATCTATTTGTCTGGCCAGTCTCCATTGCAGGGACATTGCCCGTCTCCCATCACTAACAGTGTAGTTCTCAGTCATGTGGACTAAAACCCTCCTCTCTCTTTTAGTACATAGTCACATGACATCTTCCCAGTGGATTGTGAGTTCCTTGAGAAAGGAAACTATTTTTGCTTTTTTTCATTCATCCAATGTTTGACATATGCCTAGCGCATAGTAAGTACTTAACAAATACTCATTGACTTGACTAGGGATTCTTAACCTGGCATTCATGAATTATTTTTTTAAAAATGTTGTGATAATTATATTTCAGTATAATTAATTGACTTTTTCATTTTATGTATTCTATACACTGAAAAACATTAATTTGAGAGGCAACATCTATAGATTTCACCAGGCTGCCCAAGGAAACCCTCGTTCAAAAAGGTTAAGAAATTCTGCTTTATACTACCTCCAGTGGGGATCCCATTGGCTCCCAAGGATTGAAGTGTCATCTCCATACAGATGATTCACAAATTACATGTTCAGGCTTAATTTATCCTCTACACTCCAGTACCACATTACCAACTGTCCACTGAATATCCATCTACCTGGATGTCCTATAGGCACCTCAAGATCCATTCTATTTTTCCCCAAATTCATTCTTCCTCCAAACTTCTCTGTTTCTGTTGAGGAGCCATCCTTCTTTCAGTCATCCAAATTCACAATCTTGACTCTTCCCTCTTCCTCATTCCCACACTCCATATTTGATCAATTGCCAAATACTGTCAATTCTACTTCCACAAAATCTCTCCCTTCCCTCTCCCTCTCTACACTCACACAACTTCTCCTCTAGTTCAGAGTCTCATCATCTCCCTTTTGAACAATTGCAATAGCCTGGTGAGTAGTCTCCATGTTTCCAGACTCTTCCTCCACCAATTCACACAGTTCTGGCCAAGTCAACCAGCAGCGTTCTCATCACTCACACAAAGACATTCAACAATCTCCATTGGCTTCCTATTGTTTCACAATACAATATAAACTTTTCAGTCTGTCTTTTTAACCATCCACTCACATCTCCTTCAGTTTTTATTGTTATCTTCCCTCATTTTCATTTCAATCAAGTGGATTTGGTAATAGTCCCATATATCCAGCATTCTCTCTCTTACCATCACTACATTTGCATACTGGGTCTCCCATGCCTGGAATGCTCTTGCTTCTCACTTATGTCCCTGAGGAATCCTAGCTTCCTTCAAAGCTCAGCTTAGATGCTGCCTCTTACACAAGGTTCTTCCTCATTCTCTTTATCAAATTGTCAGACTTCTGTCCCTCTTCAAATTCCTTTTTCTTTATTAATCTGTGTTATAGGTCATAGCCACTCCAATAACACACACACACACACACACACACACAAACACCATCTTATAACATTTAGTAAGCTTCTTGAAGGTGTTTCATTCTTGTCTCTGAAGTTCCAGTGCCTAGCACAGTGTCTAACAGCCCCTGGTGCTCAATAATACTTTCATTGAATTGGGAAGTGTGGGTGGAGGTTGAATTATTCATCCACATCCTTATTCTGATTCAACTGACCCATGGAAGAAATGAAGCCGTCAATATTCACCCTAGGTTTGATGGCATCTTTTCATTCCTCTGTCAAAGTTTGTCCTTGCAAAGTTTCTTTCATAATAACCTTGATTTGAGGTGGGAGGGGAGTTGCAGGCAGGGTCAGCAAAGACTTTCATGTCTTTTGCTTGAGTCCCCTCTCCTGTTTTCAATTTCCTTTTCTTCCACCTCTTCTTTTGCTTGTTAACATAGCTTCCTATCTGTGCAATACCATCTCTTCATGCCACATATTTTGAGTGTTACAAAGAGATATTGTTAAAAATGATGGTAATTATAGTTTGGTTTAATATAGCTCTAGACAAGACGAGATAGCTTCCCAGAAGACAATGTCTTCTATCAGAGGATCTCACAATGGGGGAATAGGCGTCATTTTTGCTCTCACTCTTTTGAGTGAGTTTCTTAGATCTCCGCCTTCTGTTCTCTATCACATCTTACATTTCTTACCTTTACATTTGAAAAATGAGCTGACTTCTTACAAGCAGACACATCTGTCTGCCGCTCCCAGCCTTTCCCAGCTGGGAGCAGAAAACCCAAAGGGCTCTGGAATTCACCATGCTCCCTGCGACTTCGCTGACCTCCCATTTGGAGGATGCCACTCTGCCTGCTACTTTAGACCTGGCTTTAGAAGTCATCACATGGCGTAAAAATAATTGGCTGACATTATCTCCTGCTAAATTTATATCCTTTTGACAGGTGGCATGATAGAGAGGAGAGGGGGAGAGAAAGAATGAGAAATTGAGAGAGAAGAAAGAGGAGGGAGGGAGAGGGAGAGAGAAATAGAGAGGAGAGGAGAGGAGAGGAGAGGAGAGGAGAGGAGAGGAGAGGAGAGGAGAGGAGAGGAGAGGAGAGGAGAGGAGGAGGAGGGAGTGAGGGAGGAGAGGGAGAGAGAACCAGAATTTCTAAGCTCACTCCTTTTTATCCTGGAAGTTCAACCCCAAGAAAGGCTCAACATAGACTCAAGGGCAACCTTCAATAAGCATCAAGAAACTTCTACATGAAGCCTTTCCCAATCCCTCTAAATTCTAGTGCTTTCCACTCTATTGAGTATTTCCTATTTATCCTGTATATAGCTTGCTTGTACATAGCTGTTCGTATGTTGTCTCCTCCATTAGACAGTGATCTTTTCAAGGGCAGGGACTGTCTTTTTTAATTAATTTATTCACTTTTAGTTTTCAACATACATTTCCACAAGATTTTGAGTTCCAAATTTTCTTGCCATCTCTCCCCTCTACCCACCCCAAGACATTGTGCATTCTGATTATCCCTTCCCCCAATCTGCCCTACCTTCTATCACACCTCTTCCTTCTCTCATTCCCTTCTCTGTTTTCTAGGGAAAGATAAATTTCTATACCCCATTGCCTGTATATCTTATTTCCAAGTTGCATGTAAAAACAATTCTTAACATTCATTTTTAATACTTTTGAGTTCCAGCTTCTCTCCCTTTCTCCCTCCCTACTCATCCTTACTGAGAAGGCAAGCAATTCAATATAGGTTATACATGTGTAGTTATGCAGAACACTTCCATAAAAGTCATGTTGTGAAAGACTAACTATATTTCCCTCCATCCTACCCTGCCTCCTATTTATTCTATTCTCTCTTTTGACCCTATCCCTCCTCAAATGTGTTTACTTCTAATTACCCTCTTCCTGTCATTTGCCCTCCCTTCTATCATCCCCCCATACCCTGCTTATCCTCTTCTCCCCTACTTTCCTGTAGTGTAAGATAGATTTTCATATCAAATTGAGTGTGCATGTTATTCCCTCCTTAAGCCAAATGTGATGAGAGTAAGCTTCACTTTTGCCCTCTCACCTTCCCCCTCTTTCCCTCCATTGGAAAAACTTTTCCTTGCCTCTTTTATGTGAGAGATAATTTGCCCCATTCTATTTCTCCTTTTCTCTTCCAAATATATTCTTCTATCACCCCTTAATTTTATTTTTCTTAGATATCATCCCTTCCTTACCCTGTGACCTCTGTGTGTATATATATATATATATATATATATATATATATATATATATATATGTGTGTGTGTGTGTGTGTGTGTGTGTGTGTGTGCGTGTGTGTATGTGTATGTATGTATGTAATCCCTCCAACTACCCTAGTACTGAGAAAAGTCTCAAGGGTTATAAATATTGTCTTTCAATGTAAGAATGTAAACAGTTCAACTTTAATAAGTCCCTTATGATAACTCTTTCCTGTTTACCTTTTCATACTTCTCTTGATTCTTATATTTGCAAGCCAAATTTTCTATTCAACTCTGGTCTTTTCATCAAGAGTGCTTGAAAGTTGAATTGATCATCTTTGGTGATTGAATTACCATATTTTTTCTCCTGAAGTATTATACTAAATTTTGCTGGGTAGGTGATTTTTTGTTTTAATCCTAGTCCCTTTGACTTCTGGAACATCATATTCCAAGCCCTCTGATGCCTTAATGTAAAATTTGCTAGATCTTGTGTTATCCTGATTGTATTTCCACAATACTCAAATTTCTTCATGCTGGCTGCTTGCAATATTTCCTTCTTGACCTGGGAGCTGTGAAATTTGGCTACAATATTCCTAGGAGTTTTCCTTTTGGGATCTCTTTCAGGAGACAATTGGTGGATTCTTCCAATATTTACTTTCCCCTCTGGTTCTAGAATATCAGGGCAATTTTCCTTGATAATTTTTGGAAGATGATGTCTAGATTCTTTTTTTGATAGTGGCTATCAGGTAGTCCCATAATTTTTAAAGTGTCTCTCCTGGATCTATTTTTCAGGTCAGTTGTTTTTCCAATGAGATATTTCACATTGTCTGCTATTTTTTCATTTCTTTGGTTTTATTTTATAATTCTCTGATTTTTTTCATAAAGTCCTTAGCTTCCATCTGCTCCACTCTACTCTTTAAGGAATTATTTTCTTCAGTGAGCTTTTGGATCTTTTCCATCTGACAAATTCTGCTTTTTTAAGACATTCTTCTCATTGGCTTTTTGGATCTCTTTTGCCATTCAGGTTAGTCTATTTTTTTAAAGTGTTATTTTTGGCAGCTTTTTGGAGTCTCCTTTGGCAAGTAATTGACTCATTTTTACTGATTTTCTTGCATCACTCTTATTTCACTTCCCAGTTTTTGCTCTACTTCTCTTACTTGATTTTCAAAATCCTTTTTGAGCTCTTTCATGGCCTGAGACCAATTCATATTTTTCTTGGAGACTTTGGATGGAGGAGCTTTGACTTTGTCTTCTGTTTTCACATTTTGGTCTTCCTTGCCATCAAAGTAAGTTTCTATAGTCTGATTCTTTTTACGTTTTTTGCTCATTTCCCCAGCCATTTATTTGGATTTTCAGCTCTTTGTCAAGGTGTTCTCTGCTTCCTTTGGGGGTAGGGGTTGTGTGGTCAGCTGCTCAATCCCCCCACAATCTGTGGGCCTAGAGCTCCAGAAACAGTAGCTGCAGCTGTCCCTGCTGCTGCTGTACCTGCTGTGAGTTCCTCTGCTCCCTCCTCCATCTGCCACCCTGGGACTGCACCACTCTACTCTCTTACATAGGTCCCACAGATTTTTTCCACTGACCTTCCAATTTGTACTCAGTGCTTTGTCTGGAAACCACCACAGGTGTGAGAGATTTAGTCCCTCCAAGGCCTACTCAGGTCCCCTCTGTACCAGCACCACCCACACTGGACTGTGCTCTGCTGTCAGCACATGCAGATAAACATTTCCCAGCCACCTTCCAGGCTGTCTTGGACTGGAGATTTGCTTCACTCCATCATTCTGTGGGTTCTACAGCTCCAGAATTTGTTTAGAGCCATTTTTACAGGTATTTGACTGGGCTTCAGGGGAACACTCTAGAATGTCCACGCTGTTACTCTGCCATCTTGGCTCCACCCAGGGACTGTCTTTTGTCTTTCTTTGTACCCCCGCCATTTAGTATGCTGCCTGGCACACAGTAGGTGCTTAATAAATGTTTATTGAGTGACTGCTTATTGTCTTGGGTGATCGTGGTTCCAGACCCAAGACCCTGCTCTTGGGTAATCCTAGGAAAATTACCACCAATGTGACAAAACATAGTAGGTGCTTTATAAATCCTTCCTTCCTATATGAGGACATTAATGATCCTTCCAACTGCTATTGCCTTTGCTCTAGAGTATCTTGTATTTTTTGCATGTATTTTATGTGTTTGTATACACTTAAACATATATCTATGTGTGTGTGCAATACATGTTGTCAAAAGAGAGAGTCTTAATTTGGGATTCCTTAAATTTTTCTTTAAAAAAAAAGAATTATAGCAATATAATTATTAGCAGCTAGATGGCATAGTAACTATAATGTCTCACTTGGAATCAGGAAAATGTGACTTTAAATCTGTCATCAGATACTTAGTAGCTGTGTGACCCTGGCCAAGTCACCTAACTTCTGTATCCTTCAGTTTTCTCATCTATAAAATGGGAATAATGATAACACCCACCTCTCAGAATTACAGTGAGGATCAAAGGAGATAACATTTGTACTTTTAAACCTTAAAATCCTATATAAATATTAACATATGTTTCCTTTTTCATAATAATAATAGCTAACATTTATGTGGTGCTTACTATCTGCTGCATTCTACAATCATTATCTCATGTATTTTATTTTATACATTTAAAAACATTATTCCAAGAATGGATCAATAAGCTTCACCAGACCATCAAAGGGATCCACAACACAAAACTTATGAATCCTTGTTATAGAATGTCAGTGTCTTGAGGGCAGTTTCTCCAGCCTCTCTCTATCTCAAGAGAAAGATTCTATGAGCAGATTTAACCCCCAACAAAACTGTAAAGTCCCCAGACCTTGTATTGGAAGCCATTTACCTCCCTCTTTGTGTTCTGTTCCCTTTGCTGTGAACTGTTTTCACCAGATCTCACACTCATGATACCCTAGCTTCCCAGATCACCCAAGACCCAGATCTGATGGATGCATTTAGAATGAAAGTGCTCGGAACTGTTGGTTGTCTAGCTAGGGTCTAGTTAGGGTCTAGCTCTGCTCACAAGTGAAGTTTGACCAGCAGGTGGTGATAAAGAGTCACTAAGAGTATTACGGTCAGTGACTGGAGATACACGGAAAACCTGTGATGAGAACTAGTGCATCTAGCAAATGAAGGTCAGCTTCCTAAGGTGAGTCAGGGGAGGATCAGGATCAACGTGTACCACCCAAGGAGCATGCAGCCCCAGAGTGCGGAGGGTAGGCGGAAGTCAGTAATGGGAGTCCTATAGTTGACAGTGAGGCATGAGTCATACAAGATAAACAGGAGGCTCTCAAAAGGAGAGCCTTTGAAAACCAGAAGTTTTCCTGACCTGTTCAGGTGGAGAGTGTTGATTCAGCCTTAAAAAGCTCTCAAGTTTTTTCTCCTTCAAGCAGACTGAGGCCTCCAGGTCGGTTTCATTCCCAAGAAGGGTGGCAATGAGGGGCCACCTGGGCCACCCAAGATCCCCAGGGAAAACCCTAGAGTCTGGATTGGGGGAAATGGAGACATTCAGGATTTAGGGACCCAGAACCCATGACTCCTATCTACTAACCAGGAAACAGCCTGGAAAAGGCAACTATGTTCATATTTGAAAAGAAAATTCTTCACTTAAATGAATGCATTTCTTTGGGGGCTATTTTAGGCATCCATGGGGGATATCTTTGCTGCCTTTCTGGTGCTCTTGAAATTAAATCATACAATGGATTACCTACTTACCCAGAAAATCAGAATTTAAGAGACATCTTCCTGCCTTGGGAAAAGTTTTGCTGTGAAGTTTGCACAAAAATATGAACAGCTCTAGCTGTGGGACATCCAGTGACTTTTTAACAGAACAGAGCAAGGAAATAGGGGAGAAGGTATAGGAGGGCAGCCCATCTCAGAGTCTGAATGAAGAGCCAAAGACAGATCAGCATAGACTCACAGAGTGTTCTAGCTTAAAGAATGTCTAGTTCAAGTCCTTTGGAAAGCTGACTCCTTCAGGCATGGAAAACAATGTTCAAAAGGATTTTTGTGAAACCAATTGAGCACAGAAAAGGGAAAAACTTTATGAACCTCTCTGCCTCTATCCCAAAGTCAAAAGCTCCACTTCCAGGCCACTGTCTTCCTCCTCCAGTTTTATTTATCAATGGATAGGCAAATGTTTAACAATTAGTTCTCTTTCCAATTTAATATGAAATAACTGATATTTTATCCATTGCTTTCTTAAGTCTAGACAATGTACAATATAATAATCAATACCTGAGCTGTAGCATCTGCTGATTTCTGAAACATAAAGCCATCACACTGAAAATTTAACAATATGCTCTTGCTAGCCAGTATGAGCTACCTTGCATATATCCCACCAAACCCCATATGTAGGCATGAGATCTGATCCTCTAAAATAACACTTGAGAGTCTGCTTCCTTCCCCCTCCTGAACATTGGCTCAATATTCTAGAAGTCCCAAGGAAAAAATAGATTTGTGTACTGGTTTTCAGGTATCATTCAGAGATCCATATATCTATTACCTGGAAAAAATATTCATATCCACAAAAACTAATGCACTTTAAGGTTGTCATGACACAGCCATAGGTTAAGCAAGACCTTGATCCCAGAGAAGTGAAATGGAAGACTTTATATGTACCATAATCAGAAAATTCAAATTCAAAATTTCCATTATTCCATTTGAGATTCCCTCCTCAAAAACCTCCACCTCCAGAACACTAGGTATTTAATTTAGTCTAAACAGTGGCTACAGTTTTAGAAAAAGTACAATAAACTACAGAAATATCAGGTGGCAAAAATATTTGAGGTCTACAGTATAAAAATGTGGCAAGATTACTTGTAAATATCACAATTGCAAAATAAAGCAAAATTATTCATGATCCTTTCTAACCTATTAAACATTTCAATATCTTCAACCAAAAAGTAATAGAAGTTTTAAAAAATGCTGCAGAGGCGAGGATGGGTATCCATTTATGTTATCTATGGACTTAACCCACTGTCCTCCTGGTCAGATAATAACTTAATATAAATAGTAAGCTGGGGACTATAACAGAACATGTATATATTTGGGAGGAGGGGGGATTGGAGGCTCCATGATGCTAGTGGTATAGGAGGATGGCTGATTGGTTTCTCTTCCTCTTCTCCCACCTCTTCCCTTCTCATACAAAGCTCTCTTCCATGTTCGCACACAGGAGGAAAGAGTCCACCAGTCGTGGCTTGACGAGTTGCTGGAAATCAGTGTCCGGGAGGCCTTCTGGGCAGACCGCTGCCAGGGTACGTAAGGCAGCCTTACAGAAAAGGAAAGAAAAAATTCAAGGCTGATGAGAGAGAGAGTTAGCAGCTAACTGTCCATTCTGATGGGTTATTTCTCCTAATTGCCATAAGCATCTCAGACTCCTGGGTTATTCCAGCTGGAAGGGACTAGTATTTTTTGTTTACCTACTGTGTGCCAGTACTGGGAACACAAAAGACAAAAACAAAAAAAATCCCTTATTCTCAAGGGGTTTATATTGTACTGGGGGAAACTACATGTACAAAAGTAATTAAAAACAAGATACATGCAAAGTAAATACAAAATTGGCAGGGCAGCCAGGTGGCACAGTGGATAGAGCATCAGACCTGGAGTCAGGAAGATATTTTGAATTCAAATCTGGCCTTAGACACTGTGTGACACAGCTGTGTGACCTTGAGCAAGTCACTTAACCCTGTTTGCCTCAGTTTCTTCATCTGTAAAATGACCTAGAGAAGGAAATGGCAAACCACTTCAGTATCTTTGCAAATATTGGGAGTCACAAAGAAAAAAAACCAAACTTCAGAGGGATGGAGAGCACCCATAAGTGAAGAGGAAATTGGGAAAGACCTTCCAGAGAAGGCACCTGAAATGGGCTTTAAAGGAAGCTAGAGATTCTATGAGGCAGAGGCGAGAAGGAAGAGCCGTTGGCAGGGAGCATAGCCTGTGCTAAGGTATGGAGATGAGAGATGTGATATCATGAATAGGGAATATGAAACAGGTCGGTCCTCAACAGGAGTAACATCTAAATAATTTGGAAAGCTAAATTAGAGCTAAATTCTGAAAGCACTTTAAGATCCAGACAGATGACCCTGTATTTCACTCTAGTAATAAGGAGGAACCAAAGTTTCCTAGGCAGAGGAGGGACGTGATCAGCCCTGGCAATACAGAATGAACACTGGCCTTGGAGTCAGGAGACCTGGCTTTGAGTTCTATTTATGACAGCAACTAGCTGGGAAACTTTGTGTGAAGCATTTCATCTCACCAGGCCTCAGTTTGCTCCTATCTAAAATGGGGATAAGAATATTTTTGTCCCCAGCACTCAGTACAGTGTCTGACACACGGTAAATACAGATTGATTGATTGCTGTATGTATGGGGGAATTACTTTCATCGCTATTTCAAGGAAAGAATTCTATAAATCTTAAAAGGATGCATCCCTGTGAGCTGTTTTCCATCCCCTGGTTGGATTTTTGCCCATCCTTTAAGGCCCAGATCAAGAACACTTCCTCCATGAAGCATCCCTTGATTCCTACAGACCATTATGACCTCAATCCAAATACAGTTCAATTTTGCACCTCTTAATGAATTTAGCCTGTCGCAAGCTGTGTATTATAGTTTCAGGTAGCTTATTTCCCTGTGCTTGGCCAGGAGCTCCATCTACCCTCTCCAGAGTCTATCTCAGTGTTTTAACCACAGGAGGCAGTTAATCAATATTTGATGACTTCAGTGTCCCCACAAAAGGGAACTGAGGCAGGAGGAAAGGAGCCAAAATGGTCATTGAAGGGAGTAGCCCGAAAAAGGCCAGGCAGGTGCTTGGGGCAGGTCCTGAATCAGACAGGTAGTCACCTGGTGGACATGCATGCTGAAAAAACAGGTTCACCAGACCATGGGTAACGAAATCCCTTGATCATCATAATGACCCTGGCATGGAGCAGGTCGCTGCTGAAAGGAAACCTGGCATGGGGGTGGGGGAGGCCATGAACGTAGAGTCAGCAGACCTGGTTCTGTATGTCAGAGCTGCCATCTGTGTGGCAGAAACCAAGTCCCTTCACATAGCTGAGCCTTAGTTTTACTCATCTGGAAAATAGAGAGAATTACCTTCTCTTGGCCTCCCATCACCTGTCAGATGTATGCTAGTACAACCTGGGAAATATTAATGGTGCATCCGCATAGTCACATAGGAGGTCCGAGCAATGCAGGGGGTGATGGGGGTGAAAGGAGTTGCAAGGGTGCCTTCTAAGCACGGAGGATGGTCTGATGAATTGTGGAAGGAGGAGAAGGAGGACTAGACCAAGGAGAAGTCCACCACCCAGTGTGGCTCTAAGGCTGACCACAGAAGGGGAGGACAAACAGGTAATTAATAGTAACATCTCCTTTGATCTTCACAATGACTTTTTAAGGCTATTGTTATTATCTCCATTTTACAGAGGAGGAAGCAGAAAGGTTAATTCACATGCCCCAGATCACATAACTGAGGCTGGATTTGAATTCAGATCTTCCCAACTCCAAGTCCCAAGGTCCATCCTGGTGGGTCAAACTCAGATTGTGGAAGGTCCCCCAGATCCCTAGAATGTAATTTAGCTGTTCTCCTTATGTTGTCATAGGGCAATATACTTAGACCTGGAAGGAACCTTAGAGGCCATTAAGTCTAAATGCAGACAAGGAAATGGGCCCAGAGATGTCTAGTGACTTGGCTAAGGTCATCCAGCTAGTAAGTATCTGAAATAGGAGTTGAACCCAGGTCTTTCAAGTTTAATGCTCTATCCACTGTAGGATGGGCAAAAGATGATACCCCTAAGAATGGGGAGAAATGATGGAACAAAGGACCAGGGTTTTTTTAATGGGAGAAATTTCTATCTTCTCCCTCCCCCACCAAAAAAAAGAAAACCAGCACCAACCACCCCGTGCCCCTGAGAGTGGTAGCAAAGAGAAAAGCTGGATTCTTCATTTACATCTAGCCATATAGCCCTACTGAAGCAAAACAGGGAGAGACAGACAGATACACAGAGAGAAAGAAAAAGAGAAACAGAGAGACAGAGAGAATGAGAAGCAAGCCCTGGGGATCCAGAGTCTTCAACTCAAGTGAGTGGAGATAGCACTCCCTAATCCAGTCTCAAAGCTTGCTAAAACCCTTTCTTCCTGCTGCCCAGCTACTTGATATTCAAGAGATTTTCTCTTCTGACGTCTGAAGAGCTGAAAGGATGTCACTGATGGCTCTGATTCTCAGGCTGAAAATACTAAAGTATTGAGCTGCCGAATCAGCCACCAAAGGCAGTCTTCATTAAGAAAAATCAATCCAGTCTGCTCAAGGTGACAGTACTTAGCCTGGCTGAGGAAGACGATATTTGAAAACGACAAAGATAAATTTCAGAACGGAAAAACAGAGGGAAGAGTTTAGCCAGCAAGACAGTGCCCCTGGCTGAGCCAAGCCTGATCCCCTCCCCTGGTCAAACCAGCCAACATTCACTCATCCTTTCAGCAACACTTACTAAGCACCCACAAAGCACCACAAAAGCAAAGAACCCTCTATTCTAGGCACTGAAGGGGGAAGGGGATGATGGTGAGCAAGAATCCCTCCCTCAAAGAGATATAATTCAGCATGTTCTTAACAGAGGCCATAGTTATGGAATCCTTGATACAATGTGAGATTTGTTTAATGCATTGGTTAATTTTTATAAAGGATGACTCTCCAGGAGAAGTAGGAAAGAAGATTATTGGGAAATAAAGAGGTGAAACCAAAAGATGTAAATTTTTTAAAAGACTCGATCCTTGCCCTAAAGAATCCAAGGTACTAGGCAACAGGGATCCATCCATCAACCAATCAATACATATTTATGAAAAATTCAGTAAACAGGTTAGGACAGCAAAGAAAAAAGACACCCCAGTCCCCTACCAACAACATGTGGGGAAAGGTAAGAGACATGATGGGTAAGAGACAGGGAGGGTTGATCTGAATACCCATTGGTTGGATAGACAATGCTAGGTTTAGGGAGAGCTATAGAGATGAATTTAAAGGAACACTCATCCAAGCCACGAGTGGAGATGAGAATACTAATAGGGCAGGTTAGCCATGGAGGTTACCAGTGAAAAGGGAGCCATGATAAAATTATTTCTACAGAGTGAGCCTGACTCAGTCTCTAGGTTGGTTGGGGGGACGTAAAGGGCCCTTGAACACAGTAGCTTCGAGAGACTTGACAGCTACCTTCATCACCTCTCTCCCAGACTCCTTCAATCACACAGCAAGCCTTTATTAGGTGCCTACTATATACCAATCTCCGCTCTAGATGCTGGAGATACAAGGACAATGATGAAATAGTCCCTCCCTACCTTCTGTCAAGGGGATATGCCAAAAACCATGAGAGGAGAGGACACACACAGTGCTCCTTGGGTTCTGATACCAAAACATCCACAGCAACTCTCTTTATAGTAACAAAGAACTAGAAACAAAGTCAATACCCACTGAGTAGGGAAGGGCTTAAGAAATTGTGATAAAATGCTACTATACTATATGAAATGATAATTGAGAAGAACTCAGAGAATTATAGGAAGCTAATATGCACAATAATATGACAACATAAATGGAAGGAAACTGAACTCTAATTAATTATAATGACCAAAATTGCCTTTGGAGAAGAGATAAGAAAATTTATCTCCCTCCCTTCTTTATCGAGGTAGAAGAGTATGGGCATGGGATATCACCTATTCTATCAGACTAGGATCAATTTCTTGAGCTGAGTTTTTGCTTAACTATTTTTTTCTTGTTTGTTTTTATTCCTTAGTGCAAGGCATAATCCTCTGGGAAAGAAAAAGAGGGCCAAAATTTTTTTTCTAAAAGGAACATGAGTCTGGCAGCCTGTGTAGACTTGGTTGGAAAGAAGAACACTGAAAGTTCCTTCTCTTGACTGGAACAGCCCTCATCTTTTCTCACACTGGCTCCAGGCAGCTCCTGCCAAAAGTGCTTTGCCTGGTGGGGGTCATGGGCAGGGAACCCTGAAACGGAGGATCCCCAGAGCACATAGTGAAGCTGTCTTTAAGAGGCAAGAAATCAACACCCCACTCAAGAGCAAGCTACCTCAGAGGCCTCATTCCCTAGAAGCAGCCAACTGGGAGGCTCTAACACCAAGGACAGAGGTAAAAAGGACAAACCGTCTGGACCTCAGTGAACATGGATCAGATTACTAAAATGTCCAGAATCTCAGACTGTCAGAACTAGGAGGAGTCTTTAAAAGCAACTAGACCAAGCCTCTCATTTTAGCATCAAGGAAACAGAACCAGAGAACTTGCCTGATATCAGAAATGGAGCTAATATTAGCTGATATTTACCTAGGGCTTCAAGGCTCACAAGGTATTTTATGAACAGTGTCTCATATGATCTTCACAACAACCCTATGATGCAGATGTTAGTATCACTCTCATTTTATAGATGAGAAAACTGAGGCTGGGGGCAAGTTAAGTTATACACTCAGAGTCATGTAGGTAGGAAGTGTATAAGGTGGAATCTGAAGTCAGGTCCTCATAATTCCCCATCCACTCCCTGTCCCTGCAGTCTCTGAACTAGACCCCAGATCTGCTGAGTCCCAGTTTTGAAAGTCCTACTATATGTAAGAAGAGGTTTTTTGTTGGGTTTTTTCCCTCATTCTTGAAGAAGTCTATGATATCAGGGAGGTGATGCCATGATAGCAAGTTAATTGGATTTAAGTGAAGCAGGGCTGTGCAAGGTCACCAGCCCCACTTTCTCCTCTGAAGCCATCTGGTTCAGTGGCCTATATAGATCAGGATGATTAGAGATGGTCCTGGATGTAATGGAGACCTTGACCTTTATAAGACAAGGTCTTTCCCAGGTCTCAGTCCGAATGAGACAATGCCCATTCAGTGATTAAGGCTAGGTAAGGAATGAGGCAAAGAATAGCCTTCTTTAACTTAGACAAAAAAAAGTCAGTCTAGGAGGGGTGCACAGAATTAGAAGAAACTTTAAGGTTATCCAATCCAACTCTTCAGTTTTACAGTGGAAGGAAACTGATGATGAGAGAGGGCAGGGGACTGGCCCAAGGTGCAACCTCTGAACAGGAGGGGAGGATGAGGATCCAGAGGCTGAGAACTCACCAGACATGCCACAAGCACAGAGTCACTATTGTTCCTCTCAGCTGGGACCCAGCAAAGCTCCGTGAGACGAGGCATACCTGCAATCACAAGACACCTGTGAAGCCCAAAGGTCTCTCCCAGTTCCTGTTGCCCACCCCTCTTTGTTCCCCTACTGATGACTCTAGAGCTTCTCCAGAAGGAGCAGGGCTCTCTCTGAGAATCTGGGCATGGGGGAGCTGATCTGGCAAACGAACAGTGGCCAGCCAGACCCCTGAGCTGCAATTGTCCCACATTGTCTCCAGAAAACTCCGACAATGTGCATATACAATCACAAACTCACAGAGTATCAAAGATGGAAGAAGGTACCTTAGAAACTATCTAACTTTATACTACATTATGGAAATTCTTGTTATATTCCATAAATTAAGAAGAAAAAAATTAAAAATTTAAAAATAGAAGAAGCCATCTATTCCATGGGGTTCTTTATGAGGGATAAAGAAGTTTGTTTTTTGGACTTCTTTAATATTTTGATAACTGCATTTCCCATATAATTGGTTTCCTTTGTAATCCTAGATATTTTATTTTATGCATTGACAAATACAATTCTGAAAACGGGTCCATAGGTTTGATGAGGTGCTACAAAGTGGCCCCATGACTCAAAATAGTTAAGATCCTGGATTCAGTCCAACCCTCCTCATTTGACATTTGACTCAACTTGGAATAATGTGACCTAGATTCTTTTCTCAGCTTGGCCATTGACCTTCCTGGTGACTCCCTCCCCGACATGTCACTTTCCTCAGCTATTATGGGAAGGGGTCTCAGTTGTTCTCTGAAGTCTTGTGATTCTATGACTGATGACAAAGCAGAAGTTTAGAGAAAGGAGAGAACTTTCCTAGGACCACATAACTATAAGAGACTGACTTGGGATTCAAATCCAGAACTTCTGACTAATGATATTAATATAGCTAACATTTATATAGTACCTACTACGTGCCCAGGCACTATGCTAAATGCTTTACAAATATTATCACATTTGAGCCTCACAACTACCTTGGGAAGTAGGTGCTATTATTACAGTAGGTGCCATTTTACAGATAAGGAAACCAAGGCAAACAGAGGTTAAATGACTTGCCTAGGGTCACACAGCTAGTAAGCACCTGAGGCTAGAATTAATGTCTTCCTGACTCCAGGCCTAGAGATTCATCCATTGCCCCACCTAACTGTCCAAATGACTATTGACATACAAAGTCAATGCTCTTTCCCCTAGATCCATTATTGAAATTACAAGGAACAGAATAGAATGGCAAACTCTTAGAGTTAGATGAATACTTAGGGATTGTCCACTCCAACCCATGCATTTTACAGATCAGGGATACTGAGGCCCAGAAAGGAGAAGAGATTTGTCCAAGATCATGGAGCAAACAAGTAACAAAGGATATCTGACTTCCAGCCTGGGAATTTTTCTTTCTTTCTACCACATTATCTTGTTGCTGGTCCTTGAGTATACAACGACAAATTTTTCCTTAAATATTAGTGCTCTGTACATAGTAAATGGCTGTTGGATGGATGGATGAATGCTGAACAATCAACAATTTGTCACTGAGTCTTTCAACTCAAGGAGATGCCAGCAGACTCCCACTCTCTCCACTTGAAAGAGAAGTCATACTCAAGTAACAGTTTCATGAAAATCCAAACCCTGTATGTGTGAGATGACTCACTATTTCCTGATTAAACCTGCAGCACGAAGGATGGAAATTAGCCCTGAGAAGGACTTTCCAACATCTGTTAACCTAAGCTATTTGTGAAAAATCAGGAAATTTCACTAGAAGAGGACAGGAAAGATGGCACAGTGCTCCAATTTACAGTGATTCTACCTATAAATGCCTCAAAACTTTACTCAGACTAGAAAAGAATCCTCTTGGGGAGGGAAAGATTCCTAACACATAACCCCAAGGACTGAGCCTCAAGTCAATCCTTATAATAATGTGGAAATTTTGTGGGATAAAATAGAGATGGCTAACATGGTGGCTAGGTAGTGCAGTGTCTCCAGCCTAGAGTCAGGAAGACCCATCTTCCTGAATTCAAATCTGACTTCAGACACTTACTAGCTATGCGACCCTGGGCAAGTCACTTCCCCCATCTGCCTCAGTTTCCTCACCTGTCAAATGGGCTGGAGGAAAAAAAAAAAAGGCAAACCACTCCAGTATCTTTGCCAAGAAGACCCCAAATGAGGTCATGAAGAATCTAACATGACTGAAAAATGACTTAATAACAAAGCATCACATAGTATGAAAAGCTTGAGGTTGGGCATTCAGACATCCGGGTCTTGGTGCCAGGCTTGCTCTATCTTGTGACTTTACACTTTAGACCAGTCCTGTCCTTTCTTTGGGCCACAGTAGCACCATCTACAAAATGAGAAGACTACTCTACATGATCTCCTAGGTTCCTTCCAGTTCTAAGATTCTAGGATCCTGTATTCCTCAGAGTCTGTCAGTAGGGCTGGTCCTGGCCCATATCCCTAAGAGGACCAATTACATGACTGGGAGACCATTAAGTACCCCCTGTCCCAGGTTTGAAAGGAAAAGCACTAAAATCTTCCCCATCTATAGCCTCCGACTTTGAGAACTTTTCAACTTTGAAATTGCCCACCCAATCAACCAACTCACAGACTTCCAGCTTACAAGCCCCTCAACTTACACCCAAGACGTATGGCTTCTCGGGCCACATCAGGGTCCCGGCTGAGGCGAGTTAGCGTCACGGCGGCTTTCTGCTGGACTCTCTCACAGGCAGCCACTTCAGCAGGGCTCCCAGACATCGGTTTCTCTGACAGCATCCCCAGGAGGAGCTGCAGCCCTAGGGTGGAAGCAGGGACAGAGTGGAGAGAAAACCTGGGAGCCAACCCTTTGGTGGAGGGCAAGGGCAAGGGTCATTCCTTTCTCACTCAGAAACCAGTGGCTTGCACCTGGTCACATCTCTTGAGAAGGACCATGAATGGGGAGAACCAAGCTCCTTTCTACACATCTTCCTCTTAGGTACAATAGAAAAAGGCCCTGCCTGGAATAAGAGGCATACCTACTCCTGGGCATAATCTCCCCAGGCCTCAGTTTACTCTTCTATAAAATAAATAGGTTTAACTAGCTGGACTCTAAGGTCCCTTCCAGCTCCAAATCTGTGATCTTTCCTTCTTTGACTCAATCTTTGCCTCCATGGTTCCTTCAACCAGAAAAGCAAATCTTCCACATCCTTTTGGGCTCAGGTCAATTGTCACCTCCACCATGAAGCACTCCATGATATCCCAGGCACAGGCATCACCCCTTCCTATGACACTGTATACAATAGAGCCACAGGATTTAGAGTTCTGAAAGATCTTAGAAACTATCTAGTCCAACCTCCTCCTCCCATTTTATAGATGAGGAAATTAAGGCCAGAGAGAAAAAGCAGCTCAACTACGGTCCCACGAGAGTGGCCACAGTAGAGCTGGAACTGGAGCTCACGCCTCCTAGTTCATTTCTCTTTAGATTGTTCCTTCTGGCACCTACTGGCTTACGTTATCACCCATCTATTTCAGGTGTGTGAGTCATATCTTCCTAACGAGATTGCTAAAGCTCTTTGAAGGTAGAAAGCAGGTCCCCTGCTCCTCTTCCATCTCCCATAGCACATGGCAAGCCCAGAGCACTTCCTGTGTGAGAACTGTCCGATTCAATTAAATAAGCTTTACTGAGTAGCACTCAAGCCTTATTCTCATCTGAGACAGCACAGGATGATGCAGAGAGCTCTAGGTTATGAACTGGGGAGCCCTGACACAAGCTAAGGTCATCTCTGAGTCTGCAACTGGCAGACATAGCCACTGAACTTGTAGAGGGGATTCCAATCCTGCCTCTGACACTAACTAGCTCCTGTGCCTTTATCCCAATGCCTGCTGGCAGAGGGGACCCCCACAAAATAGCAGGTATGCCCAAATGCAAAGGTTATCTCTCTGGGGTAGTATGATGGGGACCACTAGGGTCCTTCTGTTCCCCATACCCTCAGGATAGTATTACCAATACTAAAAAACTAAAAGAAGAGCTCTCATGTGCCAAGAGCTCAGTGACCTACCCAAGATATGGGGATGTTGGGACAGACAGTCAAGGCTAAAGTCTCTTGGCTGGAAAAAAAAACTTCCTAACAACTAGAACTGAGGGGCTGCCTTGATAGAGTGATCTCCCTGTCACTGGAGGTATTCCAGAAGGAGCTAGATGTATTCAAGCAGAGTTATAATTCTATACTTCTATACTCCTCCCTAACCCAGAGACTAAGTGGGAGGGGATTTATGGGGTACATGCAGCATTGGGCTAGCAAATTCAACCTCGAGGTATTGGAGCAGAGGCTGACCACATGGTGGGGACATTGCAGAGGAATGACTGCTCAAGTAGGGATTAGATTAGATGCCATGTGAGGTCCTTTTCTACACTGGAATCCTATGATTCTACATTAGTTTGAACTGTTGTAATGGACCATCCTCCATGAGCAGACCTTGGGGTACTAATCCCCCTGCCCAAAAGCAGCTGCCCTTCCATGTCTCCAACCTGCAATAGAATGAGAATGAATGGTTTTGAATCTTAGACTTAGAGCTACGAGAGACTTCAAGCCATCAAGCCCCTCATTATATAGATGAGGAAATTGTGCCTGCCCCACCCCCCACAACTGATAGTTCTGGTCATCCTCCCACCCCTGGGACCTAGGGCTCTGAGAGGTGAGTTTTCGGCTTACTTTTATCAAGACCAGGCCACCCCAGCCTTTCCTGGGATGACTGTTTCCCTGCCATGATGCCTAATGTGGATCCCCCTTCCAGTTCCCCTTTATCTTCTGACATCCTCACTAGGCTTTGAGGACAAGAGTCTACCTTGCTTGCTTATAGCCATATCCCAGCTATTAGCAAGACTTAGTTATCCTCTGTATTAAATTGTATGCATTGTAAAATGTTATAAAGAGAAATGGGTCCATGGGCTTCCCCAGAAAGCCAAAGGCATCTTTGGTTTTATCTATCTGCCCAAGGGGTACTTAACGAATACATGAGCACACACACATACACATACACATATGTTCTTAAAATGGTCTACTCCTCTGAACATTGATGAGAAAAATGAAGTCCATGGAATGACTTGGCCAAGTTCACACAAGTAGTAAGCAGCAAGCAGTGCCAGGATTTGAATCCACTTCTTCTGACTCCAAATTCAGTTTCTTCTACTGGCCCACGTTGCCTCCACCCCTCCCCCAACAACCCTATTTCCTGCCCATCCACAAAATCTGCAGTTTAATGAGATCCTGATAGAATACACCAGGATGGTAATGATATACCAATGATCAAGGAGGCCCTTGGGCCAAGAGCCACAGGAGCCTAGAGCTGGAACAGAACTACAGAGATCCACATTGACTGGCCCTTTGTCTTCAAGCATTCAAATGTCCAACATCAAAGGAGCTCCTGGCATCTAGGTGGCACCAGGTGCCAGACATGGAGACAGGAAGACTCATCTTCCTGAGTTTAAATCCTGCCTCAAACACTTACTAGCCAAGGGGTACTCGTTAAGTACCCCTTGGGCAAGTCATTTCACACTGTTTGCCTTAGTTTCCTCATCTGTAAAATGAGCTGGAGAAGGAAATGGCAAACCACTCCAGTATCTTTGCCAAGAAAAGCCCAAATACAGTAGTCCCAAAGAGTCAGGAACAACTGAAATAAATGAACAGTAACAAATTAATGAACTCTGCCTCCTCCTTCTTTCATATGCTTTCAGGGGTTTGTCTTCCTGATGATCTAAACACAGAGCTCTTAACCTTTTTATCATAAACCCTTAGGCATCCTGGAGAAGCCTACTGTTAAAGGGTCCCTAGAACTTGTCTTTTTGAGTTGCCATATTTGTCAGAAACACTGGACCCTGAGTATGCAGGAAACCCTGAACATGTCAAGGACGAAGCACCCCCTGAACAGACATAATTTATTGTTGCACCCCAAACTGGACTCCTTCTGTGCCCTTGGGAGGCAAGATAGGTGCCAGTCAATCTGCCAGGCCAGGACAAATCCCTTCTTAAAACAAGGTTTTTTAAAGCATATATGATAAAATACATAGAATTATAAAAGAATCAATCCTAGTGAAATACACATCAAGACATTTTTTTAAAAACCAAGAGGAATGGTATCAATCCAACCCACATTCCCCATGCCTGAATCCTGCTTCTAATTACTGAGAAGTTTTGGTCAAACAAATGATCATCCAGCCTCTGTGGAAATACTTCCTGTGACAGGGAACTCACTAACCTATTACAGCAGCTCAGATTGTTAGGAAGGGCTTGCTTATATTGAGCTGAAAGGTGCCTTTTTGTAATTTGAAAAATAATTGCCATCTCTCTTATATGTGAACACCCTTCAGATACTTGAAGTGACTGATCTTCTCTTTCCCCCAGTTCTTTCAACCAAACCTTGGATATGACATGGTTTCCAGTCCTCTCCCCACCCTGGTCATCTCCCCACCCCCGTGTACATTTACCAGCTTCACAGTACTCCAAATGTGGTCCAAGGTAAGCAATAGAGAGCTACACAACCATTCCAGATATTCTTGCTCCAGGCACAAAACTGCCTGTGTTTGGACTAACGTTTTTTAGAAATTGCTCTGATTTATAATTTCAATATGGGTCCTATCTCCTCCAAGCTACTGATCTACCTTTCAAACCTTGATTTCTTTTTAGCTCTGGCTTCCCAGATACCTTTCTGAGCCCAGCCCTCATCCCATGGGGGAAGGCTTCACTCGGGTATCCCTACCCTCCCAGCCCTCAGTCCAGCCCCTCCAATCCCTCCCCCTCATTCTGGCCATAGACACAGAAAATACATACCATCTTCCTGTATGATGTCCGAGGCACACTGTTCCAGGACAGACATATTTGCCAATATTGTCACAATCTGTAAGAAAGAACATTGACTCAGAAGGGGAACCACATAATGCCAAAGTCCTTCCCACTCTGGATGAAAGGAAGATTCTTTTATCTAATATGACTCTGTGTTTACCACAAAAATGTTTCCTTCAATCAACATGGAATTCCATCCTCTCATAATGATAGATTTCCATTTAAGACTAATTAATAGGTTTATATTTATTAAGGAGATAGGTTTCAATATTTAAGTTTATAAATATTCTTATAGTGTATTTAAGGTTTAGTAATAAAAAAATACAAAAAAGAAGATATAATCATATAAGGTCTATAGTACAGTGAAAAGAGGTCTTTTAACCAGTGACTATTAGAATCCCATAATCTCTGCCTTGGGCCAATAGGGAAAGGTTTATTCATAAGATTGCATCAGGGATTCAGCTGTCACTGCCTTATGATACAATGACATCATTACCTAGTCCTTGGATGCTCCCTGTGTCTAAGACCTCGGACACAGCACAGCCCAAGGCTCAGAACTTTCTCAAGGAAACACCAGAGACAGTGGTACCCAAACACAGACATGTACAGAAAGCTGCAACCATTCCCCATGTACTCTAGAGTAAAGCTAGAGGCAATGCTCTCCTTAGGAACTGGGAGAGAAGGGATCACTGTTCTGGAGTCTACCTTGAGAGCCAGACCTGGAGATGAATGCTGAAAACTATGAGATAAGCCCTAGACATAATCCTGAGGGTTGCAATAGATCAGAGAGTGCCCCTAACCCCAAGTGCCTTGTTTTTTCCCACTTCCATGTTTGGGGGAAGGGGTTATCCTCCTTCCTGGAATATCTTCCCTCCTTCTTTCTTCACCCATTGAATTCCTATCAAGGCCAAGTTGAATGCCTCCACCTACAGGAAGGCCTCTCTGATCTCACAGTCTTCTCTCTCAGACCCTATATCCTGCATTTACGGGTACCTGTGTGTGTGTCCTGTCCCTGCACTAGACTCCAAGATGAGATGGATCACTGTTGGAGTGCATAGAGCACCTGGCCTTGTTGTTCAGCCATTTCAATTGCGTCTGCCTCTCCGTGACCCCTATTTGGGTTTTTTTGGCAAAGACGTTGGAATGGTTTACCATTTCTTGAGACTGTCCTTGGTCCTCTTATCCATTTTAGTTCCCTTTCTGGATTAAAGTTTTGGGTGTTTTTTCATGTTCTCCAAGCCCTGCTGACCACTTCTCTCCTGGGCTACTGGCTCCTGCTCTCCTCTCATTCTCATTGGGTCCTGCCAGGCTTGAGTACAAGCCATAACCTGGATCCTCCCTCTGACTAGCACCTCTGATTCCTCAAAGCCTATGGCTCATAAAGGCTGATGTCAAAGGGAGGGAAGGACAGGACGAGGCCAGGAAGATGAGACATCAACATGAGGGAGAATCAGGAGAAAACTGCACAGCAACATAGCCACCTTATAAATTCAGCGATTAGTAAATTTAATATAGTCCTTCTGTAGTTAGGACACAAGGCCCCAACAGGGAACTGTAGAGTCCAAGTTACGGCCTCATGGTTCAAACAGCCAGGGCCCCATAGGAATAGTTCATTACCCCAGGGAGAAGGTATAGAAGAGAATTTTCCATTCGGTTATGATGTTCTTTCCTATAAAAGGAGAATATAACAACTGATCATAGACAAGTGCCAATCACCAATGACTGTATTTTAAATGATGACCCACAGTTTGGAGCAAGGGTATACTCAATCTCCTATGAGACACAGGATCTTGAGTTAGGGAATCTAAGAGTGCCCACACTGTGGGTTCGCTGACAGTCTCCTGGGGCCCTTCAGCCACCCAGTTCAAAGTCTTGCAATGGAATGGTAAACTCTCGGTGTTGAAAAGGGTTTCTGGGGTCATCTGGCTCACTCTATGACAACCAGAAAACCTCTTGGCCACATCCCTCACAAGCAGACATCGAGCCTCTACTTGAAGACCTCTCCACAGATGGAGAACTCACTGCCTCTAGTGTCAACCCATTTAGTCTGAGGAAGTTCTAATTAGGAAGTTTGTTTTTTTCTTATAATAACCCCCCAAAATTTGCTTCATACAAATTCTCCTTATCTTTATTATCAAAATAGTTAAATTTAAAATATTGATATCAATAATAATAAATAGCATTTATTCAGTGCTTGATGTAAGATATCTTAATCCTCACCACAACACTGGCACATAGATACTGTGATTATTCCCATGTTACAGATGAGGAAACTGAGGCAGAGAGTGATGAAGTGACTCTCCCTGGGTCACACAGCTGAGTAAGTGTCTGAAGCAGCATTTGAACTCAGGTCTTCCTGATTCCAAGTCCAGTATTCTTATCTGCTACACCATCTTTCTACCTTTAAGTAGCTCTTCATTCTACCCTCTGGGGCCAAGCAGAACAAATCAAACACCTCTTCCTCAAGACTTATCAGGCATCCCCAAAGTCTTAATGTAGTTTAAAACCTTAATATCTTAATAATCATATCATTGTTATCATTATAGCTTAAGTAAATGTTAAAGTTTAAAACTGCACTATCAGATACCTGAAGACATCTACCACATCCCCAGTCCCTTCTGTTATCCTTCCTGCTTCTACCTGTGACCCTGACTTGGACCCCACACCTCACTGTCTACCATTCCAGATTGTGCTATAGACAAGTACCTCTCCTGCCTCAGCAAAACATCTGCAGGTACCATATTTTCAACTAAACCAGCTTTGCTTTTGATTAGATCTTAGGTATTTAAATCCATTCGCAGCCTATTGGGGAAGGAATAAGAGAAAGTACCAAGCCATCCCCTCTGATAAACAATGCTGATTCCCAAGGCCCAGATCAGTTACCATTCATTTGGATTTCATTAGGCTGTTAAGAATGACAAGGTGACTCACTTCCCACAGCCTGCTCACTGAATACAAGCCCTCTGCTCTCTGTGTGTGATGGGGATCTTGTCCATGAGTCAGCATCCTTTGTCATACAAACCAGATGAGTGAGCAGTAGACAGTGATGGATTCAATTTCAAAATGGGAACTTCTTTTAGAGTTCCACATTCTCTCAGGTGGTGAATGTGATCAACCTGGGAGGCATCTGCTGCTGAATTTTGTCAGATTGAATTAGATCCTGTTAATGAAAATCACTTCCACTTTGCAGAGACCATACCCCATGGGGTTTTCTCAGGTCCAAGTGAAAAATTCAGTTCATCACAATACATACCATACATCCTATCCCTGAATAACCATACATCCTATCCCTGCTTTGATTTTGGTTCTTAAATGCCTAGTTTTATTTTTCTGCCTTGGAAACCCTTCTATAGCTTGCAACGGAGACATTAGGAATCTACCATCCTAGGCCCATGTCTGAGACAGCTTTGAGTTTTTTCTTGTGAACTGAGAAGGGCCAAGCAGAAAAGAGATTAGCTGGGAGCAAAGACAAGGAAAAGGGTGGGGAAAAAAGGAAGGCACCACAGTCCATTGCTGATAACGGATGCAAAATGAGACTCGGACGCCTTGCTGCCTACTCACTCCAGATCAGAAGCTCAATAAATCCTTGCTGGTTGACTCATTAATTGATCCCCTGAGGTAGAGGTCAACACATCTCCATCTTGTTGTCAGCTCCTCAGCAATCTGTCCTTCTGACCCATCAGCACTGCTCATAGCCTGTTTGTTCAGCGGGCTCTTGGAGGATGCAAAGGAACAGGTGCAGGTAGACAGCAGTGGGAAATGAAGCGATCAGATGGAGTGGAAAATGTCCTCGCAAACAATTCCTGACAGCCCCAGAGCTTTGCTGGACCCTGATCCTAGCTAAGTCCTCCTACATAAAGATTTTTGACCTGGCTTAGGGAGTATTAAATGAAATAGGAAAATCACTGAGTTGGGTATCTAGACTAGAGATTTGAATTCTGGTACTGCCACTAAATGCTCCATGACTCAGGCAAATTGCTTCCCCTGTGTGGGTCTTTTTCCTTTCACAATGAGATAGCTGGACTAGCAAGACTTCCAAATTCCCTTCTGGACCTTATGATTTGTGATTTCTATGATTCATTTAGTTTAGAACTGGCAGGGACCTAGTCCTCCACCCTTTGTTTGACAAAGGAGGAAACTGAGGTCCAGAGAGCTTAAAACTACTTATCTGAGGTGTAATCACTAGTATGCAGGAAAGTTGGGATTCTCTCTGACTCCACACCCAGAGCTTTTCCCACCATACCCCATCATTACACCTGAACATGTATTCCCAGTATTCTCATAGGCATTAAATCTAGCTAGCCACGAGTTTTGGGTTTGATTCCTATTATCTTCTTTGCCCTTACCCACCTAGGATCCAGATAGCCTTTTAGCCTGGGATCCTGGCTTGCCCTGAAGCCTTCATGAGTGACAGCCCCATTCATTCACATAGTCAGAGCAACCAACAGACAGCCCACCATGCTGCCTGGGCCACACAGTGAGAACCTGAGCATCAGTGGGGTAGGTTTAGTCAGCCAAGGAAACTGACCTCAAAACTGTTCTGACATGCATTGAAGGATTGTTATCAAACCAGCTGGTCATGGGACTGAAGAATCCAAAACTATTTTTCAAGTTTTTTTTTTCTTTTTACTTTGTGAGTTCTCCTAGATCTAGAGTCAGCATCAACAACCTTCAGTACCAGGGTGTAGTATCATTATTTATTATCACCAGCAGCATATCTGTTAGCATTTATACCACACATTAAAGTTTGTGAAACATTTCCCATTTCTTACCTCATTTGATCCTCATAACAGCCCTGGGAAGCAGATGTCATTTTTCCCCATTTTATGGATGAGGAAACTGAGTCAAAAAGAGGTTACATGACTTGTCCAAGGTCACCCAGCTAGTAAGTGTTGGAGGAAGGTATAAAACTGGGGTTTCCTGATTCAATTCACCACCAACATAGTATGGAGAAGAGTTCTAGGCTGGGAACCCTGAGACCTGGCTTCTAAGTCAGACTCATTATGTGTGCTTGTTCAGGGACAGAGGGGTGGAATTCCCCAAAACAAGTTCTAGTTTGAAACACACAGAGAGAGAGAGACAGAGACAGACAGACAGACAGACCCAGAGAGAGACAGACAGATAGACAGAGAGCACTGGGGTCACAAGACTGAGCCCCACTGGGGTAGAACAGGATCGAAGATATCTTCAGAGAATCCCTACAAATGGAAGACAGGAAGAAACCCCCAGCCCTCAGTTCAATGTAGAGACAATAAATACAGTAGATTATTCAAGGGGAAGAAAGTCCTACCTGCTCTCTTCCCACTGGAATAAAAAAAAAAAACCACTTCAAAGAAAGAAGTACCAAAATGGCAAAGACTCTGAGAGAAACTGTGGCAACCGCTCAGGTCCGACCCCACCCCCACCCTTGCCCAGCACCAAGTTTCCTCAGTCCCCAGGGGTGGGATAGTAAGAAAGCTTTGGGCAGGGGACACCAGCTCCACAGCCACAAAGGAGAAGTTGAACCAGCTGAGCTCCCTGCTCCTTCCAGCACTGACATGCTGTGACTCTGACTCAGACCACATCCCCTTCATCATCCTAGAGCACTCAAGGGAAATGGCCCCATCTGCTCTGGCTCCGGGGCAGGGAAGGACACTGATAAAAACTGATGTGGGGAAGGGAGGGAGCAGCCTCTGAGTAGGAGAGTCCTTTGAAAAGAAGGAGTTTGCACAAGGATGAGAAATAATCCCAGTGCCCTGGTTCGAATAGTCCCTGTTTCTATTGGGCTCTTGTGTTTCCAAAATGTTTCCATCATGCCTCAATAGGAGAGATGTTCATGTACATATATTAGGAGAGATACTCATGTACTTAAAATAGGAGGGATACTCATGTACATAACAGGAGAGATGCCTATATATGAATAGAGGAGAGAGTGCTTTATCATTAATACCACTTTGCAAAGAGGAAATCGAGCCTCAGAGAAGTTAAATGTCTTGTCAAAGTCCCGCATATCAGGGATTCAAACATAGGTCCTTTGACTCCAAGTCCAAGTGCCCTATCACTCTGGTACTGAAGAAAGACAAGAAGAGAAAGGGCATGTGCAGAGCTCAGCATCACTGGTCTGAAGGAAGGCTGCCAGAGTCCAGGGAGCCTTTGAGTCTGTCCCTGAGCAGGGGTCATTGTGGGGCTTAGAATACCAGGATGGCTGTACACACACACACACACACACACACACACACACACACATACCTGCACTCCCATGCACACTTAAATACACATGGACACCATGCCTCAAATACCAAGCAACAAACTATTTAAGGAATTTTAGGAGAAGCAGAGGATAGCAAGGAAGAGGGCAATGAAAAGAACCCTGAACTTGGAGCCAAAAGACATAGACATGGTCCCGCCTTCATCAATTACTCTCTGCGTGACCTTGGGCAAGTCAATTTGCTTCATCATACTTGAGATTCCTCTACCAAATAGAAGTGAAACCTGCCTTGGCTATTGCAGAGGGTTGTTATGAGAACTAAAGAAGAGAATGGAAAGGGAAGGCCTTTGAAAAAGAGAAGGCTCTGTCTAGATGAAAGGGATTATTAGTACTGCAGCAGACACTTCCTGCTCTGTTCCCATGGCAACCCATGGACCATGATATCACCAACATTCAGGACCCTGAGACGGCCCAACCCCCACTACCCCCACCTCCAACAGAAGCAACTGAGAAAAGCCAAGTTTCTGGTTGTGTGGGGATATAACTGTTATTGGAGGAGGCTTTGAGGACCATCCCTGGGTACAAAGGTCTGATCAGCCTTAGCAGAGCTAAGATAAGATCAGAATCTTAGAGGTGGGAATGACTTCAGACAACAGTTGATCTGACTGTAATCTGAAGAGAAATCTCCTCTGTGATATCCTGAGCTTGTGTTCATCCAGCCCCTGCTCAGATTTCATTGCCTCCAGTGGCAGCCCCTTACCCTTCTTCCTAGCTATGAGCTAAAATCTGCCTACTTGCACTTTTTTATACACACACACATTTCTGCCCTCTGGGGCCAAGTAGAACAAATGCAACTGTCGACTGTGTGAACCGGCAAGGTCCATTCTCTTATGGAGTTCTCAATAAAATGAGAACGTTGAATTAGATGATCTTCCAGTTCTAAATACTATAGGAGGACAGAGACTTTTTCTTGAGGCCTGGGGGGGAGGAAGGTGAAAGGAGACTATGTGTTCAGGGGTCTGCCTGGAATGTCACAAATTTTATGACTCTGGTTAGTTTGCTGAACTGCTTATTTTTTATTCATTGTTAAAATGTAACTCTCTGAGTTAGGGATGCAGGAGAGATATTTTGGAAAATGTAGGTGATACAAGAACAACAGATAAATACAAGTATGGGGTTTTTATTAATGATTGGAGGAGGGAGTTAGCTCCAGATACTTGGGATTTCCCAGATAATAGGGCAGAATTAGGAAAGGAGAGCTGAATCCTGATGAGTTTCCAGAAGATGAACTTTCTCTGTTCCCAACATTCTACTGACCAAAAGCTCTCTTTTAATTGGCCATTCTGTCCATCTACAATAAAGTGGTAACTGATGGTTTAATTGAAAATTCTGAGTAATTTCAAGACTCTAAACTGCCTTCTGAAGCATCAGGGGGAAAAAAATTTGTGAAGTTCTCCAAGTTTTGTTGATATTTTTCAAACATGTCCAACTCTCCCTGACCCCATTTGGGGTTTTCTCAGCAGAGATACTGGAGTGGTTTACCATTTCCTTCTCCAGCTCATTTTACAGGTGAGGAAACTGAAGCAAATAGGGTTAAGTGACTTGCCCAAGGTCACATAACTAGTAAGTGTCTGAGACTGGATTTGAACTCACAAAGACAAGTCTTCTTGATTCCAAGTTCAGCACTCCACTGCGCCACCTAGCTGCCTTATATTTTATTGTATTTTATGAATGGGAAAAAAAAATAACTTAGAAGCATCATTAGATCAAATGTTAGAAGGAATCTAGTATCAGCTAGTCCAGCCCCTTTGTAACTGATCTATCTAGATGTAGATCTGGTCTCTCCACCTAGTTGAAAAAGATACTGAGATCCAGAGTAGATAATGGTTTTCCCAAGCTCACACAAGTGTAGGTTGCAGCGTTGGTATTGGATCCATGCTCCTTCAAACACAGTGCATGTTATGTTGCTTCCCCAAGTCCTTCAAAGGTGGGAATCCCTACCTGGCACCATGGATAGTTCTCTCTGATACAGGATTGTTGATGAAGCAGATCATTTCCCATCCCCCTCAAAAAGGGAGAGGGGCAAAATTTATTGAGACATTCAAACTCTCCCTCAAATCCCCACTCCTTACTCAAGACCGCATAATTCTGCAGTTAGCCTTGACTTAGAATGGGCTAAAGTCCTGGCATGGCCTTTGTTTGCTATCAAAGTGTCTCCACTCCAGGCTGCTGTTCTTGAGTATGGAGACCACTGGACTTGGGGGCCTAGAAGATACAAGGTGGAGTATGGTCTCTGCCACTTAACTAAGTCTGTACAAGTCTCAGTTTCCTCTTTTGTAAAAAAAAAATGGAAAGGGCTAGACTAAAATAAAACTCAATTTTTCTGTGACTCATTCTTTGGCAGTCTGGTTAAACATATGGAATTCTTCTCAGAATAATGTTTTTCAGTGTAAAAAAATATAAAATACATAGAATTCCTAAGGAAACCAATGATATTGAAAATATTGTCAAAACATTATATTTAAAACAAGTTCACAGGGGCAGCTAGGTGATGCAGTGGATGAAGCATTAGCCCTGGGTTCAAATCCATACTCAGATGCTTACTGTGTGACTCTGGATAAGTCATTTAATCCTGACTGCTTCAAAAAAATTTTTTTAAAATGCTTGCAGATTCCAAGTTAAAAGCCTCTAGACCAGCTTACCTCTGATGGCCAGTCTGTGTTCTGTCATCTGAAGATGCTCTAAACCCAGGCATCCTTTGATTTCTCTGGGAATACATCCTGTCATGGTGGAATCTTCCTCTAGTCCTGCCTTGGCCAGAATGCAGGGTGAAGAGACCCCAGTCCCCACCCTCTTAGTCTGGTCCAATGTGTGTTCCCAAAGAGCCATCGATGACAGGTAAGAGGAGGCCCACCTGGAGGAGATTCCCATTCATTTTGACTTGCAACCAGAGTATATAGATCCCTGCTGAGTAAGAGATTCATTGCCGAAGACTCATGGGGGGTTTAATCTCTTAAGTGTCTGAGGGGACAGAAAAACATTTGCCCTGTAATTTATCTTCTTTGTCTTGTTCTGAGACTGCCCATGAATGTGGTGACTGCTTGCTCTGTTGAACTGATTTCACATTTGTTTCCTTAATAGATGTACAGTCCCTAACCCAAGAGAAGGATAGCTATAGATGTGTGTGTGTGTGTGAGAGAGAGAGAGAGAGACAGAGAGAGAGAGAGAGAAGAGAGAAAAGAGGAAAAGAAGGAGAGACAGAGAGGGAGAGGAAAAGAAAGAGGGAAAGAAGGGAGAGAGAGGAGGAGGAGAGACAGGGAGGGAGAGAGAGGAAAAGAGGAGGGAGAAAGGGGGAGAAAAAAGGAAAGAGGGAATGAGAGAGGGAGAGAAGGAGGAAGAAAAGAAGGGATTCTTGTGCATGCATGCTGCAGCTAAAATGACCTTTACAGTCAAAGGGGCCCTCATCATAATTTACCAATGGCCCATATCCCTACCCTACTAATGTTGCCATGTAGAATTCCCCATAGAGTAAGTGACCTTCAGCTCTCTCGAATCTCCAGCTATGGCTGACCCTCTTCAAGCAACACCGTTCATTTTAATGAATGTGATAAGACCTTTCATAATGTATCTCTCCCCAAAGTGAAAAAGCAGTGCTGTCTAGAGGAAAGAGTGCTGAATGTGGAATCAGAAACCTTAATTAAGTTCTAGTCCTGATGATTATGACACCATGAAAGTAAAGTCACCTCACATAGCCTCAGTTGTCCTCTCTGTAAAATGGAGATAAGGATCCTTGCACGGCCTACCTCACCAATCTGTTGTGACAAAAGTACTTTTAAACCTGAAAGAACTAGAGAAATGTCAGTTACTCGTCTTGGGAGAACTGATTACACTCAGGAATATTGAAAATAGGTATGTGGAGAGTAAAGCGGGTGTTGACCTGAGGAAGATCATAGATTTAGAGTCAGGAGGGTCCTCATAGGTCATCTAGTCCAATCCCCTCATTTTACAGCCAAGGAAACTGAGCCCAAGAGGTTAAATCCCTTGCCCAAGATCATACAGCTACAACTCAGATGTTGACTGTGGCCTCCCTCTAGGACCATTTCTCAATGTCAGATACTCTTGGCTTCCTGAATAACTTCTGTCTAGAAGAATTCTAGGAGAGTGTGAAGAAGATGGGCAAGGAATGGGAGCATGGAGCAGAGAGAATGCCATTAGGGGAGGAAGCCACAGAATCATACATAAGTTATTGTATCCAAGGTGGAAACTCACCTGGGAGAATAAACACTGTCAGAAGGCAAAAAGGCACCAAGCATCTGAAAGAAGGAGAAAGGTTCTGTCTTGAGGTCCAGCAAAGAGAGGAGCTATCTAGGAATGCAGATCCTCTTGAAGTAAATGGTCAGAAGAGAGGGGAGAGGAGAGAGGAGAAGCAGGCATCTGTAAAGGAGAAGGAAAGAAAGTAGGGAAAGGAGGAAAGAGACTTTCTAGGTGTTCTATATCCCCAAGGCTGAAGGGACCCTGAGAATCCAGGCACCATCATTCCTGTATGCCTGGTCATTCACAACACAGTTTTATTGCACTTTGCAGTTTGTATGTGATTATTTACATGGTTTCTTCATATTCACTCCAAATAGTCAAACCTCTACATTATAGACAAATCACTAAGCCCTGGGAATTCCTTTGTGAACTGCACATTACCAGTTGGTGTCAGTGATTCACAAACTCTCTTCTGTAGTTTAGACGTGGTAATTCACAGAGCAATGTACAACACTTTGCAGTTTGTTCAGGATTACCCACAAAGTAGGCTGGGCACTAGACTTTTCCTATCACATCTGCGTTCTCAGTATAGGACATCAAAAATTGAGAACACTACTTAATCTAAGGTTTTTGTCTGCCATCAGCAAACCTATGCAGATGGACCCCAGCCAAATCACATTCCAAAAACGATTAGTTTCTTGACCACTACCATCCCACCTTTGCCCTGCTCAGCTTCAGAGATTCACAAAATACCAAGGTTTAGAGGCTTCCCATCTCTAGCAATTGAGACAAGCCCATCTAGCTTGGTAATGACAGCCCAGGACAGTTTTCTGTTCCCTCTTTCTATTCCCTCAGCATGTCCTAGTTGAATTAACCTTGAGCTAGAGGTCAGACGTGGGTTCTAGCCCTGGCTCTACCACTAATGTGCTGTGTGACACTGTTCCTCTCTAGCCTCAGTGTTGTCATCTGTAAAATGGTGGTAACAATACTAACAATTCCATAACTCCAGGGTTGTGAGGAAATCGCTTTTTGCAGCTTAAGGAACTCTTGGAATATTAGCTGCTACCATCATCATTATTATCTCTGATTTAGGCAAGATATTTAAATCTCTGAAGATCTCAGTTTCCTCATCTGTTAAATGGGGAGAAGAAAATTAGATGATTCTTATGATCTCCTACAGCTCCATATTCATGTTCTGTACTCTGATGTGCCAAATCTCCTTCCCAGCGCTGCATCAAAAATCCAAGGAAGTAAGGGGTAGAGAAGAGCTTCATAAACTGTGAGACATTATACAGATGAACAGTCTCATCATACAAGATGGAAGCTCAGAGGCCAAACAAACAAAGGCTATACAGGCAATGATGGGTTTCCATAGACAAGGGATGGAGGAAAGGAAGAGGGATGAGGCAATTTTCTCTTATAGCAACAGAGCCTCAAACTGTGACATTCTCCTTAACCCACTCCCTTCCTCATCGGCCCCATACACAGACAAAAGAAGTAGCTGTTCTTTCAGTGAGGCTCTCTGAATACCTTATGTCTCCTTTCCCCTAAGCGCCAACCTATCCAAGGGGGTCTGAAATTCTGTTACCAGAGCTTCCCACCAATGATCTCATGGTTAGGAAGGTTTTTTTCTCCTCTCAAGCTGACATGTGCCTTGCAGCAACTTCTAACTCACTGATCGTACTTTGATCCATAGGATCAAGTAGAGTAACAGTGACAGTCCTGCAAATTTCAGAAGGCAGAGGTAGCGGCCTCCCTACCTTCCCCCGACAGCTTTCCCTTTTCTAGGAAAGCATCTTTACCTTCCTTCAATCTCGGGTCCTTTTCCTCTGGACATATACCAGGTACTTGTTGGAGAGTTCTTCCTAAAACATGATGCCTATAATTGAACACAAGACTCCAGGTGTGGTCAGACCAAGGCGGCGGAGAACAAGACCGTCATATCCGTCAGTCTGGACACCATACTTTCCTTAGTGAAGCCTAATATCATAGCACCTTTTTTCCAATACTGTGTCACACTGCTCATCCCTATTGATCTTAAAGTTCATTGATAGAACCAGGTCTTTTTCATAGGAACTGTTATCTCCTGCCTTCTACAGAAAGCCTTTGCTGTTTCCCTTTAACGTTAGTGCCTTTCTTTGGCTAATCTTCTTATTTGTGTGTATTCCTATTTACTTTTATATTTTTTATTTATTTTAAATATTAGATATATTTATATACATACATATCTACCGTGTGTAGATATGTATGTATATAAGTATATCTAATATTTAATACCTAAATAAGTATATTTAATATCTAATATTTATATACATATACACATATACATATCTTATTTGTACATAATTGGCTTGCACATTGTTTCCCACATTAGACTAGACCTTGAGCAGGGACTGTCTTCTGCTTTTCTTTGAATCTCCAGTGCTTAGAACAGTGCCTGGCACACAGTAGGTGCACAATAAATGCTTTTTGTTATTATTACTGACCCTTTTCCTGTCCTGTACTCCTTCAATTGATGTCTTGAACCCAAATGTAGGACATTTTGACCCATCATTCTCATTCCCAATTCTGTCATCCAATACATTATCCCTCCCTTCCTTCTTTGTGGGAATTGGGTAACAGATGGAGTTTGGCACAGTCATCAGAAAACCCACTGGAGAACTGAGTCCCAAGAGATAAGGTGAAGGGTGGGCAAATCCAAATGGAGAAATGGACCCTGAGAGCATGGGTCTTTGGCCTCACTGAGGCAAGACTTTGCAGGAGACAGTCTGGGGCATTGTGGTGAGAGCACGAGGACCATGGGCACTGCATGGTAGGAGGGTAGAGGAAGAGAATGTATAGGGATAAGATAATACTGAAGGATATAGGGGAGTCTACTTAATTACCTTGCTGGGGACTACACCTGATAGGCAGTCAAGAATATGTATATAGATAGATAGATATGGAGACAGATAGAGATAGGGAGGTAGGTGGGAAGATGAAAGAAGGAAGGAAGGAAGGAAGGAAGGAAGGAAGGAAGGAAGGAAGGAAGGAAGGAAGGAAGGAAGGAAGGAAGGAAGGAAGGAAGGAAGGATGAAAGGAAGGAAGGAAGGAAGGAAGGAAGGAAGGAAGGAAGGAAGGAAGGAAGGAAGGAAGGAAGGAGGAAGGAAGGAGGAAAGAAAGAAAGAAAGAAAGAAAGAAAGAAAGAAAGAAAGAAGAAAGAAGGAAAGAAAGAAAGAAAGAAAGAAAGAAAGAAAAGAAAGAAAGAAAGAAAGAAAGAAAGAAAGAAAGAAAGAAAGAAAGAAAGAAAGAAAGAAAGAAAGAAAAAGAAAGGATGGATGAACTGATATACTCTCCCCAACCAGACTTTAAACTTCTTGAGGATGAAAACTAATTCGGATATGCTTCTTTTCTTACCCCAAAGAACAGCTCAGTTCTTCCAGTGTCATGAGCACTTTACATGTTCATTGTATGTTGTTGCTGAATTGATAAGATCACCAGCTGATCACCAGAGCTATAGGACAAGATATGGAGCTCCAGCCCCTAACCATATTCAGGAAGTCCTTCTTTGACCCATTAAGATTATTTCCAATTTCTTCTCCCACTTCCTCACTAACCAAGGAAAACTTCTTTCTGTAGACATGCTCACCTGGTCTCGGGTGTAGGGAGTGTCCACTCTCTGCTTATCAGCACAGGCTTCTAGGAGGATGCGCATGGCGTTCAGCTGCAGAAGCATCTCACAGGCCATTGTGTCAAAGAAAGTGATGTTGGCAAGGGCTGCTGAAGCCAATAGGAAGACTTCACCAGATGAGGCCTCTTGGCACAGTTCTGGGGGTACGGATAGAGCTGGATTAGAAGAGGGAGACAGCATCACCCCCTGCAGCCTGGTCCAAAAAAGTCCCTCTAGTGTTGAGACAAAGTGCTTACAGGACCTTAGAACTCAGAGAAACTCAGAGAGTTCTGTGGCCAGGACTCGAGGGGTCCTGTCTGCCCTTCTCCCTGGTGTACCTCCCTCCACCTAGTTTCATTCACATGAATGACCTGCTGCCACCCACAGGCACTGAGCAGCCAGATTGGCTCATGCCATAGCATATATGAGATTTCCTGACCGAGGCAGGAGTTGCCTTTCTTCCAAGGTCTCCTTGTTGCTAGTATCTTATACCAGTTACTCTGTTTACCATGTTTTTAGCCCAATTCCTTGCATACATCTTCAATATCTATGCATCCCTTGGCTCCAGATCATCTTTTGACTATGCTGAAATGACTCCAACTTAACCACAGTGTTCTAGGGACTCCTTGGGCTGAGCTCCCTTGGAAAAGCGGGATCACAATAGGGTCACAATAATAAATGAGCATGCTGAAATAGGGAAGGAGCTGTCCTCTGTGCCTTGGTGTCTCTAAACTCCCCAACATGGTTAGGACCTTAAAGCCTCTTCTCTTCCATGGTTTTTAACTTTTCTTCTAAGAGTCAGTCCCCACTCTCCTCCCTACCCCACTGCACCCAGGCTCACCATGGTGGTGGGAATATTCTAGACATTGTAGCACAGAGAAAATAGAACTGAATTCTTTGGTTTGTTTGTTTTCAAAGGTAATTGAGGTTAAGTGACTTGCCCAGTGTCCCATATCTAGTGAGTGCCTGAGGTCACATTTGAACTCAGGTCCTCCTGACTCCAAGGCCAATGTGCTATCCATTGCACCAGCTGGCTTGCCCAGGACCTGAATTATGGTGCTAGATGGTGCTACCTAGATGACCAAGAGCAGGTTTTTCCCCACCCTCTGTGTGACTCAGTTTCCCCATTTGTAAAGGAAGGATTTGATTCAGATGGTTTCTAAGAGCTCTTCCAGCCCTGACATGCTCTGAGTTACCCTGACACAAGAGTACAGAGCTGGGAAAACTTTCCCTTAGTTAGTGGCCATCCTGCTCCACTGCCCAGAGAAATCAAGGGCTCGGACACTTCTATTTGGCATGAGGAGAGGGAGAGATGCATCCACCCCCACACTCTACGACAACCACTTCATAGTCGGCAAATCCATCCCCACTTCCCTGACAACCTGGCTGCTGCCAACACAGCAATTATTAACACAACCATCTAAATGCCTTTTAATTTTGGCCCTCATTTGTTCTAACTATGGTCTGAGTCATCCAGCCATTTAATCTCACTGTGTGTTAAGATTAAATAGAGCAATCTGATGACTCACTTATAAATGTTGTAGAAGAAGTACAGAAAGAGAGAAAATGAGACAGAAGGAGAAAGAGAGGAGAGAAAGAAGGAAAGGAAGGAAGGAAGGAAGGAAGGAAGGAAGGAAGGAAGGAAGAAAGAAAGAAAGAAAGAAAGAAAGAAAGAAAGAAAGAAAGAAAGAAAGAAAGAAAGAAAGAAAGAAAGAAAGAAAGAAAGAAAGAAAGAAAGAAAGAAAGAAAGAAAGAAAGAGAAAGAAAGAGCAAGAAAGAAACAATGAAACAAACAAAAAAGAAATTATATAAGCCAACTTCTCCTGACTTTTTTTAGTTCTTCCGCATCTACCTGATGCCCGGCTCCGCCAAGAAATAGACTGTCTCCTGGGGTAGAGTCCACAGTGCTGTTCTCCCAGGGAAGTTTCTGTTAAGAAGTCAGGGCTGGATAGGCCCTGGGGACTAGGGGAGGGAGACATAGGGAAAGGGTGACAGAGGAAGGAGTAGACAAATAGCTCTATGTCTTGACCCAAACATTTTTTCAGCTTTGAACAGACTAGGAAGACTTCCCTTTATTCCCACCCAGGTCTGGTCTATGAGTGCCATAGCCTCCAGCAAAAGGAATCATTTATATTAATCTTAATCCTTCCCAGTTTCCTCAAGTCTATAAAATTCCAAGTCCTAGTTCAGTGACTCCCAGTTTCTGAAGGGATATCTCAAAATTCTCTAAAATTATGATATACACATATAAATTATATGTATACATATGCACATATATATATATTTATATACACATATTGAGATACAAACTGGCCCTATAATTTTATTGATATTGGGAATTCTCAGATGAGGAAAAGTCAATTGGTACCATTTTCACCTGACAATTTAAGGTCTTAGAGAGCTGATGAGATCCCAGAGAGGTTAAGACATTTACATAGAGTCACACAGTCAGGATGTGTCCCAAGCAGAACTGAACTGAGGGCTCCCTGACTTCCAGGCCTGCTCTCTACCTATTATGTTGTCTTGTATACGTATGTATACGTACACCTCATACATCCATTTTTTTGAAGGCCAGAGGGAGGAGAGCTAGGGACAGGTGGCATGATGAAGTAGAGATTGCCCAGAGTTAGGAAGCAGAATCCTAACCTTATATAAGACAGACATCGTAGGAAAGAGAAAAGGGAGTCCTGGATTTGGAATCAGAGGGTGTGGGGTTTGAATCCTGGATCTGGCACCTACTTGTTGGTCATATCTGAGGCATTACCATTTGCTTTGTCAATGCATCCTAAGAACCATCTGAATTGAAGGGGAAACCTTCCATATGTGTTTACTTCCTCTTTAAAAGGTAAGACCCTTGAGGACAAGGCCTATCTTCCTTTGCTATTTATATCCCTGGAGGTTAGTAGAGTGCTTCGTACATAGTATCTACTAAATACTCCATCTATCCATCCAGTCATTCATTCCCAGACTGACTTCACTTTTCTGGGCCTCAGTTTCCTTATATATAAAATGAGAGATTTAGATTTGATGGCCTCTAAGGTCCCTTCTAGTCCCAAACCTATGGTCTTATGATTATTCCTAAGATGTTTCCCTTCTCAGGGTCTTGATTTCCTCATCCGCAAAATGAGGGGTTTGCGCTGGACAGTTCCAAGTTTCTTCTACCTCCAGGACCTTCGAGTCTTCTCTAGTAAAGTTGAGAAACAGGCTTTAGTCCTGACTTTCTCACCAACTTTCTGTGTGACCTTGGTCAAGTCCCATCCCTCCTTAGCACTCAGTTTGAATAAGACAGTTCAAAGTCCCTTCTGACTCTGACAGTCTATATTCTATTATTATGAAGTTGAAATCTTGACAATAAATAGGCTTTGAGACCACAAAGGACAACTATCTACCAGTGGAATGACAGACTCTAAGAGATGTTTTGAACCACCAGGGCCTTCCTAGTGCCTCTTAAATAATCCTACATGGTTGGCCTCCCACACACGACTTTCCATAAGACCAGTCCTGAGGCTCCTCTGGACCCCATTCCTACCGATCCTCCCTAATATCTCCCCACAGTCACTCACTGACGAGGGCTGTCACGATCTCTTCCATGCTCTCCAGGAAGCTACTGAGATGCTGGGTCACAGGCAGGTGTGGAGAGGTGATCTGGGCAACCACAGCAGCAGCTTCCGCTCGGGTGGCTTCTGAGTGGGTGCTGTCGGTTAAGATGTCAGCCAAGCACAGAATGCCGTCCACCTGAAGATGATAGAAGATTAAGCCCCACTGTAAAACTTGGTCTTAAACTATGATATTCTCCTTACCTTCCTCTCCCTACCCCTAGCCCCCATCGGAAGCAATGTGACAAGAGAGAATGTGTACCTTGAACAGAGGCATCAGCCCCACCCCAAACATGGCACTTATTTCTGAGTCAGAAGACCTGAGTTCCAGTCCTGAATCTGGACTGGAATTATTAAGGAATTTTATCATTAAGGAATTATGTAATAATAATTTATTATGTATAATAAATTATTATTATTAAGGAATTAACTATTAAGGATGGGAATTATTAAGGCACCTTGCACAGTTACCCTATCTTGCTGAGAGTTCCTTGAGATGTGACTTCCAGCCTCATCATATAACTGAAACTGCTAACTCCAAGGTTACCCACGATCCCATGGTCTTTATTCATCTTTGCCCTCCTTGACCTCTCTGAAGTTTCTGACATCTCTGAACATCTCTTCTTCCTGGATATTTTCTCCTTCCTTGGATTTCATGATGCTCTAATTTTCTGATTCTCTATCTATCCGTCTGACTGCTCCTTCTCACTTTCCTTTGCTAGTTCATCATTCATCTGCTGCTTCCTAAACAGCAGTCACAAACACACACACACACACACACACACACACACACACAGCTTTGTCCTAAACCCTCTTCTCTCTATAATCGCTATTTTCTCATTAACTTTATCCACTTTATGTGATCAATTATCATCTGCATGTAGATCACTCATAAATATACATAATTCCTCTTCTGACCTTCATTTTTTATACGTGTCTGCTGGACATTTCCACTTAGATATGCCCTTGGCATCTAAAAACTCAAGATATCCAAAACAGAACTTATTTTCCCCACTAACTCTGCTGTCTCCAGATATCTCTGTGTGTTGAGGACCCTCATCTTTCAGTTACCTGGGTTCATAGCTTCAAGTTTATATTTACCTTTTCTCTCTCTTTCCCCCAATCCCTCAGAGGCGAGTCTGATCAAGTCCATCTCTAATGTTTCCTGCATCGATCTTCTTCTCTTCCCTCTCACTAATTACTACCAATCTAGATCATCAACATCTAGACTATTGCAATAGCCTCCTAGTCAGTATCCTTGCCTCCAGTCTTCCCCCTTTCAATCCCTAATCAATCCTCCACACAGCTAATAAAATAACCAGCCTAAAGCGTAGGTCTGACCACGTCACCTGGGATTCAGATCTTGGCTCTGACATTTCCAAGCAAGATATGACCTTGGGAAAAATCCATTTTCCCTCTATATTTCCTCTACTATGTAAAATTGGGGGTAGGGGTAGAATAAATGTATATAAGGTCTCTCTCAGCTATAAATCCTGAGATACCATAGAAATCAAGGGTGCCCCAACCCCTTTATCAAATGTTTTGATTCCTCTAAAAGGCAACCCTTGTGGGTAGAGAGGAAGTCAAAGTTGCACTGGGCTCCCTGCCCCAGTGTTCCTAATCCAACATGACCTTGAAGAAACCCCTTCCCTCCTCTGAGAATCAACTTCCTCCTCTAAAATGAGTAGGTTGGCTTAGATCATAGGACTTAGAAAGGTATCAGATGTTACCAGGCACTAGGTATGAGAGCAAGGGTGATGAATTTGGAATCAGAGAACCTGGGTTTAAAGTGCTCTCCCACTTAGTCTCTGCATGATTTTGGACAAATCACTTCACCTCTGAGGGATGGTTTTCTCCTCTGTAAAAGGAGTAAGTTGACCTCAATGGTCTCTAAGGTCACTTCCTGCTTTGACTCTTTGACCCCGTAATTTTATGACGATTTCTAATCCAACTTCTCACTTAGCAGACAGTGGGAGAATTAGTGGTCCCTAACATTCCCTTCCAAATCTCAATCCAGTGGATTTGTGATCTGTCAATCAGTTAGTACTCAACAAACACTTACTGAGTGCCTGCTATGAGACAGACATTGTGCTAAGGGCTGAGAATTCAAAGAAAAGCATTTTTAAAAGTCTCTTTTCAGCAACTCATAATCAAATCTGAAAATACAAAAGTTTCAGAGCTAAGTTTATGTGATCATAAAGAAGTATTGTTGGTTTTTTCCATCTATTCCCAGATTTATTTGCAATAGAGGAAAGCGAGAGAGGCCAGCTAAGGAACCCCAGCAATCACACAAGGTGTCGGGGGAAGCATGAACCTAGGGGCTTCCTTCTCCCTCCAATAAACCTGGGATTGAAGGAAACCTTTTCCAAACTGACCTGGGTAGTCAGTTTGGTCTCCATTCCCCGCTCAAAACCTTCCCTTGTCCACGATAAGACCAGTATCATACATGGAAAAGAGCATTGATTTTAGAGTCAGAGAATTTCTGACACTACCTGTATGATCTTGGGTGAGTCTTTACTTTACTCACATGTAAATGGGAGGGGTGTTCAGAGGATCTTTAAGTTTCCCTTTGGCTTTAAATTCTCTGCTCACAGATGTGCTGACCCCTTCTCCACAGGGTCTTTTTTTCCTGCTATATTAGTTATCTTCTGCCCATTCCAGTGTAGGAGCCAGGTGAACATTGATGGAGAGCTGAATGCTGGTCCCATCTGACCCTGACATTCCATGCTAGCCTCTCCCCATCTTCATTTCCTGCCACTCATCCTCAAGTGGCTCTTTAAAAGCTCCCACTCAGTAATTTATTAGAGTAGGATTTCACGTTACCTCCATTAATGGTTCAGGATGGATATAAATCCCGTTGTTTGGTGAAGTGTTTGACAATGAGGGAATTAGAGAGACAGGCAAAGCCATCAGACCCTGGGGAGGCCAAAGGACTCTGTCTGGCATGAATCATGTGGATGGCTTCTTTGAGAAAGAATACAGATGCCCTGCTGGGTCTCTGACAGAGTATGAACACACTCTCAGCACTGATGGCTGTATCACATAGGTGTCCTCTAATTTGTTCAGGTCTCAAATAGAGGGACAAAGAGATAGTCTGTGCCCAGCAACAGGAAGCAAACAGTTGAGAGCTTTTCAAGCCTTCTCAAATGAGTCGTTCTTTCTCCCTCACGCCAAGTTCCACCTGCTCAGATTGATAGGCTTAGAGCCAGAAGGGTATCTCAGAGGTCATGTAGTCCAGTTCCGTCAAATAAGAAAACTGGGGTCCAGAGAAGTCATAATAAAGTTGGAGGACAGAGATAATAGAATCAGAAGAGACCCTAGAGGTCATCACATCTAATCCCCTGAGGAAACTAAAGCCCAAAAAAGTCATAAAATGATAGATTTAGAGCTTGGAGGGGTCCTAGAAGTCTTCAGATCCAAACCTCTCATTTTACAGGTGAAGAAACTGAGGTCTAGAGATTCAGGAGATAATAGATTAGAAACAACAAATGAAACAATATCCACTCAAAAGAACGTTAAATTCTAGCAGGAGAGTCAATACTCAAGGAACAATGAATTGTCTGGTCTTACTGAGGCAGAGGATGTGTGAAAGGGGACTTGGAGCAAAAGGTTGATGGGAATCCAATTGGGGAAGACCTTGAATGCCAATGAAAGGTCTGTAGACCTTGCTTAGTAGATGATAGGAGAAATGGAGAGATTCTAAGGCAGAGAGTGACATGGTCAGATTGCACTTTAGGAAAATTAGATAGGCAGGAGGGCATGAGGAATAAAAAGGGAGAGCCTGGAGTCAAGAAGCAAGGTAGTGGCTGGTGCAGTGGTCTAGGTAAGAGGTAAGGATAGAAGAAGTGAAAGAATGAAAAGAAAGAGTGAAGATAGAATTGACAAGACTTGGCAACCAAGTGAATGGAAGAGGGGAGGGGAAAAAGAAGGAAAGAAGCATTTTATTAAGCGCCTATATGTTCTAAGTAAGTCCTTTACAAATACGATCTCATCTGATCCTCAGAATAACCCTACAAGGTAGGTGCTATTATGATCCCTCATTTTACAGTTGAGGAAACTGAGGTAGATAGAAGTTAAAGGACTTGCCCAGGGTCAAACAGCTAGTAAATGTCTAAGGCTAGATCTGAATTAAGGTCCTCCTGATTCCAGGCCAGGGCTCTAGTCACCTAGTTGGGGTGCAGATGGGAGGAGAGAGTAATGAGAAAGAAAAGAGGAAAAAGTGACAGATAACTCCAAGGTTGTGAGCCTGGGAGATTTAGGAGGAGAGGGACTGTAATCCATAAAAAATAAGGAAGTTAGAGGGTCAAAGGCTACTACAGAACTGAAAGGAACCTCCATTTTGTCCAACGTCCTCATTTTAAGATGAGGAAAATGGAGGCCCAAAAAGATGAAATGATTTACCCAATGTCACGTGTGTAATAAGTGCCTAAGGTAAGAGTTGAACCCAGGACATGTAAGATATTTCTTCCCAAGTTCAGATGTTCTTTTGTCTAAAAATTCACTGGGTTTTCTTTTTTGTATTTTCGACCACACTTGAGTAAAGCTAAGATCATAACAATATATCTGAGTCTGATTTCCCTCATTTATAAAATGAGATAGATTCATATATACAGAACTATTTATAGGAGCATTTTGTAACAGCCAAGAACAGGTTCACAGGGTTCCCTGCCAACTTTAAAAATTCAGACTCAGCACTATCCATTCATAGCCCAAAGCATCCACCCACTCTCCAGAGCCTGGACAGTTTCTTGAGACTTCTGTCATTTGACCCAACTTCAGACAACTGGAGCAACCTAAACCTTTTGGGTGAAAGGGCAACAAAGGCTAGCTACTGATCTACAAGGTTCTGTCCCATTTATAACCTCAATTCTTTGTGACCTCACTGAATTATAATTACAATTATCTCTTCCCCATCAAAAGGATTAAGGGCTTGGTGCTCATAATATGGAAAATCTGCGTAAAAATTTTTGACCCTCCCTTCATACCAGAGAACAAGTCTGATTTTTTTATTTTTCTTTTATGGGGTGCTTACAGGACCTTATTGGGAAATTTGGTTTAAATATTTGGTCATAGCCTTTATGTTTTCTTCTGGTCTTCATGTGTCATCTGTGGCTTCTGCAAAACACCCTGCAAATTCCCATTTAATTTCTTATGCCAGACTATAATATATCAAAACCATGATGTGGAAAGTCAAGATGTATACAGGATGTTCTGCTAGTATTCCAGAAGTTCTATCTACTAGCCTGGGAAAGAGAGAGCGAAATAGAATGACAGGTAGAAAGAAGAGAAAGAAAACGGATGGATGGTAAACAATCAATCAACAGGTAGCTGGTAAGTACCAACTACATGCCAGGACAAGTGCAAAGAATTAAACCATTTCTTCTCTCAAGGAGCTGATAGAGGAAGAGATGAACCTGAGAAATAGCAAAGATTTCTAATCCACCATTCTCATTTTATCAGTCACTCAGTCAATAAACATTTATTAAATACCTGCCATGTGCCAGGCACTTGCTAAGAGATGTAAGATAGACCCTGCCTTCAAGGATCTCACATTCTATTGGGGGAGACAATATGCAAACATCCATGTTGGACAAATGACTGCCCCAGAATCACAAAGAGAAGGAGGAGGAGGAGTAAAAGGAGAAGGAAGAGGAGGAGGGGAAGAAGAAGAAGAAGAAGAAGAAGAAGAAGAAGAAGAAGAAGAAGAAGAAGAAGAAGAAGAAGAAGAAGAAGAAGAAGAAGAAGAAGAAGAAGAAGAAGAAGAAGAAGAAGAAGAAGAAGGGAGGAAGAGGAGGAAGAAGAAGAAGAAGAAGAAAGGAGGAGAGGGAAGGGAAAGAAGGGGAACAGGAAAAAGAGGGGGGAAGGAGTGTGTGAAGGTTTCAGGTGAGCCAAGGAATGTTCCACACAGCACCTGATGACACAGTGCGACATGAGAAACAGTCCCCACTGGCTACCCTTGCCTGGCTCTGGCCCCATCTTGGAGAGGCGGGCATCAGCAGTGCGCCATCAGCAGGCTCCCCCTCCTCAGCAATAAATTTAAAGATGACAGGAAGATAATCTACTAAAAAGCCCTTCCATGTGCCTAAAGAAATTGCTGCTCAAAGCACTTACAAGATTAGCTCTTTTCGTGAGAGGGGACCTGGACCACTGCCCTGCCTTTGGCTGCTTGGAGAGGGGTGGGGAGACAGGGTCTGAGCAGGCTTGATTGTTACCCTTACTGAGCAGCAAGAGCAAAGAGGTCATGTAGATAATAGGCACAAAAAAAGCTCTGTGGGCACAGAGAACCTCTCTCTGTAGACCAGAGACGGCCACATGCGTGTATGAGGAAGACAAAGATATGTAGTAAACCCTTTGTCAGATTTACCAACAATAGCCTCCCATTGGTCATTGGAAAAAGCATCAAGCTTTGGCTTTTATGTAAATATCTAAGGGGTCCAGAGCCCTACTTACAAAACCTAATCCTATTTAATGAAAGCCTGTCTGGCTTCTCCAGCTTGTTGGGTGACTCCTGCCTGTGTGAGTGGGCTGGGGGCACAGAGAAGGGAGGACTGCTATGTAATTGCAGCGGTCTCATTATCACTGGTGACTAGACGCCGCCACAGGGAGAGGACCACTTAGAGATATGGGCTTTTCATGTGCCTCATTGTCTGACAGAGTGGAGCATCACAGGTCTCCAGGTAAAATGACTGAGATCAGCTTGACATCTGGAAGAGACCAACACCCATTCCAAACTCATGTATATTATGTATATGTCCTGTTATTGAGGAAGAGAGCCTCCTTGTATAGGTAAATGTGAATATTGATGTTTACCATAGTATAGGATGGAGAATAATGGGTGGAAAGTGTTCTAGGTCAGGGGATGGTGTGGTCGTGGGGAGCAGGGGAGGCAGATAGAACTGTATGAGCAGCAAGAAAATAACGGATAGATCTGACACAAAACATTAGGGTTCTCTCCACTAAAAACAGGAAGATAGGGAAAATTCTTAAACAGATTCTGAAACGAATGCTTCGTAAAGATTTTTAAAAGACAGAATCATTAGAAAGAAGCAAGAGTTCATGAAGTACACATCATGTTGGATCCATTAGACAGTCAGAGAGAATTCCATAGACCTGGATTTTCTGGATTCCAGCAAGTATTTGATAAAAATTTCCTAATGTATCCTCGGAGATAAAGTGAGAAAGAACACGAGTTTGCTTTTTCCCTACTCTTTTAAGTTTTCTCCATCAATCAGATGATTGATATTTCCATATCCAAAGAGCATTAATTAATGAACCAATGCCAGCCTAGAAAGTTAGACTATCCCAGCTAAGTTCAAGGAAGTTCATCACTGGGTTAGACTGTGACTTCCTTGAGAACAGAGACTGGTTTGTTTGCTTTGGTTTTTTTTTGTCTTTCTGTATATTACTAGCTTTTAGCATAGTGCCTAGCATATAGTAGGTGCTTAATAAATAAATGCTTTGTCTTGTTTGCCTTGACTTGCTGGTTTCACCTGGTTGAGAAGCAAATGAGTTTTTCAGCTGTAATATTTTTTATAAAGATCATCTAATAAAGCACAGAGGAAGGCTCTTAATCTCTTTGTTTCATGAACCCCTGAGTGTAAATCTGACCTCAGATACTTACTAGCTGTGTTACCCTAGACAAGTCACTTAACCCTGTTTGCCTCAGTTTCCTCATTTGTAAAATGAGCTGGAGAAGGAAATGGCAAAACCCTCTAGTATCTTTGCTAAGAAAACCCTAAATGGGGTCACAAAAACTTGGACAGGATTGAAGCAACTAAACAAAAAGTCACAGACCCCTTTGGCAATCTGGGGCACCCTTCTCAGAATACTGTTTTTCAATGTATGATATACGTAGGATTCCAAAGGAAATTAATTATATTGAAAAACAACTGTCAAAATATATATTTTTTAAACCAATTTCATGTCCCCCAGGTTAAGAACCCTGTTATAGAGGGATTACAATCTCCATCCATGAAGGGAATACCCAGATGAAATTACAGATCCTGAAAGTATTGAAGAAGTCATCCCAGAAAGAGGTCTATAGGGCTGCAGGGCTAGCAGAGACTCAATCTTGGCCCATATTTTTTAAACAAGTTTTTTTTTATCTCTTTTGTTTTTATTTTTTACATCACCATATATTCCCTGGAATCCTTTGGAATTCCCTTTCCATAGAGCTATTGCATATAACAAATAGTATTAAAAAGAAAGAAAAAGGAAGGAAGGAAGGAAGGAAGGAAGGAAGGAAGGAAGGAAGGAAGGAAGGAAGGAAGGAAGGAAGGAAGGAAGGAAGGAAGGAAGGAAGGAAGGAAGAAAGGAAAAGTCAGCATATCTGATCAATACATTGAAAAAAATCTGAAAATGTATGTAACGTACAGTGCTTGTGGAACTCGCTTGTCTGCCAAGGGATGGGGCTGGGATGTCTTCTCATGTCTCTTCTTTTAGGCCCAGCTTGTTCTACATAATTTTGCAGCATTTGTGCTAACTTGTGGTTATTCTTTCCATTTACATTTTTGAAAAATTGTGAATTTTTTTTTCTAGATCAAGATTTTTATGAGCAGGAGAAAAGAAGTGTCTTTGATGTCCTAACCTAGGTCTTCTTGACCCCAAGTCTTGCATCTTACTTACCATGCTATAGTGCCTCGGAGGCTTGAGTCTTGGAAGACGCCCATAGGTGTGGAAGGAAGGAGAGGAGCCACTGTTCTTGTTGAGTTGTTTCGATCATGTCCAACTCTTCATGACCCCATTTGGGGTTTTCTTGGCAAAGACACTGGAGTGGTTTGCCATTTCCTTCTCCAGCTCATTTTGCAGATAAGGTAACTGAGGCAAAACTTAGCTAGGGTCACCCAGCTAGTAAGTGGCTGAGGCCAGATTTGAACTCAAAAAAATGAGTCTTCCTGTCTCCAGGCCTGGTACCACCTGAATGACAAAGGCAGAATCCAAAAGGATTTTGACAGTCTGGAGCATTGTGCCAAATCTAATAAAGAGAAATCCAGCAGGAACTTATGCCCAAGTCTTGTATCCAGACACAAAAACTCAATTTCATATGTGTAAAATAGGGGTAACCTGATTACACAGAAGTTGTTCAGAAAAAAAGATTGGGGGGGCTTAGTGAATAACAAGCTGAAAATGAGTCATCAGTGTAATGGAGAAGCCAATGAGAGCTAACGGGCTGCATCAGAAGGGGAATAGCTGGCAAGAGTAAGGAGGTGAGCAGCCCACCCTCATCGGAATGCACTGGGAGCACTGTGTTGTTGTAAACAAGACAGCTTCAATAGGACATTGCTAAGCTAGAGGGATCAGAGGAGGGCAGCCAGGGGTGGTCAAGGGCCTTGAGTCCTTGGCATCACATGAGGATCAGGTGAAGGACCTGGGGCTGTGTAGACTAGAGGAGATTTGGGGGGCACACAACATCTGCCTTCAAATTCTGGAAGAGCTTCTGGAAGAGGAAGTGGGACTTGAGAACAAGGAGCATTGGGAGGAAGTCACAAAAAGGAAAATTCCAACCTGATATCAGGAAAACCTTCCTAAAAATGAGAGCTATCCAAAGTTCAATGAATGGGCCTCCCAAGGGGAGCGTTGCTCCTCTGTGGATGTCTCTAGCAGAAGCCAGATAACCATTTGTTGGGTATCTTATGGGGCAGAGGAGCCAGGAAGTCCTTCTTAAATCTCAAATTCTGCCATCCTGTGACAGTCATCAAACCTCAGGTATTTTAGCTGTTCCCAGAGCCTGAAACATTCTCTTCAGTCACCAATCCTTCATTTTCCTCATATGATAGTTTTCTGTGAAAAAGTTGCATCTCCTCCAGAGAGAATGTAAACTCTTTACATGTAAGGACCTCATCATTTTTGTCTTTGAATCCCCAGCACCTAACACTGGGCTTGGCACACAGTAGGTGCTTAATAAATGTTTGTTGAATTGAATTGAGATCTTAAATATTCTATAAGGTTTTGCTCCAAGGCCACCTCCTCCAGGATGTCTTTCCTTACCAACCCCTCTCTCCACATGGATCTGTAATACCTTCTCCCCTCAGCACTAGACCATCATACATGTCATGAACTTCTCATATGAGCTTAGCATGCAGCATTCCGTATTATAATTTTGGAGAATCTTCACAATCTCCCTTGGTTGCAAGTGTCCCCCCTTTCCAAACCACCGTTAAGATATACTACATATACTTTCACAGTGTGTATACCTCTTGTCTTCCCCAGTTAGAAGGTAATTCCTACATTCTCTCTTGGGACTTTGAGTCCCCAGCACTTGGCACAGCACCTTGACACACAATAGGTGTTTGACAAGTGTTCATTGATTGCTTCACCATCTAAGTTTTATAGCAATTTATCTTTTACAAATCCTTTTCTTGAGGTCTTAAGACCATTTTGCAAATCAGAGGGTTATAGGAATTGGAACTTAAAAGACATCTCAGAGATTATCTTCTCCAATAACCAATTTGCCCATACTCACACAGCTAGTTAGAATTTGAACTTAGAACTGCAACCTAGTTCTTCTGACACCAGGTTCAGTTCTCTCTATCCACTCACACCCACCCAGCACATCAGAACCACTTTCTAGACAGTGAGTGTACTGATAAGAGCCTTTAGGAAACCTGGGTTTGAATACTGGTTGCTATCTCTTTGAGATCATGGAGAATTCATTTCTCCTTTGGTTGATCTCAGTTTCTCCCTCTGTAAAATGGGGGAGGAGGTTCTCAGACTCTGTTCTCTGAGGTTCTTCCCATCTGAGTTTTCATTATTCCCCTGGCTTGCTGTAGGGGGTTGTTCTTGGAGTTTACTAAATGCCCCACTGGAGGTCACTGTTGCATCACACACAGGGGCATCTCGTAAAAAAACTTCATTTTGTCTTCTGTCCACACATCCAGCCAAAGGACCCAGGGCCACAACCAGGGTGGGGTGATGGGGGTTTCGTTCCAGCATGCTGAACTTTAAGGGGTGCTAACAGCACCTGTACTCTTCAATCTATACCCTACAGTCTAGTCAGGCTTTCTTGCCTTTCCTCACCCAAGACACTCCCATCTCCCGTCTCCATGCTTTTGCTAAATAATTCCCCCATGCCTGGAATACACTCCCTCCCCATATTTGCCTTTTGAGAGTCCCTAGTTTCTTTTAAAGCTCACCTCAGTCACATTTCCTGACCTCCACACCCCAAATGGTAGAGCCTTATCCCACAACCACCATCACTAAAATATCCTAGTTTATTTAAAGAGACAGAATCACCTAGTGGAAAGGGCTAGCCTTGAAGTCAAAAGACTTAGGTTCGTGTCTTGATTCTGACACGTACTGGCTGTGTGCTCCTGGACAAGTCACTTAATCTTTCATTGTTTTAGAATAGAAGTACCAAACCCTCAGTTCCCTGGCTTCAAGTGAGCAGCAAAATTCCTGAATATAGAACCAGATCAAAATGTAATTAGGAAATATCTAGCAAAGTAAATAAAAATTCAATATGACATAGACAATGTTAATTTGGAATTTCCTAGGTCAATGTGCAGCTTCAAGGACCCATCTCTATTTGAGTTTGAAACTACTCATCTAAGATAAGGGTATATGCCATGGACCCTTTGGCTTGTCTGACAAAGCATATGGACCCCTTCTCAAATAATGCTCTTAAATGAATAAGAACACGTAATATTTCAAAGAGAACCAATTATATTGAAATTAAAAATGTAATTTTTCCTCCAAGTTCACTGACCCTCCTGAAATCTATGAATGGACTCTTTGAGGGACTGTGAACTCCAGGATTATCCAAGACTATAAATTGCAGATAAGATCATCACTCTTATCTTAAAAGGAATCTGCAACTTAAAATATCTGCACTGGAACTGGGAGTTTGCTCATCAGGACATTCCCTATATCAGTAAAATCTCAGAATAGGCTCTCTGCTTATTCTCTATATATTACACATACGTCTGCAACAAAATGGGCATTCATTGCAAGTATCCTAATACAGTTATTTACTGTTGACTTCCCTAATAGAATGTAAGCCATTTATGGGCAGGAATTGTTTCATATTTGTCTTTGTATCCCCTGTGCTTAGCTCTGTGTTTGTGTGTGTGTGTGTGTGTGTGTGTGTGTGTGTGGTGTGTAGTAGGTGCTTAATAAATCCTTGCTGATTGATGGGCATCTCCTCCCTCTCCACTTAATTTGTATTAAAAGGTTAATTTCAGAGTTCATTTTTTTTGTGTGCTGCTTGTCCCAAACACCAAAACTGCTTGCTACTACTCTGCTTCCTTCATGCTTATGTGAAAGAGTGAGAAACTAAGAAAATGGAAAAAAAGCCTTCCCCCAAATCCACACCCTGGGGGCTTTATTCAGGCTCCCAATAAATCCCCATACTGTGCACCACCAGGGAATATAGGAGTGTCTATGAATTCCCTTTCCCTTCTTTTCAAAATATCTTTCATTTTTGGACCCCTCTTCCACTAGGAGGGTCCCAAAGGGAGGAGGAAAGGTTGAGCAGAAACCTAACATGGGGGAATCTCCCACAAGGGGGAACCATGGAGCTCCTAATTTTACAGACAATCTCGATTTTGCAGAACATGAAATTCTCACAGCAGCCTTTGAGGTGGGAAGATGGGAACCACTCTTTGTATTTTAAAGAGAAAGAAACAAACTCAGAGTGGGGAAAACTTTGCCCAAGATCACACAGTGAATCAAGAACCAGACAACAAGGTCCCAAGTCACAGCCTAGGGCTTTTTCTATTATAATCTCACTTAAAACTGTAAAATAAGTATGTTGAACTAGATTATTTCTAAGATTCTTTTCTGTTCTGACATTCTACATTCCACATCCTAAAGTCCCCCTCTAGTTCGAACATTCTGTGTTCCATGTCCTGAAGTCCCTCCAGCTCTGACATTCTCTGCTCTAAGATCTTCCCCAGCTCTGACGTTCTATAATACCCAGACTTAACAGATCTTTAAGGGTACTACTAAGTGTAATAGTATGATGACTGACCCCCCACAAAAGACTTTCTCCCACAGACTCATTTCCTGCCTAAGGCACTTTCCAAATGCCCATATCTCCTATAGGGTACTTGAAAATAGATGGATGGTTCCCTAAACAACACCTATGTAGAAGCAGGGGGTGTTATGACTGTGCTGGGGGAGCAGACTCTGGAGATCAGAGATTTCTAAAGAGCTGGACGGATTTGCCTTCAAGGACTGTCTCAACTGACCTCATTGTGCAGTGGCAAGAACCCAGGGCTGAAAGCCAAGGTACTCTCAGTCCCATATCACCCTTCTAACCCTGACCTCTTCTCCCATTTTTTTAAGGTAAGGGAATAAAATCCCAGAAAGGATGACTGACACCTCAGATATCTACTAGTTTTGTAACCCTAGACAAGTTACTTAAAAAAAAAAAAAACCTCCATCTGCCTCAGTTTCCTCAACTGTAAAATGGGGGTGATAATAGATATTTCATAGGGTTGTTGTAAGGACTAAATGACATCATATTAAATGCATAAGTTAGGTGCCACAGTGGATAAAGCACCAAGCCTGGAGTCAGAAAAACCTGAGTTCAAATCTGGTCTCACACACTTACTAGCTGTGTGTCCCTGGGAAAGTCACTTAATCCTCTTTGCCTCGGTTTCCTCATTTGTAAAATGAGCTGGAGAAGGAAATGGCAAATCACTCCAGTAACTTTGCCAATAAAACCCCAAATGGGGTCATGGAGAGTTGGATCAATTGAAATAACAGCATGCTAGCTCCCTTCCTCTTCCGGAAAGTGGCTTTATCTCCCCAGGGAGTCATCCTGCCTCCTTCATGCCCAGCCCTCCTCCTTGGATAGCAGTGAGGATTCACTGTGAGAGATAAAAAGGTGGATGTGAAATCACTTCACAATCAGCCCAATAAATGAAAGCTAGTGTTTTGTCTGGCTTAGAGAATGGGCTTGACCCACCCCGGCTGCCTACCAAGGGGCCCTGGGTGACTCAAGAACTCCAAATGCCTCTCCCGTCTCTGAACAATCATCCCCCTCCTCCTCCCCGACAGCCCCAAGGCCCTCCCTCCCCTGTTCTCCCCTTCCTCCATACTTTTGCACATCTGCACCATGTCACTGCAAATCTGTCCTGGGGATGCTGATCTGAAAAGGGGCAGCTTCTGGGAAATCAGCCAAGTCCTTCATCCTCCAGTCTCTACCTTCAGTTCCCATCATCCTCCATTCCCTCCATTCCTCCCAACTCCCTACTGCAGCAGCCCATTTCTCCCCTTCCCCTCTCCAACCCTCCCTCTGCCCTTATTTTTTAATTTTTCCATCAATTTTCATTAAACTTTTGCCATGGCTCACTGGCTGGAAAAAAAAAGGAAATTGAAGGCAATAGCAGTCCTTCGCCATTGCTCCCCGTCCCCATCTAGTCTGCAGGCACAGATGCACAGAAATGCAGAGTTGAAAGGAGCCTGGCCATTATGGCTGCAGTATCATACTATCCTCTTCCTGCCTCCCACCTTGGACATGACTTAGGGTTAAGATTCTGGCTCCCAGCCAAGCCTCTGGCTAATACTGAATTCAGTAGAGACAGTTCTGTAGAGACCCAACCCTTCCCTGGCCTCTTATAGAGTCTTAGGGAGTTATAAATTGGATGCCTTCATTTTACAGATGAAACTGAGGCCCTGAAAAGAAAAGAGGTTCTCCCGGAGAGCCTGATAGCCTCTCCCTGACTTCCAGGCCAGGGTTCTATCTAAAACCCCCAGAGCAGTAAACAGAATTGCCCAACCAATCTGGCTGCCAATCTGTCTGGTCTGTCCCAGGCTTGACTCAAATGGGGAAAAGGGAAGTGGGGGTGGGGTATGGGTATAAGAGGTAAAGGCTAAGGAACTCCTGGTCTCTTTGGACTACCCCAGAGTACTACAGCTTCCCTAGGGCAGGAATCCATTCCCTGTCCCTTCATCTTTCACATCCACATCTTCTCTGCTCTGTCCTAGTGTGACCAAGTTTTGGGGTTTTTTGGGGGGGCATGGTGGGCGTGTCTTGGACTCTCCTGCCTACCACTCACAAAAAGTAAGTACTGGAAAAAGGACATCTTGTCCAACCCCTTCATCTTCCAGATGAAGAAACTGAGGCCCCACAAAGGAGGAACAGAACCCAGACCAGAAGGGTGAAAAGAGCGCAGTGGACCTGGAGTGAAGACCCCTGCGTTCAGACCCAGACTCTGACCAACCCTTCCCGGCTTTCTGCTTCTGGACATGTCCCTCCACCTCCATGAGTCCCAGGATCTGTATTTGTTCAATGGGGATAAAAGCCTTTGAACCACCCACCTCCCTCCCTCCCAGACTTCATGGGAGAATCATCTAAATTAATAATACAGGTCTGAAAGCCCTAAAGCCTAGATAAATGTCAGTGATTATTGTCACCTAAGAGGAAAAGCTTTGCCTGCGCCTGCAAGGAGACATACTCTGTCTCCCCCATTATGACATGAGATCCTTAAGAAGGATTGTCTAGCCTTTTCTCTTCGTACCACCAAATGCTTAGAACAGTACTTTACACATAGTAGGAGTTTAATAACCACCTTTCTTTCATTCATATCCCATAAACTCACAGAATATGAGATCTAGAAAGAATTTAGAATTTAGGTCATTTCCAATGGTATCAAACTCAAATAGAAACCAGAGCCCATGAAACCTTGCATAGGGATCTTGACTGGCCACGTATTGACTTAGAAAACCACAAAACAGCATTATCTATGTTGCATTGTATTTTTATTTATGTTGTTATTATTATGTTGTCTTATTTATATTGAATTTTTATGTTGTTTATATTGTATTTTACTTATATATGTTGTTATATTTTTTATATTGTTAAACATTTCTCAACCATATTTTCATCTAGCACACTTGCCACTTTTTCTATAGGTGAGTAAACTGAATTCCAGAAAGTGGAAGTAACTTGCCTAAAAGTTAAGTATCAAATTAGTATCTGATCCAGGACCAGAACCCAGGTCTCCTACCTGCCAGACCATGCACTCCTTCCTTTACAGCCCTCTTTTCTCATTTCCCCCTCTCTTTCCTTCTTACCTATAAAACCCTCTTCATCGCTCTTTTCTCCTCTCCACTACCACCTCAAAACTCTTCAGGGTCGGTCCTCAGTGAGGTGTTCATGAGATGAAAGCTATTGATACTATGGTGTGAATGCCAGATAGGCTCCGTGTTGCTCAGAGTGGGTCTTTGTGTTCCCCAAAGAGAAGTTCATTAACCTAAAGAGCCTTCAGTTGCTGGAATGTGTGAAGAGAGATTTTTTCCAAACAAGAGGCGATGTGGGGAGTGAATAGATTTTCCCCACCACAAAGACTCTTTTCCTATACTCATACAAAGATCCAGTCTTTCAAGGTCTAAGACACAAGGCATCCATATGGACCTATAGCCTGCAGCCCCTTACTTCCCAACATGTCTCTTTCCGATCTACTCAAACCAGAGCCACCCTTGGGGATACGGGGAAGGGGTGAAAGGGTGTGTGTGAAATGGGATGGCCCTGAGGCTGCTGGAAACTTGCAGTGGTGAATCTCACACCTTGGATTTCCCCTTTGCTGACCCCTAGTGGTGGACAGATGAATCTTTTAGGTGTGGCAACAGAGATGTCATTTGCCAAATCCAGTGCATTTTTCACTACCAAATAATTAAGAGACATTTATGGAGGAGCCCAGGTCAAAAAATCCAACTGGGGAGTCTGGAACTTCCCATTATCTAATTGTACCATGAACTCCAGCTCTCAAAATCTGCAGAGGCACCTTTGGGTACCACTTCTCCTTTTTATCCTCGACCCTCACTATTAAACACTGGCAACTGCAGGCTGTTTCCCCATCACTGCTGGGGCGTGATGCACGGTGGTCAGCCAGACCCTATGCCAACTGTTAGAAGGCAGTCTTCCTCCTTTCTCTAGGTTTAAATGAGCCAAGAAAGGGATGAAAAGGAGGAAGACAAGTCGGGATTAGAGACCCACAGGGAGGGCTTTTTCAGCTGGTCTCATAGCAGACATCACTGTCACACTTCCCAAGATGGAGGGTTAGATGGGGTCTCCCATCTTCATGCTGGGCTATCACCCCTTGTGCCCTCATGCCAGGCCACTTTCTGGGGCCAAGATGAAAGTAAGTTTCAGCTCTCTCTAAGATGGGAAACTTGAGAAGATGAAATGAGGGTAGAGGGAGAAAGAGTGGGATGTGTGTGAGAAATGACTCACTGCCTTCCCATAAATGTTCTCTAAGATGGGAAATAATTATTATCATCATGATGAAAATTATTAAAGTACTATATTAATACAAAGAGTTATTATTATTGGCATTAACATTTACATAGAGATTTAAGGTTTACAAAGCATTTAAATAGGCTAAAATTATGATTCTCATAACAACTTTGTAAAGCAGGTGCAGTTACTATCTCTATTTTTACAAATGAGGAAACTGAGATACAGAGAAGTCAAGTGACTTGTCTAGGGTCACACAGTAAGTATTTGAGAGAATATTTTAACCCACATCTTCCTTGGTCCAAGTTTTTCACTCTATACAAGCCCCAACTTAATTATTAACCGATGCTAGGAAAGAAGGAAAATGTTGGAAAGGGAGGTGGAATGGAGGAAGGGAAGGGAAATAAGCAATGGTTGTGTGGCTTCTCCAAAGCAACAGCAAAGCAAAGACAGTCAGGTATGGTGGTAGGTTGAGGCTAGACCTAGATGCAGAAAGATCTGAACTGAGTTCAAATCTTGCCTCGGATACTTACTAGCTATACGTCTCCAGGCAAGTCACATAATCTTGCTCAACCTCAATTTGCCCATCAGAAAATGAGAATAACAGCTCCTTCATAGGATTGTAAAGACAGGTCAAATGAGATAAAATGGAAAGCAATTTGCCAACCTTAAAGTACTATATAAATGTAGTCCTGTCTCACTCTTCACAATCCCATTTGGAGTTTTCTTGGCAAAGATACTGGAGTGGTTTGCCATTTCTTTCTCCAGCTCATTTGATAGATGAGGAACCTGAGGCAAAAAGGGTTAAGTGACTTGTCCAGAGTCACATAGGTTTGAAGCCAGATTTGAACCCACAAAGATAAATCTTTCTGACTCCAGGCCCTGTGCTCTGTCCACTGTACCACCTAGTTGCCCAATTGTTTTATCATTATCATTAATAATAATCATCCCAGAGGTAGGGCATTAAAAGAAGCAAGAGCGACACCAAAGTGCCCAAAGTGGGCCTGGAGGAGACAAAATATGAAGTGCTGAATTTGGAAACTGAGGACCTTGGTTCAGGACTCGACTCTGAACTTACTACCATGGAAACCTGGGCAGGTTGCCACCTCCCCATTTCTTTCTAAGTCTAATGAAGGAGCTATATAGAGTGATTTTGAAGGTCCCTTCCAGCATTAAATCTGTGACCCTCTGCTGGTCCAGCAGGCTCCAGATGGGAACTGGCTAAGGATGAAAGCACAGGAGTAGGCAGTGTGTGTGTGTGTATGGCATGAGGGGGTGGGGGACAACAGCCCAAGATGGAGAGATGATTCGATTCCTTTGGGCCAAGAAGATGAAAAACAATCGACCTCTCTGAATTCCCTTCATCTCTCTCAGTTTCCCTATCTGTACAATGAAGGTCCTGGCATAGTCACCCTATAAGGATTCTTCAAGTCCTAGATGTCCCAGTCTATTATCCTGTGATTTTCTCAGCAGCACCTTGAGAGTTGTGTGCATTCATTAGCCTTCCTTCTGCCTGGTAGGGTATGCTTTGGGTAGCTGGGCAGAACATCTGGCAGAGGGAAGCTGCACTAATGTGTTCTGGCTCTTGGACACCATCTGGGAGGTAGGTAGAAACAGCCCCCTCCCCTCTACAATAGCACAGACTTTTAGCTTTATTTTTTCTCTTTTTCCTAGCAAAAGCAGCTCCTGGTACTCTCTGAATTCTCCAGGCAGCCAGTTACTTACAGAGTATCACAGAGAGTCAGAGGACTTAGTTTTGGGGAGAGCATGTAATCCAAGCCGTAACAACCAGAAAAACATCCCCAACAAGCAGTCATCTAGCTTCTATGGGAACATATCCAGTGATGAGAGCCCACTTCCTCCAGAGGCAGTCAGGATGACTTTGCAGACAGCTCTGATGAGAAGAAAGCTTTTCCTGACCAAGAAGCTACATTGGCATCTCTGTGGCTCTTACTCCCCCTGGGACCAAGAGGAACGTTTCTAATCAGTCTCCTGTCAATAGTGGAGGAAATGATTCTACAGAACATGCCTCATCATCATCATTAGATTGTAGAGCCTATCTGGCCACCCTCTTACAGCTCTGGGCTGTTCCCCACCTGATGAAGGCTACTCTAGAGCACACCAACCTAGCAATCCACTCCCTAACTCCCTGTGCTTTATTTCTATTGACTATCCTGGCAAATAGGCTTCTTGGAGGATGAGGAATAGATGATGGCTCAAAGTATAATGTAATTGTTCACAGCATCACAGAACAGCAGACCTGAAAAGACTCTTGGAAATAATCTTGTCCAAGGGTCCTTAACTGAGAGTCCATGCATAGATTTCAAAGGGTCAAATGAACTTGGATGGTAAAAAATAATTACATCATCATTTTGTCATAACTGGATTCCTTTGCAAATCTGACTTGTATTTTATGCATTTAAAAACATCATTCAGAGAAGGTATCCATTAGCTTTTCCAGACTGCCAAGGGATCTATCATATACACACACATACATGCAAACACAAACACACACACACACACACACACACACACACAGAATGAAGAATCCCTGGTCTAATGATGAGATTCTAACCAGCCCACTCTTTATATGAAAGAGGAAAATGGTGCCCAGACAGGGCCAGCTAGATGATTTAGTGGACAGAGAGGGACCTGGAGTCAGGAAAAACTTCCTATTTGTGTGACCCTGAGCAAGTCATTTAACCTCTGTTTGCCTCAGTTGGCTAACTTGTAAAACGAAGATAATAACAACACCTACCTCCCAGGGTTATTTGTAAGGCTTAAATAATATAATAATAATAATAAAGCACTTAGCATAGTGCTGACCCAATAAGCACTATCTAATTGTTAGCTATTATTATAGAGAAAGGGGCTCAGCACAATGCCTGCCACATCGTAAACACTTAATAAATACTGGTTGATCAATTGACTGACTTACCCAAGGTTTCAGATCTAGCAGCTGGCACAAAGGATAGAATCTCGGTTAATGGATCATAGGACCTAGAGCTATTAATGATCACATGGATGATCCAAGGCCTCAAGACCATGACAGGTGTAGGAGCACCTGATTAGCCTGGCAATGAAGGGTGTGTAGCCCAGTAAAGAGAAGCCTCAAGGTAGGAAGTTTTAAGGGTCTTCAAGTGAAGGAAAAGACCATCCTGGAGACGCGAAATCAGGTTTTGGCCCGCAGGTGGAGGCCAGAACTGCACAAGAGCCTCAAAGAGGCCGATTTGGGCTCTGGGCAAGGAAAACCTTTCTAACAATCAAAGCCATTTCAAAGTGGAACTGGCCTCCTCTAGGGGTGGCATACTCTACCTTACCAGATGTCTCCAAGTTGTTGGGGAGGATGGACTAGGGATTCATTTAGTCCATTCAGAGGATATAAGTGAGATAAGATGTCTATGGTCCTGTTCAACTCCTTCCTTTTAGAGACCATAGAGTTAGAGGTGGAAGGGACCTTGTAGGCCATCTGAGTCAAACCCTTAATTTTACAGATGAAAAAACTGAGGCTAGGGAAGATGAAGGGACTTGCCCAAAGTCATGTGGATAATCTGATACCTCCACCTCCCAATGCAGCTTCTCTGAAGCTAGATCCCCTGAACATACAATTTGACTTAATTCAATCTGGTGTACAAGGCAAGGGAAGTCAACTACACCCATAAAGTAGCCTTCTCGGCCTTGTCCTGCCCTGATGGGGATCACAGGTGGGGTGAAAGGATGGAAAGGATCCTAATAGCTTTCTGAACCAAGACCAGGCTCCTTCTAATTAACCAAAGTAACAGTATCTGTAGGTAATGAACATGAGCGAAAGGGAACCAATACTTTAAATATTAATTTCTTTGCCTATTAAAGACTCAGAGGGTCCAATTAGTGAGAAGAGAGGATGGTGAAGTGCTTTGTCACTGGTATGAGAGCACACTGCCTGCCTCCAGCTGTCAGGAAGACAGAGAGTGGGTGGGCATAGGCACTGAACACTCCGGAATTGTACAAGGGGAAATGCCTTGACTCAAGGTCCAAAATAAAGAAGGAAAAGTTGGGATGCAGGAACATTGATCTTGGTTTCCTGCCTTTTGTTAGCACTCGTGTGGCTCCTCTGGGGCAGCTAGGTGGATAGAGCATTGGTCTTGGAGTCAAGAAGACCTAAGTTCAAATCTGACCTTAGACATTTGCTAGCTGTGTGACCCTGGGCTAATCACTTAGCCTTCTTAGCCTCAGTTTCCTTATCTGTAAAATGAGCTGGAGAAGGACATGCCAAACCACTCCAACATCTTTGCCAAGAAAACCCCAAATGTGGTCATGAAGAGTTGGACATGACTGAAACAACTTATCAACAAAAATAGTGGCTCCTCTCATTCCTTCCACACCTCTGGGTGTCTTCCAAGACTCAAGCCTCCAAGGCACTGTGTCATAGAGAGTAAGAGGCAAGACTCAGGGTCAAGAAGACCTGGATTAAGACACTGAAGACACTTAATAGCCATGTAAGCTCAGGCAAGTCACTTAATCTAGGCCTCAGTCTCCTCATCTGTCCAAGTAGGGGATCTCCATTGACCTCTAGAGTCTCTTCCACATCTAGAGATATAATGTTATGGACTTCTCTCTCCTCTGTCTGTGGTCCATTCCACTGATGCATCAAATTATTTTTAATGTCTTGTTAAAGATCTTTTTTTACATCACTCTCACTTTCCAACTGATACCTCAAATTTAGCACCGTCATTTCCCCTCATCCTTTCTCCCAGCCCATAATCTATTCCCTTATGACTCATTCTCAGAATTCTAATTACTACAATAATAACACTAACACTTATAGAGTGCTTTAAGGTTCACAAAGTGCTTGACCTGCTACCTCATCTGATCTTCACAACAATCTCATGAAGTAAATACTTCTAATTATCCCCATTTTACCAACAAGGAAACTGAGGCAGAGTACATCACAAGGCTAGTAGTTTAAGGTAAGGTGAAATCAAGTCTTTAATGAACCTTCATTGATATATCTTAGTCCTCCATAATTCACTCCCACTATACCCAGAACCCAGGGAATTCCCTCTGCATTTCTGGATATGTCTATCCCATGCCATCACATGTTTGGAGATCTCTGTTGCCTTAGTATTATTTTCCAGCTGTTTCATACATGGATGCCCCATCTCACCAGCTCCAATATGAACTCCATGCAGATGAAGGGAGTCATATCTCTGCATCTCTGTCTCTGATCTTCCTCCTCCCTCTCCAGAGTAAAACAGACTTCAGAAAACACTCCGAGAGGATGCTCCCTGCCCTTCCCCACCACCACCAAGGCCTCTTGGTTTTCTTCTCCAAAGACCATCTGATATCATTGCTTTCCAATATTTGAAGAGTGACCAAGTGGAAAAAATGACCAAGCAACAAGTGGAAATTGTAAAGACACAACTTTGAGTGGAATATGACTAAATACTTCCTGACTGTTAGAACTGTCCAAAGGTTGAATGGACTGCCTCCAAAGGTGGAGAGTCTCCATTTACTGAGAGAGAGAGGCAGGGGAAAGTCTTTCCCTAGAGGATAAATGGCCACTTGTCACTGAACAGCAGTTCTATTCAAGCACAGGTGAACTATGTGCCTTCTGGGGGTCCTTTCCAGCTCTGAGATTCTATAATTCAATGAGATGTGCTCCATTACTTGTCTCTGGAACCCCTCCTCTGAAGGGATGAGAACTGAGGGATAGGGTAACCAGGGCAATTTTATAACCCTAGCCAGGGAACCTTCATGGTATTATGGAAAGAAGACTGTTCTTAGAATCAAAAGACAAAGGTTCAAGGTGAGGCTCAGCAACTTGCCAGTTGTGTGGCCTTGGGCAAATCATTTTAACTCCCCAGGTCTCAGTTTTCTTATCTGTAAAATGAAGGAGCTGTTCCAGATGATCACTATGCTGGATTGTCATGAGATAGGAAATTGGATGAGAGAATGGGCATCATATAAGCTTCAGTCAACATAACCTGGTGACCCAGGAGTTGGGCTTCAAGCAGTAGTACCCAACATAGAATTTAGTATACAGTAGGTGCTTAAAAAACATTTGATGGATTGTAGAACTAAAGGATGGGAGAAGTAAAGGCACAAATCCAAGAAGGAAAGGGAGAGGAGAGGTTGATAGAGTCTAAGCTGGCAGCGACCTCCAAGATGAGATCATAGTATCACAGAATATCAGAACCAGAAGGAACCTTGACTTCCTCCTCTTATGGGGTCCCAGGATTTACAGATAGAAATACTTAGGGTTAAGAATGAAATCAGGACTAGAAACAATTAAGAATTAGTCTATCTCCTTCATTCCACAGAGGAGGAACCTGAAACCCAAGGAGTGCAAAGTAACACGCTCAAGGTCATACAAGGAATCAAAATGACAACCCAAGTCTTGAAATCAGGTCTCTTGATCCCAGATATAATATTCTTTTCTAACATCAAATCTGCTTCAAGAGTTACTCACTTTATGCTTTATCATGATGGGTCAGTTCTCCCTGTCTTGAGACTAGGACCATGATTCAACCCTGGGATGATGATTTATCTGTGCTCTCTCAATGTTAGCGCTGACTCTAAGCTCATCCCCTACCTCTCAGAACACCAGGGAACAAGTAAGCAGTCTGCAGGAAGACTTTTCCAATGGTCTGATGAGGGAGAGATAGGACAAGAGGAATGAGAGGAGAGCCTTAGTCCTCCTAGTGACAAGAGAGGGAGGAAGGGAGATGTTAGGGGAAGCAAGGGGCTCCAGGAACCTTAGCCCCAGGGGAGGGAAGAAGGGAGAGGGAAGGAGCAGGGCTCCCCAGCTCTTGTGAACTCCACCTTTTAATGAGTGCAGGGCATCATATACGATAAGAATTAAACTGAACAAGGAATCAGGGGAACTAGTCACCCAAATTCTGCTTAGAAATACCAGCAAATGAACAGAGAAAAGGAAAACAATTACAACTTGGCTTGGCTGCTATAAAGCTAATCCTAATTACAGTCATTTATCAGGACTGCTCAGTATTTAGGGCTAATTGCCACATACACAATAACTCAGGCATAGCATTAATATGCATCAGATTAATTCCATTTTATTTGATTCCAACACTGAGTGATTTCCTGCCACTCAGTCTGGGGTGAGATCTCAGACACTAGAAGGAACATTACTGATGATATCCATCATGTGTTCACAGAGATCTCCTCTTCTGATGGGGGCAGGCCTGGCTCTGCATCCCCTGCAGTGCCATTTTAGGGCCTGCAGGAAAAATAGAGGGAGGTAGCAAGAGCTAAAACCAAATATATGGTGTCCTAAGACCAAGAGGACCCCATATTTTAGCACAGGATAGGAGAGAATGGCAGGGGGAAGCAGCTACATGGTGCTGAGGATAAAAGACCAGGTCTGCAATCAGGAAGACTCATCTTCCTGAATTCAAAATTAGTGTTAGACATTTACTAGCTGGGCAGGTTACTTAACCATGTTTGCCTGTGTTTCCCCATTTGTAAAATGAGCCAGAGAAGGAAAAGCCAAACCACTCCAGTACCTTTGCCAAGAAAATCCCAAATGGGGTCACAAAGAGTCACACATGATTAAAAAACAACAAATAAGAAGATGGAAGAGTGAAGAGCCTAGAAGCTTTATATCTGACCAGTCCAGGGCACTGGACAAGCACAGCTGTCTGTCAGTGCACTGGCCTGCCTCTATAGATAGTGACTTCCCACTAAGGTGGTCAAGGATGATGCTTGTCTATGATGCCAAAGACGGGATTCTGGAAGTTGGTAGGCTGGTCTAAATGAAACTTAGAATATTTCATTTGGAAGAGACCTCAAGGATCATCTGATCTAAATCCTTTCATTTTAGAGAAGAGAACACATCCCCAGAGCAGACAAGGGATTTTCCCAAGTTCACTCAAGTATATTAGTAGCAACATTTGAGCTCAAGCTGAGGTCCTCCAAGGCTCTTTTCACTGCATTACACCACCTAAAAAGGAAGCAGGGAGGCATCCTAGGGAAAGAGCATCAGATTTTAGGTCAGATTTTAGGCTCTGCTAGTTGTGTGGACCTAGGGGAAATCATTCAATTTTTCTGAACCTCAGTCTTCTCATCTCTAAAATGAAATATTTGGACTATAGATTTCTAAGATCTCTTCTAGTTCTAGATGTAGGATTCTGAGATGAGGCAGCCAGAGCACTGCCCCTCCAGAGTACTCAGTCACCACCTTCCTGCCCAAGTCTTCCTTCTTAATACTCCCTGTGATCCAGGGATCTTCTCATCCCCCTACAGACTAGATCCTGCAGGCTGCTGAGCTCTCCTCCACCCCAATGATCCCCCACAATCTAGTAGAGGGGAGGAAGGGACAAAGAATCAGGTATCAAAACTTGAGGAAGACAAACACCACCAGTGAGGGGAGAGATGGAGAGAGCAGAACAGAAACCTGGTCTTCCTAGAACATTCGCTGTGGGGCCTCCTGATTGGGGTCACAGAGGTATAGCTGCTGTTTCTTAACTCAAATGTAGGACTTTACATTTATTCTTATTAGATTTTTTCTTACTAGCTTCAGCTATTGGCCCCAGCCCAACAGTATTCTGACATCCACAAATTGCATAAGTACGCCATCTCTGCCTTCATCTGAGCCAATAATAAAATACATCACATTGCAGAGCTGTAAAGACAGTCCTACAGCCCGCCAGAGGCCTCCCATCAGATCATATCCATCTATTATTTACCATACTTTGAATCTGGTTGTTCAATTAATACCACATTCACCTAAACATATCATAATCTAGTCCACACCCCCCATCTTGTCCATGAGAATATTGGAAGAACCCAGCCCATGAAAAAATAAGGTCCTAGAGGAGTCAGGAGGTAAAACGAAAAGTCTTCAAGGTTTTCTCCCAGACACCAGGTCAAAAAAGCCACAGATCATAGCAGCAACAAAGGCCTGCCCCAACCTCCCACTTTTCTTCAAAATGCCTGTTTCTGCATAGCAGTGCTCAGAGAGAGGGTACCTTCTCAAGCTGGTGAATGCCTTCCTCTACGCAGCAGATGGAAGCAAGAGTACGTAAAGTCTGAGGATACAGGCACCGGAAACAGTCCTGTCGGCAGATCTTGAAGAGGGCCACGACACCCCCCTCCTGCAATGAGATGGGAAGGGGAGAGACCCAGTTAGCGCAGGAGGCTTCATATTCATGGTACACACACACACACACACACACACACACACACACACACACACACACACATGCTAGCAAACAACTCCAGGTCTCTAAGGTACCTTCTGGCTATAAATCCTCTGAGAAAGGAAGTAACTGTCCAACGACACACAGATATTAAATAGCAGAGTCGGACTCTGTAACTCCAAACCCTGCTTTCTTTCTACCACGCAATCTTATCCTCTAGAAGGGACAGTAAAGTGAAGGATGGAGGCCAGGCAAGGCAACCTTCACAAAACACACTGGGGATAAACAACACAGAATATGTCCTTAAATCAATACTTCTCAGACAAATATTGATATGTAGGAGGGAAGACAAGGAGACAGATAAAACCACTCTGTTGGAGAGGAGATCACATGGGATGTCATAGTCAAGGTAAGTCATCATCTGGTAGTTTCCTATTCTAATTATGCCTGCTAATTAGGTACTAAGTTTAGTTGTATCTATGCTGCTAAAGGAACTTCAAGTATTGTCAGCATCCTTTAAATGTTATCACCCTGAGACAAAAGCTCTTATGACTCAACCTTAGTTATGGCCTCAGTGGAGAAGGCTGAGGATCAGCCATTAAAAAGTTGGTGGAGAAGAAAGAAACAGTTCATGGTCAGGATGGTAGACATAATGGCAGAGAAATAAGAAATAAGAAATAAGATCATCTTCTATAATTGATCAAATGACACAATATTCATAAACAGTTCCTGGAACACAGTAAGCACTTAATAAATGTTTGTTTCTTTCTCTCCTCTTGTCACAAAGAAATACACTATAATTAAAATCTTAATACACTTGGGTCATATATGGTAATATTTCCCAGGACTAAACAAAACTCATGGTTCACACCAATTACAACATCCAAGTCAGAAAGACAGAATGTGCAGAGAGAGCCCTGGACTGTGATTTAGTTGACCTGAGGGGACACGTCTTGGCTCCACTGCTATGTGATCTTGACACATCATTTCTTCTGCCCTTCAGTTGACTCTGAGGTAAGAGATGAGGGTTGGATGAGAAGGACTCCAAGTGCCCACCCAGTTTTGATAATCTATGATGAAATTTAGACTTCAAAGGAGCAGCAAAGGTCAAGGAAGGCATTGCCTTCTCTCCCTCCAATCCTTAAAACAAGCTTAGCCAGGTTCTCTTAGCCAGCTCGCTGCTGAGAGACTTTGACCCGCAATCATACAACCTATAAAACAGACTGTTTTATAGGCAAAGCAATGAACAGCAGCTCCTCCATTTCTTAGAGCTACCAAGCCTGAGTATAGCCCAGGGAGTCAGGACCATAAATCATCATAACTCCCTGTCAGCTTCTCCCTATTTCTGCCTGGAGTTCCGGAGTAAAAATGGAGACATGAGGGGCACAAAGATGTGTTTTCAAGGGATCCCCAGCCTAACCCAGCCCAATCTGACTCAGTCCACCTGAATTTCACTCTAGCTCAGGGAGAACAGAAAAGGTGACTGATCAACCCTTAGACAGCCAGGCAAAGCCAGGGAGGCATCATGATGTAGCAGGAATGGTCAAGGTCTGGGAATGAGAAGGCTTGGGTTTCACTGTGTTCTGAAGCTAATCATGCCTGTGGACTCAATAAAGTTCTTTCCACTCTCTGGGATCCTTTACAAGATAAGAGGGCTCTTTAAGGGACTGCAGATGCAGAGGTGAAACAGAGCTTACAGATCACCTCCTCTAACCACCTCATGTTTTTTTTTTTCAGAGAAGTAGCTGAGGCTGAGAGACCCCAGGTCACATAGACAGTAGGGAGCAGAGCCAGAATTTGAGCCTAGCTCTTGACTCCAAACCAGCCTTCTTTGGTTCTACAAGTCTACAATTCTCTGAGCCTAATAATTATAAGTGGCATTTCTCAAAGATTTCCAAAATTGTTCCTTCACAACAACTCTACGAGGTAGGGAATGCAAGTATTACTATCCTTCCTTTACAGAAGAGGGAAACAAGGCTTAGATGCGGCAAGTGATTTGCCCAAGACTACGTAGCTCTCAAGTGTTTAGCACCATGATTTGAACTTATGTCTTCAGGCACCAATTCCAGCTCTTTTTATGCTATGCCAATCTGCCTTTCAAGCAATGCCAACCCCTCAGCTTGATCTCCTTCCAAACCTTCTTACACCATTGGCTTCAAAGTTCATTGATGACCTGTAGCTTCCTTGACTGGACCTAGACTGGACTTCAGAGGAGACCATCAGATCAGAGTCAGATTCTTAGATGAGACCATCCAACCTCTCACCACCTTACATGGAGTCCCCCATCCTTATTCCCTGCAATGGGAATCCAGGGAGGTCTCCTGACTTTCATTACTTTACATTATGTCATACTTCCATTATCCAAAGGCACAATTGTGCAATATTCTCTTCCTACTTCAGAAGATAACTATAATTATCTTCTAAAAATCCATTACCTGTCCACCTAGCTGACCAAGACCATACAGGCCAATGTGTGGGTACTCCAATAAAACTCAATTATTAACTTAAACTTAATTATTAATCTTTTGTCAAAGCCCACCTAGAATAGAGATAGCGACCAATCCCAGACTTAACAGGCAGCCGGCTGACATAGTAGAGAGACTGCTGGACTGGGAATGAGGATGCCTGTTTGCCTTAGTTTCATCTTCTGTAAAATGGTGATAATAACAACACCTACCTCACAATATTGTTGTGAGAATTTGAAAAGATAATATTTAAAAAGCACTTAGCATAGTAAGCACTATATAAATGTTAACTATTATTGTCAGTGGTGATGATGGTAGTGGTAGTGGTGTTAAGTGCAGGGTCAGGAGTCTCAGGAAGACCTAAGTTCAAATCCAGACTCAGACGCTTACTAGTTGTATGACCTTGAAGAAGGTATTTAACCTCACTTGGCCTCAGTTTCCTCATCTATAAAACTGGGATAATAATAGCTTCTCCCTCCCAGGGTTGTTGTGAGCACCAAATGAAATTTATAAAGCATATTTGCACAGTGATTAGCACCCATTAAACACTTAATAAATCCTTGTTCCCTTTTCTCTCTTCCCTACATGTGGGATCCATAACAAAATGTAGGCTCATTAAATACTTAAGTAGACATAATGTACTATGGGAAAGGTATGGCTTCTATAAAGGGAAAGAGAATCTCACTAATAATACCAGAGCTCTTTAAAGAGACAAATGAACCAACAGACAGATTTTGCTTTCACTAGCGACAGCAATATTCCCCAGAAGCTGAATTCCAGAGAAATGGTTTTGTCATTGGTAGAGAGCTGCTTAATACTGGGGAAGGTTGGAGGAGCCAAGATGGTGGAGTAGAAAGACTCATGTATGCTAGCTCTGAACCCACAACCCATAAATTTCCCGTAAAAAGAACTCCCCACAAATTCTGGAGCAGTGGAACCCATGCAGCAATGCAGCGGAGGAGATTTCCATTCCAGAGAGCCCTGAAAAACCACCACCAAAGGTCCATCACACACCGGACAGTGGAGACCAGCTCTGCCCTGCCCTGGCTGCTCAGCCCCAGAGGAGCAGATCCAAGCAGGCTTCAGGGATGGAATCTCCGGCAGCCATGAAGGTCCCTCCACCCACAGGCACTACAGATCAGTGAGAGAGACTTCTGGGCTGACCAAGAGGGGAGCAGGGTGTCTCCATAACTCAGGCCACCTCAGGAGGCAGCAGCAGAGGCAGTGGAAGCCTGGGACTCCTGGAGCAGACAGGACCTCAGATCCTTTACTGAAGGTCTCTGCATAAACCCCCTGAGGGAACTGAGCCTGGGAGGTGGCCCTGCCCCCACCTGAGAACCTGAATTTAATCTTACCCTGAATAGCAGCCCCACCCGCTGCTGAAAGCCCTGAGGCTGGGGAGCAGCATTTGAATCTCAGACCCCAAGCACTAGCTGGGCAGATCTAGGCGGGGGTGGACAGGAATCTCAGAAGTCAAGTAACTGGCTGGGAAAATGCCCAGAAAAGGGAAGAAAAATAAGACCATAGAAGACTACTTTCTTGGTGAACAGATGTATCCTCCTTTCATTTCTGATGAGGAAGAACAATGCTTACCATCAGGGAAAGACATAGAAAACAAGGCTTCTGTACCCGAAACACCCAAAATAAATATCCAATGGGCTCAAGCCATGGAAGAGCTCAGAAAGGATTTTGAAAATCAAGTTAGACAGGTGGAGGAAAAACTGGGAAGAAAAATGAGAGAGATGCAAGAAAAGCATGAAAAACGGGCCCAAAAAAATGCTGAAGAAAATAACACCTTGAAAAATAGGCTCACTCAATTGGCAAAAGAGGTTCAAAAAGCCAATGAGGAGAAGAATGCTTTCAAAAGCAGAATTAGCCAAATGCAAAAAGAGCTTCAAAAGCTCACTGAACAAAATAGTTCTCTCAAAATTAGAATGGAACAGATGGAGGCTAATGACTTTCTGAGAAACCAAGAAATCACAAAACAAAACCAAAAGAATGAAGAAATGGAAGAGAATGTGAAATATCTCATGGGAAAAAACTGACCTGGAAAATAGATCCAGGAGAGACAATCTAAAAATTATGGGACTACCTGAAAGCCATGATCAAAAAAAGAGCCTAGACATCATCTTTCATGAAATTATCGAGGAAAACTGCCCTGAGATTCTAGAACCACAGGGCAAAATAAGTATTGAAAGAGTCCATCGATCACCGCCTGAAAGAGATCCAAAACGAGAAACTCCTAGGAACATTGTGGCCAAATTCCAGAATTCCCAGGTCAAGGAGAAAATATTGCAAGCAGCTAGAAAGAAACAGTTCCAGTATTATGGAAATGCAATCAGGATAACACAAGATCTAGCAGCTTCTACATTAAGGAATTGAAGGGTGTGGAATAGGATATTCCAGAAGGCAAAGGAACTAGGACTCAAACCAAGAATCACCTACCCAGCAAAACTGAGTATAATACTTCAGGGGAAAATATGGTCTTTCAATGAAATAGAGGACTTTCAAGCATTTTTGATGAAAAGACCAGAGCTGAAAAGAAAATTTGACTTTCAAACACAAGAATGAGAAGAAGCATGAAAAAGTAAACAGCAAAGAGAAGTCATAAGGGACTTACCAAAGTTGAACTGTTTACATTCCTACGTGGAAAGACAATATTTGTAACTCTTAAAACTTTTCAGTATCTGGGTAGTTGGTGGGACCACACACACACACACACACACACATGCACACATGTACACGCATGTGCGCATATATACAGAGACAGAGAGCACAGAGTGAATTGAATAGGATGGGACCATATCCTAAAAGAAATTAAGGTAAACAGTGAGAGAGAAATGTAGTAGGGGGAGAGAGAGTGAAATGGAATGGGGTAAATTAATTCTCATTCAAGAGGCAAGCAGGAGACTTTTTAGTGGAGGGAAGAAGAGGAGAGTTGAGAAAAAAACATGAAGTTTACTCTCATCACATTCAACTAAAGGAAGGAATAAAATGCACACTCATTTTGGTATGAAAACCCATCTTACAATACAGGAAAGTAGGGGAGAAGGAGATAAGCAGGGTGGGGGGATGATGGAAGGGAGGGCAATGGGAGAAGGGAGCAATTTGAAGTCAACACTTGGGGAGGGACAGTATCAAAAGACAGAACAGAAACAATGGGGGGCAGGACAGGATGGAGGGAAATAGTCTTACACAACATGACTATTATCGAAGTCATTTGCAAAACTACACAGATATGGCCTATATTGAATTGTCTGCCTTCCCAAAGGGAATGGGTGGGGAGAGAGGGATGGGGAGAATTTGGAACTCAAAGTTTTAGGAACAACTGTTAAGTATTGTTGTTGCTACTAGGAAATAAGACATACAGTTAATGAGGAATAGAAAGTCATCTGGCCCTACAGGACAAAAGAGAAGATGGGGACAAGAGAAGGGAGGGATGATAGAAGAGAGGGCAGTTTGGTGATAGGGGATATTAGAATGCTCGGGGTATTAGGGTGGGGTGAGGGAATAAATGGTGAGAAAATTTGGAACCCAAAATTTTGTGAAAATGAATGTAAAAAGTTAAATAAATAAATTTATATTAAAGAAAAAAAATACTGGGGAAGGTTTTGGTTCTGGTTGGTAAGATTCTGTATAAAGAAGTACCAATAGCAAGGGTCCTCCAATATTGGGACTGTTACTAATCTTAGGCACCATTTTTCCAAAGGAATCTGTAAGAGTTAGGGCCCAAGAAGGGCAAGTTTGATGCTGACCCTGACACTATTTCAGGGAGTAAAATACGGAGCTCATGGAGAGAAAGCGTAGGGGAAAACCATGTAAATTTGATATAAAACTGGCAGGTTAACTTCTGTGTAAGCAACCACTGAGGCACACTCTAAGAGTAAAATAACCTGAGTTTTCCTTCTATGCCACAAGCTCTGAGTTATGAGAAAGGAAACACATCTTAAGGTAAAGATGGCAGCATGATAGGATCCAAATAAAATCGGCTCTTTCTAGGCAACTAGGTGGCACAGTGCATAGAGGGTTGGAATTTGGAAACTTCTTGTTATCACAACTCTTCGTGATTCCCTTTGACATTTTCTTGGCAAAGATCCGGGCATAGTTTGCCATTTCTTCTCCAGCTCATTTTACAGATGAGGAAACTGAGATAAACATAATTGATTTGCCCAGCGTCATACAGCTAGTAAGTATCTGAGGCCAGATTTGAACTCATGAAGATGAGTCTCCCTGAATTCCAAGCCCAGCACTCTATCTACTGATCCATCTAGCTACCCATAACTATCCCTACTCCCAACTCATCTCTCAGTGCTGTAGTCGCAGGCTTCCTCCTGAGCTGCAGGCATCCCAAAGGAGATTTCTTGCTGCTACTTCTCCTTCCTTCCTTGACTGGGATTCTCTCTCATCTTCCCTTCCAACATTATATCTTTTCCTAGCCTATGGATGAGGTCACTTTCCTCTGTTTTGTCCCAAGTAACTGAGGAACCATCTGGGAAAAGAAGGGCCCTGCCAACCACCCTTCTGATCGTTAACTCTGATGTTCTGAGGCATCCCTGGTTGGGGTGGGGGGGCACTTCTTGAGCCCATGGCATGCAGTTGGGATAATTGTAAAGTTGCAGACAGCTGGAACACCTTCTCTGAAATCCCTGTGCTATTGGGATGACAGGAAGGTTCAACGAGAGGGTAATTAGTGTCACCTACGTAGGTTTCTTGGTTAAGCAATTGGATCAGTTAGTTAAGGAATAGGAGAGGAGGGGAGGAAAGGAGATTCAAAGGCAAAGGAAACATAATAGGGCTTGTTCTGTTTTCTAGAGGTCAAGGAAAGAAGGGGATGACCAGCAGCGTGGGAGGAGGCTGTGAGAAGCATTAGAGCAGCCAAAACTGTGGGGAAATCAAATTACTCAGGACAGAAGAGCTCCCTAATTGGCATAAGGTCACACTGGTCACATTCTGACCTTAGCAAGAGAAAATCTCCCCATAGAATATTGGAATCAGATCCTATGAAGCCCAAGGTACCAATTAAATAATAAAATGATTCATTTTCTAGAAGGAAGGGCTAGTTATGATGTAATGGGAAGGAAAGTAGTGAATTTTAATCTGAGGACCCAAACTCTATTTCTGGTCCTGTTACACACTATGTGACTTTGAGAAAGTTCTCTGACCACTTTGTGCCTCAGTTTTCCCTACTATAACATGAGGGAATTGTATAGATCTTTAAAGTCCCTTTGAGTTTTATTTTTTTTTCATTTTTTTATTTAACTTTTTACATTCATTTTCACAAAATTTTGGGTTCCAAATTTTCTCCCCTTTTCTCCCCTCCCCCCACCCCAATACACTGAGCATTCTCATTTTCCCTATCACCAATCTGCCCTCTCTTCTATCATCCCTCCCTTCTCTTGTCCCCATCTTCTCTTTTGTCCTGTAGGGCCAGATGACTTTCTATTCCCCATTAACTGTATTTCTTGTTTCCTAGTAGCAACAACAATACTAAACAGTTGTTCCTAAAACTTTGAGTTCCAAATTCTCCTCATCCCTCCCTCCCCACCCATTCCCTTTGGGAAGGCAGGCAATTCAATATAGGCTCTATCTGTGTAGTTTTGCAAATGACTTCGGTAATAGTCATGTTGTGTAAGACTAACTGTATTTACCTCCATCCTATTCTGCCCCCCATTGTTTCTATTCTGTCTTTTGATACTGTCCCTCCCCGAGTGTTGACTTCAAATTTCTCCCTCCTCCCATTGCCCTCCCTACCATCATCCCCCACCCTTGCTTATCTCCTTCTCCCCCTCTTTCCTGTATTGTAAGATAGGTTTTCATACCAAAATGAGTGTGCATTTTATTCCTTCCTTTAGTTGAATGTGATGAGGGCAAACTTCTTGTGTTTTTTTTCTCAGCTCTCCTCTTTTTCCCTCCACTAAAAAGTCTCCTGCTTGCCTCTTGAATGAGATATAATTTACCCCATTCCATTTCACCCTCTTTCCTCACACTACATTTCTCTCTCATCATTTACCTTAATTTCTTTTAGGATATGGTCCCATCCTATTCAATTCACTCTCTGTCACTGTATGTGCATGTATGTGTGTATGTGTGTGTGCATGCATGCATATACGTGTGTGTGTATGTGTGTGTGTGTATAATCCCACCAACTACCCAGATACTGAAAAATTTTAAGAGTTACGAATATTGTCTTTCCATGTAGGAATGTAAATAGTTCACTTTTAGTAAGCCCCTTATGACTTCTCTTTGCTGTTTACTTTTTCATGCTTCTTCTCATTCTTGTGTTTGAAAGTCACATTTTCTTTTCAGCTCTGGTCTTTTCATCAAGAATGCTTGAAAGTCCTCTGTTTCATTGAAAGACCATATTTTCCCCTGAAGTATTATACTCAGTTTTGCTGGGTAGGTGATTCTTGGTTTGAGTCCTAGTTCCTTTGCCTTCTGGAATATCCTATTCCACACCCTTCAATCCCTTAATGTAGAAGCTGCTAGATCTTGTGTGATCCTGATTGTATTTCCACAGTACTGGAATTGTTTCTTTCTAGCTTCTTGCAAGATTTTCTCTTTGAGCTGGGAATTCTGGAATTTGGCCACAATGTTCCTAGGAGTTTCTCGTTTTGGATCTCTTTCAGGTGGTGATCGATGGATTCTTTCAATACTTATTTTGCCCTCTGGTTCTAGAATCTCAGGGCAGTTTTCCTTGATAATTTCATGGAAGATGATGTCTAGGCTCTTTTTTTGACCTTCAGATAGTCCCATAATTTTTAAATTGTCTCTCCTGGATCTATTTTCCAGGTCAGTTGTTTTTCCCATGAGATATTTCACATTCTCTTACATTTTTTCATTCTTTTGGTTTTGTTTGGTGATTTCTTGGTTTCTCAGAAAGTCATTAGACTCCATCTGTTCCATTCTAATTTTGAGAGAACTATTATCTTCAGTGAGCTTTTGAACCTCTTTTTCCATTTGACTAATTCTACTTTTGAAAGCATTCTTCTCCTCATTGGCTTTTTGAACCTCTTTTGCCAATTGAGTGAGCCTATTTTTCAAGGTGTTATTTTCTTCAGCATTTTTTTGGGTCTCCTTTAGCAAGATATTGACCTGTTTTTCATGCTTTTCTTGCATCTCTCTCTCATTTCTCTTTCCAGTTTTTCCTCCACCTGTCTAACTTGATTTTCAAAATACTTTTTGAGCTCTTCCATGTCCTGAGCTCACCGGACATCCACCTGGGATGTCTGGGATACAGAGGCCCTGCCCTCCACATCTTTCCCTGATGGTAAGAATATTTTCTCGTCATCAGAATTGAAAGGTGGGAACATCTGCACCCCATCAAAGTAGCTCTCTATGGTCTTATTTTGCTTCCTTTTTCTGGGCATTTTCCCAGCCAGTTACTTGACTTCTGAGATTCCTGTCCACCCCCGCCTAGATCCACCCAGCTAGTGCTTGGGGTCTGAGGTTCAAATGGGCTTTCCGTGGCAGGTGCAGCTTCTATTCAATGTGAGTTTAAGCTCTGGTGCTCTGGTGGGGGCAGGGCCACCTCCCAGGCTCAGTTCCCTCAGGTGGTTTATGCAGAGACCTTCAGTAATGAAGATCCTGCCTGCTCAGGGAGTCCTGGCCACCACTGCCTCCACCGCTGCCTCTGCCACTTCCTCCCAAGGAGCCCCGAGCCACGGAGACACCCTGCTCCCCTCTCGGCCAGCCCAGAAGTCTCTCTCACTGACCTGGAGCGTCTGTGGGTGGAGGGACCTTCACGGCCGCTGGAGATTCCATCCCTGAAGCCTGCTCGGATCTGCTCTTCTGGGGCCACCCGGCCAGGGCAGGGCAGGGGTGGGCTCTGCTTTCCAGGGCGTGACAGACCCTGGGGATGGCTCTCCAGGGCTCTCTGGAACTGAAATCTTTTCCACTGTGTTTCTGCGCGCCTTGCAGTGATCCAGAATTTGTGGGGAGTTCTTCTTGCAGGAAATATATGGGCTGTGGGTTTGGAGCTAGCATACATGAGTCTTTCTACTCCGCCATCTTGGCTCCACCCCCCCTCCCTTTCAGTTTTATATATGTCAATCAACCATTCAACAAGCCTTTATTAAACACCTAGTCTATGCCAGGAATTGTGACAGATGCTGAGAATACAATTATGTAGAACAAAACAATCCCTACTCACAAGAAGTTTACATTTTAATGTGGGAGACAACATATGCATATATAAATACATACAATATAAATATAAAGTGAATAAATATATATACATGAGGTAGTTAAATATAAGGCAGTTTGGAAGCACTAGTCAGCGAGTACATCAAGGAAGTCTGTGTGTAAAAGATGGCACTTCAGTTTCATCTTAAAGGAAGAGAGGTAAGAAGGGACGGCATTCCCAGTCTAGGGTACAGCCAATGAGAAGGCACAGAGATGGAGTGTTTGTGGACAGAGAAAATGTCGCCATGTGTGAGAGAAGGATCTTTAACTGTCCGATGATCCTGGAAAGATAGGTTTGGGTCAGGTCATGAAGGGCTTCGAACACTAAGCAGAGTTCGTATTTTCTTTTGCTTTGGTTTGGTTTTTAATACTAAAGGAAATAAGGAATCACTAGAGTTGATGAAATAGCAGAGTCAGATGGTCAGATTTGCACTTGAAGAAAATTACTTTGGCAGCCTTGCATAGGATTGATGGTAGAGTTGTGAGTCTTGAGACAGGAAAACCAGTTAGGAGTTCATTTTAATAAACCAGGAAAAAGGTGATAAAGACCTGAACTAAGATGGTGACTGTGTAAGTGGAGAGAAGGGTCAGATGTAAGAAATGTTGTAGAGGTTAAAATAGAAAGATCTGGTAATGAATTAGATATCTGGGGCAAAGGAGAATGAGCAGAGCCAAACTCAACACCATTCTGTAAATCTGGGAGACTGGAAAAAAGGTGGAGCCATCAATAGGAAAAGAGAAGTTTGGAAGAGGGGATGAAGAAGGAAACTGAGGCTGGAAAGATCCTACCTTACCCAGGGTCAGCCCAGCACTGGAACTCGGGTCTACTGACTTCAAGTTCACCTAGACTATATCACATCGGGCTGCTTGCTCTCTTCAATTATTTTCTACGGAAGCCACTGCAATAAACTGACTATCACAGGTAAATGACTGAAAGGAGTTGGCCACTAGAGGCTCTGAGGGAAAACAATTATTTGTGTACCACCCCAAGATACCTAAGCATGCTCTTTTACTGTTTCCTGTTAAGAGACAAATGGGGTAGATTTCTGGTCTGAGTCCATTGACCCTAGTCCCAAATAACTAAAATTCTGAGGGTTGTACCTCATATAGAGTAGGTACCAAATAAACAGGGTTCTCTTACCAACTGTAGATTCCTCGAGGGAAGGAACAATGCTATTTTCATCTGTTTATTCCCAGTAAGGAGAAAAGAACCCTAAACGTAATGGGTGCTTAAATAAATAGCTGTTGACCATTCCTCAACTGATAAATGGTCAAAAGATATAAAGTCAGTTTTCAGATGAAATGATCAAAGCTATCTATAGTGAAATAAAAATTCTCTAAATCACTATTGACTACAGAAATGTAAATTAAAACAACTATGAGCTACACCCTACACGTGTTAGATTGGTTAATATGACAGAAAAGGAAAATGACATATACTGGAATGGATGTGGGAAAATTGAGACATTAATGCACTGTTGGTGAAGTTGTATACTGATTCAACTATTCTGTAGAACAATCAGGAACTATGCCCAAAAGGTTATGAAGCTGTGCATAACCTTTGACCAAACAACAGCGCCACTAACTCTGTACCCCAAAGATAAAAAAAAAAGGAAAAGGACCTATTTGTACAAAAATATTTGAAGAGCTCTTTTAATGGTGGCAAAGAAATGGAAATTGAGGGGATGCCCATCAATTGGGGAATGAGTGAGCAAGTTGTATATGATTGTGATGGAATACTATTGTGATATAAGATATGACAAATAGGATGCCCTCAGAAAAACCTGGAAAAACTTACATGAATTGATGCAAAGTGTAATAAGTAGAGCCAGGAGAACATTGTACAGCATAACAGCAATATTATAAGATGATCAGCTGTGAATGACTTAGCTATTCTCAGCAATACAATGATGCAAGACAATTCTGAAGCACTTATGATGAAAAATGTTATCCACCTCCAGAGAAAGAACTAATGAAGCCTGACTAAAGATCAAAGCATATCTTTTCTTTACCTTCTTAATTTTTCTTTGGATTATTTCCTGTGCTTTCTTTCACAATATGCCTATAATGTCAATATATTTTACATGAATGTACATGTATAACTATGTTAAATGACTTACCTTCTCAATAAGGGAAGCAGAAAGGGGAGAAAAGGAAGAAGAGAATTTGGAAAACCTTTAAAAGAAGGTTTAAAATTGTTTTTACATGTAATTAGGGAAAATAAAATATTTTTTTTTAAAAATTCATAGCTGTTGAATTGAACTGAATGTTTGTTGATCTGCTGACAGAAAGATGAGCAGAGAGAAAGAGAACTCCTGTGCCCTTAACTCTGTATGAGGAGGAAGGCAGGTGAGACATTTAACATCTCTCCTTCTCCCCTAACAACTCCCTTCCATCTTTCTTCTTGACTTTCCAGGTATTTCTGAGCCAGCTAATGAGACAATATAGAGACTGCTCTACAGAAAAAATTCAGGTACAAGAATGGAAGTAGTTTGCCATGCCCAAAGTGAGCTCAGGAACAGAAGCAAGGAGAAAAGATGATTTCTGAGTCCCTTCCAGCCAACCTTATCTGTAGGGAGTGCCTGGCTGGTTATTTATCACCTTCTTTCAAAAGAAGATAATATATTTGGAATAGATAATGAACCAAGCTCTGCCAAGGTTCAGAAGGCATAGACATCATTCATGTGAGAGCATCTCTTTGGCTCAGGAGCTGCTTAGCCCAGCATAATAAAAACTAAGTATTGGAATGAACTTGGCATTGGATTCCAACTACATTCTTCACCAAGATGATCAGAAATGATCTTGCCATTAGCATTTCCAGCTACTACATTCCTTATGGCATCTCTGTGCCCCTAAGTCCAAGCAACGCTGGCCTTAGGACAGCTCCCTACTCCTTGAGACAAAGAACTGCAGTCCAAGAGTGACAGCTCCTCTTCCTCCAGGCAAGACCCTGCTCAGTTAAAATCAAGGATCCTCCTATCTCCAACATGGGGTAGGGTGGGGAAGGGGACAGAGGTGTTACTAAGTACATACAGTCACATAGGAATGGGGCTGGAAATTTCCCTGAAACAGCAGGATACAGCCCTTGGCAATGGCACATTTAATTATATAGAAAGCTTGCTCCAGGCCCAGAGTCAAATGGTATGAACTACTTAGCTGAAGTCAAGATGAGCTGACATGAACATGGAAAGGGGCATTCTCTAGGGCTTGTATGCCAGCAACAGATGGAAGATAGGAGAAGGGAGGAAGAATTCTGTGGAAACCCAAGAGAATGAACCAGAAGAATCTCAACTGTTCTTAGGAAGGGGTAGAGTTTACAGGCTTCCAAACCCTAGGGAGGCCACATAATATAGTGGAGAAAATCCTGGAGAGGGATTCTGTTTATAGTGTTTATTCCTCTTAATAGCTGTGTTATCTTGAAGTGGTCATTTCATCAGCAAACAGTCTGAGTGCGATGAAAAGTAATTCATAAAAATAATGATTTTCCTTTACTTAGGTGATGATGGGCAGCTCATATAACCTCTCTTGGCTTCAGTTTCCTCACTTATAAAGTAAAAGTCTGACCTAGATGGCCTCTGAGACCTCTTCCAGTTCTAAACCTATGACCTCTCTTGTTCTCATTTTCCTTATCTGTAAAGTAAGAATAGCATTACTCCTGCTACAATTTCACAGAGCTCAAATGAAAGTGCTCCATAAACTGTAGTTGCTATAGAATATTATTATAATCTGACCACTCCTTCTGTGTCTCCTTTGCTAGATCTTCAACCACATCATTCCCACTAACCATAGAGATCCCTCATAATACATAAGACCTATTTGGTCCTAACATTTATAACCCTTATTCATGCATCAGTAACTTAAACTCTCTGCTTAATTCACTAATACAATCAACCAAATCACAATAAACTGAGTAAATGCTGATTAATCTGAGTAAGGGGTATCAAAATGATCACCACACGTAAGATCTTTAAGGGGTATCAAAGTGATCACCACACGTAAATCTTTATTGTAGGCCTTTTTCCCTTCTCTCTGTGTGCTATTTCACTTGACGATCTCATCAGCTGCCATGGTTTCAATTATCATCTCTACATGGCTGGCTCACACATCGACTTGTCTAACCCTAACTTTTCTCTTGACCTCCAGGCTTACATCTCCAACTCAATGTCCCATGGACATCTTAAACTCATCAAGCACTTCCTTGCACTTAAATTCTATGCAAAGAAAGTGACTAAACCAGGAGTGGGGAACCTGCCGCCTCAAGGTCCCGTGTGACCCTCTAAGTCCTCAAGTGCAGCCCTGTGACTGAATCCAAACTTCACAGAACAAATCAACTTAATAAAAGTATTTGTTCTATAAAACTTGGATTCAGTCAAAGGACCACACCCAAGGACCAAGAAGGTCACATGTGGCCCTTGGACTAAACTATTCATATCTTTTGACTTAGAGATCCAAATGTGGGACATATACATATACCCAAGGAACTCAGCAATGGAATAAGGTCTGAACGACCTAACTTCCCTATTACTGTTCAAGGAACAACCCTCCTCCCAGTAACCCAAGCTCCCAATCCAAGGGTCTCTTCTCCCCACTCTCTGTCACCTTCCATTTCTATTCAGTAGTCATCTTGTCGTTTTTCGCTTCGTGTTATCTCTCATATATATGCCTCCTTCTCTCCTCTGACACTACAACCAGCCTGGTGCAAGCCTTCATCACTTCACAACTGGATTATGATAATAACCTGTTGGGTGCTCTCCCTCCCACAAGTCTCTCCCCATTCCAGTCCATCCTCCAATCAGGGCACAAATTGATTTTCCTAAAACATAAATCTGACCACATTACTTCCTTTATTCAATTATTTTGATAAGTCCTGTTATCTCCAGGTTAAAATATAAATTCTCTGATTGACATTTATAACCTGGCCCATTCCTACAATAACACAGGATCTGGTCTTCTTACACTTGACCCCTCTCACCTCTGTATACTCTGTTATTCAAATGATACTGGCTTTCTTGCTGTTCCTCTATCTCTCAGCACTGGCTGGATCTCCCATGGCTGAAATTCTCCCCTTCCGTAGTTCTTCCTCTTGGCTCCTCCTTGAAGTCTCAGACCGACCTTTGCAAGAAGCCTTTGGCAGTCTTCCTTAATCTTGGTGCCTTCCCATTGACATAAGTACATATACATACATATATGTATATATGTATATATATATATATATGTGTGTGTGTGTGTGTGTGTGTGTGTGTTTGTGAGTGTGTGTATATATAGAACAAATACAAAATATATATATATATATATATATATATAGTTTATGTAGAGTTGTGGTTTTCATGTTGCCTCCTCCATGGGACTGTGGGCTCCTTGAGGGCATATTTTTGCCTTGATAGCTCCCCAGCATTTAGTTCAGTGCCCAACACACAGTATCACTTAATAAATGCTAATAGAGGGGGGTGGAGGCAAGATGGCAGAGTAGAAAGACTCACATATGCTAGCTCCGAACCCACAGCCCATATATTTCCTGTAAGAACTCCCCACAAACTCTGGAGCACTTCAAGGTGCGCAGAAACACAGTGGAAAAGATTTCCCTTCCAGAGAGCCCTGGAGAGCCATCCCCAGGGGTCTGTCACTCTCCGGACAGCGGAGTCCACCCCTGTGCTGCCCTGGCCACGCGGCCCCAGAGGAGCAGATCCAAGCAGGCTTCAGGGACGGAATCTCCGGCGGCCGTGAAGGTCTCTCCACCCACAGACGCTACAGGTCAGTGAGAGACACGTTTAGGCTGGCTGAGAGGGGAGCGGGGTGTCTCCATGACTTGGGCCCCCTCAGGAGGCAGCAGCAGAGGCAGCCTGGGACTCCCAGAGCAGCAGGCAGAAGTTCAGGGCCATTACCGAAGGTCTCTGCATAAACCCCCTGAGGGAACTGAGCCTGGGAGATGGCCCTGCCCCCACCTGCCCCATTACTGAAGGTCTCTGCATAAAGCCCCTGAGGGAACTGAGCCTGGGAGGCAGCCCTGCCCCCACGCAAGCAACAGAACTTAAGCTCACATTGAATAGAAGCTGCACCTGCCACGGAAAGCCCATTTGAATCTCAGGCTCCAAGCACTAGCTGGGCGGATCTAGGCAGGGGTGGACAGGAATCTCAGAACTCAAGTAACTGGGAAAATGTCCAGAAAAGGGAAGAAAAATAATACTATAGAAAGCTACTTTGATGGGGTACAGATGTTACCACCTTTCAATTCTGATGACGAGGAAATATTCTTACCATCAGGGAAAGACGTGGAGGTCAGGGCCTCTGTATCCCAGACACCCCAGGTGGATGTCCAGTGGGCTCAGGCCATGGAAGAGCTCAAAAAGGATTTTGAAAAGCAAGTTAGACAGGTGGAGGAAAAACTGGGAAGAGAAATGAGAGAGAGATGCAAGAAAAGCATGAAAAACAGGTCAATACTTTGGTAAAGGAGACCCAAAAAAATGCTGGAGAAAATAACACCTTGAAAAATAGGCTCACTCAATTGGCAAAAGAGGTTCAAAAAGCCAATGAGGAGAAGAATGCTTTCAAAAACAGAATTAGCCAAATGCAAAAAGAGATTCAAAAGCTCACTGAAGATAATAGTTCTCTCAAGATTAGAATGGAACAGATGGAGTCTAATGACTTTCTGAGAAACCAAGAAATCACAAAACAAAACCAAAAGAATGGAAAAATGGAAAAGAATGTGAAATATCTCATGGGAAAAACAACTGACCTGGAAAATACATCCAGGAGAGACAATTTAAAAATTATGGGACTACCTGAAAGTCATGATCAAAAAAAGAGCCTAGATATCATCTTCCATGAAATTATCGAGGAAAACTGCCCTGAGATTCTAGAACCAGAGGGCAAAATAAGTATTGAAAGAATCCATCAATCACCACCTGAAAGACATCCAAAAAGAGAAACTCCTAGGAACATTGTGGCCAAATTCCAGAATTCCCAGGTCAAGGAGAAAATCTTGCAAGCAGCTAGAAAGAAACAATTCCAGTACTATGGAAATAAAATCAGGATAACTCAAGATCTAGCAGCTTCTACATTAAGGGATTGAAGGGTGTGGAGTAGGATATTCCAGAAGTCAAAGGAACTAGGACTCAAACCAAGAATCACCTACCCAGCAAAACTGAGTATAATACTTCAGGGGAAAATATGGTCTTTCAACGAAACACAGGACTTTCAAGCATTCTTGATGAAAAGACCAGAGCTGATAAGAAAATTTGACTTTCAAACACAAGAATGAGAAGAAGCATGAAAAAGTAAACAGCAAAGAGAAGTCATAAGGGACTTACCAAAGTGAACTGTTTACATTCCTACATGGAAAGACAATATTTGTAACTCTTAAAACTTTTCAGTATCTGGGTAGTGGGTGGGACCACACACACACATACACACACACGTACATGCATGCAGGCACACACAGAGACAGAGAGCACAGAGTGAATTGAATAGGATGGGACCATATCTTAAATTAAGATAATTAAGAAATTAAGGTAAATGGTGACAGAGAAATGTAGTGGGAGGAAAGAGGGTGAAATGGAATGGGGTAAATTATCTCTCATTCAAGAGGCAAGCAGGAGACTTTTTAGTGGAGGGAAAAAGAGGAGAGCTGAGAGAAAAACATGAAGTTTACCCTCATCACAGTCGACTAAAGGAAGGAATAAAATGCACACTCATTTTGGTATGAAAACCTATCTTACAATACAGGAAAGAGGGGGAGAAGGAGATAAGCAAGGGGGGGGGATGATGGAACGGAGGGCAATGGGAGAAGGGAGCAATTTGAAGTCAATACTCGGGGAGGGACAGGATCAAAAGACAGAATAGAAACAATGGGGGGCAGGATAGGATGGAGGGAAATACAGTTAGTCTTACACAACACGACTATTACTGAAGTCATTTGCAAAACTACACAGATATGGCCTGTATTGAATTGCCTGCCTTCCCAAAGGGAATGGGTGGGGAGGGAGGGATGGGGAGGATTTGGAACTCAAAGTTTTAGGAACAACTGTTTAGTATTGTTGTTGCTACTAGGAAATAAGAAATACAGTTAATGGGGAATAGAAAGTCATCTGGCCCTACAGGACAAAAGAGAAGATGGGGACAAGAAAAGGGAGGGATGATAGAAGAGAGGGCAGATTGGTGATAGGGAAAATTAGATTGCTTGGTGTATTGGGGTGGGGGGAGGGGATAAAAGGGGAGAAAATTTGGAATCCAAAATTTTGTGAAAATGAATGTAAAAAGTTAAATAAATAAATTTTTATTAAAAAAAGAAAGGAATGTTGAAAATTAAAAATAAATAAATAAATTTGTAGGGAAAAAAATGCTAATTGACTTAGCTTGAGTAGAAGTATCAGCTGTGATCAGTGAAAGAATTGAGTTCTGATTCTGACTGCTTATATTGGTGCCTCCACCATCCAAAGAGCCCAAATTGCTAAAAGAAATATCTATTCCCCTCGTGTCTCAGCCATTCTCCCAAAATCTCTGAATGCGAAACAGCCCAATTACATCACAAGGAGGAGAAACTTGACATGATCTGATTAGTCAAGCAACAGGTACCAAGACCAAAAAAAAAAAGAAAAAGAGCCTAATTAGCAATGGGAATCTGGGAGAAGTTAGAGTAAGGTAAGGTAGGTAAAAGGATAAAATGACAAACTTGGTTAAGGATGAAATCATTGCATTCAATATCTCTGATAAGGTTTGCTATCCAAGGTTGGTAAGGAATTTACATTCATCCAAAAGACCAAGAACCTTTTCCCTATAGACATGTAGTTGAAGAATTTGAACAGTTCTCAAACAATTGCAACCTATTACCAATTATAATATTTCAAATAATTATTAGAAATGATACTTCAAACAGCTCTTCATTTTCAATTCACACCCAGAAAATTGGCAAAAAAAAATCACCAGAAAACAAAGCCAATTCAAATTAGAGGGAATGCGAGAATATAGGCACACCAATAGAGATATCGATTGTGGCCAGAATGTGGGTTGATTCAGCCATTCTGGAAAGCAGTTTGGAATTATACAAAGAAAGTGACTAAACTATTCATACCTTTTGACTTAGTGATCCAGCTCTAGGAAATACCCAGAGGAAGTCAACCCAAGGAAGTAAACAATGGAATAAGGTCTGATAAATGACAAAATATTCAGAATGATACTTTTTGTATTTAAAAACTGAAAACTAAGTGTATGTCCATTGACTGAGTTATAACTAAACAAATTGTGGAGTGTGGATGCAAGAGAGTTACATTGTCACTGTGAATATTACAGATTCACAATGAAATATAACAAATACAAAGAACTCAGAGAATCTTGAGAAGATGTACCTGTGCAGAATGAAGGCAGAAAAAAAATTAATCATTACATCAAGGTAAAAAAAAGAATAAAATGAAGTTGAAAACTGCATCATTGAACAGTCAGTCTTGGTCTTGGAGATGAAACAAGGAAAGAAGGTACCTTTTTCCTTTTACTAGAGAAGTAAGAAGACATGGCTGCACACTGTCACCTATACTATCAGATATGACAGATATCTTAGTTGGTTTTGCTTATTTGATTTTTTCTTTGTCATAAGGGAAGCCTTATATACTGTGATATAAAAATGAAAAACATAAATAAAACTTTTTAAAAAACAAAAGTATTTAGCACAGCCTGGCACATTAATTCATGTTCATTGATTGATTAAAATGATGGAATGCTCCTATTAAATTTTTTTAATTAATAAGTGTTTACTATGTACAAGGTTTTGTTCAATGAACTGGGAATAAGAAGATACATTTAATTGCCAATGAATGATAAGGACCAATTGCTGGCAATCCTATAGCGACCCTCTGCCCCTACCCCAAGTCAAGTGCTCCAGCCAATACCAGAGGGTGCTAGGGTATGCCATGCTTTCTATGGCTTTCAATGAGCTAACTTTCTCTAGTCCCAGCCCTCCTGTGGGTGACAACCATCTTCACTGTTCTTAGTCTAAAGGTATGATGCAGTTGAATTTATCCAACCAAACTGTGGCTCATGGTTCCCCATGTGACATGATTTCTAATCACCTCAAGAATCTACCCTCTTCTTAAAGCTTATCAGAGCCTTTCTGAAGTATGGGTCCAAGAACCCAACACCAAACTCCAGATGTAATCTGAGCAAGGCCAAGGACAAGGAGGTGTCACCTCTCTCCCGATCTCTAGATTTCAGTTTATGTAGCCAAATTTTACGTAGATCTCATTTCAATTTGACTTTTCAGCTTGTTACAACTCCAAATTCTCATGAATTGCTTCCTAGCTAGGTCTTCCCAATCGGGTAGTTCATATATTTGATTTTCTACCCTTGGTGCAAGATTTTACATTCATCCTTTTTACATTCAACTCATCTTGTTAACTTCTATCTATGATTCTAATCTGCCATGACTTTTTTGAAGACTGATTCTGTACTGGGAAACATTAGCTATTTTTTCACCTTTTCATCATCCCCAGAAGGGGATTTGTCCTAATTCACCCCTTGACATCTCACAAAATTCCTCCCACACTCTGGAAAGAGATAGTAGGTACCCCAGGGCACACCCTCTCTCCTCCAGCAACACTCTTGCCACAGTCTATATTCAGACAGATTCAGAGAAGCTCCGGTTTCTAAGAACTCTACACCCCAGATATGGAATGAGTGCTCTTTCAAATCTAGGACTTGCTGTACCCTGATAGGAACTGAAAACATTCAGTAGGAAACTGAAAATATTTAATTTGGAAATTTCATCCCTGACCCCAGGCTCACCACAGACCCTGAAGGTGTTTAGGAAAAAGAAAGTTGGATTGTCTCTCTCTGGATGACATCATTGGGAATGACTCATTCCCTTGCTCATTCACTCATCCCTGGCCCTACCAGGTCCAACTTATGCTGTTCAGAGGGGAGCAGCTGTTCTCAATGTGTGCAGAGTTATTGACAGCTTCACATGCGTCAGAAATCAAATATCATTCCCAAAATTCACCCAAGCCCTTGTGGTACAGGTGTAATTCTGGCTGCCAAAGGCTAATATCTCTATTTGCACTTACAAACATTCCTTCTCTCCAAAAAAAAAAAAAAAAAAAAAAAGGTTATGTCTGTCTCCTTCTCCCTCTCTCAATGAAATGGACTTGATATCCCCAAATATTTCCTATGATTCCACTTCCTAGATGCATGACCCTAGGCAAGTCACTTAGCCTCTCTTTGCCTCAATTTCCCTCAAATGTAAAACAAAAATATAACAGCACCTACTTCCCAATATTCTTAGGAGGCTCAAATGAGATAACATTTGTAAAGCACTGAGCTCAATGCGTGGCACATAGTAAGTAGGTAGTTAATAAATACATATTTCCTTCCTTCCTTTCCTTCTTCCTCCCTTCTTTCCTTCCTTCTTTCCTCTCTTCCTCCCTCCTTCTTTTTTCTTTCCTTCTCTATTTCCTGTCTTCCTTTCTCCCTCCCTTCCTTCCTTTTTCCTTCCTTTCTTCCTTCTTGCTATAAGGATCCTTGCCTGCAATGTTAATGGCAACCACTGGATTAATATTTCATCTAAAAAGAAATTTAGATGACATCTAGTACAATGCCAAAATTCTTCTGAAGAAACTGAGACCCAGAGACTTGAAGTGATTTACTCCAGGTCACTATAAATATTAGGTGGTGGATATTAGACTAGAAACCACAGAATCATAGGATATTTGAGTTGAAAGTAACTTTGAGAGAATCTAGTTCAACCCATTGATTTTACAGATGAAGAAATTGGCAGAAGAAGAAAAAAGGTCCCAGAGTCATCCAACAAGTAACTGTCTGAATCAAGTTTTGAGCCCAGGTTGCCAGCCTCTGAATCTGGTGCTATTCTATACCATATATCCTATTACAAGACTACACATCTGAGTTCAGGGACACACATAGCAAAGGGGTGACTACTCCTCAGGAGAAGAAGAAAACCACTCCAGTATTTTTTTTCCTAAGAAGATGCTGTATTTAATTCTTTCTCTCCCCAACCTACTCTTTCTCTGTGGAACAGAGGTTTAGGAAGCCTCTCCTCCTTAAGGTAGTTGCTATAGAGGTAACAGTACTGAAGCCAAACACAAGGCACTTCAACATAAGTCTAAGTTCCTGAACCAAGTCAGAACTAGCCACAAATTGATGACCAAGAAACATTGATTTGTGGATAGTTTTGAGTTCGTGACAGGAGAGAGATGACCTTTGGATGGCATTGTGCCCTAGGAATCAGGAGATGCCAACCCAGGGAGGTTGACACAGACACTGTACCATCCCTGAGATTATGTGCTCTTTGGTCCAGGCCATAAGATTTTAGAGCTCGAAAGACCGTAGAGGTCATCTGGTCCTACCTCCTCATTTTGCAGATGAGGAAACTGAGGCACAGAGAAGTTGAACGACTTGACCAAAGTCACACAAGAAGCAACAGAGCTTAGATTTCAAGCCCAGGTCTCACAATTCCAAATGCAGTATTCTTTTCACTCTATCAGGCTGACGCCTCCAGATTAGTGAGTACCATGACTTCATAGACTCATAGAACCTAAGAACTGGAAGGCCTGTCAGAGGTCAATTCCCTCATTTTGCAGAGAGGGGACCTGAGGACCATTCAAGGGAAATTAATTACCCGAGGTCACAGAAAACTGGTGCTCATGCCAGAATTAGAAACCAATTAAAGGCACTCCCCAGATGTGTTGTTTTTTCTTACTGCCTCATCCCTCATCCATTGTTCCCATTCACTTCACCTCCATATCTTCACCGTTTCCACCAACAATCACCTGCCAGTCTTACCTTTGCTATGATACGGCATAAAGGGGCACCCTCCTGGGTCAGGCTGAACAGGTTCCCTGTGGTAGACTCTGCAGTGTAAAGATTATCTGAAGCATCGATTTTTCTCACCAGCACCTGAGCACCAAGAGCAGAAAAGAGAACATGCCGATTATTCATTTCCTGAGAAAGCAATGTAACCCAATTTAGACCTCAGTTCCCTTTCTCAAACTCACAGATATTGTCCTAGAAAAGGTAGAGGACCACAGGGCATTGACTTGAATGCATGCATGAGAGATACTCTAAGTTTCTGGTTTCAGTGGACTTAAGAGGGATTTACTGCTAGGGATCATGAAAAACATTAAAAAAAACTGGTTTTGATGAAGTTTTCTTTTTCTTCTAATTTCTTGTTACAAAGAAGTACTCCACGGGGAGACAAAGAGAAGAATACATTTAGAAATGAAGGTAATATAAAATAAAATATCAACAAATTTTCATATTACAAATAGAAAAGAAAAAAATTCCAGATAGTAAAGAAAATAATTGAGACGATTAATAGCTATAATAAAATAGAAAGATACAAAATAATTCCACAAAAATTATCACTGCTTCTATATAACAACAATAAAAACCTAAAAGAAAATAATAGGAAGAGAAATATCATTTTAAATAATCACAAAAATTACATATGTGAGAGTCAACTTATCTAGATAGACTCATGGCATATAAATACAAATATAAAATACTGTATAATAATAAAAGAAAACAACCAAAAGGGTATCAATTGTTCATGGTTGGGTCATGCCAAAATAATAAAAAGTATGATAATAACTAAATTCACTCACAGATTTAGCATCATACCAAATAGCTATGGGATTATTTTAAAAAATTAGACAAAGTAAGAAAACATAGAAATGTTTTGGTAGAAATAATTTTTAAAATGGAATGAAAGGAGAACACTCAAACTATATCTAGAGTTCAAAGTATACTACAAAGTAATTTTTTAAATGAATAAATCAGTGGAATAGACTAAAAAGCAAGAATCACAAACAATTGTCATTGACACACCCACAGAAACATTTGACCTCTATGAGTCCCAATGGGAACATCATGTCATGCACTAGCATGAGGGGGTATGGATATATCTGAACAAACCATCAAGTGGCTTTCTAAGTTTGAGCTGCACCTGTTCACTCAATTGGGAATGTGCAAACCCACTTGGCTTTCCATCCAGCCTCTACGAGCTCACTACCAGGTGGCCATACTCACACCCACCTCAGCCTTCCTCAGCTCCATGTTATAAGACTAAAAGTATACAACCCTTCCAGAAATAAATCAAGTTTCTTCCAGCTCATGCCCTCAGTCTCTTTTATCTCATCATCACCACCCCAAAGAAATCACTCACCTAGCATTTAGACTAAACTCTACAGAGCATCAGACAAGTCTTAGTATAGTTTTAAACATTAATAGATCAAGTTTAATCTTTGATAACTTTAAGATGCACTAAGATATTTTGGACACACTGTATATGTTGCTTTGGAAATGAAAGTAAAATATAAAAGCCTAAATATCTGAATGGCAGGAGTGATGCCAATAGCCTCTAGTCAAGAAAGAGTTATCTCCCACAGCCCTTTGCTACATCATGCGTCTTTGAACTATCAGGGAAGAGAGAAAAAGGCATACCTAAATGCCCATTGCTGAGGGGCACTATCTCATCCTCAGAAGGAAGGGAAAATTGTTTCCACAATCCTTCCTTCAAAAGGAACTGAACGTACCTCCTATCCAAATGCTAATTTCACTGCCCCTTTCCTCAAGTTTCTGGAGTCTAATGCTGTGAAGGCTACACCAAGAACATATACAACTGAGGGAAAGATTTTCTGTTCAATAAAAGTGCGGGGAATATTAGAAGTCAGTGTGGCAGAAAATAGGTTTCAACCAGCATCCAACACCACATATGTAATAATCAATATGAGACCTGTCTGTCTGTGTTCGTCCTTCGTTTTCGAAGACCATGACATCAGAGAATGACTTGCACTTGACTTTGTTTTGAGTGAAGGAGGGCTGTGAAAAGTCTCTATATTATAAAAGGCAACATGATAAACAAATTAAAGAGGAATAGAAGGAAATACTTTTATGGATAGGAGATATTTTTTAACCAAAGGATAAGAGATGGCCAGCATGTGCACAATAACGAGATCACTGGGTCAGAGGACATGGATAGTCTAGTCACCTTGTTTGCGTAATTCCAAATTGCATAATTCCAGAAAGATCAGACCATTTCAGAGCTCCTCCCACAGTGCCTTAGCCTGTCTTCCCACAGACCCTCCAAGATTGAGTACTTGAATTTTTGTACTTTCTTTGTCAATTTATCTGGTTTGAAGTGAAAGTTAAGAGTTCTTTTAAGCTGCATTTCTATTACTAGTAGTTATTGGAAGCATGTTTTCAAATGGTTATTTATAGTTTTATTTATATATAGTTTCAAATGGTTATTTGTAGTATAGCAATTCTTTCAAAAGTTATTTGGTTATATCCTTTGATTCCTTATGTATTGTAGAATGGATCATGACATTATATTTCTTTCTAATCCCTCCATATGTTGAATACATGTTACCAGTAATAATTGATGCCATTTTCTCCTGTTCTACTATTTCCTTTCTAATTCTATCAACTGGAAAGAGTCCTGATCCTGGAGTCAAAGGATCTGAGTTCAAATCACCATCTGACACTACTATGTAAACTTGTTCAAGTCATTCAGCCTTGAGGAGAAAGAGGAAGAGGAGGAGCAGGAGGAGGAGAAGGAAGGGAAAGAGAGAGAGAGAGAGAGAGAGAGAGAGAGAGAGAGAGAGAGAGAGAGAGAGAAAGAAAGAGAGAGAGAGAGAGAAAGAGAGAGAGAGAGTTCTACGGTTCTGGATTCTGCAAAAAGCAGAATTAATAAAGCGGGTCTGTCATTACAAATCTTTGTAATGTACTCAATTCTTAGAATCCATTTTCATTATTACCACAAGCAACCATACATACCATATTAACCCTTTTGCATTAAAATGTAGGCTTTGTCTGTAATTGTCCTGAGCCCAAATGAGAATTATCTGATATCCTTGATCCCTGTTTGCACTTATTTCAAATTACTGTCACCTTAAACAATCCAGCCCCAATGTCTTTTTCAAACATCCAGTCATATTAAGATATTTATAGGAGAGATGATGATTTCATGTTAATATCTTTTTATGCAGACTGTAATTACACACTAGAGAGGAATGATGATTACAGTTACTAGTAAGGACCTTATATATTGAAGGTCCTCTTCTCAAACACACACTTGGGAAGGCTCAGGCAGTTTAGTTTTCCCATTTCCTCAGCCCCAGTAGTAAAATTATTGAAGTAACTTAATCCTTTGATAGAGAAAACTTCTAAAAACCAGCTGGTCCATTCTCCAGCCTTTAGGCAGGAAGACATCTGAACTTGAAAAAACTCCCATCCCCAATCTCTTTCAGGAAGGAATGCCCTTAAAGTCATCAAGTTCTTCAATGCTAGCTTAAATCTCTTTAACTGTGGTATTTAGAATATTTTTAAAAGTAGAATATTAAAGTCTCAAATGTATAAGTAAAATAAAATTAAGGGATTTTAATCCTGTAACTGAAATACATAGGCTTCTAAGTTAAGCCAGTAGCTAGCTACTGAAGACAAGACTGATTACCTGCCAATAGACTCAAATATATTAAAGTATTTGACCATGTTCCAGATACACATTTCTCCCATTTTAATAATTTTTGAGTTATTTGAATCTATGCAGTTTGTCATACCTTTGTCTCATCCTGGAATTCCTGAAGCTATATTACCAATTCTTTATGATATCATACCCCAAATGTATCTTCGGTTTGTTTTCCTTTTGTCTGTGATTTCAAGCTGGATTTAACAAATTCCAGAGAGTCTGTGATTTGGGGAAATTGGGGAGGGGGGAGGAAATTTTCTCTAATTGAATTTAGTATTTCTTTCAATTATTTAAAGACATGATTATGAGGAGGGGCCCACAGGCATCACCAGATTATCAAAGGGGTTCAGGATACAAAAAAAATTAAGAACTCCTGTGTAAAACAGATAATCCATTCTTGAGCTGCAAATATAATTCAAGGCATATAACTACATGTAACTGTCTATAATTCTCTGGAAGCTTCTTGCAAAGACACAACAAACCCTCCAATTTCCTTTGTTATTAGGATCCTAAGCTGGTGGAGGAGAATCCATTCTAGTCAACCTAGATTCACCCCTCCTTATGCAACCAGCTGCCCCACCCTTCCAACCTCCCATATTTGAGGGATTGCCATATTGGTACCAGACTTGGTGAAGACTGTCCTACTACAGCTCAGAAGACTTCAATAATCACCAGCCTCAGTTTCCCCAAAATCAGGTACAGGCTGTGCCACCAAACTTGGCTCCTATTCACTTATTAACCCCAAGTTTTTCAAACTGTGGTGCATGAGATTGGGAGTTGGGGGAAGTGGAAAGTATAGATAAGGCAGTGGGGAAAAAATCACTAGATATTTTAAATAATAACTTTCTTGTAACTGCATCATCCACTTTTTGAACTAAAACAACGTTCAAACATTTTCAGCTAAAACAACGTTCACATCTGTATGTGTTCTAGCACTTAAATTATAAGTACAAAAATTTTAAAGATTTTTTATGAACAAATTGAGATCTGTGTGTTGCACTATTCTATTATATTTTAAGACTTATCTGTATGAGTCAGAATATGCTCAAGATACAGATGTGTCAAACAAGTTGCTTGCTACCTTTAACTGTGATTTGTATCAAATCAAACTTAATATTTATATGGAAGTGAAAAGTACCACAATATTTGTTATATTTCTCAACCACATTCCTTTTAGTAAATATTGGTTTAGTAAATTTGGGTTTTCCCAAAACTGCAATTTTTTTTAAAAATTGAAATAACTCACAAAAAGTTAAAATAATCTTTTGAAATATGCAGCCATTATATACCAATCACCTTAAATTTTGTCTCTTTATAAAGTGAAATGATTCATTCCTTTATGATGAGTAAAAGAAAATTCAAAGAGAAAAATCCACTAGAATAACCAAAATTAACACAATCTAGGACAATAGAGACAGTTTAAGTAATGGTAATACGGAAACACAAAATAAAAAGCCCAAATCTAAAAATAAAATCTGCTATGTTTATCTTTGGAATTCACAAATACATTACTGATGGAGAGGAAAGACCACTTTATTTTTGCTCTTAAAGGTAGCTTGAAAACACAGTAGACAGAACATTGGTCTGGTAGATTCAGGAAGATCTGAGTTAAAATCTGACCCCAGATATTTACACTTGTGAGACACTGGGCTACTCACTTAACCTCAATCTTCTCAGGTTCCTCAAGTGTAAAGTGGGAATAATAATGGCACCCACATTGCGAGATTGTTCTGAGAATCAAATGATGTCATATAAAAAAAATACCTCATCATAACTAGAATTTCTTCTCCTGTCTCTTCTTTTTGAGTTTTATTGGTACTATATAGAAATGATGATGATTTCTGTGGATTTATTTTATATACTGGAAGTTTGCTGAAGTTATTGTTTGCAATAATTTCTTAGTCAATTCATTAAGCATTCTTTGTATCGTCTGCTAAAGGATTAATTTTGTCTCTGCTTCACTTACGTTTATTTCTTCAATTTATTTCTTTTTGTCTTATTGCTCATATAGTTCAACTATTTTAGTACTATGTCAGATAGAAGAGGTGACAATGAATAGCCTTGTTTAATCATTGATTTTATAGGGAAGGATTCTCATTTATCTCCATTATATTTAATGGTAGCTCTTGGTTTTAGATATACATGGCAAAAAAATGTAGATAGTCAAGAAAACAAATTCTTCCATTTGCTATATAACACAAATGTATTTGCATATATGTATCATGCATATATATATAGTATATATATTTAGTTTGTATACATGTGTGTGCTATTCATATTTGATTCATAAAAATAAAATAACTGTATTTATAAAAAAGGTAGAACCAGAAGAATGTTTTAAAAAGCAGAATTAGCCAAATGGAAAAGGAGGTTCAAAAGCTCACTGAAGAAAATAATTCTTTAAAAATGAGAATGGAGCAGATGGAAGCTAATGACTTTATGAGAAACCAAAATATTACAAAACAAAACCAAAAGAATGAAAAATAGAAGATAATGTGAAATATCTCATTGGAAAAATAACTGACCTGGAAAATAAAACCAGGAGAGACAATTTCAAAATTATGGGACTACCTGAAAGCCATGATCAAAAAAAGAGCCTAGATATCATCTTTTATGAAATTATCAAGGAAAACTGCCCTGAAATTCTAGAACCAGAGGGCAAAATAAATATTGACACAATCCATTAATCACCTCGTGAAAGAGATTCAGAAAGAGAAACTCCTATGAATATTGTAGCCAAATTCCAGAGTTCTCAGGTCAAGAGGAAAATGTTGCAAGTAACTAGAAAGAAACAATTTGAGTATTGTGGAAATGCAATCAGGATAACACAAGATCTAGCAGCATCTATATTAAGAGATTGAAGAACTTGGAATATGATATTCCAGAAGTCAAAGGAACTAGGATTAAAACCAAGAATCACCTGCTCAACAAAACTGAGTATAATACTTCAGGGGGGAAAGTGGTCATTCAATGAAATAGGGGACTTTCAAGCATTTCTGATGAAAAGACAAGAACTGAATAGAAAATTTGACTTTCAAACACAAGAATCAAGAGAAGCATGAAAAGGTAAACAGGAAAGAGAACTCATAAGGGACTTTCTAAAGTTGAACCATTTACATTCCTAAATGGAAAGATAATATTTGTAACTCTTGAGACTTTTCTCAGTATTTTTGTGATGGGAGAGATCACACACACACACACACACACACACACACACACACACACATATAGACAGAGAGCACAGGGTGAGTTGAATAGGAAGGGATGATATCTGAAAAAATAGAATTAAGGGGTGAGAGAGGAATATATTGGGAGGAGAAAGGGAGAAATGAAATGGAGCAAATTATCTCTCATAAAAGAGGCAAGAAAAAGCTTTTTCAATGGAGGAGAGAAGGGACGAGTTGACAGGGAAAAAGTGAAGCTTACTTTCATCACATTTGGCTTAGGCGGGGAAAAAACATGCTTACTCAATTTAGTATGAAAATCTATCTTACACTACAGGAAAGTAGGGGAGAAGGGGACAAGTGAGGGGGATTATAGAAGGGAGGGCAAATGGGAGGAGGGAGTAATTAGAAGTAAATATTTTTGGGGAGAGACAAGGTCAAAAGAAAGAATAGAAAAAATGAGGGGCAGGATAGGATGGAGGGAAATATAGTTAGTCTTACACAACAAGACTATTATGGAAGTCTTTTGCAAAATTACACATATATAGCCTATATTGAATTGCTTTTTTCTCAGTATGGATAGGTGGGGAGAGAGGAAGGGAGAGAAGTTGGAACTCATAGTTTTAGGAACGAATGTTGAGAATTGTTTTTGCATACAACTGAGAAATAAGAAATACAGGTCATGGGGTGTAGAAATCTATCTTGCCCTACAAGAAAAGAGAGAAGATGTGGATAAGGGAAGGGAGGGCATATTGAGGGAAGGTGTAATCAGAATGCAAGGCATTATGGGATGGGGAGAAGAAAGATGGGGAGAAATTTTGAACTCAAAATTTTGTGGAAATGAATGTTAAAAACTAAAAATAAATAAATAAACATTAAAAAAAGAAAAAGGTAGAACCACAGATAATAAATTTACAAAAATACTATTTTGCTTCCTAATTTTAAAAATACCTGCCCTGCAAATGAAATAGTAGAAAGTAAAGATCTGCTTATTAAGCATAATCTGTCTTACAAAAGCAATTTTCCTATTATTTTAAAGAACTAAATCTTTCTAAATATAAATGACTAAGGAATCCATTTTCCACAAACTGATGTGATACATTTGATCTTATTCTTCTGAACAATAAAAATTATTTTGTCTTATGACAATACCTGAAAATAAATCTTTAAACATGAAAAAATCTTATTATTTTTGGCGATAGGTGAATGAAATGTTCTCTAGTTTTGAACAAAATGATACAAATTATACTACCATTCCTAATATCATGTTAGAGTGAAATGAGATTTTTCTGGTATAGCTATTATAAAGCAACAGTTTCCATTAGTGTAAAAATAATTTAATAGCAATATCAGTGACACAATGTTTTGAGAAACTTTGCTTAGAAAACAGCCCCCTAATTATTATTATTAATAATAACTTATGGTTCTTTTCATATTGTGGTATGAAAGTTTTAAAGGATCTTATATATGTGGCATGTTACATTATTTTATTACATGTTTAAGATTTGTTGAGAAATTACTTAAAATGATTAATTTTATTTGAATAAAAACAAGCTGAGAAAAGTATTTTCATAAACTTATGAAAAAAAAGTGATGGGCATGACAATTTCTTTGACAAAAGAGGATCATCACTATGTAAAATTTACAAAAAAAACCCTAAAGCTAAAAGCTATCTTAACTTATTTCATCCTGGTTTATGATCTTATAAGTCATCTAAACCTTTTCTCTCCTAAGAGAGTAACAATATCTCAGTGGTTAAAGCAGACAGTTTTTTCCTTCTTCACTCCTCTGCAACATTTGACACTATTAATCATCCCTTTTCCCTCTCTCTCTCTCTCTCTCTCTCTCTCTCTCTCTCCTCTCTCTCTCTCTCTCTCTCTCTCTCTCATTCTCTCTCTCTCTCTCTCTCTCTCTCTCTCTCTCTCTCTCTCTTTCTCTCTCTCCCCCCTCCCTCTCTCTGACTCACCCTTCCTCTGTTCCTCTCTCAGTCTCTCTCCCTCTTTTCTCTCTCCCTCTCTGTCTCTGTTTTTTCTCTCTCCCTTTCTCTTTTCTCTCCTCTCTGTCTTTCTCTCTCTCTTCTTTCTCTCCCTCTCTCATTTCTGTCTCTCCTCTTTCTCTGTGTGTGTCTCTGTCTCCCTCCCTCTCTCTCCTCTCTCTGTCTCTTTCTCTCTTTTTTCTCCATTTCTTTTCCTTCTGTCTCTCTGTGTCTCTGTATCTCTGTCTAGAGTCTCTCTCACCTATTTCATCTCCCATGGTATCAATATCATCTCTATATAGATGACTGCAAAATCTATATATCCAGTCCTAATCCCTCTCTTGAGTTCCAGTCCTATATTACTCCCTTTTTTTGACATTTCCAATAGCTATCTTCTAAGTATCTCAAAATCAGCATGTCCAAAACATTATCTTCCTCTATTATCTTCCTTCCTCCCAACCCACCTCTCCTCAAAATTTCCTATTTCTATTGAAGGCATAGGAAAATGTGAATAGGACTTTTAGTCTTTTTTAAATCTTGAATAAAGTTCTGTCTTGTCCATTCAGTATGGGTATTCTTATCACCTAGCTCCTTCTATCCTTTCTTCTCAATCATGGAATTTAGAGCAAGAAGAGAATTCAAAAGTCACTTGGTCTATAGGCCTCATTTTACAGTGAAGGAAACTGAGAATCCTAGAGGGGTAGGACTTTCCCAAGGTCACACAAGTAATATATTTTACTTTAGTTATTCCAACTAAGGTCCTCCAACTTCAAAGACATCATTTTTTCCACTATAGCTTGATTTTTCTAGACCAACCTTCAACTCAATTATATCCTTGCAAATTGTGTGGGAAATTTGATTCATTAAGCACGTATTTATCTATTTAACAGGCCAGATGTTAAATGAACCTTCAAGAAGCTTACATGATACCCAGGGAAAACAGTATATGTATACAAAGAACAAATATTAACTGAATAAAAAGTAGATACAAAGTAATTGGAACAAAATTGCTAATCACCGGGAAGATTATAAAGGCTTCCTGCAGGAGGTAGCCTTAAATTGAACCTTGAATGCAACCAAGAAGGAATTCCCAGAGATGGAAGAGAGAAAATAAAGAATTCCAGAAATAACAGCCATCCTTAGGAAAGCGTGGAGGCTGGAGATGGAATATCATTCATGGGAAATGGCAGGTGGGTCAGTTTAGCTGAAATAAGGGATGCATGAGAGAGACTAATGGGAAATCAGTCGAGAGAGAGAGAAGCAAATGACCAGGATATATTTTTCTTATCCTTCTTTCACTAACTGTTTACTTTTCTGTAAAATGAAAGGGTTGGAACAAAATGGTTTCTAAAAGCACTTCCAGCTCCACTTGCCTTTCAACTCTCGCATTGCTTACAGCATCTGGAGCTGAGCCAGTAATATGAGGATCATTCAATAAATCTCTGATTGATTGATTGATGAACTCAGTCTCAGAGGCTAGTCAGGGACTGATGACTAACAATGTTGTACTTTGGCAGTTTTGTGGTGGGTGACTCAGCTTGGGCACCCCTAGCACCTAAGTGCGGGGAGCGTGGTCAGGGTAGTACTGGCTCTCTAGAAGAATGAGCTTCAGAGACCTCACTCACTCATCAAACCCCCATACATCCCTCTCTCCCTTCGCAGGGAATCTGGTTACAAAATCAAACTTACTAACAAGGAGAGTGGCAAAACTGGAATATATCATTAGGAAAGGTCAAAAGCTGGGATGGTTGCTTTTCAAAAGAAAAAGCTAGGCTCTAGCTTTATGACCTCGGAGTCCTTCAGGTTCTAAAAATTCTCCTTCTCCAGTTATTCCCCATCTGAGATGTAGAATTCAATTTAACAGATTATTACAAGGTGCCTGTTATATACAAATTACTCTGATATTTAAAATCCTTCACAGTCTGACTTTAACATATCTTTCCAAATAGGCTCCCCATCACTTTCATCATGGTTTCTCCATTTGGCCAATCTGGTCTCTTCTCTATACACAATATTTTATGTCCCACCTCCATGACTTTAGGCTGATCATCACCCCACCCCACCCCCAGAGGAATGCACATTCTCTTTCCTCACTTCCACCTCTTAGAATTCCTCTCTCCAAGACTCAACTTATGGCACTTCCTACAGAAGACCTTTTCTCAATCTCCCTAGTTGCTACCTTCCTCTCAAAATTACTTTGTATAAATGTAATATTTGTTTGTCTATGTTTAGGTTATTTTCCTCACTGGACAATTCCATGGAACATGATGGAGTTGAGCCTGCACCCTGACCACTTTCCCAAGAGTCTTGTGCCTTGATCTCTTACTAAAGAGTATGCACAATCAAAGTCTCCTGGTTGCTCATTTAGCCCCACTAATTGAGGGGAGGGGGGTACCCAAGAGGATTACTCCATTCAATAGAATTTAAGATGAAGGACTCTCTGTGCTTCTTTCTCTCATTTCCTAGTCTTTCTATCTCTTTCCTCTTTTTTTTCCTTTCTTCTCTTCTACTCTCTTCCATCTTTTCCTTTCTCCTCTCCTTTCCTCCTCTCTTTTCCTTTTTCACTCCCTTTCCTCTTCTATCTCCCCCTCTTTCCCCTTCTCCTTTCCTCTCCAATCTTCCTCTTTTCTCTTCTTTTTTCTGTCCAGTGAAAGCAGTGACCATGGCTATCAGAGGTGTCCCATTAGTGGGACCATAGTATTATAATTGTTTTCTATGTCTTCTCTCTCTTACTAGACTAGAAGCTCTTTTATGACAAGGACTGCCTTATATCATCTCCCTCTGCTTCATCTTTGTCTTTTTCTCCACCTCCAGAATCCAGTAGAAGTCCTTGTGGTTCAAAGCAGTTGAGGAAACATTTGTTTGTTAATGAATGAACTAATGAATATTTATTCAGCACGTATTATGTATCACCCATAGTGCCAGATGCTAGAGCTACAAAGCACAGCAAGGATCGGATAGGAATCCACTCCATGAAATACATGTGGGGATGGGCCTGAAGGGCCAGCTTCTTCCTCTGATTTTTATTTCAATGGAGAGGAATCCTATCTGGGGAAATGAGAGATCTCTGTCAGCCCAGCTCATTCATCCCTCTCTTCCAGTCTCCAGCACCCAATGAGTATTTGCACTAACCTGTATCTCCTGTGTCAGAGCCAATTCCAGTAGCTGGCTAAAGTACTGGCCCACAGCACTCAGGGTCTCATTCACACAGGGCTTCATGGACTTCAGGGTCTGCTCATCATCAATGTGGAGACACCTAGAAAACCAGATAAGGCCAAGAGCTGGGCCATAGCAACAGGGCCCTCCCTGGCAGGGGTCTCCAGAGGGGTCTTAGAAAGTAAGGAGACTGGCAGGTGTGATCATTCAACTGAATGATCATTTCAAAAATAGTGAGGGGATGTGTGTTAGCTACTAAACTGTGGGGAAGTCAGAGCAAAGGAGGATGGTGGAACCTACCTCTCAGTGACGGCTGTAAGCTCAGAGCACTTCTCCATTAGGAGCTTCTGAAACTACAGAACAAAAAAAAAGAAGTAAAGAAAAGGAAAAAGGAAGGGAAAGTATATGATTTTTTTTAATGCTGCTGGACTTTCAACTTTAGCAATAATGTTCCAATCAGAGAAGACTTAGCAGACAGATTCCCACCTTACTGTTCCCAGCAGTTATGATTCATTTGCTGAAGATCCTGGTAAGGGGTCATGAGGTTGGGGGAGGTTGTTATGTTGATAAAAGCTGCCTTACTCGGCCTTCCCTGCCAGGAAATGGACAGTGGATGTGATGGCAGTAATGAACTTAGAGGTAAGGTCCTAAGCTCATAGCTTGGTTTTTGTAGGGGAAATGATTTATTTAATTTCTAAGAACAGTTTGGGAATCTGTCACTAGTCATGCTGCTCCAAGTCCAGGGATCTTCCCACTAGTAGCATGACTAGTAATAGACCCACAAACTGTGACTAAAAGTCAAATAAATCAACCCCCTTATTTTATAGATGATGAATCTGAAAACCAGAGTGTTAAATGAGTTACCCAAATTCACTCACTGAGTCATTGGCAATTTGAATTTGGGCTCTGGACTCCCAGTTCAGCATTCTTTACATTGCATCATGACCATTGTCTACACTCACCAGACAATCTTCTTTCCTATATGGAAAACACACCCATGGAGAAGTATGCCTATCCCCATTTAGCCTTTATACAACATACCACAAGTCCTTGTTTGAAGTCTATTCCTTTCATATATGACCAGTTTGGTAGCTGAAAGGGGCAAAGTGAACTTTTGTACAAGGAAAAATTATGAGACTGACTTGTGAAGGATTTAAATTCTTACCCTTTTCGTATGTGAAAAGTTTGGTTGTGAAAAGAGATAAGAAAAAATACTGTTTACAAAAATTTTTAATATCCAAATGTCAATGAAATTTTCAGATAAAATGTGACAGGATAGGTTATAAGACCAAGTAGAGAACCTAGAAGACATGACTAAGAACAGAGAAATGGCAGAGGGTACAAAGCATTGTGGTCTCTCAGTACATTTGCATATAACTATTTTTCAATTTTGAGAGGTTTAAATTCACAATATGATAAATCAAATAACTCTTTAGGACCATAAAGCAACTGAATTAGGACTCTGTTTCCATAACTAACAGAGTCATGGGTTTTATGAGTTTTACTTCATGAAGTAGACAGAAGTGGTAAGGCAAGCTTTGCAGCTGCTTTAAGAAATTTAAAGCAGGACAATATAGCATCTTCTAGTGAAGAGCTGGCTGGGCTTGTCTGTATTGCCCAGATAGCCAGTCTCAGGAGCTCTGCACTTCTCAGTTTAAGGGGAATTCTTCATAATTATAACAATTGAACACTTTTAAGAGAGATTGTGAATTAAAACAGCTTGTCAATGCTTTGACAATCTGAAGTCAGAAGAGCAGATCTGTTCAGCCGGAAAGTAGTGAGGACCAGAAGGGGAGCAGTTAACAAAGAAACAGTTTAACATGGTACAGATTATTTCTGAAGGCATTGTGCAAGACCTGCAGTCCAGAGTTATAAACTACTTCAACCAAATGTAGTCTTCAATCACATGATTGTGTTAGGTTTCTGTAACCTTGTTCCTATTCTCTCTCATATATACTATGTGCATTGGTGGGAGGGTGGAACTGAGGTTTATGGACTAACTGTGATGTATTGATTAGGGGCAGCTAGATGGCATAGTGGATACAGCACTGGCCTTGAATCAGGAAGGCATATCTTCCTGAATTCAAATCTGTAATCAGACACTAGCCATGTGACCCTGGGCAAGTCACTTAACCCTGTTTGCCTCAGTTCCTCATCTATAAAATGAGCTGGAGAAGGAAATGGCAAATCACTCCAGTATCTTTGCCAAGAAAACCTCAAATAGGGTCACAGCTGAACAAAGAAAGCCTTATATTAACAGCTTTAATGGATTATTTATTCTTGCTTTTGCCTTATCATTAAGTAATTATTTTATGTTTTAGAGCTAATGGTACCATCATTGTAACAAAATGATTTTGTATAATTGGGAAGCACACTGGTAGCTCTTTGGAAAAATATGGATGTATTTATGTATGTACATGTGTATATACACACATATATACACACACATGTGTATAGCTATACAGATACCTCCTCTCTTCAAAAAGGCTGTCCTTAACACCCTGAGAGAGATTGAGATGTAGCCAGTGGTGGTGATCTTGAGGACCCAGACCTATCCATGTGACCATCCCAGAGGGAGTGTGTACACAGTGTTCTGTCTAGAGATGGTGACCTACATTGCTGGCATGTACACAGGTCATCTCATGTATCTTTTACAATGGTAATTTAAACCATTCCTCTGCTCTTACCCCAAAGCATCTACACCCCATTTCCTCCACCTATCATTAATACCTAAGCCACTGACCTGCTCCATCTCCTCTGAAGTGCCTCTGCTGAAAATGCTGTACTCATTGATCATGGAACGTGCATGACAGGTCAGCCGGACACTCAGACTGTGTACCCGCCCCCACCGTTCCCGGTCCAACTTCTGCCCAATCCTTCCCAGTTCAGTGCTAATGATCCAGGCCCGCTTCAACAGCAGTTGCAGGTGGTCGCAGGGGCCATGCTGTGAGGATGGGATCAGCTCGCTCTGGGCATCATCCTCTAGACTAATGGGCTTTGACTGGAGGATACACATGCACTCACAATCTGTCATCAACTTTAGGTCTTCCATCCATCGCTGAACAGAGTCCACCTGAATCAGAGGCAACCTGAAAAGGGGGCAATATCAAGATAGTCATTCATTGAACTAGGGAGAGGAACAGCATGGAGCCAATCAGCCTTTGAAACAGTGGGAGTCATTAAAAAAAGCAGTCATTAAAAGCATGAAAATACCACCAACATCCAATCTAACTTTGCAAGTTATGAGACAGTAACCATCACACATAAGAAACAAGTTTCCTCCTGGAAATGGAAATTGGAAGTGGGTCTTAAAGAACAAGAAAGATTCAGAAAACTAGCAGAGGTCATTGTAGAGGTGTGGCATAAGTAGAATGGATCATAGGTGACCCAGGTAGGAAGGGGTTCTAGCTTCCACAGCTTCCCTCTTTCTCTAAGGTTCTCCCCCTCTATCTACCCTGCTCTCAAATTATTCTAGTCAGTGCCAACACTACATTCAGTTGCCTGGAGCATGGGAAACTTTTCTCCCTCGATTATAATAATCTTTGACCATTTTTTTCTAACATTTTTTACAATTACAAAAGATTTTCTCTCTATCATGTTGGACCTTCATGTTGACCTTAGGAAGTGGACAGGGCAAAGTGATATTTTCCATAGAACGAAGCCAGAGTCCTGAGGGGCTAGAACTGATTTGCTCAAATAAATATAGTGACAGGTCCAGGAAATCAAACTTAGGTGTCTTGTCTCTTAGATCAGGGTCCTGAACTAGTTTCTGCTGGTGGTCATTGTCTGCCCATTGACCCAACTGTTTACAAAACAAAAGTAAATGACAAAGTCAAAGATCATGTAGGCTGAAAAGGAAATTAAGTTTAAAAGAGAGGGGGGAAGGAGAAAGAGAGAGACAGACAGGGAGAGAGAGACAGAGACAGAGAGAGAGGAGAGAGGAGAGAGAGAGCGAGAGAGAGAAGGAAGAGGAAGAAGAAGAAGAAGAAAAAGAAGAAGAAGAAGAAGAAGAAGAAGAAGAAGAAGAAGAAGCGGAGGAGGAGGAGGGAGAGAATAGTCATGTGGCCAAATAAAGTATAAGAAAGGAAGAATTCCAGAGGACACACTAGCATCAGAATCTATCTGAATGAAAGAGACATTCCCTTACCCAAGGCCTAGCTAGACTAGTCAGGCTTCCTTGCTCAGTGAATACTCATAGCTGTTTCCTCTTTCCCCCAGTTGGGCTGTCTTTTCTCCCAGCAGTCAGTTGGGGTCCTGGGTGGGGTCCTAGAATAGCCTTCCCCAGTCCTTGGCCAACTGGGAGAGGAAGGCTCTCTCCTATCTGACCTCATAGCTCCGTCCTCTGCACTTGAGACTGTCCCTTAAAGATCCTGAGAAAATAACCATCTTACATAAGCAAAAAACCATGAAACCTGAGTGTCAATTAAAGAATCTTATACCTAATGTATAGAAGTGAATCTCACCTATAAAAACCAAATTAATAGACATTTCATGAGAACCTACTTTGTACAAGATCGAGTATTTGTGTTTAGTGGATACAGTGATGAAGCAAGCCCATTTCCTGGCCTCAAGAAATTTACTGTCGAGAAGAACCAAGACAGAAAGAGTCAAGAAGTTTTTGCCACAATATTAAATATCCTGCAAAGAAGCAGGATAAGGGTTGATGGCATCCCCTTTCAGGGGTCATTAAATGAAACACTTGGATAATTTTCTTGGCCCCAGTGCTGGGTGTCAGGGGCACAATGAAAGTTGAAGGGAATTAGTTTATCTCCTTTGCTTTCTAGGAGGTCCTAGTCATTCCAGTCCTGGAAAGCCTATCCTGTCCCCTGGCCCATTTCTCCCTGGCCCATCAGACTTTCCTGACACAGTTTCACTAGGTAGCTGTGAAGGCTGAATCTAATTTCTACAGTGCAAAGATATGGAGGCATAAAGGGGTAATAACAATTACGATAATTGTTATAAATAGCTAGCATGCATTTGGCTCTTTAAAATTTGCAAAACATTTTACAAATGTCTTATTGGATTGCTTACCATCTCAAAGGGGGGGGAAGGAAGGAAAGAGTGATAGAATTTGGAACTCAAAACTTTTTTAAAATGTTTTAAAATTGTTTTAACATGTAATTGGGGAAAAATAAAATATTATATAAAAATAAAATATTATCTCATTTCATCCGTCCAACAACTCTGGGAGGTAGGGGCTGCTATTATCTGCATTAAACATGAAGAAACTGTGGTGGATAGAGGTTAAATGACTTGCCCAGGGTCACACAGCTAAAATGTTGGAGTCTAGATTTTAACTCAGGGCTTCCTAACTCTAGATCCAGCATTCTATCCAAAGGGTAGTAAAGATTCCCTTTAAACTGTGTGTGTGGAAAAAAAAACTGGAAAGGAGAAAGAGGTCAAATGATAGAAGCCTGGAATGGCTGGCTAAACACATTGTCCTTCAGCCCATCCTATTGATGGTATCCAACTTCTGGAGGCCTTTGATTAGGGGAGTAATGTTGAAAAGACCTTGCATAAGCAATAATCACTTCAGCAGAGTTTGAAAGATGTTTTGAAGAGGAGAGATACTGGCTGTGGGGAACAAGGTAGTCCAAGAAAATCCATCCATATGATCCATATGATCACAGGGCCATAGTTTTAAAGCTACAAGAGATCCTAAAAGGTGTCATTTTACAGAAGAGGAAACTGAGGAAGGAAACTTTTCCACATGCCCAAGGTCAAAGCTTCCTGACTCCACTACATGGCCTCTGGTGTCAGAGGAAGGACCTAACTTCATCATCTCATCAGAAGCCTATATTCTGTCTTAGACCACTTTTCTCAACTTCCTGGTCTCTTCCTGCTCTTATCCCTAGGAAGAAGACATCAGAACACAGGATTTAGAGTAGAGATGGCCCTTAGAGATTGTCAAATCCAGTGCCTCCTTCCATGTACATGGGAAAACAGACTCAGAATGCTGAAGCGATTTGCCCAATATCATAGATTATAGCAATATTCCTTCTAGGTCTGCATCCCAAAGAGATCATAAAAATGAGAAAAGGACCTACATGTAAAAAAATATTTATCACAGCTCTTTTCGTTGTGGCAAAAAAATTGAAAATTGAGGGGATGCTCTTCAACTCAAGAACAGTTAAACAAGTTGCAGATTATCATTCTGACAGAATATTATTGTTCCACAAGAAATGGTGAGCTGGCAGATTTCAGAAAAACCTGGAAAGACTTACATGAACTGATGAGAGAAGTGCGCATAACCAGGAGATTGTTGTACACAGTAACAGCAGCACTATACAATAATCAGCTTGGATAGTCTTGGCTCTTCTCAGCAGTGCAACTATCCAAGACAATTTCAAGACTCACAGTGGAAAACGCTATCCATCCAGAAAAGGAACTATGGGATCTGAGTGCAGATCAAAGCATATGATTTTCTCTTTTTCTGCTGTTTCTGTTTTTTTTTTCTTTCTCATGCTTTTTCCCTTTTGTTCTGATTCTTCTTTCACAACGTGACTAATGTAGAAATATAGTTCATATGATCGTACATGTATAGCCTATATCAGATTGCATACTGTCTTGGGGAGGGGAAAGGAGAGGGAAGAGGGGAAAATTTAGAACTCAGTCTTTTAAAAGTGAATGTTGAAAACTAAAAGGAAATTTAAAAAAAAATATTTCACAGATTATACATAGCAGAATCATGATCTGAATCCAGGTCTTCAGACTCCAAATCTAATGCTGTCTTTGATTCATCACACTCTCTGGCATCCCTCAGCCTCAGGGCTTCCTCCTAGGCTGAAGCAACACAGTTCAGAGTCATGGACCTTGTGGCATGAGTTTCAGAAACTCATCCTTCTGTTAAAAGCCTGGAACATCTGCCAGCTGTGCTGGGAAGAACAGCCCCCTGGGGCCTGGACTGGAAACTATAGCAACACTGTATCCCTTGGAAACCGACCTCTCACCCATCCCCCAGCCTCGGTATAGCTGCCTTTCAGCAATTATGGACAGAATCAAAAGCCTCCTGCTGTGCCCCCTGGAACATTTTATTATACTAATGCTGGAGATTGCTACTGAGACCCCTGCCCTCCTCTCAGGGTCTCTGTTCCCCCTGGAGTCTCAGCTAAAGTGCCAGCAATCACGATCCCTGTTAACTGTGATGGAACCACAATGTCGCTTCTAATAGAGAGACCATTCTTCCCTAATGTACTCATTTTAGAAACAGAGAAACTGAGCCTCAGAGAAAAGAAAAAGAATTGCCTAAAATCACAGTGGGATCGAGACTAGAATCTGGATGTCCTCAGAGAGAGACAGACAAATAAATAAACACACACACACACACAGAAACAGAGACTGAGGGCTGGGGGAGGGAGGGAGGGAGAGAAGGAGAGAGTGGGAGAGACAGAGAGAGAGAGAGAGAGAGAGAGAGAGAGAAACGGGGGCAGGGGTTGGGGTGGAGGGAAGGCTGCTAGGGAGAAGGTGAAGTCCAGAGAGTATGGGGCAAAGCTGAGAGTGAAGTAGGTATGACCTGGTGCTCGGTGAAATGTTGCTCTTGGCCAGAGACTCGTCGATTAATCAGAAGAAAGGGCAGCAGGATGGAAGACAGAAAAATCCAGAAAGTGGAAGTTTCAAAACCTTGGATTTGGCTTGTCTTTTCTAGATCAGAGTTTCTTAATCTATAAAATCAAAGTCTCTTCTCTGATTTTTGAGCTCCCAGGGGATGGCTGCTCTGAATCAGGTTCTCCTACCTGCCTAACTGTCCCATTAATCATACCTTTCTGGCTGTAGCATCAGATCTTCACTAGGTATATTGACATTTTACAATTCCTGATACCTCTGACTACAACTTTTCATTTCATTTTTTTTATCTCATATTAGTGCCTTGTCACAAACAACTCCACATCTCTAACTGAGGGGTTTCCTCAATTATCTTATAACAGTCCACAATTATCTTATAACAGTCTTCAGTCAAAGAGAACTTGCAATGATGCCGTAGAAAATTGACTGGACCCAGAGCCAGAGGACCTTGGTTCAAATCTTGCCTCTAACCCCTACTATCTCTGTGACCCTTCTCATGGCATCTGGTCCCTCCTCTGTCTAAAGCAGGGCTTCTTAAACTTTGTCCATTTGTGACCTCTTTTTGACATATTTCAATGGCATTGTGTGGCTAGGGGCATGTACAGTGCAAAGTGCTCATGCTTTGTGTTCAGAACCAAGGCCTCAGTGAAGTTGTGCAATACAACACAGACAAGTGCCACCAGAAACACCTTAAATTCATTATGCTTTTGACTTTTTAATTAATTTTTGCTTGATGCAGTTTCAGAAACCTTTTATGGTTGCCAAATTTTTCTCCCTCCCCTATGGGGTTGGGACCCACAGTTTAAGAAATACTCATCTAAAGGATATCTAAATGGTCTCAAGTGGAAGGAATCACTAGTGGGCTTATGCGTTCCCCAAAACCTGGGAGGAGAGGAATGCAGTGTCTGTCTGTCACCCACTAGTAGTCCAGTGATCTTTCTCAGGCACAAACCCTACTGATAACAAGGTAGACCTAATCCAAAACTAGTCCTGTTTGGGGACAGATGAGCTGAACTCCAAGGAGAAGAGTGTCAAAGGTCACTCTCTATAGCAAAGAAATCTCAGAAGCAACTAATGGGCCTCCATGAAGCTGGGAAGCTACATCATCACTGTATCATCATTAGCTGATTCACTAAGAAGAAGTGATGCAGACCTCATTCATCTACCTAGGAGGTGTCATCACAGCTCCTGCTGGAACACTGAAGGGAGCTTTTGTCCAAGGGAGAGTGAGTTCTCAGGGTCAGTTTTGCAAGTAGTATTGAAATGAAGAAAAACCTCCTTCTAATGGGGCTGGCTGTGTGCTGATTGGAAAAGTGAGATTGCTGCCTTTTCTTTTTAAAAGTTACTCAAAGGATTTCAATAACTAAAAGTAATTTAAGCAGAGGATAAAGAAATCTCTGGTGCCCACTGAGCACCAAGAAAATATCTGTGGCTAAGAGTTGGGGGAAGGGGGAAGGAAAAAGAACCTGGAAGAAAGATTGTGAAGGTTATAAGACTGTTGCAGTATTACCTAAGTCCAACCCAGAAGATACTGGTAGCTCTCAGTGCGTGTATGTGTGTGTGTGTGTGTCTGTCTGTGTGTCTGTGTGTCTATGTGTCTGTGTGTGTATGTCTGTATCTGTATGTCTGTGTATGTGTCTGCATCTGTGTGTGTCTATGTGTGTCTGTGTGTGTGTGTGTGTCTCCCTAGAATGTGTCAGGATAGACCATGCCAGCAAGTGATTTCCCATGATATACCCATGTGGGTCCCCATAATATGGTCCATGTGGATTCTCATTCGGGCTCCTGAGGCATGTCAGTCAGACTTCCTATAATGTTTCTATGGAGTGGGACTTTATAGAGAACTTTAAGGTTTACAAAGCATTTACCATGTTATCTTTCTTACTTGTTATCTCATCTGATTTTTTACACTTTTGCTCTGTGAGGTGGTGGTAGTAGTAGTAGTAGTAGTAGTAGTAGTAGTAGTAGTAGTAGTAGTAGTAGTAGTAGTAGTAGTAATAGCTAACATTTGTCATGTTCATCCTTCATTGCCAAAGAAGACCATGCCATCAGAGAAATGACAACATGACTTGCAGTGGACTTTATTTTGAGGGAAGGAGGACTGTACAGGTCACCAGCCTCACTTCTCCTCCACAGCCATCTGAATCCAGTGACCAGATATTCATCAGGATGACTGGAGATGGCCCAGGATGCACTGGGAGACCTTGGGCCCTTTAGGCCTAACATTTTAGCTAACATTTCTATAGTAAGCTACTAAGCACTCTACAATTATTATCACAACAATCCTAGGAGGTAGATGCTATTGTTATCCCCATGTTACAAATAAGGACGCTGAGATAAACAGAGGCCCAGGATCACATAACTAGCACGTGTTTGAGGTATTACTTGACCTCACATTGACTCCCAGATCAGGGCTCTACCAACCACACCACCTAGCTAAATGAAAGAATATGTGTGAAGGTCCCCATGGTATGTTCATGAGTTATATAGTAGGTCCATAGGTTCATATATGTTTCTAATATATCTCTGCAGGTTCCTATGGCAGATCAAGGTGGTTCAGGGTTATCGACTCAAAGGTTCCACGAAGCGAAAAGGATCTTCCAAAAAGCCTAAAACTATCATTGTAAGAAAATGAAACATAATTGAATCAATATTGCCACGCAGGAGTGTGTGTGTGTACACGCGTATGCATATCCTCCCCTATGGCTCCACTCTCCATCCTTATACCTTGCCAAAACAAAATACCTTTCTCTGACCCCTGCTCCCCTTCACCTATTAGACACAAGCACCTTAAGGGCAAAGGATGGTTTTCTGTTTTGTACCTGTGTCATTGGAACCTACCACAGTGGTAGGTACCACACTTACCTAGCAAGCATTTAACAAATGTCTTTTCCTTCATTTAAACTTGACATTCTCCTCCCATTAGCTTCCTGCAGAGTCATGCCAAGACCTACCCATGACTTCCTGGGTTACCAGAGTAGAAGGTTACAGATGACACACATTCTTCCAAAAGTGCCTCCCTGGAGAGCTCAGAGATGTTTCATGCATAGACATTCCTCCACCACCAACACCACCACCACTAGCATTTATAGATCAAGCAAATCACTTAAGGAAGAGACACTTTTTTAGAAAAAGGCAATAATCTTTTTAAAAAGCTGCATCCATCCTAGACACCACAGATCTTCCTTAGGGAGGGAATGGGCTATCTCTTCCCTAATGGCTTTCCCTCAATGTCAGTAAATGATAGGGGTTGGGGATGAGCATAACATGCACTTGCAAACATCACTGTGTGCATATTCTTATCAATGAGGATGCCAAGGAAATGTTCTGGGATAGATAGAATCAGCTTGATGCCTGTGGAGAGACCCCCTGACATCTCTGTTTAAAATCCTTACTGTGGCATGTTGAAATACCTTTTTAAATTGGAATCATAGATTGTTAAAGCTGGAAAGGATCTTTCTGTCTAGTCCAATCCTTTCCCATTTAACAGTTGGGAAAACTAAGGTTCAAAAAGGTGAAAGAACTTGTTTAAAAGTAGTGACTGCGTCAGCACTAGATCTTATTTCTCCTGATTCCTAGACTGAATTAAACACACACGTACTTTCTCTCTCTCTCTCTCTCTCTCTCTCTCTCTCTCTCTCTCTCTCTCTCTCTCTCTCTCTCTCTCTCTCTCTCTCTCTCTCTCCCATTCATGTATACATAAGCCATGTATACTCATACATACATATCTGCATATATCACCAACACATACATAGTCACTCATATGGACATCACATTACATAGAAAGCATACATAGACAGACAATACATTAACATGCAGAAGTCAGAGGTAACTGAAAACATGGTCTGATGGAAAGAATGATAGGCTAGGAGTCAGAAAACCTGGGTACTAATACTGAATTCTGAAACTTCCCACCTGTGACTGTCAGCTCCTTGTGGGCAGGGACTACCTTTTGCCTTTCATTGTATCCCACTTAGCACAGTGCCTAGCATACAACGGGTGCTTAATAAATGCTTGTCGACTCCCTTTGACTTTGTAATCTTGGTTGGACAATTTGCTGCTGCTTCCTGGGACTGTTTCTCTATCTGAAAATAAGGTATACAGACTAGGGGATCATAGAATCTCAGAGTTAGAGCTAGAAGGGGCATTAGAGGTCATCTTCTCCAGGACCCTCATTTAAAGGTGAAAGGCTTAAGGGCCATAGAGGGGAAGTGACATCCAAAGTCATCCAGGTAGAAGGTGATGGAACCATGAATCAAATCAAGGTCCTCTGACTTCAAATCCAGCATCCCTTCTATCAAGCTAGCAAAAATTCTTCTGTTCTTTCTTTTTCTTATCCTTTTGAGGGCAGGACCAGCTGGAGGGGGAGGGGGAGAACATAATTGACATGGAAATTCATATTGCATGACTATTTAATTTTTCTTATCTCCTCATTCCAAAGAGAATTTGGAATTTTAAGAAAAAATAATAAGAAAAGTATTCTAAGAAACAAAGAGAGGGAGGGGGAAGGAGTGGAGAGAGAGGGTGAAAGAAAGAGAGAGAAAAGAAGACAGGAAGGAAGGAAAGAAGGAAGGAAGGAAGGAAGGAAGGAAGGAAGGAAGGAAGGAAGGAAAGAAGGAAAAAGGAAGGAAGAGAAAGAAAGAAAGAGAAAGAAAGAAAGAAAGAAAGAAAGAAAGAAAGAAAGAAAGAAAGAAAGAAAGAAAGAAAGAAAGAAAGAAAGAAAGAAAGAAAGAAAGAAAGAAAGAAAGAAAAAGAGGGAGACAGGCAGAGATGCAGAGAGAGAGACAGAAACAGGGAGAGACAGAGGCAGACAGAAAGAGAAAAAACCCAGTAAGACAAAAAAAGTACCAAAATTGTCCCTCCGTTTCTGAATCCTATGACCCCACATGTCATATAGTATATTATAGTGTTAAGTCTTACTTAATCGCTTGCTTACTTACATTATAGTGTTAAGTCTCCCCGAGTAGACTATAAGCCTGTGAGATGCAGTAAGAGGCAGAGGTCACCTTTGGTAAACGGGGTACCCCAATGCCATGGCAAAGATATTTCAGAATGTGTCTGACACCTTCCCAGAACATAAACGGAGCCAACATCCCGAGGAAACTATTTCATAGCCCCATCCTGAAGAGAAGGCCAGAGAACAGATTCACAGCTACTCCTCCCGTTCTCCTTCTTTATGGATGATCTAACTCAAACCAAATCGGAAAAATATTTCCAAGCATTCTCCCCTCCTATGCCCACCCCCTGCCCGCATACACACACATTCTAAGGTAGAGAAAAAAATCTAAGGATAATAGATTTAGAAATGGAAAACAACTTAAAATCCATCTACTCCAATCTCTTCAGTTTTATAGATAAGGAAACTGAGACCCAACAGTATAGTAGAGAACACAAATGGCTGGGCTTTGGGTCAGAAAGCTCTGAGTATAAATCTCACCTCTGACTCTTATTAGCTGTGTTACCCCAGATAAGTTACCCCAGTTAACCTCAATTTCCTCCTCAGAAAAAAAAATAAAAGGTCGGGGGAAGGGAGGAGAGTTGGATTAGATGGTTTCTAAGGTCCCTCTAAGCTCCAAACCTCTAACCAATAATGTTAAGTGACTTGCACAAGAGTCATAACATCACGCTGTCACTTTTCATTTCTGGGTTCCTAGAGCTATGAGCCACCGTGTGTGTCCAGTAACAACTTCAGAAGACTCTATCAGCCCACTGCCTTGTTTAGACTTCACTGAATGCAGCTGTTTTAGAAATTCTCTGAAAGAAAAGGGATGTGTCCAGAAACCAACCCTCTCCTCTTTTTCTTAGCTCAAATGACTGTTTTTGCTAGCAAATTAATATGTGTATATGAGTCTTCATGCATACAGGCTTGTAGGCACCCTCCCCCACATACCACCTTCTGAGTCTTTTCCTAAACCACCCAGGGTCTTCCTTCCCACCTGCATTCCAGAAGAGTTTGTAATGTTCCATGGAGTTCTGAAATGTTTAATTACGTTTTTCAATATTCAGTTCATTTAGTTGTGAAATGTGTGGTCATTTCCTCCTCATTCGTCTCCTTGCATTAACAAGTACACTTCCATTTTCAAAAGGTCGACCTGTATCTCAGGAAAATTAGCGGTGCTGATTTCTCAATTATCATGCTGCCACCTCCAAATGGCTGTTTGAAAAACTCAAAAGGGAGGAGGCACTCACTGGCCTAAAATAACCACTGGTTGTTTTCAAGTGTCCATTACCCATAATGACCAGGACTCAACAGATAATCAATTCATTTCCACCATCTCTTCCCCTTATTCCTTGCTCCCTCTCACCTTAGAAACTCCAACAGGATTCTATTTTTTTCCACTATCAGAAAGGAAGCGAAGAATAGTTTCTAAAAAGTAAGCTCCTGGGGCCTTGACTGCTTTCTCATGTTGTCAGAAAGTGTGGCACCAAGTCTTGGATCACCACAGGACAGAGCTGAACAGAAAAGGTAAAGGGACTCTAGATTTAAGTTGTACAGATCTGAAATTTTATTCCAGATTTTAAGTAGTGGTGTGACTTCAAGTGTCTTCCTATCTCTGTGTCTCAACTTATCTGTAAGTGAATATGTAAGCTTCTTGAGGTGAGGACATCCCCAATTTCTAGTATAATGACTAATGCACAATTGGTGTTTAATAAATGGTTGTTGAATTAAATCTGTAGGCCCTCCCTACCTCAAAATTATAGCATCCTAAGAGGGCTAGACCATTAGACCAGAAATCTCTGACAGATATTGGGGCTCATGATAAAAAGGTCAGCTAGGGATAGGTGCACAGGTATCCTCAGTCCAGCTGGGGTATTAGAATCTAGAGTCTGAGCACAGGAACAACAGGAAAGAATAGGTTCAAATAGATAAGGTAAACCTAAGTATTAAGGTATTCAGGAAACACTAAGAAGTACTAGTCAATGACAATCTTGTTTGGGGGGACAAGAAGAGGATATAATAATACAGCTAATAATAGCTAACATCTATTAGTCATTTCTAAGTACCAGACATTGTGCTAAAGGACTTTATAAATATTTTCTCATTTGATCCTCACAATAAGTCTGGGAGGTAGGTGCTATCATTATCACCTACCAAGTAGACACAGACTTTTACCACTGACTCAGACAACCAGGTGTTCCTCAGATTTGACATTGAGTCAAATTCCTAACATTTGACATGAATGCAAATGGCACCCTCAGTGTTTCTGCTGTGGATAAGAGTATATAGGCAAAGAGCATATTATCACCACCACCAATGACAAAGGTCATCTCACAAAGAAGATATTGAGTATAGGGTCCTGCAGACTGAGAAATACAAAACTGTAGATGAGAAGTAGAGACAAAATATCTTTCTCTTGAATCTTAAGCTTTCATCATGGAAGCTACAGTAAAGGATGAGAAACTCCAAGAAAATTTGGCAATGAAGACAAACAGAAGATTCTTGATAAATGCAACAAAAGAATCGACTGGCTGGGTAAAAAACAGACCACTGAGTAGGAAGAATTTGGGGAGGTGTGCAACCCCATTATTAGTAAGCTGTACCAGAGTGGACAAGTAGGGCCATTAGCTCTAGAGCAGCTAGATGGCATCATGAATAGAGCACCAGGCTGGAGTTGGAAAGATCCAAGTTCAAATGCAGACTCAGATACTTACTAGCTGTGTAACCCTCACATATCATATAACTCCTATTTGCCTTTGTTCCTTATCCGTAAAATGGGAACATATTGGGGAAAGAAATGTCAAAGCACTCCAGTATGTTTGCCCAGAAAACCAAGTTGTACATGAACAAATGACAAGACAGTCAGAGTGGACAGGGCATGCCTGGGAGAGTTTCTAGAGGGTGGAACAGTACCACCTGGAGATGCTTTGGGAGGCCAACTAAATGAACCAGAAGAAAGAGTTTTTCACACAGCTGCCCAAAAATTGAAGGACTTCAATTTGTAACCAAGGCAGTGGTAGTTTAAAAGTAATCCTGAAGCTACTATGCAAATCTGGGCACTTTTTAAATGCCTGAATGTGTGCAAAGGGAGAGAAGTGAACAACATTGCAATTTCATCAGTTCTGTAAGCAAGTAAAAATGCAACTCTTGTCCTGGAGAATAAAATATTTTAAATTGGCTGCATAAAAAAAAAGCATTCTTTGCTCACACAGGGCGGAAACAAGGCCCCATGTTACCCATTCAAGTTCCCCGTCCTCCCTGAACCCCCAGCAGCCAGTTTAATTCAAGCCAGTGGCTGCCATGACGCCACATAATAAGCTACTAGTTTTAATTTCAGAGTCTAGGGATGATATCTCGTTAGGCTGTTGATTATCCTCATCTTTGGATGTTGCATAGTCACTTGCAACTGACCTGCCTCTATTAGCCTCTTCATTCCCTGGGACTGCTCTTGGCTTTATTGAATTTGCAAACAGATTCCCCCTCCCCTACCCCAAATCAAGTGCCTAGGAAACAGGGGAGATGGTCCCTGCAAGACTGCCCTGAAAGCACCATGACTTCCTCATGTGGTCAGATTCATTTTCTATGGATTGGAGCTTGAAACTGCTTTTTTTCTATAAGTAGAACAAGGACCTTAATCACAGAGGAGAGGTCTTGGGCTGGTGACCTATCTATGGCAGACAGGGAGGAGTCATCCAGAATGTCTGCCTTGAGGCACAGAAACTCATGGGGATGTGACTATGCAGCTGAAGCAGCCTAACTGTGGTAAGAGGAATGCCCAGCCCTAAGCACTCAGAAGTTTGGATTCAGTCAAAGGGCTGCACCTGAGGACCTAGAGGGCCACATATGGCTTCAAGACTACAGGTTCCCCACCCCTGGTCTACACAGTGATAACCAAGTTTCTTTCCTGAAGCACCAGATCATTTCTCATATTATCATACTTGGGACAGACAAGAGACTTTCAGAGCTTTTTCATGATACCTGAAGCCTAGTCTAATCCTAGAGAGATGCTAAACTATGCCTATTAAGTAATAGTAGTGGGGATATTCTCTGAAGATAGAGAGTGTTTGGGTGGGAGAAAAGAAAGAGAGAAAGAAAGAGAAAAGGAGAGAGGAAGAAAGGAAGAGACAGAAAGAAAGAAACAGATAATAGATATAGAGAGATGGATGATGAGTGGACAGCTGCATGAATGAGTAGACAGAGCATTTATTAAGCTCTCAGTAAGAGCTGGCTTTGGAGCAGACTGAAGTGGGGGAGAGGTCTGAGATCCCATACAAGACAAGGCAAGAGGTGACCATCAGGGCCAAGAAACCCAGGCTAGATGGCGGGGACCTGACAGTCCAAGGAGACGTGGCACAGTGCAGGGCTACGCTGAGACTCAAGCTTTGGTCTGGACTGGGTTAAAAGGTACATAAGCTCCAAGTTAGTCCTATCCTTCCTCCTCTGTGTACCCTCCCCACTCTCTAGGCCCCACATTCCCACCCCTTCCCAGTCTCTCTTCCAGTTTGCTAGGTGGGCTGCCGATCACTGTAGGAGCCAATCTCCCTCTCTTAGTTTTAGGGAACAAAATGAGAAGTGGACTGGCAGATGAAAGAAGCAAGGAGTTTTAAGAGGCACAGGGAGGAGGACAAGATGAGAGGGCCAAGGAAAGGTTCCTGGCTACAGGGAGAGGAAGAGAGTGACCCCTCCCTGCTGCATGGCTTCCCAGAAGAAGGAGCCTAATATCCATCTTCTTGTTAAGAGAATATAAACAGTAGCTCGGTAATAGAGGGATGGAGATCACCTCATTCCCACCTTCATTTCAAGAATTGTGAGAGGAGAAAAGACCTACCCTTGATTTACCCAGAAAATTAATGGCCAAGGAGGATTAGAACCCAGATGGCCTGATTCCCAGTTCCAGGATTTTTCCATTACACCAAAGTTCTCCTTTTCAACTTTAGATTCCCTGCCCAACATGGCAAGTCCCAAAGCAGGGAATATGCACCTTGTGCAAAATGTTTTGTTAGGATCCACATTAGAAAAAAAAACTGTAGAGTGACCACTATTCCCCAAATCTTATGGGTGTCTAGGACTCCAAAGGCAATGCAGATGGGGGTCTCCTTTGAGACTCTTAGCTCAACTCTATCCCATGGAAAGACTGTCTCCATGATACTATCACTTGGGTTTGTGATGATGCATTTGATATGAGACCATCTATTTCTCCTGGAGAGTTAAAGTATGATGGATGAGAGACTTGAACAATTCTACCCAAGACAGACATCTGTCTTACTCCCTTTGCTTCATTACTTCTTACATCATACTCCCCTACATCACCAATGAAAAATAAGCTTAAGTGAGAGCAGAAAGGACTTAGGTAAGACATTAGGAAGGAATTTTTGACTGGGTAAGTGATGCTACACTGAGGCAGTGTCCAGGATGGGATGGAGCATCTCTGGACACTGAACTTTTTTCCAAGGGAAAGAAGACAATCTCCCAAACTATCTTTGATACAGTGTTCCTCAAACGCAGGAGAATGACTCTCCTGGAGAGCTCTTCCAGTCTGAAGACTCTATAGTTCAGTGATTATTTCTCCTGTAGTCTGTATGTACAAACTACTCAATTTTAGCCAAACTACAGTTTATCACAGAACAAGGTAGCTTGTATCTAATACCCTGCTTGAAAAGCTAAATCACACAGGATATAAGGACTCTGGAGTGGTGACCAAGCTTTTAGCATTCTGACTCACGTTATATACTAACATTATTGTCGTCAAGCAGGCCCCACAGCCTTGCCCTTCGAGTGAGTACCCAACTCCATTAGTGCCCTTAGCCCATCATCATTCGCAGAAAGTGATTAGGCCTGTGGCTTCCAGGGACAAGAGAATGAAGTGCTCAAAATGTAACTCAGACACACTCAACTCACCAGTTCCTCTCCTTCAGCCCTCTCTGCCTACATGTTATAAATGAAGCTGGCTGTGCCTTGATCTGCTCCATAGCTGTGCCCTTGCCCATCTATGTGTGAAAAGAATTTTAATATGTACCACCTGGATACACCCCCCCACTCACACATAGGCCCCCCAGAAAAACTAACCCAGGTTCAAAGTGCTCTGTGGGTCCTCATCCACACAAACCTCTATCACACCAGCCCCAACCAATGTATTTATTTTGTTATTCAAGGAGAAGATAATTCTTCAAAGCAAAGGCATTTGCTAATGTAGAATTGGGGATGGAGAAAAGTAGCAGTAGAATTTACCTCCCACAAGCATGAGTATATTCTACTGTGAACACATACACACACGCACACACACATCATCATCATCATCATCATCAGTACAAAGAATAGACTTGCCTAGAAAACATATGTGAGGGTTCTTACACATGTGGCCAGGGCATTTTGGAGAGACAACTCACATTCCAGTGCTATAGGGCCACCAATGTCTTCTTTTGTGGCCATGGTGCCTTCCCTTACTGAGAGTGCTTCCTGCTGGACCAGCTTCCTGCTAGCTACTCCATCCTATTTGGTCTCTTTTGCTGTCATCTGTTGCATGGGCATCCCAAGCTTCTGTCCCATTCTGAAGGTGCTACCTCTTCCCCACAGGAGCAGAAGTATGGCTCTTCCTTCTCTCTTTCAAGACAATCTAGAACTATAGTTCACTGCATTTCAAGAGAAAGGCAAATCCTTCACATATTCAGTCACTGGGCTATGAAAAATCCTCAGTGGCTTCTCTTTTCATAAGAGGGAGACCAATAAGCTCCCAAGTTATTAGCTTGTATGATATTATTTTCACCATCTGTTCCCAGAGTCTTAGCCTCCATGAGCTAAACACTTTTAGAGCTAGCTAAATGGCTAATTAGAGCCCCAGACATTTAATTTGTCTTTGAACCTTTCCCTCTTGCTAGCAAGATCCAAATCCATATCCCAAATCTCCATCCGTCTTATGGTTAGAAAATTCTTATAACTCCAGTTTCATTAATAACTACCTATCTGCATGCCCTCAAATTATCTAAGGGGCTGCCATCTCAAAAATCAAGCCAACAAGCATTTATTAAGTACTTACTATGTTCCAGGCACTGAGCTAAGAGGTAGGGATATAAAAAAGACAAAGGTTCCTGCCCTTAATCAGCTTGCAGTCTGATAAGGAAGACAGCGTGCAAACAGTCATATAGATGTTGACTAAGTCAATGCTACCAGGTTTGAGTCCTATGTGTAATTCAAATACTGCTTCCTCACCAGCTTACATTATCTTAGATCTGCTTTTTAGAATTTTTGAATGGGAAGGGCCCTTAGAAACAAGTTGATTCAATGCCCTCACCCCAGAGAAGAGGAAAATGAGACTCAGAGAGGTTCTCCAGGTTGCCCAGTAAGTTAGTCCCAGAGCTGGTCCTCCATCTAAACAGGGCTCTTTCATCTACATTAAGTGTCTTCCTTATTACAACTCTTCAGAAACCCAAGCCCTGCTGGTCAAGCTCCATGACTGACATTTTCTGAAGCTTCACCAGAATGAAAATCAATAATCGAGTTGTTCCCCAGCCCTGGAAAACGAGACTAGGATTCCAACCTAAAATTCCATGTTAATCACATCTTGGTAGGACTATTCTGTAAGGAGAGGCTTGCTGCCACATTGGCTATGATTTGAGGGTCTCCAGAAGCACTGGTTATCTATTCTAGCTTTCCGTGGGGTTCTTAAAATATTAGACAGAGCTCATGTGTAGGGTTCTACTCATTTCTGATGTGATAGAGCTGGCAGGAGCCCCTAGCCCAACCTCCCAGCAAGAGCAAGAATCCTTCCTGCAGCATCCTCTCAAGTTAGTTATCCAGCTTGTACTTGGATCCCTCCAGAAGCAAGGAACACAAGTTAGAAGGACAAATTCACTACTGCATCCTATTTTGTCCTGAGTCTCTCCTCCCTGCAGCCATTACCCAATCCAGCAAAGGAGGGTTTCACCATCCCATCTTGAGGATTCTTAAGTTAAGAGGACTCTGGGCATTGTCAAGTCCAACCATCATTTTACAAAGCAGAAAGTGAAGCTCAGAGAGAAGCAGCTTGTTCAAAATTACTCAATCAGCCAGAAAGCAATGGAGTCAGGGCTGGCTCTGGGTCTTCTCCTTCCTAAGTCAGAACTCTTCTCACTCAGCTCCATGGCCTCCCAGGCATGCCAGTTTTAAATGAGAAACTTTCTTCCAATGACCTTTGGAACCAATGACTATAATTTCTTCTGGCTCAACATTCTCTAGAAGACAAGAGTTGCTCCTAACTCTCTGGCTCCCTCTACCAATTAAATCCTTGGCTTCCTTTCAGAGAGATTATTTAAACTAATCAAGATAAGATTCTGACTTAATCTTTCCCCTAAATAGCCATTCCTTACTGAAGGAGTATGCATATGTCTCCTAAAAGTATATTAGAGCATCTGAGAAGAGCTAAAAACACTGTAGTTTCCTCATCCCAATACAGTCACCATTCAATTGATCAGCAACAATTATACACCCACATTAGCATTGAGTACATACCTACCATGTGCTAGACAGTGGGGTACTGAAAGGGTCCCCACCCTCATGAAATTTATATTCTATAGGGGGAAATGGAAGATACACAAACAAGTACACACAAAAAGATATGCAGAATAAATGCCCAGAAAATTTGGCAGGGGGAGGCAACTAGGGGGAATCAGGAAAGCCTCATGCGGGAGGGAATATGTGAGCTGAACTTTGAAGACAACCAGGCAGTCTAAAAGGTGGAAGTGAGGAAGGGATGCATTCCAGGTAAGGGGTAACACCTGTTCAAATCACAGAGCCAGTAGATGGAATGTCGGTAGCCATGAATAACTACAAGACCAGTTTGGCTGGACCACAGAGGACATAAAGGGATTTTCCATATAATAAATACTGAAAAAGTAAGTTGGAATCAGGTTGTGAAGGACTGTGGATATGAAGCAGGGGAATTCGCATTTTATCCTAAGATAATAGGAAGCCTCTGAAATTTGTTGAGCAGAGAAGTAACATGGCCAAACTGAGTGCTTCAGAAATACCACTCGGGTGAATGTGGGAAGGATGAAGTAGAAAGAGGAAGGAGCTGAAGCAGGGAGACAGATTAGGAGGCTAACCCTCAGATGGGTGGCAAGAGGGACATCCAGGTGGAGAAGCATGACATTTACTAGCATCATCTCAACTTATCAAAAGGCAGCCTTGGCCCAGGGCTAGGAAATCTCAAACTCGGTCACTTTTCTGTTAAAGAATAGAAGTCACAGAATCCTAGGAGTTCAAACACAGAAGGAAACTTAGAAACTGCCTAATCTAGCTTCCTAACAAGTAAAAAAATCCTTCCTACAGCTTCCCCTAAGGCTGGTTATCTAGCTTCTTCTTGTATCCCTCCAGGGACACAGAGCTCCTTAACCTTCTGGGCCAGTCCATCTTACTGCTGGACAGCTCCAGTTATTAGAAAGTTTCTCCTTAATGGTATACAAAAATCTGCCTACTTTTAACCCATCTGTGGGGGTCCTGCCTCTAGGGTTAAGCAAAACTATGCTAATCATCTATTTTTCCTGCACAGGATAGAGACAATGATTGTGTCCTCTCTCCTCCAGGTTAAATGTCCTCATTTCCTCCAGCATGTGGTAAGATTTCCAGTCATTATCTCTCACTGTGGTCATTACCCTCCTCTCATCCAAGAGGCTTCTCAATGGAGACAGTTCTGGCACAGTAGAAAAAAAGCCAGTTAGGGGTTGGAGAACCAGGAATCCAGCCCTGGTTCTGTTATTAAACTACTGGTGCAAGTTGGGTCATTTTTCTTAGCCTCCTTTGCTGTCCTTATCAGCAAAATGAAGGACTTAGATTTCTAAGATCTCTGAAGGGATGACAATTCTAGACATGACATGGGAATTCATCAAGACATCTTCTATTCGAAAGGGGGAAAATGTTAAATCATTGCTCCCCACCATTTTAGTGAGGTCACCTCCTGTTTTCTTGTGGATTTATTTTTGGGAGATGGAACAAGAGAAAGAGTTTTTACTGGCATTGCAACTTAAACAGCAGAAAAATATCCAGTTATCTAATTGGCAATTACTGTCTGCACATTTCACCACATGCTTAGAAAATAGCAGTGCAGCAGAAAGCAAACTAACCACAGTTCAAGAGAGCACATATGCAAGCTGTTATCTGACCAAGAGACAGTCTCACATTCAGCTACCCCAAAATGATCACTGGAGAGCTCAGAAAAAACCTCCTCCCTCACAGGGGCCCAGAGGAAGATTGGAGAGAGTGGGTTTTGTCCCTTTAACCTGAGGCACCAGCTTTCTCAGGAAGTCCCTGGTTCCTGAGTCTGTCCTCTCAGATCCAGGCCCAGAGAATTCATTTGTGAAACTGATTTAATGCTCTGTCAAGAACCTCAATCAATACTATGACATTTAAATAAATAATACAGATGGTAGTTTCCAGTTCTCTACCATTTAATTCTCTCGTGAGAGGTGGCAGCCTAGTATAGTGGATACTGGGCTGGTTTCAGAAACCGGAAAACCTAGGTTAAAGTCCTGCCTTGAAGTCAGTCTGGCTTGTGTGGCCATGAACAAGTGGAGAATCTCTGATACTCTAAGTTGGAGAGAAAGTGGCAACCAGCTTTGATAAAAAGAGTTTCCTCTTCTGAGAGTTCAATATAGGTTCTAATGAAATCATAGGTCCAGGCTTTATCTCTTAATTTTAAAACTGTTTTCCCCACAAATGGGGCAAGTAAGTGACCCAGTGAATAGAGGACAGAGCAATGAAGTCAGGAAGACTCATCCTCCTTAGTTTAAATCAGACCTCAGACACCTACTAGCTGTGTGACCCTGGGCAAGTCATTTCACCAAGTTTGCCTCAGTTTCCTTATCTGTAAAATGAGCTAGAGAAAAAAATGGCAAACCATTCCATTTCTCTGTCGAAAAATCCTAAATGGGGTCTTTCTGACTCCAGGTCCAGCTACCTAGCTACCTTGTTCCCAAGGTCACACACTCGATCAATATTGGAGCCAGGATTCTAGAAAAGCTATAGATTCACATTCAGAATCTAGTTTAAAACTTAAAGAGACACATGAGACTGTCTAATCTAAATTCCTCATTTTACAATAGAAATTGATGCCTAGAAAGATAAATTTACCCAAGGACAACCAAGAACTTAAGTATCAAAGCTAGAATTCTAAGTGAGGTCCTGACTCCAAATTCAGTCTTCCTTCCTCTATACCATGCAAGTTTGGCCTAGACAAGGTCTGCCTTCATGAAGTTTGTAATCTAGTAAGGTGATAAGATAGAAACACATGTCTTCAAACTCCCCACCCATAAACCCCTTGAATTTCACATGGAACCAGCTCCATACCCATCCTCCTCAGACTCACCCAACATCCCACAGACCTGGCACAATGTCCAGGCCAGCCTCAGGCAGGAACCCACAAGACCATGACTGGGGGGGGAATTTCCTTGTGCTGTTAAAACTGAGTGTTTTCCCCCTAGCACTGGCCTCTGGCTGCCCAAGGTACTCTATGGTGTCATCCACCAAGGGTGTGCCATGGCATTGCTCTCATTGGACCTTAGGTGCTCAGGCCATTCTCTGGGCTTCTTCCTCCTCCCCTTTCCTCAAGCTGGGGTTTTGGTTTTATTTGTTTTGCCTGACACTCACAATCATTTGTTTATTTGTTTCTCAAGACCAGCACACTAAAGGTCCTGAGTTCAAATCAGCTTGATTAGGAGAGGATTTCCAACTAGAATGAGCACAACAGGATATTTTTCTTTTCATATTAAAGGGAACAATGAAGCTGTGGAGGGAAATTTTGTTCCAGTGAAACAGAGCAGAAAAAAGTCAATTATGCTCAATTAATTATTTACCAGCTAACAACAACCCTCGGTGTTAGTCCCTGTGAAAGGGACCTAGGGAAAGGAGAGCTGGAGGAAAGAAACAGGCCAGTAGCAATACCGAATCAGGCTCAACAAATTAACCCCTCGGACATATTGGCAAAAAAGAAATTGGTATTTTCTATGAACAGAGCCTGTTCACATTCCCCCACCATCACCATCACCAAAGGAATGTAATTAACAGGATGGTGTCCCTGGGATTCTGTTCACCAGACTCTTTCCAAAGAATAAATTAAATATGGAACTGTAGGCTGATTCCATACCAGGAAACATTTGGTAGTCCTAAATCACCCATGCCAACACCTGTCCCAGTCTCCCACCAGCAGAACTGGACCATTAATAGTCAAAGGAAATATTTTAATATTGATTAAGGCTTTTCTCCAATATATTTATGTTATCTTGTGATTTATTTTACCCTCAAAGTCAATTTCATTATATTGTAAGCTCCTTGAGGGCAGGGACTGTCTTCTGCCTCTTTTTGTATCCCCAACGTTTAACATGGTTCCTGGCACATAGCAGGTGCTTAATAAATAGTGATTCATTAATTGATTGAAAGTACTTAATGAATATGTCAGCAAATAATCACACACACACACACACACACACACACAGAGAAGACATGTTTATTTCCAAAGCACTTCCATATTTATGTCTCTCTCCTCTTATCATCTAAATAACCCTATGATATTAGATCATAGGATCATAGGACTTAAAGATGGAAAGCAACTTAGAGATTAAATCAATCTCCCCACTCCCTACTGCCTTTTTTTAAGATGGGGGGGTGAGAAAATCAAGGCCCACAGAAACAAAAAGACTTGCCCAATGTCACATAGATAGTAAGTCAGAGTCAGGATTTGAACTGAGAACTTCTAACTCCAAATTAAGTGCACTCTCCATTCTGCTGTGGGTGGAAAAGCTGGAACAAAAATAAGCCTGGCCTCCCATCTTGTTACAGATGGAAGTATCTGCCTTTCTCTCTTGAACTACCCTTTCTACTCCCACGAGGTTCCCTGTATACTATCTCCCTGGCAGGATTCACCAGCTCATCCCTGCATCTCTTTGTTTGGACTACATTCTGAAGAAACCCTTTCCCAACAGGATACATGATCAGGGATTCTTAACAGTCAGAAGTGATACAGGGACACTGTCAAGGGCTCTCTGGAGAACTTTGGAATCATGGGAGACACTGCCACAGAACCGCCCAGCATGGCATGCCCACATCAGAGAAGGCACTGTGTTCTATGAGCAAAGCAGAATTGTACCAGTTTGTATTGGTCTGCTCAGTCACAGTCAGACATGCTGTACTTTGACCCCAATATTGAGATGTCAAAATTTTGGTCTTCTTCAAGAACAACAACCAACCCAGGTTCTCTTGATAGAACCCAACTCAGGATTCATGGTGTCATGGATATTATCTCACCTTTGTAAAAGATTTCAGAGGTCACTTAATCCAATACATTTTAAGATAGCAATTCTCTCTACAGTATGCCCAATGAGTAATTATCTAACCTTTGCCTGAAGAGTTTCAGTAAGGAAAAAAAAATCACTGCTTCCCAGAGGAACCTAGTCTAAATAAATCTAGGTCTTCAAAAGGTTTTTATTTGTTTGGAGCCAAAAGTAATAATGAGTAGTAGCGGTAGAGGTAACATCTGACATCTATCTATATAATACTCTACACACTTGACCTCAGTTTACCCTCACAACAATTGCACATGGTTTGTTGCACAGATTTTCATAGGCAGATTTTGCAGGAAGCTGAGACTAGGAAAGCTTAAGTTGTCCACAGTAACACAGCCAGTAAGTATCAAGTGAACATAGTTGATTCTAGGCTTCCCTTGACTCTGGGTCCAGTGCCCTCTCTATATCAGCAGATCTCAAACTTTTTGGTCTCAAGATCCCTTTGTACCCTTAAAAACTATTGAGGACCCCTCCCCCAAAGAGCTTTTATTTGTAAACCACTAGGTCATAATCAGTGGTCTGCTGGTAAATGTTTAACAACCAACCCCAGGGGGAGGAGGGGAGAGCACACAGCACACACTTTTAAGATTAACCTGAATTATTAACATTTTCCCCCATCACTTTCTTAAGTCTGAACAATAAATAAATAAAGAATAAATCAACTCCTGCTTTGTGGCGTTTGCCTGTTTCCAAGGTGTAAATGCTCACATTGAAATTTACCAACCAGCTTTTGCCAGCCGGTTTGAGCTGACTCCAGTGAATCCCTGGCTATATCTATCAATATCTGCCATATTAGACTGTCTTAGTATTATGAGAAAATATTTCTGACCTCCATTATTCCCTGAAATGGTCTCAGCAATTACTAGGGCTCCCCAGATCATACTTTGAGAACCTCTACTCCATACACTACTTCTTTCCATCCTTTCCCCTTTACGTGTAGCACAATACCTGACACACAGTAAGAGCTTAGATGACTGCTTATCTCCTTCCTTCCTTTAGGACTAAATAAAACAAATATAATTCCTCTCCCTCACAATAGATTTTCAAATAGTTACTAAGAGTTGTGACATTCTCCTTAAATCTTCTCTTCTCCTGGTGAAAGATCCATCTTCAACTGGTCATGCAACTTGACCTGCCTATGGAATGGTCTTCAAACTCCTTACTGTCCTGGCTGTCCTTCTCTGAAGGTAACATTTTTCCTAAAGTATAGTATTCAGACTTGAACACACTATTCCAAATGGACTCTGGCACAGGTAGACGACAAACAAGACTACCTAACCCTCTTCCCAGGCACCATGATTATGTTAGAGAAAGCTGAGATTGCATTAGCTGTCCTGGTTGTAAAATCATGCTGTTTTTAGTTGAATGAAACACCCCAGATCTTTTTTCAGAAAAATTGTCATCTATCTATGCATTTCTCCCCATCCTATACTTGAACAATTGATTTTTTGAATCCCTTCATAGGACTTTACATTTAATGCTATTAAGCATGCCCTTATTAAGTTCAGTTCATTATTATAGTCTGCTAAGATTTTTCTAGTTCCTAACTCTGTTACCCAATGTATTATTTATGCTTTCCAGGAATGTGGTGCCTTATTCAAAAAAAGCATGCTATCTATGACAATACAAGTAAATGATGAAAATATTAACAAAATATAGCCAAGATCAGGGGGTCCTTCATAAGAAATTTCCCTCCAGGTTGGCATCAATTCTTCTCCTTATCTTTTTACATTCTCTCACTTGGTGGTCATAGATAGATAGATAGATAGATAGATAGATAGATAGATAGATAGATAGATAGATAGATAGATAGATAGATAGACAGATAGAAAGACAGACATAGAGATAGACAGACATAGAGATAGATAGATGATAGATAGACAGAGATAGATAGATGATAGACAGATAGATAAGTAGATAAGTAGGTAGAGATAGATACACACATACAAACATACATTCATACAAGCATGTATGCATGCATGTATATATATCTATGCATATAGCTTCCATAGATTTAATTTCCATCCCTACGCAGAATTCCATAGAAGAAGGAATGCTTCAAAATGGAGTGTAGATATGGGTAAGGGTGAAAAGTTGAGGACAACAGCAAGCCGTCATTATGAGTAGCAGGAAAAATGGTGGTGCCCTCACAGAACTAGGGATGTTCAGATGACCCAGAAGCTACTCAACTGCCTACCCTTGGCCCAGTTATATCATCACTGAGCCTATACCCCCAAAGAGATCAAAGAAGGAGGAAATGGTTCCTCCTTCTTTGTAAAAGTATTTGTAGCAGTAAAAATATTTGTAGCAGCCTTCTAATGTCTCACAACAAGAGGTTCACCTCCTGAGGCAGACCATCTTTAAACAGCTCAGCTCTAAGCTGTATTTCCTTACACCAAGGCAAACTCTACTTCTCTGTAGGCTCCACCTATTGGTCTCACTTCTCCCCTTTGGAGCTCTGTGGAATAACCAGGAAATCAAATGCCAAGTTAGATTACTTCTGCTTCCACAACATCTCTCTCATTAATCCCTCATTTCCCCATTCGACATTCACCAGGGCTATTGCAACAGCCTCTTAGTCTCCTTGCACCCCCATGTCTCCCTTCTCCAATCCTTCCTCCACAATTATCTTATTAATATTCCTAAACATCAATCTGACCACGCCTCCACAGACATGCACACTCAAAAATCCTCAGTGCCTCTGTATTGCTTATAGAAAAAATAATATTAAATTCTCAGCCTAGTGTTTAAAAAACTCTACAGTATGGCTCACATCCACCTTTTCAGTCCTATTTCATATTACACCCCTTTGTGAATGGCTCCATTCCAGACAAATTGACTGGCTAGCTATTCCTCATATGTGACATTTCAGTAAAGATTGGATGACCTGCCAGGTATGATATAATGAGTATCCCTTTCAAGTGTGGGTTGAGTCAGATGAATACTAAGATCCTTTCCAATTCTAAGTTCTTTTGTTAGGATTTCTGCCTCCATACTCTTGCACAAGTACCACCTCCCAGCCCCACCATGTATGGAGGCACATACCTGTAATTCCTTCCACTAGAGAAGTTGAGGGTGGTGGATCTCTTGAGCTCATTAAGTTCTGAGTTACAATGGGCTAAGCCACACTAAATTCAGCATTAACATGGCAAGTTCTCTAGAGTGGGAGACCACAAGGTTGTCTAAGAAAAGGCAAAACACCTCAAGTGGAAAATGGAGCAGATCAAAGTTCCCGTGCTTATCAGAATGGGAGCAGGTTTGCAAATAGCCCTTGCAAGAGCCTGGTCAAGAGAGTGTGATCCAGTCAAATAGAGAAATAGATTGAGAGGCAGATAGATGAATAAATAAATGAGTGAATAAGTAAATAAGCGAATGAATGAATGAATGAATAAGTAAATAGACAAAGAATGAATAGATAAATAGGTGATTAGATAGATGAATAGATAAATAGAAAACAAATATTTATTAAGCACCTACTATGCTCCAGGCACTGGGCTAAGTACATTACAAACTTTATCTTATTGATAAACCATCTTATTGATGGTCACAATAACCCTATGAGATAGGTGTTTTTATTTTTCCCATTTTACTGTTGAGGAAACTGAGGTAGACAGAGGGTAAGTGACTTGCCAAGGAGCACACAGCTGGAGTCACAGCACACCAACACAAATGGAAGGCAAAAGAATGTTTCTAGAAGACAAGTTTGTTTGGCTCTGCCCCTTCTTGTGTATATGAGGTAGAGATGGCGTTTGTTTAAACAGATATCATGTCATCTAAATAATCTCCAGACTATTCCATACACTTCAATGGATAGCCAGTATTTAAAGCCTAGTCATGAGCTGTGTATATCCCTTCCCACACACATACCAGCTGGGGAACAAGGTCATGGATTAAAGATTAAAGGCCATCACGCGAGCTGTTTTCTTTGAAAAGCCTAGAAACCCTCTTTTCTCCTTTCCCTGTCCAATTTCTTGGTCTCAGACTATAGAGTAGGAAGATTCATGAACAGACTCCCAATGTCAGAAGGTGTGCATTTCAGAAAGAATTTCAAGTGAGTGCTAAGTCCAGACCAGTGCTGGGGATTCATGTTCATATGTCCACATGGGTGTGTATGTATGTGTATATATACATGCGTGTATATACATTCATGTGTGAGAGAGCATATATATCTAAATATGCCATTCTACTCAGATCTTCTGACTGCAAGCCAGTGGCATTATCAAAGAAGTAGAACTACAGGTACCCAATGGAAGAGTTTGAAATATAGTTGGAGAATCAGAGTCAGAGAATGTTAAGCAGTTGGGAATCTTGTACAACATGTGGAGCATAGTTTACAGAAAAGAGACATCTTTTCACTTACTGCCTTCATCTTCTTAATCTTAAACATTTATCTTTATCTAACCAAACTAAATAAATTGGTGCCAATTTATTTGATTTCAAGGTACATCAAGCAACCTCTCTCTTCTCCTTCCTTTCCCTTTCATTCTTTCCTTTTCCAGACACAAGGGGACTGCCAGGTTCACTTATCCCAAGGATGTAAGAAAACAAGCTCTTCAGACTATTTTAATGATAATAGTAAGAACTCAGAATAGTTTATATTCATGGCCTCATTTTTCCTTCCAACATTTCTAAGGAGCAAAAAATGTTCTCCCCATTTCCCAGACAAGGAAACTGAGGGGCTTAGAGGGTAAATAATTCCTACCCAAGCTTACTGGAGAGAGATTCCAATTTTTCACACCCCTAATCTGGTTTCACTTCCCAGGATTTGGTATGCCCAGGAATGGTCATTTCCAGACTCAAAATCTTAAGATTGGAGTTCAACAGTATTCAGAATGAGGAATGGGGAGAAGGAGAAAGGGAAGATTCAGAGACTGTCGGTCAGTTTTTAAAGGGGTGTCATTACACTTACCCCTGACCAGGCAATGGGATAGAGTCCAAGTGGCTAACCCCTGGGAATGCCATCATGTTTATCCCAATCTGGAGCAGGGCCTGGTCACAACTGTCTGGTCCCTGGAAGGAAAAGAGAACGTGGTTATTGGTGACAGCCTAGACCAGGAGCACAGAGCTAGGTCGAGAAATCAATGATATTGAACATTAGGATCTTGGAGACTGCATAATTCAATTCTCTCTTTTTATAGATGACAAAGAAAGTGTCACTCAGAGAGATAAAGGCAAAGATAGAATTTCAGCCCAGGACATCTGACTGTCTTGGGCACCGTCTTGACCTGTAAACTTTGTTATGACATCTTCTTCCTTGTTGAGTCAGAAACTGACCCTCTCCTCAGCCATAATTTCTAGTTTGGACCACCCATTAAGATCTTAAGAGCCCAGCCAAGTCAAGGCTCGTGTGAGCCAAGAGGATGGATATGTTATGAGGTAGCCTGCCCTCCTCCCAGAATCCTTGCCCTGACACTAACTGGATGTGGCCCCCAGGGCCAAGTGAGTCAGAGGCTTCACACCGTCATCTGTACAGTGGGGGATGTTCCCCCTGCCCACCTAATGGGGCTGTCTTGAGGTTTAGGTAAAACTAAACAGTACAAAATAACTCTCAGACCAGAAGATCCAGAGTGTTCTCTTTCTGGAATAACCTTACCGCAAGACTTCACACACGCATTAGTGCTCAGACATAATTCCCACTGAGATAACAATCGGCCCATAATAATGCACTTGGGGAGAGTCCCCATCCAGTGGAAATCATCCCACTCCCTGGAGATGGTTGGAGAGAACCTGTAATGCATTTGTTTCTTCTTAATGGAAAATTCCCAAGACTTCCCCTACCATTTTCTCTTGAAAGACGTGCCTCAGGACTCATTTGTGAGACAAGCTGGGTTTTCCCTCTACTCAAGTGTATAAATTGCTGGGGGTCTGATCCCTGCTATATTTGATCTCAGAAGTTACAAGAAATGGTTTTTCTCCCAGAATGTATCCTATAGATTTAGAACTAGAATTCACCAAATTATCTCATTTATAGGTCCAGAGAAAGTAAGTGACTTATCCAAGATCTTATGTTAATCAATTAATGGTAGATCTGGAACTGAAACCCTAGATGTTCCTCCTCCCAGGCCAGCCCTCACTGCTTTCTTCAAGGTGCATCCTCCAGGGAGATGGCACAGTCCCAGGTAGGGCCCCATGCATTTAGACTCCCCTACCTCACAACAAGGAATTAAAAAGTTCAGCCTCTTCCTGACTCTCAAGGGGGTCAGCTCCCCACATGACAGTCACCTAGAACCTCTCCAACTATGGTGCCCATACACTGTTCTGTCTCTTAGATTTCTTATTTCAGCTAATCCTCCCAGCTAATTTTAGCTCCTCCTTTTATTAAGGGGATTTGTTCTGTGAATCTTGGATCAGTCAAAGGGCCACCCTGGAAGACCTAGAGGGCTACATGTGGCCTCAAGGCTGCAGGTTCCCCACTCTTGATCCAGACTCTTCATTAGCCCCCATTAACCTTAGTTAATAGGTTCACTCTCAATACTACTAAATTAATATATCCCCCACTGCCTACGGAATTTAAGTCATTCAAGCTTTTATTAAGTACCTACTATGCACCACAAATGGTGCTAAGAGATGAAGATACCAACACAAAAATAAAAAAGTCCCTGCCCTCTAGAGAAACAGCAAGAACATGGATATGATAATAATAGCTAACACTTTATATAATGTTTATCCTGTGGCTCCTACAAGGCTAAGTGCTTTACAAATATTCTTATTTGATCCTAGTGGCAACCTTGGGAAGTAGGTGTAATTATTATCCCCATTTTACAGATGAGAAAGCTGAGGCTAACAGAGATTAAATAATTTACCCAGGGTCACACAGCTAGTATGTATCTGAGGTCGGATTTGAACTCAGGCCTTGCTCACTACAGAACCTCAAGTAATTTTGCGAAATATACAAACCTGTGGTTCTTCAGTCATTTTTCCATCATGTCTCATTCTTCAATAACTGAGTTTGGGGTTTTCTTGGCAAGATACCACAGTGGTTTGCTATTTTTTTCTCCAGTTCATTTTACAGACGAGGAACTGAGGCAAACATGGTTAAATGACTTGCCCAGGGTCATACAGCAAGTTACTGTCTGAGGCTAACTTTGAACTCAGGAAAATGAGTCTTCCTGACTCCAGGCCAGGCCTTCTATCTACCATACGCCTTAGCTGCCCATATTATATGTTGAAAAAGGCTTAAAAATACACTTTCCTCTCTTCTTCGCAAAGATGGGGTATTATGGACATGAAATACTGAATATGCTGCTCCTTCCATTGAGATGTTGGTTCATTTTGTTTAACTGCTTTTCTCTCTTTTTTATTCTTGCCTACGAGACTTTGTGGGTAAGGTGGAGAGGGGGCAGAGACATGACAGACATATAAAAACAGAAGGTATCCATAACAATTTAACAACCTGAAAGAAAAAGTTGGTTGTGTTGAATAGAATTTTGGGGTCCAGGGAAGAGGTCAGTTAGCCAAAGCCTTCTTTGACAGGAGATCCATTTTAGAGATATTGGCCACAGGGAAAATTCTATATAAAAAAGTCCTAAGCAATGAACAGCAGTTACTGGTCTTCCCCTATCCTCCCCATCCCATCTGATTCTCTCTTGATCACCAAATGCCGTTGCTTTTCCTCATAAAAGGGAAAAAATAACATTTGCTCTCATTCGGTCTGCATCAGGAGAACCTTTTTTTAGAGAGGGAAGTGGATTTGGATTCAGAGGTCTTGAGTTCAGATTCCAGCTCTGTTACTTATTAATTTTGTGTCTTTTAGTAAAGCCCTTCAATTTCTTCCAGCGTAAAAAAAAAATTATTTCAAAGGCTCTTTCTAACTCTATAGCCTATAACCTCAAGCAACAGGGCTTGACAACATAGTAGAGTAAAGTAGTCCACTATATTCTGAATCAGAGGACCTGGGTTCAGATCCTGCCTGGCTCTTAATTCCCAAAGGAGATAACATATCCTGAAGAAAAAAATCTTGAATTGTGATGTAGAATCAAACTGATACTTCCAGATTTCTGGCAAGCAATCTTGTGCTAGTTTATAGTTAATAACTATACTCTGTTACACTTTTCAGATTATGAAAATAAAGTTGCATTGAAATTAAAAAAAAAAAATTCAGCTTCCTCTCCATAAAAGGAAAAGGTTAGACTACATAGCTTCTAAGGTTCTTCCCAGCTGTAAGTCTACCGTCCTATGATGCTGCCCAGCAACCTGAAAGGTCAGGATGAAAAATTCCTTCCTTTGGCCATTGATTTGGGATGGGGGCGGGCAGAGTGAGAGATAGAAAGAATGGGGAGAAGTGAGAGAGAGAGAGAAATCCCCCAACCCTAGCAATTTCCAAGTCAGGAATGCCAGGAGACCTGTCCTACATCATTAGGAGTCCAGAGATGGAAACAGAGAGCTATATTTCATCCACGTTCTTCTCCAAGTGGTAGGAGAGAGGTGGGGGGGTCTGCTTGTAATTTACAAGAAGGACTTGAAATTCTAAGTGCTTATGACTTAATTCAGCCACCGATATTGATGGCTCCATTTAGATCATTCCATTTTATCCTACCCAATACATTAAAAGCCAAACCTTACTCACCTCCATTTGGCTAATGAGGCTCCGTGGCTTTGACAGTGAATGACAGCTATTTACAGTAAATTATTCAATTAGAGCAGAGGAAAGTGAAAATTCTATCTGGTATGGTTGGATGAGACTAAATCTGAATCCCAGCCAGAAGCCGGGCTTGGCCACCGAGGTTCAATTGTTTAATCTTTAGAAGGGGGTTTCAGGGAGTCCATTATGACTATGTCAGTGTGGGGGTAGGGAGCGGGGAGGATGTAAAGGATCAATATTCTGGAAGGTAGTTAAGCTGCTGTGGTCTGGGTAGCTACTTTATCCCAAGTCATTCTCAGCTTTAGGGCAAATATACACTTTTTCAGGTCAGCATATCTAAGTCTTAAGACGAAGTACCTCTTTATAGGATCATTAATTTAATGATAATAATAGCTAAATTTTCGTATGGTATTGTTAAGATTTGCAAAGTACTATAAAAAAAAAAATCTCAAGTTTGTCTTCACAACAACCCTGAGAGGTAAATACTATTATTATCCCCATTTTACAGATGAGGAAGCTGAGACACTGAGCAGTTATGTGACTTGTTCAGGGTCACCCTACCAGAAAGTGTCTGGGGTGGGATTTACTCCAAATACAGTGCTCTAAATTTGGGTCCTTGGAGGTCAGCTAGCCCAACCCCCTCTTTTGATAGAGGGGGAAACTGAGTCCCAGAGAAGTTAAGTGAATTCTACAGTAAGATCTTTTCTGGTCCTCCCTACCACTAGCACATCCTCTCCCCACAAATTACATTGAATAGGTCATCCATATCTAAATGTACATGTTGCCTACCCTTGAGGGAATCCCTTTTGTCATTGTGTCTATCACAGAGTGATAAGTTAACAAATGCTTACTGAGTCATTGAGGGACTCAATAATAGCCCGGAGCTGGGATTTGAACCCTGGCCTTCTCCCAGTCCCAATCACTTCTTACCAGCCATGTTACCATGTCACAGATAAGTCCCTTTGCCTCTCTGGGCCTCTACTTCTTCATCTGTAAAATGGACCTAATAACCTTCATTCTGAGTCCTGAAGAGCTGCCATATGAGAGAATAGATGTGACAGTGTTTTCTAGAGGAGAGCTCTGGGTATCTATCAGGGATCCCAGAAAGAGAAGCAGTTAGAGCCCCATGCGATCTGGTCACTTAGTATTCCGCTGGAAAAGAGGAAGGGTTAAGGCAAGGGTTTTTTTCTGTGATCTGTCTCTTCTCTCCATCTCATGGAGTCTATGAGAAATCACAATGGAATTTAATGTGGAAAAGGAGGAAGGGAGAGTGGTTTCCCTCTCACTCCACCCAACTCAAAGGAGATCACCCCCTTCTACCTCCCCCTGTCCTCACTGGGCAGCTTCTGGTATCAGGAATTTCCCAGAGATCCTTGTTACAGTCAGTCTTCTATTGCAGGATATCAGAGTTTTCCAGTACAAGCCACACTTTCCCTTTATTTTCCCCACCCTTATCTTTCCTTCTCTGAACTAATCAATAAGCCACCTGTCTGCTGTCATGATGAATTACCCCCTAAAGAGCTTAAACCACCACCTCCTAGTCATGCCCTCAGCTTTAATTAATCCAAAAGAACTCCCAGTTCTAAATGGAGTGACTCAGTCTCATCAGCTACCTAGCATTCCTTACCACACACACACACACACACACACACACACACACACATGCACACGCCCTACCAGCACCACACCCACTGCCCCCACCACCACTCACCCAGTCCTACACCCCTTCTATAACTCAGACAATCACAGCCACAGCCCACCTAATTAGTACCTAAGCTAAACAAGCCATTCTAGCTCCATTTAAACTCTAGGTCTTTTGAAACTTAAAAGCAAATTTATTTTTAATCCTTCATAGGATACCAGTGGAAAAAACAGAAGAGGAAACATGGCTCCCTCCTTTCTGTACAGTCAGGTGACTAGGCCATTGGTAACATTGTCAGAGAAGGTCTCGGAATCATAGGATGACAGACAGGCCGTAGGATGGGACCTTAGAGGTCACCTAGTCCATCCTTTTACAGAGGAGGAAACCAAAGGGGAGGAGTAGATATTGGAAAGAGGTGGTGAAGAAACTTCCCAAAGCTCAGGCATAGTGAGTTAAGTGGGATTTGAACACAGATCTCCTGCCCAAAGGTCAGGGCTCTTTCTACTAACACAACCTCAGACCTTTTTTGCTTAAAGAGTTCCATTTTGAAGAGGGTCAGATCTCTAAAAATGATTGTAATACATAAACCAAAGGTATCTTTGTTACTTGTTCAATTCAGAATAAGAATAACAATTTCTAAAAAGCATCATTTAAAAAAAAAAATACTTAAAAGTTTATGATGTTCCAAACCAATGCAGGATTGGTTTTGGTTTGGGGAGGGTTTTGACTTGCGTATTTGTGACAAAAGTTTTGTTTTTCTTCATTTTTTCCAGGGGTGAAGGAGAAGTTGGTGAGAAAGAAAATAATATTTTATTAATCGAAAAAAATTTTAATAAAATTCTCCCCAAAAGTTAACAGTATCCCAACCTCCTAGGGGTCTCATAATAAACCCATTCCACATGGCTTTCCCTTCAGGAGTCCCATTAAAATAACAAAGCATAATAAAAGAGAGATTTAAAGTTTTCTAAGAACTTTATAAATATGATTTCATTTCACCCTCACAACAACACTGAGAGGTAGGTACTATTATCCCCATTTCACAGTTGAGAAAACTGAGGCAGACAGAGGTGAAGTGACTGGCTCCAGATCCATAAACCTCCTTCACCATGATGAAACCAGAAACAAGGATAGTAGGGCTTCTCCATGGACAAAGGAATGGATGACTCCAATTCCTGGGACTGGGTTGGCAGTCTCACTATCCTAGAATGAATGAAGGGCAGCCCCCACATACACATTCTAGGATAAACCAAAATGATGCCTGATAAATGCATAAGAAAGTTACCAACCAAGCACAACTGGGGCCTGGAAGAAAGTCATTTCAGCTCTCCCTCTGAAAATAATTTTGCATTACTTTACATATGCTTTGCATTTATTTATTTATTTATTTGCATGCATATTTCTCCAGTCCAAAGTTTGTTCCTTGAGGCAAATACAATTTGTCTTTGTATCCCTGTTGCCTAGCACACAGGGTGCCTTTGAAAACATTAGGAGCTTAATAAATGTTGGTTAAATGAAATTGAATTACTGGGGGTAAGGAGGGAGCCAATGAGTCAGGGAAGAAAGAAACAAGAAGGGTTTAGTGGAGTGATTGTCATTTGAGAAGCATTCTCAGGAGGCAATATGGATTCAGAGTCAGAGGATCCCAGTTTCAAGACCTTGGGCCACCATTTAACCTCTCTATGACTCAGTTTCCTCTCATCACATGTAGTTTTTGTGAGGGGCAAATCGATACTTATTTAGACACTTCTTAAACTTTGAAATGCTACATAAATATGTTTGCTTGCTTTATGGATAATGCAAGTTTCAACAGGTACAAATTTAGAATGAGGATGAGGAGAAGGAGGTCCATACAGAGAAGATGGTTCTATGGGAACAATGGACATTCATGGGGGCAGAGAGAGAAAGGGGGGAGGGAGAGTGCAAAGTTCATTTTAGCTGGAATACGTGGGAAAGGTAGATATAAAGGTATGATGTGGACAGTGAACACAGACATACTTAGGGAATTGGGAAAGGGGGAAGCCTATCTAACAAGCACAAAAATCCCTGATACTGCATGGCATGGTAGATAGGCTTTGGCATCAATAAGATCTGGATTCGAATTATTAGTTGCATAAAAATGAAAAAATCCCTTAACCTCTAAGAACCCTAATACCAACTGCCAACCTACATCAGAACAGACATCAAGTTTCTGTAGTGTCAGTTCCCAACATCGATGAAATCACAGATCTAGGGTTGTTATGGTTTTTTTTTTTTAATAAATGCTTACAAATAGAGCACTTATTTTTTAAAAAATCTTCCTGTAAGCATTTATTAAAATGAGATGACCAGGATGCCAAGAGGTCTGGATACTACATCATGTCAAAATAAATTAAGAACCTTTAACAATCAGACTGCTCCTATTCAGTCTTTTCAGTCGTTTCTAGACTCTTCATGACCCCATCTGGGGTTTTCTTGGCAAATATACTGGAGTAGTTTGCCATTTTTTTCTCCAACTCATTTTCCAGATGAGAAAACTGGAGACAAACAGGTGTAAGTGACTTACCCAGGGTCACACAACTAATAAGTGTCTAAGTCCAGATTTGAACTGGGGAAGATGAGTCTTCTTGATTCCTGATATACACCCATATCTCCCCAGGATCTCTACAAGCAACCCCTATAACATTAAAAATGAATATACACCCCAGATGTCAATCAATAAATATATAGTAGAACTTCCAAGCATTTATTTGGAGTTCAGCCAAGAACCTCCGGGGGGTGGGGGGGTGGGGAAGGGGAGGAGGGGTTGTCTTTCTTGACCTGTCTACTCCCAGTCTAACTGAGGTATTTCCCTTCAAAGTGGTAACTCTGGGATTCTGTAGAATAATGGAGCCCCTGATGGAATCATTTTCTCCTGAGGAACCCAACTATCACAGAGTTTGCCATCCAATCCTGTCCTTTCCAGTTTCTGTGGTCTAATATTTCTCTTCCCAGTGCCATCTGTGATCAGAGGATCAAATGTGATGATATTTGTAAAGCTAAAAGCATGGTGCCTGCCATGCTGTACACACTCAATAAATATCTGTTCTTCTTTTCCTTCCCTATCCTTATCCAGTCTCGTGTCCTAGGTCAGGAGATGAATTTCTTGTCAATTGTGTCAGATTCCTACCATCCATATGTCTTTGTGAAGTGTAATAGGATCTAAGCCTGGTTCTAGACTGGTCAGAACACCAAAGGTTGGGCTCAGCAGACAACAGATGCATTGCTGTGGCCCACCTGCCTTCAACCAAAAGAAAAAGCAAATCTTGGAGGCAAATCCCCCATGCACTGTTTATGCAGTTGACCCAGCAACCTGGTAATAGCAGTTATTTGCTCATGCCCTGTCTCTAGAGTGAGCTTATAAGTTCTTTGAAAGCGCCTTAGTACTTTCCAGCACCAGCATCAGCACTCCACTTGGAGGTGCTCCGTAAATCCTAGCAGATTGCTAGTGGTGAAAAAGGGAACTAATGGATTCTCAAGAGCTCCTAGGTACTTCCTCTTTGACTGCTCCTGATAACCAGCCAGGGCAGAAAGACCTTGAGTAGTACTCACCAAAGGACCTGAATGACCTTGGTCAATTCCAGGGCTACACTTTCTCTTCTCGTCCAAATTCCTCCAACCTACAAAGGTCCATCTCAGGCCAGCTGACTAATGAATGGCACCCAATCTTATAAGTTGGCCTCATTCTCCCCCTATCAGAAATTGAGTCTCTTTGCCTTCTCCCAGTGCTTCAGAGAGGCCCAGAAACAGGCTTTTCTCTAGGGTCTTCCCATTTCCTTCTTCATGCCCTGGAGAATGGGGCAAAAATGGGATTAAGAGACTCAGTTCTTTATAAAGTGGGTATCCTTAAGAAATCTGATTTTCATCCTCTCTTTGGAGGAAATTTGAGATAGAAGACTATTGCACATATAATGAGTTCTCTTATTGCAGGTCTAGCCACAGCTGTCCATAAATTAAATATGAAAAAATGGTAAAAATGCTAGATTGGATATCACAGTAGCTGAGTATCTTCATGACCTTAGATGAGTCACTTGCCTTGTAAGCCTCCCTCATTTCCCTTACCTGTAAAATGAAGGATTTGTACTAGACAAATTGTAAGCTCTAAATCCTGGACTTGGAAAATATATCAGAAGGTGTCTAAGAGCACCTAGTCCAACCCCTGTCTGAAGCATGAATCCCCTCTTCCAACGTATTTGTGTAATAACCTGGAATGTCATCCAGTCCGGATAAGGAGAGAGGATGTTTTTGGGTTTTTTTTAAGAGAGGAACACAAAGTTGACTACAAATCTCTCAGGCCACCCAGTGACAGGAGGTTCATTTGGAATAATAGAAAGAATATTGACTCGAGTCAAAGAACCTGTGTTCAAATCCTACCTCAGATACAACTACATTTGTGACCTTGGGGAAGTCTTTAATATCCCTGGGACTTATTTTCCTCAATTATAAAATTAAGGATTTGGATTAGATGGTCTGTGAGATCCCTTCTTCTAGATTTATGAGCCTTTGAGAGTCTGGTGAGCCACAGCTACGTTCTACACAGCCATCTCATTCCCTGAGGATTTCTATCTTTTAACCATGTCTGAAACAACTCTCATGTTACTTCTGTTCACTGTAACCCTTAGATGGAAGACAGTTAGCTATCCACGTGAAGGGGCACCAGGGAGAGGTTCTCTGCCCTGAGCTCTCTCCCAACTGTCAGTGACAAAAATTCCAGCACTGGAAATTAACTCCTCTATATCTTGATCACTCTCCATCTTACCAATTCGTATTTTAAAAGTATATAAGTAAGGTTTTACTAATTAATACCTTAGTGGGGTAGAATGTGACAGTGTCTACAACCCAAGCCCTTTGGGACCTGGAGCATGAACTAGGACCTGGGGTGAGAATGGACAGGAAGCAGATATACTGGGACTGGGGAGAAAAAGAGCTATAAAGGGAGGGAATGGCTTGTAACAGAGTAGCAGTCTCATGTATAGTAATTAATGCTATATACTGTTTTCATCTGCTTCATAAATTCCAATGGTTCCCTGTTATGTGTAGGATCAAATATAAACTCCTGTTATAAATATATACACATAGATGTGCATATATATATACACATATATATATATATATATAGATATGGATATATATATATCTCAAGCCCCTCTCAACTTGCCTCCTGTCTACCTTTCCAGCCTACTCTCCAGGTCTTTTCCATGCTTTTATCCCCAGTCCAACTGGCCTTCTTCCTGTAGCTCACATCTGTCACTCCATCCCTTGTCCCATGCATTTTCACAGGGATTGCCTGGATTGGATGCCCTCCTGACCTCCACCTCAGAGAACTCCTAGCCTCCCCCAAAGCAAGTCTCCTACATGAGACTTTTCCAGATTCTCCCTCCATCTGAATTGCCATGCGTTTATTGTATGTAGATTTAGGAGCAAACATAGGAGGCTGCATGTAATGATGGAGTGCTGGACTTGCAGTTGAGAAGACAAGGGTTCAAATCATACCTTACATACTTACCAGCTTCAAAACCCTGGAAAAATCATAATCTCTCTGTGCCTGTTTCCTCATCTGGAAAATTAGCAAGTTGGACTTGTTACTCTCTGAGGTCTCTTCCAGTTCTGAATTTATGAGGAATCTATTTTGTCTCCACCCAAAGACTATAAACTCTTTCAAGGCAGGAACTGACTTTTTTTGCATTTGTATCCCTAGAACCTAACATAGCAACCAGTTTACAACTGGTGCTTAATAATTGCTTATTTACCAATTGATTTTTGGAGTAAGATGCATACAAGAGGAAAGAATGCACACATGGAAGAATATAGCAATCCATAGAAACAAAGATAAATCAAAACATGAGATTCTTCATTGTGCCAGTGTCCAAGAGACAAAGAAAGATAGACAGAGAAACAGAGAGACAAGGGAAGAAAGACACAAAGAGAGAGGAGAGAGACAGAGACAGAGAAAGAGACAGACAAATAGAGAGGAGAGACAGAGAGAGAGAGAGAGAGAGAAAGGAGGTGGGGAGAGAGAGAAAGAAGCAGGCAGAGAGAGGCAGACAGAAAGACAGAGAAAGTGAGGGGCAGAGAAAGAGATAGGGAGAAAGAAGAGATGGGGAGGGGAGGCAGAGGCAGAGAAAAGGAGAAGGGGGCAGGGGAGAGGGGAGGAGAGGCCCTAATCCCAGACTCCCTAGGCAGACACTCAGACTGCTACAGAAGGATCCAAGTCCCCACCCAGCCCTCAGGGGAAGGGACTGGATGAGATCCAACCAGGTGCCTCATGACAGAACCGGAGGCTCATGAAACATTCAAGGTGTGTGCTCCCTCTCCTGTGGAAGAGGAGAGGCTTCATGCCCATCCCTCACAGCTGCTAGGCACTTGGAGCCAGAAGCCAATTGGCAAAAGGTCTCTGGAGTCCTGAAGAGCTAAACCTCTTGCCCTCTATTTTACGAAGTGTAACCAAAGTGCCTGCTAGGGTTGTCTATTGGGTTAGTTAGCGACCAAAGACTCATGCCCTTCCTGAATCCCACGTCCCCACCCTCAAACATCAGGACTTCCCTGAAATACAAATAGTATTTCCCTAAATCCTGGATAGGGGCAGCTAGGTAGTGCATTGGATAGATTACTAAGCTTGGAATCAGGAAGACGCATCTTCATGAATTCAAAACTGACACTTACTAGCTATGTGACTCTGACCCTGTTTGCCTCAGTTTCCTCATCTGTAAAAATGAGCTGGAAAAGGAAATAGCAGAACGCTCCAGTATCTTTGCCAAGAACATCCCAAATGGGGTCACAAAGAGCCAGACACAAGCAAAAAAACAAATAAAAAACCTTCACTCATTCAACATTTCTTCCAATCTCTTCTACTTGCTGCCTCTCCATGTCCAACAATCTCCCCCATCTCTCTATATCTGCAGTGCCTGTCCTTTTCCACCACCCCTATTGGAACCCCTACCCCTTCACATCTCAGCTCCATTTCCGGTTGTTAGTGTTATTTGTCTGTATTTTATATTGTGTATATTTTATATTGTGTGTACTGCTTCCTCCCTCCTCTGACAGTAGTATGGGAGGTACTTTGAGTGCAGGGACTGTTTCATTTTTGTCTTTGTATTGAAAGCACCTAGCATAGTACTTGGCATATAGGATGTGGTTAATAGGATGTAATGTATTAAGTTGAATTTCCAAGATCTCTTCCAACTCTAAATCTGTGATGTAGTGGAAAAATCCCCAACCCAAAGAAAATTTAAAAAAAGACAAATCCCTGACCTGGAAATAAGGATGCTTGAATTTACTCTTAGTTCACTCATCATACTACCTTGTCAGTCGATCCTTCTCTCTGGGTCTCAATTTCCCCTTCTGTAAAACAGAGCTAATTATCCCTGCATTGCCCCCCACCCACATACACACACACACCTCTGCCTTTCATAAGGCTCAGCTGCAACTGGGGATGGGAGGGCACTCTGAAAAAACAGAGGGCTCAGCCAAGATCTTTATTAATGGTGTCAGGATCTGGCCAAAGCCTGGGAGATAGTGCTGACATCAAAATGCCCATTTCCCCCAAGCACCCAGCTCAAGCCAGTATCTGCTGCTTCTAAGCTGAGCAAACCATCTGCCTCTTATTACTTGATGATTCATGCTTCCAGTTAGCCGACTGTAATTCATTTCACACAATGGGAGTCTCCAAGACCGAATGCAATCCATCAGGCAAGTTCCCCTCCAAGGAGACTGCTGAGAGCCACCAATGCCAGAGGGAAAGCCAGAGCCACAGGAATTGGAGATGCGTACCTGCAAGGCTCTATCTCAGAGTTCAGTCGAAACCATTTTAGGTTTGGCCCCAAAGACAGGAGGAAAATGTTCCCTTCTTTGCAGAGATGGAAGATTACAGATGGGGGCTGCATGTACAGTGTCACAAGTCTGAAGCTTAAAATTCCACAAAGAATTAACTGCCAACCTATACTGTCAGACCAGTAGAAATGGTGGTGAATTTTGCTGCTGAACTGACTTTGTCTGTCTCTCTCTGTCTCTTTGTCTGTCTGTGTGTGTGCATCTGTCTCTGTCTCTCTCGTTACAAGGGATAACTCTAGGGAGTAGAAAAGAACAGAATATATTTGGAAATGGATGTGATATAAAAATGTAAATAAAAATTTAAAAAGTAAAATTTGGGGGACTGGCTAAGGTCTATTTCTGGTGCAGGTATATGTGGTTATCCTCATTTCAAAGTTAGACAATGCTTACTTAGCAAAGTATCTAGCACATAGTAGGTGCCTAATAAATACTTATTGACTTGTTGACTTGAGTGAGGGTATATGAGGTGGGATTCCCTATAGGAAATTTGCCAAGTAAAATCATCTATCATTGACCTATAACTTGTGTGACCTTGGGCAAATCCCTTCTCATTTCTGGGCCTGTGATCCCTAAGGGGGCATTGACTGAGCAGCTGGGTCTTCTGGTTTCCCTGTCCCTGCTCCCCTTCTCTCTTTTATTATTTTTATACTTGAACAGGACTTCCCACTGGTTAGACTCAGACTTCAAATGAAAACTCACTTCCATAGGGATCTCTATAAATTACAATATTTCCTTTTCATAAAAAATTGATGAAAACCCTTCCCACAATATTAAAAACAATAAAGCTGTGACGTTTCTAATGCTGGTGGAGGGTTTTAATCTGTATGTATGTATTTGTGTGTGTGTGTGTGTGTGTATGACAGAGAGGAGACAGAGGGAGAGATGGACAGAGACAGAGAAAGAGAGACAGATAGAAACAGAAAAATTAACAGAGCACAGAGAAATAAAACTGTGTGGTTCCCATTCCATCCACCTGAAACTTGTAGAAGGAAAATGTAAAAGGGGGAGGGGGAAGTGTAAAGGAAAGAAAAAAATAAAAAGATGTCACCAATGGTAACTGGTGAATGATTTGTCCTCACCACTCCCTGGGACAGCTGGCGAGGCTGACAAATCATTCTGAAGGATGGAGGGAATGGTACAGAATTCCAAAGACAGGGCTGTTGGATGGATGTCTTTGTGAGAACAGCCATACTTGAATCAACTAACCTGGTGTCATACAAACTGTGCCGCTAACTTACTGTGTGACCTTAGCTCCTTTCTTCCTCTCTGGATCTCATCTTCCTTCTTTATAAAATGGATGTATTGGGTTTGGTGATCTGTAAAGTCTTTTCCAGCTCAGTATCCTATCCGCACTCTCCAGGTCCCAGCAGTGGTGATTATTTCCTGTTCATAATGTCCTAGCAGTCTGTGCTAATAGACTGGGTGACCTTTACATGCTAGAAACAACTTCTTTGCTACTGAGCCCAAAAGGAGGATTCTGAAGGGCTCATTCTTCCTATCCCCAGTGGAGAGGATGTAGGAAAGACTTTCTTCCTCAGGGATATTTGTGCCCTGAATTTCTCTATTGCTGCAGACAGGAGAGTACTCCTTGTACATATGCTATAGACTACCTGGGTTTATTTCTGCTCCAGGGTTATAAGGTTAAGTGTACAGAGGGATGGGTGTTAAGGATGTAACCTGGGGATTTATCAGTCTAAAATTGTCAAGACAAAGGAGGAAAGGCAAGAGGGGACCCAGCTGTGTCAGCTGAAAAAGAATGGCAGGAAAAAGAGAGAGCGAGGTGAATCAGTTTAAGGGGAGAAATCAGAGAGGCCAGGGACTTGGGAGAATTGAAGGTGGGATGACTATTTAGCCCAAGAAAAAGGAAGAAATGCAAATTTTTCATCTGAAATGTAAAGACTTCCATGAACTGACTGAAATGTACATTTCCAGTGGTCTGGATCAATAATTCCCCACCCCTGTGACTCCTTGATTCCACAGAGGATCCCTTCCCTAGCTACCATGCTCATGTATTCCATTGTTTCTCTCTATTAGAGTATAACGTCCTGGAGGGCATGTGCCATTTCACTTTTATTTTTGAACCCCAAGGGAAATGATTGTGGGAAAATATCAGGGTGTTAGGTATATTATGGCCTAAAGGAGTCCAGTTCCCCTAGCATCATCCCAGTAGATCTCTAAAAATGTTTCAAAGAGATCAATAATAAAGAAAATAAAAAAGAATGAGCTATAAACTCTTCCATCCAGTCCAGGACTATACAAAAAAAAGACTGCTAGAATACCATACAAACAGGGAGAAGAGAAAATCTAGGGTAAGTGAAAAAAGGTAATGTGTCCCAGTCTCACATGGAAGAGTGACCCAGGCAGCCCAGTGCTTCTGCTGAAGCACAGTAGAAAAGGCCAGAAAATTCCAGGAGAAGGCAGGATCTAAACTCTGAATCAAGGCAAACTCATACCTTCCAGGATGACGGAAGCAGAGTTTGTCCCAAGCACAAGCTCCTAATCCAGAAACCCAAGCTGAAAATAAGATAAAAGAGGAAAGTCTCAAACCAAAAAGTCCAAAACGAAGTTGAACCTCGGAAAATAGTGTCCTGGTCGCAAGGAATAAGAGGACAGCTGAGAAAAATAGAACAAGAGGTGAAAATTTGAATAGCTAGTGATTAAACAAAATAGTAAGAAGAATAAATACTTCAGAAAAGGCAGAAGTAAACTTTATCCAAGAACTGAACTTTCTGAAAAATCTAAAGAGCCAAACAGAAAACATTGACTGCATGAGAAAGCAAGAAATATTCAAATAAAATCAAAGATTAAAGGGGAAGAAAATGTAGAGTATATTGTATTAAAAAAACTGGAAAATATGTCAAGAAGAAATTATCCTTAAAAAAAGAATCAAAGAATCATCAGACTACATGAAAATTTTAACCAAAAACTTGTATACTTTATTTCAAGAAATCATAAATGAAAACAGCTCTTAGAACAAGACAAAGTATAAATAGAAAGAATTCACCAATCACCTTCTGAAAAAAAAAACTCTAAAATGAAAACTCCCAGGAATTCCATAAGCAAAATCTAGACCTCTTAGGCCAAAGGAAAAAAAAGCTACAGGTTATTGAAAAGAAAAAGTTCAAGTACCAAGGAGCTACAGTCAAAATCGAAAAAGACTTGGTTGCTATTGCTCAAAGGAGAGGAAAGCTTATAAAATGATATTCCAAAAGTCAAAAAGCTAAGGCTGACAACTAAGAATAGCCCATCTTGTCAAATTGAAAATGATCCTAAAAGAGAAAAAAAATGGATTTTTAATCAAATAGAGGAGTTCCAAGTATTCTTGATTTTTTTTTAAAGGCCAGAACTGAGTTAGATACTCTGAAACGGAAACACAAATCATAAGAAAAATTCAGATATACTCCTTGAGAAATTGGATAGAAAAGAACTATGCGAGGATGGATTGTTTATATGCTAATAGGAAAAGAGGAAACAAGTGTCCTTTCAGAGGCCTAATATATTCAAAATTCATAGGGAAAGTTAAATAAAACGGCAGAGGGCTGGGGGTAGTATTTTATTCTGTTTGATGGTCTAAGGAAAATGAAGAAAAGAGAAGTATTAGAGGACTATGTGGAGAAGAAAGGATGAAGAAAAGGAAAGAACTCATCTCACATATAAAGGGTGCATGAAATGAAAAGTATATAAACATGAAAGAAGGGCAGCCCATGAACCTGATCGTCATCTGAACTGGACAAAGAATGGCAGGACATACACAAACATATATACAGTATAGTGTGAGATACAATATGCTCAATAAAGAAATAGGAGACAAAGAAAGAAGAGAATTTGATTTAAGAGGGAAGGTAAAATAGGTGAAAGAGCAAAATAAAACCAAACCAATAATAAGCAAAGAAAGAAAGGAAGGAAGGAAGGAAGGAAGGAAGGAAGGAAGAAAGAAAGAAAGAAAGAAAGAAAGAAAGAAAGAAAGAAAGAAAGAAAGAAAGAAAGAAAGAAAGAAAGAAAGAAAGAAAGAAAGAAAGAAAGAAAGAAAGAAAGAAGGAAGGAGTCTTCCTGTTCATCATTTCTCATAGCACAATAGTATTCCATTACATTCATATACCACAACTTGTTCAGTCATTCCCCAATTGATGGGCATCCCTTGATTTCCAGTTCTTGGCCACCACAAAGAGAGCTGCTATAGATACAGTTCTAGAAGCGATATTGCCAGGTCAAAGGGCATACATATTTTTGTAGCCCTTTGGGCATAGTTCCAAATTGCTCTCCAGAATGGTTGGAGCAGCTCACAGCTCCACCAACAATGAATTAGCGTTCCAGCTCTCCCACATCCTCTCCAACATTTATCATTTTCCTCTTCTGTCATGTTTGCCGATCTTATAGGTGTGATGTGGTACCTCAGAGTTGTTTTGATTTGCATCTCTCTAATCAATCGTGATTTAGAGCATTTTTTCATATGACTATAGATAGCTTTAGTTTCTTCCTCTGAAAACTGCCTGCTCATATCCTTTGTCCATTTATCAGTGGGGGAGAAAAAGGAAGAGGGACGGAAAACTATTTCCTAGTAAAAGTCACTGTTCCACCAAAAATCTGCCCACCAGGGGCCTCACTTAAATAAAAATCCATTTAATTCAGTTGAATTCCTTTCTGTTAGAAGTAATAAATTCACACACACACACACACACACACACACACACACACACACAATATCTAGAGCACTGGACCTGGAGTCAAGAAGACCTGAGTTCAAATGCAACCTCTGACACTCACTAGCTGTGTGAACCTGAGCAAGTCATTTAACCTCTGCCTCATTTTCCTCACCTCTAAAATGGGGTGACAGTAGCACCTCTCTCCCAAGGTTGTTGTGAGATGCTTCTAAAATTTGTAAAAAAAACTTATCATAGTGTCTACCACATAGTAAGCACTTCATAAATATTTATTTCCTTCTTTCCTTCCTCGAATGTTAGATGACACACAGGCTTCTCAGTAGAGCGGTAGAGTGGGGTAGAGGTAAGCTAGTTCGAGTTTTACAGAATTGGTAAACTGGACCTAGTTGGATTCACATTCAATCTCTGCTTTCTGTAACAGCTACCCTGTCTGGTAGAGGTTACCTAGAAGTTAAAAGTTGTTGAACGGGAGGAAACTTGCCTTCAAATTTGGTCTCAGATACTTGTTAGCTGGGAAAGTCACTTAACTGTCGTCTGCCTCCATTTCCTCATCTGTAAAATGCAGATAATAATAACACCTACCTCCTAGGGTTTTTGTGAGGCCCTGATGAGATATTTGTAAAGTGCCTCGAGAACTAGTTAAATAAATGCTGACTACCAATATTTTGTTTAGTTTACTAATTAAAATATGACTTGGGTTAAGACAGTTGGGAAGCATAGTCAGAAAGGCCTGAGTTCAAATTCTTCCCTCAGATAGTAACTAATTAATTGTGTGACCCTGGGCAAGTCACAACTTCTCTCAGTTTCAGTTTCTCTATCTATGAAAAAAGGAGGGAGGGAAGCTGAACTTGATGGTATCTTTAAAACCATCAGTCTATGATGATGGGCCCAAGCAGAGGTCAGATGCTGTCAGGGGTGGGGAACCTGTAGCCTTGAGGCCACACATGGTCTTCTAGGTCCTCAAATGAAGTCTTTTGGTTGAGTTCAAGTTTTACAGGAGAAATCTTTTCATTACAGGGATTTGTTCTGTGAAGTTTGGATTTAAAGGGACGTACTCAAGGACCTAGGGGATCATGTGAGGCCTTGAGGCTGCAGGTTCCCCATCCCTGGTCCATTAGTCCCAGGATTTAAAGAAATGGTTAGGAAAATGAAGGAAGGAAAAGACATGAGGGAATGACATTTGTTGGCCATAGAAATCACCCTCCCCAAAAGACTCCAATCAATTGCAGACATGTTAAGAAGCAATATAGTTGCTTCTTAATTCCCACTAGGAGAGCCAGCAGAACTCCCTAAGCACAAGGGGCATCATTTCCAAGGGTAACCAGTGGAAGGAAGTTGTGATCTGGGAGACTGCAATCTGTCAGCTATGATGTAAGGTGCTGTAATGACCAAAGGTTTTGGCATCTGAGAAGTGGTTGAGAAGAAATATTTTAAAAGGAGAGCTCAACTGAAGACATTTTTTTCCAATGTACCTCCATTAATGACCAATAATCACTGACCTATAAAGTTTCCAAAGCACTTTCCATAAGCAGTACAATCATCCTGGGAGGTAGGTACCACATCATCCACATTTTTCAGATGAAGACACTGCAGTTTAGAGATTTGCCAATGAGCATATCACTATTGAGTGCCAGAGGCTTGATTTAAACCCTGGTCTTCCTGACTCCAAGGTGAACACTCTATCCGTTGGCCACACTTGCCCCTCAAGGGAAAAAAGAAACTCTATCGGGCTGATACAACATCCACAGCCCTTGACAGGTTCTCTCTATAGCAGATCAGGGTTAATTGTCTGCCTGTACCACAGCCTAGATGAAACATCCTATCAGACTTTGATTCCAGGCTTCCCAAGCCATCTTCTGTTGAGTAATTTGGTTCCCATGGTACCCTGATACCGGGAAAGGGACATGGGCTCTGGAGCTTAGGCATGAATATTCTGGTTACTGGAAAGGGTTCTCCTCCCCTTCTCGAAGTTAATAAATTGGTGTCTGGCTTGTAAATTAGCTTCTTCTGAGTCTGATTAGAGGGAATTGAGTACTTAGAGCCAGATCACCCCTAAGAAAACTGATGAAATAGAGTTCCTGAACTTGCAGAAATGTAGTCCAGACCAGCCTGAGGATCAGTGATCCAACAAGGGTGTAACAAGCCTGGGAGGCCAGCTCAGATCCACTCAGCTCCCAGTTTTCCATTTTTATTAGTTGCAAGAGGTGAAGAAATTCTATGGGACAGAATCATGCAAAGCAATCGCCAAACACACTTGACCTGCAAACCAAAATACCCATGTACTAATGGCCATTGTAAAACAGGTTTTTCTAGTGACCAGATATTCTAACATAGTATATAACAAAGAGTGTAGGACCTTTTTTGTTGGAGAAATGGAGAACTAGTACAAGTTGTTCATCTTTTTTCCCCAAACTCTCCTAAGGCTTCGTCCTTCAGTTCCATCTTTCGTTGACTTGAAGGACAGTCATCTACTAGAATCCATTTCAGCTTACACTGGAAAATCCATAGACCCCTCTTCCTAGGCCCTGGTCTCCTGGGGCTAAAAATAACAATCAGTTTACACCAAGCTGACAACTTACAGGTCTTTTTTTTCCATGAATAGACATAACTCTCCGAGAGAAACCATTAGAGTAAATTGAATAGCTCTAAAGCAGTAAAAATTTGGATAAATCATGTTTCACAAATCACATACATAAGTCATACTTGGCAAGCTATTTCCCAAACTGAGTAGAGATGGGTACCCAGACTAGAAGAGTCTCCCAAATATTGGCAATAGGGACAAAGGAAGGATGCTTAGAAACTTCAGACTTTGTAAAGACTTACAAGTAATTTCCCCCTCTGCTTAGCTTTTTTTTAACCTTAGGGTCAGATGAGAAGTAAGTTAGGTCTCCAACTGTGGAGGAAGTGAAATTTCATAATTCACAATTCCAAACCTACTTTCTAAGCACCCAGTACTGGTCCAGTAGAGAGCCTACACAGGAAACAGCATGTTACAAGACAGCATAGAGTAGAAGGCCAAATTAGGGACCAGACTACAAGGGCTAAATTTCTTTTATTTATGCCTTTTTGTACATACTCATATGTATATCTGTTGTCTTCCCCAGGGAATGTAAGCTCCTTAAGAGAAGAGCTTCACAGGGACAACTAGGTGGTGCAGTAGACAGAGTATCAGCGCTAGAGTCAGAAGGACCTGATTTAAGTCTGGTCTCAGACACTTGACACACTTCCTGGCGGTGTGACCCTGGGCAACTCACTTAACCCCCATTTCCTTGTAAGAGAGGCACAGAGAAAGAGAGAAAGACAGACAGACAGAGACAGACAGACAGAGACAGAGAGAGAGAGGAGATTCATTTTTATTTTGCAAGTTTCTAGCACAGTACCTGGCACACAGTAGGCATCTACTACATGCTTATCAATTGATTAAAGGCACATTTTCCTGCACTTGATAGGTATTAAGTAAATACTGAGTCTATTGAATAGAACTGATATCTGGAACAGTCAAAGAAAATCTCAGGAGACTTGAACTGAGCTAGGGAAAAAAGGTAGAATTCGTAAAGGCTGAGTATTTTTCACAGGAATCATGTCAGGGAGCAGTGGAAAATGAAATTGTATAGAGTTTTCTGTGAATACATATATATAATTATTCTTGATAGTCAATGATACGAAGAATCCTGATTTTACTTGAGAAGCATTAGGTGAGCAATTCATTCATATAAACAAATAGAATAAGCATTACTTTCAAACAGCCATGCTAATTTCTAGGTTCTGTCCAGAAACTCTGAGAGTCTCCCCCTCAGATTCTTTTATGAAAGCAAATGAGGTCATTTTTTGCCTCAATTCTTCCCTAGCCCTAGTCACTGAATGGGTGTTGCCTCAGACAAAATGAGACCTGGGAAAGACCTTAGCTTAAAATGACCAAGGTCTCCCATTGCCAAAGGGGCCATCACCAGTCATCCTGACTTATGTCTTGCCACGGGATTCTGATGACTCGGGAGGTAAGAGTGAGGCTGATGACTGTACCTCACTTAAATCCAATTCACTTTCAAGTCAATCCATCATCCTGCTGATGTCACTGGCCCTCTTTGAGGACAAAGGACAAATAACAACCAGTTTCTAATATTTCTCTTAACTATTGTTAATTTTTAGCATCTATCCATTCCCCTCCAGTACTGATATAAAGGAACAGAGCTCAGAAAAGGGAGCATGAGGATACAGGAAATTCAACCATCTTGACAATTGTCCCAGGAGACCACTAATACCCTTGACTTTCAACTGTGTAGGGCAAAGAGGAGATGCTGTTGTAGGCACTGGAGATCCTGCCACAGCAAACATAGGCCCAGTTGAGAGAGAACATTACTGAGGGAAACTTTTAAATGAGTTTACCCTCCACCTTAGTGGTTTGCCACCAAACAGACCAACCTACATGCTTTTTCCCATTCTCAGTGTTTTCCAGAGAAGGAGATTCTACAACACACACACCCCCACTACCCAGTCACCTATTATGATGGTATGGATACCTTCTTCCACGAATGGCATTGTAAAGACAACCACACTGGCCTAGCCAGGATGGCTGCTAACACGGGTTCTTGAATCTGCTTTCCTAGGAAAGATGGCTTCTTAAGGCTTCAACAATCCTTTTAAATTACATCCAGAAAATACAAACAGAGAAAATATAAGCAGAGAAACAAAGACCAATGGACAGGGCATCCAACTGTCTGACCATAAGCAATGCATACATCACAGATCAACAGACAGTTCCAACTCTCTGACAATTACATACACACAGTTACCAGAGAGAGAAGCACCAACATCTGGGTCTTCAAAACCAAGAGTCTCCTTAACAGCTACCCAGAGTCTTATCTGGTACATGAAGTTACTTCCGAAGAGTAAGCCCCAAAGCAAAATCTCACCTCAGAGTATATATAACAGAGGAGATTAAGCCTTCAGATGCTCACAATTTAGCCTGATCCTGGGAAACTGAACTCCAAAAAGAAAAACAACAAAAAATCCCACTTTGCTTGCTGTTACAGGCATCCACAGAAAAACTTTATGGAAAGTCTTCCTAGAATCTAACTTGAAACTTTATTGATACAAATCTGATGGTTGGTTGGTCCTGAGCAAGAAGCATCAGCTCCTATGAACTTCTCACCTTGCTCTGCCCTGGGGTATTTATGGCCTCTAAATCTTTAAGGGTTGACTCTCTTATTTTCTGAACTCAATTCCTGTTTAATCTGCATTTTGCTGCTCTGGTTCTCCTGGGACCAATGTTAGAAGGAAGCACTCTGGGTGAACTCGTTTAAAGTCAAGCATGAATGATTGATGGGCCTAGACATTTGCATTTTTTAAATACATTTTTAAATGTTATTCATCTTTTAATCCAAATGAATCTCTAATGGAAACAATTAGGGGTATTGCAACCCTGCAGATCAATGAATCAATAAACATTAAGTGTCTGCAATATGGCAGGCACCGTGCTAAGTACTGGGAATACAAAAAGAAGGAAAAGACAATCCCTGCCTTCAAAGAACTTACAATCTAATGGGGGAGACAGTACTCGAACAAATATGTAGAAAGCAAGCTATCTACAGAATAAGTAGGAAATAATAAAGAAAGGGAAGGCACTGGAATTAAGAGGGGATGGGGAAGACTTCCTGTAGAAGTTGGGATTTTAACTGGGACTTAAAGGAAGTCAGAAATAAAACTTGATATGTCTGTCTATTTTACAACTGTTATATTTCTCTTTAAGAAAGAGAGTAAGTATGTGTGTGTGTGTTCGTCCTTCGTTGCTGAAGAAGACCATGCCATCAGAGAAATGATGACATGACTTGCACTTGACATTTTTTTTTTGAGTGACACACAGCTAGTGAGTGTCAAGTGTCTAAGGTGAGATTTGAACTCAGGTCCTCCTGACTCCTGCACTGGTGCTCTATCCACTGCACCACCTAGCTGCCGTGTGTGTGTGTGTGTGTGTGTGTGTGTGTGTGTGTGTGTGTGTGTGTATGGAAAGAACGAAAGAAAGAAAGAAAGAAAGAAAGAAAGAAAGAAAGAAAGAAAGAAAGAAAGAAAGAAAGAAAGAACGGAGGGAGGGAGGGAGGGAGGAAGGAAGGGAGGGAGGAAGGAAGGAAGGAAGGAAGGAAGGAAGGAAGGAAGGAAGGAAGGAAGGAAGGAAGGAAGGAAGGAAGGAAACAACAAAGAAAGGAGGGAGGGAAGGAGGAAGGAAGGAAGTTGTCCACCTCCCCCCAATCAGAGACAGAAAATGAGTAGGGGAAAAAAGAACAAGCTGTAGGATTTGTGTGCTGTTTCCTTGTACCTGGCTTTTGTTTTTCTTTCTTTTTTTAATTTTTTTTTTTTTTTTTGCTCTTTTCTGATGTATTATTCCTGGGATTTTATAACTGGAACTTTCGTCAGAAAACAGTAGGACGTCCTCCAACGGCTCCTTCTCGCCTCCACCACAGAGTACAGACTTCACGGCATTAAAATCCATCATCTTGTTCCAGCATACTTTGGCAATCTTACTACTCTCCACATTATTCCTCTTCATGGATACACTCTATGTTCCAGCTAACATACTTGTCCTCTGTACACATTCCATCTCCCACCCCTATGCTTTCACCCTGGCTAGACCCACATCCGAAATGCTTTCTGCCTAGTAGAATCCCGAGCTTCCTTCAAGAGTTTACTCCAGGGCTCCCTCCTACTTGAAGCCTCTCCATTCCCTTACCCTCATCCCCAGTTACTAGCGCTCTTCCCTTGGAAATTACTTTCTGTCTACTTTGTATTTGTTTTATATTTAACTTTCCTTGTACATTTCATTTCCCTTCAATGGAATATAATCTCCTTGTGGGCAGGGACCATTTCACTTTGTCTTTGTATCAGAGCACCTCTCCTAGATTTTAACACATAACAGGACTTTATGAATGCTTGTTGAATGAAATAAGTAAGTCCTTTTTAAGAGAATTGTTGAGGATGAAGCCGATTGCAAAGGGCAAAAAACTATTTAAGAAAAGAGATAATGACTTCATGTTGACGAAGCAAAAAAAAAATTACAGATTTTTTAGGAGACATTATCTAGCTTTGCATTTTTTTCTTTTTCAGTTATTGAAAGCAAATGAAGAGTGATTCCTTTGACAAGCTCTAATCTAGAAAACAGAATTTTCTGGACCCCCACACCAAATTGAAAAGGTGAGAGAAAGAGTTAAAATGTTGGGTATAAGACCCAGAACCATAAATTCTGTGAGTACCTAACTCCAAGAAAATCTCAAGTTAAATTGGAAGGTTGTAATGTTTCCCAAGTTTGATGGAAAATCAGTAATAAGATATATTGATTTAGAAGGACCAGGTGTGCCCTTTTAAAAAAGTTTTCTCTATAATTTTACTATAATTTACTATGATTCTCCTATGGAGTGAATGCATTTTAAATGCAAATAATTACAAACAGATATAACTTTACTTCAAAATAAAAATTTTGATTCTATCACTATTTTTTCTTCATGGAAAAAAATGCACTAATTTCTAGAAATATACCAAAAAATGTCAGTTCTCATCCTACAAAAGACGCAGCTTGAGCTTTCAAAATATTCTTAAATTCCGGTCCTTCTAGTATCAATAATAGTTAAAGAGGAATTAAAGAGGTACTGACATACACAGGCTTTATTTTTCCTTTGAACTCAGCACTACATTGTACCCCATATTTTTATTGTAATGATTTTATTAATTCTAGTTAATATTGATGATGATGTTTTACTTGTTACTTTTTTATGGAAAAATCCTAATTAAGTAGAAAATGTACTGCTCTCGCTATCTCTGTTAACTATACCTCTAAGGACTTAATTGTAGCCACTATATCCTAACTATAGGCAAAGCATCTGGGAAGAAATAGCCTGAGTGAAAAAAAAAAAGAAATAGCCTAAGTGACTTGCAAATACAAAGTTTTGTGTTGAAGATGCCCATATTGGAATAGGGGCAGCTAGGTTGCACAACTGGTAGAGTGCCAGCTCTGGAATCAGGAGTTCAAATCCCACCTCAGATACTAGCTGTATGACCCTGGGCAAGTCACTTAACCCTGTTTGCCTCTGTTTCCTCATCTGTAAAATAAAGTGGAGAAGGAAATGGCAAACCATTCCAGTATCTTTGCCAAAAAAAAAAAAAAAAAAGCAAATGGCATCACGAAGAATTGGACACAATTGAACTATGCTGACAACCATCTTCGAATATAGTACAGTAATCAATCCTCTTGGACTGACCTCATTAAGAAGAATTAGGGAGTATGCTACGCCCTCTTAAAATTTTTCTTCTTTGCTTAATAAACTCATCAGATTAAATTCAAGGCCATTAGCATTCAAGGTTATTCTGAACAGACGCAGCCTACTAGATCAAGAAGATAAGTCTTCTTAGGTCCCATGAAAGTTTCTGCTTTGCCATAAAGCATGAAGATTTAAAAGGATATTTATACCCCAGACAGGTAGCGGAAATTATTTATAGCCTCTGGGTTTGGCTTGGTCTTGGAGACTGAACGCCCTTGTTCGGAATACCTTCTTCAAGCCTCTAGAGTCTGTTCTACTCTCAGGTCAAAGTCCCCTTGCCAATCTCCCTCAGCCACCTACGTTTTTTTGTCACTCAGTCCAGACTGAGACCCCTCCCCCATCTTCAGAAGAGGACTGTTACCTTCCCTGAATTTAAGGCTTCTACTAAATTCAACCTTTTCTTCTTTCTCTAACCTGCTCCTGGAAAGCAACTTGGGTAGCCCCAAGACCACTTGTTCTCTCATGGAAAAGAGAGTGAGAGAGAGAAAGAGAGAGAGAGAGAGAGAGAGAGAGAGAGAGAGAGAGAGAGAGAGAGAGAGAGAGAGAGAGACCTTCTTTATGCACTCAGTCACATACAACAAGCATTCCAATGATTTCACACAGAAGCAAGGGCTTAACCAGGCTCATAGAACTGAGTGTTAGAATATTAGAAAGCACCTAGTTCATTCCTCTCACTTTAAAGAAGAGAAAACTGTGGTCCAGAAAGGAAAAGGTATTTTCCCTGAGAAAGCTGAGGTAAGAACCCTGACTCACAATTCAGGGCTTTCTCCATCCCAGGCTTCCTCCCTTGGTCAACCATCTCCCTCAGTGAGAGATTTGTACTGGGGGCTGAGGACAAGGAAAGCCAGTGTTCCTGTAACACTGACTTTCTCTTTAAGTTGGGATTTCGAATTCATGCAGAAAGGAAATCAGGAAACAAAAATGAAGCAAGGAAGAAAGGGATCCTTCTAACTGACCCTTGACTTTTCATCCAGGATGCTATCACTTTTTCAGACCCTTTTAATAAATCCATGTGATATTTGGGGAAACTGAAGCATTATGAGAATGTGTATTCTTTATATTCTACGGTATAGTTTTCAAAGGACCCAAGAGTTATAGATTTGAAAAGGACCAACATGAAAGACCCAGTCCCCTTCATTTTACAGATGGAAACTGAGACAGTGTCTTGCCAAATCATCTCATTTGATAGACATGACAACCTGAGAGGTCAACTCCGATTTAAAGCTGGAAATAAGGAACCTGAGACATCACCCAGTCCCACCCTCTCATTTGACAGATGAAACAACTGAGGTTCAAGTGGTTAAGTGATTTATGAGAGGTCTCCCAGAGAGTAAACAGCAGGACCTCTGATCCTATGTTTTGCATCCCAGCCACTGTAACAAAAAGAGATATTATTTTCCAGATTAAGAAAACAATCTGAAAACTAAAATGATCATATGATTTATTGGAGGTGGCAGCCAGAAGAAGCAGCAGATAAATCACTAGGCCTGGAGTCAGGAAAACCTGAGTTCAAATCCAGCCTCAGAAACTTACTAGACTGTGCAACCCTGGGAAAGTCACTTAACCCTGTTTGCCTCAGTTTCTTCATCTGTAAAATCAGAGAATGCAATAGCAAACTACCCAAGTATCTCTGCCAAGAAAACCCCAAAACCAATGAAGGGTCAGACATAACAATAAAATGAGACCAGAAACGAGGCTCTCACTTTCCTCACTTGGCGATGCCTCCTGCTGGTTGTTTGCAGGAGCTCCCACATTCCAGCACCTGGGCTGAGATGAGATTGGCATTCAGGTCCTTCACACTTAGGACAGTCTCCCCAACCTTAGATAATGGGTGAGGAAGAGAGTAGAGGAATAGGTTTTTCCTGTTTCCTCGTGCTCAGAGGCATCTTTATCCAGCTGGACCCTGGAGCCCGGCTGAGGCAGGGGCTCACTTGTAGTGTCTCTATAGGGAAGCTGTATGGTTCAAAGGAAAGAAACCTGGCTTTGCCACCTGATACTGTTTAGGGCCTTCCAACCTATTTGCCACCTGATACTGTTTAGGGCCTTCCAACCTATTTGGTTTCCTCATCTCTAAAATAAAGACATCAACGATGTCAAATTCAAATAGAAATGGCGGCCGCTAAACCGTACACAAAGATCCCTGTAGGACATATATTGTCTTAGTTTTAAAATGTCATCTTATCAATGTTTCATTGTATCTTTATTTTATTAAATATTCCCCAGTCACATTTTAATGTGGTTTGGGCGGCACAGGAGTACTGCCGAGGCCAGTGGAGGTATGTTTGACACCTCTGGACCAGATGACCTCCGAGGTCCCTTCCATCTCTAAATGTAGGGCCTTGGGATCCTTAATGTCCATCCTAGTTCCCCTAAAATGAAGGACTAAATAACTTCCAAGTTTCCTCCAGCCCTAACTCTCTTATCAAGTGATCCTCAGTAACAGTTCGTCTCTTCTCCATTCACTGAATTTTAACCATAGAATGGCTGGGCCAGCCTGGTCTGCTCTGCTTTCAAATATTTCCATCTTATCTTTGCCCCGAATAGTGATGAAGAAAGAGCTCTAAACCTAGCGGGGAAATTGTGAGAAACGCCCTGCTACAAAGAGCCAGCCTGTGCTCAGGGAAGCCAAACCGATTCAATAACTTCAAGGAAAAGAAAAACTCGGAGGTTAATTAACAGAGACCTGGGCTGGGCAGAATAAATTGCAACTATCTAAAATTATCTCCGACAGACGGCAGCAAGGACTGAAGGATCGGCTTTCAGTGGTCTCAGATTCCCGAACAATAATTCTTTGGTCTTTCCCAACACAGTCCGCCAGCTCAGCCACCCATCATTGCTTCCTGGCTAGCAGGCGCCCAAATATCTGAGGGGATCAGCTGCCAGTCCCAATCCACCCTTGTCTCAGCCCCCCAATTCCCCAGTCTTTTCCTCCCACAGCAAACCTCCACATTCCCCTTAGGGAGTCCAGAGTGCCACAGAGTACAATGTGGTATAACAGTAAGAGTTGACCTGAGAGTTAGAAGACATGTGCTTGGTCTTCTAGCTGGGACTCAGTTTCCTCATGTGTAAAATAAGGAGGTTAGACAAGATCTCTAAGGTACCTTCCAATTTTAACATTCTAGGAATCAGTGCCTAGGCTCCTAAGAGTTATCCCCTTCTTTCCTAATGCATAGCTTTATTTTTTTTTTATTTTATTTTTTTTCCCTGAGTTTGATCTGAGGCTTGAGATAATTTCCCCAAAGTATCTTTGGGCTAGACAGAAGGCTAGAATATAGGATGTAGAAGTATCATTTGGGCTCACCCAGTAGCAGTGATAAACCGTGCCTTCCCCCTCCTGGCCAAGACATGATGGGCTCAACATGCCGAATGAGACACATATTTAGGCCCAATGTGGGAATTTGTTTTTGCTTGATATTACGCATTGTTTACAAGCTTTGGTTTTTCTTCTTTCTCCCCTCAAATAGGGAGAGGAGCGGTAGAAAGGAAAGGAAATAAAGTTTTGTGGGTTGAAAAGAATTAATTTTTTAAGATCATCTACTGACCCAGTCTTACTGTAGTTCAGTCTAGAATCTAACAGCTTTTTAAAAATATCCTTTTGTAACTATTTCAGTAGACTAGGTTTCCTTTGTAATTCTATGTATTTTATTTTATGCATTTAAAAGCATTTTTCTGAGAAAGGGGTCCCTAGATTTCACCAGGCTTCCAAAGGAATGCATAGGCTTCACCAGACTTGACCAAGGATTCATAATACTAAAAAGATTAGGAACTTCTGATCTAGTTCAACGCCTGCATTTTACAGATGGGATAACTTAGGCTCAGAAAGACTCACCCAAGGTCACACCATGAGCGACTGAAAAAGGTCCTTAGAGAGTAAGGGTCCCAGGTTCACCACCATATCCTGCTATGTCCCATACCTCTGCTGCTAAGATCACAAGAACAGAGATCTGTTCTCAGTCTGTCCTGCCCCATACTGTGGTGTACTGTATACCACTTGACTGAGAGATACTGGCTTGGTCTGAGGGGCCTTAGCCTTTTAAAAATTTCATTTATTTATTTGTAATTTTTTTATTTTAAACTTAAATACAAAATGAAAAAAAATACCATGAATACTAAGGGAGGAGTCAATATAAAACCATAAATTTCCATTTCAAGAAAACCTATAGAATAAATACTTGTTTTCAAAGCTTCCCAGCTTGGCTTTGCTTCCTTGTTGGTTTTCTTTTGCTCTCTGCTCTGTATTTTTTATTTTATTTTTTCCCCTTCCTTCTCCCACCACCCTAAAGAAATCTACAGTGAAGTGTGGATATATATTGATATGAATATAAGGACATGTATACACACACATAGAGATCTATAAATATACACATATATGTAAGACTATACTATGCTTATTTCTCCTATCATTTGTTTCTCTGAAGATCTTCCCTCATAAGTGCATCCTGAGTCATTTCCAGTCATGCTAATGAATATCTGGTCACTGGATCCAGATGGCTCAGAAGGAGAAAGTGAGGCTGCTGACCTTGCACAGCCCTCCCTCACTCAAAACAAAGTCAAGAGCAAGTCATGTCATCATTTCTCTGATGGCATAGTCTTCTTCGACAATGAAGGATGAACACAGCAACAACCTTCATAAGTCCAACTATTTCAATATTTTTCTAAATCAACCAGTTCATCACTTCCTACACCACAGCAACATTCCAACCCAATCACATCCTATGTGAGAGGCTGCCAAAGGAATCCATAGACTGAGAGACTATGAAAGTTTCCCCCCAATTTTCTATATTCCTACTATTCTTAGTACATAGCTTTTATTTACACAGAAAATTTTAATGTAAAATAATCATAATTATTTTTTTACACTTCAACAATGCTCCCACCTTATAATATAGTTTGAAGTCTGATAATGTTAAACCTACTTCCTTTACATCTTTTTCCCCTGGTTTCTTTGAAGTTCCTGACCTTTTGTTCTTCCAAATGAACTTTATTATCATTTTTTCTTAGTAAAATAATTTTTTGGTAATTTAATTGAGGTGACATTGAATAAATAGATTAGTTAGGTAAAATTGTCACTTAAACAATTACATTGGATTTACCCACCCATGAACAATAAATATTACTTCAGTTATTAAGGCTCTTGGTTTCTGAGGGAGAAGGAAGGGTGGGTGGCAGTCTCTGGACCAGGCACGAAGTGCTTCAAGCCTAAGGCTTTGCATCAGGAAATGATGAACTTCTGCGATATTTATCTCTCTCCACAACCGAGCCATGCTTACCAATATCCCTCAAGCCTCTCCAAGGTGACAAATCCCTTCATCCATTCTCCCTACCCAGTAAACAAAACATATTGACTCTGAATCAAGAAGTCAGTCATTCAATGGTCAGCTGACCTGCTGACTCCTGAAGCATGGTCCATAAGACTGCCAGCAATTTTGGCTTCTCAAAGCTGGGTGACTTTCTAGAAAATCTACAGCACTTCAAGCTGGAGGAAGCCACCCACTGCCCTCCCCCCTTTACAAACAGAGAAACTGAGTGCAGACAGATACTGCTGCTCCTGGGAAGGATTGTGGGGGAGAGGTACTGGGAAGGTGTTATTCAGTAATCATCAATTTAACAATTCTGCTTTTAAATTTGTGGGGTCTGGAGTGTGTGTGTGTGTGTGTGTGTGTGTGTGTGTGTGAGAGAGAGAGAGAGAGAGAGAGAGAGAGAGAGAGAGAGAGAGAGAGAGAGAGCGCAGACTGGTGAAATGAAATGGCTCAGTCTCTATTGAAGATTCTGTTCTATTCAGAGAAGCCTCCAATATAACCCCCTTCCCCTAGCCCTAATGCCAAGGCACCCTCCTAGAACTTTCCAGGCCAGCAGCACCCATGCTCTGGAGCAGCAGACCTATCCAAGGCTTAACACTGAGCCTTAAGTTCCAGCCCTGCTAGAGAGGAGGGATGGGAGAAGATAAGAAAAGATGTTGGAGAATGGTAGGAAAGGGGCATCCAGGCAGGGACAACCATAGTGAGGGCCCAGAATTCCTCCCGAAACTGTCATGTATTTAACCATTTTGTATATGTGTAGGCAGGTATATAAACACATATAGACACATACATATATTTCTATATTTATATGTGTATTGTTAACTTCATAGTAGATAGCATTTAAATTGCTCTAAAATTTGCAAAGCAATTTACATGTGATCTCATTTGAGCTTTGCTACCATCCTGTGAGGTAGGTGATATTATCGCCCCCAGTTTACAGACAAGGAAACTGAAGTTAGGAGAGGTTAATTGACTTGCCCAGGGACCCACAGCTAATCTATATTAATGCTGTAAGTATACAAGATGTCCCAAAAGTCTGAGTGCAGGCTAAAGCTTTAAGAACAGACCCTTCCAGACCTAGCCAATCTTATCCCTCATTCCACCTCTGCTCCAGTTTCCCCCATACATCCCATCTGACCCAGTCGGTCCCAGCCCAAGGTTCAGACTGTTCAGGAAACACGAGATTGGATGTCTTGGTTGCAAATTATACCCCATCCACCAGCCGAAATGACAGAGTCTGGAGAGGGGTGAGGCAGGGTTACTTTCCTGCTTGGCTTTCAAATGATGTATTTGGTTTCCTTTCTCCTCTCCACCCCTCCCTCTGCCTCTGCAAATTCCATGAATGCCAAGTTCAGCTTGAAAAGAAGAAAAGGAAAGAGGAAAAAGAATAATTCCTTCTCTTGGTGATGTCCCAAGAAACCCCAGGCAGCAGACATGGGCTCCCCTGCCTCGGGCTCTCAGATCAGCCTTTGGGGAAGACAGAGTGCAGGGATGGGGATGCCTTTCAAGGGTGAGGAGGCCCTTTTTTGCCCCAGGACCACTAATTGGCAGTGTCGCCTCAGCAATGAGCCCCTGCAGATGCACCGGCTCTGAGAGGAATTTCCTGTCTGCGACACAGCAAAAGAGAATTAGCCGCCCAAAGGTGAGAGGCCTGCCTTCTGTTGTGGCCAGCATCAGGAGTGGGAAAGTCGGGGCTCCCTTTGGGCTGGTTTATTTATCTGTTTGCTTTACATTCTGACCGTCTTCCTCATTCTTCCTCCCACCAGAACTCTGACTCTGCCACGGGAATTTAACTCTAACTAGTGAGTTTTACCTGACTTCAATCAGACCCAGGCATTCAAGCCACCCCTCCCTGGCATTTCTTCATGCCCTTTCAACAGAACTTGGACTCTGTCCTTGGGAAGCTGGTCTCTGACCGGTGATCTGTTGCCTTCTCTGAACCAAAGCATCATGGCCCCTTCCTGGCCAGGTACTTCTGAATCATGCAGCCTGTGCTTTGGCCCCACTCCTCACACTCCTCCCTTCCTATGTTCTCTCCATGTATTGCCCAACCCCAGGAAAATATAAATTTCTTTAGGGACTGTCTTGCTTGTTTGCTTGGCACAATCTCTCTGATTTAGAGTGAGAACTTAATAAATGCTTCATTCATTCATCTCATTTTTTTTCTAGTTAGTCTCCAAACCTCACTGGTGCCTAGATTAGGTGACAGCCAGAAAAGCTTAGGACCACTGACCTAAAGAAACTGACCAAGCAGATCAGTGTGTTGTGCATGTTACTGTAAAAGAACATCTTTACCTGCTCCCCCCAGAATTAAAATGAAAACCAAAGGCTCTGCTATATTAATGACCATACTTGGCTCCAAAGGAGCATCATGAGAATGTACCTCCCTTCCTTCTTTGCAGACATGGGGAACTATGGGCACGAAAGTCTGCACAGACTATCAGACTTCAATGATGTGTTGATTAATTTTGTCAACCTGCTTTTCCCCCTGCTTTCTTTCCTATTCATTGTCATAAGTGATGGCTCCTTACTAGGGGTGTGTATGTGGAGGGGTGGGGTAGATTTTGGAAAATAAAAGTGATCTAAATCCAAAAAAAAAATTTAAAGAAAGAGAATCCTTTAGGAATAACAATGTAATAAATACCATTTCTGTAATACTTTAAGGAATCAGACCATTATTGATAGGATCACTCCAAGCCTTCAAATTGGTCTGAAAGAAGTCAGAGGTACTTTAAGAGTTCCATGTGGGGCAACTAAGGCAACAGGAGAGTGAATTGTCCATTTGCTCCTAGACATCTACTCAGATTACATGAAAACTTTCCTGTTTAATCTACGTATCAGTGATATGGGTAAAGACAAAAAACCAGGCTACAAAGACAAGATGACTTTCCCACGTGAAACATAAAAGGGGCTGAGTTCTGAGATCATGATGAAGAGTCTGGTATTTCTCTAAGATTTTATAGATAAATGCTTGGACTAGATTCTCTCTAAGGATCCTTCCATACCTAAGGTTCCATCTATCACCCACAAAGCCCCAGTACTCTCATGATCTGCCCATCTGGTTTGCCCCCCAATGGGTACACTCTGAATGTCAGAGCTGGAAAAGAATTTGCGAATCCTTCCTAACCCAACCTCCTCATTTTATAAAGAGGTAATCAAGTCCTAGAGAGGGAAAATAACTTTCCTGACATCACCCAGCAGTTTAGTGGCATAGACAGGATGAGGATTCAAGGTTCCCAGACTCCTAACCTAGGTTTCTTTCAAGTGAGATTATACCACAAAGGAAGTCTTAGTGGGAGGGAAGGAACTGAATGTGAAGTAATTTCCAAACACTGTTTCTCAAGCCAGACCCCAGAATCATAGAATTTCATAGATGACAGTTACTCAAGAAGCCCCCAGTTCAATTCAAACCTGAATAAGAATCTACTTTAAAACATACCAAGTGGTCATTTAGCCTGCTCAAAGACCTCTCAGAAAAGCGAACGTACTAACTCCCAAGGCAGCCCGCTCCACTCCTGGGAAGGCCCCTCTGATGGGTAGGACATCTTTTCTTTCATTAAGGCAAAGCATGCATTTTTGTACCTCTGCCCTCTGGAACCAAAGAAAATTGTAACATCTCTTCTATGTGATGGCCTTTCAATTCAATTAAATACTTGAAGACCATTCTCATCTCCTTCTCTTCTTCAGGCTAAACAGCTTCTTTAACCAATCCTGATATGGCATGATCTCAGGGCTTTTACCATCCTAGTTTCTCTCTTCTGGATGCTTTCCTAGCTCATCAACATCCTTCCTAAAATATCCAAAACTGAACACAACAGCCCAGATGTGATCTAACCAAGGCAGAACTCTTGCCTCTCCAGTCCTTCCTCTCTTAATGCAGCCTAAGATCACAATGAATCATTCATAGTTAGCTAGAACCCCAAGCTGAAAATACTTAGTATGTACGTCTCACCCTACAGCATGCTTGTGAAGTTGACTTTTTAAACCCCACAGTAAGACTTTACATTTATCTCAAATAAAATTTATCCTTTTCTATTTAGCCTAAAGTTCTAGCTCATCAAGATCATTTCCAGTCCTCAGTCTGCCATCTAACAAGTCAACCATCCCTTCCAGCTCTGGGCCATCTGCAAACTGGATATGTTCCAATTATGCCTTTAGTCAAATCACTGATAAAAATATTTAACAATAAAGAGCCAAGCATAAATAACTGGAGCACTGTACTAGAGACTCCTGACCCACTTCATTATACTATCTCCTAGCTCACATCTCTCCATCTCTCTCTTGAAATGCAAGATGCATTGCATAGCCCAGTCCAACCCTTCCCCAAAGCCCTAATTCCACTATACCTTAAAAACATACATGCTCTTCTGCAAATATATACACCAAAATCACAGGGTACATTTTCAATGTTTTCAAAAAAACCAGGTCATTTGGTCTGTAAGATAAAACCTTCATTTCCTCAGCTGAAAGTATTGCCTGTGACCACGGGAAGGCCTTGGAGCCACAGTGCTGACTCCTCCAAACCCAAACCCAAGCAGCATTAAGAGAAACATTCCAATACTTGAGCCACTATCCTTCCCTTCTCCCTGTCCCACCCAGGCCTACCTCAATGGGTTACAGACCTGGCCAAGGCTTCCTGCTGAAAAATTCCGGGGTACAGGGAGAGGGGGTAGGGAGATGATTCAAGAGCTGGGAGCTGGGAGAAGAAGAGGTTAAAAGAGTCAGAATTGTCCTTTAGGAAAGCTAGAACGTCCTGCCCATCACTGGGAGGAGTCACTTGGGTTCTCCCTCAGCCTTTGGGAAGGACCCATGTTCCTGAATCTCCCCCTACTCTGCTCAAAATAGCTTTTCCACCCCTGGGGCCCTGGAGGGATGGGCAGGGCCAAAGACAGATTAATCTTGGCTCTGGGCAAATAAACGATCAAAATCTTAAAAGCCATAGAGATGTCCAGAGGTTGTGGCATCCAAATGACTCAGACATGTGACAGAATCATTGAAGGATAAACCTATCAGGGACTTTAGACATTATCGAATCCAACTTTGCATTTAACAGAGCAGAAACAGAGACCCATAAGAAGATGTGATCAGCCCGAGGTCACAAGCTTTGACGTTAATGCCGACCCGATTGCTTCGCATGGCAGGCAGTACCACAGAACTGAGGCCAAGAAGGGACAAGGGGTCATCCTCCCACAGGCTTGAAGACACTTGATCTTTTGAAATGAGAGAAAATGGTAGCAATGTAAGTCTACAGAGAGCATAGAGAGTATCTATCAAAGGCTCAATTCATTCACCACAATCTTCATTCCTTCTCTGCCTGGCTGCTCTGGCCTCCAGCAATCAGAGAAGGGGGCCTTATGTCAAAGTCATCTCCCACACTTGTTTCTTAAACATTCTTTCAGTCTGTACAGTCGGAGAATCAGTCCTAAAAGGGCTGGAAGAAAATTTAAAAGCCATCAAACCGAACATCCTCATTTTATATGTGAAGGAAGTCAGGTACCAAAAAGGTAAGTGATTTAAACAAGGTCACCAAGTGAGTCAGTAGGAGATCCCAGACCTCCTGGCTCCCAGTCAAATGTACCAGCTTGCCACACTCTGCCCCAAGGACTTTTCATTTCTTCTCCTTTCCATTCCTGATTCTGGGCAATGTTAGCATTTGACTCATAATACAGGATTTAGTCAATAAAGCATAGAATTTTAAAGTTGTAAAGAAACTCAAAAGTAACCTAGACTTACCTCCTGCCCATAGGAGAGTAATTCCCTCTACCAAATTCCTGATTTCCCCTGAGGACTTCAAATGTCAGGGAACTCTCACTCTTTCGAAGAGTCCAGTTTATTTTTAGACCTTTCTGATTGTAAGGAATTCTTCTTTATTTTAAGCCAGGGCACCTGTAACTTTCACCCCCAGCTCCTAGTTTTACTCCAGCACTGGAACCAAACAGAAGTGTCTTCCCTTCCCTGCAGAGGGCTATCAGATACTTGAACGCAGAGTCATGTTCTTCCAAAGTCTTCCCTTCTCTAATCCTGCCTTCCAAGTGGAGTCCAAACCACATTAATGATTATTATTCTTTGAGACCACAAAATGGCACCTCCTTCCATGAGTGAGCCAGACCACTGCTGAACAAGCTTTGAGCTACTGCTCTATGTTCCTACATTAGCTTTCTTTCTCCTCATCCAAAAAAAAAAAGTTCCTTCAGATTTACTTATTAAATAACTAAACTTACTTCCCTATTTTCTCCCAAGAAAATGTAAGCTCCATTAGGGCAGGGATGGCTTCTGGTTTTGGCTTTGTAACTTCAGCACTGAAAATAATGCCTGGCTCAGAGTAGGCATCAACAAAGTACTTTGCAAATCCCTGCACGTTAAATTACGATAATGACCCATGATTGCACAAGAAGTGAGGGAAGGATAAAGGGAGGGAGGGAGGGAAGGAGGGAAGGGAAGGGAAGAGAAGGGAAAGAGGGAGAAAGGAAGGGATGGAGAAAAGAAGGAAGGGAGGATAGAAGGGAGAAAAGGAGGGAGGGAGGAAGGAAGGAAAGAAGGGAGGGAGGAAAGAAAGAAGGGGGAAAAGGGAAAGAAGAAAGGGAGAAGGAAGTGAGGAAGGGAGGAAGAGAGGGAGGGAGGAAGGGAGGAAAGGAAAAAGGCAAAAAGGAAGGAAGGTAGAAAGGAAGGGAGGGAGGGAGGAAGGAAAGAAGGAAGGAAAGAAGGAAGGGAGGAAAAAAGGGAGGGAGGGTAAAAGGGAGGGAAGGAGGGAGGAAGGAAAAGTATTGTTATATGACATTCTATTAAGCTCTCTGCATACAAATATGAAAGCAAGAGAGTTAATGTTCTAAAGAAGCTTACATTCTATTAGTAGAGGCAACACATATAGGAGAGTGGTAGGCAGGAAAGAAGGTTTTGGTCTGGGGATTCACAGGAACGGTGAATGAAGCCAAAGGACAGATGATTGACATGCCCTTTCCAGAACAAAATGAAAAGATTGCAAAAACGCACTTTGTAGGGCTTAAGATTTACAATGGAATCAGTTAAATTGGGGCCACATCCAAGAATGCCCAGTGCCCCTGGACACCTCACCTCCTCCTAATCTGTCTCCTCCTGATGGTTTAGCACTTTCCTAGCATTCTCAACTCTCCTAGAAAAGATTTCTCTCACAGTTATCTCATGGTGGCCCAACCATCTTCCACTGAATTCAGGGAACCTGACCCCTGTGAAAGAAGAGCTGTCCAGGACCCCAGGATCCACCTAGCTCAGAAAGTGAAACATGAGGTCTCAACTACTTTCAGTTCCTCCAGGAAACAAGTTGTCCAGGGGCCTCATGGGTCTAGAACTCTTTGCTACTCTTAAGATCTTCTCATCTCCCCCTGACATTTCATATTGTCTGACTGTGATTAGGCACTCATCTCTCCATTAGGCCCCAGAACCTGCCACCTCCCTGGTATCCCCAATATTCCACAACATCATCCCAAGGACCCCTAGGGCTTCTTCTGGTCCCCAGGCCTAAGTTATTCCTAGGGCCCAAATTAAGACAATTTTACAAATCAGACACAAAACATCTCTGGGATGTATCTGGAGGAGTATCTGGAGTTGAGAGAGATTGTAGCTCAGTTGGCAGTAAACCTCACAGGACCAAATTCACCAGAGCAAATATTTTACATGCATGTCCACACTAGCCTCATCTATCACCATTCATACCTGCTCTCTCCAGGAGCAGACCAGGGAGCGGAATAAGCAAGAGCTGGGTTGACTCTTCTGCCCTCCCAAGTCTCAGTTCCAACAGAGGGTTCTCTTCTAATCACAGCCAAACCTTGAAAACAGCAATAGAGCCTCCATATATTACAGTAAAAGCAGAGCAAAAGAATGGGGTCTCCACATACCCCCATAACAGGTTTCAGGAAAAGTTGAGCCTCTACCCTCCTTGGTGGAGACAAGCAAAGTAAGAGTCAGGAGCTAGGGACTCCTAAGACCTGAGAGGGTCTTGCTCAGGCTCCTCAGTACAGTGGTCCACGCACACATTTGCAGGTTGTCTTTGATGGTTCGCCTTGAGGCTTGAAGAATGGAATGATTTCTCAGATCAGCTCCGACATCCTGCACTAGGGATCTGTAATGTGGTCTCATCCCCATGGGAAGAGGATCATTTTTATCAGTGGCTACAAGAAAGACCAAAATGGACTGCTTGGCCATTTAGGGGATGAAATTCAGTTGGAACGCATAGAATGGATGGCAGAATCAAAATCCTAGATCATCTGGAAGGGCTAGGAAGTTAGGCTGGAATTCCAGTATTTTGGAACAGTGGAAAGAACATTGAATTTAAAGTAATGGGTGAATGCTGATTCTGCTGCTTAATTAATCATGTGACCCAGGACAAATAACTTCACATCTCTGGGTCCAGACTGATTTATCCATAAAATGAGGGGATTCTCCTATATAGTTTCTTCCAGAAATAGTTCTATGATATTGTGATCCATATGGAATTGAATGAAAAGCCATGTCAAATTCTGCTCTGAAGTTCAACAGATCAGCCACTCAAAGAAAGGACATGTGGGAGAGGTGGCTAGCCCAGCAAACTTCACTCAGGTCCCATTAAACTGGAAGACAACCCATAGCTACCAGAATAAAATTGATATCCTTTCCAAATTTGGAGAAGAAAAAGTGATATCTTCCAATCTACTCATGGTGGCCAATTCACTTTCCACTGGGTTCAAAAATTTGCTCCCAGAGGAAGTCAGATTGTCAACTACCCCAGGGAAGGGCCTCAGGGCTCTTTTTGCTCCTAGCAGCTTATATGTTCATACTCCTCCTGTTCCTCCTAGAGTTTTATCCCTTATCAAATCCTCAGTGACTGTTATATCCCTGACATCTCCAATTATCTCTGGTATCATCTCAGCAACTCCTAGGGCAGCTGGTTCATCCTTTGACCTTAATCATTTAGGGGCCCAAATTAGTTTCATTATACAAGTTATGCTCTGTCTTGAGATATCCTAATTGGCGAAACTATATCCAATGTCCTTACGGGGTGCAATTCATCCTTCTCTTCGGGTTCAGCCTGGGAAGAGATGTTTCCAAGATCTGGAGTAGCCCTGTCACCTACTGGTCCTCTCAGAGATGTCCTTCTAGACATACCCAGATACTGAAAGCAAAATCAGAGACTCTGTGATTCCTGATAATATAAGAATGGTGTCTTTGAGGCTATATGAATAAAGATGAAAAAAGTTGGGAGAACAGGAACCAAGCTGATCTTCCTCTACCCAAAGACACTATGGCACTAGAAAGGAGCTAGGGACTCTCATGAGAATCTTGGATCATCCCTACTGCTGTTCCCATTCACTTAGTTTCAAGAACACACTCATGCAGCAGGACCAGGAGAACAACATATACTCTAACATTGTAAAAAAAAAAAAATGAACAGTTTTGAAAGACTCAAGAACTCATAGCACTGCAGTGATCAAGTATTATTCCATGGACAGATGATGAAGAATCTTACTATTTCCTGACAGAGACACGATGGACTAAAAATGCAGAATGAGACATACATTTTTGCACAAGATTAATATGGGAATTTCTTTTGCATGATTATGCATATTGATTAAAAGGGCTTGATTTTTCTTTTTTATGTTGGAGAGAAAAAAGAAATGCTTGATAATTTTAAAAATAAAATTTAATTTTCAGAAAGACCACAACAATGGAGGGTCCCAGGCAGAGGTTGGGTCATGGATGTGGGAAAAGATGATGAAGCTCTGAGATATGGTGATACAAACATACCCTCACAAAATAGGATCATTTTTTTTTCTTTTATCCATAATTTCCTTGAAGACCAAGATAGATTACTTGGCCAGTTTGAAATATGAAAGGATGCTGAAATACATAAATTGGATGGCAGAACACATATTCCAGAGAATCTGAAAGAGCTATTATGGTAAATGAGAATCCTAGCTTTGTCAAGACCTGTCCTGAGGTTCAACAAGACAAGACAAGTGGTGGAGCTCATATCTCCAGAAACCTTGACTCATGCTCTGTGGGACTTGAGGACAATGCCAAGATACTGGAATATATTAGGTTCCCCTTTCTCATTAAGGGAGAGGGACCATGATTCCAAGTCTCCTCAAGGTCAATAACCCCTTTCCAGTTAATTCAGGGAACTTATCCATTGAGGGAGAAGGATGATCAACAACCTTAGATTCCACCCAGAGATGGGACCTTGGTTGCTTCTGGGCTTCCAGATCTTCTAGGAATAAAGTTTCTCTTGGGCCCCGGAATCTCCAAAACTCTGTGCTTTTCCTGGCACACCTATCTTCACCTGATGTCTCATGTTCTACTCCAACTAGAGTTTCAGTCGTTTCTCTGACCTGGGTAGCAGCCAGCTCTCAGACATGGGAGAAAGGGTAAGATGCAGGGGACAAGCTCTGGGTTTGGAGTCCAAGAAATTGGGTTTGAACCCTGGTTCTTCTCCTTACTACCCATGTCACCTGGAGCAAGTCACATCCTCCTTGGGTTTCAGTTTCTCCATTTGTAAAATGAGGAAGCTGAATTAGAATCAAGGTTCTTAACTTGGAGTCCACAGCCCTCCTCCACTCCAACCCAGATCCAAATCTATCCAAATCTGTGGATAGACTTCAGGGGATTCATGAATTTGGGCAGGAAAAACATTACATATTAATTTTCACTAACATGTAACTGAAATTTAGCATTTCCTTCTATTATGAATGCAGGCAACAAATATTATTCTGAGAAGGGAGTCAATAGATTTTACCAGGCTGCCAAAGGGGTCCATGACACAGTAAAATGTTAAAGCCCCTGAACTAGACAGCATCTAAGGTCCCTTCCACTTCTGCCTTAGCAGCAACAAACAACACTGAATCACTCTCATCAGTGGGGCAGTGCCACATCCATCCCAGCTACAATCAGCTACCGTTCACCCCTACACCCCAAGGGATGAGTTAAAACAGAAATGTCAGATTGAATTGACTCGTTCCTTCTAACAACTCAACACCCTACCCCAGTCCCACCAAAACCTTCTGTCTCTTAAGTGTACCCAGACCAAGGAATTATGATCACTTTGAAGAGGCAGGTGTGGGGCACAAAGGATAAAGCATTGGGCTTGGTTTCAGGAAGACTTGAGTTCAAATCTAACCTCAGACACTCACTAGTTGTATAACCCTGGGCAAGCCACTTAACCTCTTTCTACCTCAGGTTCCCCAACTGTAAATGGGCTAATAAGAGAAGCTACATCACAGAGTTGTTGTAAGGATCAAATAAGATATTTGTAAAGTACCTGGCACATAGTAGGTGATCTGCAAATGCTTATTCCTTTCTCTTCCCAATGTGTCCTACAACCCTAGAGATGTCACAGTAATGGAACTCTGGGTTCTTCTCAACAATACATTCCACATGCAAAGGATGCTGAGGCATGATCCAAAGCTAATCCCCACTTACCCCAAAGAAGATGAACTTGGTCAATGGGAGCATCAGGGGAGAACTATGTCCTGGGAGATCCTGACCCTAATATACCCTCTCCATGCAAATCTTCGACATTGCCCAATAAAGCTTTTCCCATGTGATTCATCAGTGTTAGTAACTCCCAGTGTGAAATTTCTTCTGCCAATGCAGATAGGCACCTATAGCTTATAGCCTGAGCCCCTGGGCTATCAAGCACTTTTCCCAAGCTTCTACAGCCAGCATATATATATGTCAGAGGTAGAGCTCGAATCCAGTGGTTTGCTGATTCCAGGTCTAGCGCCCCAGCCATGACACCAGGACCCTCCTCCAGAAACTACAAACTGTCTGCTTAAATTCCAAATATCCATCTCAGAATGCTGCTGGGCATGACTTCACACAAAAAGTAGATTTCTTTCATTTCAGTTAAAGTACTTCCTCTTCATCTTGCTCTTTGGGAATGCTAGGACCTTCCTGGCTGGATTCCCATTACAATCCTTTTTCCCAGTCAAAACTGCCCTCCCTGAAGCCCCGGGTAGATCACTCACTCTGCCTGAACCGTCTTTCTACACAACCATTTCCCATGACCCTCCCTGTCTCAGTTCACTTTCAGAAGCAACCTCTCTATCGTCCGCCACCCCCAGGGTCATTTCTCCCCACCCTGACCCCATATCCTGGTTCCCAGTATTTGTCTCTCTCCTACTCTTCAGACCAGTAGTCTCCCATCCACCAACCATCCAGTCCACAATTTGGAGCCTCTGGTTGTGCCAGTTCTATGGGTTCCAGCTCACCGTGCCCCCATCCCCTTTCCCTCAACTGTTTGATAGCTTCTTGCCCAGTAGGAAAGCACACCCCCCAAGGTCACATTTCCATCTCCCATCCACCACCAACTTTTGCCCTTATTTTAGGTTATCCAGCCAGTCACCTCTCCCAGTCCATCTACCCGAGCCAAGGAATCAGCAGGGGTCTCTTTCAACCTCTCCCTATCCAGCCCATGAGCTCCTCTGATCTTCCCAATAAGCATTCAGATGACTCAATCACTTACAATAAGGGAGGGAAGAAATCATATGTACTACACACCATTGGTACATACATGTCCTGTGTATGGATTTGGTGTGTGTATTGCACATATGTATGCTTTGGGATCAATTTTTTCCCACTAGCAACAGAACTGTCTGAGCTCCTCTGGGTCAGCACTGAAACACACAAATTTCAGACTCACACACATAGACACATACTCAGATTTGGTCATAGGGACACATGTATGCATTCCTGAAAAATCTCCTGCTGGAATCAGCCAGAGGGAGTTTCATCTCCCTCCAGAGTCTGGTTGCTTCGGCTCAGTTCCCCTAAATCCAGACAGAGAGATGCTCTTACTTACCTTCTGAGATGGGAGCGGTCAGAGAGGGGCCCTAATGGGGGCCTCAAAGGCACAGGACAAGCATCTGAGATCTCAGCTTCTGCCCAAGGGGCTGGCTCAGGACCCCTCTCCCACCGTACCACCACTCTTGTTCCGAGCCTTCCAACTTTCGGACTAGATCTGTCTATAAACTCCGCAATGTGCTTTCATCATGAGCACCATCCCCTCATCTGTCTGGCTGCATAGTTTCAGACCGGCTACCCTCCAAGAGACCATGGAATGAGTCTATTTTGGTATCCTGTAGCAGTGGAAACTTCTTTCTCTGGCTCTGTGGTAAGGACCTCAATTGGAGAGTGGTCAGCCATAATTAGAGACCCTGCTCAACAACCCCCTCCCCCCAGTAACCCCTCCCAGGGAAGGAGCAGGCAAGGCCACAGAGATGCCAACTCCTTTCCTGGAAAAGTTGACCTGAATCACTGAAGGGGACAAAGAGGGGGAGGCCAGGCTGTGATGGACACACCGACATCTGGAAAGTGAAAGCAAGGTTGCTGGGCTCCCTTCCCATGAAGCTTAAAACAACCGCAAAAGAAAGGAACTCTCCAAGTAAAGAGTTTACGTGTTTGGAAACAGAGAAAGAAGAAGCCGTTTTATCGACCACAAAATGCCTGGAATGTGACCCTGTTTATTCAACACAGGTGTTTTCCTTACAAAGTCCCCACCCAACTCAGTCTCCAGATTCCCTGGGGGCCCATAGACCTAAGTGTGCTTGCAAACGGCTTTTGCTTACCCCAAGTGATCCTTAGTTTTAGGATCAGACAGATCAAGGCAAGTGGCCTCTGGTTATCTGGCACAAAATCTCATGTGATGAAGTATTCTTGAGCTGGTAGCCCACAGAGGTTACCGGCCTAAGTCTCGCCCCCAATTGAGGTGCTGACCCTAAACTTAGAAGAAAAGCCAGGGGATAGTCTCCCTCAGACCCTGTTCTAAGGCTTAGCACCCCTCACAAGGAGGGCGGATTCCCTGGTATCTGACCTAACACCCTCTTGCTGTGTTGTTGAGAGTCATTTCAGTCATGTCTAGCCCTTCATGACCCCACTTGAGGTCACTGGAGTGGTTTGCCATTTCCAAACAGGATGAAGTGACTTGCCCAGGGTCACACAGCTAGAAAGTCTCTGAGGGGCAGATTTGAACTAAGAAAGATGAGTCTTCCTGACTCCAGGTCCTGTGCTCTATGCCCTTCATCTTTGCTTTGGATGATTAGCAGCATGCTCCCATGAAGAGTATTAGCTTTGAAGTTAGAGGACCTGAGTTCAAATCCCAACTCTGCTACTTGCTACCTGTGTGACCTTGGACATCATTAGGGGGTCTTAAGTTTCTTCATCTGTAAAATTAAAAGATTGGACAAGATGACTTCTAAGGTCCCTCCCAGCTCTAAGGCTATGATCCCATCATCTTGTTAAGTACAACTTTCTTTTCATTTCCATTGGCATGAAGGCCATTTTAAACACTTCCAGGTCCCTTCTGCTTGGTTCTCAGTTCCGTGGACCCCACATTCCATGAGCTTTTTCATATTCAGGTTAAATTATTTGATTTCCTTTCATCAATTCCATTACAGAAATCTCCCCAGATTCACAGGTCTTCCTTCCAGGGAGAGAAAGCACAGCATAATGAATAGAAATCTGGCCTTGGAGCCAGGGAGTCCTGTGTCTCACGCATACTGGCTGGGTGTCCTGCCTAAGCAGGTAGGTCACTTAGACCTTTAGGGTTGAGGACAAAAAGGGAAGACACAAAAGAATACATATGACCCACAGCACTCTTGGAGTGCTATGGAGCCAGATTAAAATGTAATTTGGAAATATTTAACAAAATAAATAAAAATGCAATAAAACATAGGTATGTGACCCTCAGAGACCCTTATATAAGGTTTTGTGGACCCCAGCTTCTGTCTAACACCATAGCTCTAGGCAACTTTAAGACTGTAAGTTAGAGAGTAGCAAAATCCCCTCATGGGGGCATTGCCTGTATTAATGAAATCACAGATCCATTCTGTATTCCATACAAACCATCCAGATATTAAACTAGAACCTACACTGTAAACCTAGGGTCTTCGAGTTAATAACCACAGACCTGCTGGTCTAAACCTCTCAAGGCTCCAAATTGGGCATTTCCCAGATGGTTGCCACGTATTGAAAGGTGATACCAGTCTATACAACCATCTGTTTTCTCAGGGATTGGGAGGAAGGGAATTGGGAAGGAGTTCTTTTACTCACCCACCTCCTTCCCTCTGCTGGACATGAACCCTCAAGTCTCAGTTTATCCCTAAATGGAGAAACTTACAGGTCATGCTTTAAATTTTTAAGAGGCAGCATGTCACACTGGAAAACATTGGTTAAGAGTCAGGAGAGATGTCATCCAGTTATAGCTCTATTGACCCTAGGCTAGTCCCTGAGCTCCCCTTAGTCCCAGATCCCTCTGTCTCCAAAATGCACAGACACACTTACACATACTCTGCTTCCAGGTCTCTTCTGCTTAGTTTTGCCTCCTCGGTTCCATGGGCTCCACCTTCCATGACTCTCCTTTATGTCTTCTCCATTCTCTGGGAGTCCCCACTCTCTAGACTCCAGGGGGGCTCTCATGACATTCACTGAGGCTTCTCAGATCTCCCCCGCCAGTAGGTGTCCAAGGATCCAAGATGGGAATGGTGGACCAAGTGTCCTACAGAGACCCCCTCTCGTAGCCTGGAGCCCTCTTCACTCTGTCCATGGTTTCCTCAGTCCAGCTGCAACAGGCTCTCAGGGCTTCCCTGGGGCCAGCCAGGGCAATTACAAAAGGCCTTAGGGTTCACAACATTGAAGCAGAGAGCTTGACTACTGAGCCAGAGACACTAGGAATAGGGTGAGGAATGAGCAGACAGAAGGCATCCCAAATGTTGCCTACTTCCCCTCCCTCCCCCCGCCTCCAAGGCAGTCCAACCACCCTGCTTAATTTTTAATTGAAATTCCATCCAACAGCCCTGAGGCTGGCCACCCCCATCAGCAGGCATCCTGACAGCCACCTGCCAGGGGTCACACTGGCAGGAACTACAGGGAGACAGGCAGGAGACAAGACAAATGCACTTTACTCTCTTGTATACTGTGAAACTCCCTTCTACTTGTAGAACATTTAACTGTATGCAATAGGCTTTGCCATTTATAAATGATTACATATTGTTGGATTTTATCTGCATAACATTCATAAGGTAGAAATTATTGTACCATCGTACAGTTGAAGAAACCAAGGCCCACTAAGGTCAAGTGACTTACCCAGGGTGATACAGCTAGCTTGTGGCAGAGCTAGACTCTGAGGCCAGAGTTTATTTCCTGTATTAACAGTGACAAACATGGGGTGAATGCTTGAGCAACACTCTTGTAGACTATCCAATCATATGCAACTGGAAAATATTTAACAAGATAAATAAAAATACAATAAAATATAGATAGTTACTATGCAATTGTCTGAGTCAATATGCCCCTGCAGGGATCCCGAAGTACGGTTCGCTGTTTTTTGTTCAATATTTCCCCTTTCAGACCCCTTTTGGAGTTTTCCTGGCAAAGATACTAGAGTGTTTTGCCATTTCCTTCTCCAGGTCACTTTACAAATGAGGAAACCGAGGCAAACAGGGTTGAGTGACTTGCGCAGGGTCACATTTCTAATAAGAGTCTGCAGCCAGATTTGAACTCAGGTCTTCCTGAGTCCAAGCCCAGTGATCTCTCCTGAGCCACTTAGCTGCCCAAGGACTGTTTACTGGCCTCCATTTCTAAGTGAGTTTGACATTGCTGTGCTGCATCACACAAATAGATATGGTTGGACAGATAGACAGATAAAGCATTTATTAAGTACCTACTGCATACTAAGCACTGGGCTAAGAGCTACAAATATTAGATTATAAGGTCCTTGACTTTAGGGACTGGTTTTTGCCTCTTTTTTGTATACCTAGCACTTAGCCCAGTGCCTGGTGGACAGTAGGCACATAATAAATGTTTGTTGAACTGAACTGAAAATACAAATATATGCACATGTATATCAGATTTCATGCCGTGTTAGGGAGGGTGGAGGAAGGGAATTTGGAACTCAAAATCTTATAAAAGTGAGTGCTGAAAACTTAAAATAAATATTTTTTTAAAAAAAGGAAAAAATACAAATATATAGGAACAAGATATTCCTTGCCCTCATGGGGATTATATTCTAATTAGGGGAAGGCAGCACATAGAGGGGAAGTACATGCAGGGTATGGTATGCAGCAGCATGATTTGGACACACATTTCTACAAATCTCAAGTCAGAAGCTACAACAAAAATGCCCTATCATAGAGCAATCAAGTGTTTGCCCACCTCTTTAGTCATCACCCCAAGGCATAAGATAAATCCCCTATTGCGTTCTTTAGACTTGGACCATGGGTCCATGGCCATGCTTCCACATCCAAGTTCTTCCATCATAATCCTTAAGACATTCACACACTTGGTCTTAACGTTTTTAAAAAAGGAAATTAGGAATTCCAACATATAATGTAGCTACCATAGGTAATACGCAGATAAAATCACAGAACTTCAGTTAGAAGTGACCTTCAATAGCTAACTCATCCAGTCAACAGCCAGCACACAATCCTACCGCACACTCCACATTTGTCATTCAGTCATTGTTTGAAGACATCCAGAGAGGTGGAATGTTCCACCTTCCCACCACTTAAGGCAGATCATCCTATGTTGCAACAATCCACCAATCAACCCACTCTAAACTGAATACACAGAAATAGATTCAAAATACATTCAAAGTAAATATAGCTGTAAGTTAGGGAGGGGTAGATTAGCAGCCAGGAGGATCAGGAAAGGTTTTATGTAGAAAGTGACACGAGCTCAGTAATTGTAATTGTTAGGAATATTTTCCCTTCCTCAAACCTAAATTTACCTTTCTGAGATCTGTGCATATCATCTGCAGACAAACAGAAACAAATCCCTTACCTCTTCAAGCCCACAGTTCTTCAAGCATTTCTTCTCTAAGCCTCAATTTCCTCATCTATAAAATGGGGACAGCAACAGCGCTTACTTCAGAAAGTTGTTGTGAGAATCAAATGAGATAATGTATTTGAAGCCTTTCCAAACCTAAAACCTTTTTTAAATTAAATTATTATTATTTGAAGGCAGATATCATGACTCTCTCTGAGTCTTTCATTCACCAGACTAAATATCCTTAGTACTTTCAATGAATCTTCACTGGGCATAGACTCTAGACCCTTGACTACTGGTTATCTTCCTCTAGATGTGCAAGAAATTATCAAATATCCTTCCTAAAATGGGCTACCCACAACTGAACCCAATATTACAACTGTGGTATGTCCAAGGCTGAGGACAGGGGCACTATCTCCTCTTTGTTTCTGGGAGTTCTCCTCTCAGCTCAGCCCAAGATTGCGTTCACTCTTTTGACTTCCATGCCACACTGCTGAATCAAACTGAGAAACTCAAACCCCCAGATCTTTTTTCAGATGAACTGCTCTCTAGCCAAGTCTGCCCCAATTCTGCAATTGTGAAGCCAACTTCTTGAATTTACATTTATCCCTGTTAAGATTCATCTTACTACATTCAGCCCAGTAGTCTAACCTGTCATGATCTTTTTGGATCTTGACTGCCAGCCAGGGTGTAGTTTTATATCATCTGTGAATTTGATAAAGATGTCATTGATCCATTTATCCAAATAATTGATAAAAACATTAAAGTACATAGGGGCAAGCACAGATCCCTGGGGCACTTCATTAGAGACCTTTCTCATGGTTGATTTGGAGTCATTAATGACTGACAGTTCATTGAGTTTGGTTATTCGACGAATCCCAAATCTACCTTAATGTACTCTCATCTAGCTCTAAACTCTCCATTTTCCACAGAAAAAAAGTATGGGATAGCAACATGTATCAAATAATTAGCTAAAATCTTAGTAAAAAAACAGGGCAGTTCGGTAACACAGCAGATAGAGCACTGGGTCTGGAGTCAGGAAGACCTGAGTTCAAATATAGCCTCAATACTTATTAGCTGTGTGACTCTGAGCAAGTTCCTTCACCCTGTTTGCCTCAGTTTCCTCATCTGTAAAATGAGCTGGAAAAGGAAATGGCAATCCACTCCAGTATCCAAAAAAACCTCAAATGGGATTATGAAGAGTCAGGCATGTCTGAACAATAAGGAGACCATTAGCATTTTCCTAAACTTCTCTTTTATCAACATTGGAAATAAAGTTTTGACCTGTTTTGGATGAAGTTAAACTGGTCTTTTGTGATCTCCATTCCTTCATGAACCATCTCTTTAATTATACTTTCTAGAAAATTAGATGCTCTGTAATTATGATGACCAAGTCTGGCCTCAGAGGAGAGTTGAGAAAAGATGCCTCCTTCTTCTCTTCTTAGAAGAGGTGGAAAATGATGGTTGAAAAATATGGCATATGCTTTCTGACAAGCTCTCTCCAGCATCAGGAATCTGGCCCCTGAACATCTATCCCTCTCCCCTCTCCCCAGCCCCCACCATTTGCAAACTCCAGGAGCCTGGGAGCCTTCCCACAAAGGGTGTGGGCCAAGGAGCCGGAGGAAGGCAGGGGACTAACCACCAGCAGATGGGACCACAGTGGTGCATCTGAGTGCCCATGGTTGCCCCCAGGCAGGCTCCCACACAGACAGCCTCAGCTCCTGACTCAGCTCTCTCTCCCAGAGAAAGGCAGAGAGGGTGGCCTCTTGTTTTCTTCCCCATTAAAACAATTTAGTAAGTGTTGGCTTTGGGGCAAGTGTTATCTCCTAAGTCTCTGCGCATGTGGCTGGTGTGTGTGTGTGTGTGTGTGTGTGTGTGTGTGTGTGTGTGTGTGTGTGTAACTGTTTCTCTTCCTGTCTCCTCATCTGTGGTTTCTCTTTGTTCTTTCTTTCTGTTACGCTCCTCCTGCCTCTGTCTCCTTGTCTCTCTTTCCATGTCTGTCTCTGACATTCTCCTTGTCTCCTTTCTCTGTGGTTTTGTCTGTCTGTTTGTCAGTCTTTCTGTCTCTCTCTTTGTGTGTATTCTCTCTGTGTCTCTCTCTTTATTACTCATAATATATAAAATCAAAGCATATATTCATTATTATACTTGTTGAATATAGGCTTACACTCTTGACTCTTTAATTTTAAGACGAACATTTTGTATTTATCATTTCACTCTCCCCCGAAAAAGTACTAAATTGCTTTTTCCTTCTAGGGTCCATGATAGAAAAATGCTCCCTGGCCTTTCCTTCAGGATCAGGATCCCCAAGTTTCTCCAGAAAACTTCTATGAACAGTAAAAGTAAGAGAGAATATTGCTGGGTGATGGGAAGACTCTCCACCACTAGGGGCGCTCTTCCTCATTGCATTCCCCCTTCACCTGGGGTGCTTGTCTCCTCACAAGGCTTGGCTGAGATGGGAGTCAGTCACTCTACTTCCTCCAAGGCCTCGGCATATATCATACCACTACTTCCTATGGCCCTCCAGTCCTTAGCACTGGCCTTAGCCTACACCCTCCAAGTTCCCTATCACTTTCATCTGCCCTACGTGACCCTGGGCAAGTCATTTAACCTCTGTCTGCCTCAGTTTCCTCTCCTATAAAATGGAGATAATATCACCTCCCTCCCAAGATTGTTATGAGGATCCAATGAGATAATCATTTTAATGCTTTTAGTACAGTTTCTGGCACATATTAAATACTATCTAAATACTAGCTATGTTATGTAACCTGAGGTCACAAGGGTAGGCTAGAGCCAAGCGTTTTTAAGTGAATTGTTAAATTTTCAATGTGCTCACTAGTCCTCAGAAACAAGCAAAAATCAGAGCTTGATTTGTAGCTTTGTTAATAGTTTAGACTTGAGAAAGTAATAGAGAAAATGTTAATAATGCAGGCTAAATTTTAAAGTAGGGCATGCGTTTTCAGAGAGTCAGTTGTTAAACATTTACTAGTGTACCCCTGCTAAGGACCACTGTAGCTGGCCATCCATCCCACCATGGAAACCTTAAGATTTCCTTCTGGGTCTTTCTATCAGCTCTGCAGCTGACCTGATTTTCTACACGGTCTCTCTCCCAGTTGGAATGTGAGCCCTTAAGAGTAGTTACGGTCCTGCTGTTTCTATGTGTCTCCCTAGTGCTCAGGATAGAGTTTAGCACATGGTCAGTGCTTAATAAATGCTTCTACATTCGTTCCTTGATAGAAGGCAAAGAGGGAAAGAGCCTTATGCTTCCTTGTGATCTGATAAAGAGCTTCCAGATCTGAGCCCATTTCTTGATTAATCTATCCTAGGCTGGTCCAGCCTCTGTTTCCCCAACCCTGACACCATAGACTCCAACCATAGAGAGAGGACTTTCCTGGAGGGCTATGATTTATCTTCCTGGGATTTGAGGAAGGAGGAGAGGGGCCACTGAAAGACAAAAGAGACAGACAGGGACAGAAATTGGCAGGCAAAACGAGACAGAGAGAAAGAGATAGAAAAAGACTGAGACAAACTTTCAAACTAAAACTCTATTAACTTTCTCCTCCAGTCAGCTATTAAACACACACACACACACACACACGCACACACACACACACACACACTTTATAGAGCACGGATCAAATCTGATAAATGTTTTTACTTTAAAAAGTTCAATGCTGCACCCCTCACAAGGTACAACTGCGTCTCTAAAGAGGACATGGGGAGAGAAGCAAATTCAAAGGTGGGACATGTGTCTGGTCCAAAGCAAGTTTTGAAAATTATAGTCTCTGTGTATTACATTTCATCTAAAGCTTTACAGCTTCCCTTTAGTTAGTACACACACAGCATGATTTATCATAAAACAAATGCTCACAGGTCATATAGCTCAGAATATTCTGACTTTAAAATTATGGATATTTATGAAGCAGCTAGGTGGCACAATGGACAGAGCTCTAGACCTGGAGTCTGGAACACTCAAGTTCAATTCAACCTCCATTGCTTACTAACTGTGTGACCCTGGGCAAGTCACTTAACCACTTTGTTTCCTCAGCTCTATCAACTGATGATAATAATAGCAGCTACCTCACAGGGCTGTTGCAAGGACCAAATGAGATAAAAAATTTTAAAGTACTTAGAACAGTGTCTAACACATAGCAAGTACTTAATAAATGTTTATTCCCTGCCTTGTGAACTTAGAATGTAAATGAATTTGAACCAGAACAAAAATAAAGGAAAGGAGGGACACCCATTCCATCTTATTTATTGTTCATGGCTATCACCATCAAGCTGCTTTGTCTCCTTGCATTAGCAAGTACCTCTCACTACCTATTTTGCCACTATTCCCCATAAATCCTATTAAACTACTTGTTAGAGTTCCAACTTGAACATGGTTAACTGTGTGCTACTTTAGCCACTGTGGTTCTATTGTGGGAAAGGGGTGGAATTAGGGTGTAAGTAGGCTGTTAAAATCATCCCTTTCTTTCCAGACTTGTTTAGAACATCCATGACCCTGAGAAGGATGGTCATAGGTACACTTGATTGCAAATTAGCTTTTCAGAAGTTTTCTTCTCTGATAAGTGAACATATTCTGCCTGAGAACCTTGGTGGAAAAGGGATAACTGTTTGCCAACGTCAAAATATGCAGAACCATAGCTCAGTAGAAGGCCAGGAGCTCCCTTCCCTGACCCCCATATCTCATCAGCTCCAGTGGGGGCCTGGTGCTGCCCTAACCTAGTTTTCTGATCCTGTAGTTATAAGAAACCCAAGGAGAAGTAGAGGGAGGAGAAGGAGAGGAGATTTTGAGGGAACAGACATCAACTATGAGTGATGATCTTAGACACTGAATGCCTGGAGCTCTTGGCAACTCTATCCACATACACAGAGGCTGTCATCCTATGCCATGACATGTCATCTCCTTAACATGTTCCTGAGAGTCATATACTATTGCTCTAGACACACATCCCTTAGAGGAATTTGGAACATAATTTCACAAGGGGACCTTCATGCCTCCTGGTGCTTCTGGAAGGACTGAAGGCAAAGGGAGATCAGATTTGAAAGTATGAACTCAAACTCAGGTCTTCCTAACCATAGGACCAGGTTGCCTCTTGGGGATTTAAGGTGGATTCAATTGGTGTTTCTTTGTGATTTTTCTCCAACAAAGCTTAGTAACCAGGAAAGGGGAACACAGAAAGCACATGAGAGAGATGAGAGAGAGTAATTATTATTCATGGTTGGGGCTTGAGGATCTTCAGTTAGTACGATGAAAAACCAAAGGGGGCAGAGGGCTGTGAACCATACAATGGCCAATCATAGTTCCATAGGACTAATGATACATTATGCTGCCCACCTCCTGATAGAGAGGTGATGGACTAAATATGCAGAATCACTTTTGTACGTGGCCAATGTGGGAAGTCATTTTGCTTGACTGTGCCTATCAGTGACTAAGATTTGGGGACTTGGGGAGGGGGAGAAAAATGCTTATTAATTGGAAAAAAGGTCATTTTAAAGAATTTAAACATTCTTGAAGTTGAATATTGAAGTTCTGACTGAAGCCAGAAATGGCAGCGTAGGGAATTGGGAGAACAGGGAGGGGCCGAGGGACTGAAGGTTTTAGTGAGGTCAAGAACAGCAGGAATAAAGGTGAAGGAAAAGAGTTTGTAGTTGGAGAGAATTCCAGGGTTTGAAATCTGGAGAATGGAGCAGTTTCAAGTGATGAAGGGCATCTCTGTATGAAAGGAGGTAAGGGGAAGGGAGATAAAGCAAGTCAAGGGTAGTAGTAGTGTCATCACCGTGATCCTGAGATCACAAAGGATGGTGGGAGGAGACAGGTTGATGATGAGCACCAGGAGACATGTTCCCTTTCTGGCCCACAGAACCAGACTCCCTACAATAGGCTGACCCCCAGAACCAGCCAGTGATCCTCCAGTCCACTTTAAGAAGAGACTTGACCCAAAGCAAATTCATCTGTTAATTTCAGTTTCCCCTTCAGTTAAATGGGGGAGACCAAATGGGGAAGACCTTTGGTGTGTCATGGACATTTTGGACACATTGGTGAAACCTGTGGACCCCTTCTCAGAATAATGTTTTCAAATGCACAAAATAAATAGATTTACAATGGAAACCAAATATATCATGTGGCGGCTAGATGGCTCAGTGGCTAGAATGTTGGACCCCATGTCAGGAAGACCTACAATTGCAGCTGGCCTCAGACTACTACAGTTGTGTGATTCTGAGTCCAGGAGTATAACCTCTGTCTGCTTCCATTTCCTTATCTGTAAAATGGGGATAATAACAGCATCTCTATCCCAAGGTTGCTGTGAAGTTAAAATGAGATCATATTTGTAAAGTGCTTTGGAAACCTCAAAGTACTGTATTGATTCTAGGATTATTACGTTGAAACTATTTATCAAAATAATTTTAACAAGTTCATGGACCCAGTTTAGAACCCCTGATCCCTAAAGTCACAAAATATCTGGTGAAATCTCAAGTCCTAGAGGAGCTGATGGAACTCTGGATGGGGAGAAGTCAATGAGATTTGGGGCTTTTCTAACCTCTAAAGACCATTTGGACTTTGAAGCTTTTCAGGAGCCCTTTCCCTTTTGATGAGATTGAAATTCCTCCCAATGGAGTAATTTTCCAAACCAAAGAGATCCATACCTCCATATCTCCCTCGCTGCTTCTCAGGGTCATCAAGAGTCAAGCGGGATGAACTTGCAGTGACAAGCAGCAAGGTGGGGAGAGGGAAAGGAGGAAGAGGAGTCCATAAGGGAGGCAGCCAAAGATGACCTCTCACCCCATCCGCTAGGATGGCTCTAATCCTCAGGAAGTCTCCAGGGCAACTCAAAAGGCAGGTTGCTAAGCAACAGGTCAAGCCTTGGCTTTCTGAGAAAGTTTTCTGAACAGCTGAGAAGCGGACCAGAGAAGTGTACGACCCTGAGGATGGGGCTGTCCTGATGCCCCAAGACATGACCTGACACTTTCAGTGACCACCTGCCATCAGTCAATCAGGAGAATGTTGTGTTTTACTTTTATGTACAGGAGCTCCCTGAGGGCAGGACTGGAGATCACCAGGGCTGAGCTCAGAGCCTGGCACTTAGTAAGCCCTTAATAAATGATTATTGACTGACTCAAGGGAGCAGAGGGTGACTGCCTGTGTCATAGTCTAAGATGATACAAGGGATTGCATATTTAGAGATATTATGCCCTCAGTTCGCTTTCTCTACTTTGCTTCTATATGGAATATCTAGGGTGCCCACAAATTATAGTGAAGTCTTAAAGATATTAAAGATTTTGAGATTCCCTATATAAAGTGTAATATAAAGGGCATTAGACTGGGAGCCAGAATCTTCCTGACTCCAGACCCAGCGCTTTATCCACTACACCACCTAGCTATCTGTATCTACCTGTATCTTCATCTTTATCTGAGATTTATGTGCCTAAATCATCCTAGAATCAGACATTTTATGGGGAACTTTAATAAAGGAATAACTGACATACTGGAAAAAGTTACAAATAATGCCAACTCTAAAGAAACTCACTGATATTTGATTGGTATTTAAAAGCTAAGGTGTTCCAGGCACTGTGCTAAGTTTTTATAATTATTATCTCATTTAGTCTTTGCAGCAACCCTGGGGGGAGATGTTATTACCTTACAAATAGGTAAACTGAGGCAGGCAGGGATTAAGGGGCCTATCCAAGTCACATAATTAGTAAATATCTGAGGCCAGATCTGAACTCAGGTCTTCCTGCCTGATTCCAGGCCCAGCACTCTTACCCACTACACTACCTAACTGGCATTAAATCAATAAGTTAATTGGAGAAATATTTATATTTTTACCATGTTCAATCTTCCTCACCATGAGCCTCCTCCAGTTATTCAGGTTTGCCTTTGTTTTCTGCCATTAGAATTTTATAATTTATAGAAAATTATAGAAAATAATATATGTGTGCATGTTCAGATAAATTTGATGCCAAAATAATCTACAGTTTTATAATGATTATACATAGGGTCTTTCCTTTCTCAATTAATTCTTCTTGGTTTTCATTAGTGCCACAGAGGACAACACATGACTTTGAGGCCCCATGCTATTCTTTCTTTAACTCCAACTTGTTTCGTTGCCAAGTTCCTTGGATTTTCCAAGCATGTAGTCATGTCATCTGCAGAAAGTTTGTCTCTCTGATTTCTTTTTCATGTGTTATTGGAAAATTAGTTGAGCTCAGGATTCAATGAAGGGACAAGGCTGAGTCTTTTTGGACATATTTCATTACTTTCCATGACCCCAGACTGTTGCTCAGATCCAAACCTCATCTTTCACAACCGTGTTCTCTTGTTAACCTTGTATGGCCACCAATTTTTGGAGACCACAACGGCAGAAATATTGAAATGGCAAATGGCCCAAGTGATAATGGCAAGACTCCTAGTAGGTGTAAACAGTAGGTGCAATCTATTCATCCTAGCAGCAATGTGACAGATGAGAGACTTGGCCCAAAAAAAAGGGTGTTATGAAGGATGGCTAAAAACGTAAGTGGGCTGCACTACGTAGTGGGCCTAGTCTGAGTGGTGCAGTAGAATTCCTGTAATACTAAAATACAGCAAAGTCATAATTAGTAAAAATAATGATAATCCTGAAGTGGGCTCATTTTTTGAGTTTGTGCTGCGTATTTCCAATGGGATGGAATTGACCATAGTTTACATAATTATAACTTTGAATGGTGTGAATTCAAATGGACAATTTCAATAGATTCGGTATTCTCACTCAAGACCTGGCTGAACATAGATAAAGCTCTTTAAAAATATAACCTCATTTGACCTTCACAATAACCTTGGGGTGTGGGTGCTCTTGTTATCCCCATTCTACAGAAGGGAAAACTAAGGTAGGCAGCAGTTACTTTGCCCAGTTTCCCATAGCTAGGCAGTTATCTGAATCTGAACTCAGTTCTGTCCTAACTCCAAGTGGAAGGCTCTGTCCACTACACCACCTAGCTGCCTCCAGCGAAAATAGAGTGAAGAAAGCTTTCAATGTCCAAAGTATTCTCTATGGAGAACTTATGGGAAGACATAGACAGGATTGGTTGATTGCTGCCCTTTGTTCTCGAAGAGGACCAAAATGACATCATCATAACAAACTCAAGTTTCAGTGTGTCCGACTGCGGCTGATCTAACCAATGTGAGCTCAGAATGCTCTATCACAGGTTGGGCACAGATAGGCCATGTGAACATTTGAGGTGGATACTCCAAATTTGTGCATCCTGGGTTTACTTTGTGCTGTCTCAATTCTGCTTTGCTCATGGAGCAAAGCACCCCCTCTAATGTGGGCACATCATGCAGAGAGGTCTTCTGACAGTGTCTCACATGTTGCACAGTCAAATCCAAAGTTCTTGAGAGAGACCGTGTATCCTTGTATCAATTCTTCTGACCACCATGTGATCACCTGCCCTATGAGAGTTCTCCGTAAAATAGTCTTTTTGGCAAGCGCACATTTTACATTTGAACAAGGTGGCCAGCCCATCGGAGTTGCACTCTCTGAAGCATAGTTTGAATGCTTGGCAGTTCAGTTCAGGCAAGGACTTGAGTGTCTGGTACCTTATCCTGCCAGGTGATCCTCAGAATCTTCCTAAGACAGTTCAAATGGAAACAATTCAGTTTCCTGGCATGGCGCTGGTAGGCTGTCCATGTTTCACAGGCATACAACAATGAGGTCAGCACAATGGCTCTGTAGACCTTCAGTTTAGTAGTCAGTCTAATACCTCTTCTCTCCCAAACCTTTCTTTGGAGCTTCCTGAACACTAAGCTAGCACTGGCAATGGGTGTGTCAACCTCATTGTCAATGTGTACATCCCTGGAAAGTACACTACCAAGGTAAGTGAACTTATCCACAGCATTCAAAACTTCTCCATTTGTTGTAACCAATGGTTCCACATATGGATGGTGTGGTGGTGGCTGATGGAGCACCTGTGTTTTCTTGGTGTTAATTATTAGGCCAAAATTAGCATAGTCAGCAGAGAATTGATCCGTACTTTGTAACATCTCAGCTTCAGAGGCTGCATCGAGTGCACAATCATCTGCAAACAGAAAATCGTGCACCAACACTCCCTCCACTTTGGCCTTGGTTTGTAGCCTTTTCAGATTAAAGAACCTACCGTCAGTATGGTAGTTGACCTTGATGCCGTGTTCATCTTCATTAAAAAACATTTGACAATATGGCTGAAGCTATCATGCTAAAAAGCATGGGAACAAGCACACAGCCCTGTTTCACTCCATTAGTGACCGGGAAGGCATGAGAATGTTGCTTACTCTCCAGAACATGGGCAAATATGCCATCATGAAATTGCCTCCAGCTAAAATAGAGAGAAGAAAGCCTTCAATGTTCGAAATATCCTCTATGAAGAACTTATGGGAAGACATAGACAGGAATAACACAAGAGAAGATGGCATGGGTGGGTGGGGATGGTACCTTTTTGTTGTCTGTTAGTAGAGAAAGTATCCGTTGATGAAATTAGGGATGCAGGAGAGTACTTAATTGTGATTGCTGACATTTCTAATACTCTATTAAGAGTGATGAAAATGAACAATAAATTTGTTTACTACTTCAGTTTCTCGGTCACATGTCACAGCCTTTATTTTTAAATAGGTATTTTTCACTATGCAAGGGGAAAAAATCCATGTTTTTTAATGTTTTGATCACAAGTTGATGCTGAGTTTTGACAAGGCTACATCTATTGATATAATGATGTGATTTCCCTTTGTTGCGGCAATGTATCATATAGACCATCTTCCTAACATTGAGTCAGACATGCCTTCTTGATATACGACTTAGTCATAGTGAATAATTTTTGAGGTATTCTATTTGCTAGAATATCTAAAAGTGGTATTGGAGGTAATATCTTTGTGCCAAAACAATAGGAGAAAAATTATCTTTTTCTGTGTTTTCTTTACCTAGTTTAAAAATCAAGATCAATTTTGCCTTATGAAAATCGATGAGAGCCATACTCATTTCTATATTTACTAAAGCTATACAATGGGGGCTGGAATTATTTCCTTCCTAGTTCAGCAATGCTTGGTTCCCCCACCCCCATAGGAAAGCACCCACCACTACCGCTTGTCAATACACTCATCTAATTTAGTTTCGGAAGAAAAACTCCTTTTCTGAGCCACTAAAGTCATACTAATCCCCTTTATTCATTGGAAAATGGTTCAATTTTCCTCATCCTGGGGCTCTATTTGATTTGCTGCACTTGAGAGAGCATCTCAAGGGGTCAGTTATCAATATCCTCCGGGGTTTATTTCACCCTAGGTCAATTCAATACAGCTTACAATATTGTCCTGCTGCCTAAGCATCTGATGGAAATTACTAGAATTCAACTTGTAATTGACCCAGGTCTTCAGTAGTATAGGACACTATCTCTGGCATCTGGATTGGTGCCTATCCTGCTCGTTGGGTTTATCAGTTTCTAGTCACCAGAAAGGGACCTAGTGAAGGAGCCTTGTGTCTTAGTTCCTGAAGGGAGAGGGAGTATCCTACCAGAGGATCATAGATTTGGAACTGGAAGGAACTATAGATGTCATTCAGTAACCTCCTTATTTTACAAATGAGTAAATAAGGCCCAAAGAAATTAAATACTTACCCAGGGTCATACATCCAGTAAGTATCAAAGGCAGGACTTGAACCTAGGTCTTCTTACCTCTGAGTCTGTTTCTCTAGTAAACCCCAAAAGTGGTTTCTCCCTGGTATCCACAAGCCATAATGGAAAACCTCTTTGACCCTCTCTACCCTTATCTACTCTTGTGAAATTGGACTATCTGCCTTTCTAGTTTTTCTTTTCTAATTTGGAGTATCCAGAGGGCAGATGATCTTCTTTTCGGTGCCCACATCTTCCTCTTCCTTCTCCTTCCTTATTCATCATGCTATGTCTTTAAGCTCCCCAGGCAACTTTCCTGGTACCACTCACTGTTCCACCAAGTCCCTCATTCTTGTGTGATTTGGATACCAGGAGCCTTGTCAGGCCATCTTTGAATGGAGGGGTCTGTTTTTCTTGATAGCTACCTCTTGAGAACCATAAGGTCACTGTCAGAGGCCAAACCAGGTAATATTTTACAGGGTCAAAAAAAGTAGTCTCCTTTATGTAATATTGGCAAGTATTGAATGCTGCCTATGGATTAACATGGCTTTCTTTTTTTTAACATTACTGACTTATTTCTCCCTCTTAAACCACTCTGTTTAAGTTGCGTCATCCTCACTGGGTAGTTTATAGTTTTGTAAGGATTCTTTCCATTTCCCAAAAGATTATTTTCACGTAACTGTCCACATCTTAAATTCATGTCTTTTTTTCATTGTATGTTATTTGTGGATAGCATCTTGCTGGGTTACTGTCATTATTTTAATTCATCCAGGTACTTTTTCTTTTTATAATTGTAATTAGCCCATTTTCACTTAGCATTCATTTTTTGTCTTTTTCCATTTTTAGTCTATTTTCAGTCTTGTCAGAAGAGAGTATATATAGTCCTCCTCATTCTAACTACTCCAATTACTGTCACTGAATCTATCTTCAGTAACCAAACTATCATTCTTTATTTTTAACATTTTATTGATACTCTCTGTCTTTATATTGACACCTTAGCCTTTATAATGATACCTTGTTATTTCTGTATATATAGTCCTGATATCAGCAGCACCTACCTACAGTGAGTCTAAGAAAAATCAACCAATACATCTGATAGTACTGTCATCTGAAAGTACTGTATATTCAACATTTCACATTCACTCTTCTCCATCTTCCTTTCCAAGAAAGGAAGGAGATGGATCTTCATCCATAACTTCCCTTTTCTGAAAAAAAAACTATCATTTTTCTAGTCTCCAAGGTTCATAACATTCTCAATTTCTCACTCTCCCTCATCCCCCACATCCAATCAGTTGCTCAATCTTGCTGTTTCTACATCTATAACATCCTTCCAATATGACCCCTTACCTTTATTCACACAGGTGCCACCTTAGTTCTTGCCATAACGACCTCCCACCTACCTTATTCAAATAACCTCCTGGATGATTTCCCTGCCTCAAATATCTCCCCATTCTTGTCCATCCTACCCACTGCTACTGAAGTAATTTCCCCCAAACCCAGATGTGACCATATCATTTCTCTCCTCTATAAATTGCAGTGGCTTCCTAGTGTCTCTAGTATTATATATAAATGTCTCTATTTAGCTCTTAAAGCCTTTCACCCCTTGGCCCCAATCTCTCTTTCCAACCCCACTATACATTGTATCAGTCCTATATTCTTTGATGCAGTCAAACTGGGCTTCCCTCTATTCCCCATATGTGACAATCGACTTCACTGTCCAGCCTTTCTGATACCCAGAATGCCCTCCCTCCTTATCTCACTATAGAACCTCTCTTCAAGAGGAACCTTACGCACCATCTTCTACATGTGTCTTTCCTGATTTCCCCCAAATTCCAATGCTCCGCAGACAATAAGTTGCAGAGCCTGGATTTGAACCCCTGCCATTTGATTCCAAATTCAGCTTTCTTTGGGGAGAGTCTCCTTCATCCCCAAGCTTCTCAGCTTGAAGTGCATCAGTTTCCTTTTGAAACGCTAATACTCGCCCTTAGCCCAGTCAAATAGACAGCTGTTTCAGCTTACTAAATAGCTGATCAGTTAACCCTTCCCAGACCCCTATGATCTAAACCACTCTACCATCTTGCCAGACTCCTTTTTGCCTCAGGGCATGGAGTACCTGACCACTTCCAGATAGTTCCACAAACAAAAGTTGCTGAGCTGTAATAATGGGCTTTTACATTGGCAATGGAGCTGGTATAATAAGTTGACAGGTTGTTTTTTGAAATACCCTACATCCTTTGGCTTCAAAGTCAGTAGGCTGCCAAGCTAGGAAAAAAGTCCAAATGACAAGCAGTTTTCCCCTGCATACTCTCTTTTAAACAAAGAAGTTAATCACAATCCAGCCCTGGTCACATTTTGCCACTCCAGTCCAGCAAGCAAGATCCCATATGCCCAGTGGCAGCTAAAGGAGGTCCCACATCCACCTGCATTCTTAATTTTTTTTGCCCCCAGGGGAAACTCAGAATGAAAAGACCACAATATGTATGCCGTTTTCTACCAACCTAATCTGGAATTCCCGGGAACACTGCCAAACAGAGCTACCCTCTCCTCTCCTCCCACCAAGCTCATCATCATAATATCGTGGAATGTTCACCATTAGAGGGGCCTCAGAAAGGACTCATTAAAACCTTCATGAACTTATCAATGATTTCTTTTCCACATTACCAGAAAACTCTGCTCCAGACTCTTCTTACACTGTTCCAGTCCCAAGGTAGCCTGTGATTTTCATTACTGGACAACTCTTATTATTCCTTTCCTACCTCCTATCTACAGGTTAAACTTCACCCATCAGACCACCCTGGGCTCTGAGAAATGAGCTTTGTGAGATTTGAAATCACGTCTCTCACCTTCTAGTCCAGGGCTTTTTACACAGGATGACATTTCTAAAATAGGCCACCAGTTTCCTAGTTCCACCACCCCTCCTCCATGGATTCCATACTCTAAAGGAAAGGTCATTTGTACCAACCATTCCTGTGGGACCTGGCCATGCAAGACTTTTCCAATTCATTACCACCAATGACATACTGAGTCTATGGGTAATAAGAGATAGATATAAGGCCTTCAGTCCTTCCTCCTCCCAATCTTGATCTGGAGTCAGGAAGACCCAGATTTGGAATCATGCCTCACTCCTGCTGTCTGACCCTAGGCAAGGCTCCTTCTCTGGGCCTCAGTCGTTCATCTGTAAAATGGTGTCTAAGATCCCTTCCAACTCTAAAACTATAAGCTTAGATCCACAATTGGAATCTCTACTGAAAGTCCCCAAGGGGTAAACACTCCACCCCATTCTTGGTAGATCTCCCTCATTGGCATGACCCCTTTGCTAACCTCTGGCTTTCCTGCTTCAATATCCATATCTTTTGTTGCTTAGCATTGTAAATATAGTCCTCTTCTTGGGGACATCTTGGGGGAGGCATTAGCCTTTCTGCCTCTGACAACAATACCTGCCTCACAAAGCAAAGGTCATCAAGATGAGGGATGGACATAAAAATAGCCAGATGGCCACATAGACACCTAGACTCTCTGGAGGGAGATAACAGATCAAGGCGTCATTGCAAGGAGCTTGAGTCCCAAGAGAATGTCCAATGGCACTGAGGATTCTGTCCAGAGAGATGAGAAGATGAGATGAGAGATGAGCCCAGAAAATGGCTCACTGTGCCCTGGGAACATTCCTTCCCCCCGCCTGAGCTAGAGACACAGGACTGGAGGGGGCAGGGAGATAATGTCAGACAGCTGATAAGACACTGGCAAAGAAAACACAGAAAAAGACCACTAATTCACAATGACTCTGAGTATGTCACTTGGGAGATTTTTCTGTATACTGGAATAGCCCTTAGAACTTAACTAGTCCAAGATAATAGAGTTTAAAATGGGAGGGAGGGGGCCTTAGAAACTGTTCAGTCCAGTAGTTCTTAACCTAGCATCAATGGGCCTGTGTAGGTAGATTTCTGGGGGTCTTGTGAGCTTGGCTACATCTTTATTATCATCAGCCTTTGGTTTCCTCTGTAACCCTGTCTATTTTGAGTATGTTAGGTCATTATTCTGGGCAGGGGTCCTGAGGTTTCCCCAGACTGCCAAAGAATTTGAAGACACACAGAAAGACTAGGTACCCCTGGGATAGTCCAGTCAACTGGTCTTATAGATGAGGAAAACACAGTCTAGAAAAGTTACGATTTCCTCACATCACTAAGGAAGCAAATAGGGTCAGGAGCATAACCAGGGCCCTTTTGCTCTGAATCCAATGTTTTTTGGGTGCTTTTTCTCTTGGTCTGAACTCCTAAATCTTAGAATGAGAAAGCTGAGGCCTGGAGAAGAGAAGGAATTTTCCTAAGGTCATACAGTGAGTTAGTATGTCAGAATCAAGACTGGATCCCAAGACCCTTACTTGAGGGCCAACTCAAGAACACATCTTAACTGATTACCATGTGATAGTAATACTAGCCAGCATTGATATAAATGCTTTAATATATGCTGGGTACTTTCCAATTATTACCTCATTTTATCTTCACAAAAACCCTGAGAGGTAGGTATCATGGTTATTCCCATTTCACAGATACAAAAACTGAGGTAAACAGAGTTAAATGACAAGTCCAGGGTCCAAATATCTGAGACCAGAATTGACGTCAGGTTTTGCTGATTCCAGGTCTAGTCCTGTTCCACCTACATACCTTATACAATGTTTGAATGGCAGATATCTAGGAATAACCTCCAGCCATCTCTACAGTGTTCTGCAGGCATTCTGCTTCCTCATTTTCAGTTACCTGTTATTTCTTGTCTTAGAATGTAAGATCTTTGAGGGCAGGTTCCATCTAGCTTGCTTGTATTTGTATCACTCTTATATAGCGCAATGCCTGACATGTAGTAAATACTTAATACATGCTGATCTATCTACCCAGAAGCTTGCATGGCTTTTCTGCCTGGAGTAATTACTCCCTGGCCCCAGGGTTCTCCTAAACTCCCTAAGTTTAAAAACTAAAAGTGGGTCCCATTCCAAGGCTTCAATTCCCCATCAGAGAAGCCTCTACACAGACAGTCTGATGAGTCCAGCAGAGACATGGTTGGGAAGAAACTCTCGCATCTGATTGGCAACTAATTAAGTTAGTGACTCAAATCTCAACAGTAGCACCAGACTCCAGAGGTTTACCTGCCTGGGGTGGGAGGGTTTGGACTTGACCCAGGGCAGAGCCCCTAAGGAAAAGTTAAGTCTAGGAGGAAATTAAAGAGCTTTGAATGGACATATAAAGAAATACTCAGGGTGCTATTAAAGGAAACTCTCCCAGAGCCCCCTGCCCCAGTAACAGCCTGATGCCATGCAGAGAACACTGCCAAGAAACCTGGCTTGTAATCACAGTTTGGATGTTCAGCTTCCTTATCCTTCTACCATCTATCACACAGAGCAGTCCTAGACAATTAATTGTCCAGCAATGATCTTATCTCCTTGGGTAATGCCTTTTTAAAAAACAGCCCTCTGCCCTTTGTGCTGCATAATCAGAGGGAGATGGGTCTCCTAATTGACTGAGTGCTAGGAATGACGAGCAGAAGTTGCATTTGTACTGAACTTTTACATAATCAGTGGTGAGAACCTAAACTTAAAGCTCAGGGCTCTCCTTCCCTATTAAGGGGATCAAGGAAGTGAGCCTCTTTCTGAACTCAAATTCATACCACTAGAGTAGAGACATTTTAGGGATGGCACCTGCAGAAGACCATCACTAATAGTAAATACCAGGGAAACCCATTTATCTAAGCAAAAAAGCAAATATAAATAGGAATCCTACAAACTAGAAGATACTGAAGAACACACAAGTGTAGGTAGGTTCTTCATCTGGGAGCAAAATAAGATTTAAGGTCAATCCAGAAGAGAGGGGACAGCAAGGGAGAGAAAAGGAGAGAGGGGAAAGGGGGGTCAACAAGGAAAGAATGATCTCACCCATGAGAGGTCCACTTTCAGCAACTCTAGAGTTGCAAGTCATGAAGTTCAAGGAAGTCCAGGAGCAGCTTCCTACACATGTCCTCAGCTTTGAGGGTTCCATTCCACCATTCGAAATTCTGTGTCTGTTTTTTCCTTTCTTTCTGTCTCCTTCTCTGTCTCTTTCTCTGTCTCTCTGTCTCTCTCTCTTTCTCTATCTCTCTCTCTCTTTCATTCACCTCCCTTTTTGAGACCTAGAGTATCTCTCTAAAAGTGTCTGAAGTGTCTGCCACTTACATAAATATATATCCTGACATTCAGCATTCTTTCAGCCAAACATGAGTCATATCTCCCTCTGCATGAAAGTCATAGGGCTAACTATCACCCAAGGAGGTGTTAGAAGATGAAACAGTACCACTAATTAACTGATCTGATAATGAACTAGTCAGTCAGTGACCTTGCAAAGAGGTTTGAAGGAATGAGACACAGGACATGAAAGTTTTCATGGAAGAATAGTCAATGATATACAAAAGAAATGGGAAGGAGGATCATTTGTTGGACCACAGTATCATGAGAGACAATGAGAAACAATGGCAAGAGCACTAGATTCAGAGGACCTGAGTTCAGATCCTAACTGAACCACTGTGTGACCTTGGGCAAGTCACTTAACCCCTCTAGCCTCAGTTTCTCATCTCTAAAATAAGGAGATTGGACTAGATGACCTCTCAGGTCCTTTCCAGAAATCCTTCTGTGATCCCCTCCAGGTGAAAGTTCAATGGAACTTGAGCCTTTGCACGTTTGGAAGTGAGAAAGACATATGGACTTTCTCAGGTGAGGTCAATGTTTGTTTCTGCTATGGCAAGTCCTCTCTCCCAGGAAGCAGATATAGGGTGGGAATCAATCTTTCTTCACAGTCTTCTGACTTTCTCTTGGTTCCCCAGACTAAGAGGATATTTTGAAGGAAGATAGCAGTACCCAACTTCATCAGAATAATGGGATAAAAGAAATCCCTAAGGCTGGATTCCCATCTTCAGATCCCCCCAAACCCTCTCCCTAACCCTAGCATAGTCACTGGTCCACAGCAGGAGTTTAATAAATGTAAGTTGAATTAAATTGAACTGTCTCTAAGGTCTCTTCCAGTTCTGAGAATATATTTCTCAGTGAGTTTCTGAGTTCAGGAAAGAAAACATTTCCAGCTGATTAATAATGCTGAATCCATCATCACAAGCGTTAGACCAGATAAATCCATTATTGTGAGTCAGTGAAAGACCACAGAGTCTCTCATGTTATATTCACTTCTAGACATGCTCAACTCTCCAGAAAACCTCTGAGCATCTTATTTGTATGGAAATCACCAATATGCTTCACAATTCTAAATGAGATAGTGGATCCAAGTCCAAAGTCCTTGTCCACTGGTGGGTTTTGAAATACTATTAGCTCTATTTCTTTTGAGAGTGTCAGAGCTAAAAGGTGCCTTTAGAGGCAGCCAAGTTCAATCCTTTAATTTTTACAGATAGGGAAACTGAGATCCAGAGATGGAAAGTGATTGCTCAAAGTTGCCTAAATTAGAATCCAGGTCTTCTGACACCAGGTAACATCCTACTGCTTTTGTCTTTGTATTTAGTAATTATTTTCAGAGCTACCAAGGGACCTCAGAGGTTTCAACCTTTGGAAACAACCCCTTTGTTTCGCCAGTGAAGCCAAGCTAAATGACTTATCAAAGGTCACACAGTTAGCAAGTGGAATAGCTGACACTGGAACCCAAGTCCTTGGGCTCTAAACCCAGTGTTCTTTTCTACTCTGCTACAGTTTAAAGTTGCTTTCAAGTTCTCTCTCTCTCTCTCTCTCTCTCTCTCTCTCTCTCTCTCTCTCTCTCTCTCTCTCTCTCTCTCTCTCTCTCTCTCTTTCTTTCTCTCTCCAGCACACCCCTTCCCCTGCAAGCAACAGACATGGAAACTTACAGAGAAAAAATCATAAATTAATCTTATCAAGAGAAATCTGAAGATATGAATAATTGAAGAAGCCCTGTCTGCCCACCCAGAGACATTATTGAAAATGGATGGATAATTGTCCAGGAAGGATGAGTCCCTAAGAAGACAGCTCACTCCAAACCAACCACAGATTGGGAGCAAGGAAATGAAAATGCTGATTTCCTTCCCATTTCCCAGAAGTTAAAATGTGTCTACACACACATAAACCTATGCCTCCCAAGGAATCCAATTTCTCTAACTGCTCTAACGGCAGTTAGTTTGTAGTTGTAGACACTGTCTCAGGCCAGGGGTGGGACCTTTCCTGACTCTTAAAAACATCTTATGATGGCATCTTAGTATCCTGGGAAAGACACCCTACTCTCCCCTCCCTGCCAAAAAAAAAATAATAATGACAGCAAGAACAATGAATCTGAAAGAAAAAATGCAAATGAGTTCACATCCCAACTATGTGACTTTGGATAAGTCCCTCTACCTTTCTAAGTCTCATCTATAAAACTTCCTTCATTTATAAAAGGAGAAAATTGGATCAAACAATCTCAAAGAGCCCTTTCAGTTCCAAATGCTATGAACCAAATGCCCTCTCCCACTCTCCCTGAAAAGTTTCATTTATTTCATGCTACTACCCTCTGCCAAGTCTAGGATTTGGCCAAACTGAAATCAACATAGGAAGAAACTCAATAGAGAGAAGCAATAATTCAAAGAGGATGCCATCAAGAAAGATGACCTGTGGTCTTAGAGGTCTGCTGGTGAATGCCCAAGTTATGGATAATAAATAAGGTAAATGGGAGGTCCTTGTGCAAAGAGTCAACCATATGAGTCAATCATGTGTCTTGAGAGTCAAAGGAGAGCCCATCTAAAAATTAATTATTATTATTATTAATTAGAAAGCAATACTTAAAAAGTATTAAAGAATACCTCCTGTAGTGAGGTAGTGAATAACCCTGCCACCTTTTGCCCAGGTTAGACCACATCTGGGATATAATGTTCAGTTATAGGTCAGACTAGATAATCTCTGAGGTTCTGCTGAGCTTCCATGATATCTGTGTTTTCCAGCTAGGCTGCCTTCTGAACACCTCCCCTACTCATTCTTCCCTCTATGTCTATACTCATCATGTCCCCCGTGCTTAAAATACCCTCATACTTCTTTGTCTAATAACTCCTGCCCACAATTTAAAGCCTGACTCAAATGCTGCCTCCTCCATGGAACTTTACCTGATTCCTTCTATCAGTGATGACCTTCCCATAAGGCCTTAGATAGAATTTTATTCTGCACCTCTCTGAGGTATTTAACATGCAATATTGTACATTGAATTATCTGGGTTTGTGTCTTACTGTGAGCTCCATGAGGGGAAATTGTGCTTCCTCTAACCCTCGTATCTTCTCTAGAATGTGGAATATACTCTGCATAGAACTGACTTACAATAAATATTTATCAAGGCCAAGGATGGCCTCAAATACCTGTAATCTCTGTCAACCAGGAGGTGAAAGGCTGGTGGATTGCTTGGCTTAAGAGTTTTGAACTACTGTGGTCTAATGCCAATTGGGTGCTTACATTAAATCTATCATCTATATGGTGAGTACTAAGAGTTGGGGGTTCAATATGGCTGTCGAAGAAGTGGTAAACCAAGTCATGTCAGGAACAAATCAAGTTGAAGATCTCCTGCCAATCAGCAGTAGGATTTGGGCTGTGAGCAACCACTAAACTTTCAATCTGAGAGAAAGAGAAAGAAGGAAGGAAGGAAGGAAGGAAGGAAGGAAGGAAGGAAGGAAGGAAGGAAGGAAGGAAGGAAGGAAGGAAGGAAGGAAGGAAGGAAGGAAGGAAGGAAGGAAGGAAGGAGGGAAGGAAGGAGGGAAGGAAGGAAGGAAGGAAGGAAGGAAGGAAGGAAGGAAGGAAGGAAGGAAGGAAGGAAGGAAGGAAGGAAGGAAGGAAGGAAGGAAAGAGAGAGGGAGGAAGGAGAGGAGAGAGGGAGCGAGAGGGAGGAAGGATATGTCAGAGGGCTAGAATTCCTCCCCATTAGAGTCATTCTCTTGAGCCTGCCATCTGTCCTTTTTTGAAATGTGAATATACTTTGGAGGGTTAAAGAACAAAGAGGATCTTCATCACTCCCTCCTTGGTGAGAATTCTATTTGTCTAGATGCTTCCCTCCTAATCCCTTCTGAGAATGGCAGTTAGTCCTAAAAGAATGGGAGCTTTGACAGGTTGTCAAGCAAAAATGATTTCTAAGGTTTTTTGAGACCACTGTTTGCCTGCTTGCTGGAACAATTCACCCCTATAAGAATAAAAACAAGACTTGTAATTTCTTTGGTATAAGATTTCCCTGGAAAAAAAAGCTTCCCCTACCAATGCAAGTCAGCACCTTCTCTGCCACTTAGGGAGGAACCGAGACAAGAGAAATTGAAAGGTTAAATGATTTGCCCTGGCTCACAGTCATTAAATGTCAGAGGTGTCTTCCTGACTCCCCTTCCACGACAGCACACTGCCTCTCCACCCACAACCACATGCCTTCTAAATGCAAAGCTGCTCTCCCTTGCCTCAGAAAATGACAGAACTTGAAAAATAGTTCTCCATTCTCTAGCTTATTCTGAAGAATGGGTTCCAGAGTGAGGTACATTCATAGAAGATGACCAGTTGGTTGTTTTAAGGTGAAAATAGATCATATTCTCTAGGTTCAGCTAAACTCACCCATAAAATGGAAAAGTGTCTTCAAAAGGCAACTGCAAAAAGCCTGCAGATTGGAGGTAATACAATAAGGGAAATACAGTCACAAAACAATAAAACAACAGCAGACACTTTACCTAATGCTAGGCTAAAGAGTTCTTCATCAATGATATTGTGAAGTAAAGACAATCCTGATCTACAATGTCTGACAAGTCATCCCTCCAGTTGAAATAATCAATGATTTAAATTATCAATCACTTCCAATAATAGGAAATATGAATTAATAGAGGCTGCAAGAGTTTTCAGACAAAGAAATCAAAGCTATCTATAATCATACAAAAATGCTATAAATCACCATTGATTAGAGAAATGCAAATTAAAACAACTCTGAGGTACTACCTCAGATTGACTAATATGACAGAAAAGGAAAATGACAAATATTGGAAGGGATGTGGGAAAATAGGAACATTAATGCATTGTTGATGGAGTTGTGAACTGATCCAACCATTTTGGAGAGCAATTTGGAACTATGCCCAAAGGGCTATAAAATTACTAGAACTGTATCTCAAAGATATTTTTTTTAAAGGGGAAAAGGCTCTATATGTACAAAACTATTTATTGCAGTTCTCTTAATAACAAAGAATTAGAAATTCAGGGGATACTCATCAATTGAGGAATGACTGAACAAGTTGAGGTATATGATTGGGTTGGAAAATGATTGTGCTGTAAGAAATGATGAACAAGATACTTTTAGAAAAACCTGGAAAGACAATAAATCGATACAAAGTGAAATGAGCAATATCAGGAGAACATTGTACACAGTAACAGTAATATTATATGAGGATCAACTGTGAATGGCTTAGCTCTTCTCAGTAAAACAATCAGATGATTGCAAAGAATTTCTGATGAAAAATACTATCCAAATCCAAAGAATGAATGAGGGAGTGTGAATGCAGAGTGAAGCACACTTTTTTTTTTACTTTATTTTTCTTGGGAGGTTTTTTTTGGTCAATGTTTTCTTCTACAACATGACCAATATGGGAAAATGTTTTACATGACTACACATGCATAGCCTATATCAAATCTCTTGCCTTCTCAATGAAGGGGGAGGGAGAAAGAGAGAGGCTTTGGAGCTCAAATTTTTAGAAAATGAACATTAAAATTTATATGTATATGCAATTGGGAAAAATACAAGTTTTTAAAAAACATAAGGTAGCATGACATAAGGGATAGAGAACTGATCTCAAAGTCAAGATGTTATGAATTCGTCTTGTCTCTGATACATTCTGACTGTGTGATCTTGGTCAAGTCACTTAACTTCTAAGTACTCTAGGGAATTCGCTCAAACTGTACAGAGAAGTTTCCAGTCTGTATTGGTAGAGAGATTCCTCACCAGCAAGTTCCTCATTCCAGTAAAATTATAAATCCAACCCCTCTCCCTATAGACTTATAACTACTATCACTAATTATGAATTCCATCCTATATACATACTATGCCTTTAGCTAGTAGCTAATGGTAGGATAAAATCCTTAAATAGGACTAAGATTTTGTCATGGAAAATTATTTGTGTATTACAGATAAAAACAGTCATCTATACAGTCAATTAGCTTTTATTAAGTGCCTACTATATTCCAGACACTGGCATAGCAGATGATACAAATAAAGACCAAAAGAATAAGAAAAAAGAAACCTACTACATACACTAAAAAAAACCTTGTAATCAGTGGAGGGAGTGTTAGGGTCTGCTCCCACACTCATCTCAGTTATCCTTCATGGTACTCCCATAACAGGCCCAGCATGTAAATCATAGAGCACAGATTTCAGGCAGAAAGGGACTTTGGAGAACATTTAGCCCAACTCCTTCATCTGACAGATGAGTAAACTGAGGCCCAGAAAAGTGAATTGAATTTCCAAAGGAATCTGGAATAGGGCCAGAACTAGAAGTCATATGCCCTAATTCTCATTTTAATGGGAAGAAGGGAAAGTGGGCAGTACTGTTAAAATCAGATATACATATGGAAAGAGCAAGAGTAGAAGAGGGTGACAAATAAACACTCTGGGCTCCCATTTCTTCATCTTTAAGATCAGGTGATTCAAGTAGATGATCTCTAAGGCCTCTTCTAATTCTAGATCCCATGACCCTAAGCAATCTGAAGCCAGGATGTAGTCAAATGCTATCCCAGGGAACCAAGTAGGTATAGAACAAAGGTTGTCAGGAAGCTCAGGGCCAAGAGCCAGGGCCTAGGGAGCAGCCAAAGTGGGAAATTAGTACAAGACAAAACCCAGGTGCTAAAATTCAGAGTTTGTTCCAAGAAAAAGCTTACACATCTTAAAACTGACTCAATCAGCAAGATCTGGGGCAAAGGCAGGGAACCTGCAACCTCAAGGTCATATGTGGTCCTCTAAGTCTTCAATTGTGACTCTTTAACTGAATTCAAAATTTACAGAACAAATCCCCTTCATAAAAGGATTTGTTCTATAAAACTTGGACTCATTTGAAAGGCCACACCCAAGGACCTAGAAGGCCACATGTGGCCCCAAGGCCTCAGGTTCCCTATCCCTGATCAACAGCTTAACCAACAGTAGGTAGTAGAAAGAGCCCTGAAGGTACAACTGTGAATCTATGTGACTGAGCGCATCACCCAAACTCTCTGGTTCCAACTAGGTAAAATGAGAGGGTCAGAATTGGATGATCTCTAAGATCCCCTTCTAATTCTAAACTATATGATCCATAGGGAGACATTGGCTCCAGAGACAGAGGAGATTCTTAGAAACAGAAGTTATGAGGAGGAACCAAGATGGTGGAGTACAAAGACTCACATATGCTAGCTCCGAACCCACAGCCCATATATTTCCTGCAAGAAGAACTCCCCACAAATTCTGGAGCACTGCAAGGCACACAGAAATACAGTGGAAAAGATCTCCATTCCAGAGAGCCCTGGAGAGCCATCCCCAGGGGTCCATTGCTCCCCGGACAGCGGAGTCCACCCTTGTGCTGCCCTGGCCAGGCGGCCCCAGAGGAGCAGATCCGAGCAGGCTTCAAGGACAGAATCTCCAGCGGCCACGAAGGTCCCTCCTCCCACAGGCGCTCCAGGTCAGTGAGAGAGACGTCTGAGCTGGTCGAGAGGGGAGCGGGGTGTCTTTGTGACTCGGGCCCCCTTGGGAGGCAGCGGTGGAGGGAGCGGCAGAGGCAGTGGCAGAGGCAGCAGTGGCCAGGACTCCCTGAGCAGGCAGGAGCTCCATTACCAAAGGTGTCTGCATAAATCCCCTGAGGGAACTGAGCCTGGGAGGCGGCCCTGCCCCCACCTGAGTACCAGAACTTAAGCTCACATGGAATAGCAGCCACGCCTACTGCAGAAAGTCCATTTGAATCTCAGACCCCAAGCACTAGCTGGGTGGATCTAGGCAGGGGAGGACAGGAATCTCAGAACTCAAGTAACTGGCTGGGAAAATGCCCAGAAAAGGGAAGAAAAATAAGACTATAGAAAGCTACTTTGATGGAGTACAGATGTTTCCGCCTTTCAATTCTGATGACAAGGAACTGTTCTTACCATCAGGGAAAGACGTGGAGCATGAAAAACGGGTCAATACCTTGCTAAAGGAGACCCAAAAAAATGCTGAAGAAAATAACACCCTGAAAAATAGGCTCACTCAACTGGCAAAAGAGGTTCAAAAAGTCAATGAGGAGAAGAATGCTTTCAAAAGCAGAATTAGCCAAATGAAAAAAGAGGTTCAAAAGCTCACTGAAGATAATAGTTCTCTCAAAATTAGAATGGAACAGATGGAGGCTAATGACTTTCTGAGAAACCAAGAAATCACAAAACAAAACCAAAAGAATGAAAAAATGGAGGAGAATGTGAAATATCTCATTGGAAAAACAACTGACCTGGAAAATAGATCCAGGAGAGACAATTTAAAAATTATGGGACTACCTGAAAGTCATGATCAAAAAAAGAGCCTAGACATCATCTTTCATGAAATTATCGAGGAAAACTGCCCTGACATTCTAGAACCAGAGGGCAAAATAAGTATTGAAGGAATCCATCAATCGCCGCCTGAAAGAGATCCAAAAAGAGAAACTCCTAGGAACATTGTAGCCAAATTCCAGAATTCTCAGGTCAAGGAGAAAATCTTGCAAGCAGCTAGAAAGAAACAATTCCAGTACTGTGGAAATAAAATCAGGATAACTCAAGATCTAGCAGCTTCTACATTAAGGGATTGAAGGGTGTGGAATAGGATATTCCAGAAGTCAAAGAAACTAGGACTCAAACCAAGAATCACCTACCCAGCAAAACCGAGTATAATACTTCAGGGGAAAATATGGTCTTTCAACGAAACACAGGACTTTCAAGCATTCTTGATGAAAAGACCAGAGCTGAAAAGAAAATTTGACTTTCAAACACAAGAATGAGAAGAAGCATGAAAAAGTAAACAGCAAAGAGAAGTCATAAGGGACTTACCAGAGGTGAACTGTATACATTCCTACATGGAAAGACAATATTTATAACTCTTAAAACTTTTCAGTATCTGGGTAGTTGGTGGGACCACACACACACATACACACACACACACGTACACACATGCATGCACACACATGCACATACACACATGCACGCATACACAGAGACAGAGAGCACAGAGTGAATTGAATAGGATGGGACCATATCTTAAAAGAAATTAAGGTAAATGATGAGAGAGAAATGTAGTGGGAGGAAAGAGGGTGAAATGGAATGGGGTAAATTACATCTCATTCAAAAGGCAAGCAGGAGACTTTTTAGTGGAGGGAAAAAGAGGAGAGCTGAGAAAAAAAAGCAAGAAGTTTACCCTCATCACATTCAACTAAAGGAAGGAATAAAATGCACACTCATTTTGGTATGAAAATCTATCTTACAATACAGGAAAGTGGGGGAGAAGTAGATAAACAAGGGGGGGGATGATGGAAGGGAGGGCAATGGGAGGAGGGAACAATTTGAAGTCAACACTCAGGGAGGGACAGGATCAAAAGACAGACTAGAAACAATGGGGGGCAGGATAGGATGGAGGGAAATACAGTTAGTCTTATACAACATGACTATTACCGAAGTCATTTGCAAAACTACACAGATATGGCCTATATTGAATTGCCTGCCTTCCCAAAGGGAATGGGCGGGGAGGGAGGGATGGGGAGAAGTTGGAACTCAAAGTTTTAGGAACAACTGTTTAGTATTGTTGTTGCTACTAGGAAACAAGAAATACAGTTAATGGGGAATAGAAAGTCATCTGGCCCTACAGGACAAAAGAGAAGATGGGGACAAGAGAAGGGAGGGATGATAGAAGAGAGGGCAGATTGGTGATAGGGAAAATCAGAAGGCTCGGGGTATTGGGGTGGGGGAGGGGATAAAAGGGGAGAAAATTTGGAACCCAAAATTTTGTTAAAATGAATGTAAAAAGTTAAATAAATAAATTTATATTAAAAAAAAAAGAAACAGAAGTTACATTATCATACTAACTGATCCTATGAGAAAAGAGTGAAGTATATCTAAAACAAGGTGGCTCTTATTCCAGTGACTTGTTTTGCTAATATGTCGATGACTATATTTTAGTATAATTGGTTTCCTTTGCAATCCTATATGATTCATTTTCTGCATTAGAACAGATTTCTCCAGAGTGCCAGAGAAGTCCAGGAGACACAAATTTTTAAGAGCTCCTGATCTAAATAGTCATGGGCTGCAAAGGGAATCTTTTCAATCAACTTGGACCAAAAGAGATCAGCACAAAAAATGGTAGCAGGGGCAAATAACCAAGGAGAGAAACAATAAACATGGGTGACAGAAAGGCGTAGAGCCCCGAATGGACTGAGACTGGAAGGAAGTGATGAGGACCGGAAGACAACATCACCAACCCCTCTAGGAGGTGACTGAGACCTATATTCTCATAATAATGTTCTTAAAGTACAGAAAATAAATTACATGGGATTACAACAAAAACCCATTATATTAAAATACAATCATGAACAGATTTTTTTTAAAAACAAGTTCAAGTTAAGAGGATGAACCAGGTTGACCCCTGCTTAAGAGTCCTGTGCTTTAGATACACATGATGAACATACTCTTTTAAAAAGCCAAATTGGGGGCCTCTTAAGTCAAATTCTTCTGCAATGCTTCATTTGACTTCATGCAGGTGTGGGGGTTGCTTGGGACCTGTGCCAGCAGAATGAAAGACCTGGTGACACACAGCACTTAGCACTTAGTAGGTGCTTCATTGATATTTATTTATTGACACTGTATGGGCACCGCCCGAGGACTAGGCAGACATAAGAGTGGTTCATCTATGGAGACTTGGTCATTGAAGGATAAATGAGGTGGAAAGGGGTGAATTTATGAAGATGTTTTAGAAAGACACAGAGGAAGAGACTTGGAGCTGTATCAGCAGCACCACTGAAATCCCAGATATGTGAAGTCTCAAGGTTCAATGTAAACAATAGTCAGAATAAGGAAGGGCCAGGTCCTTAGCTTGTGTGGACAGCAACATGTTTAGATAATATAGTAGACAGAGGGCTAGACTTGGAGTCGGGAAGATGAGTTCAAATCTAGCCTCATACTTATTCACTATGTAACTCTGTTTAAATTCTCTCAACCTCAGTTACTTCATCTGTAAAATGGAGGTAATAACAATAGCACCTACCTCCCAGGTTGTTGTGAAGCCCAAATGACATAACATACATAGAGTGCTTTACAAATTCTAAAGTGCTCTGTAAATGCTAACGATGATGATGATGATGATGACGATGATGATGAGAGAACTCAGAACCATTTACCTCCATTTTGTTAGGCTTCTCTATTAAGCAGATAGAATTAGGAGGGGAGAAAAAGATTAAGAAAGAATTAAAGCTAAGGAAGTAAGGGCATGCTTCAACACTTTCATGAGTTCAAGTCTCTTAACTTGGATAAATTATACCCCAGGGTCCTGAAACAACTTGCGTATTTGAGCAGCATTGTGATGTGAGAATGGGTGGTAAAAGAACTAAGAATGCTGGAATGATAGCCAGGAAAGCTTGCCTTCAAGTCCTTCCTCTGCTTCTTACTAACAGCATGACCATGAGCGGGTTATCTAAACTTTCTGAGTCTTGCCCATCTGTAAAACATTGAAAACAATACCCTTCATAATTTTCTCATTCATTGGTTGCAAGATTCAAAGGAGATCATAAAAATATCATGAGATCTTACTATGATGGAAAAGGTCTTTGACTGACAAGATCTGAGCCCAAGCCTTTGTATGTGTCATTGGCCAAGTCACCTCCAGTCTCTGAGCTTCCATTTTCTTAACTGTCAAATGCATGTTAGAACACATGTACTATCTACCCAGCCAGAGACTGCTCTGTAAAAATTAAACAGCTAGCCATCAACAGGCATTCATTAAGTGCCTACTATGTGCCAGATTCAGGCTTAGGTGCTAGGAATATAAATACAAAAAATGAAAAAATTCCTCAAGGAATTTGCATTCTACTTTAAAAAATTGTACTATAGAACTGGAAGTGATAATTGGTGGTGGTAGTAGTAGTGGTGGTTGTGGTGGTGGTAGTAGTAGTAGCAGCAGCAGCAGCAGCAGCAGCAGCAGCAGCAGCAGCAGTAGTAGTAGTAGTAGTAGTAGTAGTAGCAGTAGCAATAGTAGTAGTAGTAGTAGTAGTAGTAGTAGTAGTAGTAGCAGTAGCAATAGTAGTAGTAGTAGTAGTAGTAGTAGCAGTAGCAATAGTAGTAGTAGTAGTAGTAGTAGTAGTAGTAGTAGTAGCAGTAGCAATAGTAGTAGTAGTAGTAGTAGTAGTAGTAGTAGTAGTAGCAGTAGCAATAGTAGTAGTAGTAGTAGTAGTAGTAGTAGCAGTAGCAATAGTAGTAGCAGTAGTAGTAGTAGTAGTAGTAGTAGTAGCAGTAGCAATAGTAGTAGTAGTAGTAGTAGTAGTAGTAGTAGTAGTAGCAGTAGCAATAGTAGTAGTAGTAGTAGTAGTAGTAGTAGCAGTAGCAATAGTAGTAGTAGTAGTAGTAGTAGTAGTAGTAGTAGCAGTAGCAATAGTAGTAGTAGTAGTAGTAGTAGTAGTCACAGGTCTGATCCCACTATTAATACTAAGGAGCTTTGACCTACTCTCTTCCCAACCTGGGCTGGTCCAAGGGATGGTCTCCTGCTCCAGGGGATGAGGAGGTTGGGGGCAAGGACTCACCAATATTAGCACCAGACTTACTTGAACACTCAAGTTTAGCTCATTACCGCTCACAGTTACTAAGCTCAAACAATCCCAGCAGCCTCAGTCATCCCAGTGAGAGGAATTACGGGCATGTGCCATCATGATTGACATTCTGTTTTTCAAAGGAAGAGCAAATGAATCTCAGAAACTCCTAAGAGATGAGTTTTGATTCCCAGAAAAATTATCAAAGATATGATAAAGGTGATGGTTTGTGGGCACTTAGTATTAGGAGATTAGTAGACAGCATAGAGCCAGTAAGGAAAGTCAAATTAATCTCATTTCCTTTTATAATAGGGTTACCAGCCTGGGAGATCAGGGGAATGTTATAGATGCTGGTATCTGGATTCCAGCAAAGTCTTTGACAGTATCTTGTGGTATTCTTAAGGGCAACAGGGAGAAATGTGGACTGAATACAATTGTGCTCTGGTTCATAGTGAAAAGATCTTATACTGTTTTTAATATAGCAAAGTCAACTCGGAGAGAAGTCCCTAGTGAACTGCATCAAGGATCCATTCCAGGTCCTGTACCCTTTAACATTCTTATAAATTACTTGGATGAAGGCAGAGAAAGTACATCTATTCAGTTTCCATACGACATGAAGCTGAAACAGATAAGTAATATGTGGGTTGACAGAATCAGGATTCAGTCATTCAGCCAATAAACATTAACTACTTATTAACCTATATATGTGAGTATAAGCATGTACATAGTGTGTATATGTATACATGTATATGTATACGTATACATGCATATATACATACATATATACTTTCAACATTAAGATCTCTGAAACCAACTTGTAGAATCTGGCAGTGGGAAGGGAACTGAGAGATCCTCCTGCTTGGTATGCAGCCCCCTGCACACAGTACATGTTTAATGAATAGTTGTTGGATCAAATCATATCTAATTTCTTAATTTACAGGTAAGGACATTGAGGTTCAAAGAGGTGGCTGGTTATGGTGGGGTTGGGCTAGAATTAGAACTCAGGTTCTCAAACCTCCCAGATCAGTTCATTTTGCTACTTCCCCTGGAGCTCTGGTAATATGGATGGAAACAAAACAGAGCATTGAAAAATGAACAAATTGGAGTATGGAGGAAGAAAGAGAAGGAAGGGTTGATATTAATACTACCCCTCTGAGGGCTGGCACAGGGCACAGGCACACTTCTAGTATATTGCCTCTGCTTCTGCCCTCCCCACCTCCTCCATCTCTGTTTCCTACCACCACCTACCCATCCAACACTGTGGCTCCTTGACTTCCATTGTTTCTGAGGTCAACATTGGTTTAGTATAGGAACTTCCCAACAACTGCAGCTATCTAAAATTAGGAAAGGGATGTTTTGTAAAGTAGGGAGCTCCCTGTCACTGGAAGTGTTCAAGCACAGGCTGGATGAGCCCCATCAAAAATGCTGCCACTTCCATCTTTGAGATTCTAGCATTCTGAGTCTCTGCCAAGCAGCAGTGAATTGGGACAAGACTAGTCCAGAACTCCTGAGGGTTTCCAAAAGTCAAAAAGGCTGAACTATACAGGAGAGAACCTCCCTGAACTGCCCACTACTTAATCTACTCTTGATCAGGTAGCCAAAACCTCTCTCTCTTTTTCTTCATCATCATCTATCAGAGATCTTAGAAGCCAGCTACCTAGGGAACCAGACTTTCTCTGCCACCAACTTGCTGCATGAACTTGGTCAAGCCTGGAGCTCAGTTTTCCGCTTTGTAAAATAATGTCATTGGACTATACTGTTTCTCCAGTCCCTTCCAGTTCTGACATTCTGATCCTCAACCCAGGTCCTAGGATATGGAGTATTTCTAAAGGGCTTTGGAAACTACAGGGAATACTACAGGATGGGTGATATATGTAACAATAAGTGTTGAAACTGAGACACCAGTCTCTTCTCCCCCCAGTCATCAAGCTCAATAATGTTTTCACTCTACTGCAAAGGAAAAAGGACAGGGAAGGGATGGAAGGTGCATGAGAAAGAAGGGAGTTACAAAGGAATGTGTTCTATGGGGGTTGGGAGTTGTTCCTTTCAGGATAAAATGGGCTAACAGAATTGTTTCAGCTAAAAGGAGCTTTCTCCTAAAGCGGGGACTATCACTGTCACAACGAAGGGCAGAGGCAGTTCTGTGACCACTGTGGAGCACCTGGGAGGAAGAACACTTCCTTGTGACAAACCACCCCTGATACAGCCATAAATGGGAAACTGAGAGCTGAATTCAAGTTCATGTGAAACACTGGACATTTTGTTAAACTTCGCTGTAGCTCATACACTGAACAAAACTTTTTTCTCAAACTTACTATAAAACCAATCACCTGTCAGTCCTACATGGAGGCCTAGCCCACGCCCATGTTCCAGCTAAGAGAGTTTGTGTTTCCTGGGAGATGCTTGCTTCTAGGGGCTCCCAGGATCCATAGGCTGTGCTGAGTTGAATCTGAGAACTCAGAGACCAACAGTACAAGCTGCTATGATGTTTTATTTGAAATACAATCGCATATAAAAAAGAATGTACAATAATTAACCAGAATTAGCTCATCTCATATTATACATGACAGCAGTTTTGAACAAAGAAAAACACTCATCCTTTCTAGGAGGCAAAAAAACGTAGAGCATCCACTTAGCCTTTAAGCTTCATGGAGGAATGTTGCTTTTGTTAAAAATTAAGTTAGCCATGGAGATTCAGTTTCTTGGTGATCTGGAAGAGAGTAAGCTCTGGTTACTAGCCTGCAATCACTGACCCAATAGCTTCCACTCCCAGCTAGGACTTGGAAGGAGCAAATCTTATTTTCGAAAATACTGTTTTAACAATAATAACCTTGGGGTTTGGAATAAAATTAGATTGGAAAGGAATGCTGGAATCACAGAGTTGGCAGGAAACTTAATGGGCATCCAGCCCAACCTCCCCTTCTTTCTCAGCTCCATATAACCAAGGGGAAGTCTGTAGAAAGAGCTGATGAATTTGGCATCAGAGTTTCTGGGAGAGGTTTAGAACTTTCTACCAATGTGATACTGGGCAAGTCAATTAATGTCTTATGGCCCCCAACCTATTCTGTAAGATGATCAGGTTGTACTAAGTGACCTCTGATTTCCCGTCTAGTTCTGGATCCTGTAATCCTAAGAAATGAAGGCATAAGGAAAGCCCTTCCATAGTGAGGCTGCCTTGACCTTAGCACTCACCTTCTTCCTGGGTTCAGTCAGATGCTTAGACGTCCCTCCGTCGTCTGCCGAATGCTTTAGCCCCTACATTGGTTGGCACGAAGTTGCTCTTGACCACACCTCCTGACCTGCTTAGGAAATCTGCCAACCGGTGGGTCACACAGGTAGCAGTGTTGCAACCTCGCTTCTGAGCAGTGACGCTGATTTTCAGAAGGGAAAAGAAATGTTAGGTGCCAGCCTCTCCCAACAGGAAGAGCTATGTTTGGGGCTCAGTAAAGGCAGATGCAGACACCAGGGTAGCATGAAGTTACCAACTGGCAAAACATTACATAACAATAAGGGACTGTTTTAAACTTAGTTACCAGCCCTGAAGATCATAAAGACCCTTAAGAAGGAAGATATTCCCTGGAGTCCCTTTGAGGCACCCATTCTATTATTTTAGGGATTCTACAGTGAAAAATTCTAAACCTTTAAATCTTTACCCATTTTGGCTGGCTTCTGCTTGGGTTCTCCTCCCTACTTCTCAAGAGCCTATGTTCAGCAAAGACCTATGAGAATAAGGAGGAGAACCACTGGCGCCATTGTTCAGTCAGATATAACAATCTATTTCAAGTTCATTCAAACACCCTGGCACTCCTCTTCTTCGTGTAATAAACATGTACAGTTCCCAGTAGTCAGGAACAAAGAAGAGTACAGGATGGTGGCCTCCTTTTAACCTCTCTAGTGACTTCCCAGGGTCACATTCCCAGCCACAAAACATAGGGAAAAGGGCTTACCTGAAGGAGTCCCCATAACCATAGAGGTGTAAGTGAGTCACCTTTCAATGACTGCTTGCTTACCTGCTCTATAGCCCAGGCATGTCTCAAAAGTTTATAGGCAAATAGTGCATTTAGCAATCTATGAACTCAGACTAACTCTGAGGTTCCTCAAGTCTAACTCTTGATGAGAGCACAATATTTGGAAGAGAGGGGTAAAGGAGTAAAACAATCGACATGACAGCTGAGAGCCTTTGTAAAATAACAGATTTATTCAACATGGCTAAGTGTGGAAGCTGTGCCCATCCGTACAACCTGAAACCAAAGGCTGACTTGAAGAATGAAAACTCCTAGACAACAAATTGTACCCTTTGGCGGCACTTTCAGATTGATTCAGTGATTAGGTATATATCTGAATTATTTTTTCTTCCTTAGCCAGACTTATTTTTGCATGACCTCTGCCCTTCTCCCTTTAAAGTCTCAAACATTCTCTGTCAGCAATCATATCTAAGGAACACAGCAGAATCAGAAATCGTATTTAAAAAAAAATACATGCATCAAGGTAAAGGCAGAAAGGAAGGAAATGAGAAAGGAAGTTAAGGAGAGAACATGGAAAAAGGCAGAAAGCCAAGCGAGTCTAGTTGCTCCCCAGGACATCCTCAGAGTTTGCATAAAGGTCATTCTCCAGGTCGTTCAGCACATCTCGTTTCTTGCCAGGTGTTCGCGCCCCGACGTCAGTGCGCGTGTAAGTGTGCAGCCTGTGCAGTTCCTGTGAGAGCTTGCCCAGCAAACAGGTACTCAGATTACTGCACCGTTTAGCTCTAGGTCTGTCCAGGCTGCAGGGAAAAAAAACATGCCAGAAGGTAACATGCAATGGTAACATGCGTTTGCCCTTCACTAGACTTTAACTGATTTCATGCAAAGGGCTAAGGCTATTTAGGGGGAGGGAAGAGGTCGGGATTGAAGGGGTTGGGAGGTTTTGTAGAGAGAGACCATATACTCAGAGTTAGGAGAACACAGTCCAAAAGGGAGACAATGCCGGTTGAGAAAGAAAGTGACTGTCAATGCACCTTGTTCTAGAGCTGGCACTGGAGGTTCTCTCTAAGGCATTCAGCATGCTGGTAAGCCTATCATGCTCAGCAGTAGGCATTCATTAAAGAGAATGCAAAGAGCTCCCATGCCTCTAATCTGGAGGATGCTGAGGGAGGAGGAAGGAAGGGACTAGATCTGAACTCCATGCCTCTGGGCAGCATGCACCATTGCAACAGAGAATTCTAAGAGCAACGGCCAGGCCTGATCTACAAACATACCTGTGAATCAGCTAAATTTTAATACCGCCCTTTCTTTGCCAAGTCCAACTCACCCTCTAGTGGCATTTTTGGGTGTGTCATTAAAAGTTGCAAAGAGATAATTGGAAGCAGGTTAAAAGGGCAGGAATGGTCAGGGGACTCTTGTCAGGTTATAGTGTCCATCCCCCAGATTTTGGGTTGATCACACCTGAACCAGTTGTGGTAGGTAAAGGAAGGAAGGACCCTCCAGTCCATGGAGTTGGAGGGGAAAATCTCCCAGAGAAGGAACTAGCGGAACACTTAGTTCCAATTGGTAACAACTCTCACAAACATGAAGTCCTTGGGCCTGGCCTCCATCTCTCAGACTGCAGCTAGAAGCCAGTTGCCTTTTACTCTACCTTCTGTAGATACCTAGAACAGCTGGTCCTCATCCCTTGAATAACAAGTAGAGCCTAAGGCAACTTCTGGCCAGATGTATTCTTTTGTAAACATCATCATTGTAGATTGGCTTGGAAAACAAATTATCTCCCTTGTGTTACCAGGAGGGAAAAGACAAGCATCAGTGTTCAGGGCTGTGGCAGGTGGAGGGGGCAACCCCCTTCTGACTGGTTTTGTATTCTGCCAAGATGGTAGACCTTACCTGTTGTCCTCAGTCACCTGATCCAGCTCATCAGCTTTCATCTGCACAAACTCCTTGACCAGAGCATTCAGCAGGTGCCGAGCTTCATCATCACTGAGAGTCACATGGTCTGGCATGACAGATTCAAAACCAGGCCTAGGGGGAGAGGGAAACTCTTGCTATGTTGGCCACTGGAGAGCACCCCTCCCCAGGAGGGCTTCTGGGGTGGAGCCACCTCTTACCTGAATGGAGCAGCCTGGAGGCTGTCCATCTGGCACACAACCAAGGCAAAGAAAGTCAGGAAAGATGAGGGTTTTAGGAGGATCATGGCGTCCTCTCTGGAACAAGAGAGAAACAGAAACCTTTGGACTCTTGGATCACTCCACCACCACCACCACCACCACCCCAACACTTCACAGTTCACTGAAATTAAGGGGCTTCTAAGTCTAGTAGAAAAGTATTGATTTAATTCTTATCATTTTCCAACCACTGGGCTAAGTGTTGTAAAGACAAAGGCAAAAACATGGTTCCTGCCCTAAAGGAGTTTATATTCTATTGGATTATTTTCTAAATAACTATGTCTGTACTAGATAGGAAAGCAGTAAACAGGGAGCTTGGAGACCTAGGTTTTAGTCCTGGTTCTCCCTGGACCTCAGTAAGTCACCACCTCTCCAAGACTAAGTGTCTTTTCTCTGGAAAGGATGAGAACAATAAGCTCTGACCTTCCTACAGTCAAAAAGGCTGATCAAATGAGCTAATGGCTGTAGAGATGTTTTCAAGACTGAAAAGTGTTGTAGGAATAAAGAGGATTCTCATTAGTGTTAAGAAGGCGCCACTCCCTTCTGGCCATCTCTCTTTGCCCAGACTGGTATAATCACTGTCAATGCCCAGGCACCAAGCCACAGAGAACAGGGGGCTGGCTCCAGCAACAGCCTTGTAAGTCTCTCTCGTTGAAATACCTCTAAAGGACTGAGGAGTAAGAAACTGTTCATCAACTATGAAAGAATTCCTGGACTTTTTGTGGAAAGCAGGGGTTTTGCTTCTGTGTTCATTTGGAGTGTTGGTTTCAACAGGTGCCCTCCAAGGCCGACTTTATTAAAGACTTGCTCTGATTTTCTTAAATAGGCATGTTGAATCTACCCTATTCCAGGAATTTAATTTGGAGAATATTAGTCCAATTAATTATCCAACTTTCCATTTTTACTTAGGAATAAATGCTGCTAACCCCAGGAAAATGCACAAACTGCAAATAAGTAGCATATTAAATGCCCATTTAAGTAAGCTAATTCAAGCTGATTGGTGACACTTCTGATATTCAACATAGAGGTTTTTATTTGAGCAAGGATTTTTTTAAAAAAGAAAAAAATATCTCTGGAATATGCTAAAGTTAAGAAAGTGTCTAATGAAACGTACTAAAGGCTCAAGGAATTGTTACTAGGCATGGCTTTCCTCCTTCTCCAAATAACGTCTTTTGAATTGGTTTCCAAAGACATAGAGTTCAATTTGTTTCTGATCAGATAATTAAGAATCATATCAAATTGTAATCAAATAATTAAGAACAATATGCCTTGGCTCGAGGTGCCTGGAAAATCAGTTAACTACTTGTGCTCTTTAAAAAGGTCTGCGCATCTCTGTGAGACTTTCGTGATTTGGGCTGCTAAATTCTCTCAACCATCAGAAATGGAAGCTGCTTGTTTTGCTCTTTCAAACGCAATTCAATGCACACACACTGTTATTTCGAATCCCTTGCTCAGGCTGAATTGACATAATCCAGAATTGTTCTAAAATTAAAGCTAAGATTATTAAAGAAAGAGGTCGCCTGGAGTGGTTCTTAAGCCCACTAAGAAGCACAATAGCGGAACCACAGGTGGTGAAATACAATATCTTTTTAACGGTCTGCCCCTTTAGGGGGAGAAAAAATTCTATCCCTTTTGAATCTCACAAGTACAATAATCTTCTCCAAACAGAAAAATTGCCTGCGCATTTCTAAAGAACAGCGGGGGGGGGGGGGGGGGGGCGGGAGAAAGAGAGAGAGAGAGACGAGAGACAGAGACAGACAGATGGGGGTGGGGAAGCAAAGTTGGACAGGAAAGCATTTTTAAAAGCACAAAGTAGTTTAGTATTTATGAAAAGATTTCACATCTGTACGTAGATAACACACACACCATTTTAGCCATGAGAAAAAAATTATCTTACCCGGGGGAAGGAGGTTTCCTGAAGAACTGCAGCCCTGGGAGCCAAGCTGCAGGTTTCTGCCTGAGTTGAGTTTCTAATCCTGTTGCTGTCCAATGCTGAAGCCTTCTTGGTTTATATCTACCGCCAGGCAGATGAGCGTAGGCGGTTGAGAAGCCCTGGCTAGCCAATCAAAAGACCTCTTGACCAAACCAACCAATCGGAGGTAGGATTTGATAGCCTAGGTGTTCAAATGACGTCAGCCTCCAGTCATTCCAGTATCCCATTCACAAAACGTTCCAGGCATCTCCTTGTTTCATAGGCTTACATTTGCATTGAGGTCATTGCAATGAAAAAAAAAAAGAAAAGTAAAAGAGGGGGGAGGGGAGGAAGATAAGAAAAACTGGGAAAGGGAAGAGCAAAACTCTAAAAGTTAATTAAAAGTAAGGGAAATTTTTTGACGTCATCAGTAACGGAAAGATACACTTTCGTGGCCTCCTGAGGCAAGGTGAGGACCACATCGCTTCATGGAATATATTAGTCTAGATACTTAATGCAAGTGACATCTACAGCAAAAAGATATGCATTGCAAGGGGAACTACAACTGAGGAAATGTTTGTGTGAAAGCAAACTGCAATCCCCACTTCTCCTAATTCTGTGTATAGAGAGGCCTACCAGATAACACCAGGGAGTGGGCTCAGAGCAGCACACCCAAAAGTCAAGGTAGCTAGAATCCCTGGTAGCTGGAGACATTGCAAACCTACTCGTCTCAGTGGCTCTTGTGGCTGAAAGTATCCATGGCTGAATAGCTAAGTTAGGGGACATGTAGTGGGGAGTCCTGAATGAAAAGGGGACACTGCTCTAGCTAACCTCCCATTCTGTGAATCTACAATACTCCTACCACCATCACCACCACCACCACCACCACCATTGTTGGTCTATACAGAGGTTCTTTTAATTTCCCAAGTAGCTGCCACCACCTGCTGCTATTGACTGAAGTGCTTTATTTACTCCTACATTTTCCCTTCCCCCTTTCATTAGTTTATTACAAGTCTAGCTAGCCCAGAGTGCAAGGAAAGAGTATCTAATGAATTAAAAAAGAAAACTGACTTTGGAGAGCCAGGGAATCAAGGTGAGACTCCCTAAACCTCAATGGGTACCACTGCCCCTTTCCAGAGCAGGTCGGGCCCTGTGAAGGTCAGAATTCAAAGGGAATTCAGAGTTTATCTAATTCAACCTCCACCTTTTACAGATGTGTAAAAAAAATAGAGAGATGCTTGATCAAGGTCACATTTCTAATTAGTGTCATGGCTTCAGTTAGAACCCAGATCTCCTAGTTCCAGGGCTCTGTACATAGCTGTACAACCAGGGCCCACTCAGAGGGAGGACAGAGTCGAGGAGCATACCCTGACACAGACACCCAAAGTATTGGAGGAATCCATCCCTACTGGACTAAGTCCCAGTGACCATCTTCCTTTCCCACTGACCCAGAGAGGCAAGGATTCTCTAGGCCCATTGACCTACAGCTTGCCCCGCTGCCACAGCCAGCCTCTGGTTCCTCAAAGAAAGGGAAAACCTGTTCCCTTCCCCTTGCAGCCCCTTCTTCCTCGGTGTTCAAGGGTTTCAAACCTCCGCCCTTGGATGTGCTATTAACTTGATGGAAAGCCGAACTCCAGCGATGTCTTTACGGAAGTGGCCTGCTCTAGAGAGGACAGTCATCCCGAGGAGAAAAAGAAAACGAGAAACCAGACTGTTGTCTAATATGTTTTGGGGAAGCTCAGGAACCCGGCGCCGGGAGACAGTCACCCGGCATTTTAAAGGGCTAAGTCTCCAGCAGCACAGGCTTTGACCGTTTGGTGAGCAGGAGTCCAGCTCTGCCTTGAAGTGTTCTCTCGAATCACTCCCCTTCCCTAGGTCTCCAGGATTGCTTTCTACCTTCTTCTGGATGGCGGACTGGGGACCAGGTAAGACTAGTTATCACGGGCCTGAGCCCAGGAGGCCGTCGGAGCTCCTAGTACCCTTTCCCAAACCCTGGGGTGGTGGGGCCCCTGGCAGGAAAGAAGCGCGTTGCTTCGGCTGCTCCTCTGACCTCCTCCTGTTCCCTTCCTGTCCTCGTCTTGCCTCGAAGCCCACCCCTACCCCCCTCTCCAGCTCTGGGCTGAGAGATTTCTCTGTTTCATCCATCAGTGGGATTCAGAGCCCGAGAGCCCTCGGTTTGCACAGCTGCGGGATACCTCAGGGGCCCTCTCTGCAGTTACCCAGAAGGGCTGGAAGCGTTCCTTGCAAGAAAGAGATGTTCCCCAGCTGATTGAGAGGGAGGGAGAAAGGTGGAAGGGTAAGCCTGCAGGGCGCCCGGGATTCCACCCAGGCCAGGAGCTGTTCCTATTCCTCTGCAACCTCCCACTGTGGTTCCCCACCAGTCCCCAGACTAAAGGCTCCTAGCAAGGGTCTGTCCCAGGGAAGGGGAAGCAAAGGGATTAGAGACGGAAAGTTGTGCGGAGTTAGTAGTCCCGTTTGTGCACACACACACACCCTTTGCCGGTTCTCGTCCCAGGGAAAAGCAAGTTTTAGGAGTCTGCCAATGTCCCTAGCCTTCACTTCCCTCCCGCCTCCCTGATCCGGAAACCTTGGATTGTTCAGTCCCAGAATTAAGTTTTGTCATCCATTCTCTGAGGGATGCTGAGAAGACTCTTGCTCTTTTCCTAGTGTGTTCTTGGTGACTACGACTATGTGTATAAATGCCCCTGGGAATATGGGTGTGTTAGGAGGTGTACGCGCGCGCGATTGAGCTGCGCGCTCCACAACCGTGCATCCTAGGCTCTGGCCGACTGCAGCCCTCACAGGGAGAACAGCGAGTCAACTCGCGGCTTGCGGAGAGCAGGACATGGAGATTTGGGGCGCTCGAAGATGGGGTCCCGGGAGCTCGGGGAATGAAGCTAGCAGGAAGAGGAGCTCCCAGCGCTGTGCTCAGAGCTGGAACAAGAGTGGGGGTAGGTGAGTTCAAGAATAAGGTCCAGTCAGCGAGAGCTTGGGTTCTGCAAGTACCTAGCTGATGTTTGACCGAAAGGGGACCAAAGTGACTTTTTGTCGGCTTAAGCTTGGTTGGGCGATGTGCTCCCGTAAATTCAGGGGCATGGCGTCTATCTGTCTGTTTGTCTGTCTTTATCCGTTTCTGTCTACATATCGTTGTCTCTGTCTATATGTCCGCCTGTTTGCCCCAAGGTAGCTCTGCGCTGGGAACCCTTGGACGCCTGATCCGACTCTGCACTCGGTCAAGGCTGGAAGGAAAGACGTCTGGCGACTTTGTTGAGGGTTGGGAAGAGAGAGATGTTCCCCAGCTGACTGAGAGGGAGGGAGAAAGGTGGAAGGGTAAGCCCGCAGGGCGCGCGGGATTCCACCAAGGCCGAGAGCTGTCCCTCTGGGTCGTTAAGCGAGTCAGAGACTTGCTCACTCAGATGACCTGGGGTCTTTTCAACAGTCTTTTCCTTATCGCCAAATATAGTAGGAAGTTTCTGTTTTCAAAGAACCCACTCATTATGCCCTGACATCCAGTCCATTCTTGGACTTGGGAACTTAGATAGCTACCCTTCTATGCATCTCCCACCACAACGAACAGTCCATCCCACCCCTGACTTAGGAGCAGTCTGACCTAGGAACAGCCCAAGTATCCCTCTCTCACCATCTGCCTCACCTCTACACTGGAACGTTCCGGATCTTCCTCCTAAAAGAACGGATACTAGGGCACAAAGAGGGGTCCAGGGAGTGGGATACAGTCTACCCCAGGGGTGGAGAACCTGAGACCGGAGGCCACATGTGGCTTTTTAGATCTTCGAGTGCGGCCATTTGACCGAATAGGATTTGTTCTGTGAAGTCTGGATTCAGTAACAGTACATACTTGAGGATGTAGACGTGTGGCCTCGGGGCCACAGGTTCTCCATCCGGGTCTATCAGCAGCTCCTTAGCTGATTCCAGCTGAACATTCACACCCAGAACACCCTGGGCTATCCTGTCAATGAAGGGCTGCAGAGAGGAGTGGGAGGAAAGTGGTCCCTTCTAGGGAAGACGATGGAATTCCGGAGAAGATGTGAGACTCCCAAATTTAGCCCTGGGGTTTAAACCATCTGGGCAAAAACCCTATCTTCCAATTCTCTGGGGTTGTGATTGACTAGTAAAAGTAGAGGCCACTCTGAATATATATATATATTTGTAATCCAAGAGAGCTGTGAGGCCAGAGACCAGGCTTTAAGGAGCCGAGCTGAATATATATATATATATATATATATATATATATATATATATATATATATATATATATATATATATATATATATATATATATATATATATATATAAAATTTGTAATCCAAGAGAGCTGTGAGGCCAGAGACCAGGCTTTAAGGAGCCGTGTTTCGACTGGCATTGCCCAGGTAGTGAGATCTGTCCATGTCCTACACACAATGGTTTGAACGAGTGAGAGACCTCGGGACCTAATCAAGGGTTCCGAAAAGGGAAATAGGGTATCTCCGACTCTGTAACCTAAACCAAGAATATAAGATTCCTAAAGGGCCGGATCTCAGGCAACGGATGCAAACCCTTTGGCTTAGGCGGAGGACCGAGCCTCGGAGGATACAAAGGATCTTAGAGGTGCCTCGGACTCTTCCCATCTGTGAATATGTGCTTTTTGAACTCTAAATCCCGCAGTGTAGACGATAGATTGCTGCACAAAAGCTAAACCAAAAAATAATCATTTTTAGATAAAGACAGGGAGTCCACAGGGAGTGAATAAACTGCTTAAGGTCAGCTGGGGTGAAGAACTAAGTGGCAGAGATCTCTTCCCACGGTCACTTTACTTTCTGCCAAATAAGTTCAGACTGGAGGCTCCCAGTCTGTAGCCTTTGCTGTATCTTAGAATCATAGTTTTAGAGCTCTAAGACACTCTAGAGATCATCTAAGTAACCTCCCTTGATTTTTACAGGAAGGAAAACTGAGATCCAGAGAGGGGAAGGGATTCGCTCCAGGCACCTCTGGGAATAAGCTTTTGCCGGGACTAGAACCCATGTGTCCTGATTCCCAGTGAAAACATCGGTCTGTGCCATGCTTCCCCCGGCAGCATCTAACACGATCAATGTGAATTGTTTAATTGTTTCCCTTTTCCACGGGACCTCCAAAACAGACAGGAGGTAGACTCCAGTTCATTCCTGTTCCCCACATGAGGAAAGGGGGAGGTAGGGAAGTAGAAAGAAGCCCAAAAGACTGCTGTCTGCAAACCGCCCTCCCGTGGAGTTTCTCGGAAAGTTAAGTACCCTAACGAGACCAGAGCCGCTGAAAATTAACTGTAGCTACATAGAGCTTCACCCTTTCATTTCCTGTCCCGAAAGCCCCGCCAGTTTCCCTGTACCTTCTCCACAGCTTTGGGCTTGGTCTGACTTCGAGGGCCCCTGCTGGGTGCGGGATTTGTCCATTCACTACAAGAGTCAACATGGTTTAGAATGTGGATAGTGCTGAGGTTGACGACAGGAAGACCCAGAAAGACAAGCCCATTTACTGGCTATTTGAACGCAGGCTAAGCTCCTAACTTCTTGGAACCTCAGTTTCCTCATGTGCAAAATGAGGGGGTTTGACTAGATGAGCTCTAAGTTCCCTCCAGTTCCAAATCTATGATCCTATGACTTAGCTGGGAATCGGTGACCAGTAAAGCTCCTACCTAGCCCCAGCCAGACTGGGAAGCTTGCAGTAATGGAAGGCCCTGGGCCTGAAGTCTACTGTAGGAGTCCAGCGATTTCCCTGTTTGAGCCTCAGTTTACCTTTGTAAATGAGGAGTGGGACTAGACAATTTCTGAAGTTTGCTCCAGCTGTAAAACTTTGTCTGAGTCTTACTGTTTGTCCTTGGACAAGTGTTCAGTCTTTCTAGACCTTGTTTTCCATTGCCGTTGGTACCTAAGGTCCAAATCCTATAGCCCGACAGAATATATCGAACTCAACCAGAGGGACGTGGGTAGTTTACCTCCACCAAGCCAAACTCAAACCACACCAAAGAACTCATCGGGGACATCGAGCTTCAAAAAGCTCCCCACCTCTCCCCGCGCGCGCCCTTCCCCGGAGGGCTTCTGAGCCTCAGGTCTTGCTCGAGTCACTAGGACCCAAACCCGACCAAATCCCAGCAGACAATTCCGCTAGGCAGAGCTGGGCTGAGGCTGGGCTGGGGTTCAGGAGTTCTGCCAGATTGGACTGGATGAGAAGAGTCAAGGTCAGGCTCAGGTCTGTTCCGTGGGGCAGAACCCGGGTTAGAGAATAGCGAAACCCCCTTATCGGGCGGGTACAGTGAGAGCTGAAAGCGCCCCACTGCCAGCCGCCCTTTCCTTGGTTTCCTGGTCCTCCCCTTCGAAGCTGAGCTCTTTGTTCGGCCTCCACAGCTGGTCGCAACATCTTGTTCCCGCCCACCTCCCCGGTCCAGCCCCGGGGTCCCAAACCCCTGAAGCTGTCTACGCTGCCTTCTCACCCTTCGCACCCCGCTACAGCTGTTCCTTGCTTCTGCGCCAAGCTCCAAACCCTGAAGAGCGCATCTTTCTTTCCCCAAGGGGCGATTTTGTTTGAAAATGGCCCTGGTGACTGTAAGCCTCCTTCCGGAGTTCTTGTCCTATCAGTTCCCCCGCAAAGATAGCGAACCTCCATGCAAATTCCTTCAGAGAGGTAAAGATACAGAGATAGAGAAAAAGACAGAGACAGAGAGACAGGCAGACAGACAGACAGACAGACAGACTTCGGGATCCGGCAAAGAAAGAGGTGGTCCGCATCCCTGCTCCCGACCGGGAGGGCCACCCACCAGGCTTATGTGGGGCGGGGAGGGTATGATAGGGTCTATTGGCCAATGCCAGCGTCCCTTGCGCGGAGTAAGTACCCTGAGTGGGTGTGGCAATTATGTTTCCCTTCCAGACTTAGCTTCCTTAAAGAAAGGCGAGCCTCCTTTGATAGGATTAAAAAAAAAAAAAAAATGAGGGGAAGAGTTATATTCTTGCCCGTGTTAGGTCTGTGGCTCCTGTTTTCAGGGCTGAGTCGTTTCCTTGCTTGGAAAGATGAGACTTGCTTCTCTTTTGCACCCACTTCTGTATTACCAAGTGAACTCAGTGGAAGAGGAAGAATTTAATAAAGATAATTTGCCTGAGACACTGAACAGCTGCCCTCCATCCTCCTTGGCTGGATTTCTGTGCTGCAATGCATCTCTCACTTAGCCATTCCCTTATTCCAGCGAAGGTAGGACACATGGATATTCAACCAGTAGAATGTCGAACTTTCAAACATTTTGTACCATTCCTTTTTTTTTTTTAGCGTGTGCATGTGTGGTGGGGGTGTCTGATAATTCAATCCTAAAGTAATTCAGTTATTTATGAAGCTAGTTTCTATTGCTTTTAACAAGATTACTTCTCTCTCTCTCCCCACCTCCTTTCTCTCTCTCTCTCTCTCTCTCTCTCTCTCTCTCTCTCTCTCTCTCTCTCTCTCTCTCTCTCTCTCTCTCTCTCGACAAATATTCAAATAAAAAGAGTGCTTATGCAAGCACAGTCATAAAGCAGATGCAAGTCCCCTTAGATTCAAACGTAAGTTCTCTGGCTATTACTCTTTGAGACTGATTCCCTGCTTCTTGAACTGAGCAACAGATCGCACCTTCAAAATGCCATCTTTTCAAAGTTGTCCTTCCCTGAGATCATACTTATTGAAAGGCTATTTTTTAGAGCCAAGGCTCAAAATACAGCTGCTGCACCAATCCAGGAGTAGGAGAGGCATCAGAGAAAAAGAGCCTGCCTTTTCCCTTCTCCTCCCACCACCTCTTCCTCTTTCCCCTTCCTCACCCCCCCACCAAGGATTTAGGGAATATTTAATTCAGTTCATTCTCTAGTATCCCCAAAGAAGACTGAACCTCAGGAATAATAGAGCCCTCTTACATCAGAGGGCCTGTGTCTTCAAGAGGTTGGAGAAATCAGATGCAGACCCACAACCACAACTCAGAGGCACCTTCTGCATGCTGCTAAGGTGCTTCTGTTCTTCCTATCCCAGGCAAACCTGGCCACCCCAACACAGACATGAACTGCACTCAAATAGGAGCTCTCCTTAGAACTCTCAAAACAGCTAGACTTGGAAACAAAATTGTGGGGAAGACAGAGTTACTGTCCCAGAAATCTTACAGCCAACAAGGAATTGCTTATAGTTAAATGGGACCCCCAAAAATGAAGGCATAAAGTAGGGAGATTCTTCCTGGGATATGGGTTAGAATAGACAGCCTCTGGTGGTACCTTCCAACTTGAAGAGTCTGTGATTCCTTGATAATATAGAAGCATAATCAAGCATTCCCTCAAACAGATGGCAAGGTTCTCAGAAGAGGGATTTGGTTCCTCTCAGTGCCCTCTTCTTATTAAATCTGCATTTCATCCTTGACATTAATTTCATTCCATTGAAGTCTTTTATTAGGAACTGGAAAAATTTATGTGCTGCCTTCTCCTGCCACGTGAGGCTTCTCTCCTAACTGGGTTCAGGCTTGGCAAGAAACAGGTAAGCAGGTCTGCCTGCCTGGGACTTTGCCAGTTTATAGAGACACGATGACAGAAAGCCAAATTGTCTCCATGTCCAGGGTGATCTTTGGGGGTATTTATAGCTCGAAAGCTGGAAACATGGGTTTTTATTTTTGTTGTGTTAAAAATTATTCACAGGAAATAACAGTTTTTTTGAATGTTTATAAGGAAGTGTGAGGGGAAATGCTGAAAGACTTGCAAACAAAAGGTCACTCTAATTCCTTTAGTTTGATTATGGCATGCTTGTACTGAAACTTCTTTTTTTTTTTTTGTAAATTATAGAGTGTTTAGAAAACACTCTAACACTCTAAAATTGTCTAAATTTTATATTTATGAAAGCTTAAATTTAAACAAAATGGATTCAGGGGAGAAACAAGCTTGGAGTAGGAAATAGAAGGACTATATTCTAGACATGTTCTCACTATTAACTTGTAAGTGACCTTGATGACGACAAGTAATATTAACTGAATTTATGCCATACTTTAAGGTTTGCAAAGAGCATTATATATTTTAACTCATCTGACTCATTCTGCTCTATGCCTCTCATCTTCCAAATGAAAGGCTTGACTTGGCTGTGGACTCATAGAAATAGCACAGGCTCTGGAGTGATGGAAGTTGGTTTGAATGCTGACTTCGCTGCTTACTACCCAAGTGACCTTGGGAGAATCACTTGATCTAGTTGTCCATTTCCTATCTGAAAAATGAACTATATGAAAGTTGAACTATATGGTTTCAGAGTTCCCAGTTCTCCATCACAGATTTCTCAAGTTTGTTTCCATTTCCAAATTTCAAACAATGTTTTGGGAATACTCTCTTCTGCCCCCCCTGCAGCAAGGTCAGTCAGCTTTTGTTTTTGCCTGGTTAATATGCCTTGATTTATGGCTGCACTGTTGCCTCTTAGGAATGTAGCTGAGGGGTCAGATTGAAGGTCAAGGGAAAGATCTTTTCTATCATTTCCCCAATGAGCAGAGCCCCTGAATGTCACTGCATCAAAGAGACTAGAGATGAAGTAATGCAGAGCCAATACAGCAATACAGCTGGGGCATTAGGCACTGGCTTTTGTCCACCTCACTCCTGACAGCAAAAAAGAGAAAAGAAACGAAAAGGAAAGGGGAAAAAAGCCATGATTTCTTTAATACACGTAATTGACACAAATATGTAATGCAACGGAGTCATTACTCAATAAAGTGGCGATCCTTTCAAAAATAGAATTGCAAACTATAAATCATCCCATGAAAATAAGTTCTACATCATTACAAGTAGGAGAAACGAAAATTAAAACAATGCTGAGGTCTGACCCGAGGCAAATTTGAATTGGCAAAGATGAAAATAAATGGATGCTGGCAGTAGGCAGATGGGTGTGCTGGTGCACCTTTTGTTAGAACTGGGGAGTGGTCTGGCTCTTCTGAACAATAATTTGAAATTATACAAAAAAATGGACTAAACCATCCATCACCTTTGACCCAATAATCCCACTACTGGGAAAATAATCCCAAAGAAGTCAAAGCCAGAAACAAGGTCCAATATGTAACAAAATATTCTCAACAATGCTCTTTATGGTATCAACAAACTGGAAGCAAAATGGGTGACCATCAACTGTGGAGCAGCAAAATAAAATTATCTCTGAATGTATTGTGGTGGTATGATGAGTAAGAGAAATTTAAAGAAACATAGAAAGATTTGTATAAACTGGTGCCAAGGTGGGAAAAGTTGAATAATGAAAGTCTTAAAAAACAAATAAAGAAACAATCTCCCTGATACCTCCTGGATCACAAGGTGGGAAGATGAGGGGAGGGTCTCAGGATTACTAGGAAAATAATATTGTACATAACATCAGATGCAATTGACAGCTGTTTTTGTCCAATTGGTTTCTTTTGTCTATGGGAGGGTTCAGTGAGGAAAGGGAGACTATCAATACAATTTATTTTGAAAATAATTTTAAATTATTCCCTCTCCATTGCCTTCCCTCAAAGAAGGAAAAGAAACAGCAACTACCTGACTACCTGCATACCATATACCCACAGACAAAGGCACTGCACCCACGACCTCCGTGGGGAAACATTCCTCTGTCTATGCTTGGTCCCCTGACTAAGAGGACGAATCCTTTGAGAGTCAGAAGCCTATCTGTATGTAAATCATAAGTGAAGTCAGATTCAAGAAACTTGGGTTCTGATTTTGTCTCTGACAATAACTGTGTGGCCTTGGGCAAGTTTCATAAGTTCTTGAGTCTGGGTGTCCCTCATCTGTAACATGGGAGCGATGATACGTGCCTATCTCATGGGGCAATTGTGTGACAAATGTTCTAATTCTAGATAAATATATTCTATTATTTTCCCAGTAGCTCATACAAGTAGAAATTGAGGTTATAGGAACTGCTTGGATCAGCAGTAAGGACAGCATGCCCAGTGATTGGGAGTGGCACAAAGAAACACCAGACCTGGTCCCTACCTCACAGGTAGGACCTCACAGTCTGTGTATGGAATCGACACAATTTGAGAATAATCCAAGATAGTCATTGAGTGTTCCAAGTTCAAAGGATAAATCAGCAGTTATTGACAGTTTTCTGGAAAAGAAGTAGGAGATAAGACTCTAGTCAGAATTTAAAGAGAGGGTATGATTTGGAGAGGTATAAAAAAATGGGGAAGACTTTCAGGATGAGAGTGGGGTGAGAATAACTGAGTAGATTCCTTTTCTCCCACTTTCAAGTATTAAATACCTGCTTTATGATAGTCATTTACACATAAAATTTCATTAGCTTAGTGATGAGAGACAGAGAGAGAAAGAGATGGCAAGGGATAGAGACAGAGATGGAGACACAGAGACAGAGATATAGTAAAAGAAAGGGAGAGAGAAGAAAAAGCAAGGGAAGGATGGAGAGAGAGGGAGACAGAGACAGAGAGGAGGGAGACAGAGAGAAGGTGCCAACCTGCATGTGGAAGAAGTTGCTCTCCTAGAAGTTCCCTATATCAGTGAAATCACAGGTCCAGTCCCTCTTGATCTGTAACAGTCACTGAAACTTCTAATTGAATCAGCTTCTTATTTCCAGGATGATGTTCTGATTGCCCATTGACTTCCTTTTCTTTCCCCTCTTACATGTCTCATTTCTGTAGATGGGTTCCCAGGGGATCTCAGCAGCACTTTGAAAAATCCTTCTGTTATATGTGCAGTAATCAAACCAACACCCTTGAGTAGAAGGTAAACAAGCTTAAGAAATCAATGCCCTCACACCCTCAAATACTGCCTGTCAGTTTAAATTAAAATGTAAAGGACCCCAGAGTCTGAAGCCCTAGGTACCTGAGAATAGGTCACTGGTGAATGAGAGGGGATTGATTTATTTTCTGGATCAGACCATCAGTTCCAGGAGTGGGGAAGGGAAGAGGGCTCAGGGAACTAGAGAGGTCTGTCCCTCCCCATCCCCAGTACCTCCAGGGATTCCTGTGGCTGGGACATTCAGAAGAGATGAAGAGAGTGATTATATGATCACAGATTTAGAACTCAAAATGATCTTTTTTGTTTCCTGAAACAAATTTTGGCAATCTGGGGAAACAAGGATACTTTCTCAGAGTAATTTTTCTAAATGCATATAATAAAATACATACGACTACCAAAGAAACTAATAATGAGATGCAGTTATCAAAATGCTTTAATTGTACTATAGTAATATATATGCTTCCTTATCAATATATTAAATAACAAGACAATATGTTGTAAAATATAGGTTACTGTAGCAGCAAACAGGCTGACACATTCAGGATGGCATGCTAGCACAGATTCTTAGATTTGCTTTTCTAAAAGGAAAGCAACTTTTGAGGTGTCAACAATTTTCTTTAATCATATTCACCAACAAATAATATACAAGCAGAAAAATAAAGACCAACAGATAGGGTTTCTGTCTGACCATAAGCACATCACAGATCAACAGACAGATCTGACTGTCTGATCATTAGATACATAAATAGTTCCAGGGAGAGAAACACCAACATCTGGGTTTTCAAAGGGGTTAACAGTTACCCAGAGCCTCATCTGGCACATGAACCTTCTTCCAAAGAGTAAGACTCAAAGCAAAACCTCACCTCAGAGTATATACACACTTTTCAGAGTTGGAGGGGATCACAACCTTTGTGACCCAGTGCCCCCATTAGCAATTAACAAAAGATGTGGGCCTTCCTACAAAACAAGCTTCTCCTAATCAAGCTTCCCCTAATGGGCTCCACATGAGTGAGGTTTGTTAATGGGAGGGGGAAGATTTTTAACTCTCATTAACATTACAGTTACCTAACATTAAATTTTATTTTTAAAAGTCATTGTTACTTAGCTTGAAAAATAACATTAAACTGTGGGGTTTCCTTTAACAGGGCAATATGTACAGCATCAAATGAACATCAATTTAGTTTTGAGTTTTTCTTTGAATAGTTATAAGTGTGGATAAACTGATTTGTAAAGATAGGTTGTTGTAAATGAAATTAAAGCCTCCATAGTTTGGCTTCCAAGAACTACAGTAATTTCCAAGCAGTGATGAGCATAAAAGATATTTCAAGATATCTGGAGCAATTGTAATGTGATAGGAAAATAACTGTGGTTTCTATTGGTGAAAAGTTACAGGTATTGGGAACACTGTAGTTTGTTATATTCAGAATTGGAGGAAAACACTCAATTTCAGTCAGAGGTTAGTGAAAATAAAGATGTATGAATTTTCCCCATCCAGGTTCAGAGATCCTCTGTAATCTGTCCACAGACCCATCGGGGTCCATGGAGCCCAGGTTAAGATTCTCTGATCTAGTCCAACCCTCTTATTTTGGTCAGGGCTTTCGATTCCCTTGGAGTATAGAGCTCCCTCCTCCAGTACAGAGTAGAACCTTCTGGGCAATTTCCAGATCAGCTTATGCAGTGGTTCCATGAGTTCCCTTGGGTTACACAATCAATATGACAATATGGTGTTATTTGAAGCCATGTCTCAGCCCCTAAGGCTGCTCTTGTCCCTCATTTCTCAGAGCTTCATATGAAGACCCAGAGAGGCTGATTAGCTTGGGCAGAGTCCAGACTTGAAGGGCTGTCTTCTGACCTTTAACAAGGCACCCATCACTGAAAGACCCCTTCCAGGTTATCGACCTAATTCCCTACTTTTACAGAGGAAACCCAGAGAGGGAAGAGCATTTGCCTAATATCCAGGAATGGAATTCCCCAGCTCTTGGGAGAGCGTGTTCAGAACACTTCCATATCACCCACTAAGTCCTTGTGGGAAGAGGGGAATTCCCATCCTCCTCTTCATTGTTGATGCTGGGCACCAGAGTGCTAGTGGGGAAACCAAGATTCTTTCACTATCTGTCCTGTCCTATGCTTCACCCTCTTCAGGGTATAATAATGGCATAAGGGTTGGGCATTGAATCAGACAACCTTGTTCAGGTCCTAGCTGGGATCTTGAATGTGACTTCCTCTTCCTGGTCTTAGGGGCCCCCTCCATAAAAATACCAAAGTCAGAAGGCCCTGGAGGTTCCTCCCAGTTCTAGGACCATGGTTTTAGAATGTCACTTCTATGCTAGAACAATGGATGAAAAGGAGAACAAGAAGATGCCATGTTTGTCTCCCTTTCCTAGTCATAAGACCACAGATTTAGAGCTCAAAGAACCTTAGAGGATGTCAAAGTCAAATCCCTCCTTTGACAGATGAGGTAACCAAGGCACCAGGAATTGGAGGGAGGACAAGCATCTACTCTGTCAGGCACTCTGTTAAGAGCTTTTCATATATTATCTCACTTGAAAGTACAAATAGGAAAATTTTATAAAATGGGATCAAAGCAGATTTCTCATTGGTGAAATACAGCTTACAGAAAGCAATCAGGTCATTGAATTCAATGGCACTGAGAATGGGTTGTATTTATTTTTATAATGGCAGAAATGTAATAATGTGAGTCCAGTAGTTTGCCTATTGAATCCATCAAACACTGAAGACCCTTGAGGTAGTACTAGAAGACTCATGACATCAAATCAACTTAAAGTAACTTGTCCAGGGTCACACAGTGCTCAAGACAGGATCTGAATCAGGGTATTCTTGGCCCTGTATCTATTGCCCAATCCCATGTACCATGTTTGTTGCCCTATATCCTGCCTTCTCCAAACAAAATTGTTAATGAATTTGACATCTGTCTCAGGGGCACTGCTTTCTCTGCCCATAGCCTCCCCTACACACACACACACACACACACACACACACACTCCCTCTCTTACCATTTACTGCTCTCTCCTTACTTAGTGCTTCCCCCCTTCCCCAATAACCTCATTCTTGTCTAGGAGGAAAAAAAAGCATCTGATAAGACTTGTGCTGAGTGTTTCAGATTTTGTGAGTTTCCCTTCCAGAGGTGTTTAGAATATAAAAAGTGAATCCTTAGGAGGGAAATACTTATCCCAAAGGAATGAATCCACTAATAGTGGAATTTGGGGAGAGGAACAAAGACAGGAAACCTTTTTCACATTGATAATTCGAACTTTCTACAAAGTACAACATCCCTATGAGGTATTACCATCCCCATTTTACAAAAGAGAAAACTGAGACTAAGATGTGAAGTGGCAACTGATAAGTTATAACTGAAGTTATAACTGGGACAGAAGCCTGAGCCTTCTGATCCCCAAGTCCATTAGACCATGATGCCTCTCTCCAGGCTGCCAATACTCTGGGGAAGGCTCCCATCTAAACAAAAGGGAAACATCTATGAATTATTTAAAAGGTGCTGCAGTGCTAAGGACATGATCTGCCTGCGAATATAGCTAATATCCTGGACACTGAATAGGAACAAATAGGAATATTCCACAAGATGGGATCAAAACATTTCTCACTGGCAAAATATAACGTATAGAAAGCAACCAGGTAATTGAACTCATTGGCAAATAAAATGGGTTATATTCATTTTTATAATGGAGGAAATTTAACTATGGGAAGCTACGTGGTACAGTGGATAGAGTACTGGGCCTGGAGTCAGGAAGACTCATTTTCCTGAGTTCAAATCTGATCTCAGATACTTAGCAGCTTTATGACCCTGGGTAAGTCACTTAACCCGGTTTGCCTCAGTTTCTTCATCTGTAAAATGAGCTGGAGAAGGAAATGGCAAAATGGCAAATGCCAAGAAAATCCCAAATTATGTCACAAAGAGTCAGACAAAACTGAAGAACTGAAGAAAATATAACTATTTCAAATAAAATAATTTGTCTACTGAATCCAACAAACATTAGAGACCTGGGAGGTAATACTAGAAGACTCCTCAAATCAAAGTAGTTCAAAAATTTTAAATATCAACTATGCATAAGTCACTGCCAGTGCTACTGTATGAGATACAGAGATAGAGAATTGCTTTAAGAAGCACAACAATATTGAAAATATATTTAGTATTGGTGGAGTCATGGAGTGGCTCCAAGCTAGACAGATTAACCCTCTTTCCACAAACATTTTTATACGGTTTAAAAGGGCAAATCAACATGGCACATGAGTCTGATGAGGCCTGGGAACTTCTGGACGTACACCCATAAGTCCCACCAGGTGGAGGCAGTCTTTATTTTTTCTTCTCAAAATTTTTTAAAATTTTTATTTTTATTCCCAATTCAAAAACCAAACAGAATGAGCATTTGCATAATCATCATGGAACAGAAACAGAGGACTATACCTAAAGTTGCAGATGTCCAGCCTGTACAACATACTTTTCAGTTTAAGTCTATAGCAAAATTATGATACTCTATGTGGACAGAGGAAGAGAATCGATGACATCCGGCCTTAATCACTGATGTTGCTTAGTCAAACCAAAACCTAGGAAAGACTTTAGCTTAAAAAGGCCAAGGTCCCCCACGGCATCCTGGATCACTTCCAGTCATCGTGGTCTATATTTGGCCACTGGACCCAGAAACCTCCAGAAGAGAAAGTGAAGCTGGTGACTTTGCACAGCTCTTCCTCACTTAAATCCAATTCCCTTGCATGTCATGGCATTACCTCCCTGGTGTCACCGTCCTCTTTAAGAACCAAGGATGAACAAGATGGCAAAAATTAACCTGTGGCTTTCCAACTTTTCTGGCCTTCTTTCTCTTCTAAATTCTCCACTTAAAAAAATACTTCAATGACCCTTGTAACAGCGTACATCATCAAGCATTGACTCTTTTGGAATGTCTTACTTTTGAGTGGGGATAAGGGAATGAGGACAGCAGGCTCACCATGTCCCCAGACAATATCCTTCTATCTCTAAAATGATTCAGAACTGTGATATTATGCAGCTACTTTTCCCTTGAGCTAGCTGCCTCAAGGATGGAAATATTGGGGAATCAGCCCTTCTGGCTGGCACAACCGTGACTCGGCTGCATTCTTACCCGAGGTTTTCTCACCCTTGAATACCCTCTGCCAAGCCTTCTTCCCCCATAGGTGAGTTCCTTTAAGGACCTCCCTTTTGGGGACAGGCCTAGGTCAGGTACATTTCATTGCCCTTCTGGCTGTGCAGCTAACTTTCAGGACTTCCCTGTCCTCTCTGGGTACCTTCTCCCTGCCCCTTTTCAGCTGTCTTTTATGAATGACCTGCTACTTTCAGAATGTAAGCCCCTCAAAGGAAGGGATTGTCTTTCTTTTTGCAGTGCCCGGCATACAGTAAACACTTAATAAATGCTTCTTGCACACCTGCCTGAGGTCCTCTAGGGATGGCTGATTCTAAATAATCCTTGCCTAGTAATTATAAACTAGAGTCAAACTGCCAAAAACACGGAGGTTTTGACACTAAATGAAGCCGTGTCTCAGTCTCCCAAAGCGCACCAGAGGACAAAACCACTAGGTCTTGTCTACCATTTTGGACGGACGAATGACCATGGATGGTTTCAGCTTCCTGGCAGGCATCACCCGCGGGTGGCAATCATGCCAAGGGACAAGCGCCTGCGCTCCGAAGAAGGGAGACTGGACGAGGGCCCGAGCGGACGAGGCCAGACCCAAGGCCCTTTCCTTTCCTTGGCCGAACTCTCCTCTGGCTGTCTGTCCCAGCCCAGCTTTACAGCTCTCCCCCTTCCTCCCGGCCTTGTTCATCCGCCGGCCCAGGCTGCCTCGGAAAGAGCCGCAAGTTAACACGGTGTTTCCTAAAAACCTTTAAACTTCTTTTTAAAAAATCCCTCCGCCCCTTAGCTGAGACTCGCCAGGGTGGGCCGGAAGGGCGGGCGCTGCAGGGGGCCGTGTCTGGGGACAGATGCGGGGCTGGGCGCCCAAGGGGGGCGGCCCCCGGGGCCCGAGAGGGGCGGCCCCCGGGGCCCGAGAGGGGCGGCCCCCGGGGCCCGAGAGGGGCGGCCCCCGGGGCCCGAGAGGGGCGGCCCCCGGGGCCCGAGAGGGGCGGCCCCCGGGGCCCGAGAGGGGCGGCCCCCGGGGCCCGAGAGGGGCGGCCCCCGGGGCCCGAGAGGGGCGGCCCCCGGGGCCCGAGAGGGGCGGCCCCCGGGGCCCGAGAGGGGCGGCCCCCGGGGCCCGAGAGGGGCGGCCCCCGGGGCCCGAGAGGGGCGGCCCCCGGGGCCCGAGAGGGGCGGCCCCCGGGGCCCGAGAGGGGCGGCCCCCGGGGCCCGAGAGGGGCGGCCCCCGGGGCCCGAGAGGGGCGGCCCCCGGGGCCCGAGGGGGGCGGCCCCGGCCTCCAGTCCTCGCCCGGCTCTCTAGCCGCGGCGGACGGCGGGGCCTGTGGGACAGTGAGAGGCCCAAGGTCCGTGTGTAAAATGCGCGCGGGACACGAGGCTAAGGCCGGGACACAAACGCAAACCGCGCCCGGCCCTCGATTGGAACGCAACGTGCCCGCTCCCGGCAGGGTGGAGAGGCGGGGCCCCGGTCACCTAGTAACCGGCTCCGGGCCGGCAGCCAATGGGAGGTGCCGCGGCGCTAGGCACGGAGTGACGTCACAAGCCGGCGGCCAATAGGAGCGGGGCGGGGGCCTAGGCTGCCTGGGCGGCCTGGGGTGGGGGTGGTGAGGCGGGTGGTGAGGAGGGCGGCGCGGGGCTGGGCCATGCGGGGCCTTAGCGGGAACGCCGAGGGCCCCGGGGTGCCGGGGGCGGCCGCGCTGGGCGGCTTCGTCCTCCTCCTGCTGCTGCTGCGGCTGCTGCTCCTGCTCCGGCCCAAGCGGCCTGCCAGCTTCCCCCCGGGCCCCGCGGGGCTTCCGCTCCTCGGCAACATCTTGTCCCTCGCCGCCTCCGCGCAGCTGCCGCATGTCTACATGGAGCAGCAGAGCCACGTGCACGGCCAGGTACCGCCTCCGCGCCTGCCGGGCACCGCCGCCAGGTCTGCCGGCTCCAGGCAGGACCGGCCCCGGCCCTGGAGGCGCCCACCCCCGCGGCCGTCGCGGCCTCCCTCCTAGTGGCCACCCCACGGTCACCTCCCTTTCCCCATTCACCGGCCCCTCCCGAGTGCCCGGGGTGGTCGGACCGGCTGACCTCCCGCCTCGCCTGGACTTTAGCACGCGGCCTCCCAGGGCCGCCGGTGGTTAATGGTTAATGGTGAATGGTGGGGTTTGAGTGACCTCCGGACTCCAGCCAGGGGCTGGCCCCGGGCTCCCTGCTGCCTCTGCCTTTGAGCCGCAGTCTGGAGCCTGGAGGTGTCAGAGCGGCCGGGGCCGGGGGCCTGGGGGCAAATCAGCCTCAGATACCTCCTAGCTGCGGGACCCTGCCCCTGCCTCGATGTCCTCATTTGTAAACCGAGCTGGAGCAGGGGAAGGGCCCCCTTGCATCGTGTTGTTTCAGGGTTGCCCCACTCCTCCGGACTATCCATGGGAGCTATCAGTATTAAATAAGGGCGTCCCCTTGGTTAGTGTGGTGGGAGAGCTCACTTAGAGCCGGAGGGTCAGTGAAGGCATGGTTGAATAAAAGAGGGCAGGGGATAGCCAAGTGTTTACTTTGTGTAGATCACTGCCCGAAGTCCACTGTAGGAAGAGGCGCCCCAAGCGACCTCTGCACATTCCAAGGGCATAGAATATAGGCAGCTTCAGCTGTAAATCAGGTGCCACAGTCCAGTGGCCCATGCCGTGCAGGTAAAGCTGACAGTAACACAGCTTCTTTATAGTCCCTCCCAGTGATAAAGCCGGGCCCATTTCTGATGAGAACTCTTTGATGGTGCCAAGGGGTCTTGGTGGTCAGCACTTTCTTTTGGGGCGCCTCAGCATCTGTAGAGACTGGAGACCGGGTCCCCTCCCCTCTGTGCTGGCCTCCCTGGATGATAGATGGAGGCACGACTGGTGATTACTGCTGTAGTTGAAGGAGGTAGCCCAGTGGTTTGAGCAGCCTGACACTTTTGCCACCCTCTATCCCTCAGCACCTGGATGCTTCAGGCAGGCTTTTATTAAGTGACTGAAACAAGGAGAGACCCACAGGCAGTTGTCTCAGTAATCCAGGAAGGAGGGAATAATGGCCTGCCCCTGAGGTGCAGCAGTGTTGGTGGAGGGCTGGGGGCACACTGGAGAGAGGCTGCAAAGGAGGGATGACTGGATCTTGACAACAGCTTGGATAGAGGGGCTGAGAGGTAGGGAGGAGTCTGGCATGACCCAGGGTTGGAGCCTGCAGGACTGGCAGGAAGGTGCTGCCCTATATGGTAAGAGGGAAGGAAGGAGGTGGGGAGTGGTTGGTTAGTGGGAAAGATGAGGACTTGGTTTGTGGACACAGTGAGTTTCAGATGTGTCCTGGACATCCAGTCATAGATGTCTGAGAGACAGCTGCAGATGGGAGACTGGGGGTCAGCTGGGCCGCTGCATGGTGACTCTGAGAGGATGACTTGGGTATGTGCTTACCTCAGGCATCAACTTTGTATGAAGCCAAAATGAAGGAACCTCCACTTTCATGTTTTAGAAAATCCCATTAGAGGCTGAGTGGGGGTGTAACCAAAAACGACAGTGTGATCTAGTGGGAATTGCCTTGTATTAATCTATTGTCCGGAGGGCCTGGGTTCAAGCCAGGTTCTGCTACCTGCATAACTTTTGGGCGAGGGCTTGCTGTTCACTCTCTGGGCCTTACTTAACAAGATCTGTAAAATCTGAGCGTTGGAAAAAATAGATGGTGTCTAAAGGCCTTTCCAGATCTCACATCAAATGTGGTTATGCAAGCTGATTTAAAACGAGCATGTATCCAACACCAGTCATTTTCTGTTTCTTGATGCCACCATTAGTCACCTGTAGAACTCCTTACCTAGCAAATCTATGTGGGACAGGGAAGTGGTGGCCTTTTTACAGAAGTACAATGTCTGCTGAAGAGGACACTGGCCTCCAAGTCCAGGCTCAAGCCTGTGGTCCTAGTGCTAGGTCTGCTCTGGTGCAAGCCCCCACATCTCATGCCAACACGATTGCAAAAGCTGCTGGTGGGTCTGCCTGCCTCAAATCTCTCTCCATTCCAGTGTCCCCCACTCAGCAACTAAAGTGATTTTCCAAGCTGTTTAACTTGTCCAAGCATAAATTTCCTCCCATAAATGAATGTTGTTTCTGGCATTTCCTACCCCACAAAGTTGTTGTGAGGCACACAGGAGATGGGGCAGTGCTTTGAAAACTGTAAAAACAGACACATTTAAAGCATTTCAGAAACCTTGAACTACACAAGCAGAGGATAGAACAGGAGTGGCGAACCTGTAGTCTCAAGGCCACATGCGGTCCTCAAGTGCAGTCCTTTGAATCCAAACTTCACAGAACAAACCCTCTTAGTAAAAGGATTTGTTCTGTAAAACTTGAATTCAGTTAAAAGATCATACCTAAGGACCTAGAAAGCCATATGTGGCCTCAAGGCTGCAGGTTCCCCACCCCTGGGATAGAACATTTGTTCTTACATTATTGGAATGTAAAAGTATGACAGGACACAACATGATTTAGATACTGATTGATAACAGATATGTTCTAGAGTCTCTCATTAGCCAAGATTTACCATGTTAATAGCACCAAAGGGTGTGGAGCGTGGGGAGACACAGAGGTGGGCCTAGCATCCTCCAAACCTGTGGTCTGGAGTGACTTCTCTAGGAGGGGAAGGCTGGAACACACAAGGATTTCTGTTTGGGAGGTAGGGTGGCTGCCCTCTCACCATGTCCTACTGCTTACCATTGGATAGTGTGTTAGTGTCCTCAGAAAGTCCAGTCAGTCAAAGGGGCATCACTTTCTTGATTGCATGGAGTGGAATTAGAAAATCATGTTATTGATGGGTTGTAGTTAAAATCATAACTGATTACACAGTTAAAAACCATCCTTATAAGTCAAGTGGCTTATAAATGAAAGGCCTTTTAAATACTTAACAAGTATAGTCACCACCATCGATCAAGGCGGCAAGCTTTGTTAGACCAAGCAAGAATGAAGCAGGGGAAGAGCAGTCACCAGAGTGAGAGCTCGAGAGCCTGGCTTCAGGGGCTGGCCAGGTGCTTCTCTCTGAGCCAGTGTCTTCTATACAAGGACCTGATGTCTCACAGGACTGTTAGGAAGTGACTTGAAGTTCTGTGTACAAACGGGAGTTGTTATTAAGAGTGGGCGTGAAACCTCTATACTCAGGTACATTAGTAAGTAGGTAATGATTAAATGATGATAATCAAAATAAATAAGAATCTGTGCAAACAGGTCATTAGTAAAAAATAATGCTAACTCTGTATGGAAAGGAGAAATAAGAAAGGATGTTAGAATTTCTCTTGCCATAGGTCAGAATAAGAAGCAAGGCACCTCTCACTGACACAGACCATGCTGGGGCAGGAGCAGACCTCTGGCATATATTCCAACCCCCTCCCCCCCCATTTTACAGAGGAGAACCCAGGCCCAGAGTTTGGCCCGAATGACTTGTGTGAGCTCCCTTCAGTCAGAGGTAGTGGCACCCAACTCGATGCTGCCCACATTTCCTAACTCTTCACCCTGCGCTCTCTCCTGCCCACTGAATCACGTACTGCTCCAGGCACAGAACCAGTGAGGAGGCTGCGCTTGGTGCAGGGCCCAGCAGAAAGGAAGGCTTTGTGGTCCTCCTAAGACTTTACCCATTTCCATCAATATTTGTTGCTCACTTGCTGAGGCTTGTACAGACACCTAATGTACTTCCGGATAGTAAGGCCTAGAAAAGAATATAGAGATTTCCTTAGTGATCTTTCTCCAGATGACATGTCATTTAAATTCTATTTTTTTCTTCTTTTTCCCTTTCCGAAGATTTTCAGTTTAGATCTTGGAGGATTGCTCACCGTGGTCCTGAATGGCTATGATGTAGTAAAAGAATGTCTCGTTCATCAAGGTGAGATTTTTGCAGACAGGCCTGCTCTCCCTTTGTTCAAGAAGCTGACCAAAATGGGAGGTATGTGCACATTCAACTATCAAGGACTTATTAAAATATCTTAAGCCAATTTCAAGCATCATTTGATTGGAGAAAACACAGTCTATGCCATTCAAAACCCCAAATACCCTGCACGTAAGGACTTGGGCAAATGAGATGTTTGTAAAAGAGCTTAGCCCAGGGCCTCTGTGGGTGCTTTCAGAAATTCTTTTTTCCTCTCTTCCTCATCGTGGTCACCCTCTCTGAGCAGTAGTTTCCTTGTGTGAGAAATGGAAATAATATTCATACAACCTTCTTAACGGGGTTATTGTCAGTATGAGAAGACATGATATAGTTCAAGTTTTTCATAGTGTTTAAACATTTAAACCCTTAGTGCGTATTAGAATTAGTATCCATTTTCATCTTAGTCTATCCCGGCTTATTAAGGGAAAACAATTATTTCAGTCCAACAAACACTTATTAAGCCCCGTTAATGTGATGAAAAGACCATGGGCCATGTCCTTCAGGAGCATTTTCCCTTGTAATAGAGGAAATGACATGTATGCAAATAATGTCATACAGAGAAGAAGTAAAAAAAGAAATACTTTAAGAAATTTGATCAGGAAACAACCACTCCAGGTAATCAGAAGAGGATTCCTGGAGGACATGGCACATGAGCTGGGCCTTGAAGGAAAGGAAAGATTTCCGTAAGCAGAGGTGGGAATTCATCGGGTGCACTGGGGACAGTATCTGCACATATGGAGAAAGGGGAGAGGTCAGAATGAAAGTAGAGAATGAGAATGATTCTAAGCCTGGTTGAGTTCATGAAAGGGTATGGAATGAGTTAAGGTGAGAAGGATAGATTGGAGCCAGACTGGGGAGTACCTTAAATATCAGGCCAATGAATTTCACTTTAGTCATTAGGCAGAAACCACTGTATGGGCATGAACGAGGAGTGATGTGATCAGAGCTGGGCTTTGGGAGGTTCTGTGTACAGCCAGAGCACACTCTGAAAGATGATGGATCAGAGAGAACAGGAAGAGACTTAAGGCAGGTGGAGACTTGGCTTGGACCCTTGGTGGCCACTGGAACACAAGAGAGAAGAGACACCTAGTGTGCTGTGGAGGTGGTGTCAGCAACTTGGCAGCTGATTAATATGGTGGGTGTAGGGAAAGCGTCCAAGAGATCTCTGAAGTTTTGAGCCTGAGTGACTGTGAGGCTGGTGGGGGAAGCTCAGAGCTGGAGCAGCCAGAGGAAGAGGTTAGTTTGGAAGAGAAATGATGATTTTAGTTTTGAATCTACAGAGCTTCCCATTGGATAAAATGTTCCATCTCCAGCTGGGCCTGAAGCATTGGGAATCTAGTTTCAGACATAATCTGTGTGTTGCATATACTGGGTAGTTGGAGCTAGGTTGGGATGACAGGGTAAAGGAGATAACTGGTCCAGTCTTTCCTGTAGGTTTGCTCAATGCCACATACGGCCGGGGTTGGATTGACCACAGAAGGCTAGCGGTGAACAGTTTCCGCTATTTTGGCTCTGGTCAGAAGTCCTTTGAATCCAAAATTGCTGAAGAAGCCAAATGCTTCATCGACGCTGTTGACATCTATAGAGGGAAACCCTTTGACCTTAAGCAATTGATAACAAATGCTGTTTCAAACATCACCAACATGATTATTTTTGGAGAACGCTTTTCCTACGAAGACACAGAATTTCAGCACATGATCGAGATCTTTAGTGAGAATGTAGAGTTGGCCGCCAGCGCCTCTGTCTTCTTATATAATTCTTTCCCCTGGATTGGCATCTTCCCCTTTGGGAAACACCGACAACTGTTTAAGAATGCAGCTGTGGTCTATGATTTTCTCTCTAAAATTATTGAAAAGGTGTCTGCCAATAGGAAACCACACTCACCTCAGAATTTTGTAGATGCATATTTAGATGAGATGGATAGAGGGAGAAATGACCCCGGCTCCACATATTCTAAGGAAAACCTGATTTTCTCTGTCGGGGAGCTTATCATCGCGGGAACAGAAACCACCACCAATGTACTAAGATGGGCCCTTCTTTTTATGGGCCTTTATCCTAACATTCAAGGTGAGAAGTCTTTTACCTTTGGGACCACTTTTAAGGAAGCAGGAGTGGCAGAGAACGCATCTGCTGAGGAAAGGGCACTTGAACTCACACGCGTTTACTCTCTACCTGTGTGACCTTGTTTGAGTCAATCCCTTTGGACCTGTTCCCTCAGCTGTCAAATGCGCTGGAATGGAGGGCCTCTGAGGCCCTTCAATCTGTGATCCACAGAGCTGTTTCTTAAAGTAGAGACTAAATGTGGTCCTAACTGAGGAAGACATAACAGGATGATATTCTTTTTTCTCCCAAAATATAGCTTTTCCCCCTCAGGGTCTGTTACTGTTTTAAAATTTAACCAAGTTTTATTTGTGTGTACCACACTTTACTAGGAAAAATGGTTGCCCAGGATACTACCTGGGAGTGCCATCAATTCTAAGGAGTACATTTTAGTTGTGCTTATTGTCAGCACAGCTGTTATAGCTGGAGGACACCTTCCAATACCCCCTTGTAACAGACAGGGAAGCAAAAGGAGGAAGAATCTGGGAGACCATTCTCAGGACTGCCCAGTGATATCTTCAATCTCAGGTTACAGAGGGCTTCCTGTTTGAGTCAAAATAATGAAAAATTTTATGATTTTAACAGTTGCCTAATATCTTGCACCCTTTTCCTCTAACAGGGCAAGTTCACAAAGAGATTGATTTAATTGTGGGTTCCAATAGGATGCCATCTTTGGAGGACAAATCCCAAATGCCATTTACTGAGGCAGTTTTGCATGAAGTTTTGCGATTCTGTAACGTAGTCCCAATGGGTATTTTCCATGCAACTTCTCAAGATACGGTTGTACGTGGTTATTCTGTTCCTCGGGGCACCACAGTCATTACAAATCTTTATTCCGTTCACTTTGACAAAAAGTATTGGAAAGACCCAGAAGTATTTTCTCCAGAGCGATTCCTGGACAGCCATGGACAGTTTGTTAAGAAAGAAGCGCTGATTCCTTTCTCACTAGGTAAGGTTAGCCTGGGTATGAGGGTCTCTGGGACCTTTAGTTGGTCTATAGCAAGAAGCTTCACTGCTGACCATCACCATCGAAAGAGCCACATCCAGTTGCTTCTTGGGAGAGGGTCTTTGTGAATGGCCAAGCCACTGGTCAGAAGAATGATAAACTTGATTATTTTTAAAATATAGTTAAGGTGGTTTTTGGAACAAACATAACCGTACTCCTCCTTCCCTCAGTTGTTGTAAAGAAAGCTTTCTGTCAGTCCTGATGCACTCAAGCATTGAGTGCTGGTCCTGTTCATAGTAATAAGAGTGTTCTTACCAATACATTCTCTTCATCATCATCACTGGCATTCTGCAGCACTTTAAGGTTTGTAACACACTTTGCAGACATAATCTCCTTTTGATCCCATAATGATCCTGAGAGAGGGGCACTATTATCATCACCCCCATCTTACAGATGTGAAAACTGAGATGGATTAAAGTGACAATAGTAAGTGCCTGAGGCAGTCTTTGAGATCAGGTCTTCCTGGCCCCAAAGTCAGCTGTCTATCCCAGCCCAGGTAAGAACTGAGAGGACTATGGAGATCATCAGTCAATCAGGAATTTTTGTTAAGTTCCTTCTATGTGCCAGGCATTGTGCTAAGCACCGGGGGGGGGGTACAAAAAGAGGCAAAAGGCAGTTCTTAAGGAGCTTACAGTCTAATAATGGCTAAGACAACATACACATACACACACACACACACACACACAAAGCAAGCCATCTCTAGGATAAATGGGAAATAACAGACAGAAGGCACTGAAATTAAAAGGAACTGGGAAGAGCTTTCTGTAAAAAGTAGAATTTCAGTTGGGGCAGAGATTAGGTAGAAGAGCATTCCAGTTAGGGGAGAAGCCAGAGAAAATGCCTGGAGCAGAGAGAGGATGTGTCTTGTTCATGTAACTGTCAATGGATGGTGAGGAGGAAAGCGTAGGGAGACTGGAAAAGGAGGGAACCCAGTTACAAAGGACTTTGGAGACCAAAAAGAGCATTTTGTATTTGGCCCAGGAGATAAGAGGGAGCCATGGAGCTTCTTGAATAGGGGGGTGACATGGCCAGGCCTGAGCCTTAGGAAAGTAATCTTGGTGGCTAAATGGATGAACTGCAATGGGGAGAGAGGCAGGCATGCAGACTCAGCAGCAAGCCACTGCAGTAGTCCAGGTGGGAGGTGAAGGGGGCCTACAGGAGAGAGAGAAAGCAGAGAGATTCAGGAGATGCTGCATAGTGGGATTGACAAGCCTTGGCAACATGTTGGCTTGGGGCAGGGGGCGGTGAGGAGTCCAGGGTGACTCCTAGGCTGTGAGCCTGAGAGACTGAGGATGATGGGGTTACCCTCTAGTATAATGAGAAGATAGAAAGGAGGGAGGGTTAGGGGGAAAATAATGAGTTCAGTTTTAGATATATTGAACTGAAGGTGTCTACTGGTCATCCAGTTGGAGATGTCTGAAAGGCAACTGGAGATAGAAGATGGGAGGTAAGCAGAGAGATTGGGGCAGGAAAGGCAGCTCTGAGAATCATCAGCCCAGAGATGCTAATTAAATCCATGGGAGCTGGTGAGAGTCCCTAGTTAAGAAGTATGGAGAGAAAGGAGAAGGGGGTCCAGGATAGAACTCTGAGGGATACCTATGTTTAGTGAGTGAAAGCTGAAGAAGATCCAGCAAAGGGGATAGAGGAACGGTCAGACAGGTAGGAAGAGAACCAGGAGAGAGGGGAGCCCCAAACCCTAGACAGACGAGTGTCAGGTCAAGAAGAGTGAGGATTAGGATCCTTTAACAATTATGGAAATTGAGTCCCAGAGGGGGCAAGACTTACCCATGGTCACACAGTAAAGCAGCAGAAGACTCAGACTTCGCCGTATCACCTGAACTGTAGCTTCACCAGTAGAAAACAACTGAGTGATTGCGTAGCCTTATGATCGGTTTACAGGGATTGCCCAGGCAGTCCTTGACATGGAGTTGGGGTTATTTCTATCAGTAGAACAAACAGCCCAGAGGAGATGCCCTGTGATGGAGCAGCTCTGAGTGTGCTGCCACCCAATAAAACATAAAGCCCTCACCGGGGGCTTTCTCTTTCTGCCTCTGTGCTCTGGGCAAGCAGCACTAAGGAGTATCCGCAATCCTGCATTTAACTTTTAGCAACTCTCAGGACCCTGAGAAGCAAGTTTAAAGGTCTGACCATGTTACCTGTGCCACTGTTGCCAAAGCACCTTCCTTTAATGGCTGGGGCTGGCACATAGTAGGTCCTTAATGTTTATTAATTGAGGTCACTAAATTCTCTGTCCGAGCACTTCCAGTTGAATGATATTTAATATGTTGGGGGAGTGGGGAATTGGAAAAAGGCATCAATCGTTTGGTCTTAGGGAAAAAGACTGATTTTTTCCCCTTCTGTTTAGGAAGAAGACATTGTCTTGGAGAACAGCTGGCTAGGATGGAAATGTTTTTGTTTTTTACATCATTGCTTCAGCGATTCCACTTGCATTTTCCACTCGAGGTAGTTCCAAATCTCAAACCCAAATTAGGCATGACATTGCAGCCACTACCATACCTCCTCTGTGCAGAAAGGCGGTAGCCAAAGAACAGCTATCATGAGGACTTGTGTATTTTTAGACCTTGAAGATTCTGCCCCCTGCTCAGAATGTGAGCAATGGTCCCATTATCATAACACTATTTGAAACTATTTTCAAAAGTCTAAATTGATAAATGAAAATGATATGTACATAGTTTTCTAAATATACAGCTATACCCCCAAGCCTACCTTTCCAGCTAGATTCCTGACTTTCTGGGAGTGTGTTATCAAGAAAGGGGACTCTCCTCTGCCCTCTCTCTTTGGAGGCAGTGTTATAGAAGGAATAAATCATGGGAAACAAGATTCTAAGGGGCATTTGGTGGGGAGTGGGATTTGGTTCCTTCAGTAAATACTGGCCTTTCTCCTCCCTGGCTTCAGGATCAGGCCCTTGTCCAGGGACGGCTATTCCTTGCCTCCAGACTGGAAGAGTTTAATGTTAATGACACTTCTGTTCATGAAGGATTTCATTGTTCACACAAACACCTGTCTGCCTAGTGTTCTCATTTATCAGCTGTTTACAACCATAAACAGTAACAAATACACAAATATTAACATTCTACTCTCTGGGGAAAACGAATCAATACCGTTGCTATTTGGCAACCCCTAAGACATCAGTGGACTTTAAAACTAGCTGTTTTAGGGGCTGTAGACAAAGCTTCACGTGGTTCCAGGGACGGGGATGAAGAAAAATATCTTTCTCCTAACAGAAAGGAGGGGAAAAGTCCATCAGTTTCGAGGGCCAGAGGTGAGGAGCTGTTTTGTGGAACTGGTGGAAGTTCTCCCTTAGGCACCAAACCCAGTGTCCTTTCCACACTGGGGAATGGAAGGTAGACAGAGACCCTCAAACTGAGGAGCAGTTTCCTGCTTCTTATCAGCAAGTCATTGGAAGAGACAGACTTGGTCCTTCTTCTCCTCAGAGGAACACCTCAAATCTTATAGTTCAAGGGTGAAAACATAGTGGTGGTCCTGCTTAAGTTGCTTGGCTGGTTTTGTCTCAAGTACCCTTGCACTTGTCCTTTATGCTACTTCCTCTCAGTGGTTCTGACCCAAACTGTGGTGTAGGAAGTGGCCTTTGGAACAAACTCTGGAAATCACGAGTGAGGTTCAAGGTTAAGGTGGCAACTTTTACTTGGCTGCTGAACCCCAAGTTTAAGAATGCAGAAATCCTTGACATTAAGAAGAATGGGATTTATTCACACAGCTTAGACCTACAACTAAAAATGTGGCTTCTGTCAGGAAGACTATTCCCATTTAAAACCTCTCTTAAAAGGAGTGACAGTGGTCAGGCCAAAGCTGGCATAATAAACAGCTAGCGGGCCATGGGGCTCCATCTCTCAATCTCATCAACACCAAAACGCTTTCAGTTCAAGTACTGGGAGATACGTGGTATCTGATTTCACTTTGGAAATTGATGTTAAGATTTGACATTTAAACTTTCAGACATAAGTCAAAGGATATGATTATATTGATAGAAAATTGCGTTGCCCTTGCCTCTTTCAAATCCAAACTAACCAAATGTTCCCAGGGGTCAGGGAAACTGTTAACTTCTATCATTTGGATCCTATATCTCAGTTTTTAATGCCTTATCTCACTATAGTTTCTGTTGATAGTGACCTCCAGGGCCAGTAAAAATTTTGTTCCCCTTTATACTGTGGCTTTTGGGTGGATATTAATAGTTAATCACAGACTTTGGTGTGAGCTTTTAAAAAGTGTGTTCTAACTGCTAAAAAGATATGCAGCTTTAGAATTCTTGAAAAAGCAGTCTGTACCATCCAAAAGGAGAAAGGTCCTCCCTTTGTATCATCAGCTGTGTTCACATCATTCAGGATCTCCGAAGTAGCCCAGCAGCAAAGAGGAGATTAGGTAAAGACTGAAAAGAGGCATATTCCAATGCTGAATTAAAAAGAGCCTCCTAGGAATGAGAGCTTCCTGAAAGCAGAAGGGGCAGTCTTGTCAGGTGGGAGTTCATCACAGAAGTGGTAGTTCTTCACTCGCTGGGCAGGAAGTTAGGCAAGTTCTCTGATTCAAAGATGGTTCCAAATTATATTAGTGAGCCTTCATGTGTATGCGTGCGTGTGTGTGTGTGTGTGTGTGTGTGTGTGTGTGTGTGTGTGTGTGTGTGTGTGTGTGTGTGTGTGTGTGTGTGTGTGTGTGTAGATATCTGTTGAATGAACAAAGGACTACATTAAGAAATCTCAATTCCTGGGCCAAGTATAGACTCCACAGCATGGAAATTTTTGCTTTCTAGCTAAGGTCATTTATTTTAAGTACCTGAGAGACTGAGTTCAACCTGGGGTTCAGGAGAACTGAAGGGAGAAGCTGGGCTGGAGCAGCCATTTGCCCTGGTCTGGCTAAGTGCTCTCAGTTTTGGAATCAGTTTTTGTTGGGCAGATGGTAGGTTATCTGGTCTACGTGCAGCTGCAGACAAGTCATGGTGTGTAGAAGGGACTCAGGCTGCACAGCAGGTCTGGACCAGACTAACTCCCAGGCTTACCTCAGCTTCTAGGATTCTGATTTTGTATTTAATTTGTTATCTGTTAATTCCCCTGTATTAGCTTAGAACAGCTACAGTAATTCACAGAGTAATGTGCTAGACTTCCCTGGAGGAACGGAGGGCCAAGGTTCTTTGAGAAAGGTATGAACGGGACCTCAACATGGATCCCGCACCCTCCCCCACACAGCAGAAAATTTACACTTGGGGACAGTCGGTAGCTTTAAAATATTTAATATATCGTACCAGTTCCTTATGATTATGGAAGTAACGAATTAGACAGAAATACTTTGCAGAGTTTCTTTGAGCCATAATCAAGGAACAAAAGTTGAAAAGCTCTAATGTTGAAAAATCAACAGCCAATTGTCAAATTATTCCATTATTTTAAAATAAATTCCAATAACTGAATATTCTAAAAGAATAAAAAAGAATAACACGCTTCTATTGAGAAGCTAAATGAACGCTGTACATTAAATCCCCCCTGCTTCCCCTTCAAAATCCTAATCGCAAAGTCCTCAGTGAGTGCCTGCTTTGTCGTGTCAGATAGGTGGGCCAACAGCGATGGTGCTCCTCTGAGGCTGGCGAAACTGGGTGAACGTGTGTACGTGAAGAGTGTGGGGCACATGGTAAAAACTGGGCATTACAAAGGTGACTGGTGTGTGAGCACTTCACCAAAGGGTCTTCTGCAAACGGCAAACCATATTCCAGTCACATCATCACAGGTCCTTTCAGGGAGACAGCTCCAAGTCACACCAGCCTTGCAAAGAGAACACCTACTTAAACTGCCAACGACCAGAGGGTGTCACAGGCACCACTGGATGCCTTTACTCTCGACTGAGCTCCATTGGCTATTACTTCACACGCATCTGCTGGTGCTTTCCCTACATGTTCCAAATGAGCTCTGTGTGCTTTTCCTACACAAAATCACACATGTGCAGCCATCCTAGCTCACAAGTGCTGTAGAAAAGCTTCACGTAGGTGTGCTTTGCAACCATCTTTGCCAATGTCATCCAAGACATTTTAGGAAATAAGACATAATTTTAGGTAGCAAGAGAAAGACAGGGTCATATCAGGTGTATGTGGTGATCCTGAAACTAAACCAGCAACTGGGCAATAGAAATAAATACACAGTAGTCATCTTAGGCTCATCCTTCTCTTACATGGTCCATAATGCATGTGGGGTAGAGGGAAGCAGATCCAAAAGGGGTGGATACGTCGGTGCCACTCAAGCATCCTTTCAGGTGCGCTGACCAGGGGAATTTGACTTTGAAGATCGCTGTTCCAACTCTGTATTTACTGCATGCAAGCACACAGAGTATTATTTTTCCTTTGGCTTTTTGTAGGAGTGGTTTGCATTATATTCTGTAATAAGGATAAGAGGGAATTTCAATTCAACACAAAGAATGAGGAAGAGAGAGTTTCTTTTTTGGCTCTGATCTATCTCAAAATGTATGTATGTGGTTATAGCTCAGATTCAACAGTGGAATGGGATTGGAGTTTGATGGGTTTAGTGGAATATGCTTTAAAAATATTCATCCTGAGTAAGAGTAAAAAAACGTAGCAGTACTGAGTTTAAAAAAATCTCTTTAAAGATTAAAAAATTCTACCGTGGAGCATCAAGGCTTAAGTTTTAAAAAGACAAAATCTGATGCTCACGGCAAACCTGAATCATTTCAGTAAAACTGATAGAGGCATCATAAATTGATGCAACTTGATCTATCTGAATAATTTTTTAAAATCAGAATATAATGTAGATGTCACAGCCCCCAAATGGAAAAACTGAGATGGGAGGGAACCGTGAATATACCATGTAGACCCTCCCACTGACTATACTGCAAATGCCACCTTCATTATTAGACACTAAGAGCTATCAGGATGCAAGAACAGAATAGAGTGATCCCAGTCTTGCACAAACCAAAGTTCTGCCTCCTTGGCAACTGAAGAGTTCTTTCTCAACTTGCTGAAACTGTGTGGAAAGGATGAGCTCTGGATTCAACAAGGTAGCCTAGGACCCAAAAGATCTGGCCACAAAGTAGAGCTTTCAGAGACTTTACAATCATGAGATTTACGAAGGATTAAACCCAGTTTTCTGTTCCATGTGGTCAAGTACATAGGAATGGGGACACAGCTAGGGCAACGAGGATCCTATCACAGAATGAAGGCCTTCCCACCTCCCAAAAGATGGGTTGGTCTAAAGTCAGCACAGTGAAGAAACTGAGGCCAGGGTGTAGAGTCCTCTTCAAGCATCACTCCTTCACCCGTTCTCCCAAGGGAAGGTAACAACGGAGCCTCCCTTCGTCTCCTTCAGCCTAGTAGAGGTGATGAACAGGAAGATGGCGGTGGTGCTGATAGTGGCAGCAGCATTTCTCCCTTACCTGCTTCCTCCATGACTTAGAGTTTCTTTGGTTGGAGATGGAAGTGGACTGTTGTCCTTCACACATGGCTTGATGTCTGCAGCAGAGTCTTCACTTCCTCTCTCAACCAGCCTCTTCCACAGCTGATGATTTTCATTCAGGTGCTGTGTTAGCGGGCAAAACTTGCGGTACTTGACTTTTTTTTTCCTTTGTGGTTCTGTGAAAATTAAAATACAGCTTTAAAATCTTAGCACCATAATGACAAAGATTCGTCTATGACTGACTCACAAATGAACCCAAGAGCTTGGTAACCTAAAGATAACTTTATGAGAGCCACATTGGTGACGTTCTGCATGCACTGGCACAACAAGGGTGGGTGCCTTACTTGGCCTGGCGCTAGGTGGAGAAGCGGCAGGAGCCATAGAAGCAGGAGCGTGAGCTCCTTCCTCTTCCAACTGTAATTCTTCACAGAATCCCTCATTTGCAGCATCTTCACACTCTTCTTCGATCCACAGGCCAGGAAGCAAGCCTGCTGCATTGTAGGAATTACACAGTGGCCCCACTATGTGAGAAATAAAAGATTCCTGCAGCTTTGCAAGCTGTGGACAGTGGCGATCCATGAAAGGACTGACGGGAAGCCCAAGACTGGCCTCTTCATCTCCCTGAAGAGTTTAAGAAACAAACAGAAGGTGCATTTTTATAGACTTCCAGCATTCAAAGCACACCGCCAAGCTCCCTTCCCTTATTCTAAACCCCAGTCTCCAGTAGGGCACAAGAGAGTTTTCATCTAAGTTATCACAGCCTTTCAAAAGATCACATGGAGGCTGGTTATTTATCATTAGTGTTGTGGTCTCCATTTAATGAGGGGATGAAGTAGCTGGGAGGTCAAATACTTGTTGTTTGCCAGCTGTTTCCCCCTGTTTCTGAGGCCAGCCTAATGCTATTTTATTCTCTTTAAAAAGTGTGCTGGCTGGCACCTTGAGAAGTTTTCTGTGCTTCTAAGCACACATAAGTACAGCCAGGCCTTTGGAAAGCATCGAGTGCATAAGCAGACCTCTCTGGGCTCTCCTTTCAGCTGTTCATCAGTTTTCAGCAGTTGTTTCCTATTCTTTTTCTACTAAGGGATTTTATGTTCATTCAACAGTGACATGACACCAAAAAGAAGACTGCTTCCTCACTGAGAATCAGTAGGACTGCCAGTATCCTTCTCCCCTCAACCACTAAAAGCCCAAATCCACGAGTAGAAGAACTCCCAGGACGGTATCCAAGAGGGCAGAGTGGAAAGGAGGAAGGTGAGGACAACGTTGTGAGAGTCTAAGTAAAAAGTAACCCCAGAGCAATGACCCCTTCATAGAAGAAGTCCTGTTACGTATAGATGAGCAAAGAGGGAAAATGACTTGTTCAAAGTCAAAGCAAAGTAGAGGGAGAACCCAGACTTGAACTTGGCCAAGGACTTTCACATACATCCCTACAAAGAGACCAATAAAGTTATCTCCATTTGACCAAAGCTTGAGGCCTGGAAGGGCTGTGACTCTCCCAAGATCACACAGTTATGAGGCAGAAGAACCTCTTGAGCTTCTTATGTATTTCCAACTCTATCCAGGACTGCTAGACCAATTGCCTCATTTTACATATAGGAAGGTGAGGTCCAGAGTAGCGTCACAGTGTGATAAAATCACTATACCACATTATGAAGAGGATACTAGAATCCCAGCTTCATATCATACTGTAATTTGTGCATCCCTAAAGAGAATTCTACCAGTGTTTAAGATTTTTAAAATTTTTAGATATTTTATAAAGGCTAGGCTGTGTAATGTACAGAAAGCTAACTTTAACACAGCGGGTAAGTAGTCACTCTGTCGGACTCCAGCAGCTACAACTATTAAGTCACGGAGGAGTGACTAATTAAACATCCTCAAGAGGACCCTGCTCAAGTGATAACACTGTAGCTAAGCCTGCTTAGAAGAGAAATCCATGGATGTGAAGATAAAACCAACATGCATACTATTTTCTTTGTATTGCTTGAATTAGCGACAGTCCAAAATCTCTTGGGGCCAGAAGGCAAGGCCTGAATGGGATGAAGGGTAAGAAGAACTTTAGGGCACTTTGTATGCTATCTGACTGTTTCTTTGTAAGCGAGCAAGTGTATGTAAGGGGAGAAAGCTGAATGGCCAACAGGTGAAAGCACCCTCACATTGTTTTAAAAACAGAATTACAGAAAGAGTGGTCACCTTTGCTTAAACATTAAGTGAAACCCAGTGGCAAAGTCAATGAAAGTAGGATTATCCAAGCAAGGCTGTCCCCAGAAAAGTCTCATGTTATGTTATGTATAAGCATTACGATTATGGATGCAGAAAAAAATATACCTGGGATATACTTTTATGTATTTCAGATACTTTTAAGCTAATAATTATAAACTCTCTGTGAAGCTCTCATGTCCCCACCGCAAAGGGCAGGTTAAGAGCTCAGGACATACAGCCTAGCACCATCTGAGCATTCATGTGAGTATTCAGTCAGTCAATGCATATTAAGCACTTACTAGGTTTCTGTCACTCACTCCACTGATGATAATTAGTTCTGAAGTTAAAGGTGATTATCTACTGAAAGACCTGACTATCATCTTCCAGAGATTCTCCATTGAGCTAATAAGTTTATATTCAACCCAGGATAATGTGGGAAAAATCTTCAAGTATATCCATAGGCAAATTCAATAATGAGTTATCTGAACCCGAAGTCAGATGCTAGCACAATTCTAGCACAATGTTATGTGTGGCCTCTGCCAAATGCAGTCAAAAATCCCATCAACAAGCATTTATTAAGTACCTACTGTGTTCCAGGCACTGCAGTAAGCACTACCAAGGAAGACAAAAGATAGCCTTGCTCTCCAGGAGCTCCCAGTCTAAGGAGAAGACAACATGCAGACAACAAAGGACAAACCAGACCTTGACAAAGTAAGCTGGAGTAAGAAGGGAGGCACAGGCATCATGGAGAACCAGGAAAGGCTTCTTGCAGAAGGTGAGATTTTTGCTAGGACTTGAAGGAATCTAGGAGATGGAGAGGATGATGGGAGAGCTCCATGTGTGAGAGACAGCCAGTGGAAATGTATGGAGAGTCTTATGCAGTAACAGTGAGGAGGCCAATGTCATTAATGGTTCACAGCCAGAGTGTGATCACAGACTGATGGCAAAGCACGTGGAGACAAAGATAACAACACTAGAAAGGCAGGAAGGGACCAAGTTATGAAGGCTCTGAAGGCTGAAGATAAGTCCTGAATGGGGACAGGAGTGTGACCCGGCCAGACCTGTGCTTTAGGAAGATCTAGTGAAGAATGGTTTGGAGTGGAGAGCGAAGCCAGTCAGGGACAGCAATCAGAAGTTCAGTAGAGAGCATTACAACTAAAATAAGTTTTATTAACAAAAGGATTGTAGAGTTAGGTATTTTCAAACCTAGAAATAAAATTGTGGACAGTGCCCCTGGGGTCAGCTGACTTTGTTCTGATTGCCTGCCATAGATTCGAGGTCTTGCAAATGCGTATTCTTGTTCACCATGTTACCCTAGGAAAGAGACTGTGTGGATGGATCAGCATCAGCCTACCACCACTGCCAGGATCCTAACTCCAACCATCTGGTGTCTCTACATAGCAGAAACATCATTCTGGAGGGAACTGTCCTTGCTTGATGCTGGACCTGAATCTGGCCCCAGTGGCCTTTGCCCAAGGGTTGGCTAGCTAGCAAGGAGCTCTATAGACTCCTCAGTCTTCCTGGGCCCCTCTCTCCTTTCCCAGGAGTCAGAAGAGGAAGCAGCAGGGATCATAGCTGTTTATGCAGCAGAGATAGGGTTTTTAAAGCTGAAACTTTATTAGACAAAAAACAGAAAGATAAAAGAAGAAAGAGTAAGAGACAAGGCAGCATGGTGTAGTGGACAGAGAACTGGAACTGTGGTCAGAAAAGTCTGGGTTCAGATCCTGCCTCAGACATTTATTAAGTGGGTGACAACAAACTCTACCCCTCTCTGGACCACTGTTTCCTTATCTATAAATGAGGAGGTTGGACTTCACGACCACTAAAGTTCCTGCCAGTCTAAATCTGTGACTCTATCCTCTTAAGACCAAATAAGAAGAAAAAAGCAAGGTGTCCGGACGAGCCCTGTGACCTGTTCCCCGCCCCAGCTCTGCTCATCTCCCAAGGCAATGCGCTGGAGCAGGGAATGCTGGGATTCAAGTCCCATGGCCTAGGTTTCACTTCTAGTCTTGTCACTTACTAGCTGGGTTGTTTCATGTAAAGTGATTTAACCTCAGTTTTCCCATCTGGAAAAGGGGGGGGGGGAGACTAAATGATCTCTAACGAACTATAAAATCTTGCCCAGCAGCTACTCTGACCACCCCTGTCATTTGTCTTCCCCCTTCTTCTGACCTGGGCCACCCAGGACACTTGATTGCTCATGTGGCTATTCCTTCTAAGAAGATGGAAGACCCCCCAGAAATAGTCCCCTGATCCTCTGCTGCTGTCCAAGGACACTATGGGCTTTACTAGCTATTTTGCCCTTAGGCTTTCCAGGACTTTACATGCCCCCTGAGCCTGAGCTTACTTGGATGGCCTGCCCCCCCTGCCCAACCTCCCCTCCCCCAAGTAGGAGTGGGGTCTCCCTGGAAGAAGGGATGGTCTCTCCTTTTTAATCTGTGTCCCCACCTCTTAGCACATGGCTCAGCACACAGAGCTTGCATGCTTTCAAAATGCTTTCTTATTCATTCATTCCTGTAAGCTAGAGTTGCCTCACCTCTGGACACAACCAGATTCAAACTAGCCTTTGTTAATGGTAACCGATTCTTGTTCTCACTTCTGCTGGTAAAAGCCAGATGGGGTTGGAAAGGAGAAAGGGAAACTGAAGGCTTGCCTTTCCTCTCTTTCCTGAAGAAGCATGTGCTGTGACAGCTACTTTTCCAGGCACCCCTTCTGACATCTGCACTTACCTGGTCATAAAACTCACTGACAATACCTTCCGTCCACCTCACATGCAAGTCCTGAGCTTTCGCTGGACCATTTATATCTGCCAATTTAATGCACACCTGGCACACGAGCAGCCGGTCATCTTCACTATTCCACTGTATGCCAGGACTGCTCACATCATTGGCCTGTTTGAGGAAAGAGAAGGATTCTGTAAGCACCACTCATCATTGCTCCCCACTAAGCCTGACTGACTCTTGTCCAAATGAGAGATAATAATTTCCTTAAGTTCTTAACAGTCACCTAGGCCAAGACCTAAGGCTCCAATGACATTTCCTGTCCTCTAAGGCGATATTAAGGGTTTTTGTCCCTCTGGAAAGTGAACTTAAAGAGTTCAATAACCATTTTTCGTAGTCATCTTTTTTTCATCACATTCATTTTCCAATATCTCCCTCCTCCTCCTCTCCTCAGAGGACCACTCCTGGGAATAAAATTTTTAAAAGAATGGGAAAACAAGCAGTCCAATAGAACTGACCAAGACATTAACCATGCACTATAGTCCACCCTACAGTCAGGGTCCACCTGTGCCCAAGAAGAGGAGGCCAGGCCTTTTTTCGACTTGTCTCTGGGACCAAATCTGGTCATCAGAATCATATGGCAGTCCGCTTCTGCTGTTCTACTGTTCTTTCTGTTCACACTGCTATGAAACAACAATTCAGAAAAGAATTCCCATGAGCTGCCTGGCCAGCACTCCTCTACCCAGAAGCCAGGAGGAAGCAAGTCTTGGCTTATTTATGTCGCAGGAGTTTTATTTAATCTGTGCCCCAAGGGAAAAAAACAGTGTCTTCCTGCTGCCACAACAGCAAGAAGGTGAGCTATTAGTTCTGAGGAGGATACTGGGGGTGAGATTTGGAGATGACAGGGAGACACTTGGAGGACTGGACAAAACCAGAGATAGTTCCTTTCAGGAGGATCTCTATACTATTACAGCACCTTTAATACATGCAGAGCCATACATGGGAGGACATTTCAATCTTTGTCCTAACCTAACGAGAACATTCACCAAAACTTATATGATGAACAACTAAGTCAGTCAAAAAGCATTTATTAAATCTCTACTACATGCCAGGAACTGTGCTAAGCCCTGGGCACACAAGGAAAGGCCAACAAAGGATTATTTGATCCCAGAGGTAACTAGGAATTACTCAAATGACAAGAGCTACACTTTGGAAAAGTAACTCTGGCAGAGAAGTGGAGAGCAGAGTGAAGAAGGGGAATTTTGGAGGTAAGGGGACAGGTTGGAAGGTTACTGAGACAGTCCTGGTGAGAAGGGATGACGAGTCTGAACTAATGATTGCTGCATGAGCAGAAAAAAGGGACTTTTCTGACAGATGTTGCAAAGTCAGAAATGACAAAAGCTGTTAATTAACTGGAAATGGAGGGTGAGTAAGAGAGAGGAGTCACGGATGACATCTAGGTTGCAAGCCTTAATGAGTGGAAGAAAGATGGTGACACCCTCGACAGAGAGACAGAAGTTGGGAAGGGGAGAGGTTTAGGAAGGAAAGAAAATGAGTGATGTCTTTGGACAGGTTACATTGGATGTGCCTATGGGGCATCAGGTTTGAACTGTCCAAAATGCAACCAGCAAGGGATAAGGTCAGGGGATGAAGCAGGGCTGGATAAATAGGTGTGGGGACCATCTGCACAGAGGTGGGAAGTGAAGCCATGGGAGCCGATCACCAGAAGGAGAAGAGAGCCAATGACAGAGCAGTGGGGACACTTATGGTTGGTGGGCATGACCTACATGAAGATCCATAGGAGAATAACCAACAAAGCACAAAAGTCAGGAAAACCCAAAGAAAAGAGAGTCCTCCGAAGGAAACGGTGGTCAACGACATCAAAGGTCAAGGAGATGAATGGACTGAGAAGGCCATTGTTAACTCTGAAGACTGCCGTTTCAGGACGGCACAGTGAGAAGCAATATTAGAGAGGGCTTAGAAGAGATCTGGTCCAGACATCTATAGCAGACAGCGCTGTCAAGGAATGTAGCACAAAGGAAAGGAGAGAGAAAGACAACCTCTAGAGAGGATGGGCAGATCACGTAAGGGTTTTAGCTACTGAGGAGACATGAGCATGTTTCTGTGTAGAAGGGAAGGGGACGATGCACCGAGAGAATGAGAGGAGAATGAGGTCAGTATGCTGGAGGAGATGAGAGAGAAGATCAAAGCTGTAAAGGAGCTTTACAGGACATGTCTTGGGCCAGGACAAAGGTCACCTCTGCATCGGAGACAACAGAGAAGGCAGATAAAGTGAAGAAAGGTGTATGATACAGATAAGGTATCTGTAGGGTAAGTGGGAGGTGAGAGGAAGCTCTCAGTGAATGACCTCAGTGTTTTCAGTTAATGGTTAGTCATGGTCTTCAGTTGACAGTGTGGGGAAGCTTGAGACGATGTGAGGTTTGAACATCCAGCATGGAGAGTATGAAGTGATTTGATTAGAGAGAAGTAGAATGAGGCAGGGCGTAACTCAGTAGATAGAGGGCTAGGCCTGGAACCAGGAAGACCTGAGTTCAAATCTGACCTCAGACACTTACTAGCTGTGTGACCCTAGACAAGTCATTTAACCTCTGTTTGCCTCAATTCATTGTAGAAGGAAATGGCAGACCACTCCAGCATCTTTGCCAAGAAAACCCAGTGGTCAGTATTGGCATGCTGTGGTCACCAAAAATCGGGCATGACTTGATGACTACCAGCAGAGTGAGCTGCCTTGCTAGTGAGATGACACAGCTGAGATCTGAAGACGAATGTGTGGGGAACCAAGACAGCACAGTCAGTAATTTCCTCCAGCTCTGTTTAGCAGCAAAGGAAGCAGATCATTGTTGGGATCTGACAAGGCATAATCATAAATGAAGATTATCGCCGAGTCTTATAAAACCTTCCCATAAAAGACTTTGCCTTTTCTGAATTCAACAGAATACAGACACTAACACGTTGTTGGCAGAGTTCTGAAATTATCTAACTATTGAGAAAAGCAACTGGCAATGACTCTGAAAGAGCAGCTCCATGTTCCATGCCCTTTGACTCCAAGATCCCCTTGCTAGGAGGGCTCCCAAAGGAGGTCAGAAACAGAAATAAAGTCCAATATCCACCACAAGATTCAAAGCAGCACTGGGGGAGCAAAGAGCCAGAAAAAAAATAACTAAACAAATGAGAATATCTAAATGTAAGAGACTTAACTGTGCCGTTAGCAACAATATTGAAGATTTCAGAAAAACGTGAAAAAACCACAGCCCAAAAACACTACAAAAGGCAAACAAACACTAAGAACTGGAAGGAGTGAACTGAGCCTAGAACCAAGTTAAGAAAATTCATCACAGAGGCAAGGGACAGATCATCGACTGCCTTACAATACTTTGAGATACAGCATGTGGGGTGGTGTTGCTAAACTAGGGTTCAACTCTGTTACAAGGGCTTTCTCACTGGGTAGCAAAGGGACCTATTCAGAAATGGATGTGCTATGAAAACAAAGAGCTAGGCAGACAGACAAATGAAGACACGGATAGAGTGTCTTTCCAATCCAACTTACTTAAATATGACACAATTATTTTTCTGCCTTTAAGTGTAAATAGCAACCCATACAACAAACCTTAGTATTAAAATCAGCAAGGAAATCAAAATGCTTTTTGAGATCTGTAGCCAGAATGGCTTCAATCACTAAGTAACGAAAGTGCTTGAACTCTGGTTGGTTAAGGTTACTGAGAAAGTTGAAGTCAGGTCGAGAAAGGAACAGGTTCCAAGCAGCTGCAGCATGATGATTTTCCAGGACGGAGCGGTCATTGTACAATACAGCCTAAAAAGAAATAAGGAAACACATAAGCAGGCATCAGAAGACATTACATTTTAATAAAACATTTAAAAGACTTTGAAACAAAGAGAAGATAAATGACAAAATGCAATCATTATTTAAAATCAAATAAACTTAGAGTTAGAAAACTTGGAAGTCACACAACCTAACTTCATCTTTGGTTAATTACGGGACCATTAACATGTTACAGAATTAACATTAACATGGGACCATTAAACATGCTATAGAATACCGCCTGCAAAAACCCCAGCTGTTCTCTTCTACCTGCATCAAGGAGTAATGTTTAAATATGCAGAGAGATTATTCTCATGAAGATTTTGCAGAAATGGAAACATAAGCATAGAGCTCAGGAGGAAGGAAATAATCACGCAAGTGATTTTTTTCTCCAAGGATCTCTCACGGGTATCCTCCCCGTTTTTTCCGATCTCTTGAGGCTCTCTACTATAACATACTCAAAATTGACTCATTTTCAGCACAGACTCCCTCTGGCTACACAGGGATGAATCTAGATGCCCTTCCCACCACTGATAATTGTGAGCGCTTTTTCTACTTCCTCATGTAGCCCCTGGGGATTGTGAGGTTAGAGCCCAAGTGTGGTCACTCTACCATCATTAATGTAGGGAAGAGTTGTTTATAGTCATTTTAACAGTCTCTCCATCTTTTGTTTGCTGTCTTTTCACTTTCATCCTTAAAAGCTCTCATGAAAATTTAGCTTCACAAGGTCTCTTTCATCAACCTGTTTTTTGCTATACCAACTACTGTTTTTTAAGATGTTCATAACCTTCCACCACCCCCAGCAAGATTTTCTTTTTAGATTTAATAATGTTTTATTTTTACATTCAATTTGTTTCTGAATGTGCCCTCTTCTCCCTTTCCCTATCTAGAAACCTCCCCTTGTAACAGATATGTTTTTTTAAAAAGTTATTCGGAAAAACCAACCAACAGAGACTTCTGATATAAGATTTAATAAACAAATATAGGTCCTAAACCAGTAATGTTAACTGTCATATGTCTCTACTTGGTTTACAAAGGAAGCGTTTACTGGCTAAGGTGGTTTCCAGTTTTTTTGATCTTCTTGTTATGGTGATTGCTTTGCATTGTTTAAACTTCTTTAGAAAACGGCAATACTCTATGGTCAGTGTTCTTTTATCCATTTCCCCTTCTGGGAGGCTAAAAACTAAGTGAGGCACACTGCTGGACATATTTCTTCATTTTTATTTTTTCTCCTTGATTTTGATCTGTGCCATATGATGATCCCTATATAAACAGTTGGCTTGGAAATGAGTCTCACATTGTGACCAATTGTTTGAAATGAATTTTTTTATGTTATTCAGCATCTCCTGAGTTTCTTCTTGAATAAAATACTAATGATCAAAAGGCATAAGGCCTCAATGTAGTCTAAAAGTCTCTGGTCCCTTTTGTTTCTTACCCCTGAGCCACATTTTTTCCCACATTTCCAAGGTGCCCTTATGCCCACACCTTTGCAATGAAGTCACTACATATTACAATATACGTGAATTGAATGTGGAGGATCTTACTGGGATCCTGCCAGGATCTCTCTTGCTTCTTATCCTCTACAACAGATGTTTATCTTTTTATATATCATACATCCTTCCATTTAAAATGGCAAAGAATCTCATGAAATGTTATTTGTTTTTGTATAAAATATTTCTTTTATTTGCTCATCCAGAGGGTCTTTCAGTTTAGATCCACTTTTATTTTTTCTCCTGGTTTCAGTTACAGAGAGAATGTCAATATGGATATGACTCAGATTCTGAGGGGGAATGCCAACTTGTATTCCTGCTGCACAAGGATCTCATATTAAGAAAACATCCTTTATAAATTTGAATGTGTTTTATAAATGGGAGTTATTATGGACACTTGGGGTATGATGGGGAGGAATCTACCAAAACAACATTTAATTCATATAGTTTTCCTAGCCAAATCCCACCGTTTTTTCTCCTCCAAAGTCCTTCCCCCTCAATAACTCCTGAAGCTGCTTCTTTCCAGGGTTACTCACATACTTGGGATTTGTCCAGACAGTCCAAGGAATTACAGAGAAGACAATAAAGCAAGACTAAAGGTGTGGTACAACGGATACAGCACCTGGCCTGGAGTGAGGAAGACTCATTTTCCTGAGTCTGAATCCAGCCGTAGACACTCACTAGCTGAATGACCCTGGGCAAATTCCCTGCCTCAGTTTTTTATCTATAAAATGAGCCAATCTATAATGAGCCTTATTTATAAAATGAACCAAGTAAGCCCCAAATGGGATCACAAAGAGTTAGATATGACTGAACAACACAAAAGAGGACGAGAGGAAGAAAGGAAAAACTACCAGAGCCACAAAACTGAGATCACTGCCTGACAAGGAACTTTTGGTCAAAATATGTTCCCTGCCTAAAAGTGCCTCTGTGTGTTCCCATGCTCGTGTACTTGGCACATGGAGCAGCCCCTGACAAACTGCATGGCTTTAAAGATTTTTCTCATATTCAATCACCATCCTCAGACCTATGTGAGATATTCTAAGGTATGATCAGAAGTTCCAACGTCCCAATAGTCTGCATCTTGTCCTAAGGTTTCAAACAAACAAAATAAGAGATCTCACTGCCAGCTCATTTACCTTCATCACAGACACACCCAGCCTAGAAAGAGTTTTTCTAGAAAACAGATGAGTCCTTCCTCTATCCAAAATCCAGGCTAATGTATGATATTCTGAAAGTGATGAAGCATTCCCTGACTGGGTATGAACTCTCCCTGTCCTAGGTAAACTTGATCCATTATTTCTACTTTAAGGATAACTAACAGATTCAGAACCAGTTCATAATCCTAAGCTACATTCCTGGACCTGGCTTATGAAAAAAGAGTTCAAGAAACAGAAAGAACCGAAGAGCTGAGTGAGTGTAAGAGGAAGATTACAGAGAATCAGACTCATGTTCCAGGTCAAAGGCAAAATCATACAGGAAAGGTTCCAATGTTTTTTTTGTTGGTTTTTTTTTTTTTCACAGCAACGTCAGTCTTTCATAAACCATCTATCTATGTCCACTTGGATAAACAAAGGGGGAGATTTTTGACTGTTTCCTTAGGATACTCTGATGTGTGCAACACATCAACATCCCTTAAAAAATCAATGAAGAGGCCAACAGGAAAATTTAACTGTGTTACATAATTATATTATTTTTAATTTAATTATAATTAATTTAATATAATTTTACTGTTTTTAAAAATTTGTTAACTATTCCTCTTCAAGTTTTGGGACTGAAAACTGTTCCTACCTGAGGATCACTGGTAGCCACCAAAAATGCATTTGTCCGTCCTGGGTGATCATAGTCATGCATGGCAGCTGCCACATACAGAGCCATCAGTTCCAAGGCAGGAATGTTCAGCGCCACACAGCCATAATTTGGATCCGTCATTGGGCAACTCTTGGAGGAAGTGTATGAAATGCGTATAGGAGAAAGCCCACTACTATATTCTGGGGGGAAAAAAATAAAGAGCAGAAGGACCTGTCATTATTTTCAGTTCAAGGCAATCAAGATTTCCAAAGTATCTATTACAAAAAATGAAGGCTTGACATTAGAAGACATCCAGAGAAATAAGATTCAACCCCTGCCTTCACGTAGACCTTAAGGCATGACAGTATGACACAGAGACATGACACTCTATTGGAAAGCAGAATATGTTAAGAGGACAATAAGCTAAGTGATCTATAAACTCTTGGAATGAAATGTCAATGTGACCCGGGGAACAGGAAATGAAAGAAAGCTTCACGGAAGCAGCAGAATCTCAACTGGCCCCCAAACAGCCTGTCATCATGCCAGGCTTCCTCACATTCAGGATTACTTGTCTTATTTTTTCTATAGATAATCTTATAATTCTCTACATGCAGTGAGGGACACAGATAACTAAACAGTTATCAGCTCTGAAGCATATATGATCGACGTCCTTGTTGCTGGATTTAGGACTTCACTGGTATAGGGATCTTCTGGTAAGGAAACTGTCCTTATGACAGCAGACTAGTAACCACTTCATACTTTAATAGCATCAGAGTTGCCTGGGACACTGAGAGATTAAATATCTTGACCATGGTCATCTTGCCTTCTTAATGATATGGGTCTATATTTTATACAGGGTGTTCCCAAGAGGCAGATTAGATCAGCTACTTGCATTTCAGGTTAACCAGGCTAAAGTACAGGGATCTTTTGTTCTGAAATTGAAGAAGCCTCCCCTAAGGGGATATAAAATCTTTTTGTCCTAGGTACTTCTTGACTCAGTATTTCCATTTTAAGGATAACTTACTGATCCATAACCGGCTTACAACCCTAGGCTACATGCCTGGATGTGACCTTTACAAGAGAATTCAAAAGAGAGATAGAAACAAAGAGCTGAGTGTTGGGGAGAGGAAGACTATGGAGACTCAAACTCAGCTACCTGGAGTAGGAGTTGGCATATCTGCAAGGTCCAAACAACAGCAGAGTCCTAAGAGAAGAGGAACCATGTGGTTCTAGAGATGACAGTAGCCCAAGGTTGAATAATGGTGGTGTTCCTAGACTAACCAGAAGTCAGAGCTGATGAACCACAAAAAAGGCAGAATCACAATATGGAAGAACCCAGTTTGCCCTTCATTAGTACTGTGAGTTAGAAGGCATTCCCAAGTGACACTCTACCCTATTTCTAGCCCTTTTGGGATAGCATGAATAACAAGATGGAGAACTAGACATTTTCTCCTATCTTCCAAAACTCTCAAAACTTCTCAAAATAAAAATTATGTGCAAGAGGTAACTACTTGTGTCTCCACAGGCCAATACACCAAGTTTAATGAAATAACAACTTGATAAACTAAGAGCATAAAATTAATATAGATAAATACCATAAATTGATACCATACAAAGCTAATCCCTAAGCCCTAACTCAGCATGCCCTCTTCCACCCCCCACAGACAAAGCTGCACAGCCTGCTCCCTGCAATGCCCTCAGGAATGACTTCACTGCTGCCCACCCTGGGCCATCTCCAGTCACCCTTCTCACCCTTCTCTATATCTGGCTCCAGAGGAGAAGGTGAAGGTGGTGACTGCACATCCCTCCCTCACTCATGTCCAATTCATTCACATGTCATGGCATCACTTCCCTGAGGTCATGGTCCTCCTTGAGAACACAAGACCAACAGCAACAGCAAGCTGAAGTCAAAGTGTGCCCTGGGTTGGGCTTTAAGCACTTTGTTTGGGAGGGGAGGCAGGCTTGATGGAAAAGATCCTGGGATCTAGCTAAATCCAACTGTGTCCCTCCCGATGCTACTTGGATAGGAACTAAAGTCAGTGAAAAGTGAATTCTCCAATACAGAAAGATGTTATGACAGCTCTGAGACCCAGCCCAGCCACCTCCCATCAAAAGGGAAGGTGTCAGAAAGTGAATGATAGTGGAATATAGAAGGAAAAAGACAGAAATTATTCAAGTTCTCAAGAAAAAGGAAACATAAATGCCTTGACCACAAGTATATAAACTGATGGGGAAGCTATTAATCATAGAAGGAAGGATGGTCCCCAGGACATCTAAACAAGTCAAAACATCTCTGAATAAATATCATAAAATGAAGGAAAATTAATTGAGGCAGGGGACTCTGTAGATTCCCTAGAGACCATGAAACCACAGCAAGATGTTCTGAAAAGATGTTCACAAAAGAATCATGAGGGCAGAATGTATGGCCTGTCTAGCAGAAATAATTGGCAAAATAGAAAAACGTGACTCCATGGTGGTGAGTCTCCACAGGAGCAAAAGAAAGAATGATTATCTGGGAACACAAACATACAGAAAGGAAGGACAATCTGGAAGAAGAGAAGCAAAAATCACACATTTAGAAAGAACACATATCTCTATAAAAGCAAAACATACTGATCTTGAGGACTGACAGGATGTGTAAACATAACTAGGATCAAAACCCTGAACACCACAATGCAAGGAATACTACCAGAAAACTTCCCCGAACTTCTAAATACAGAAAATAAAGAGTCACTGAAAAGAATCCATAGACTGCTTCCAGAAAAACAACCACAAAACCCTATGCTATAACCCTAAAGACACATGGTGGTTTAATTTAAATAATTCCAATGACAAAAAATAAATTCTGTTAGCAACCAGGAGAAAGACTTCAAGATATTTTTAAAAAGAAAAAGAAATCTGAGTAACAGGTTATTTTGCACCCACCAAAAACCTCAGAAGGGAATGAAATGTGTCCCAAAGAGCAAAGGAGCTCAAAATACATTCTGAAGTGGCATTCCCATTAAATATGAGCGTAATCATTAAAGAAAAAAGATGGACATTCAATGGTTAAAAATGCACTTTGAGGCATTCCTAACAACAACAACAAACCTCTTAGGTGAGAAAATGATTTGCTTTGCAAAAATTATTTGCAAAAACAAAAACACAAAAAAGTAAATATAGTTACTAAAGAAAGTACAAAAACTGAATAAATTATCAGGAGGTGGGAGGCACAAAGTCAACTATGGACTTCATGAAAGAGGTAAACAGAAATAAGAAACAGGCGTGAAAAAACATGAAAATCACAATTTTTTGTGAGACTTATCTGCAGAACAGGGAAGCCAATAAAAGGGAGCTTTAAAAAAGATTGGGGGAAATGTGTAATGTACCTTAACCAAGCCAATTAGTAAACAATGAGGGAAAATGAGTCTTGCTGTCTCTCAGGAAGAAGAGAGGAGGCTACCGGAAAATAGGGGAAATAGCAAAGGGAGGGACTGAAACGGGGAAAGGAAGGAAGGTATCTCAATTCTATGGGGAGAGGGGATCCCACTGAAGAACACTGCCATGGGGAAAAAGATCTATTCTGTAATGGCAGCTGGGACTTTACAATGCACATCATCTGTATAAATTTGTTCTTCAGAGATACTGTTGGTAGAGTTATGAGTAGGTCTGACTGTTTTAGACATAAACATGGAATTATGCAAGTGACCAAACTGTCTACCTATTCTTTGATCCAGTGATCCCCCTATTGACCTTATACCTCAAAGAAGTTAAAGGCAGGAATAAAGATGCACCAAAATATTCATAGCAGTACTCTTTGTGGTAGCAAAGAACCAGAAACATAAGCTTCAATCTCTATCAGAGACCAGTGCAGTTCTCCACATAGTTGCAATATTATTCTATGGTTGAGGTTTTTCTGAAAGGATAGGAGAACTGCTCCATGGTAGAAATTCTCCTGTGTCCTTGACTTTGCAATTCATTTCTACTCTTTGTCCTCACCATGATCGTTTTCATTGCAATTTGCCATGAAATATCTTCTCTGAGTCTACATCATTTCACCCTTCTGGGTAGCTGTCTTAAGTGTTCTGTTAGAGTATTAGTTTAATGCCTTTCTCAAGGACTTGGATTAAGCTTTAGATGAAATGCACATGCAAGTATGTGAAAGATGATGAAAGAAGGAGGGAGCTAATAGATTAGGTGACATAACTGGGATCCCAAAAGTCTTCAGTGGGTCAAAATCTAGTAAGAGTAAATATAGCCAGGATAAATGTAAAATCTTACACTTGGAATTTTTTAAAAGCACAACTATGGAGCCAAGATGGTGGAGTACAAAGATGCATATATGCTAGCACTTCCCCCACAGCCCACAAAATACCTGTAAAAATCATTCTCAACAAAGTCTAGAGCACCAGAAGCCACAGAACAACAGAGAGAAAGAGGTTTCCAGCCAAAGGTAACCCAGAAGGCCAACAGGAAAGGTCTATCTAAACAGACACTGAGCAGAGCAGAGCCCAGCCCTGGCCACATGGCACTGGGAGGAATAGGACCTGAACAGACCCCTCCTGGCAGAGTTCCTAGCAGGGAAGGTCCCAGATACCTCAACCCACAATCGACAAAGAAAGCTCCAAAGGTCAGTGTGGGAGGGTTTTCCCAGCTGGGCAACAGGGAATGGGGTTTCTCCAGGAACAGCCCCAGTTGAGGGCAGAGGCCAAGGCAGCAGACTGCAGGCAGCTACGTGGCTGGGAAGCAACCGGGATCCACTGTTCAGGCAGCTCAGCTTAAAGCCTTCGGCAGTAGGGAGCAGCTGATCTAAACCCCAGCCCTGAATGACGCCCCCAGCCCTGAGTGATGCCCCCACCCAAAGCCCAGGGGCACTGAGCAGCTGAATCTAATCTCTTAACAAAGCATTCAGAAGTCAAGTAACTGGCTGGGAAAATGCCCAAAAAAGGAATAAAAAATGAGACCTTAGACAGTTACTTTCTTGGGAAACAGGTGTCTCCTCCTGTCCTTTCTGATGAGGAAGAACAAGGCTTACCGTCACAGGAAGTCAAGACCCCTGCCTCCAGGGCCTCCAAAGTGAACTTAAATTGAGCTCAGGCAATAGAAGAGCTTGAAGAGCAAGTTAGCAGCTCGCTAAAGGAGAACCAAAAAAAATGCTGAGAAAAATAACACCTTTAAAAAGAGGCTAACTCTATTGGAAAAAGAGGTCCAAAAAGCCAGTGAGGAGAAAGAGGCATTAAAAAGAAGAACTAGCCAAATGGAGGAGAAGATTCAAAAGCTCACTGAACAAAATAGTGTTCTGAAAGAGAGAATTGTATTCAGGGAAATGAATGACTATGAGATAAACCAAGTAGTTAGAAAACAAAACCAAAAGTTTGAAAAAATAGAAGATAATGTGAAGCATCTCACTGGAAAACAACTGACCTGGAAAATAGATCCAGGAGAGGCAATTTAAAAATTATGGGACTACCTGAAAGCCATGATCAAAAAAAGAGCCTAGACATTATCTTCCATGAAATTATCAAGGAAAATTGTCTTGATATTCTAGAACCAGAGGGCAAAATAAATATTGAAAGAATCCACCTATCACCTCCTGAAAGAGACCCAAAAACAGAAACTCCTAGGAATATTGTGGCCAAATTTCAGAGTTCCAAGGTCAAGGAGAAAATACTGCAAGCAGCTAGAAAGAAACAATTTGACTATTGTAGAAATACAATCAGGATAACACAGGATCTGGCAGCTTCAACATTAAGGGATTGAAGGACTTAGAACAGGATATTCCAGAAGTCAAAGGAACTGTGATTAAAACCAAGAATCATCTACCCAGCAAAACTGACTATGATACTTCAAGGAAATAAATGGTCATTCAATGATATAGAGGACTTTCAAGCATTCATGTTGAAAAGACCAGAACTGTATAGAAAATTTGACTTTCAAACACAAGAGTCAAGAGAGGCTTGAAAATGTAAACCAGAAAGAGAAATCATAAAGGACTTTCTAAAGCTGAACTATTTACATTCCTACATGGAAAGAAAATATTTATAACTCTTGAGACTTTTCTTAGTATTTGGGTAGGTGGAGGGATTGTACACATACACACACACACACACATATAGACAGAGAGTACAGGCTGTGTTGAATCAGAAGAGATAATATCCACAAAAAATATATAAAATAAAAATTAAGGGGTGAAGGAGTAAAATACTGGGAGGAGAAAGGGAGAAATGGAATGGGGTAGCTACAACTCATAAAAGAAATAAGAAAAATCTTGTTCAGTGGAGGAGAAGAGGGAGGAGGGGACAGGGGAAAAGTGAAGCTACTCTCTCTACATATGGTTTAAGGACAGAATAACATGCTCACTAAATTTGGTATGAAAATCTATCTTACATTACAGGAAAGTAGGGGAGGAGGCTGCAAAGTGGGGTGAGGGGAACAATAGAAGGGAGGGCAAATGGGAGAAGGGAGTAACTAGAAATAAACACTTTTGAGAAGGGACAAGGTCAAATGAGGGAATAAAAATAAGGGGGGATAAAGAAGGATAGGGGCAATATAGTTAGTATGACACAACATGATTATATGGAAGTCTTTTGCAAAGTGACACATATATAGCCTGTATTGAATTGCCTGCCTTCTCAGTGGGGATGGGTAGGGAGGGAGGGAGAGAAGTTGGAATTCAAAGTATTAGAAACGAATGTTGAGAATTATTATTGCATATATCTGGGAAATAAGAAACACAAGTAATGGGGAATAGAAATTTATCTTGCCCTATAAGAAAAGAGAGACGATGGGGATAAGGGAAGAGTGGGGTGTGATAGAAGGGAGGGTACATTGAAGGAAGGGGTAATCAGAATGCAAGGTATTACAGGGTGGCTAAAGGGGAGAGATGGGGAGAAAAAATGGACATCTTACAAAGTGATGTAAAATACAATTAGTATTAAAACAATTGACTAAATTAATTACTGAGACTAAATCAGAGACATCTTTAGTTTGGGGAAATGAATTTTAGACTAAGTCTCCTAGAGGCAGGTAACTTTGGGTAAAATTTGGATGGAAAAGTTAAGGTTTTAATGGTAAATTTGATTTTATGATTGTTATTTAAGCAGGAACTAGAACAGGTATAGAAAGGCATGTAAGCCACTTAAAACTTGCCTCAAAAGATGTTCCTTGGCCAATGTGAAATTACAGTCATATCTGAAACTTGGTTATTGGAACTTGCTATTTTAAAATGCTATGGGACGACTAACTGACTGTTCTTCTGAGTCTAACTCCAGGTATGGATAGCAACAAAGGTGGTCTGAGCCTCCCATCCATGATGCCAGTAAGCCTGTGAGATGCTGGTATGAACTGAAAAAAAGTGATCTCATGGGAAGGGTGGGAGAGTGGCTGTTCAGCCTGGGCTGAGATAGGATTCTCCTGACTCAATTTCCCCACTGAGACCTGGCAGACTTTAAGCCTGACTGAATGCAAGTTGACAGTCTACTCCTGCCTGGAACTGACATGAAGTTGGGGAAAGAATTGTTTACCTGCAATGTGCCTACTCTTAGTGGCAATTTCCTATAGTCAAAAGGTTTGTAAGCTTAATACCAGATCTATTAAATTGTAGATTGTTGGTAGGGGAACATTCGGGGCTAAGTCTAAAATTAAGCTATTCAGCTTAGGACTTTAGACCAACAACAGTAAGTTCGGGTCCTTTAATTCTTAGTAGTACTGTGGAGACAATGAGGTCAAGGGCTTGTGAAGTTAGCATACAGAGTTATTATTGGTGTCTCAGCTGGTTAATGTTAAAAAAAAATCCATTTGTGGTCTATGTTGTAAATGCTTTAAAAGAAATATCACCTGACCAAAAGTTGGAATTGTGTTATGTGATATGAACTGTGCTAAAAATGAAAAATTAAAAAAAATAGAGACATCCTAGGAAAAAAAATAAATACACAACTACACAAGAACAGAGTTAAAAAGTCACAGATATGCACGTCATGTGAAAAAGACTCCTCAGAATTTGTGGTCCACAAACTGAACACAGCAACTACTAGTTTTTTCTTAATATCACGTCCAGAATGGGAGATTATGACGTCATTCCACCGTCTCCCCTAATCTAACCACAATTCACGGGGCCCAACTTTAGGAAGAACAATGATAAGCTAGAACTCATTCAACCAACCAATGAAGATTTATTAAGCACCTACTAAGTGCCAGGCTTAACTGTGTTAAGCACTGGAAATATACAAAGAGACAAAAAACAGTCCTTTCCCTCAAGGACCTTCCATTTAAAGGGGGAAATGATACGCAAACGAGTACGTACAAACACGGCATGACTTGGCCGTTGTTGTCCAATCCTTTCAATCATGTCCTACTCTTTGTGACCCCATTTGGGGTTTTCATGGCAAAGATAATGGAATGGTTTGCAATTCCTTCTCCAGATATACATGATAAATAGAAAATAGTTAATGGAGGGAAGTCACTAGAATTAAGAGGAGTTGGGAAAGGCTTCCTGTAGAAGACAGGATTTTAGTAGGAACTTAAAGCCAGGGGACAGAGATAAAGAGGGAGTGCATTCCAGGCCAAGGGGGACAGACAAAGAAAATGCTTGGAGACAAAAGATGGAGTGTGTCTCATTCATGGAAAAGCCAGGAGGCCAGTGCCAGTGAATCAAAAAAATATGTGGCAGAGAGGAAGGTGTAAGATTAGAAAGAGAGGAGGCAGCTAAATTATGAAGGGCTTCGAATACCAAACAGAGGATTTTGTATTTGATCCTGGAGGCAAGAGGGAGTCCACTGAAGTTTACTGAATAAGACCTCCACTTTAGAAAAATCACTTTAGTGGCTGAATGGAAGATGGACTGGAGTGGGGAGAAACAGAACAATCCTAGGCTATTGCTTTACTCCAGCATGAGATGATGGGGACCTGCATTAGAATGGAGGCAGCATCAGAGGAGGGAAGGGGGAGTATTTGAAAGATGTTGCAAAGGTGAAATCACCAAACCTTGGCAACAAATTGGAACGGGGGTGGGGGGGAGAAGGGGAGGGACAGTGACAGGAATAGCTGAGGACGACTAATAGGATGGTGTAAGTGTGAGGAGCTGGGAGGATAACATTGCCCCAATAGTGTCAAGGTATTAGGAGGCACTCTGTTTTCCAGAGCTAAGGCCCAGCAAGCAAGCTGTGCTCTGAGCGTGGCATCACAGCAATCCTTTGCTCTCACCCTCAGGATGATCTCACCTTCTGACAAATACTGTCATGGGATTTCTGATTTTATATGATCTGTGCAATGATTTAGATTTGTTGGAACTTCCCTATTTCCCAGGGACCTGAGAGTTGGTACTGCAGCAGATCGATCCCACCTCCTGACATTATGAACAACAGGAATGTTTCTAGGTAGTGGGGAATATGCCAATGAAAATAAGTGACAGAATGGGGATGACAAAGGGTCCCATCCACTGGAGGGGACAGGATGGAATGGGATCACTTGTGCAGGTGAAAGGGGGGCCCCTTGGAAAGGAGTAAGGCCACCTCTTCATGCGAGATGGGTGATGGAGGAGATAAGAGCAGAAAACATATGATGTATAAAAAATTATCAAGTGGGAAAAAGGCAAATGACCTCAGTTTTTCTGTAAAGTATGAGGTAAGTTGAGAGAATGGAGGAGAGGGCACCATGAGAGGTTTGAGAAGGGATGAAAAGGTTTGGAAGTCAGTGTGGAGAGCAGGCAGTGAGATGATAAGGCAGGCATAGAAGAACTGCCTTGCAGAAGTGAGAGCCTGGTTGAGGTTATGTAACATAAATTGGTACTGGGCTCATTCAGAACAGTCACATGACTTTCTCTACCTTTGTTGAGTAACACATGTAGAAGCAAAGGCAGCAAATGGTGGGAGTGAACAAAAGCTGAGACTTTGCAGGGCATAATCAGTGACATGATAAAGGAGCTAGGGATTCAAGAGAGAACAGTATAGAAGCCAAGATGGAAAGAGAAGTGACTGGTGCAGGGTCAATATCCTGGGAAAGAACTGAGGAGTCAAGAGACTGGAGGTCACAGTGCAGGTGAAGAGTGGGTTATATGACAAAGTCAATGGATTACGGTCTGCTAAGGGAATTCCAGAATATTTGGATTTGAAGGTGCCACGTTTGTAGGTGATGGCAAGGCCAAGAGCATGAATGACCATCTTTCTATGTGGCTGAGGTGGGGTGGAGGTGACTGAGAAACTGAGTGGTTAGGGTATTGGAGGGAAAATCAATATGCATGTTCTAAGTTCCCTATTAATAAGTCAGGAGTTGAGGAAAATTGTGAGCCTTATGTCCAATTCATTAACGAAGGAAGGGGAGAGAGTGGAAGGTTTGTAGGCAATGGCTACCAGGATTCTGACTGGGTGGTAGATACAAATAGGAAAGAGGAGAACCTGAAAATGCCAACAAGGCAGAGAGTATACCGGAAAGGGTGTTTAGAGAGTCTGTATCATCAGCGGGGAACCAGATTTCCATAACAGGTGGGAGAGGAAAAGGTTTAGGATGAAAGGACTTTTGTTGCTTATGGAACAGGTATTCCATAGGGCACAGTAGAATGGCTGGAGATGTTTGAATGAACCTTTGGGATAAGAAGGTTGAGGGGAATGAGAATAAGGAATTAGGAGGTGGGAGTGGGAATGGAGAATGTGAAGGGTGTGACCAGGTATGGGAATGTTCATTAATGCATGGAGGGCAGCACTCCTTTTCTCAAAGGAGGATGGAATTCAGGCTGGAGGCAAGTGCAGCATGAGACTAGAGGGACAGAGTCAATCGTCCAGAAGACTGCTCCACTCTTCCCTCTAAAGGCTTCAGATTAGGCAGGAAAGGCCACAATAGGAAGGCAGAAGAAACCAAATTTCCTCTTCCTCTTCTCTCAAGGGACAGGTTCAGCAGGAGAAAGAAGGCCTGTAGTCAAAGGGAAGGTTGCTCCTCTACACTCTTGGCTGCGAGATCAGGCTGGCAGCAGAACACAGAGGTGCCTGGTGTTGGCACAGAAGGAAGTCATTGCTTTGGAGCAGATGGGAGATGCTCTGTCTGGCCCCTTTCACCTTCCCTCAGGGGACACGCTGGACCCAGAAGGAGAAGGTAAGGGCCTCATTCAGAGGAAGGCTTCACTCCTCTTCTCATCTAGAGAATGGACAAGGGGCTCAAGGAACCAGAAGCATTAAGCCCAGAGAAGGAACTATTCAGGAAGAAGAACCTGATCACCACCTCCACGACCTGAAGTGCGGGCGTGTGGCAGAGTTTAACAACTTCTGTTTAACAACTCTAGAGACAGAAAGAGGAACACTGGGTAGAAGCCAGAGCTAGTCTAGGCTGGACAGAAGGAAAAATTTAATAACTATGGATTTTTGAAAAATAAAATATGCTGCCTCGGGAGAAAGCAAATTTCCTGTCACTGGAAGAACAATTTATCCAGGGAGCACTGTATATGGGAGGATTTCTGCTTTGTTATTGGTTGGAATAGATCATCTTTGAGGGAAAATTCTAAGTTTTATGGATAATAACTAAGGATATTCCATGATTCTTTGGAACTCTAGTCTGAACGTTAACTGGACATAGCTGGTATCACTTGTTCCAGTTCTGCAAACAGGCCAAGAGCATGTGGAAGCCAGAACTTTGGAAGGTACAACAGGAAACCAGATCATGGGCGCTGGAAAAGAAATGGAATTGGTCTTAGGTGCTGGCAGGAAGTGGTCATGAATGGGTTAATTGACCATGAGATCAGTGCAATGAGTACATATTTGAAATAGACCTGGATTAGAGCAGAAGGTAATGGAATGACATTCTACCCAAGGGCAAAGTCAACCTATATGACAGGGTAATAAAAATGGTAAAGGATTAGATAAGGAAACTGTGTCAAATATTTATTGCTAGATTACAAATCTCCTAGTACAAATTTTTAACGTTCTGTCAACTTCTGCAGATAATACTTCTTATTTTACTTTTTTCCATGGTTGCTGGTAAAGTTCTTTTTTTGAAATACTGAACCTTTGTCTCAAGTCACTAGGGAAGAAAAGTTTGTCTATCCCAACTAGAGATAGGGTAAAGATCAGAGGAGGTGGTAGAGAGAGAAAGGGGCCAGCATTCCAGCGGCAGCTCTATGGTTATGGGTCTATCAGAAAATCAACTCATCTGCAATTCCATTACGAGTGTTTTCCTCATCCCTGCCTGGCATATTTTCTGGCACGGGTATTAACTAATCATGCCAAAACATCGAGCTTGATGCTACTTCCTAAACCTGTATCTCTGTATCCCCAAACCAAAAACCTTTGTAATATGAGCACCATATAATGATACCCAATTAATTTAGACTTTCCTATGTGGATTAAAATAATTGTTTAATCTTATTAACGAAAAATTCATTAAAGCCGAACTTACGGAGTTGTCCAGAAGATGCAACAGAGTGTTTTCTAGACTGCCTAACTTATTCTCAGGCTTATCCTTAACCACTCCTTTACTGAATACAGTACCTGTGCGAATCACTTTCACAAGATCCTGACGGATCTGTTTAAATCCAGGAATCGGCCGAGTTGTCAGGTACCATACTGCATGCAGGACATCTGTAGCATGTACACGATTGTGATCTACAAATCATTAAAACATTAGAGAAATAAATTTATCTATTATGCATGAAAAAAGTATTGTGAAAAATGGGACACTGAAGAGATGTTAAAAAGTCCTATCATTTTGTTCAAAACGTAAAAAGATCTTTAAGAAGGAAAGTATTGTCTCCATTTTACACATTTTTCTTATCCCTCTCTTCTCTTTCATTTATAGTTTACATGTCCACCATGTGTTGAAAAATGCCATTTCCCAAAGATACTCTGACTACTTGCTTTCTTGGTAACATTAAAGCAAAATTTAAGATTGATGAGCATTTTTCTCATAGCACATTGTTTTTACTCTGAACTCAAACACTAAATAAAATGGACATTTCTATATACATCCTAGAACAGAAAAGGACTGTACATGAAACTACAGACTTCTATTATATATAGCTGGCTTTTCAAGTACATAATAAAATCAACCTCCAGTCTTCAGAACTGATCTGTAAACAAGCATTTTTTTTTAAATGACTGGATTTCTCTCTCTCCCAGTCTGGAAAATAAGGGTTATTCACGGACCTGATCCCCCTGGATCCCAAAGAACTTTGGCCTGTTCTGTTTGTGAACCTCCTTGGGCTGTCGGGTGGCCCCCACTGCCATGGGCTCACCATATCAATGCCAAATTTAGTGCAGACAACCAGCTTACGAGCTTAGCCCAGATTGGCTCCAAACTCCTGAGCTCAAGGAATTTTTGAGTGTCAAACTCCTCAGGAACAGGGAGCAGTGTCTGGGCCAGCACACCCAAAGAGGATTTATTTATAAAAGGTCTTTTCTTCCTCTATGTTACTATTTGGAGGACAATGGAAAATATAACCCAATTAGTGGTATATCACAAAATCTCAAGAAGCAAATGTTTGGAAATAATGTTTTTAAAAGAGAAACTGCCGTCCACACCGACAGTTTATTCTCAGGTCCAATAGTATTGTGGTTGAATTGCTGCATCCCCATGTCCTAACATGGGGGATAAAGTCCTGGTCTCTTCTTGGGACCCACTGGATCACTGATCCAGAATGGGAAGGGCCTTCAGAGGTCATCTCGTCCAACCTTCGCATTTTAAAAATGTGGAAACTGAGGCCCAGGGAGGCTAAACAACTACCTCAGGGACTCACAAACAGTAAGGATGAGAGAGAGGTTTTGAACTCAGGTCTTCTGACTCCAGAGCCATTATGTGCCTTTTTATAATCAAAATTCCAAGTAATCATGAGTTCTGATTTACCAAATAAAATACTCATTAGAACAGCAACTAAGCTGAGAAATCACCCAGAAAATATTCTTGCAGATCTATTATTTGTTCAGTGAGAATGGGGCCTCAATTGCTATCTCTTCAGTTAACATGTACTCATAAACTCTAGAGAGCCACGATTCTGCAGGCAGTAATAGGAGCTCAGCGTGCGTAGGTGGTGCTGGATGTTTGCTGCTTCACCATTTACAAAGCTCTTTCTTCCAAACAACCCTGGGAGATAAAAGTATTCTCTCCACTTTATAGATAAGAATCCTGGGGCTAAGAAATAGGAAGTGCTAAGTCCTCAGTCACATGATTAGGCAGCAAAACCTGACCTGGAAATCAGGTCTTCTGCCTCCTCAATGATTATCAAACCCTCTGACCACTTCTACACTATCAGCAGCCCATTTACTCCTCCTGGGGCAGGCATTCTTCATGTCCTCCCAAATCACTATTCCTACTTTTAAAAGAAAATTGTCTCTACAAAATAAGAAAAACACTCTTCTGAAGTGGTAAATGCTATTATGAATTAATATTAAATAGAGAATAAAAATTAACATCTCTTAGAGCATAGTTTTCCCCCTCTCTTTTCCTCTTTTTTTTTTTTCACCTCTCCCTTCTCTCCTTTAAAGCAGAAATGACTTGCCTGAATTGTAATTTATCCTTCAAAAGCTAGAGAAACCTAGAAGGGGAAATTCTGTTCTAAATCTGATTCTTACTAACAGTGAAGAAGCAGTTGCTTTGAGGGGGAGACTTAGGGGAAATCTGTAGGGAAGTAACCACGTCACCCTAGTTAGTGATAGTGGAGAGGAGCTCTGAGCATAGTACAACACACATCCTAGATTTTGGAAAAGCAAACTCCAAAGGATACAGAGAACAGATAGGTAGCATGTTTTGGACGAAATGCTTCACAGAAAATCAACCTAGGAGGAAAGGGAGATATTCAAGAATAAACCTCTGAAAACACAAAGAGAAACAATTCCAACCAGAAAAAAATCCTGAGACTTGTCTGAAGAGATCAATGTGGATGCACAAGGAATTCACCCAGAAGCTGGAAGCCAGGCCAGGCAGCAGGAGATTCATGGAAGGAAGAGCCGGCCCAGGCATTTGGTGAGCCAAGGCACAGGCATCAATTTTAGCTCTAGTGGGAGAGGGTCAGATCAGGAAAGAACCGCTGCTGGGGTGAGAGGGAAGATGGGAAATGACCACAGGGGGAAGGCAGCTAAGGCTGCTTACTTCTGCTTTGACTTCAGTTCGCTCTGAAAATGACTAAAAGGGAACTGACACTCATAAAAGTAAGTAAGAAATACTGAGAGAAGAGACTTGGAATCAAAATCCCTTGACCTGGATGGAGTTCATCCTTGGGTCGCTGCTGACCATGGAGTCAAGTGGAGGCTTGCAGGCAGGTGGGGGAAGCAGGGCATGGTCTGCAGGGTCAGTCAGTTCCCCCCACCTTCTACCAACAGTTCATGGGGTATCAGCTGGAAAAGCTAACGTGGGGACCAACTGGATCCCTTGTATTTCTTATGGTTCCAGAGCTCCTACAGTCAGCAAAGAGACACATCTATTCTGCAGCACACAAGATAGGATCTTCTTTCCTAATATGGGTTTTTCATTGAAACAGAAAGGTGTAGCGCCCCTCTTACATCACCATATTTCTGGGAAGATGGTGCCTTCTGACTCTTCAAAAATGGTAACAGCTTTAGCAATGAATCTGTGTACCTTCTTTAATTCTGCCAGAAAGTCTGCCTAGCTCCAGTGCCTATGTGAGATGAGGGATTCAAGTGTCTGAGTAGCCTTGGGTAACAACAGTAAGAACAACTCTGCTGAATACATAGGATCTTATGGTTCTGGTTTATTTCCTGATCATGCTGGCTCTAAATACATACGTAACAGTACATTACTTTGCTACAGGAAAACAACTACAAAGGCTGAGAACATCACCACCCAGAAGTGGCTTAAACTGGAGCAAAAGAAAATAAACATTTCCTTCAGCACAACTGAAGCCACATCATCAGGATTTTAAAATTGACTTATTGTGTGATAATGGAAGTATGGAAACGCTAGCTCTTTAAACATATTTTTCTACTTTTCCACTTGAAACCATAAGAATTACGCGCTGTCCCCATTTTCTCCAAGAGACAGTGAGGACGAACAGAGCAAGCTCACAATAAGAAACCACTATCCAAGAGATTTCATCATTTGGTGGAGCTGAAAGGGACCTCATTCACCTAAACCAAACCCATCATTTTCCAGAGAAAGGTACCAGAGCTAGTTAACGACAGAATCAGGATCCAAATGCAAATCTCCTGACTCCCTGCCCAGCAATCTTTCCACAGCATATTGATATCTCAAAGTCTCACTGACAATGGCAGAAACTGGCCACAGAACGTCTGATACTGTATATATAAAATAAAATCCAAATGAGTACATGATTTAGATATAAAGGCTGATACTCTAAGCAAATCAGGGGAACAAGGAATAGTTTATCTGTCAGATTTATGGAGAATGGAGAAATTTATGACCATACAGGAGATAGAGATCATTATGAAATGCAAAATGGATCATTTTGATTTACATTAAATTAAAAAGTTTTTGCACAAACAAAGCCAATGCAATCAATCTGGAGGGAAGCAGAAAGCTGGGAAAGAATTGAAAAAGGATCTTGGCAGTCAAGTATGTATTGCATTGCAACTAAAATACGAAATTCAATAGGTGCAAATGTAGAAGCCTCACACTTGGGTACAAAAAAATCCACTCCTCAAATACAAAATGGAAGAGGTATGGCTATGCAGCAGTTGTTCTGAAAAATACCTGTGGAGTATTGTTAGCAGCCTGCAAGCTGATGAAGCAATTATGAACACTGATGTCATTGTAGGACCCATTAGAAAAGGCACAGCTTCTGGACACTGGCATAGGAGGAGCCTAGAAGAGAGGGGCCCAGAAGGAACACTGTGGAGGGCTCTCTGAGACTAGTTCTCCACAGTCCTAGATGGCAGAACCAAGAAGCTGCAAAAAGGCAAATTGAGGCTTAATGTTAGGCCCACAGTAGGATGTGCTCCTTCCCGACGCAGGGGGCTCCCGCTCCCTAGAGATCTTCAGGCAGAGGTGAGATGACAACCCTTCAGGAAGATCACAGGCAGAAGTCCTGCTGTGTGTAGGCTAGACTAGATGGCTACCAAGATGTGTTCTAACAAATTCTGTCACGTTCTCGTTCATCACTAGCTCTGTGACCCTGAGTAAGTCATTTAACTTCAACAGACCTCAGTTTGCTCACCTGCAAAATGGGAATGATTCTGTCTCCAAAATTTAACTTACAGGGTTGTGGTTAGCAGAGTGCTTTGTAAATTCTCAAATTCTATATCCAGTCCCCAAAGTCTTAGTGCATCAGTCTAACACAGGCATCTGATGGGGTCCAGTGGGGCTTCACATGTAAAGTGCTACCTATAAATATTGTGTTTGCCCACAGAATAGGCAGGGGTAGGTTTTCTAAGTTTCCATATGTAGACATGGGGGGTGGGGCCAAGATGGCGGAGTAGAAAGACTCACATATGCTAGCTCCGAACTCACAGCCCATATATTTCCTGCAAGAAGAACTCCCCGCAAATTCTGGAGCAGTCCCCAGGGGTCTGTCATGCTCCGGACAGCAGAGTCCATGTCCTTCCCTGGCCACACAACCCCAGAGGAGCAGATCTGACCAGGCTTCAGGGATGGAACTTCTGGAGGCCGGGAAGGTCCCTCCGCCCACAGGCGCTACAGGTCAGTGAGAGAGACGTCTGGGCTGGCTGAGAGAGGAGCAGGGTGTCTCCGTGGCTCAGGCCCCCTTGGGAGGAAGCAGCAGAGGGAGCAGCAGAGGAAGCGGCAGAGGCAGCAGTGATGGCCTGGGACTCCCGAAGCAGCAGGCAAAAGTTCAGGGCCATTACCAAAGGTCTCTGCATAAATCCCTGAGGGAACTGAGCCTGGGAGACGGCCCTGCCCTCACCCACGCCATTACTGAAGGTCTCTGCATAAAGCCTCTGAGGAGCCTGGGAGGCGGCCCTGTCCCCACCCAAGCACCAGAACTTAAGCTCACATTGAATAGCAGCTGCGCCTGCCATGGAAAGCCCATTTGAATCTCAGACCCCAAGCACTAGCTGGGCGGATCTAGGAGGGGGTGGACAGGAATCTCAGAAGTCAAGTAACTGGCTGGGAAAATGCCCAGAAAAGGGAAGAAAAATAAGACTATAGAGAGCTACTTTGAGGGGGTACAGATGTTCCTGCCTTTCAATTCTGATGACAAGGAACAATTCTTACCATCAGGGAAAGATGTGGAGGTTGGGGCCTCTCTATCCCAGACATCTCAGGTGGATGTCTGGTGGGCTCAGGTCATGGAAGAGCTCAAAAAGGATTTTGAAAATCAAGTTAGACAGGTAGAGGAAAAACTGGGAAGAGAAATGAGAGAGATGCAAGAAAAGCATGAAAAACGGGTCAATACCTTGCTAAAGGAGACCCAAAAAAATGCTGAAGAAAATAACACCTTGAAAAATAGGCTCACTCAATTGGCAAAAGAGGTTCAAAAAGCTAATGAGGAGAAGAATGCTTTCAAAAGCAGAATTAGCCAAATGGAAAATGAGGTTCAAAAGCTCACTGAAGATAATAGTTCTCTCAAAATTAGAATGGAACAGATGGAGTCTAATGACTTTCAGAGAAACCAAGAAATCATAAAACAAAACCAAAAGAATGAAAAAGTGGAAGAGAATGTGAAATATCTCATGGGAAAAAACAACTGACCTGGAAAATAGATCCAGGAGAGACAATTTAAAAATTATGGGACTACGTGAAAGTCATGATCAAAAAAAGAGCCTAGATATCATCTTCCATGAAATTATCAAGGAAAACTCCCCTGACATTCTAGAACCAGAGGGCAAAATAAGTATTGACGGAATCCATCGATCACTGCCTGAAAGAGATCCAAAAAGAGAAACTCCTCGGAACATTGTGGCCAAATTCCAGAGTTCCCAGGTCAAGGAGAAAATATTGCAAGCAGCTAGAAAGAAACAATTCCAGTATTGTGGAAATACAATCAGGATAACTCAAGATCTAGCAGCTTCTACATTAAGGGATCGAAGGGCGTGGAATAGGATATTCCAGAAGTCAAAGGAACTAGGACTCAAACCAAGAATCACCTACCCAGCAAAACTGAGTATAATCCTTCAGGGGAAAATATGGTCTTTCAATGAAACAGAGGACTTTCAAGCATTCTTCATGAAAAGACCAGAGCTGAAAAGAAAATTTGACTTTCAAACACAAGAATGAGAAGAAGCATGAAAAAGTAAACAGCAAAGAGAAGTCATAAGGGACTTACCAAAAGTGAACTGTTTACATTCCTACATGGAAAGACAATATTTGTAACTCTTAAAATTTTTCAGTATCTGAAACACACACATATACACACACACGCACGTACTACATGTACACGTGTGCATGCACACACACATACACACATGCATGCACATACAGAGACAGAGAGCACAGAGTGAATTGAATAGGATGGGACCATATCTTAAAAGAAATTAAGGTAAATGGTGAGAGAGAAATGTAGTGGGAGGAAAGAGGGTGAAATGGAATGTGGTAAATTGTATCCCATTCAAGAGGCAAGTAGAAGACTTTTTAGTGGAGGGAAAAAGAGGAGAGCTGAGAAAAAAACAAGAAGTTTACCCTCATCACATTTGACTAAAGGAAGGAATAAAATGCACACTCATTTTGGTATGAAAACCTATGTTACAATACAGGAAAGTGGAGGAGAAGGAGATAAGCAAGGGGGGGGGATGATGGAAGGGAGGGCAATGGGAGGAGGGAGCAATTTGAAGTCAACACTCAGGGAGGGACAGGATCAAAAGACAGAATAGAAACAATGGGGAGCAGGATAGGATGGAGGGAAATACAGTTAGTCTTACACAACACGACTGTTATCAAAGTCATTTGCAAAACTACACAGATAGGGCCTATATTGAATTGCCTGCCTTCCCAAAGGGAATGGGTGGGGAGGGAGGGATGGGGAGAATTTGGAACTCGAAGTTTGGGGGTACAACTCTTGAGTATTGTTCTTGCTACTAGGAAAGAAGACATACAGTTAATGGGAAATAGAAAGTCATCTGGCCCTACAGGACAAAAGAGAAGATGGGGACAAGAGAAGGGAGGGATGACAGAAGAGAGGGCAGATTGGTGATAGGGAAAATTAGATTGCTCGGTGTATTGGGGTGGGGGAGGGGATAAAAGGGGAGAAAATTTGGAACCCAAAATTTGTGAAAATGAATGTAAAAAGTTAAATAAATAAATTTTTATTAAGAATAAAAAAAAAAAGAAAAAGAAATAAGCATATGTAGTCTTGGCTTTTTCCCTGACTAATAAACAAACGATTCACTCATTTTTCCAGGTAAATTTTTAGTTTTACAAGATGTCTTTTACTTGAGGGAATTATGACAAATCATTGTATCTGTCCAACACAAAAGCATCTTGTGCCCTCATCCACAGTGTACAAGCAAGCCAGAAATCCTGGGTGTGGGCCAACTGAGGAAGAATATCAGACTTGTGTTCATAGAAGACTGACTTCAATTCCTAGAACATAAAAAATTTCTCTGAGTTTTATCAAGACTCTAGATTTAATCAGTTCTACTTTTTGCCTTCTTGCCTTGACTATCATGGATGGGTAGGGTTGAGAAGGAAGAAAAGCAAGAATTCTAGGGGACTGACCAACTAAATGATCAACCCTTGATTAGTAAAAGTTGGTTCTACCTGTGTAACATTTGCCTACCTTAAAAAGACTTTTTTATTTAGATTTAAAAATACTTTGCTTCCTCTGAGAGCTATGCATTAGCAACGACTTTTTGAGTCAAACAAAAGTCAATCACCAGTATTTTCCTTATAGCACCATTAGCATGTTCTGAAAGCTTTTGTTACACGGTTGTTTACAAATGTTGTACTTATTTTTTTGGTTAAAATATTTTGTGCTGACTATTTCTCATGTTACTCTTATTTTCGTAATTAAAGTTATTCCCTCCATAAAAACAAAAAAAATGCAAAAAAAGAAAGCTATAATTATTTCAAGGAAATATGAGGAAAGAGGCCCAATGGTGTATTCTATCTATTAAATAGGAAGATGATATGCTTACATATCTACTGTCTTAGCATGATGCCCATACTTTCAAATTTTAACCTGTCATAAAAACAAATGAGGAAGCACACACTCTCCTCAAAATCATTCTTTAGGGAGACACTTTGGTGCATTCAGAAATGTTAAAGAAAAAACACTTTTTAAAAATACTCAAGTGGAGCTTTTTCAGAACTACTATAACTGTTTGACGCAGCTAATCATTTCAGAACGAATGCTCTCCCTTTATGACTCAATTACATTGCAGTTTTAGTACATGCTGATTTATACTTACAAGGAATGTCCCGGTAGCCATTTTCTAATGCATGGAAGTAGTTCACAAATTCCGGAATAGGGATTTTGAACATGTCCATCAAACCAGTGTCTTGAAACAAGGTATACATAGTCTAAGAATAAATTCAAACAATTTTCATTTTAAGGATAAGAATTCCTAAGCTTTATAACTAGTTATGGCTCATATAAAGACATACCACTCTTTCGTTTTCACTTAGAAATAGAAATGTTACTGTTTCTTAGATCATTAAACTGAGTCAATACTTCATTAAAACCTCCCCCTTCCCCAATTTGTTATCTAGATTATAGGGCACTATCTACAAAGAAGTTGGGAATATTTAAATCCTAAGTCACTCTTTGAATTGAATGGGAATTTATCGATCAACTAGTTTGATTTCTTTATTTTATAAATGAGGAAACTGGGAGCATACAGAATTCATCTGAGGTAATACAGGTAAGTTGGTAGTGGCACAGTCATGTGATAAAGCCTTGAATGACTATATAAACTACAATACTGAATATATCATATAATCTGGAGAAGAGAGAGGACCATTCCAAAGAATTTGGCTTGACCATCTAAACAGAGAAGACCAAGTGGATGAAGAAGGTCTACTGGCTCAGATCATGAAATGCATTTGTATGTATGATAGAGAGAGCTTATCTGTCAATATGTTTATCAGTGCGCAGACCATGAAGAGGGACAAGTTGGACCTAAAGTGAGCAAGAGAAGAGTGAAACGGACTGCTTTTGGGAAACTGAAAAGACTCATCTTTTCAATACTTAGTGGGGCTATATGGCAACAAGAAATGGAATATGGCAGCCTTGGAAAAACCGAGACTATTATCTGGAGGCAATGAGAAATGTATGGAACTTTGAACAAGAAGATAAACTATTTTATCCAGGAAATATATGACTGGAAAAGAAGATGGGGTAGCTACATGGGCAGGCAGGTTGCCTTCCAGACAAAGTGAAAAGGGGCCTCCCACATGTTGGGTGGATCCTCTTTGTGGAACTCCAGGGAGGACCCAGAGAAGAATGCCACAGGAAGACACCTATAGATAGGTTGGAATCTGCATCACTGGAGAGCACATCAATACTGAAGATATCACAGATCCATAGAAGTGCCCAATATAGATCAGATCTTATCAGAGAGTTTTCTAGGGCACTACCACTGAGAGGCAGGGTCACCTGCCTAGTTCATGTCAGAGAAGGGGGTTGAATCCACCTGGTCCTGAGGCTAAGTATTTATCCAGTATGCCATGTTGTCTCTTTCTAGAGAGATAGGTAAAAGAATTTTGAAAATTAGGAAATTCCCCTGTTTCTCAACACAATCTATCCAGCTCTATATGGAGCTATATTTAATAAAATAAAACTAAATTAGCCTTTGCACAGCTTTTCAAGAAAGCATTTCATCTCTGGAATGAGACCAAGGAGAAAATTTCTGCCTGAAATATAGTATTTGTAAATGTTAACAATTCCATCAAAATGTTTAAATGAATGGGAGAAGGAGAGAAATTAACTAAGAATGTACTTCACTGGATTTGGATTTCTTTTTTTCTTTTTAAAGAATGCATACTTAATCTAGCCTTCAATTGCTTTGGATTAAACTTTTAAACAAATCCATACGAAGTTTACAAAATGTTTCTATAGGTGGGGAAAGGTATACACAACAGAATAAATTAATAATCTGGTCTTAACTAAAGAGAGAACCCACTATGAGGGAGAGATTACTAGACAAAGAACCAAGAGACCCTGGCTCTTAGGTAGACTTTGCCACTACACAGATGCCTGAACTGTGACAGAGTCCCGCCTCCCCAGCTCTGTATAATGAGTAGATGAGACAGATGACCAGTAGGATGGCCTTCTAGGTCTAACAATCTAGGGTTATCGTGTTTAACCACTCAAGAAAAGCAGTATCAAAGCAGAAGGGGATGCCTCCAGAGGTAATGACTTTCCCATCTCTGGAGCCTTGACAGAATGGATACTAGGGACATTTAAAGAAGGTTCCTGCCTTAGGTATGGATTTAAATTAGATGTTTTCTGTGGTCCCTTCTCAGTTCCAAGGGGCTATATTCTCTAGTACAATGATATCCTTTAAGATATGCAACCATATTCCTTAAAATCTAGGAAAATGATACTTATACTTGATATGATCTTTTTGTTCAGAAATAAAATTACAAAGAGACAGAAACTATTTTTAAAAACAAACAATTCCTTCATGAGGAAGATGAACATCCATTACTAAAAGCAGATAAAAATTAGTTGATATTTTCACTTGTTTTGTATTTTTATTTTGTGTATTTATATTGCATTTTAAATGACAACTTTATCTTGGTAGTGATACCAAGTTATATCATGATATGAAAAATGTCTAGATGAAACAGCTGAGTTATCTCCTATAGCAATGTGACAGATGTCTTTTTAGATTTTGTTCTACTTCCTGAGAACAGAGATAAAAATGAAGGACAAAAATCACCCTCTCACAGACAACCTGCTTCTGTTAAAGTAAAATAACATCTAAAGTTTCTTATTCAATACCGATGAACAGAAATACCTAAAAGATAACAGGAAATGCTAACAGCACCTACTACGTGCTAGGCTTTGAGCGAAGTGCTTTACAACTGTATCATCTCATTTGAACCTCATAACAACCCTGGGAGGTGAGTGCTAGCACTATCTCCATTTTACATATGAGGAAAATAGGTAACTAGGTTAAGGAACTTGCCCAGGGGCCTGCGTAAGTGTAAGTGTCTGAGGGCAGTTTTGAACTCATCTTCCTGTCTCTCTATTTACAAGGCCCCTGTATTTTATACCTAGTAAATGACTACTACTGGCTGAAATGGAGTGAAACAGTATTAATACCAGACTCAATTTACAAAAAGCTTAAATCTCCAAATTGCACATGTATGAATGGAAATGGCGAATTTGAACAACTCCAGATGCTTATCTCATTCCTAACGACTTTAAATTCCCAGGCATTAGCACAGCTCCTCAATGACCATTGAGCCAATTATGTCAGACATATTTATATTTGCATTTGCATCCTATTATTTACACAAGATCATTGTTGCCCTTTCTAAATAAGAGCTGTACTCTACAATCTTAGAAAAACATCTTTACAAGTTAGAAAAATGTTTTAATACTTAAAAGACCTCTAGGTTGTCTTCTGATGAAGCACCACATTGCTATGTAGCCAACATTTTTCTTAAAGACCTATGGCTGGGGCACACAGGTCTTGGTGTCTCCCCGTCCTGTACAGTGTGAAGCTTTATTGGATCCGAACTTTCTCTTTTCTCCCCTGCTACTCAGCACAACTCAAGTACAGCAGGCACGTAACAACGACCGAATGAAAGCATGCCACAGAAGAATCCACACAAGGCATGCTTATAAAATGTTCAGATGACAAAAAGGTGGAAGGGATGTCTAATACAGGACCGAGGGTAGAATAAAGATTCAGAATATCTACAACAGGCTAAAACTCTGGGCTGGAGCTACAAGAAAATTTAGCAACAACCAAGTCCCCGAATAGCAAAACCACTTTTTAGAGTTGGAAGAGACTTCAGGGGCCGCCAGTTCCAGCCACCGCCCACAGAGGGATCCTCACTAGATGCATCAGACTCAGCCTCTGACTGAAGAACTTCCAAGATGAGGAAGCCCACTGCTTCCGGACACAGGCTGTTCTACTGACAAAGAACTGTTCTGGGAGGAAGTTTTTCCCCTGACATGAAGTCCAAATTTGCCACCATGTCATCAATACGTTGCAATCAAATGCTCCAACTGTTGCACAGCCTTGCTAGACCCCATGAAGTGGAATCCCCCTTGCAGTGTTATGTTTTCAAGAAACTAACTGCAGAAGTTAATCAGGATCTACCTGTCCACTCTAATGCCACTCAAAAGCAAGGGAAAGGGCAAAGGGAAGATGGGCCATGTGCTCACTCCCAGAACAGGGTTGGAAAAAAATAACTTTTAATGTTCTCAAGCACATCAGAGTAGAAGCAAGAATCAAAGGAGGCCCTTGTAGAAAAACATCCTAGGAGCCCTTCCCTTCTTCCCCCTTCCTCTCTCCCCACCCCATCCCCCTCTGTCTCCAACCCCCTCCCCTCCAGGGGCTTATCCATTTGCAGGAGGCAGCCAAATGTAGTAAAAAGAGCCTAAAACTGAACCGAGGATCTGTCATGTTCTAGTTGTCTGACCTTGGGCAACTTCCCTCCCCATATGAGGTCAAACCCAATATTTAGGGTTTAAAAAAAAAAAGTCAATGGCACAAATATAGAGTAGGGGAGGATCTGGGACTTTAGCTGATCACAAGCTTGCTATAAAACAACAGTTTAATGAAACTACTAAAAAAAAAAACTCCCACAAACTTTGGCTGCACTGATAGAATGTTCAGACAATAGAAAGCCATAGCCCCACCATATTCTGTTGAACAGATTATATCTGGAAAACCATGTCTAATTTAGGCAGAACATTGATAAACTGAACTGAGCCAGTCAGAGGGGACCAGGAAACTGGAACAACAGTTTAAAACAGTTGAAAAATTATGGCTGTTTGGCCTGAGGGAAAGTCCATAGGTTGATACAACAGCTTAAAAGGCTGCTATTTATTTAATTCTTTGGGAAAAAAATGTTTTATGAACACATTTTATCCTTTTTAACATAGTCACCTCATCTCCTCTCCCTCCAACACATAGGACTCTTCAAATACCGTGACTTTATCTGACATCCTATCAAACTGTAATTCCCCATCCACATGAGGATTATTATTTGGAAAAAGGGAAATGGGCATGCTGCTCTGTGTTCCTCCAGATGATGGAACCTCAACCTCTGGACAGAAGTTATATGGAAGGTTTATTTCAGCTCAAAATAATACATAACTTTATAACCACTCAGTGGCCCAAAGATGGAATAGACTCCCTTGTTGGGTCACTGCAGCTTGTGATCAGCAACCTGATGGAAGGGAGCTGGAGCGTGGAGGAGAGCCTGGCCTGAGGGCTCTTTGCCTCAGAGCTCTGTATGGGCAGGATTTCTCCAGAGAGTAACCAACCTGGCTCAGGATCCTGCCTGATCGTCCTCCCATCATTTCCATGACCTCAAAAATGGGGAAATTCCAGTTGTTCATCTTCACTATTAATGCGTCGTGATCTTCTCTTAATATCAGTTCCAGTAAGCACTCCTCATCTATCTGTGTGCAAACACGCATTTATAAACCTAAGGAAACTTCAGTTTTCTATGGTAGGTGATACATTCATCTATATGCCATTATGACCCCAAACTGAAGCTACAAATCCTCAATATCATGTTCTCAAATGCCATCCTCACACACACCCCTTATTCTTTCTTCCTATCATTTCTTATTTTGGCAGAATAGTACCTTCAAGTCACTTTACACAAATTATATTTACAGGCTTCTAAAACACTAGGAAATTCAGATGACACTAAGGAGATGACTTCCCCACTCTAGGAGCCTAAAATTGGAAACAGAGTATTTATTTCTATAAATAAAAAAAAAATCTAAAAATCCACTGAATGAATTCTAAAATTCATTGGTTTTATCTAAAATTTTATCATATATGTCTTGAGATAAAATGTAAACTAGTATATTTATATCTGTTTTTAGAGTTATTTGCTAGAAAACAGGGGCTTATCCCCCTTTTGTCCTATTTACAAACCAAAAGTGGCTACAGTAAAAAGATCACACTGTCACCCAAATTTTCCAAAATTCTGAAAAGCACTACTCTTGACAACCGTGTTACCTCGGTATTTCCATAATGACATTCTGAACTTTTATCCTGCACTGCCCCTGCTGGCATCTCCGGTTTCTGTTTCTCTTTTTCTTCTTTCTCATCTTCCTCCTCCAAGGCCTTCTGGTGGTTGCACGTCACCAGGTCATTAGTTAAGTCCTCTCCTGGTTTACTGAAGGGTTCACGCTGGGCCTCTTCCAATTCCTCTCCCTCCTTCTCCTCCTTCAGTTCTCGGTCCAGGCTCTTGTCTGGCTCCTGTGCTTTGATTCGTTCTTGGGCAATATTGGTGTTTCCCTCTTCAACTTTCAAAGAAACAGATAAAACCAGAAGTAATACATATATTTACTTGAACCTTTATAGACAATTTGGTAAGAAAAAAATGTTGTTTTCTTGCTATGACTTGATTTGGTTATAACTGCTAGACTATATTAAGGCACAGGTTGTTACCAGAGCTGACTAGTTATTGAATGACATGAAGCTTGGTCCTTTCCAACAGAGCCCCAGGTCTCAAGAGAATCTTTCCCACAAATAGTTTAATTTGTACATCTCAGAGTGAAAAAAAAATGCCTAGTTTGGAAAGAATGAAAAACATTTAGTCAGTTCCTAGTAATGGTGACATTCATTTTCTAAGCACAGTTCCAAGCACAATGTTATTAAAATTTTATTTATAAAAAAAGTCAAGTCCACTCAACAGCAGCCAATCCACTAAATTAAGATGTACTTTCTTCCAACAAAGTATCTGACTTGAAATTCCTGCTACCTCCTGTGGGAAAGAGAATCTGGACTCTGATCTATTGGGTGGTCTCAATAACTGATCATGCCAATTCCACTAACTCAATCACCGTATCTTCATGGTGGAAAACATATTTTTTAACATGTAAAAAAAAATAAATATGTCGTCAGACTACAAGAGTGGAATCAGTCAATTTTCTTTTGTCTAGGTCAAAAATTGTTTGTATTTGGAATGCCAGCTATGATTTTCTTGTCATAGAACAGCCTTCCTCATTGTGCCCAGTTTAGGATAAGTCTGAAATCTATGCGCAACTCCTTAACACATACCAACTGAGGGCAAGGGAAAACAGCCTACATTCCCACCAGGCAAGAGACAAACCATTCTGGAAATACAATTCTGGCTAAGACAGCCAAGTCTGTCCTTGCTCCTCTAACAAATACTCCATAAAAATTGTTTAAGAAAACCTCTATCACCATTATTACAGAAGTAAAAATACGCATTTTTCTAATTATATTGCACTGTGACAATCATTATAAATAAAATTTCTAGTTTTGAAATACAAAGTATTTCACAGCTATAAAATAATTAAAATTTTTTAAAATTTTTCTTTACACCAAAACATAAAAATATTCAAAAAACTCACATCTGTGTACATTCAAAACATGCACAAAGGCCCCAAATTCAGTGTGTGACTAATTCAAATATTTATTATCCTAGTAGTAGTAATGATAATGTTACTTTGTATTTGCAGAGATTTTTTTTCACTCCTTAATTCATTCTCTATGATATTTCCATTCTAAAAATCCTGTGAAGCAAGACATAATTCTGTGTTATAGAAAGGTATACTAGCATACAAAGAAGTTAAATGAATTGCCTGGAGTTGACCATCTAGTTAGTGACAGAACTTGGCTTAGAACCCAGTTCTCCAGACTCCTCAAGCCCTTACACCATGGCTTCTCCTTATCTCGCTGTTGAATTTAATTCTGGATCAATTCTGAGGATGAGCGGTGGAAGGGATAAATTTATTACAGAATGATGATCCATAGGTCGGCTTCCATCATGGGTTCTCCCTCACAGACGGTGACTTGCTAGGCCTGTATGTAGTTTTCTCTGACATGTCTAAGGTCTCATCTGATTACACCTTGACTAATGATGACAAGGCCTCATTCTATACAATGCTACAGAGCACTTTTCACTTGCTGAGATCAGCAAACAATAAAAAATCATTTTAAAATTCTAGTATAATATTTAGGTACTTGTAAGACATACTAACAAATTATTTCTTCATTTAATTTTAGACCAACTGAAAAACAAATACAATTAATCACTAGTAAGTGTACATATCTTTTGAAATCTCACCTGGTTTTCCACCCTGGTCATCTGTATCATATTCAGATTCATGTATTGAAACATGCTTCAGTACCTCACGTCCACAACTTAAGAAATAAATTAGATAAAGGTATATCATAAGGCTATTTCTCTTATTTTTTATCTAAATATTTTTACTTTCCCACCTAAACCCAATGAAAAATTCACCTACGGCCACAACCTCCTTAACCCGGGAGGTTTTCCTATAGAAACCATTATAACAATGCTTCCCATTGTGGATAACGAAGTATTTTTGATCTGGTGTTTCATTTGATCCCAGTAACTCTGGGGAAAAGGGGGAAAGGAGAACAAGAATTTATATAGTGTCTACAAAGTACCAGGCACTGTGGTAAGTGCTTTTACAAACATCATCTCATCCGATCCTCACAACCCTGGGAAGCAAGGGCTGTTATTATCCTCATTTAACAGTTGAGGAAACTGAGGCAGCCAGAGGATAGCTGACTTGCCCAGGGTCACACAGCTAGTAAGTCTAGCTTACTAAGGCTGGATTTGAACTCAGGGCTTCTTGACTCCAGGCCCAGTGCACCACCTAGCTGCCTCAAACTTCCTCCTAGGAAAAAGGCAATGTAAGTATTTTATACATAGAAGGAAACTGAGGCTCAGAGAGATTCAGTTACGTGCCTCTATACAGAGTTAGCTCCCAATTCAATCTCAGCGCTTTCTGTGCACTACAGTGCTAGAATTAAAATGGGGCATGAGAGGAAGTTTTATTACTATGGCAATGAATACTCAGTACAACTAAGGAAAAATATATACTTTTAAATAAGAGTATTGATCATCCAAGTACAACTGGAGGGATTACATTCTAAATACAGGTCTCAGCCAGGGAGAAGGCCATACTGGACAAGTTGCCAATACTGGGACAAAAAGGCCTGGGAGTTCAAAGCGACCCAATCCAATGGCTGTGGTCTGTTCTATAGGCCTCTTCCTCTCATTGCCCAGCTGACAACTTGCTTCTGTAGATTTAGAATGGAAACAAAATCCTCAACCTCTTACACATCAAACAGTCAAATAAACTGCAGAAAAGAGTAGCAAAGGACAGCTTTGAGTCTGACAGAAGTCATGGTTTGCAGGTCAGGCCAAGCCTAAAGCAAAGGATAAAAAGAGAAGGAAAAAGAGAAGGAAAACGAGAGGGAAAAGACACACTGAATTGAATGTAGATCCCTACAGTTTTTAAAAGGCGTAGAAGGAGCTGTCTTTTTTAAAAAAACCAGTAAGGTGGAAAGCAGCAGCACCCTGGGGTCATGTTTGTTCATTTGTCTGTGACCTCACCCAGGGAGTTTCAAAACCCACGGAGAAAGCCCACTGAGAAGTAGGCTGCAGGCCCTGTTGTCTCCTGGGAGTCATCTCTTATTCTCTTCCTTGAAGGAGGAAGAGGAGATGGGAGAGGAAGAAAGCCATACAAGTGGGAATAAAGGTTACTCTCCTAGAAAGCCTCCATTCAAGTGGCCAGCTGAGGGAGGGGAATGGCAGTGGTTTATTCCTTCATTTCAGCTGGTGAAGAGGTTTTCAGGAGCCAAACAATACTGCAAAGGGCCAGGAACAACCACTGGTGTGAGCCAGGGAAGGGCCAGGCGCCCTGGGTTATTTTTGAAAGAGAGAACTCTGAATGTCCAGGATTCTCGAGAAGGCCAGACCTGCTCTGACCCTGAAGAAACAGGATATGCCTGTTAAAAGAAAGGGCTTCCCAGACCATGGGGGCTGGCTAGAACAAAGGAAGCCCGAAGGTCTACTGAGCATCATGTGCTCTGACCTAAACCACTGGAGAGGTAGCTAAGGAAACTGCACCCGAGACACCCCTCCATTCCCCATTCAAAACTTTCCAGATATCCTGTAATGTCATTATTCAGTGATCCTAATTTTTAAATGGAAATATTTTGAAATTGCCCTTTATTTCATCCCAGAGGTAGGTACTTTCACTGGAAAATGGATAAAGCCTATGTGATATGAATGAGATGATAGAATAAAAACATTACATAAACAGAACGGTCATCCTGCACACAGGATTACATCTATCCAGTCTTTCATGGAATTATGATGAGGAAACAGAAAAGAAAAATATACATGAGCACAATGACCAAAATGACATCTATATCTCAATAATAAAACAAGTAAAAGTTTATGGGGCTTACCTGTTACATATATGGCTACCAGAAGTTCTAAACTGCTGAGGCAAACCTGGAGTATTAAGTGCATTCCCCAGAGATTTGTGTAAAGTAACACTTGGCTTAGTAAGAAAATCAGCAGTGTCAGGAAATCCTATGGGTGACTGGTGAACTAGGGAACCAGCAGACATTGATTCATAGCCAGGTGAACTCACAGGATTCAGGTTGGGTGAAGCACCTAAAAAAAAATTAACTGGGCAGTTCCTTTCTTTAAAGAAGCTAAAGTATCTACCATACAAGACTGCTCCTGGAACATCAGCATTTAGACACCAACATTCTACTTGGGTCTCCCTTGGAACCCCAGCAGAACATGCACTGTTCCCCGTACAATGACTGCTGACTGGGTACTCAGAACAGGTACAGAAGAGGAGGAAGGCCAAAACCTGCCTTCCAGGGCACACACACTGATACGTTTCTCACTCTGGTGTGGGTGTTTCACATTTTCTCCAGTGCTGGATCAATGACTCACACAGCAAGTACCAAAGCTCAATCCCATGAGCAGAGGTGACATGTCCTATGCTGACACCATCCACGACATTTTTTTATTCTTTACTCCCCAACAATCTTCAGCATAGCATGACATCTCCTTCAGTAATCCAAACTGTTTTCCCATCAAGAAAAAGGACTATCAGTAGTAATGACTCCAGGGTGGCCTCAATGTCTGTACTAAGACTTCTGGGACAGGACAGTGAGTAGTAATGGTATTACCAGGGAAGCCCCAAGTCCCATTAACTGACTGAAAAGGAATATGAGACTTGATTACAGCATTTTTTGGAATTTCAATTAGATACTTTCGCCTTTTCAAGGAAAAGGGAGGGGACAGAAGAGAAAAGTTGGTTGGGGCTCCCAGTTTATGAGACTTGGTCTCCAAAGGCTCGGCCAACTCCCCCAGCTCAGCAGCGCTATCTCTTCATTCTAATATGCCTCTTCTGAGCCCACCAATAACATTAAGCTGTCATATTGACCTGCTGGATGATTATGAAACTGAAAGATGGCCAGAGGGAGGGAACAGGAATGCAGAACTTTCTAGGCTAGTGCTTTGCAGGTCTTCAAGTCTATATAATTAACCTGCGAAGTTCTGAGAAGAGGGATAAAATGGGAAACCTGGAAAACCTTCTAGTTGTACATAATAAGCAAGCAAACACAATCCTAACAACACATCACAAAATAAAATATTAAAAAAGTCTGAACTAATCCAAATTTTCCATCATTTTACAGTATGGCTTCCTTCATTATCCTGGATAATGGAAAAGTATTTTTCTTTTAAGAATGTTTCTTTATATTTCAATTCACAGAAAAATACTGTAAACTGAAAGATTTAGGTACAGGGACCAACCATGGGAAAATAAGGTTTTTCGCTCCCCCAAACTTCTGTACCTAGAACTTTCTCCCCATAATTACGGTTCCATGGAATGGGGCAAGGAGAGGATGGTTATTACCTCTCTGGAGAATTCCCCTCACCCTTGCTCTTCTCCCAAATGCACAATATTCCATTACTGGAACTGTAATCATGCAACTCAGCAACTAATTCCCCTTGATCAAATGAAAAGCAGTAAAAATGGCTCAGTCACATAGATTTTTATACAATTTTAAGTTGAATAAAACAAAAAAAGAGGGTCTGAAACAATTCCCCAAAATGTCCTGTTTTCTAAGGATCCCTCTATTTAAATCACAAAGACCAGTATCTTACCAGTTCTCAGAGGACTCCTGTCAGTCAAGGTTACTGAAGATGACCTTTGCTTTGGGAATGTAAATACATTTGAATCTGGAGATTCTGGGCTAAAAGGAGAATACAAGGTAAGTACCTGCTCAGGAAGCAGTTGGACTTGGCAACCTCTAACACCCCTTGACATCTGATTCTGGTCTTCTGCCTCCTGTTTAGTCTGGGCTTCCCTATGATCTTTTGTGCCCAGAGATTTAGCTTTCCTAGGACCCAAACACTTCCCAAGTGAACGGACAAATTCGTTAATGAAGTTAGGATATGTAAACAGACATTGAGAGAACCACACTATCTTACCAAAGGATCCCCACTCACCTAGATACTAATAGATACCAAATGAAATATATTTGTTAACATATAAAAACTAAAGCAAAAATTTATATAGCTGAGGGCAGAGGGCAAAAGAATAATTTCACCATAGACTCCATTTCAGGATTTACATAAAATCCATTATCTCACTGATTAGTGACCGTCAAAAGAAACTGTCACTATCTGTACTTGCATACTCTGCAATATTTTCATAAATCAGTAACTAGAAAATAGATTCTCCAGATAGTGGGCCATGAAGGATCAAAATCACTGGACTGGAATCGGACGATCTGGATTAGATCTCCGGCTTTGCCACTGACCAACTGTGTATCCTGAGAAGCCAAACATTACAGGTGGCCAAAGGTGGTCAGGGGCTTGACTGACTCCTAAGTGACCTTAGGAAAACCACTTCACACTCTGAGAGTCAGTTTTCCCATATGTAAAATGAGAGTGTTGGACTAAATGACTCCCAAGAATCTTCTCTGTCTCTAAATCTATATTTATAGCCCTACGATGCTGGTCAAATTATGTTCCATTTTTGAGCCCCAATTTTATTACCTGTAAAAAGGGGAGGAAGGAGTTAACATTATCTCTAAGGTTCCTCCTATGCTGAACATTTTATGATTCTTTAACTGGTAGCACTGTTCTTTGAGGATTCTGGGGTGCTTAATCACATACAGCACGTAACATGACTCCTTAAAAAAATTATGTCTTTTGTTTTTACATCCAATCCATTTCTACACATCCCATACCACATCAAGTCTTCCCTTGTAACAAAGATTTAAAAAACAAACAGTTGAGCAAAGCTGACTGCCACATTTCCCTCATAAGTCAATAGATGTGATATCTCACACAACAGCACCCCGCTTCTCTGAGTCTTCTCCCTGGAGCCTGCCCCAGTCAGCAGGGGGCACAGCACTCCCTCCAGCTTCAGAATTCTGCTCTCCTCGGGACACACAGCACATACTGTGTTCTTGCTTCTGTTGCTTTACTGTGCATTAATTTAAATATCTCCCGATGCTTTGAATTCTTTGTATTCATCGTTTCTTATGAAAAATATTTACAACATTCTCCAATCAATGACACCTATTTAGTTTCCAGTTCTCTGCTACCGCAGAAAAGTGCTCCTTTATTTTCACATATATGGAACCTTCCTCTGTCTCTTTGATGTTCTTAAGCTACAGCCCAAGAGTGGGACCAGCAAAATTCTTAAGTATCCTTCCTCCTATCAAGGTGGTACGGTGGATAGAGCACTGGGCCTACAACTGGGGCAACTTGTCTCAGACACGCACTAGTTGGGTGATCCTGGACAAGTTACTGAACTTCTATGTGCCTCAGTTTCCTCATCTGTAAAATGGGGATAACGATTTTACCTCCCTAAGCTGTTATGAGGATCAAATGAGATAATATTTGCAAGACACTGAGCACCGTGTCTAGTATATAGTAGGTGCTTAATAAATGCTTGTCCTCTTCAGTTACCAAGAGTAAGAAGAGATGGGGTGAAAAAAGGCTATCTCCCACCAGAAGGGAGCTGTTGACTGACTCTTTTCTGAGCCAAAAGAATCAGTCAAATTTGACCCGTTGGACTCAGATCAAAGGTTAGAGTCCGCTTTGAATATGACATGGAGGGACCTTCAAAGGAAGAATGGCAGAGTGACAGTGACAGGGGAGAGGAGCAAGCAGTACCCCTCCCCCTCCTCTGCCTTCTCTCAGTTCAGTGAGTACACGTGTATGGGGCAGGACGGGGGAAAGGGGATGAACGTACATCCAGCAGTAGAGAAGGTGTCTAGGGAGGGAAGTGTCTGTTATTCAAAGAAGATGGAAACACTATGAGAGGAAGAGGGCTGATGTGAAAGACAATTCATTAACAATTGATCGGGAGAGCCACGCAGGCCACCAAGGGCTAGGCACAGAAAACAGGCAGGCCTGGGGAAGATAGCGGGGAGAGAGAGGAGAGGCAGTGGAGGCCAGGAATCTGCGCCTAGGCCACCTCTGACTCTGAATCACAGAGCTAAGCAGGAGAAGGTGCACTAGACACAGAAGGATGTGGCTGTCAAACTCCTCCAGCTCAGAACTCAGCCTGACTTCTCCCCCTCGAAATAAAGCTAAGAAGCTTGGAGTAAGGGACCCACACCGGCTGTGGGGGGCTGGAGCCGTGTTTGGGGAAATCACCCTCTCTCATCAGCAAAGGCATCTCTGCCTCAGACCCAGCTAAGGGGTTCATTTGATTTTCACCACCTGAAGGAAAAGCCCTGTGTATCAAAAGGAGAATCAAAAGACCCGGAATCTAGTCCTGAATCTCGCTTTTTGCCTCCTTTGCAAAGTCACCTCTCAAGAGTCTTCATCTTCTCCTATGAAAATGAGAGGGCTGGATTAAAATGATCTCTAAGGTTGCTTCCAACTATAAAATTATAGGATTCTTTTTATATTCCCATGGGAAAAAGTGCTTTGTTAATAAGATTATGATGACTTCTCTATGAGAAATAATCCTGCACAATAAACTAGAATCTGCATGAATTCTATGCAACATTAACTACAAGAACATTTCTTATTGATACTGAAAATGTATCAGATTCAACCCTTGTGTCTATTTAAAATTCTATAAATCATAGGGATAAATGGAACTTTCCTTAATATAGTAAGTAGTATTTATTTAAATCCAAGAGTAAACATCATATATAGTGAAAAAAAATGAATGCCTTTCCAATAATAAAAAGTAAGAAATATTATCATCACTACTGTTGAACAAAACTACAGAACTGGTAGCTACAGCAGTAAGACAAGGAAAAGAAACTGAGGGAATAAACAAAGGCAAAGTCGAAACAGTTATTATTTGTATAAATGATGTGATGATGTACTAGGGAAGTCAATGAAAATTAACTGAAATAATAACTTCACCAAAATGACAGTACATGGGATAAATCTACATACATTATCAGCATCTCTATACATGAGCAACAAAACACAGAAGAGAACACTAGAAGGACAAAGGAACTTCAAGATTGCATGTCGTCTCGGAGAGGGAGGAAGGAGTGAGGGGAAAAAATTTAAGACTTATGGAAGTGATTGTTGAAAATCAAAAAAAAAGAAATTAATTTATTTTTTAAAAAATAACAAAATTCATATGGAGGAACAAAACTTCAAGTATGTCAAGGGTAATAATGAAAAAAAGTGGGAAGGAAAGGGTGGGAGGAAGGGCCTGTCAGTACCAGACTTTTAGCCTGTACAATGAAGCAGTTGAGAGAGAGAGAGAGAGAGAGAGAGAGAGAGAGAGAGAGAGAGAGAGAGAGAGAGAGAGAGAGAGAGAGAACTTATCAGGTACAGATTATACAAAAACAAATATATGCAGAAGAGGCACCAGTTACTGAGGGAGGATTCACTATTTAAGTGTAGTAATATAATGATGGAAGACAGTAATCTGGCGGAAATTAGGTTTAAACAAACATATCAAATCATGCATCAATATAAGCTCCAAATAGATACATGACCCAGTTATAAAAGGGCATAGCATTAAAAAAAATGAGAGGAGTAAGGCAGAAATTACCTTTCAGATCTATGAATAGGTAAGGTAAAGAATTGATGACTAAACAAATAATAGAATCATTGCTCAAATGGACAGTTTTGATTATGTAAGTTTTAAAAGACTTTGCCCAAACATCTAAACCTAATACAGGACATGCCCTCGTGACCTCGTACCTGGACGTCCACAAGAGACTGCTGGTTAGTCTTTCTATGACAAGTCTCTCCTTCCTTTGCTGTCAAACTGACCTTCCTAAACCACAGGTCTGATCACAACACCACACTTCCCCTCGTTAAGTAAGCTCCAGTGGATCGCTATTATTACCTCCAGGAGCAAATGTAAAGTTCTCTGTTTGGCCTTTAAAGCCCTTTAACTTGGCCCCTTCCTACCTTTCCAGTCATCTTATATCTTACTTCCCCAATTCTAAGTACTCTGCAATCCTGTGACACTGGCCTGCTTGCTGGCCTCTCCTATGACACACCATCTCCAGACTCCAAATATTTCCTCGGGCTGTCCCTCATATCTGGTTCCTGGATTCCTTGGCTTTCAAGTCTCAGCTAAGGTACCACCTTCTTCAAGGTCTCATTCCCAGGCTTCACTAATCCTAGTGTCTTCCATTTAAGATTATTTTACATATGTGGATGAATACTCTCTAAACCAGCACAACAACTGCTAGGCCTACACCCAATTCAAAGAAAGAGGAAAAGGATCCATATTTACACAAATTATTAATAGCAGCTCTTTGAGAGGTAATCAACAGCTGTGAACTCCTTCTGACACATGGCTAAATGAATTACATTCAAAATATGAACGAAATGGAACAGTATTGTGCCATGAGAAATGAGGAAATGGACAATTTCAAAGGAAGATGGAACACTCTCTAAGAACTGATGCAGAAGGAAGGAGAACAATGATAACACTGTGGGAAAAAATAACTTTAAAGACTTGAAACTGATCAACACAATGATAAATGAGTCCAAAGAATGAAGGTGAAATATACCCCTCACCCCCAGAACGGAGGTGATGAACCTGAAATGCAGGAAGAGACTGAAATGGCCAACGTGGGAATTGGGTTTTGTACATAACTACTACGTGCTGGTGGCTTGACTTTAGGGGGTTTCTTTTTTAATTTCTAAATAGGATTAAGGGAGGGGCAGATTAATTTTTAAAGCGTACTAATTTTTTCTAAATAGCCAAATTTTTTAAAAAGTGTGTCTCTTTATCCTCTTGCCTGATATTTACTCGCCCTCACTGAGACCTAATTCCCCCCTATGTCACTGCATCCCTGACCATTCTGTCTACCAATAGCTTTGCCTTCACTTACCACCCCACTCCCCACCTTAGCACACTGGTACTGGAGGGAAAACTGAAATACTCCTCGTTCCCCATTCCAGCTTCTGACTGCCCCTGTGCAACCTCTCCCTCCTTGAAGTTAATTTAACTTAAACTTTCTAATTAATCCAGATCACAGTATATGCTGTATATCAGTCCCCATACTGCCTCCCTGCCTCCTCAGGGAGCTCAGCATCTGGGTCATTGCCATCCTCTCCTCCCCAGCTCAGCCCTTAAATGAAGAGATTTTAGCCTCTCCCTAATAACCTCCTTAAATCTTTCAATTCCTCAATCTCCCTGTATCCTATACCAACTCTTGACCCCAACCTTCCTCTTGAATCCCTCTCCCCACTGTCCTAGCAATGCTCACTCCTCTCCTAACTTCAGCCTTGCACTGAGGGAGAGCATTTCAGGCAGGGAGGGGGAAATGCTCAGCCTCAGGAACCAGCATGTCATGTGAGAGAAGAGTCTAGGGGCTTGACCAGAGTTGAAGAGGAAGTAGACAGGAGAGAAAGACTGGCCAGGGAGGAAGAGGCTAATTTATGAAAGGAGGCTTTGAAAGGATTTTATATTTGTGACAAATGGCAAATCATGCAGCAAAGTTAACTTCTATGGGCTCATGGGTAACAGACTTTAGTACAACTTAACTTTAACCAAGACAATTTGGCTTGAAAAACTGGAAGCTGTCTTTTCTCCACAGAGCCATCACTAGAGACTTGTTTGGAGCAAGGTGAGAGAGCTGGCCATGGCTACCTGTCTCTCCTGTGGTTCATACTAACTCTAGAACTTGGAGACTATGGCCAGCTAAAGACTTTCTCCTAGAAACAAATGGAAAACTTTCAAAACATCTGATATAACTTCCATTTTACAAATGAGGAAACTGAAGCCTAGGAAGGTTGAAGGACACAGTTAACTAGTGAGTGGTAGAACCAGCCTCATCCCTTTCAAGAGGCAAGGCTATGTCCCCCACTCCATCTCCAGTACAATCCACAATTCCCGTCTTTGGGTCCAGTGTCGGGGAGCTGGCTACATCACATTAATGTCACTGAGCAAGGTGAGGTGGGCCAGGATGCATTTTACCTCGAAGTACTTTGCTGTTGTAGAGGGAGTGTGCGCCTTCTGGTACTGAACTCCCATCGTGAAGGAGACTGTTCAGGGGGTGGCAGAGGGAGACCTGAGGTTCTTGAGTTTCTCAGTTGTAGCATCAGGACATTATTTCTATTACTTGGTGTCTGTTGAATAATAAAACATTTAAAATTGTTATGCTGTATGACCTATATATTGTTACATCCATATGTTTAACATATTTTTCAACAAGCCACAGAGAAATTAAATCATACTCTTTCCTAGAACTGAGTTAATTATTCCTGCAAAGTTCACATTTTATCATATTCCATTTTTCTTCTACCCTTTAAAATGGCTACTACAGTAAACTTTTCTTTCTTTGGAATCCAATGAACAGGAAGATGAGCAATTAGATGTTTCTTTTACCCATTCCATACTCTGCTTTTTGGAGAAGAGACAATGAACAAGAAAACAAGCTGACAGGAGGGATTTGTTCTTAAAACACCATTTCCCAAGCATACTGTGAGTCGAGTTCGGTCCAACCTCAGACATGCGAAGTACGACGGTAACTATTCGTCACCTCCGCTGCCAGGTGGAAGGGATCTCCCCTCCTCTAAATTCCACAGCATGTTTCATCTTTCGCTCTTTATTTGTGGACATATTCTCTCCTAAACCATGTGCTCTCTGGGAGCAAAGACTAAAGTGTGTCCTTTGTGTTTGCACAACACTCAGTTTAAACTTTGCAAATAGTAGGTACTAAATAGTTACTGAATGAAGATAAATATTCATCATAATATCCCTGAGACAACAAGACTTAATTAAAAGTACTATGCAAATTATCAAGCGTTGTATTTTACAACAGTCTAAGCCACTGACATGAATCCTCATGCATGACAGCCATGTACTTCCGTTCAGCACGATACAGTCCCAGAATGTTGCCCTCTCCCACCAGCCTAGGAAGCTCTCTGGCATCCTCAGATCTGTGTCTGGAGAGCTTATTTCCTTGGGATACTTGCCTGTGCTTCTCTACACAGTTAAAATCATCAAAATAACTCAGAGCATTCCAGGAGGCAGAAGCTATGAATTCTTAAAAACTCCAAAGTCTCTTTCCATATAATAGTTTGCAACTACGGCACAGCAGAAGAAGATAATAATGAAACTCTACAGAAACCTGTCAAGTATTTTTTTTTTTCTAAATTGGTTTTCAGTAAAGCATTAGACTTAGTAAGCCTAAGGCATCTAACATTATTAGACTGCTGTTTTCAATAGCTGGGGAATATCACGGAATCAATAAAAATGGAAGACAGAGTTCCACAATCAACTCTAAGCCCATCACACTCCTCAGGCACGCTCACAGTCCAATTCTTTCTGTCTATCCAGACTGCCTCTGATGGTAAGGTCACGGAATCTTATCTAGTTCTCTGTACACAAGGCTGAGAAGTTATTACATACTAGAAGGCCATATTAAGTTGCTTCTTTATGTCCACTTTTCCTAAGCAGATCACAGCTCCACTCATGTTCACTCATAGGGATTATTTCCTAACTTGTTGCTCATTTTTGTTTTCCTTCTCTGAACTCTCCCTCATTTCCTCATACAATTTAAGAAGGAAAGAAACCAAATCAAAACATTTGAGAGGAAGCTTGGCAGAGCAGAGAGCACGCTGGGCTCTCCCACTAACTCAGCTCCAAGTACGGCTAACTCCTCATCCTTGCTAAATTTGGGTTTCATTGTCTGCAAAAAGAGGGTGGCTCAGACAATCTCTGCTTCCTCCTATTCAAACATTCTCAGGTTCCTAAGAATCTGATTTTTAGCCTTAACTGGAATGAGATTTAAGTATCAGTTCTTGTTAACCGAATCCTGTTACTGAAACTCTTCTAACGGTTATAAGGACATTTTTAGACTTCAGTTCATAGCAGTGAATGTTGCACCAAACATAAGCAAATATTCTTTTGGATGATTAGGTGCCTTACGATACTCACAAATCATTACTCTAAATGTCATTTTCCACTAAAGAAGATACAGGAGGCTTGAGCTGAAGATACACTGTCCCTAGCACCTATCTCGGAAGATACTTTAGTAATTAATTTTAGCATCAATTTTTAGTATTCAAGAAAGGAAATAAATCAAGGTAGGGGATATGCTTCTGCAACAGGGTTGCTTTTTGGTATATAAGAAGCGGGTGGACACATGAGAATTGGCTTCTTTTTTTTCTTTCCCTTCATCTCTGGCTGTGGGTTGGTAACTATTATCTTCTGAAGTCATAAATCGTAGGTATCTCCACTCTAAATGACTACATAAGGTATTTGGTCAATAAACGAAATTTATGAAGCACTAATTTATAAACTTATTAAACAACTACTATGTGCCAGGCACTAGGTATAAAAGAAGAGGCAAAGAAGGAGTTTACAATTTAATGGGGGAAGAAAACATAGTGCTATGCGCAAACAAGCTGCCTGTTGCTGAGTTGCTTCAGTCTTACTGTGTCACTCTTTGTGACCCCATTTGGGGTTTTCTTGGCAGAGATACTGGAGTGGTTTGCCATTTTGTTCTCCATATGAGTTTACAGATGAGGAAACTGAGGCAAACAGGGTGAAGTGACTTGTTGAGGGTTACAAAGCTACTAAGCATCTGACCAAATTAGAACTCAGGTCTTCCTGACTCCAGGTCTACCATTCTCTATACAGGAAATAATGAAGAGAGAGAGAAAGCACCAGAATTCAGAGGAGTTAGGAAAGGGTTCCTACAGAAAATGGGATTTTAATTGGGACTTAAAGGATCCCTGGGAAGCCAATAGGCATAAAGTAAGAGGGGAAGCATTCAGGCATGGGGGACAGTCAGAGAAAACGCCCAGAGCCAAGAGACGGAGCATCCTGCTTGTGGAATAGCCAGGAGGCCAGTGTCACTAGATCAAGGTCTATGTGGCAGGGAGTAAAGTGTAAGAAGACTGGAAAGGCAGGAGGGAGATAGGCTAGGCCCAGAAAGGCTTTGAATACAAAACAGAGGATTTCCTACTTGATCCTGTAAGCAGCAGGGAACTGTGGGGGCGTGGGAGGCAGGGTGTGAAATAGACCTGCCTTTTAGGAAAATCACTTTAGCAGCTGAATGGAGGGGAGATTGGGGTGGTAAGAGCCTAGGAGCAAGCTCCTGAAGTCAAAAAGGTCAGAACTAAAGGGATGGCAATGTCAGAGAAGACAAGGGGGAATATTCAACAGATTTGCAAGGGTGAAGTCGACAAGCCTCGGCAACAGTCTAGATATGGAGGATGGGAGATGGTGAAAAATAGAAGATGACTTGGAGGTTGCAGGCTTGAGGAACTGGATGTATTATCCTCTATAGTAACAGGGAAGGTAGGAAAGGGAAGGAGAGTTATGTTTTTGATATATCAGATGTCTACCATCCAGTTTGAGATATCTGAAAGGCAGTTGGGAGATGGGAGATCTGCAGAGAAAAAGGGAAGAAAGAAGTGTTTTGTCTATGGAATAAAAATTTACTTCTTTGAAAACAAATGCAATCACCCTATCAACAAGTATTTATTAAACACCCACTGTGTACCAAGCATTATGCTAGACAGGATGGATACAAAAACACAATCACTTTCTCAAGAAACAGCTGGGTGGCACAGTGGAGAATCTGGACCTGAAGACAGGACTCAGATACAGAATAGCTGGGTGACCCTGGCCTACTCACAGACACTTTGTCTGCCTCAGTTTCCTCAGCTGTAAAACAGGGATAAGAGTGCCTACCTCCCAAAGATCAAATGAGATGGTAATCACACCATCTTAGCAAACCTTAAAGTGCCACAGAAGTGCTAGGTGTGGTCATGTCCCATGGAGCGACACAACCTGTATTCATAGAAGCAGAGACAAACACCAAGCAGTCTGGGGGGAGGGCCCAGCACCTGCAGGAGAATTAGGGAAGTTCTCATATAGGAGGTGGAACTTGAGATGAGCTTTGAAGGAAAACAGGTATTCTATGAGGCAGAGATAGAACACTATCCCATGGGACCCACGCGTGAGGCAAGATGTGTCCAACTGTAACCTGTGCCTGGAAAGACAGATTGGAGATGGGTTGTAAAGGGCTTCAAATACTAAACAAGAAAGTCTGTACCTTATCCTCAAATCTGTTCTTAACCCAATAATTTACTAATTTCAGAGAGGCTGATAAAAGGCAATTTAGCAAGAGATTCTAACCATTACTGATGAGAAATCAGTAATCCCAATCCAAGCAAGTGTCTCAGAGGTTACCAGCTCCCTTAGGCTGGATCATTTACCTCTTTTCTTGATTCTGACATGACACAAGGACCTTTTTGTCATAGCACAGCAAAATCAAATAGAATTTTGATTTAAAAAGGAATGCTAGGTGGAAGAGATCCCCAACAATCTAAGAGCCATCCATCTGAAGTCTTTGGACATTGTTATTATCAAAATATTAGGAGATACCCTCTTTCCAGAGCTAAGGCCCAGCAAGCAAGCTGTGCTGAGGGTGGCATAGCCACAATCCTTTGCACTCATCCTCTGGATGATCTCACTCTCTGGCAAAAGCATGTAATTTCTGCATTGCTTTGACCAGCACCAGGCGTTCTCCGAGCTCAGACAAGTACCAGACAAGAAGAGCTCAGACAAGTTCTGGTCATGAAGCCCTGCTCTGAACAACCTATCTCACTGTGGCTGTTTCTCCTCAATGTCAGGGCTACAGCCCACTGCAAAGCCATAGAGGTTAGTACTGAGATCTCCCCACATTACCTAGGTCCTCCGACTAGGGGCAGGGCCCCAGCCCACGAGTCTAATCTGCCTCCTCTCTTGCAAGCCTTTTCCCTCACTTTGAAATTAAACCTCTGTTTGATCCCCGCCTCTCCTGTCTCTACCTGCTCCGTTCGGCTCTAGGCATCCACAGGTTACAGGCCAGTTTGGTCCAGTTGACATTATCAAAGAGAAAATAGACTAATTCCAAACCAGTGAAGTCACAGAGAGAGACCACAGTAATTCACAAGAAGGGCATCACCTACTTCTGTCTCCCATCTCACCAGGCTTTATAAAACCAGACATCATTTCCCCAACTGTATGACAAGGACTGTTGCTAACATACTCTTGGTATAATAAATTAGTCTGTATAGTAAGATCATTGGCTGTCTAATAAAAGTAGGAGAAAAAATCTAAATGAGACTTCCACTCCTGCTTGACTCTTCATCCTAACTGTACTCCACAAAGCATCAACTCTGCTTTGAATCCCACCTTGGCAGCTACATCCAGGAGACTGAACCCTGTGAGAAGAGGCTCTCCCCTTTCTTCCCTCCACCATCAATACCAAATACCAACGAGGCAAGCCAGAATAGCTAAAGCAGCCAAATGCTCTGAGAAAGTGAGAGAGGGCAGCCCATGCCAAGAGGAAGGAACCACCTCTAACCCCACTGAAGACAGCCAAGGATGCTGTGTACAAGTTCTGCCCCGGGGGCCCTGCTTCCAGTCCAGTCCCACAGCCATCTTCCAAGGAAGCAACCAGAAATCCTGGCAGATGCCTCGGCAGGTGTTTCAGCCACAGCTACTGAAGAACCAAAACACAAATTCCCCCATACCAAAATCTTTGGCAAATCAAATGGTTCCTGACACTAAAGATGCATGGCCATCTACTTTGCTGGTTAGGGTTACACATATACATGTATATTAAATCTCAAAAGTCAAGGCACTAGTTAATCTTATTTAAAAATAACTCACAAAGAAATGAAATGTTGGATGAAATGGATTATTTCTATATCTAATGATGAAAAATTAAGGTGATATGATCACAGACTCTGACCCAGAAGGTCAGAGGCCATCAAATCCAACCCCTTACTTTACAAGTGAGGAAACTGAAGCACTGAGCGGTTAGTTAAATAACCTGCCCAGGGGTTCCACAGCTGGTAAGATTCTGAGGCAGAACTTGAACCCACATCCTCCGGACTCCAGGTCCAGCACTCTACTCACCACATCACACTGACTCTTCAAGACAAGGTCTAAGTCATAATAACTGCCAATGAATATAAGCAGAAAAAAACTGGGACCAAAAGGAAAATAGATAGGAAAAAAAACTCTGCAAATTAACTTTTACAAAATTCAGAAAATCATTCTCTTTGGTTTTTCCAAATGAACACACACACACACACACACACTCCTCTAAAAAGTAGCGCTAAATTTTAGTTTGTACAGGATCAGCCTTGAAACTAGACAATAACAGTTATCATGAGGGAAAGCCATAAATGCCAAGTTTAATATCACTGGATCAGGAATACACTTATTTTTACCATCAGGCACACAAGAAGTCATCTAATGTGACACACAAGAAAAATGTGAATCATAAATACCGCTGGAAAGATTGAGAAGATTCAATCTAGTATATAATTTTACAAATTAGTCTAGTCACAAAATTATTCTATTTTGTACAAGATTTTTAAAGGTAGTTTTATCTGAAAATTTCACTAAGAAGCTATTTTGAAGCTGTATGATTTATTCTACAGTTCTCTGACCTTGTTAGGTTTTGTCTCTTTTTCATCTGGGTCCTCTATTTCACAGCAAGGGTTAAACCCAGAAAATAGTGGGAATGTGTTGATATTTGGCCTACATGATTTGGAGAAAGCCCCCATCAAACTGTCCATGCTTCGAAGATAAGTAACCACATGTGGGGGGAGGGTTGGATCCATCATTAGTTCTGTCACCATTTGGCGAGCCTCATTTAGCATCGAAAGATCAACATCAGCTCCTCGTGAAGCATTCTAAAAAAAGAGAAAAAAATGCTTAAAATTATATTAATTCTTTAATTTGGTTACGGACAAAACTTCAAATCAACAAAAAAATTTGTATAATAAACCATAGATTATACAGTAAAATTTCATTAAATTAGATCACATTAAAATTCACACTTTCTATAATTTTGATGTGGTACATATTATTCTTTCTTTCTGGGGGAAATGTCACAACTGGAGATTTCATTCATATAACCTCTAAAATGTAATTAAAAATTTGATCTCAAACTGAAGTATAAATCCATCTATGACATGTCTGAAAAATGATTATACATTCTAGATCAAGAATTTAACACATTCAAAAGCAGTTCATTCCATTTATGGGTTAAACTAGCTAAAGATACATCACCTAAGTCATACTCATAACAGAGTTTTCCACTTCTCATTTGATAATTTACGATGAGTATAAGTTAAAATTTCTGAACCTTAAATTCAGAATTCACAATAGCCAGATATAAAAGTGATAAGGTTTTAATCTTTATCAATTATGATTGAATACTAAATGGAAAAGGGAAAAACTATAAGATTATCATTCATCCAAATATAAATTTAAGAAAATAATATTTAGCCTCAAAGCCTAGCAGTCTGTTTTAATTATTCCATAAAATGATACTGATAGATGCTACTGTCTATCTTAAGAAAACTGAGTTCTGTGGAAATTTTTTTTTAATGGAATGTTCACAATTCAAAGCTCACTGCATGGTTTCAATAAAGGCAAAGTCAATAAAAATTGAAATTTCATAAATCTTCAATCTAACACTGCCTGCAGAACAAAATGTCTAGCATGCTTTAACAGAGAAATGGCAACCAGACAGAGGTGGGCTCAGGACGAACAGACGATTGTAATCAATAAGAAAATGCCACTAGAGAGTGGATCAGCAGCCACTATTTAGATAACTATATTAAAACCAAATACTCCTGTCAGGGAAGAGATCATGAAGGGGGAAGGGATGGATCCAAGAGAAGTACAGTAAAGCTGGAAAAGAAATGAGGTGTTCAAGTTATTTATTTTTCTGACTGAGATAAATTCAAAAACTCTGCAATAAGAAACAGCTTTCAAATACATCCTTAGAATAAACTATCCTCCCTTCCTTAGTCAGGAACCCACCACATGGAGAGGAGCTCATCTTTGATGACTGTCTCTGCCATCATTTCCCATGCTGACTATCACCAAGCACCCTGTATGATGGGTTCAGATGCCCCTGCAGGAACCGACAGCCTGCCCCATGCCTCTCCCTCTCGTGGGACTGAAGCCCTGACATCCCTCTCTCAGTGGAAATCCAGATCACAACTCCTCCTTCTGGGCTCACGGCCTGCCTATTCTGCAGAAGATTTTAAGGCAAAAAGTAGTGGAACAGTTATAGGGAGTAAGTAGTTTTATCAAAATTTCTGAGTGACACTGATTAATGTTAATAACTCACTCTGGAAACCCAGAGCCCAGGGGAGAGCCAGATGTGGGAGTGATGAGTAATGGATAACACTGTGACTTCAGCCCGCCTAAGCTTCTCTACCTGCTGACCTCATCTTTCCTTCCTCCTGTCTCATCTCCTCTCTTTCCTATTTTAGGAGGGCTGTTTCTCCTGGTGCTCTTTTCCTCCTCTTTCCCCAACGTCTCCCTCTTCCTTGTATGTCTGTCTCTCTTCCTCTCCTTCTTTGTACTTCTCTCTTCTTTCCCTCCCAAGGTCCCTCTTTAGGCACTCTCTCCATCGCATACGCCAGCAGCCTCTCTGTGGGGGGGGAAGCTGTCCTAGGATGACAGTCTCACAATCTGCCTCCAGAACAGTACCAGGAACCTACTTTTCCAATTCTATGGTAGCTGCCAGAAGCTGAACGAGATCTCTTGGCATAGGCTCTAAGAGCCCAAGGTCACTGCTACACTGGGGTGAGGAATCAGAGTAAGACTTTAATATCTCCTCCTCATCCCCATCAGAAATGCTGCAGCCACTAATGGAGAGACATTTGCCTAAAAATGGCACACTCCCTAGGTGCTAGGGTGCCTTGGAAACACTACATCAACATTCTACGTCCCACACACTAGAACTGGAACTAGCTTTCCCCTTTAAACAGGCTGTGTCTACTCAGCACTCCCTATGCCCTATTACGGCTCTTGAATTTATGTCCCAACTTTCTGGTTACCTAACATTTGTCATCCCAACTCCTCCCTTCAGAGCAAACTCTTATGGGTCTCTCTTTTCTCTGTTTCAAATGCTTCTTTTCCCCTAATTCTTTCCACACCATGTCCTTCCCTCTCAGAGGGCAATCTTTCCTACTTTACTGAAGCAATCAAGGCCTAGAAGTGAGCTCCTTTCTCTCTTCTGCTCCAACCTAGAATGTCTCTTTTCTTGCTCTAGCCTTTAAGGAACAGAGGACCCTTCTTACTAAGATTAATCTCTTTATTTCTCCATTTTCATTTTGTTCCCTGATGCCTACAAATATGTTCAGGTCTTCTCTAGTCTTAAAAAATTTTCCTTTATCCCTGTCATCTTCTCAAGGTATCTTCCTATACCGTTCTCCCTTTCCCAGTCAACTCCCAGGAAAGGCACCTAAAGTCATCTCTACATTCTTGCTTCTCCACCCCTTGCAACATGACTTCCCACTGGAATATCACGCTAAAAGGGCTCTTCCAGAGGTTACCAACTATTTCACAACAGCTAGATCTGATGGCCCTTTCTCAGCACACATCATTCTTAACCTCTCAGTAGTTTTGGATACTATTAACAACCTTCCTCCTAGATACTCTTTACTCCCTAGCTTTAAAATTATCTCCTCTCTGCAGATAATACACAAATCTATATACCCAACTTCAGCCTCTGACCTGGGCTACAATACCACACTGCCAAATTAGATTTCTATAAGCATCTCAAACTGAGCATGTCCAAAAGTAAACTCATAATCTTTCCATAAAACCTACCCCTTCTCTTCCAAAATTTCCCTACTGCTATCAAGGCCATCATCATCCTCCCAGTCACTTGGGCCAGCAACCTTGAGGTCATCCTTAACTTCTCATTCGCACTTACCACACATATTCCATCCATTGCCAAACCTTGTTTTTCCTACCTTTGTGTCTCTCATATACGCTCCCTTTTCCCCTTTTACACACTCACTACACTGGCCCAGGCCTTCTCTCACCCCATTATTGGAATAGCCTTCTTCCATCCTCCACTCAGCTGCCAAGGTGACTTTTCTCCAGTGCAGGTCTGACCATGTCCCTCTCTTGCTCTATAAATTCCTCCCTTTTCCTTCCAGGACCAAATAGATAAACTCCTATGCCAGGCACTTAGAGCTCTAATAAGGTAACACATGTCAAGCACTCTGCCAGCCTTAAAGAATTCTATAAAGGCTAGCTGGTGTTAAGACTATTATCCTCACCAAGAGTACCCAGATCCTGTCCGACCTCTCCAATCCTCTTCCACAAAACCTACAATCCAGCCTCACTTGTCTTTGCTCCTTTCTCACCCATGACAGTCCATTTCTTACCTCCAGCTCTTTGCCCTGGCTGTCCCCCATGCCTGGAATGCCCTCCCCCCTCAGCTCTGCCTCTTAGTTTCCTGGCTTCCTTCAAGACTCGGTTCATATTCCATCTTCTTTAGGAGGTATTTCCCAGGCTACATTCCATCCGGCAGCTCTTCCATCTGCTCAGTATGCCTAATATGTTTCTAATTATCTCCATGTTCTCCTTAGAAGGTGAGACGCTTGAGAACGGGAACTGCTGGATCCTTTTTGTATTCCCAGTCCATAGCATCATTCTTGGAACACAGCAAGTGCTTAATAAATGCTTGCTGAATGGCTGCCAGTAATCTCTCCTGATGCTCCTACCAACCCAACAACTCCTTTTCAGTTTCTTTTGCTGAACCATCATCCATTTCCTGCTTCCTAAATGTAAACTTGCCCCTAGGCTCTGGCCTGGGCCCTTTTCCCTTCTCTCTCTACACTGTCTTCCTGACTTGGCCTCATCAGCTCCCCATAGCACTTTCCAAGTCTCTATATCCAATCCTGATCTCTCTCCTACACTTGAGTCTCTCATCTCCAGCTGATCCCACTGACATTTCAGACACAACCTGTCCAAAACACAATTATCTTCCCCCCAGCCCCGCAAAAACAAAACAAAACAAAACAAAACCCTGCCCTTCTTTAAATGTTCATATTTCTGCTGAAGGTACCACTAACTCTTTCAGTTGTCCAGGGTTACAGCCCAGAAAATTTCTACTGCTTCTCCCCCTCTCTCGAACCTCAGACCCCACCAGCTGGAAAGCCTTGTTACTTCTCCATTCATGCAGCTACCACCCCAGCGGGATCCATCATCACCTCCCACCGGACAACTACAGCATCCTCCTAACCCATCTTTCTACTTCTAGCCTCGCCTCTCTCACGTCCACACTTGTCTCTGCAGCCAGAGTGAGTATGACCATGGCACTCCCCAGCTCAGAAAGAATGAGTGGATGCCTATCAGCTCAGAGAGAAAACACCCCAGTCCGGCGCTTCAATCCTGCTCCAGGCTTATTTCATTTTCCTCCTCCTCACAGGCTCAGATACCAGCCCACTGATCCTCACACAACAGTGCATCTCCTGGCGCTCCATCATGCCTGGAATAGATTCCCTTCTTGGCTCAGCCTCTTCAAATTCCCAGCTGCCTTTAACCTTCTCCTGATTAGTAATTTCTTCCTTCCCAACTTGTATTTTATTTACGTATCTGTTTTTTCACGTATCCTCCGGGAGAATATAAGCTCCTCAAAGGCAGTTACCACTACTTATTTCTGTCCTTGTATTCACCGTGCCTTTACACATAGTGGGAGCATAACATGTATTTGTGGAACTGTAACCCCAGTCAGCCAGTTCCTGCAATAACAGTGTGTCCCTATTTATCTCAGATCTACCTGTTCTGTAGCCCATCCTACTATGATCTGCTCCTCTTCTAGCCACTTTCAGTGCATCTTAGGAACTTTGTTACACCCTACCCTAGCTGGCATCATCAGATGTGCCCTACAAGTCTGCCTGCTGAAGTCCTCCAGGGACAGCTCACACTGCCACTAAGTTTCCTAGAATGCTCAGCAAGGTTACAGACTTGACCTTCCTTGATTCCAGCTTCCAAGCCTAAACTGTTTCTCCTTTCTCTGAACTCCAACAGGACTCCTGTACTTACCACATGCTACTTGTTATCGCTGTCGTGTGTGTGTGTGTGTGTGTGTGTGTGTGTGTGCGCTTTAGCTTCCCTCCTAGACTATATAGTGGAGTGGGAAGCAGGCTAGAAGGGGTGCTGGGCACATCTAATTTATTTTCATATCTCTCTCAGTGCTCACAATGTTTGTACATAATTGATCATTGAACAGCATGACTCAAAAAACACTTCAATATTTGTCATATTAATAATGAATAAAGTTTTGTGCTTCTTTTTGTTGATTTTAAAAACAACTGAAAGGAATTAATTTTTAAGTGCCCTAAATTGCTTTCTCCCTCAGTCAGTGTCCTCAATTTAAAACAAGAGTCCTTGTACTAATGTGGGTTGAAGCCAGGGCTAAGCCCAGGTTATCCCATGACAACTGTTTGGTTTTAGCCATAGAACCACAGAATTTCAGAATTGGGAAAGATCTCAGTAGCCATCTAATCTAACTCACACCCCAAAAGGAATCCCCACTACAACATACCCGACAAGAGGTCATCCAGCCTCTTGCTTGAAGAATTATTTTTAAATGAGCTTTTTGGGGGGTCACTTGCCTCTTTTTCCTACAAGTGGAATTCAGAAAAAAAATCCATTTAATTGCAGGTTCTAGTTAGTTATATTCCAGATTATCAAGTGCTTACTATAGGAAGTTCTATTTCTAAATTTAAATGTTTCTTTTAAGATTCTCACAAACATCATTCTTCCTTTGTGCTTGCGCATACACTCACCTGATAATGAGGTTTAGACCACTGCTTCAAGTCCCAATCCCAAAGAATCATCTGAAAAAAAAAAAGAAATTTCATTCATTTATAAACTAACAGAAACTAAAAGGCAAAATTTTGCTTTTTCAGCTCTAGCTACTTAAAAAAAAACAACTTGATATTTAGGAGTGGAATCACAAAGGATTAAAGGCAAAATTATTTTCAAACAGAATACTTCATTTGTCCAAATCAGGGGTGGGGAACCTATGGCCTCAAGGCCACTTGTGGCTCTCTAGGTTCTCAAGCATGGTCCTTTTTTTGACTGATTTAAAGGGTCATAATTGAGGACCTTTAGGGCCACAGGTTCCCCATCCCTGATCCAAATATCAGTACCTGAATAAGTGAAGTACAGAATAAACAAACGAATTAGCCAACTGCATAGTAGCTACCATCTAAGAAGCATATACTGTTGTTAGAAATAAACAAAACATCATCACATACCACTCACCACCAGCAAAAAGAAAATGCAGCCAGTGAACACTGATGCCAGTGGAGGGCACTGCTTGCCTAGGATACTTAAGGTGTTGCTATAAAAAGCAGCCCTCACTTAAACTGTGCCTATTTCCTGTGGTTAGATGGAGCATAAATGAGTAACTTTCTCAAAGTTACGTTCATCCCTACTCTATGTGCAGCTAATTCTTGATTCTCTACACATGCAGGATCTATGAAAGTGTTTCCATCCTCAGCTGTCCCCTAAATATACTTAAAAATCTGCTTCTCCATCCTATTCAGTAGATGAATACTTGAGGAAGGAGGAGGAGCCTTAGATAAATTTTATTCTTGTGACCCACATTTTTGGAACATTCTTTTCCATAAAGTAAGACTGAACTGCCAAAATAGAGAGATTTATAAAACTTGGAGTTAGGAAGACCCTGGTTCAAATCTCAACTATAACCCAGTTACTAGTCATGTCAGCAGGGACAAATTGTTAAATCTATCTGAGTCACAGACAATTCTCTAAAATCTAAGTTATGGCTGGAAAGTGATCTGCATCAGCAGAAGGAGTTCCCAGACTATGACCGGAACCATAGATCCTTGACATACTGATATAAATAGTAGCCATGTTTCTTCCTGTGGTCACTAGAACAGAACAGAACAGTGCTGCTGGAAAGAGCCTAGAAATCATCTAGGCCAGCAGTGTCAAACTCAACTAGAAAAAAGAATCAAAGTTGTACATAAGGATCCTGGCAGCCGCATATTGACTTGGAAAACTACATATTAGCATTATCTATATTCTACTGTATTTGCGTTTCTTTAACTGATAGTCAATTACATTTTAATCTGGTTCTGAGATGCCTGCACAGTGTGGTCTGGGGCAGTGTTTCCCCCCTCAAGCTGGGCCAATCCCCTCCTTTGACTGATGAGAGGTCACATAATTTGCCAGCAGCACAGAGTTTATTACTATTTACAAAATGTGGACTCCAGAGTAGGTCTTATGTCCTGAAGTCCATGGATTTTTCTATATCATATTATCTCTTGGTACTAATTTAACATGTTCTGCAATATTCCAATATCATTATAAACCATGATTAACACAGTAAGGGAAGGTTGTGGGGTGAATCAAACACTCTAATGCAAAGTATACACGATGTGTTAAATAAAAGCATAAATTGTTTGATTTTTGCAAGATAAATTGGTTCTAAGAAATTCCATTTTCCATCACTGCTCCTTTCTACTTCAATTCAGAATGTTGGACAAGGTCTGCAAAGACAAGAGAGCCCAGGTAGGTCTCAGTTTAGATGGGAATCTCAAGTGGCAAATCCAGTTCTCTCCACAGAGAAGACTCTAAATCAATAAAATAGAACTGAATTTGCTAACTCACAGGGAGAAAGGAGCAAATTCGTATCAAAGCATATTTTTTAAAAAGAGGCTGCCATTCAGGCTTTTTATTTTTTTCTTTAACATCATAAAAAATGAAAGGAGGGGAAGAATTGGCTTACTCTAATACTTTAAATGAAATATGGAGAATCTTTATCAACTTCGAAGTGAAACTCAATTGTAAAGTATTTACTCTTAGATACAATTGTGGTAATTCTTTCTCACCTGAATTATTCCTTAACTCCTCTACTGACCCTGACAACTAAAACATCAATAACCCGTCCATATAGCCCCTTGAGGCAATCCCAGTTATTTGTGTATGCAAAGCATTCTGAATGGTGACGTATCGTGCAGCACTAGGCCTTACATGAGGTGCCAGGAATAAATAGCAAAGACAAAATGGAAACCAGTCCTTATTCTCAAAAAACTTACACTCTGCTTGAAGAAAATACATGTGTGGATAAATATATACAAAATATATTCAAAGGACAGCATGAATAACTGAGGAGGGGAGGTCATCTGGTAGTGGGTTGCAAAAGGATGAAAAAGAAAGAAAAATATTAATAAAGTGTAAAAAGTACTTAGAAAAAAACAAAGAAAACTTTAGGAGACATAAACAGGGCTATTTGGTCACTATCATGCTAAATTTAGCATGTACTTAAAAAATGAATTGTATATAACGGTAAAGATATGGGGAACCATTACTGAGGAAGTAAATGGCATGGACAGCCTGTGCTTTAGGACTATCAATTTGACACCTGTATAAAGAGTGAAATAGAAAGGGCAGGGATGGAGGTGAGGAGGCCAAGCTAGGAGGCTTCTCTAATAGCCCAGAGGTGAGCTGATGATGAGCTGAACCAGGATGATGGCCGTACGAGTGGAAAAAAAGAATCAAAGAGTAAGAGATGATGTAGAGGTTGGTCACTAAGACTTGACATCTGACTGGATGGGGCAAACGAAGGATTGAGGATTAATCTAAGATTTCAAACCTGAGTCATAAGAAGGATGATGGTGCCTTCAGTAGGAACAGAGAAGTTAGGAAGGGGGATGAATTTTGAAGAAAGATAGTGAGTTCTGCTTTGTACATCCATTGATCAATTCGCAAGCATCTGTTACATCACTACTCTATGCCAGGCACTGTGTTCAAAATTTGCTTCTTCAGCTGTGACACTATTTTTAAAAGCATAATTATATTTAATGGTAATATTTAGAAAGAGGTAGCAATAGAAATTTCCTGAGAAAAGTGAACCAAATTGCTAGAGACTGTGTTAAATGAATTTTTACAGTATAAACTAACTCAGGGATCAGCAGCAGGTAGAGCCAGACTTCTTCTCATAGATTTTTTAGAGTCTAGAGACAGCACACGTGGCTCTTGTGATAGTGGTGCTACAAATCCTACAAATGCAGAGCTCCGAACTTTTCCAGTTTTTTCATTCTTATGTAATTGGACATTAGTCCCAATTCTGCCAGTTAACTATGACCTCAGAAAAATCATTTAACTTACGGGCCTCTGCTTCATCCATAAAATGAAAGAGTTAAAAAAGTTACTCTCTAAGGCTTCCAATTCTGATTTTACATTCCTAAATGTCGATGTATGTCCATCAACATTAAAATTAGCAGGTACATCTAGTAAGTGAAGGCAGACTTGGCCTCCACACTACCTGCTCACACCCTCATGCCAGCAGTTCCTCAGGTCTGTGCTTGATTCTCAAAAGTCCACTCCCTCTTCTGAACTGGGAGAGATGTCTCGTGTACCACAGGACTACCACTGGCACTGTTCTATTCAACATTTATACCAAAGACTCCAAAGCACAGATGACTGCTTACCCAATTTTCAGATGACAGAAAGCTAGAAGAGACAGCTAATGTATGAGATGACAAAATCAGAATCCAAAAAGGATCTCAACAGGTTGAAACAAGAGCCTTCAGCTAATGAGATGAAATTTACCAGGGCTAAATGGAAAGTCTTGCAGTTCTTTTGCAAAATATCAACCAGACAGGTACAGAATGAGAAAGATGTGGACAGAAGATCTTTCACATGGAAAAGCCCTACAAGTTCAGCATGGTTCAACAATATGATGGTGTCAACCACTAAGACCAAGATGGCATGGGGCTGCATTTACTGAAGTAGAGTGCCAAACCAATGGAGGTGATGGCCACAAGGGACCAAGTGTAGTCTGCACTCCAATAATGTCTTCAGTCCTGGGAGTCACATTATGAGAGGGGCAGCGCCGAGCTGAGGCCACTTTATTCCCAGAGAAAGGTGACCAGGACGATGAGGTAGCCAGAGAGACTGATGAAAGGAAAAGGGAATGTTTAACCAGGAGAAGATAAAACGAGGGGTTGGGCGGGGGAGAGGTGGTTAGCTATCATACATCTGAGTAGCTATTGTAAAAAAGCAAAAGGATGAAACTGGTTTTGCTTAAAATAGGTCGGCTCGTCGGGAACTGATCTTTCTGCGATAGAAGGGATCAAGCAGAAACTGGATGACCATCAGAATTCTGCTGCATTAGAGGTCCACTGAGGTCCTGTCCCACTGTTAAGATTCTAGTTCCCAGCTTCTCTAAGAAGCCCTTCCTTGTCCTTAATCTTGGCTCCCTTCCGCTAACAGTGGTCTCTGAATTATCCTGCATATATCTAGTTTGTACATACCTGAATTCCCCTATGTAACCAACTACCCTATGCTCCTTGAGAGCATGGATTATTTTCTGCCCTTCCTTGTATCATTGGCGTAAAATGAATCACAGTGCCTGGCACATTGTAGGCACTGACTAAATGCCTGCTGATTTGATTTGACTCTTTGGCACACTGAGTACAGGGCTTTGGTTAGAAATCACATTCTTTTCTGAAAGTTGTGCTACTCTGAAAGTTTTACTTACATTTTTCAAGAAACAGTGTAGAAGTGATTAATTATGCTTCCAGAACAGTCTCAGGTCTACAACTAGAATTTGCTGCCATCAACTGGTCAAAGGTAGTCAAGGCAGTCTAGCTTGGAAAGCCATCCTCATTGGCACTCAGCAGCCCACTCACAAACCTCCACTAGAGCACGATTGGAAAGCTTGCCCAGATACTCAAGGGACATTTTGTGGATACCAGGAACAATGTGTCTGTCAAATGGAAGGATGACAGAACTGCAGAATTTTTGAGCTGGGAAAGACCTTAAATATTAAACTTCACCGAAGACGACACAAGAAAGGACTTGTCCAAGGCCACACAGCAAGTCAGCAGCAATCTAAGACTAGAATTCACTGGGCTCATGATGCATCCTCAACACCACACCATGCTCTTTGCCCTAAAGCAGCTACTCCTCCACTCAAGTTCAACTATCAGGTGACAATTACTATAAGAAATATAGGTGCTCCAGAAAATTCACCCCCCAAAAACAGATGCTGCTAGCAAATGCCATAGAAACTGAGCTCTTTAAAAGAAATATTAAATGTAAAGTATTAGAGATAAGTGAAAACTGCAACAGCACAAAAGTAATTCTAAAAATTATCAGTTAAGTAGGCACAAGCCAAAGAATAAAACCAAAAACCAGACTCAGAAAAATGAACACTGCAGAAAGAGATGACACCGCAATACATGGCCCTGCACTTATGAATTAAAGCAAAAATCAAAAAAGGATAACTATAGTATACAGACTAAATAGAAATTAGAATGCAAATGTAAACTCTTTGCCACGGGATATCCAGGGGCTCTTCTCATGAAGATACTTTATTCCAATGGGATCCACAAGATGTGGTCATCTAACGTTGTACCCTGAGCCACAAACTCTCCTAAGAAGCCTTAATTTTCAAGAAAGTAAATGTTACAGAATGGATTGGGAGAATTTTCCAGTTTTTTCTGCAGGTGTGAAAAGTATTGTCAGTTATATAACTACTATAAGAATTTAAATCTCTGGAATGTTATTTTAAAAATACATAAAATTTGAAAATACTTTAGCTCTCTGCAGATTTAATGGAAATCTGCTACATCTTCCTGTTACCAAAATGTATGAAAATTTAAAACTGGTTACATTAATAGTAAAATCTGAGCATTCGCTCTCCCTTCAATATTTTTGTGATTCTCCTGAAGTTCAGCCCCCAAAGAATGGCAGAACTAGAAGTGTCATTATTGGTCATCTAATCCACTCTGCTCATTTTATAAGCAATATGCTTTTAATGTATACTGGAGAAGGGTGAGGTCCTTTATCTGAGTATCCATTCCCTATATTTTTATAGTTGCTAACTTAATAGGGTATTGGTGTGTGCCCAAATCACCCAAGAGAGAAGGAACAGCTTCTGGGAGAAGACATTTTATGTCTCTCTACAATGTGGGTAAAAGTAGCTTCTATCCACTGGCTATTTAGCCAGAACCAGCTGCACCTTTAAAAACAAAACTATCAAACTGAGGCTGAAGTTCTCTTTATCCTTGCACCACTTCCCCTTTCATCTCTCTCAGTGTCCAGAGAGGATGAAAGCCAAAGTTCATCCAGAACAGGATACCACGAACTTAACCAGTGAAGGAGAATAAAGGGATACTCCTCACCCCACTCCTCTTCTCAAAACCCAAGAAACTGGCCTGGGGTTTCTGTTTGGTCTTCTCAGTTCCAGGTACAGGTAATAATCCCCACCAGATGCCAGTTCTAGCAGGGAAGTCCCAAGAATTTAGGATGCCTAGGACTCAAGTCTAAGCAGGTCTTGGACCTGGCACTTGGGGCTATGCAATTTAGGAAACATGTTAAACTATAAATCTAATCCCCTCCCACTTCCCAGATTATAAAGGAGGAGGGAGTATGAGATTGTGCCCCACATGTCGAGAAGAACATTTGTATATTCTTATACCGTTGAGGTAACTATTTCCTTACAAAAGCTAATCTGATGTTAAGTAGTTAAACGGAACTGGGATACATGGGACCCCCTACAAGTGAGGGAACATAATCCATGAGGCCTGGAGCCAACGCAGAGATCCCAGACAACCCCCACTCCCATCCCTACTCCAGCCCTGTTAAGCTATCAGAGAACCTTGGGTGGGGGCAGTGAAAAGTAACAGATCTTTACCACAAGTGGTGGGGGCCACAGTAATCTCTATTACACTAGGTTACATTTTGTTTGGGTATACATCTATGATTTAATGGGTGTAGTGAACTCCATCTGAGAAAAATGGGGAGAATCCAACGAGGTTCCACATTTATTCTCCAACTTGATGAGTTTTAAGAGTGTTTCCTGAAGACCCAAAAGTTAAATGATTTGCAGCACTCAATGAGCTGCATACTATTAAGCAAACTGCCTCATTGTCATTCAACGTTATTGCTAAAATTCCTATTCTAGAATTAATTACTGTGGATATAAGATGGAAGAAAGTTTGCATCACAAAGAAAGTATGTATCTAAATACACATAGAGAGGTGGCTGGACAGCAGAGTCGACTTCAAATTAAGAAGACTCATCTTCCTGAGTTCAAATCCAGCCTCAGACATCTACAAGCTGTGTGACCCTGGGTAAGTCTCTTAATCCTGTGTGCCTCAGTTTCCCCATATGTAAAATGAGCTGGAGAAGGAAATGGCAAACCACTCCATTATCTTTGCCAAGAAAACCCCAAATTGGATCTTGCAGTCAGACAAGACTGAAATGACCGAACACCAACGCAGGGAAGTCGTACCTGAACTGGAGTCCTCCTGACTCTTCAGCTACTCTCTAGTAACTCCACGGCACAGCCTCTACTTCAGGTTGGATAAGGAAGCAAAAGCTTTTCTCAACTTGTCAGGAGGTACTTAACCAAGAATCATGTGCAAATCAAAGGATGAAGAGAGGCATTTGGAAAAACCCATGAAGTCTTCCAACATTTTTGTAGCAATGACCCTATTTCTTAAGATCACAGTGAAAAAGCCAAACACAAATTTAAGGATGTCTTTTGAGGCCTATCATACAATTTCATCCAAAAGATTATATCCCGACCAAAAATCAACTTTTGACTCAATCTCTGTTCATTCTAAAAAAAATCCAGGAATATTTAATATTTTATTACATATAAGATGAAACACAATTTTTCATAATTTTGTTTCATTTGCCAAGATAGTCTCAATCAAATCTTTCTTTTTACTGTTTACTGTATAATGCTGGCTTCTGCTTTACATAGATTCATACTGAGTAGCTCTTTTCTGATACCAATTATCCTCAAATCTATTCCTACAAAACAGCAAACTTTTTTCTAGTGTGCCTTTTCTTCCATCTTATATCCACAATAAATGATTTTAGAATAGAAATAGTAGCAATAATGTTGTACAGCAATGAGGAAATTTGTTAAACAGCAGTGAGGGTCATTGCTAAAATTACATTATGACAATTTCATAATACAACTCTTTATATTGTAAGAGTTCATTAAACAAAATCTACAACAATTTGATATAATATTTTCAGTGAATTTCTATTGCCACAACTTTCTAAAGGCAAATATCATACATCATCTAGAATGATTACATTTTAAAAGACATTTTTTTCCTAAGCAGACTATTAAGTCTACAGTGTTACTCTAAGCAAAAAAAGTTAAAAAAAAAAAGTATTTCATTTGACAAAGCACTTTCCCAACACTTTTCACAATGCCATCAGCTAACTGCAACTTGTTCGTGCTACAAAACTGTATTTTAAGTAAAGAGTTTCTGATTGAGCATGACCAGAAGCCAAATTTGCCTTGCACAGCTCTACAAACCAACAAAACCACAGGGAGACGTCAGCAGTATAATCAGGAGATATTATCAGGTTCAATTACGTCAATGAGGTTTATTTCATTGTTCCTCATGTAGCTCAAGAGAAAAACATATATGTGCCCAAAGCCAAATTTATACAACTGGCTCTTTTAAAAACTCTGTTGATAACCTTTTGTCTTTACATCATATTAATTTCTGATTAGGGCCTTATTGCTTAATAAGGTGCTTACTAAGTAGCCAAGAACATCTTTCCCCTGTAGTAAAGATTTATAAAAAGAAAACAACTAAAGCTTACATTCCAGTGAATTTTAAAGTTAACATATTCTGTACAATAAAGCTGTGAAATAACTGTTACAGCAAACACTACAGGAGGCTCTTGAGGTCACACCACTTCAAATACAGAGAGGGAGAGAACAAGAAGTCAGAAGCACTGGGTTCTAGGATCACATCTGGTCATTGACTTATATGATACTGGATAAATCATTCTGCTTACGTGAACCTTAATGTGGGTTGCAAATAAGGGGATTCATCTAACATCACTTCCAACTGTCACATTCTAAGTTGAACATTTGCTACACACTGGAATATGAAGCCAACAGGAAGTATGGTATAGTGGAGAGGGCACTGGCCCAGGAATCAGGAAGACCTAGATTCCAACCCTTGTCTTATACACTTCCTACAGAGGTAAGTCACCAAACCTCTTAAGCCTACTTCCTCATCTGCAAAATGAGGATTATTTAAAGTACTTTGCAAACCTCACACTGCTATATGACTATCAACAATCATTATTTCTTCAAAAATTTCTGTTTCTTAAGAAGCTCTCAAATTATCAATCTACCTCCCTATAGTTTTACAACAAAATTTCTGTAACTATGTTCTTTACATTCTTTATTTTTTTAATTAAAAAAAAATAATTCTCCCTTCTTCCTAATCCCATTTGAAAAAATAAAAATAAAACATTGTAACAAATAATCACAGAAAAAAACTAATTCCCACATTGGTCATGTCCAAAAACTATGTCTTGTTCTGCACCCTAAGGCTACCACCTGTCAGGAGGATGGGTAGCTTGCTTGATTTCTGGTCCTGGAGAATTGGGTTTAGTTTTTTCATCAGTAAGAGCCCTTGAAACTATCAAAAGTGTTTTTTCAGTGTTGTTATCATCATACAAATTGTTCTGCTTCTTCTGTTCACTTCCCTCTTCATCAATACATTCAAGTCTTTACCCTAAGGTAAAATGCTACACCTTAAGAGCCATGGGACTTTCCCATGTGATTGGCAGAAGTGTCATCTCCTTCATTTGAATGTGAGCTCCCTGAAAGCAAGAATTGTGTTCCTTTTCTATTTGTAGCCCCATGGCATGTATTAAGTGCTTAATAAATACTTTATTCATTTGTTCATGCATTCTGCCCAGGTTTCTCTAAAACTATTCCTTTCACCACTTTTTATACCACAATAGTATTCCATTACATTCATATACCATAATTTGCTCAGCCATTCCCCAATTAAAAAACACCCTCTCAGTTACCAATCTTTGCCAGACCAAAAAAAAAAAAACCAACTAGTCATAAGCAGTTTTTGGACATATGGATTCCTTTTCTCTTTCTTTATGGCATAGTGGGTCAAAGAGTGTAGTGTGATCAGTTTCATACCAGCATGATCATTTTAGGGGCATAATTGCAAATTGCTTTCAAAATGGCCATTCACATTCACAGTTCCACCAATAATTCATTAATGTGCCTGTTTTCTCATGATCCTCCAACACGTCATTTTTCCTTTCTTTTGTCAACTTTTTCAATCTAATAAGTGTGTGGGGTAACTTCAGAGCTGATTTAATTTTCATTTCTCTAATTATTAGCAATTTAGAAAATTTTTTTATATAGCTACTGAGAGCTTGGATTTTTTCCTTGGAAAATGGCTTATTTATACATTTTGTTCATTTATCAACTGAAGAATGACTCATTCTTATAAATTTGAATATGTTTCTTATATGTCTTAGAAATGAAACCCTTATAAGAGTAAAATAAAGCAAAGATTCTTCCCCCAATTACCTGTTTCCCTTCTAACATTAGCTGCATTGGTTTTGTTTGTACAAAACTTTTTTAATTTTATGTAATCAAAACCGTCATTCTTCAATAATCATCTCTAGCTGATGTACGGTCATGAATTCTTCCCTTATCCATAGATCTTTCCTCCTTGTACTTCTAATTTATGATGTTACCTTTTACAATTAAGTAACGTATCCTTTGGGAACTTATCTTCGTATATGATGTAATGTATTAACCTGTACCTGGTTTCTGTCAAACTACTATCCAGTTTTCCTAGAAGTTTTGGTCAAAGACTAAGTTCTTATCCCAGCAGCTAGGATTTGAGGGTTTATCAAACACTAGGCTACCATGTTCATTTGCTTCTAAATGTTATATATTTAATCTATTCCACTGATCTCCATTTCTTATCCAATATCGAACAATTTTGATGATCACTGTCTTATTCTTTAGTTTAGAAGCTGATATAGATAGATCCCCTTCCTTTTCACTTTAATGCATTATTTCCCTTGTGATTCTTGACCTTTTGTTCCTCCATAAGAATTTTCAAATAATTTTTTTCTAGTTCTATATAGTTATCTACCAGTAGTTTGACCGGTATGGCACTGCATACATGAATTAATTTTAATAATGATGTTGTTTCTATTATATTTTTTTGGCCTCTCAGGTGTACTTCTGACTCTTCTTTTAACTTTGCTACCATGTTTCATCTGCTTTCTCATCTGGAAACTTCCCTCTGTACCAGGGGCCTTCTCACTCTGGAACCTCCCTTCTCCCTGACAACCCCTTCCTCTCACTGGCAAATTCCCTCTAGGGCCTCCATTTTTGAGAACAGGCCCAGGCTGTGCTTATGACTCTCTAGACTTTACAACCATGTTCCCTTGCTGTGAGGACTTTTCATGTCCCTTTTATGTGTTATCTCTTCCCCTTACAATATAAGCTCCCTGTCTTTCCTCATTATTTGTATTTATATCCTCAGCACACAGAACAATTCTTATCACATAGTTAGGTCCTTACTTCACTATGAAGATTTATTAGCACAGTGCATGGCACATGTTAGGCACTTAATAAAGGTTTGTTTCCCTTCCTTTCTTTCCTAATAAATGTCTATTGCCTGCCTGCCCATCTATAAGCAATTGCCATTTCTCTGATTATTTAGGCCCATCTTTATTTCTATAAAGAGCACTTTATAGATGATTTCCTATCATTCTTGGGTAGGTATTGGTCAACAGACTACCAAGTATTTTACATATCCAATAGTTCCTTTTAATGGAATTTCTCTATCTCTTCCTTCTAGTATTTGTTGGTAATATACAGAAATGTTGATGACTTATGTGCACTTATTTAATACACTAAAATTTTGCCTATATAATTGTTTCAATTAATTTCTCTATCATCAGATCATCTGCAAAAAGCAGATGTTTAATCCTTCAATTTCTTTTTCTTGTCTTATTTCTGTAGCTAGAATTTATAGCACTATTTCCAATTTAGTAACAATGTTAGTAGATGCCGTTGCCTTATCCCTGATCTTACTGGAAAGAACACCACTTTATTCCCATGACTATATAATGCTGACTATAGGTTTTAGAAATATTATTTGTCACATAAGGAAATGCTAGTTTATTTTTATTATATTCTATTATATATTGAAAGATAATCAACTGTGAAAGACTTAGTGTTTAATTCAGGTTTTTTTCATTTGATGAACTTACAGATTTTTTTTTAAAGTTGCATTTCAATTCAGTGATGCCCTTTCTCTTTTTTACTAATGAAAATGTTTAAAGATAAAAAAAATTCTCTTCTATTTGTTTCATTTTAATTTTCAAGGAGTACCTGTTGCTTACGTAAGGTTTTTATTTCCTTATCTAAGATACTGTTTTTTTAAGTCTTTCCACCAAAACTACCATTTCTTTTCCTTTTTTCCCTATAATTCTCATTATAATTATAAAATCATTTTATACTCTTTTTTATAACTCTTGCTTCATTTTCTTCTAGGAAGTCTAGTTGAACTTGTGCCCAAGCTATCTTAATTTGAGGCTTTGCTTGCAGATGTTCTGGAGTCAATTTTTCCTCAGTTTATGTCTTAGGCATCACTTTCACTATAACGGGGGGGGGGGGGGATTGAGATTACCACTCCTTCCTATTCCACCATCCTGACTAGTCTACCTTTTATATATTTTTCTCACACCTTCTTAAAGAAAGAAGTTACAACATGAACAGTTTATTTAAGATTGAGTTCTTCGCTCATTCTGCCTGTATATATGTTTTATAACTCCTTTTACTTCTAACAGTTCTTAGGGCTCACCAACTTCATTCTGCTATTAAGAAGTTCAGGCTATGGTGTATCAGTTATTTTGCTTTAATATTTGGAACTTCCTGCATTACCTACTTTGCTGCTTTGAGATTATTGGCATCATCAGCAAAGAAAATATCTGACTGCTAACCAGCTTTTCTGTAGGACTTCACAGATTTCACATCTGATGTACTCATTTGTCAGTGGGCTTGATTCTGTTTTAAAGTTTCTATTAAAAAGGCAGGGAGGAAGATTGAAGTGTTCTCATGATATTAAGGTTTCTCTCCCCACATATTTCTTCATTTGTCTATAAGTATACTTCACTGATTCTTTGTGTATAGATCCTACTGCCCATATTCACATTCTGACTCTAAAAAGGCCAGCTAAAAGAATATTTGCTAAGCATACAGAATGAGGGTCTTTGTTACTTAAAACTTTCCACCAGAATGTATTTTCAGTTACTGAAATGAAAGTTCCAGAAGAAAATGATTCTGCTCTGAAAGTTTGTTCTTTTTTGCCTCTGATCTACCAGCATCATCCTGTCTCTAAACAAAAATCTGATAAAACAGTTGAGGTTTTTTATGTAACTAGCTTCCCATATTTGGCTATTTTGATATGGTAAAAATGTGACAATGCTTTTATAGAAGCATCAGTAAAATATGTAGAATGTTAGAACTTAATAGAATCGTAGAGACTGTCTACTCAACTTCCTTCATTTTACAGACTGGGAAATTGAGGTACAGAGACATGCCCAAGGTCATAATTAATTGCAGGCATATTTGAGATGAGAAATAAAATCTCCTCTCAAGTTTTTCCTCTAGATTGGTCTTTTGAATCAAAACTTTTCAGAAGATGGTAGGGAGATGAGGATTGGGAGGGAGATGAGAGCTTTACTCTCATCAGATTTGGTTCACAGAGGGAAGAACGTTCTCAGTTCAGTATAGAAATCTAACTTGCACTACAGGCAGTAGGAGGGGAAAGGGGGAAGAAAAAGGGAGTGTGTAGTTAGAAAAGAGGGAATAAGTAGTAAGGGAAAAGGGAAAGAAAAGGGAGGGAGCTGGTACAAGGGAGGGAAGACTGAGGAAGGCAGAGGTCACAAGTAAACCTCTTTTGAGGAGAGGAAGTGAGAAGGGAGAAATAAAACCTTTAATGGGGGAGGGGGAGAAATAGGATAGAGAGAAAGACATAGATAGTGATCATAGCTGTGAATGTGAATGGGATGAACTCTCACATAAAGGCAGATAGCAGAATGGATTTAAAACCATAATCCTACAATATGTTGTTGACAAAAAATACATTTGAAACAGAGGTGTACACACAGGGTAAAGATAAAAGATTGAAGCAGAATATACTATACTTCAGCTGATGTAAAAAAAAGCAGGAGTAGCAATCCTAATCTCAGAAAAAGCAAAAGCAGAAAAAGATCTAATCAAAAGAGATAAGGAAGGAAAGTATATCCTGCTAAAAGGGACCATAGACAATGAAGCAATATCATTACTAAACATATATGCATCAAGTGGCATAGCATCAAAATTCTTAGAGGAGAGGTTAAGGGAATTACAAGAAGAAATAGAGAGCAGAACTATACTAGTAGGGGAACTCAACTTCCTCCTCACTGAACTTGACAAATCTAACCTCAAAATAAACAAGAAAGAAGTTAAGGAAGTGAATTCTGGAAAAGGTAGATATGACAGACCTCTGGAGAAAATGGAATGGGGATAGAAAGGAATTTACCTTTTTTCTCAGTGGCACATGGTACATACACAAAAACTGACCATGTAGCAGGGCATAAAAACACACAAACTAGTGCAGAAGAGCATAAATAGTCCATGCAACCTTTTCAGATCATGATGCAATCAAAATTGTATGTAATAAAGGGTCATGGAAAGCTGGACCAAAACTTAATTGGAAATTAAATAATCTAGTCCTAAAGAATGAGTGGGTCAAACAGCAAATCATAGAAACAACCAATACTCATTCAAGAGAATGACAATAATGAAACAACCTACCAAAAGTTATGGGATGTAGCAAAGGCAATTCTTAGGGAAGTTTTTTTATCTCTGAATGAATAAAATAGAAAATAGAAAAAGAAGAGATCAAGGAATTGGGCATGCAACTAATAAAGCTAGAAAAAAACAAACTGAAAATCCCCAATTAAATATGAAATTAGAAATATTGAAAACAAAAGGAGAATTCAATAAAATTGAAATTAAGACAACTGTTCAACTAATAAATAAAGCTAAGAGCTGCTTTTCTGAAAAAAAACAAAAAAATTGATAAACCTTTGGTCAATCTGACATGAAAAAAAGAAAGAAGAAAAACAAATTACCAGTATCAAAAATGAACATGATGAACTCACCTCCAATGAAGAGGAAATTAAAACAATAATTAGAAATTATTTTGCCCCACTGTATGCCCATTTGACAATCTTAGTAAAATGGATGAATATTTATAAAAACATAAATTGCTGAGATCAACAGAAGAGGAAGTAAAATGCTTAAATAACTCCATCTCTGAAAAATAAATTGAACAAAGCATCAATGAACTCCCTAGGAAAAATCTCCAGGGCCAGATGGATTTACAAGCAAATCCTATAAAACCTTAAAAGAATAGTTAATTCCAATATTATATAGACTATTTGGGAAAACTGGCGAAGGAGTCCTACCAAATTCTTTTTATGATGCAAATGTGGTGCTGATACATAAACCAGGAAGAGTCAAAACAGAGAAAGAAAATTATAGACCAATTTCCCTAATGAATATAAATGCAAAAATTTTAGATGAGATAGCAGCAAAAAATTGCAGCAACTTAGCATAAGAATAATACACTTTAATCAGGTAAGATTTATACTAGGAATGTGGAACTTGTTCAATATTAGGGAAATTATCAGCATAATTGATCACATCAACAACAAAACTAATAGAAACCATATGACTATCTCAAGAGATGCAGAAGAAGCTTTTGACAAAATATAACACCCATTGCTATTAAAAGCACTGGAGAGCATGGGAACAAATGGAACCTACCTACAATCATCAGCAAACATTATATGTAATGTGGATAAGCTAGAAGATTGGAGATGAAACGAGGATGTCCATTATCACCACTGTTATTCCATACGGTACTAGAAATATTAGCTTTAGCAATAAGAGAATAAAAAGAAACTGAAGGAATTAGAATAGGCAAAGAAGGAACTAAGTTGTCACTCTTTGTAGACTATATGATGACATACTTAGAGAATCCTAGAGAATCAAGTAGAAAACTACTTGAAATAATAAAAAAACTTTGGCAAAGTAGCAGGATACAAAATAAATTCACATCAATCATCTGCATTTCTATATATTACTAATAAAGCTCAATCACAAGAGATAGAAAGAGAAATTCCATTTTAAATTATTGTTGTCACTATAAAAATATCTGCCAAAACAAATCCACGGACTACATGAACACAATTACAAAACCTTTTTACATAAGTAAAGTCATCAGCTGTTCATGGGTAGACTAAGCTAATACAGTAAAAATGAAAATTCTACCCAAATTAATTTCCTTATTCAGTGCCATACCAATAAAACTACCAGATAATTATTTTCTACAGCTGGAAAAAATAATATCAAAATTCATCTGAAAGAACAAAAGGTCCAGAATATCAAGAGAATTAATGAAAAGAAATGTGAGGGAAAGTGGCCTAACCATACCAGACCTTAATAAAGCAGCAATCATCAAAACTACTTGGTACTGGTTAAGAAATAGAAGGGTAGATCAGTGAAATAGTTAAGGTACTCAAGACACAGTAGTCAATGAATACAGCAATCTACTGTTTGATATACCAAAAGACCCCAGCTTCTGAGATAAGAACTCACTGAGAAAAATTGCTGGGAAAACCGGATAACAGTGTGGCAGAAACTGGGCTAAACCAATGCCTGACACCATATACCAGAATAAAGTCCAAATGGGTACATGATCTAGGCATGAAAGCTGATACTATACACAAATTAGGGGAACAATGAATAGTTTTATTTGTCAGATTTATGGAGAATGGAGGAATTTATGACCAAAGAAGAGATAGGGAACATTATGAAGTACAAAATGGATAATTTTGATTACATTAAATTGAAAAGTTTTTGCACAAACTCAATGTAACCACGATTAGAAGTGAAGCAGAAAACTGGGAAAGAATTTTTGCAACTAGTGTCTGTGATAAAGACCTCATTTCTACACTATATAGATAACTAAGTCAAATTTACAAGAATACAAGTCATTCCCCAATCGTTAAATGGTCAAAGGATATGAACAAGGCAGTTTTCAGAGGAAGAAAATAAAGCTATCTATAGTCATATAAAAAAATGCTCTAAATAACTATTGATTAGAGAAATGTTAACTCAAAACAACTCTGAGGTACTACATCACATCTATCAGATTGACTAATGTGACAAAACAGAAAGATGGTAAGTGTTGGAGATGTGGGAGAGTTGGAGCACTAAATCATTGTTGGTGGAGCTGTGAGCTGATCCAGCCATTCTGGAGAACAATTTGGAACTATGCCCAAAGGGCTACAAAAATGTGCATATACTTTGACCCAGCAATATCACTTCTAGGACTATATCCCAAAGAGAACATAAAAATGGGAAAGGGTCCCACGTGTACGAAAATATTCATAGCAGTTCTCTTTGTGGTAACCAAGAACTGGAAATTGAGAGGTTGCCCATCAATTGGGGAATGGCTAAATAAGTTGTGGTATATGAATGTAATGGAATCTGTGTCCTTAATTTTTGAAGAGGACCATGCCATCAGAAAAATGATGACATGACTTGCACTTGACTTTGTTTTGAGTGAGGGAGGGCTGTGTAAGGTTACCAGCCTCACTTCCCCTCCTGAGCCATCTGGATTCATCAGGATGTCTAGAGAAGGCCCAGGATGCACTGGGAGACTCTGGCCTATTCAGGTACACACTCGGAGTGAAGTAACATCGATTCAGTGAATAGACTTCTTTAAGAAGTAAACAGGAAATGGCCCCTTTAATGAGCAAAAGAAAGAAAAAAAATAAGTAAATGAAAGAGCCCTCAAGTGAAGTATGGGCAGAGATCTATTGTTGTGCAATGTATGGGCTTCAGAGTAAAGTTCTGGCAAAGAAAAGGAAGGAAGTAAGGGAGGAAACAAGAGAGGAAGGAAGGAAGGAAGGAAGGAAGGAAGGAAGGAAGGAAGGAAGGAAGGAAGGAAGGAAGGAAGGAAGGAAGGAAGGGAGGGAGGAAGGGAGGGAAGGAGGGAGGAAGGGAGGAAGGGAGGAAGGAAGGGAGGGAGGGAGGGAGGGAGGGAGGAAGGAAGGAAGGAAGGAAGGAAGGAAGGAAGGAAGGAAGGAAGGAAGGAAGGAAGGAAGGAAGGAAGGAAGGAAGGAAGGAAGGAAGGAAGGAAGGAAGGAAGGAAGGAAGGAAGGAAGGAGGAAAGGAGGGAAGGAGGGAGGGAGGGAGGGAAGGAGGAATCTAGCCCATAAACCTCAAGTTAACTGGATATCCTCTGACCATCCAGATTCATCCTCTCCTTTAGAGAGGAGAAGGGGGTGGGGGACAGAAGGGAGCAGATGAGTTATTACCCAGCAGGGCAGCTGAGTCTACTCACAGGTCTGTGTTCCTCATTCATTTTCAAAGAAGGTCATATTTCTGTGATGTAATTGAATACTATTGTAGTATAAGAAATGATGAACAGGAAGACTTCAGAGAGGGCTGGAAGGACTTATATGAACTGATGCTGATTTCGTGAAAGGAGCAGGCGAACAGTAACAACCACAGTGTGTGGACTTAGCCCTTCACAGAAATGCAAGAACCTAAAACATTCCCAAAAGCAAAATGTCTTGAGGCAAAATGCCATCTGCATCCAGAGAAAGAACTATAGAACTGGAATACAGAATGAAGCAGACTATTTTCTCATGTCATGTTTTGTTCTGGTTTGTTTTTTCTTGTAGTTTCCATCATTCATTTTAATTCCTCTATGCAACATGACTAATGTGAAAATGTACTTAATAAGAAAGTATGTACGGAAACCATATAAGATTGGATGCTGTTTTGGAGAAGGAAAGGGGAGAAAGGGGGAGAAAATCTAAGACTTATGGAAGTGATTGCAAAAAAATGAAAATAAATTAATTAATAAAAAAAGAACTATGGAATCAGAACACAGAATGAAGCAGAATATTTTCTCTTGTGTTATGTTTTGGTTTGGTTTGTTTTTTCTCATGGTTTCTCCCATCCCTTTTAATTCTCCTATGTAACATGACTAATGCGAAAATGTGGTTAATAAGAATGTATGTGTAGAACCCATCTAAGATTTCATGCCATTCTCAGGGAGGGAAGGGAGAGAGAGGGGGAGAAAAATCTAAGACTTATGGAAATGATTGTAGAAAACAGAAAACAAAATAATTTTTTTAAATAAAATATATAGAGAACTGAGTCAAATTTACAAGAATGCAAGTCATTCCTCAATTCATAAATGCTCAAAGGATATGAATAGCCAGTTTTCAGAGGGAGAAATTTAAGCCATATATAGTCACATGAAAAAAATGCTCTAAATCACTATTGATGAGTATTATATAGTATTAGTATAAATTCGTATTAGTTACTGATTAGTATTGCTTAGTTTTGATTACACAAATCAGAGCAACTCTGAGGTACCACATCACACCTGTCAGACTGGCTAACATGACAAAACAGGAAGATGATAAATGTCGGAGAAGATGTGAGAGAGTTGGAACACTAATTCATTGCTGGTGGAGCTGTGAACTGATCCAACCATTCTGGAGAGCAGTTTGGAACTATACTCCAAGAGCTATAAAAAAGTGCATACCCTTTGACCCAGCAATACCGCTTCTAGGATTGTATCCCAAAGAGATCAGAAAAACTGAGGAAAGGACTCAAGTGTACAAAAAATGTTTATAGCAGTTCTTTCTGTGGTGGCCAAGAACTGGAAATTTTTTAGGGAATGCCCATCAATTGAGGAATGGCTGAGCAAGTTGTGATATATGAATGTAATGGAATACTATTGTGCTGGAAGAAATGACGAATAGGTGGACATCGGAAATACCTGGATAGACTCATGTGAACCGATGCTGAGCAAAGTGAGCAGCACCAGGAGAACATTATACATAGTAACAGCCACAGTGTGCGAGGACTGTTTTTGATAGGCTTAGTCCTCCACAGCAATCCAAGGACCTACAACATTTCCAAAGGACTCATGATGCAAAATGCCATCTATATCCAGAGAAAAAACTATGGAGTCAGAACATAGAATGAAGCAGACTAATTTATATTCTATTATGTTTGGTTTTGTTTAGTTTTACTCATGCTTTCTCCAATTTGTTTTCATCCTTCTATGCAACATGACTAATTCAAAAATATTTTTCATAAAAATGTACATGTAAAGCCCATGTAAGATTGCCTGCTGTCTTGGGGGTGGGGGGGCAGGAGAGAAAATGTAAAACTTATGAAATTAATTGCTGAAAATTAAAAACAATCAATCAAATAAATAAATTTTTAAAAAACAAAATCAGAAAAAAGTTTCAGAAAAGCAAACTATATTCCTTCCTCATTTATACCCCAGACTTTTTAAAATAAAATTGCATTTTTTCCAATTAGAGGTAAAATAATTTTTAACATTCATTTTTTAAAATTTTGAATTCCAAATTCTCTTCCTTCCCCCTTCTCTGAGATGGCAAGCTATTTGACATAGGTCATACATATGCAACCATGCAAAACGTATTTAATATTAGTTATGTTGTGAAAAACACGGGCCTAAAAAACTCACAAGAAAAATAAAGAAAGTTTTAAAAAGTATTCTTGGATCTGCATTCAGACCATCCAGTCTTTGTCCGGAGGTGAATAGCATTTTTCATCCTAAGTCCTTTAGAATCGTCTTGGATCACTATGTTGCTGAGAACAGTGAAGTCGTCACAGTTGATCATCATACAATACTGCTATCGTGTAAGTCTTTCCAGAAAGCATCCTACCCATCGTTTCTTATGCCATGGTAGTATTTCATCGTAATTATTATGCCACAAACTTTTTCAGCCATTTCCCAATTGATAAGTATCTCCTCAATTTCCAATTCTTTGCCACCACAAAAAAGAGCTCCTATAAATATTTTTGTACATCTAGGTCCTTTTCCTTTTCTTAATCTCTTTGGGATAAAGACCTAGTATTTATATAGATATAGATAGTATATAGATAAAGACCATCGCTGGATCAAAGGGTATGCACAGTTTTATAACCCTTTGGGCATAGTTGCAAAATGCTCCCCAGAATGGCTGGATCATAACTCCACCAACAGTGCTTTAGGGCCCCAATTATCCCACGTACCCGCCAACATTCGTCGTTTCTCTTTTCTGTCATATTAGCCAATCCAATAGGTGTGGGATGCTATCTCAGAATTGTTTTAACTTTCATTTCTCTAGTTAATTCTAATTTAGAACATTTTGTGGATGACTATAACTAACTCTGACTTCTTACTCCACAAGCTGCCTGTTCACATCCTTTGACCATTTGTCAATTGGAAATGACTTGTATTCTTATAAATTTGATGCTACTCTCTAGAAAAAATGAGTCCTGTATCAGAGAAACTTGCCGCAAAATTTTTTCACACTTATAATTACTCTATTTCCTGCTTATCCTTCTCTCTCCTTGCACCCTGTCTGCCCTCAAAAGTGTTTCCTTCTGACTACTACCCTCCCTTAATCCTTCCTCCTTTCTATCATAGTCCCCCTTCTTTTATCCCTTCCCCTCCTACTTCCCTGTAGAGTGAGATAGATTTCTATACTCAACAGAGTATGTATGTATGTTATTCCCTCTCTGAACTAACTACAGTAAGAATAAGGTTCAAGCACTGTCCACCATCACCCCCATCTTTTCCTCTCCTGTAAAAGCTCTTGTGCATCTTTCAGGTGAGACAATTTACCCAATTCTACCTCTTCCTCTTTCCTTTTCCTAGTGCAACCCTCTTTCTCATTCCTTAATTTTAATTTTTTAGGTATCTTCCCATCATAATCAATCCACACGTGTCCTCTGTCTAGGTATACGCCTTCTACCTACCCTAATAATGAGAAAGTTCTTAGGAGTCACAAGTATCATCTTCCCATGCAGGGTTGAAAACAGTTTAACTTTATTGAATTACTTATGTGTTCTCTTTCCTTTTTATCTTTTTATGCTTCTCTTGAGTCTTCTATTTGAAAGTCAAATTTTCTATTCAGTTCTGGTCTTCTCATCAGAAATGCTTGAATTTTTTCACCTTTGATGGATTATATTCAGTTTTGCTGAAAAGCTAATACTTGGCTGTAATCCTAGCTGCTCTGCCCTCCAGAATATCATATTCCAAGGTGTCCAATCCTAAGGTGCTAAATCTTGCATTATCCTGACCATGACTCCATGATATTTAAACTGTTTCTTTCTAGCTGCTTTCAGTATTTTCTCCTTGACCTGGAAGCTCTGGAATTTGGCTATAATATTCTTGGGAGTTTACATTTTGGGATGCTTTTTAGGAAGTGATCAGCAGACTCATTCAATTTCTATTTTATCCTCTGGTATTATGAGATCAGGGCAGTGTTCCTTGCTAATTCCTTGAAATATTATGGGTAGGTTCTTTTTTTGAACATATATTTTAGGTAGTCAAATAATTCTTAAATTATCTCTCCTGGATCTATTTTCCAGGTCAGTTGTTTTTCCAATGAGTTATTTCATATTTTTTTCTATTTTTTCATTTTGTTTTATTGTTTCTTGATAGCTGAGCCATTAGCTTCCATTTCCCAATTTTAAATTTTCAAGCAATAATTTTCTTCAGTGAGTTTTTGTACCTCCTTTTTCCATTTGGCTAAGTTTACTTTTTAAGGAGATTTTTTTTTAGTGAATTTTTGTAAGTCTTTTTCCATTTGGCCAATTCTGGTTTTTTAAAATGTTATTTCCTCCATATTTTTCCTCTACCTCTCGTATTTAAGTTTTAAAATTCTTTTTGAGCTTTCTAGGAATTCTTTTTTAGGTCTGAGACAAATTCACATTTTTCTTTGTATTTTGATATTCTTTGTCACTATAATAACTTTCTATGATGAAGTTCTTTTTGTTGTTCTCTATTCATATTTTCTAGCCAATTTCTTGACTTTTAACTTCATATTAAGTGCGACTGCTTCACGGGTGGAGAGGGCACTGTGCCAAGTTTCATATTTTTTATGCTGCCGTTTTCAGAGCTAGTTTGGAAGATGGAGGGTGCATTCTATAAGTTTTCAGTTCTTCCAGTTCTTCAGCTCAATTCTGCCAAGATGCAGCACACTAAGGAGAGGGTTGGTCACTGCTCTCCTACACTGTGATCTATTCTTTGAGTGAGCACAAACACTCTTTTCTTCCCTGGAATTGTGACCAGCGTCCCCCACTCTCCTTCAGTTTCACATGCTAGTGTACTAGTTGCTCTCTTTAGCTTGGACAATGGCCTGGATATGGGCAATGCAAGAGAGTCCTGTATGTAGTGCTAGCAAATGGTTCATTGTCACCTCCTTCTGATCTGATGTCTGACCACCCCCGCCATCTACGAGATGAAAGCTCTGTAAACTATCACAACCTACTCAATCTCCCTCCCCAAAGGCCTGCTGCTGGTATACTGAAGTGCACTTTGTGTTGGACTGTGCTCCACTCTCACCCCAATGGGGAAGACCCTTCCCGCCAACCTCCTAAGTTATCCTGGGCCGGAAAACTGATTCACTCTGTCCTTTTGTTGATTCTGAAGCTCCAGAATTCATTTTGAGGCGTTATTTTAAAGATGTTTAGAGGCAAATTTGGACAAGCTAAAGTGCTTTCTACCTTCACTCTGCCAACTTAGCTATGCCCCTCTCCCAAAACATTTTTCAAATACTCACTGAATGCATCTTAAATATAAGAATATGGCTGGGCCCAAGCTACACTTGAAAATGCATGTGTGACAATATTTTCAAATTGTTAGTTTTCTCCACAGAATAATTAACAGTGTGAAAATGCATTTAGTCACTCTAAAAATGTTTATATAATCTACCATGTTTCAATTTTTCATAAAATGCCTCTAAAAAAAACAACAACTTTTTCTAGACCTTTACTTCTTTGCAGTGCCTTAACTCAACCTTCCCTTCTCTTTACAACCAATATCTCTTCATTTTCTGTAGGATATTTCTAGGTAAACATTCAATGAAACCTAAAACTTAGTCATTAAGAAACTAAATTTATTAGATCCCCAAAGAATGACCTATTCTAATACGTATAGCACACTAAACAGTACCACTAATCATTCCCAATTGCACAGGCTTGTAATTCTGCAATCATCTTGGACTTTTCTCTTTTTTTCTATGTAATCAATTCCGATTTGCCAAGTCTTCTTCATTTTTTCACAACTACTACATTATTTTTGATGTTCTCATCACTTCCTTCCTGTAGAACTACTAAACGGCTCCTATCATCACTACTCTTCTTTTGCCTCACCAAACTACTTGGAGGTGGCTTTTCAAGATTTTTCTTATATTCTCATCATGTCACTTCCTAACTGAAGGATTAGAACAACCTATCATAATATGCCCAATTAATCCTATTCATAAGGAGTATAATCCCATTCACTCAGGAGTATAAAATAAAATTGAATACAATGGTCTCTTAGCGCTATTCCTATGAGTATAAAATAAAACAGTATATATATAATTGGTACCTACAGCAACATTCAAAGATGTCACATATAATCTCTTCCAAATTCTTATCTGTCATTTTAAAAAAGGGAATGTAAATTACAGAAAAATGCTGGTTAGAAATAGATAGTGTTAACCAGTACAAAATCTAAAAACTAGCACAAAACAGAAAAGCCAACTTATTAAAGAACATTTTTCCACTTAAAACAAATATTTAAAATTTTTGCTTAGGACTTTTTCTATTGATTAAATGAAAATGATTCCAAGTTGCCAGTAGCATCTGTTTGACACTGCAAGGCATTAGTTGAGTAAATAACTATTGCCATGGTAATCTAGCATAAAATTAAGCAAACAAAGATACTAACTCCATAGCAACTTGATTCAAAAATCAAAACTGTAGGAAACTCTCTTTTATGGAAAAAAAAACACCAAGTGGTCATCTTATGAAACAAAAACTAATGAATCTGTTAATGCCTTTCACAAGCAAACAAAACTTTAAACAAATTTATGAAGTGGGGCAGTCTATTCTTTAGTTGAACATAGGTTTAGGGGTAGGGACTGGATCAATGATTTCCCAGGGAAGGAAATATCTTCTGCCAAGGTGGGTCAGCACCTTCTCTGCAGACCATCACCTTAAAGAATTGGCTGAAGAAGAACTGTACTCTGCCCAAGATGGCACAGTCAGTGTGTGACACAGAACCTAAACCTGCGTCTCCATGGCTCGAAGGCAAGCTCTCTCAATCACAGCTCACATGAGGTCAAATCCATTAAACCACTACCCAGCAAGTCTGTCCGGGGCAGTCTGAGTCCCAAAGGTTACTCCCAAAGACCATCTCTTCATCCCTAGTGCAAATAGCTGCAAAGCCCAGCCTCAATTCTTGACGTTCTCTCTCCCAAACTTTGAGACTCAAAGTCAGAGACTATACTCGCTTTACCAAGAATGGGGAAAAAAAAACAAGAAAACCAAGGACCCTACTTTGACAGGGCCATATGACCTCAAAAAGCAGAAGGCCCTAAGGCCTTTCCCTTTACTACATGGTATCTGGGGAGGAGAGCCTTAGGACAGTTTCAGCTAATCAAAGCCAATCAAAAAAGGCTTCTCCCAACCACATGGTTAGCCAACTAGACTAGTCACACAATGTCCAGGTGTGCTTCAAAATCAAGAGTGGGGAACAATAAATATTTCTTAAGTACCTACAATGTGACAGGCACTGTGCTAAAAGCTGGGAATACAAAAGGCAGTCCTTGTCCTCAAGCAGCTGAGAATCTAATGGAAGAGACAAACAAATATATGCAAACAAGCTAGATATGGGATAAACATTAAATACAGAGCAAAGGTACTAGAATGAAGGGGGTAAGGGGAAGCTTCCTGTTAAAGATAGGATTTTAGTTGAAACTTAAAGGAAACCAGGGAGGTCAGCAGTCGGAGCAGAGTGGGGAGAGCATTCCAGGCATGTGGGACAGTCAGAGAAGGGGATTAACAGCTCCATGAGTTAAGTGGTAGAGTAGAAATGGAACAAAGATAGTTTGGCTCTTCTCCATTCCAGGGTTCTTTACATTTCACTGTTGCCTCACCTTAAAGGTAGTTGAAAGTAAGTTCCAATAAAAGTCATTTTGGTAGACTATGTATACATTTCCCAGGTGACCAGACTAACTACAGTAAAGGCATGATGTTTAACATGGGTGGGAAATTAGATGTTCTAGTGATTCCAGTGGGAGGTTTCCAAGAGGAGGTTAGATGACTACTTGTCTGAGTTGCCGTAAAAGTGACTTGGGTATTAGAGGCCCCTAAGACTGCATGACCTCTATATTCTTAACTACAGGATTCTATGGAATGTTCTGACAAATATGAAGTTACTTTATGGAATTGGCAAGGATTTCCACTGAAAAGAATCCGAATGTAAAACTAAACATGCCACTGAAAACGACACAGAACAAAACCAAATCTTTCTTTAGTGATTCAGGCTATTTCAGTGATTGCCTTAGATCTTCATCATGAGTATCCATTGTCCAAGTATTACCCAGAGTAATAATAGACAGAATTTCTGCCTGGATTAGAAGGAAAAGAGAATGTCCAGTTGAACAGGGCAGGGTCTGAAAGTCTAAATAAAACACATCCTATGAGTTGTAATTTCATGCTCTTCATGCCCTGGCTCCAATCAACCTTTCCAAGCTTATGATATATCAATTTCCCTTCTCATCTTCTACAGTCCAGCCAAGCTAGCCTTCTTGTGTGGCTCATATGTGGTACTGTTTCACCCATTGCTTTACCTTTGAACAGGCTGCCTATCACCCCACACCTCACCTCTACCTCAGAATCCCTAGGTTCCTTTAAAACTTAAGTTAAGAGCCACCTCTACAAAGCATTTCTCTTAATCTTTTCCCCTCCAGAAATGATTTTGTCTCATATGTATATGTTGTCCCTGATGGAATATACACTCCCTCTTGAGGATGGGATGGTTCACTTTTTGCTTGGCACACAGAAGACATTTAATAAATAACTGATTGATCAATGATTACTATTAGTTTTATTTCTGATAACAATGAGTCATCAGATAAGGTATCATTAATTGACATACTGCTTCGTACAAAAATCAAAACATACAAGATGGCCAATACACTTCAGTGCTTATTTACTAACATATTAAAGGACAATGAAATAAAGTACTAGTGGACCCAGTAGCCGGTGAAAATGAAACTGTCAATCAAAAGAAAAACAGGATTCAATTTTGCACAAAAAAATTTATACAGCTTTGCAAGAACATGTCACTTGTATAATGTTAAACTATCCCCATGCTCAAATTCCACAATTACATTTTTAAATAATCTTCAAATTAAAATAAAAAAACCTACCTTATCTGTCTTGGTGAAAGACTATCGCAGCACATTTTACTTTGTCTAAAGACTTGATAGTTTATATATGTCACTGTAAATATGTTATTCAAAATTATCCAAACAGGAAGTCCCTGAAACACAAGCTTCAAAGTCACTACTCTGGAAAGAACTACCATGAACATAAAAGTTTCTTCTCTAATACTGACCACAATTGATGTTTCCATTTTTTCTTTTATTTCCAAATCATCACTACTCAATAATCAGACATCCCTGGCAGTTTTGAAACTGGGGGTGTCTTACCTTTTAGTATTCCAGAAAATAGAATGCAATATTTTATGATCATTAAATTTACTCACTGAAAAAAAACTCATTCATCAAATAAAAGAAAACATTTCTCTTTCTTCCAAAATAAAAAGGTCACAGCCTATCTAATATCTTTTTTAAGGAAGATAAAATGAATTTAAGAATCAACTTTAAAAATCTGCTCATATTTGTGAAGCTCTATGTAACTGTGCTCCCCTGGCAAACCTGGACCTAACAGCCTCCAAAGTGGCACAGGGTACTAAAGACCTTGGGAGTTGTATTTTTTCCAAACCAAGAAGAGAGAAGGTTTTTTGAAGGATGAGCCTTCAGATTTCCAGCCCAAGGTGGAGCTTGAGGCACAGAGAGTTTAAAAAGCTCTCAGGAAAAGGCTTAGAGGGAATTTAGAGAAGCCAGGCAGCCCAACCAGAGGAGCAGCACCTGGAGCAGCAGTGGTGGATAAACAGAAATGGACTGGAGTCTTCTTCCTTTCCCTGACTGGCAGGTTGGCTTATTAAGACAGTCCAGCAGAGAATGACTGAACTCAGTCGTCTCCAAGAAACTGCTAGAACAATTATGAATCTGTTTCTCCACCTTTTGTTATTGACCAGAAGCAATGGGGGACAAAGTTACCAAATATTTAGACATTTAAACATTTGGTTCCTTAAAAATATGTTTGGCGGCATCCCAAGTTGGTGTTTTGCTATATAGGAAGTATGAGAGGTAAAGAAAACTGGTGGATATTTAATGGGATTTAAAGGATTCCAAGATCCTCATCCTGGCTTGGCTATCAAGAGATTGGGGAAGGAGAGCGGCAAGGACATCTAGGTATCTTACTAGTTATATTTGCATTTTATGCTTTTTAAGCTTTGCAAAGAAAAGAAGCCACATAGAATTACTGCCCTCACCTTCTAAAATCCTTAGAAGCTAATGTCCTTTTATACAAAAGGCTATTTGCTTTTTGTTTGTTTTCTCCATCCATTACAGAGAGGAAAGGGAGTGGATACCTCAAGAGAAGGTCAACACTGAATTCAGTATAAATTAATTTATGGAAGTGCTTCCATTAAAAATCTAGTCATTGGCATAAATAATTACATAATAATCCATTTGCCAAAGAAAACGAGAGTTTTAAGTTTAAGACTATCTAAAAGAAAAGATGATATAAGTATATAATGTAGTATATTATATCTACCCAAACAAAATGATTTCACAAGTAAAAGGGAGAATTTCTTCAATACTTTCTATGCAGTCAGTTATTGGTCATTTTATTTAAGGTTGGGGTGGAGTCAAGATGTCAGACCAGAAGCAGGGACCTACCTGAACTCTCCCCCAAAACCTCTCAAGATACATGTAAAAAAATGACTCTAAACAAATTTTATAGCAGCAGAATGCCACAAAATGACAGAGTGAAACAGATTCCCAGCCCACGACAATTCAGAAGGCCAACAGAAAGGGTCTATTGCACCAGGCTCAGAGTGGAGCACAGTCCATTGTAGGCCATGCTGGCACTGGGATTGGAGCAGGTCTCAGGCCTGAATCTGACAGCTGGAGTGGTTTCCTGACTTCTCAACCCACAAACACCAAAGACACCTTCAAAGGTCAGTAGGAAAGCTCTCTTACCTGGGTGAGAGAGGATCATGGTCCAACCTCAGTCCCAGGCCTGGAGGGGGCAAGGAGAAGCACTGGCATTGCAGAGCTGATGGCGGCTATGGAGAGGGAATTCTACTTGCAGTTTCAGGGCAGAAAAGAGTGCTTGAGGTTGCTCACAGACCAGAGTGCAGGCCAGGAGAGGAATAAATACCTCTCCTTTGATCATACCACTTTTGGAAGAATTGAAAATTTACAGGTCCCTAGAGATATCTCTGAAAACAGCTGCATAAAACCCCTGAAACTTGGGGCAGTATACCCTCCAATTAACAAAGAGCTCAAAAGTCAAGTAATTGACTGGGAAAATTACCAAAAAGGGGGGGGGAACAAGATTACAGAAGGTTGCTTTCTTTGTAAAAAGGTATTTTCTTATGACGACAAAGGTCAAAGCATACTACCAGAAAAAGAACAAAGCATACAACCAGAAGAAGATAGCAAGGTCCAAGCTCCTACATTCAAAGCCTCCAAGAAAAATATGAAATGGTCTCAGGTCATGGAAAAGCTCAACAGGGATTTCGAAAACCCTGTAAGAGAAGTAGAGGAAAAATTGGGCAGAGAAATGAGAGTGATACAAGAAAATCATGAAAAATGAGTCAACAACTTGCTAAAGGAGACCCCAAAAAATGCCAAAGTAGCACCTTGAAAAATAGACTAATCCAAATGGCAAAAGAGATCCAAAAAGCCAATGAGGAGAAGAATGCCTTAAAAAGCAGAATTGACCAAATGGAAAAGGAAGTTTAAAAGCTCACTGAAGAAAATAATTTCTTAAAAACCAGAATAGAGTTAAATGGAAGCTAAAGACTTTATGAGAAATCAAGAAATTACAGAACAAAACCAAAGGAATTAAAAAATAGAAGATAATGTGAACTATCTCAGGGGAAGAACAACTGACCTGGAAAATAAATCCAGGAGAGAGAATTTAAAAATTATTGGTCTACATGAAAACTATGATCAAAAAAAGAGCCTAGAAATCATCTTTCAAGAAATTATTAAGGAAAATTGCCCTGATATTCTAGAATCTGAGGGTAAAACAGAAATGGAAAAAATCCACCAATCACTTCCTGAAAGAGAATCCAAAAGGGAAACTCCTAGGAATATTGTAGCCAAATTCCAGAGCTCCCAGCTCAAGGAGAGAATATTGCAAGCAGTCAGAAAAGAACAATTCAAGTATTGTAGAAACACAATCAGAATAACACAGGATTTATCAGCTTCTACACTAAAGGATCAGAGAGTTCGGAATATGATATTCCAGAAATCAAAGGAGCTAGTATTAAAGTAAAGAATTACACACAGCAAAACTGAGCATAATACTTCAGGGAATAAATGGAATTTCAAAGAAATAGAGAATTTACAAGCATTCTTGTTGAAAAGGTAAGAATGAATAGAAAATTTGACTTTCAAATATAAGAATAAAGAGAAACACGAAAAGGTAAATAGGAAAGAGAAGTCATAAGGGCCGCATTAAAGCTGAACTGTTTACATTCCTACATGTTAAGATGATATGCGTAACTCATGAGACCTTTTTCGGTATCAGGGTAGTTAGAGGGACTATGTGTATGTATTACATATGTGTAGGTATATGTGCATGTATGTATATGTATATATGTGTGGGTATATGTAGGAGCCTTGATTCCACTCTTGCCAATCTTGTGGAAGTGAATGTTGAAAAAAGAAAATAAAGAAATCATATTAAAAAAAAAATACTGAGAACCCTTTGGGTTCCACATGCATGCTCATTTCTCTTGTAATAAACCTTGTTTTCACATAAAAAATTATTTAGGGTTAAAACTAAATACATTGAGTTAAGTTGTGGCATGTTTATAAATGGAACTCCCTTAGAACTTAAATACTTACCTCGGAGGAACTAGTGGAGGAAGTTAGAGAACTCTGTTTACATTAGGCTTATAATTTTATTTCCAAATATGACACGTACTTTACCAAATAAGCACTTTAACTGTAATGCTATCTAGGGTATTGAGAGGTTGTAATTTGCCCATAGTAACACTGCCAGTCCACGTCAGCGACAGGTCTTAAACACCTCTTCCTGACTCCAAGACCAATACACAACATGCTACCAGTTCTATAGAATCACAGGATCATAGAACATTACAGCTGAAACTCACCAGAGATATCACTCAATGAGCTCTCTTGAATTTAACATATGGGGAAACAGAGGCCCAGGGAGTTCAAATGACTTTCCCAAGGTCACACTGCTGATAAAAGGAAGAGTCAGGACTATAATCCAGCAGTCTTTCTAGTACATTATATTGCAATTCTGAGGAAAAATGGACAACTGGGAAGGAAGCAAATTGCTACCACTGTCTTCTCCCACCACAATGCTCATGAATGATCTAACATATAATAAAGCTTCAAAAAGATTTATAGATTTAGTGACTTTAATAGGAATTTATTTGCCAAATCTATCTCCTTAAAAAAAGTCACCTTTCCTTGGGATTTTATTTGATCCTGCATCAATTGAAGAAACATTTATTAACTACTATATAGAAGGGACTATTAGGTACTACACTGCAATCTGAATGCCTTCTCTCCATCCCCAAAGGGAAATTATGATAAAAGTCTGTGCATTTCAATAGCATGATAAGCATTAAAGGGTAAAGATGCCACTTTCAAAACGAGACTCAGTGAAATCACATCTTAGAGTAATGTGTCTAATTTAACCTCAAAGAAAATTACAAATATATATCTGTGTTAAATAACCCCCAGTTTTCACATCTGGAAGCCTCTTTTTAAATATACAATAACGTTTCTCTACCATCTATTAATTCCGATAATAATATATTAAGTGCCTCAAAGCAATAACAATACTAACTAGCATTTCTATAGCACTTGTTATTTCATTTGATCCTTACAGTATCCCTGTGAGGCTGATGCTGCTATTCTCTCCATTTTGTTATGGAGGAAAATGAAGCAGAGAGGTTTGCCTAGGATGACACTGAGAACATCTGAGGCAGAATCCAAATTCAGGTTCTCCTGACTCCAAGGCCGACCCACAGTCTCTTTACTATGTAGTAAATATTATACAGAGCAATGAAGTAAAGAGAACTGAAATACTGCCCCACAGAGCTTATAATCTTAGAGACAAGACATGTCTCCAGATAAATGTGATATAAAAGAGAGTAAAACAAATTCATGGGTGAAAGCAAATAAACAACATGGAAAGAAGCTATTTTCCTGTTGCCATACTAAGTGTTTTCAAAGAAAAATCAATGTCCAAAGGGAGAGGCAATAAGCACTTAAAGAAAAGAATAAAGAAATTTTAAGCCTTGCATCTTACATATTTTTACTGCTCTGTTTTCTGTGTGAAATCATTTATCAAATACATGATATTCTATTTATATATACACATAATAAGCTTACCCTTTAATACACTTGTAGCTAATGTACACATGTAAATACATTTGTGTGTTACCAATTTTTATTTGGTGGCACTTTTTTAAATGGCTTTGTACAGCAATGATGATGATCTTTTGCAAGTTAACTGGATGAGCAATTACCAAGGGCCAAGGTCTCAGCATTCAGGAATTCTATATGTGCCTGTGTGTGTTTTTACATAACAGCAGTGTATGGGAAACAATGTTTTCACTGAAATATGGGCCATGTGAACATAATCCTTTTCTTTTGTCTCTTTATACTTATTTTTTATGGTTCAGTTTTCTATGTGAAATTGTTTTATGATATGTGATATATCTGGTGTTGATTCAATCTCTACACATACGTGCCAAACATTTTCCGGGAGCACTTTCTTAAACTGTTTTGTACATGTTCTCTATACTCAACTTGGTGAAGCCCCTTAAAAAACCATGCAGTCCCCCTTTGTAGAACTCATCTATTCAAAAAAATATTAATTTACTACCCACATTTTACAAAGAAGAATGATGAATGAGACTCAACCACTATGAAGTTTTTAAGATGTGCACCCAATTAACTGTAACAGAAAAATACATGAGTTACTAAAAAAGTATCATTGTTTCTCCTGTTTCAATTAAATGACAATTATTATCAAATCTCCAAAGAGACGCCAATTCCAGTTCTCTGTTGCTCCTGATCATTTCCATCAAGCAATATGTAGATCTGCTAAGTTTTTATTCTTTGAAAAAAAAAAAACCTGAAAATTCTATTTCTATTCCCTTCAGTTACGGTAAACACATAACTTATTTCTGAGCACTTGTAAGACTATCAATTCAATCATCTTTTTTTTTTTTTTTTTACCTAAAGCCTCCATCTCCAAAGTGTACAAAATGAAACAGAACGCTTACCTATCAGGGCTCTAAAAAGTGTCTGTACACAAAGGGGGAAGTTTGGATAAGATAAGGCCGAGGATCCCTTCCAACTCTAAGAGTCTATGATTCCAGAAAACTAATTAGAAAAACTAAATTACTAGATAACTCCCAGACCTAAAGTCAATTTATTATGTTTTTATTTTTTTTTTAAGTTTTAGCTTTCAAGTAGCTTTCTATTTCCTTAGTATATCTCCTCTACTGAAAAATTAATTATCCAAGTACTGAAAAATTTCATATTCAATGACACATAAAACTGTTACAGTCAACTCATAATTACCAAGGACAAAAGTCAGAAATAAAACAGAGGAAATAATGTTAAAATCACTTAATTTGTGTACTACCATGAAATAAGCTCAGAGAGATGGAGGCAGATTTCACCTTCCCAGTCCCATTCCTTCCTAGCTTAACCCTTCCTACTATGCAAAATATGCGTAGAAAGGTCACCAAGTATAATGAATCAAGCAAATGAGGCTTTCCTCTATGTAACCATAGTGATAAAATACAGAAAAACTTTTCCCCTTCGTTGGTTGCTGTCCTTCATTCTTGAAGAGGACCAAAATGATATCTCTATGATAAAATCAAGTTTCAATGTGTCTAACCATGGCTGATCAGACAAATACTAGCTAGGAATGCTCTCCCACAGACTCGGCACAAACACCCCAAATCCACACATTCTGCATTTCCCCTGAGCCATTTCAATCCTGCTTTGCTCATACACCACAGCACCTTCTCCGATGTGGGCACACCATGCTGAGAGGTCCTGTGCCAGTGTCTCCCATGTCACACAATCAATTTCAAAGTTCCTGAGAGAGACCTTGAGAGTGACCCTGTATCGATTCTGTGTGAGTTCTCCATAAAATAGTCTTTCTGGCAAACATATGTACATTTTGCATTCAAACAACGTGGCCCAGCCCATCCAAGTTTCACTCTCTGAAGCTTAGTTTGAATGCTTGGCAGTTTAGTTCAAATAAGGACCTCAGTGTCTTGATACCTTATCCTGCCAGGTGATCTTCAGAATCTTCCTAAGACAATTCAAATGGAAGCAATTCAGTTTCCTAGCGTGGCACTGGTGGATTGTCCGTGTTTCACATGCATACAACAATGAGGTCAGCACAACGGCTCTGTAGACCTTCAGTTTGGTAGTCAGTCTCTTCTCTCCCATACTTTCCTTCTAAGTCTTCCAAACACTGAGTTAGCTCTGGCAATGCGTGCATCAACCTCATTATCAATGTACACATCCCTGGAAAGTACACTACCAAGGTAAGTGAACTTACCCACAGCATTCAAAACTTCTCTATTTGCTGCCACTGACAGTTCCACGTATGAATGATGTGGTGGTGGCTGATTGAGCACCTGTGTTTTCTTGGTGTTAACTGTTAGACCAAGATTAGCACAAGCAGTAGAGAACTGATCCATATTTTATTGTATCTCAGCTTCGGAGGCTGCATTGAGTGCACAATCATCAGCAAACAGAAAATCATGCACCAATACTCTCTATATTTGGTCTTGGCCTTTCCAAATTGAAAAATTTACCATCAGTGCGGTAGCTGACCTTGAAGCCAAGTTCATCTTCAATGAAATCATTTGACAGCATGGCTGAAGACATGCTAAAAAGCATGGGAACAAGCACACAGCCTTGTTTCGCTATACTGGTGATTGAGAAGGCACAAGAGCATTGTCCAATATCCAGAACCCAGGCAAGCAAGCCATCGTGAAATTGACTTACAATACTGATGAATTTCTCTGGGCGACCAAATTTTGAAAAGTTTTTCCCCTCTAAGTGTAACTGCTAAATGAGTTAAATGTTAATCCATTCCATCAGGCTCTGAATTTTAAACAACTAGAACAGAAGGATTTCCCCAAAGAAAACATAATTTTTTTTTATCTTTGCAGAACATTTCTAAATCAAAACAAAGTGCAAACCTAATCACATCATGAAACTAAAGATAATGATAAATAGAATGTAGATATGGGCACTATATACATGAATATAAACCATTTGCAAATACTAAAAATATAACACTGTGCTTCAAAATTTCATCAATGCCAAAATGTTAGAAGTTTTCTCAGAAAGATGTGAAATCCATAGAAAATGCCCATGTTTTAACACCCAAGTAGGTACTGCTTTCTCAGACCACCTGCTTCAAAACAAAACAGATGCCAATGCAAACTGGGATTCCGGTCAACCTGGTTCAGAAACAAAAACATCCCCAGGAGCCATCAATAAGTCACAGAACAAGTACTCAATTATGCAAGCATTTTTGAGGGTAGGGGCTTCAATGCAGGGGAGGGCTGCCTCCCAGAGAATGACATGATCTGAATTCACTCTCAGAATTCAGTAATTAAATAAAAGACCTTCTTTAAAAAATTTTACTTGCTCTTCAGTATAGTACTAAGCTATAACTACACATTAAGATGATAAAATACAATTAAAAATCTTTATTATTTAGATGTAGTAGTGCTAAAGGAAACACTATACTACCTGCACAGGAAAAATGAATATATAAATAAATAAAATTTTATTTTAATTACATCAGGAGATAAAAGAAGACTGAGTTTGTATTTACACACTTAAATTCTTGGAATTTACACAACACAACAAAAATTAATTTTTGAAAATAATGCTATTACAAATTTGGCATATATTCATATGTCATGCATGTCTATCTAGGAAATCATTTCCTATAAAAACTGGATAATTAAAAATAAATACCACGTTAGACTAAGGAAGAAAGGACAATGTAACTTAAAGACTATTTTGTTGAAATGACAACTACCAAGTTTTTTCAAAGTCTCCTCAAAAGATGAACACTTCCGTAAATAGAATTTTTTCATACTAGTTTGGGGATGCATAAACATTTAAATACCTTACCACAAGCTAAATATTTAGTTAATTTGGTTTGTAAATAGCTATGTAAGGGAGGAGATCTGCTCTTTCTCTTTTGTCAATGTCACCTCAACCTCAACCCATCAAAACATTCCCAGGCTCCTGACCACACAGCATGGATGGGGAATTTGGTGACCCACCTAGCTTATCTTCCTGTATCAGATTCCTCTTCCACTCACCACCCAACATGGTGAGGAGATTATTTCTAGTAACAGGAGGAAATTTGAAAACAGAGGAATTCAGCCTGCCAGGGAGAAAATAACCTGAACATAAAATGAACACTTCCATGTAAAATTTAAGATGACCATTTTTTAGGGTTACAAGGAACTTTTGTTCTTAATTTTAATTTATTTTTAGATTTCAATGTTCACTTTCGCAAGATTTTGAGTTCCAAATTTTCTCCCCATCTCTCCCCTCTGCCTACCCTAAAACATCATACATACTCCCCTTCCTGTAATCTGCCTTCTTTTCTATCACACCTCTCCCTTCTCTCAACCTCTTTCCCTCTGTTTTCTTGTAGGGCAAGATAGATTTGTGTACCCCACTGCCTATATGACATATTTCCCAGTTGCAAATGAAAACAATTTTTAACATTCATTTTTAAAACTTTGAGTTCCAACTTCTCTCTATTCCTCCTTCCCCACCCATCCCCACTGAGAAAGCAAACAATTCAATATAGGTTACATATGTGTAGTTATGCAAAAGACTTCCATAATAGTCATGGTGTGAAAGACTAATTATATTTCCCTCCATCCTATCTTGCCCCCATTTATTTTATTCTCTCTTTTAACCCTGTACCTCCTCAAAAATGTTTATTTCTAATTACCCCTCCTCCCATTTGCCCTCCCTCCTATCATCCCCCCACACTCTGCTTGTGACCTTTCTCCCTACTTTCCTGTAGTGTAAGATAGATTTTCATACCTAATTTAGTGTGCATGTCATTCCCTCCTTAAGCCAAATGTGATGAGAGTAAAGTTCACTCTTTCCTTCTCACTGCCCCCCTCTTCCCCTCCATTGAAAAAGCTTTTCCTTACCTGTTTTGTAAGACATCATTTACCCCATTCTATTTCAACGTTAGAGGGAGTGATCAGCATCATGGTTTGGAGGTATCTGGGAAGTGCCCAGGTGACCTCGTTCTGGGCATAAGGTTAACAGCTCTTGCCCCTGGGCAAGAGTCTAAGTCATGTTAGCTTGTCTGTTGTTCACCCCTTGTTCTTGCCATGTGATCAGCACATCCTCTTTTTCACTTGTATGTGTCTATTTTACTATTTCTTGTTTGTCATGTGATGTAACCTCATCTTTCCCACTATGCACCTCAGCGTTGCCCTTTGTTTGATTCTAAACTTCGGTTCTTTGAAAACTGTCATGTTCCTTGACTTGAAGCCACACAAAAATGGCACAAGACAACTGGTATTAAGAAATACTAGCCATTGTTTTAGACAAAAACATGAGTTCATTAAAAGAGCAATCCAACCTGTTATCCTTCCAGTCCGGGGTGGCTGAGTGAAAGGAAGCAAGGCTAAGCTGAAAGAGGTCAGATGACTTGCCTAGGGTCACAAAGTTAGTACCAGTCAAAGACAAGACTCAGATTAGTGAGAGGGAAAGGGAAGGCCATATTCCAGGTGCAAGGAACAGATGTACCTAGGTAGGAAGAGAGCTATGCTGGAAAGGCTACAAATGGATTTGCTTAAGTAAGCCAGAGCCCACGCTGGAGCAAATGAGAAATGATACATGTGAAAGTAATGTAGAGGGGTGTGTCTTTCCCCAGAACTTCAGACAGAGAAACAGAATAAGGCTGCAAATTCTGATCAAGGAAAAAATAATAACTGAAAAGCCATGCAGCATAAAAACATATTTTGGATAGAGTGCTGGAATCATCTCTTCCTCAGATACTCAAAAGCTGTGTGACTTCAGGAAAGGGACTGTTTCCTCACCTATAAAATGGGAATAATAGCTTGCACCACCTACTAAACAAGATGATTATACTAAGCACCTTAAGGTTATATGAAGGTAAGTTAAGGTGACCCAAAAGGCAATTAAAAGACACAACAGGTGTGTTTAGCACCTGGAAAATAAGTGTCTATTGATTAAATATGTTGCAACATATTAACAACCCTGGCACACATGCAAGAAGCAGTATTAAAGACACGATTGAAAATATGCATTTTCATATTTTTACATGATAGCACATGTATAATCTACATCAAATTACCTACCATTTTAAGAAGAAGGGAGGGAGGAAAAATAGGGAAAAAAATTTGGAACTCAAAAATCTTGTAAAAATGAATGCTAAAAACTGTCAACATGTAATTGGGAGGAAATACTACTAAAAGAAAGAAAATATGGATTTTTCAATCGGAAGTAGACCAATGGTGTAACTAAAAAAGATAACAGATAATCTGAGAGTGATACTGGCTGAAACAGATGAATCAAAGGAGGCCCTTTGGTACCTCAGGTAGATCTTTACGAAGCATTTATGAAAAGATGTGAGACAAAAACTGCATTAGACACAAAGGCACTGACAGGCTGCCATTGGAACTGATAGAGAGAGTACCTATATAACTGAAATCACAGGTGTATCAAAGTAAAATCTCTGCTTCAATAATAAATTAAACAATCATTTATAAAGCAACTATGTGGAAAGAACTGTACTAAGCACTGAGAATGCAAAGACAAAAATGAACCCAACCTCTTCCTGGAAGAAATTACATTTTTTTTCAATGAGCTTAAGGCAAAAATGATCAAAGTATTGATATTTGAACGAATCAAATGATATCTGAAAAGAGGAACCGGACTTTATACTAAAGTGTCTTTAAGGGAAAATGAAGAAATCCCCCTAGAGCAACATTCATTTATACTCTTAAATCTGTTGTGAAAGCTACTATTAAAAGGACCCTAAAGGTTAACTTTAAGTTAAGAGAAAAAATGTCGTATTACACAAAAACAATTCCTAGTGAAAATTATGTAATTTCTTTCCGGGGGTAAGGCTAAAAAAAAAATCCAATACATGGTCTTCAACACTAATGTTATTTATTTTGTAGCAATGGTTTTCTTCCCTTGGAATGGAGCCTACACACTTAAAATTTAAAAAAAAAAAAAAAAAAGGCAAAGTCATAATAAACATGTTTGCAGGAAAAACTAACATGCCACAAGCTGAGGAATTTCAGAAATATTACATCAGAAATGAACTGAATCCCACAATGGCACGTTTCCAGCACAGCACTACAATAAAGTGGCAGCCACCGTTATGCCACCGTTATATCTAGTGTCCAACTTTTCAGAAAAAGAAAAGGAAAAAAGTGCCAGTGACGTCTACATTTCTCTTTGTAACTGATTTGGCCAAGTAGCGACCTGAGCCCTCACACTAATAACAGAAATCATAAATAAAAGTTTGTGAATACATATATACATATATACATACATGTATATGTATAATCCATACATATATACATACATGTACATATATGTATGTGTCTGTCCATATGTATGCATACACAAGAAAACCCCCAAATGCCCAAATCCACACATCGGTTAAATATTAGCATTACTGAGTTAGGCACTCAGTGGAAACAAAGTTACCTGAATAAATAGTACTAATTATAAACCACCAAGTACAATGGAATAGTATCTAATCTCATCCCATTAGATCCAAGCTGCTACAGCTATGGCTATGGGAAGAAGGGTGGAAAGACTCCCATTCTCTGCTGCCCTCTTTCTCCCTTTTTCTCCCCCTCACATTACTACCATAGGGTTAGGGGCTAGCTGGAGCGAGTTCAAACCTCAGAGGGGCAATTGTTAAATTTTCAGTGTGAGAATTTACACTTCAGAAGTTGGCAACTGCAAAAAATCTTGGCTGGATTTATTGTTCTGTTGACAGCTCAGACTAAAGAAAGTGTTAAAAATGCAGATTAAATGCAAAAGTGTGTACACACCTCTAGCCCCCAGGGTTGTTAAATATTTGCCAACACCCGCTTGCCCGACGTCCTAACGTAGAGGAACTTAACTGGATTCCCCTGTTGTGAATCCAAAGCTCATGTGGGCTGCTGGCCTCATCATAAAGATCTGTACAAAGCACAGGAACAGCTCTGCACCACTTGAATTATAACCACTTACCACTCTAATTCTTGAATCCCCAGAGTTCACAGTCTAAATGTCACAAGAACCCCCTGAGGAATGCATTCATTAGAATAAAAATGAATACTTAGAATGTTCATCCCAAAATGTTGCTTACCATCCTGCTATTAAATGTAACAATAGTTTCTTCCTTCCCAATCTATCAGAGAAAATTTAGATAAGAGTTCTTACCTTGAGATCTGTGAATTTTTTTATCTTGATAACTGTACTCAATATAAGTGATTTTTCCTGTCATCTTATGTATCTTATTTTTGTGGATTTTAAAACATTCTAAGAAGGGGCTCATAGGCTTCATCCGACTGCCTATGGGGTCCAAAACACAAAAAGGTTAAGAAGCTTTGCCTTAGGAAGTACTTAAAAGTTCTTTGAGGAAAAAAGTTTCATATCCATATCTTAGACCTACTTCCAAAAGATCTGCATAGGCAGCATCACCTTCACTATTAGTCTGCTTTGTGTAAGTGGCATCCAATATGCGCTGAGGGAGCACACCCGGATGTTTGTTTTCATTATTTATGCACCTGGGCACTATCCACTAAGGGACTTCACCTGCGAAAAAAAAATCAAAGGCAATAAAGGTCGGACATGGTGATTGAGCATCTTTTCCTACGATGCCTACGACATGCCAGGGACCGTGCCAAGTGCTTTTCATCCTCACAGCAACCCTTCTAGGTAAATGCTATTATAATCCCCATTTTACAGTTGGGGAAACTGAGGCAAACAGAGGTTAAGTGATTTGCCCAAAGTCACACAGCTAGTAAGTGTCTGAGGACAAATTTGAACTCAGGTCTTTCTGACTCCAAGGCCAGAGCTCACCACATGCTTATCAAAGAGTAAGGAATCTTTTCATATCCAGATGATAAACCACACAAAATAAACAAGCAAAAACAACATAATTTAAAGTTATTTTCCTTGACAACATAAAACATTTATCTCATCTTTGAAACTAAAATGGAGAATATAAAACTTTATTTAAAAAGTTCTAAAAATATTAATTTAGCTTTATACTATAGTCAACTATAGAAAAGGAAGGAGGCAGAATGGGAAATGAAAAAAGAAGGCAAAGTAAGGAAGCTGAGGAGAAAAGATAAATTAAGGAATGAAGAAATCTCTTAAGTACTTTTATACATATTTACAAATCTGTCCTCAAAGTCTGAGAGTTTCCATGACCAAAACATTTCAATTAGTACATGTGCATTTATTAAGCACCTACTATACGCTACAATAGTAGGCCAGTTAGGTGGTGCCACAGTGCACAGAGCTCTGGGCCTGGAGTCAGGAAGACTCATCTTTATAGGTTCAAATCTGGCCTCTGACACTTACTAGCTTTGTGATCCTGGGTAAATTAGAAATTTAAATTTTCATAATAAAATAATAAATAAAAGAGAATAGCAGACTGTCAATTGGTCATTTGTAGCAGCAAGATTTCAAGTAGGTGCATGTTAAAATTTTCAGGTAATGGCTAGAAATTCTCCTAATGCAAAATGTCCCAAGGCTCTGTAGAACGTAGAATGGGCCAATATTACTTATTTCCCAATAACTACAGCCAGTAAAACTCAAGTACAAGACCTCTCTGCATTAGGCTAATGGCATTTAATTAGTATCTTAAAATGGGCAAGTTATTCAATCTCTCTTAATTCTTGATTTAGAGTATAACACTATATCTTAGAGTTTCTTTATATAAAGCATACAGAATTACATAAAGCTGAAACCTGGGTCTTCAGAGATAATCTAATTCAACTCTATTTTACAGATGAGGAAACTGAGGACTTTTCCTTCCCTGAGGAAGCAATTTTTCTATAGTATCAGCTTGAAACTTGATTTCTTGATGGCTTGAATGCTGATCTATTATACCAAAACTGCCTCCCAAGTAAATTTTAAAAAATTTATCATGGTAATCCTTGCCAAGTATATATACATACATACACATATGTCCCCAAAGAGTTTTGGTATAATTTTAAGCTCTAATAGCAAAAAGAGTTTTATTGCACTAAGACTTTTGGAATACCTTATATTAGAAATGACCAATGATACCACTGTCTTTGCTTTAAAGATGCTTTACAGTGTTTCATTTAGAACAGTGGCTCTTCAACTCTTTGGCTTCAGGAACCCTTTATATTCATAAAAGTTACTGAAATCCTCCAAGAGCTTTTATTTAATATGGTGAATATCCATATGCAATATAGATATTTACCATGTTAGAAACTAAAACTGATAAAATTTTTAAATACTTATTTTAAAATAACAATAATAAATGCATTAACATAAATAACACTTTACGAAAATAACGTTTCCAAAACAACAAAAGAAATTTAGTAAGAAGAGTGTCATTGTCATATTTTTAGAAGACAAACAGATTGTCATATCTCTCGCTACATTCAATCTATTGCAATATGTTGTTTGGGTTAAAGTATATGAAAAAAATCAGTCTCACACAGATATGTGTTTGGAAAAGGGAGTAGTTTAATAGGCAAATAATGTCTTTTTAACATTTTGAAAATTATTTTGATCTCTTCAAGGATCCAAAAAGATCTCAGGGATCTCCAGAGGTGGATTTATGATCAATTCTTTAAAAATCCCTCATTTGGGGGGTTAACAATTTAAATGAAGTACTGCTTTAACAACAAGAAGTCAACATATTTTTGCTTAAGTGGCTAACAACAGTAAAAATTTAAAACCTGACTGATATCTTCCAGTCATTAGCTAACTCTTCCCTCACTCATCCTCCATCCCTGTTCTCTCATTTTGCCCTATCTCTGGAGGCCCTGGAGTGAAGGATCAGGAGCATCTACTGGAGATGTTAACAGGACGGATTGCTACTTCTGTCTTCAACTGACTAAAATTTCTATGTCATCCACTCAACAGGAATCCAGATAATATTAACATATATGAAAATGCCTTGAAAATGTGTAAACACTAAGTTAAAGATTACTGCCTGAGTCAGACAGCAGAGGTAACTAAGTTCTACTTTTCTGTATTATCAAAATTACAGGAAAACAGAGAGACGACCCCAGAATCAGAATGCGAGAGTTAGAAAAGACTTCCATGACCACCTAGTTCATCCCATTGAGAAAAGGAAAGCAAAATGAACTTTCAAAGTAATTTACTTTTGTATCAAATTTTTTTGAGTTCCTTGTGGACAAGGACTAGGTCATCTTGTGCTCCTTTTTCATCCCTCCAGAGTGGCTAGGCGAAGTGGAAATTTCATAAATTCTTCGTAACTGACTAACCAAGAAGAAATAAAATAAGGAAAATTTGCTTTGGTTATTATTTGCTGTTACTAATAAATCTCCAGAAAAGAAATTCCCTTAAGGGATTTACATAATTGCTTTTTAAAAAAGCTAAGAGAAAGTATAAATAAAAAAAAATTCTCTCAAGTATTCACTGAATAAATTTAAAGATACTAATTAATTATATTGGGTAAAGAAGTAGATAAACCCCAGGAAGACTAATTTCCAGAACAATAATGAGAAACCCATTTCTACTGCTGCTCTCCTTAGTGCCAGCGGCATCACAGGTTGGTTTTTTTTTTACTATCATTGCCATGACCCCATAGTGTTTGTTCAAGTAATAACTCAAAATTATTTTTTAATCTATTTTGCTGTTGGTCATTCATTCAGCAGCGTCTGACTATTCATGTCCCCATGGGCCACAGCACTTCTGTCCTCCACAATCTTCTGAAGTTTATCCAAACTCATGTTCATTGCTTCTATGACACTATCCATCTCATCCTCTGTCCTCCCCTTCTCCTTTGGTCTTCAATTTTTCCAATATCAGGGACTTTTCCAATGGACTCTGTCCTCTCATTATGTGGCGGAAGTGCTTAACCTTCAGCCTTGGTATCTATTCTTCCCACAAATAGTTTGAATTATTTTTTTTAACTACTGAGTGATTTGATTTCCTTGCTGTCTAAGGGACTCTCAAAAGTCTTCTCCAGACCCACAATTTGAAAGCGTCAATTCTGTGGTGCTCAGTTTTCCTTATTTTAAATTTATGGGAGGATTTCAAAGAACTACCAACAGTCCTCATCCAGAGTAATATGGTTTCTCCAACAGAGCCATCACCTAAGGCTAACAACAGAATGTCTGTCATTCATAACAAAACAGAAACTTTATAGTTTCAAATGTTGATAGAACGTACTCCATTTCAAAAATGGATGAAAGCTACAGAAGACATCATCTAAACAGTTCTAACACACCATTTTCATGATACATGAGCATGATTTTCATCACTGCCTTAATGGAATGTCATACATCTTAAAAGATTCTACAAAGGAAACAAAAACATGATACTGCAATTCTGGGATGGTCTAAAGATTCTAAACCTTATAAGGAAATAGCCAAATCAATCAAAACATAAGCAGTGCCTGTTTTCTTAAACACCAATAAACTATAAAATTAAAAACCAAAAATGAATAGATCAAACAAGATAAGGAAGGAAAAGTAAAATTTAAGCAAGGGGGATTTTTTTCTGTTGTTAATTAATAGTAATATTCTCAGTAACCCAGTACAGAACCTCCAAATTACAAATTCATGTAAAGCTGTCAAACAAGTATTCTGGCCTTATAAAAGATTCACGCGCATTTTAGCCTGGTTGAGAGATAAGGCATTTGCTTAGCTGACATTTAACAGCAGTGATTTGTTTACCCATTAAAATCATTGATAGGCTGAGTGGCAAAAGCTTAAAACTAGCCACTTTAGAAAAGGATTGTAATTCAGATAAACAGAGATCATCTTTTGAGTAACTCCTATTAAAAACAGTACGTGCCCACTGTGAAGAGTAAGAGAATATCATTTCTAAATTTCAGGGGAAAGTCATGTTGGATGGAGACAAGAAGTCTTAATTTGGTGATTGCTCTAAGGAAGATACAAGTTTTTGTTTTATTTTGTTTTGTTTTGTTTTGCAGAAAAAAGGGAAGCAGAGCTGAAAACTTCCAGAACAGAAACAGAACACACAAAAATATTCGGACTTTTCCAGTTCCTTCATTCCACTATTTTGAGTATAAAGGGTAAAGTCAGATAAAAATGGCTGTAGTTCAATGGGATAAAACTAATCATTTACAATTTACAAAAAAAAAATTATTTTTCCCTAAAGATGGAATGTATTTTAACCGACGTTTTCTTAGGGAAGACTCCTAGAGTACAGTAGTATCATAAATCCCAAGGGCAAAACCCAGAAAATGTCACAGAATCTCATTTTTGCTACCTTTTTTTATGGGAGTAATATAAATACACCCAAAAAGGGTGTAAACCAATTAAATAATACAATGCCATTTTACAATACCAAATAAGATTATTTGGTATGAAAAAATAAAGGAATAACAAAAAAGTAGGAGGTTAAATAAAGAAAAGCATCACATGTTTGGTAAATGAAGTTTGTGGACTATTGTTTATAGGTTAAAAATCAGAATAAAGAATTTCTTGAGTCAGTTGATACTAACCCAACCCAAGCTTAAACTGCAAATCATGAAACAGGTCTCATTTATTTTTCCTAATCTCATCTCCTAGGAAATAAATTATTTGTTCTTCTGTGATGTACTAAAAAGGCAGAAATATGATAACAAAAGGCAAATTAGCAAAACACCAGTATACCCAAAACAAGCAAAACAGGCTAATATTCCTTGCACCAGAAATTACTGTCATTTATTAAATGGGGAACTAAAGTACCAGTAAGCAACTTGCCAATGTCACACAAACACAAGGCCAAAATCACTTTCTATTACCATTAGGCTAAACTCATGATCTTTACAAATACCATAAGGACAACTCAAAGTACGATGCTTTTCCCTCTATAACTGCCTAGAACATACTGAACTAGAACATACAAATACAGATGTATACTACATCTATCTCTTTCCTGGAAACCAAATTTTACAAACAAATGAAGTTTAAAACTTTTCAAGGGGAACACGCTGAGGGAAAAACTTAATGTCAACGTTATCATTATAAAAAGAAATACTACTGAATAGGCCAACTACAAGAATTTCACAATAGTAAAACAAAAGTGTCATCTTTTAATACTTTAAAAAAAGGTGACCAAAAAAAAGATTATCAAGTGTCAACAGCCTGAGCTAATGTGCAAAATTTTTGTTAAGAGTATAGACAATGCAAACATATGATTACATGAATATGTTTAACCCTCACCGGAAAATCAGGTTCTGGAAAGCCACACATTAAATTAAGACAGCTATTATTCTCCCTGAGCTTAATCTATCAAATCTGTTAGACATACTTATCTAAGCCAGCTTTAGAAATATGACATGTAACTTATTATTCCTCACAGAATGGGAAAGCACACAAGCCTGGAAATTCTAAACACAAGAATTGACAGAGCCCAATCAAAATCAGGTGAGTAGCTCAGAGTAAAAAGTAGAGAGGGGGGCCAATAAAATAAAATAGCCATTTATAGAGCACTTCAAGGTTTGTAAGGTAGTCTACATATTTTATTTCATTTGATTCTCCCAGTAATTCTGAGAGGTAGGTGCTATGATCACCCCCATTTTATATAGATGAAGAAACTGAGGCAAACGGCTGGAGTGATTTGCCTAGGGTCACACAGCTACTAAGAGTCTGAGGCCTGATTTGAAATCAAGCCTTTCTGACTCCAGGTCCAGTGCTCATACTCAGTGCACCACATAGCTGAAGAGAATTCTGCGCCCCCCTTTTATTTCCAATGGGAAACAAAAGCATTATAATTTTATATTATGGGTTAAACTAGGCGAGTAGAGGGGTATAACCTTACTCTAAGAATTCAACAATAAAAAGTTTCAATGGGAATATAGTAAATTCTATGAGTAGCTCCAATAGTGAACAGGGCAATCAGTCATATAACCATTTGGTTATACAATTTTACTACATATTAGCAAGATCAAACGATGCTTGGGGTAAGCAACAAAATATTTACATAGGATTATTTTTAATTACCCACAAAATAAATGATCACTTTTCATGGATCGCTACAAACAGTATCAGAAACTAAGGTACCTTTCTACACACTGCAGATGCTGAAAGAAGGTAAATATATTGTCATTCAAGAAGCTGGGGAAAACATACATGCTGTGATTTGGAATCATGTAATTCAATCCAATTTCATTTTTACAGATGAGACAGTTCAGATCCAGAGAGTTTAAAAGACTTATCCAGTTAAACAGGTAAAAAGAAAAATAGGAGATTTAAAATTTGAACTCAGGTTCTCTGAAATCCAATCCAGTGCTCAATACTACATTATATTGTTTCTCTTCAAGTTTGCATCAATAATCACTAACAAATATTTACTGGGTTATCTACATGCAAAGTAGGGTGCCAGGAGCAACAGGAGTTAGGACATATGAGATCATCAAAGAACTTACGATCAAGTTAGGAAGATGAAACATTAAGTACAGGAAAAGCTAAAAAAATAACAGAAGGAACATGAGACAATACTTGATTAAGTATTAAATGAATGGTACAGGCAGTCAATGCTATAAATTTAGAAGAAAAAAAATGTTACTATGGGGTGGGGTTAGGTTTGGAAGATTTCCTGAAGGAAGTAAGACTTCAGCTTGACTCTGAAGGACGGAAAGGATTTTTCTAAATCTAGTTTTTATCTAAATGGATAAAATGTATCTGATGATGGTTCTTGAACTTTGATTTGGAGGAGGGACATGTTCCCTTGAAATTATATTTCTTCACATTTATGTTTTACAATAGCGGGTTTGCAGGCTGTGTAGCCATGAATAGTAAGAGTGGAAAGAAGGTTAATGACCTTTTATGTGCCTACGGAGTTGGAATGAAGAGCACCTATTATGCCATTTCTTAAAGCTAAATTTTTTTATTAAAGGTCATTCCACTAAAACAGCTAAATTATGACATCAATACAAATGTATAAAACCACTGGATGATATGTCAAATATTATATTTATTGAGATTGTATGCAAGAGTGAAGGGCAATTATCCATAAATTGAAACAAAGATATTCTGTGCCAATTCCTTTAGCCTTTTCTCAACAATTTTTTTTCTAAAATATACAATGATAAATGTAAAAGTACATTCAAGTATTTAGCATGCTTTCCAATATTAATGGGGGTGAGGGGAGTTAGGTAAAAAAGGAACAACTACTTATTTTGATTTATACACTAAGTCAAGAACAACTTAAAGTATACCAAAGGTGCATGCTAAATTAAAAAGTGTTCACATAAATATTTTAACCTCACCATCATTGGAAAATATATAAGAGATTCCAATTTAGGGTCCAAGCTTGTGGGATCAGCTCAGGGAACTTTCTGGAACAAGTGAGTCAGTGTCTCCACCTGGTTGAACATTTAGAAGAGCTGGTCAGAGAGCATCCCAGGTAAAAGAACAGGAAAAGGAAAAGCAAAATGGCAGGAAAGATACATATGGGAGCAGGGGATAGGAAGTTTATCAGTCAAGTCAACAAGCATTTATAAAGTACCTACTATGTGCTGGGTATTGTTCTAAATATCAGAGTTACAAAGAAAGGTTAAAAATTTTTTTTGATAGTTCCTGCTCTCAAGGAGCTAAAAATCTAATGGCGAGATAACATGCAAATAACTGTATAAATAAGACATCTAGATACCTATACAAAATAAATTGGAGATAACCACAGAGGGAAAGCATTATCACTAATGAGGAAAAGACTTCTTGTAGAAGATAGGATTTTAGCTGGGACAAATGAAAATAGGAGTCAGAGACAACCAAGTAAAGAATTCCAGGCATGGGGGACAGCTAGTAAAAATGCAGAGAATTAGGAGATACATTATCATGTTCAAGGAACAGCAACTGAATCAGCACAGAGTACAAGGAGGTAAGTAAGGCTTAAGAAAACAGGAAAGGTAGAAAGGAGTCAGGGTTAGACTGTAGAAAAAAATCACTTGTACTCCGATTTGGACACAAAACCCTGAATCTCACAATAAATACTACTTACTGGTGATCATGATACTGTTACCATTTGAGTACTTATTTATATACACACACACATACAAACACACACACACACACACATCCCACATTTCAGTAAAGTTTTGACAACATCCTGAGAATTGTACCGCCATCTTTGGGATAAAATGTAAAACTCAACTGCAGATATGGACAGTACCCAGATACACTTAAGATCTTGAAAGAGAACCATTAGTTTAAAATGGCATTTTTTTTATTATACTTCCAAGTATTCCTTCCCATTTATCAGTAGATTCTCACTATATATTACATATATATCCTTAATTAAAAAAGAAACATAGCAACTTTTACAAAGCCACTGAAGGCAGAAAAGCCACGCAAAAATCATGTAAAATTCCCTTGATGGAAAGATTTCTACTCTTACCTTTCAACAACAAAGATAAGAAAAAAGGTAATGCTCACTTTGGAGCTGGTATAAAAAAGAGAATCATATTAAGATTATTCAGAAATAGCTACTTATCTTTAAGTCTTGTTTTTATATAATATAGAAAGTTAAGCAAAAACTGCATAATTCCTTTACACAGATATTTATAGACATCTAATCTACAATGTAATGAGTTGTTATTTTAACAACTACAGTTCCTAGAAGACTGGCATATTTTTATATTACACAGAACAAGTTGATGGTATGATGTATACTTGGAAAATCCTAGGGCATCAGTAAAGACACTAATTGAGATAATTAATAGCTTCAGCAAAATTACACGCTATAAAATAAATGCTCAAAACTCAACAGCATTTCTACATAATAATATATAACATAACATATATTTCTTTATAATAACATAATAATAGCAAAGCCCAAGAAGCAGTAACAGAAAGAGAAATACCTTTCCAAGTAACTATAAAGTGCATCCAATGGTTGGGGACCAACCTACAACAATACACAAGAGACTTGCATTGACTCAATTACAAAGTGCTCCTCAAAGAAATACAGAGCAACTCAAGCAGCTGGAGGAATTTTCAGTACTCATGGCTGGGCCATGACCATATAACAACAGTGAGCAAACCGTCAAAATTAATTTATACTTTTAATGCTACGCCAACCAACTTACCAAGCTCTTTACAGAATCTGATAAAATAACAACAAAATTAATTTCAGAAAACAAAAGACCCAGAATATCAAGTGAAATAATGGAAAGAAGCAGAGGCAAAGGAGAACAGCACTTCCAAGCCTCGAACTTTATTATAAAGCAACAGTCATCAAAATCTGGGTTTGATGGTTAAAAAACAGAGACAGATAATATTTGTTAAAAAAAAGAAAAAGATCATTGAAATAGACTAGACAAGGGAGAGTCAGAAACAATAGAACTCAATAACCCAATGTGTGATAAAGTGGAAAACAAATTACCTAAGCAAAAACTCTGACCTTAATATTAAAGATCATACTATACAAAATTTATGAAGAGGATGACACACCTTTCACAGGAATAAGAAGGAAATGTATTTTAAACAAACAAGAGAGGTGACCACAAAGGATAAAATGGATAATTTTGATTACTTGAAACTGAAAAGCTTCTGCACAGGCAAAATTAATGTACCTGGGTTAAGAAGTGGCCACATGAAAAAAAAAATCTTTGCACCAAATTTCTCTGGTAAGAGTCTGATACGTGACCAAATGGGAAAAAAAATCTTTGCACCAAATTTCTCTGATAAGAGTTTGATATCCAAGATATGTAAGTAATTGACAAATATACTATGTGCATATGTATATACAAAGAAAAGAAAGAGACAAATAGATATCACCCAACAGAGAAGTGGTCAAATGATAAAACAAATAGTTCTCAAAAGAAGAATTGAAAAGTACTCAAAATCATGTGAAAGAATGCTCCAAATTACTGATAATAAGAGCAATGCAAATCAAAACAACTCTGAGGTTTCACCTCTTGCCTTGCAAATTAGGAAAGATGATTTAGAAATTGCAAGTCAGTGTTGGAGGGGTTGTGGAATGATAGGCAGTGTAATACATTGGTGATGGAGCTATAAAATGGTGTATTCATTTTAGAAAGAAATTTGGAATTATTTGAATACTACTGAGGTTGTGCGTGTTTTAGCTGAACTATTCTTTTTTTAAGTAAATGAACTTCCTAAGCTTTGCACCTGCCTGTAGTGTGCTAAAACATACACAATTTCAGACCCAAAGTTTCCACTGCTAGACATATAACTCCCAGAGTCAAAGGTTGAAAATGTAGTCCTATGTACACCAAAGTATTACTTTTTGTAGTAGAAAAAACTGGAACACAGATAGGACAGCCTCAATTCCCTATCAGGGGTAAATGTAAGTGTCCACAGGGGTATGCAGGGCATTCAGGGAGGATCAACACTTCTAGCAGGAGGACTTGCTGAGCCCTTTTCAGGGCTGCTCATCCACATTTGGTGTCCACCTGTCATCCAACTCTCAACTATGGTTCCAAGAAGCTCTAGTATGTGCAGCAGCCACACCCCAATAAAACATTCTCAGGAGATGGGCTAAACCTGGGTGAGGGCAACTGACGGGGTGCAAACCTGTCAATGAGTTAGGTGGTATCTAAGAAGGACATGAAGACTTTCCCCCATTGGAAAGGGCAGATGAGAATAATTTGTCATGACAGCTTTGGCCACTGAAGTAGATTCTAGGGAGCGCTTAGAGCTTGCTCAGATAGCCAAGACGTCAAGGTCATCCACTGAGTCCCCAGCCATTCACAATCATCCTGACTTTTGTCCTGCCACTAGACTTCGATGACTCTGTAAGGGATGGGTGAGGCTGACGACTTTGCACAGTTCTGTCTCACTTAAACTCAATGAACAAGTCAAGATATCACTGTTATGAGATATCACTCATCCTCTTCAAAACAAAAGATGAACAAGCAGCCACAATAATATCACCTTGAGTTTTATGGTATGTGAATGCAATGGAACACTGGGATATTAGAATGGATCAAGAAAGTCTCAATGTGAAGAACGCAGTGAAACACAGAAACACAGAGACTGAGGCTGAGCAACGTGAGCAGATCCAGGAAAATAAGAAGCAATGACTGCAATAATGTAAATGAGGAGAAAGCAACAAAACAAAGAGTACAGTGAACTGTAACTGTCCCTCCTCCCCCCAAAAAAAAGAAGGGAGAAGCTACACCTTCCTCGCTTCTTTGCAGACACAGGGAGACAATGGGTGTGTAACACAACAAATATTGTCAGATCCAGATGGGTTAATTAGCTGGGCTAAACTTTTTTCCTTCCATTTTTTACTCTTTGTCACAGGAAGCTTACTATAGCTAGAAATAATGGTGATATTAAAAACAAAAGACATCGATATATTTTTTCAAAATGATTTGAACTCAGTTGATCAATTTTCCACTTTAGAAGAGAATACCGTACTTTAAAATTTGGGTTTTTTTTTTCTCAAATTCAACATTGCCTTTTACATGCACAACTGACAGTTCTGAGCTAAAGCCATTTCTTCCCTTTATTACAGTCAACTTCAGCTTTGCACTGTCATCATCAAAAATAAAAAGCAGTTAAGCTAATTGCTAGTGAATATGACGCAAATGGTTTCCCTGACAACAGCCCAAGTTCTGAAGGGCCAGTTCCAGGATTTCTTCATTTGTTTGCCCTCGGTCTGATGATGCAGGCACTAGCCTCCTGTTTCACTAAGCAGCCAATGTAACATACACACAACACTGCTTACTTAACCATTTGCTGGTTGCCACAGCAATTGCAGATCATCTACGTTAGAATAGGATTCATACAATTCTTAGAATCAGAGATGTAGAAGTGGAAGGGAATGCTGAAATAGACAATCCAACCCTGACATTTTATAGCTGAGGAAACAGGTCCAGGGCTACCGCTTTTCACACCACTTCTATACATGAAAACACACACTGATGGGTACAATTCTGGCCACAAATTGAGCCTCTTTTCTGAAGACTAGCCTAGATACATACAAAGAGAGGCATAACCCATAGGATGGACACTTGTGATGAATTCACTGGCCATGGAAATCCAAAAAAGAAAGAAAAACACAAAATGGCCCTCAGTCCTGGGAAGCCCAGGTCAGCTTTTGTAGTGATGGCAGAAAATCAGTTTTCAAACTTACTGTAAACTTTAACTTAGACATCCAGGAGACTAAAAGGGAAATTCTTGTCCAATAAGTGGACTTACTACAGAAGGAATGAAATCATAACCATCTTGATATTTTGTATAAGCAGGCATATAATTATGATAAAAATAATTGTACACATATACTCAAGACTAACCATTTTCCCAAAAACATCAGCCAAAACTTTTTAAATGTACATTTGTTTTTGACAGCATCTGGTACCAAGTACCAAGTACTGGTACAACCTAGTTACTATGTGCCACATGTCATGGCAAAAAAGTAAGGGAATAGTTTGTTTTTAAAAAAAGTCTGTAGGGATCTAGGAAACTGAGAACACACTACAATACATGAAAGAATACAATCAGAGATTCCAAGGAACAGTATTAACAGCAGTTTTATGATTTTCCTACAACTTGTCAAGATCATATTTAGTCATGGTTTACCTGGTGGCCCAGATAAATCCTATATGGAATAGAGAATCCTGAATGGCAGAAGGCTCAAACTGTGCTAAATGTAGGTCAGTAAAGCTTCAAGACAAACTTTTTTCCTCATATTTAGTATTTTATTTTTCCCAGTAACATGTAAAAAACAATTTTTAACATTCATTTCTAAAACTCTGAATCCAAATTCTCTTCCTTCCCCTCTTCTCACTCCTCCCTCGTTGAGAAGGCAAGCAATTTGATGTTGATGATGTAGTGATGATGATGATGACATGTGTAGTCAAGACAAACTCTTTATTATTATTACTGAAGAAAATATATTTTAAAATATATATTTTGGGGGGGAGAGTCAAGGCAGTAAAGAGGTCAGTATTTTTGCAGATTTCTCCCAACACAGCTCTCTAGCACAACTTTTATAAAATATGTCAATCTAAATTCTGAGTGGGAAAACTAACAAAAAGTCAGGGTGAATCATCTTTCCAGCCCAGGGTAGCTGAGAAAGACAGAAAGAGAAGTCAACAGACACTGAAGTGAAGTCTGGCTGGAAACACAGCACAGCAGAAGCAGCACTAGCTGTTGACAGGAGGGTGACAGCAGTAGGAGAAACCAAGTGTCCAGAGATGGTAAGGGAGCTGAATACTTGGTCAGAAGGAGATCCCAGGAAACCCCCTATATTAGCACTGGGTACAGAATTGGGGGCCATTTGACATCACTGTCACCAATACCTAGTTCCAGGACACAGTTTCATGGCAATTGGTTGCCCATTACCTAGCTCAGGTGGTAGCCATGAGGGAGAAGGGGCTCTGTGTAAAGATAAAATATGTATGCCACAAGGGCAATGATCAGACCTCTCCCCAGATCATCTTAGAGACACCCAGTGAGCTAAAAGTAGCAGAAGTTTATAAAAGACAGAAGCTTCTACCCCACCCTCAGAGGTGAACAGAATCCTAATCTACCACAGAATCCAAAATAAAAAAAGCTGGAAAATGAACAAACAACAAAAAAGAACTTGAACATAAATAACTACTATGATGACAGGTAAGCTCAAAATACAAATTCAGAAGAAGAGTATGCCTTGAAAACATTTACAAATGTAAATTTGTAAGCCTCAAAGAAAAATGCAGAATGGATGCAAGGACAAAAAGAATTCCTAGAAGAGTGAAAGAGTTATCTTTTTTAAAAAAGGAAAAAATTAATTTAAAAATAAAATAAGAGCAGCAGAGGAAAAAAATCAGAAAAAGAAAATGAGCAATGAAAATCATGAAAAGAGAATTAACTGGAGTTTGGTTAAAAAAAAAAGGCACAAAAAATACTAAAGAAAAGTAACTCCTTAAAAACTAGAATTGGCCAAATGCTAAAAGTGAAAAAAAAAAAACTGAATAGCTCCTTAAAAAATCACATGGTAAAAGAGGTACAAAACCTCACTAAAGAAAATAACTCCTTAAAAACTGGAATTAGAGATGAATAGACTTAGAAAATTTAAATATGATGGCCCTCTGGAGAAAACTGAATGGAAATAGAAAGGATATACCTTTTTCTAAGCTATCAATGGTACCCTTCACAAAAATTGGAGCTGTCTTAGGCCATAAAAACCTCACAAATGCAGAAAAGTAGAAATAGTAAATGCACTTTTTTTGATCCCACAACGAAAAAAAAAGTTACATTCAATAAAAAGCCTCGGAAGCAGAAACTGAAAATTAATTAGAAACTAAATAATCTAACTCTAAAGAATGAGTGGAAAATGTATCTCTTAATGGTTACAAAAAATACATAATGAATATAAGAATAACAAACGCTTACATAATGGTACATAACAAAAAAGAAAAAAGTCAAATCTACGAATTGGACATGCAATTAAAAAAACTAGAAAAAGAACAAATTAAAAATCCCCAATTAAACACTAAAACAGAAATCCTGAAAACCAAAGGAGCAATTAACAAAACTGAAAGTAAAACAACAACACTGAAGTAATAAATAAAACTAAAGGCTAGCTGGTTTAGTGGGGGGTGGGGAAAAGCAATAAAATAAATCATTGGTTAATTTGATTTGTTTTTAAAAAGAAAACTAAATTACTAGTATCAAAAACTAAAAAAGATGAATGAATCACCAATGAAGATGAAATTAGAGCAATTTTATTCAATTATACCTCAAAAAACTGACAATCACATTTACAAAAATATAAATTATCCAGATTAAAAGAGGAAATAATCCTATCTTAGAAAAAGAAATTGAACAAGTCATAAGTGAGCTCCCTAAGAAAATATTATGAGGACCAGAAGGATTTACAAATGAATTGTACTAAACATTAAAAGAACAATTTTTCCCAATACCATATACACTATTTGAAAGATTATATAAAGAAGTAATCCTAACAAATTCCTTCTATGACAACACAAATATGAAGGAAACTCTAGACCAACTTCCCTAATAAATACCGATGTAAAAAATTTTAATAAAAAAAAGAGACTACAGTAATATATCACAAAGATGATATCACCAAGTGAAATTTATACCAGGGATGCAAGGCTGGTTCAGTATTAGTAAAACTATAAGCATATTTAACCGCATCAATAGCAACAAAAAAATCATATGATTACATCAATAAATGCAGAAAAAAACTTTCAACAAAATACAACACCCATTCCTATTAAAAACACTAGAAAGCATAGGAATAAATGAAACTTTTCTTAAAATGATAAGTAGTAACCATCTAAAACCAAAAGTAAACATTATCTGTAACGGGGATGAACTAGAAGCATTCCCAAGAAGATCTGAAATGAAGCAAAGACAACTGTTACACTGTTACTATTCAATATTGCACTAAAAGTGCTACTGAGGTTGGGAACCTGTGGCCTCCAGGCCACGGTTGGCCTTCCCGGTCCCTGGGCATGGCCTTTGGACTGAGTCCAAGTTTTACAGCACAAATTCACTTATCAAGGGGATTTGTCTTATGAAGTTTGGATTCGGTCAAAGGGCCACACGAGCGGTAAGACAAGAAAAAGAAACTGAAGTAGTAAGAAAAGTCAACAAGGAAATAAAATTATCGCTCTTTGTAAATATGTAATAGTATATTTAGAGAATCCTAGAGAACCAACTAAAAGACTGGTTGAAACGATTAACAACCTCACCAAAATTTCAGGATATAAAACAAACCCACATAAACCATCAGTAGTTCTTTGTATTACCAACAAAATTCAGTAGGAAGAGATAGAAAGAGAAATTCCATTTAAAATAACTACATACAGTATAAACACTAGAGAGTCTAACTGCCAAGACAACCCCAGGGCCTATATGGACACAATTACAAAACACTTTTCAAACAAAGTCAGATTTAAACAAATGGAGAAATACTCATCGTTCATGATTAAGCCTTATTATTATGCTCTAAGCATGATAAAAAATGACAATCCTACCTAAATCAATTTACTTATTTAGTATTATATCAAACTACCAAAGAATTATTTTATAGAACTAGAAAAAATAATTTTAAAAATTCATCTGGAAAAAAAGAAACTGGTCAAGAATGAATATCAAAGGAACCAATTTAAAAAATGGGAAGGATGGTGGCTACCGGTACCAGATTTCAAACTATAATACAAATCAGAAATCATGAAAAAAAAATGTGGTACTGGCTAAGAAATAGAGTACTGGAGCAATAGAATAAATGAGTACACAACATAGAGCAGCAAATGACCATAGTAATCTAGTGTCTGATAAAATCAAAGATCTAAGGTTTGGGGACAAGATTTCACTATTTGACAAAATCTCCTGGCAAAACTGGAAAGTAAGATGGAAGAAACTAGGCACAGACCAAGATCTCACATCATATACCAAGGTAGACATAAACGGGGAAATCATAAGTAAATGTCTGTTGCTATCCAATCATTTTCAGTTGTGTCTGACTCTTCATGACCCCATTTGGGGTCTTCTTGACAAAGATACCATTTTGGTTTGCCATTTCCTTCTCCAGCCCATTTTACAGATGAGGAAACTGAGACAAACCAGGTTAAGTGACTTGCTCAAGGTCACACAGCTGGGAGATGTCTGAGGTCATATTTGAATCCTGGAAGATGAGTCTTCCAACTCCAGGCCTGGCTTTCAATTCAATGCACCACCTAGCTACCTAAGAAAATTCGGGGAGCATAGAAAAATGTACCTTTAAGATCTATAGATGAGGGAAAAGTTTACGACCAAACAAGAGACAGATAGGATCACAGGAGATAAAATGGATAATTTTGATTATATTCAGAGGTTTCTAAACTTTTTTGGCCTACCACCCCCTTTTAAAAAAAAATTACTCATCATTCCCCTGGAGTTAGATTAGGTTAGCCCTTTTTTTTCAACACCCCCAGTTGCACTTGTGTCTGCTACCCGCCTGGATCATTCTAATGCCTCCCAGGGGGGCAGTATCACCCACTTTGAGAACCTATGCATTGAATTTAAAATGTTTTGCACAAACAGAACAAATGCAGCCAAAATTAGAAGGAAAGAAAAACAGGAAGGAGGATGCGGGGGGTTTACAGCAAGTTTCTCTGCGAGAAGGCCTCATTTCTCAAACATATAGGGAACTGAGCCACATTAATAAAAATAAAAGCCATTCCCCAATTGATAAATGATCAAAGTATATTAACAGGCAGTTTTCAGAAAAAGAAATCAGAGCTATCAATAGTCATATGAAAAAAAAATGCCCTAAATCACAAATTAGAGAAATACAAATTTAACACAATTCTGAGACAGAACCTCACAATCTAAAAGATTGGCTAAGATAAGGATTATGATAAATGCTGGAGAGGATGTAGAAAATTTATATACTGAGGCACTTTTGGTAGAGTTGTAAACTGGTCCAAAAATTTTGAAGAAAAATTTGAGACTATGCCCAAAGGGCTATAAAACTCTTTCTGCCCTTTGACCCAAGAATATCACTACTAGGTAAGTATCCCAAAGATAACAAATGAAAAGGAAAAACATCTATACATACAAACATATTTAAAGCAGTTCCTTTGTGCGTTAGCAAAACTGAAGGGATGCCCATCATCTGGGGAATGGTTAACAAGTTGTGGTATATGATTACAGTAGAATACTACTGCACTATAAGAAGAGGGAGATGGTTTTCAGAAAAACTTGGGAAGACATATAAATTGATAAAAGTGAAATGCCCAGAACTAGTAATTTAATATTGTAATGATGATCAACCATGAAATATTGTTACTCTGATCAATATAATGATTTAAGACAATGCCAAAGGACTCATGATAAATACATATATATATATATGTATGTATACATACACACACACACGTGTGTGTACCTCCAGAGAGACAAATGATGGACTCTGAGTGTAAAATGAAACATACTGTTTTACATTTTATTTCTCTTACCTTTTTTGCTTTGTTTTTTCAACTTAGCTAAAACAGAAATGTGTTTTGCATGACTTCACATGTATAATGTATATATTGCTTGCTTTCTAAATGGGTGGGGACAGGGCTGAAAAGAGAGAAATTGGAACTCAAAATTTTTAAAAAGGAATGCTTAAATAATATTTTTGGAAAAACTAATGGAAAATACCTAACAAAATAAATGAAAAGAAAGTAGGTAAAATAATTTTTAAAATTAGAATAGGTCAAGTAGAAACTAATGATTTCATAAGATATCAAAAAAACAATAAAACAGTCAAAAATGAAAGATAGAAGAAAATGTGAAATATCTCATAGGCTTGAAAAACAACTTTCTTGGAAAACAGATTGAGAAGGGACATTGAAAAACTGGACTACCTGAAAGCCATGATCAAAAACAAGCCTAGAAATCATACTTCAAGAAGTTATAAAGACAAACTGCCCAGAAAACTTGAACTAGAGGACAAAATAGCAACTGAAAGAATCTACCAATCACTTCCTGAAAGAAACCCCCAAAGAAAATATTTCTCAAATAACTGTTACGATTTAATGTGTGAAAGGAACGATGTTAAACATTGAGAATATTGTACATGATTCTCTGTCATAAAGGGGGATATGCCGTATGTGCCAAACAAATGGTTACAACTAGTCACGCAAGAATTCAAGAAGATAAAGATCACTAAAAGTAGGTGGAATGCTTCAGCATTCCCAGTGGAAATCTTTTGTCATGATTGATGCTTCCAACATATCCACGACTGACGTATTCAAGTTTGTAAAATCTATTATGACTTTCATTTACAAAGCACATTAAATTTTTACCCTTTTTTACATCAGTTCTTAAGTTTTGTATATGTGTCATGGGCCTCTTAAACAGTGTCTACAGAAGATTCTCCAAAGTTACCAATGATCTCTTAATTGCCAAGTCTGATTAACATTATTCAACCCTCAATATTCTCTACCTCACCTCTAAGGTACCTTCAGTTCTAAAATGCTATAATATAATATAAAATCTATATGACATCTTCTGGAAGAAAGCTCACTAGTAACTAGTCTTTAATACTATTTGTTTGCTATAATAATATGGTTCTTTTTTTCAAATGATGTCACTTTTAAAATGAGAATCTGTATAAATCAAAGAGAATCAGACTCACTAATCACATTATGCGGAAATGAGAAACTTATTGGGATTTCATAATGAAGCAAACGAAATCACGTTATTGGCACATGGTGCATTTTAAATAATAGACTCAGCTCTATAATTTGGTGACAATTCTCAAAGGAGTCAACCATCATTATTACCGTCAGAAATCTCAAACAAAAATGAAATGGTTATAAGATCAGGAAACAGGTGCTGGTAAGTAACATAAATAATTATTTTCATTGTGAGTAAATTATAAAGCTATTGAATAATGCCTTTCTGAAAGACATTTTGTGTAATTTACCAAATTAATGAATTCCTCATGCAGCAACATTACTACCATAGTGAGTAGGGGCTACTATTATATAAATAGAAAAAAAGAAAAAGCTTTATAAAAAAAAAATCAATCCATTTCAAGCTTCCTTGACTTTAATAAAAACGTCAATAAACTTAGTGAAATTAATGCAATGGATAAGTCTTATAAACCATTTAATACATCCCAGCTAATCACACTAACCCCCCTAAAAAAATTCTTACACATTTCAGGATATAGAGGATCACCTGGGCAGCAGAAAAACTTGAAGTGAGAAAATCTTTTATTGATGATATTTTACCATCTTGCTCTGGGCAAGGGGAAGTCACTTAACCTAAGTTGTTTTCTACATCTATAAAGTAGAAAAAATACCTAGAGAATGTACCACATGCCTCCAAAGGTAGTTGTAGAAAGCACTTTGAAAATGCTAAAGCCCCAGAAAAGTGTGGAGGATGACAGCTATGATGACGGTAATGCTAATGCATCTACTTTCCCATCAGGAACTTTGTAAAAAGGCACAGTGGGAATATCTAAATACCTAAGGAACCAAAGGGAATCTGGCAATCAAACATACCAGACTGAGAAGGGCCCACCCCAAGTTTCAGGCAGCTAGCCAAGCTAATCTCTACAACTCCAGAAAATTCTCTCCAAGGCCTTGCTAGTTGGAAAAACAATAGTTCCCAGCAGCGGGCAGAAAGCAAACGAACCCTTCATTCAGCCGTGGCTGCAGTGACCATCGTGATGCTGAAATGCCAGAGAGGGAGGCTCAACTTACTGCTAAGCACTCAGAAAGCAAAGAAGCCCCTTCTGAGAGGCGGTGGGAGCTTTGCTATGCTTCACTTTATCATGCTTGGAAGACACTGCTTTTCTTTTTTTAACAAATTGAAGGTCTGTGGCAGCCCTGCACCGAGCAAGACTACCAGCGCTATTTTTCTAAAAGCACATGCTCACATCATGTCTCTGTGTCACATTCTGAGAATAGTCACATTATTTCCAAATCTTTTCATTACTATTATATCTGTCATGGGGATCTGTGATTTTTGATATTACTATTGTCATTGTTTTGGATCACCATGAACCCCACCCATATAAGATGCCAATCTCAATCAATAAATGTTGCATGTATTCTAACTGCTCCACTGACCCTTCTCTCTCCCTCTGCTCTGGCTTCCCTGTATCCTGAAAAACAATATTGAAATTAGGCCTTAAAAACCTTACAGTGGCCTCTAAATATTCAAGTGAAAGGACGTGTCGATCAATGAGCAAAGTTCATCGTCGTCTTATTTTAAGAAATTGCCAGTTATTCCAACTTTCAGCAACCACTACCCTAGAATGCTGAATGGATTTTATACGAATATGTAGCTAGTACAAATACTTGTACCTAGAATAACATAAGATGCTACACAGTAATCCATGACTGGCAAGAACAGACATGTAAGACCAATGCAACTTTCTTCTATGACTATGTAACAGTGAACCAAGTATCAAGAATTTACTACATTCCTCCCATGTGCCAGACATGCTGCTGGCTACTGGGGCTATAAAGATGAAATGGAAGTCATCACTGCAGCCAGAGAGCTTGCAGGGTGGCTCAAAGAGTCTACTGAGGTATATATAAAATAACATGGGTCTACTGAGGTATATATAAAATAAAATACACGGTGATGGTGAGGGGAAGAAGCGAGAGAGGAATCAGAAAAGGCCTCATGTGAAAGGTGGCATTTACTGGAGCCCTTAAAGGAGACTGGGGATTCTGGGAACTGAGGTGAGGAGGAAGAGCATTCCAGGTATTGGAGGGAGAGGAGACGGACAGGGCAAAGGCACATGGAGATGACAGATGCTGAGCTAGGCCCTGGCTGGACTGCTGCAGTGCACATGGAGGAGAGTAGCATGAGGCTTCATAGATCTGTCGGGGCCAGGCTATCAAGGACTTGAAATGTCAAACAGAGAAGTTTATATTTGTTTCTCAATATAACAAAGACCTATTAGAGTTTATTGAGGAGGACAGGCAGTGTCAGATTTGTACTTTAGAAAAATCAGTTTGTCAGCTGTGAGAAGGAGGGATTGGAGTGGAAAACCAACCAGGAAAGAAGTGCAATAAAACAAACTAGAGGGAATGAAGGCCTGAAACACAGGGGTAGCTCTGAGTGGAGAGGAGATGGACAGGCTGAAATCACAAGATGGAGCAAAGGGGTGTGTGGGAGTGAAGAGCCAAGGTGAGCCTTCAAGGCTGCAAATCCGGGTGTCTGGAAGGATGACTGTGTCCTCAACAGAAAGAGGGAATTCAGAAGAGGAGAGGAGTCTGAGGACAACGATGAATTCAGTTTCACAGGGTTCACTTTGAGATGTGTATATGTGTGTGTGTGTGTGTGTACGTGTGTGTGTATGTATGTATGTATATACATATATACATATATATACACATATATGTGTGTATGTATGTATTATGTATATCCAATTTGAAATGTCCAATGGGTAGGTGTGATGTGAATGACTGGAGTTTAGGAGAAAGACTACAGCTGAAAATAACAGCCCACATAGATTACAACTCCTATTTTCCACTTTTCTATCTTGATTTCAATAAAACTCTTGATTTTCTCCCACATGTCAGTCTGAAGAGTTACGAAGCATCATCTTAACCTTCTCACAGCTATGGGTGAACAACAAACTTGACAGCTGCACAGATAGGAGAATAACTGTCCACGACTCAGGGTTGAAAGTGGGCTCTGCATACTAAATGGGCATCCTAATGATGCTTCAGCAATCAGTCTTATTCAACTTAACATCTTTCTTCATGATCTGGACAAAAGAGAATCAAAAATATGTTCAGGAAAATTACAGGGAGTAATTTATTGGTTGGGTCTGCTAACATGTTATTAAGAATAAAACTGAAATTTACCTTGAACAATTAAAGGAGGAGAATCTTTAAAAAGGAATTCAACTCTTCAAAGCACTACATTTTGACACACACACACACACACACACAAAAGCAAACGTTTCAAAAAGAGTCCTGAGAATGAACAGCTAAGCCCTTGTCCAGAAGGAAAGAGCTTTTCGGTTGTAAATGACTACAAGAGGAGGGGTGCTTGGGCTTTGTTTTCTTTTTTGAATAGTGATATGAAAATTCAGGAAAGGAACCACGAGATGGAGAAGAAAGTACTTCCATGTTTCATCCTAGCTGTCACTCAGCAGCTGCCCCCCTAACCTCTGTCTCCATTAAGTCATCTGAACAGTCAGAAAGCTAGTCCATCTTTCAGTAAGTTCTATAGTTTCTTCAAGGTCTGGTTTCTATGATTTGTCACAAGATATTCTTCAGATATCTCATTCATGTTAGTCCTCCTCTGATGACTTCATGACAGACAGAGGTGACCACAGGCCCTCTGAACTATGCCAACAAAACTTGGGCTGCACTTAATGTCTAAAAAAGCTCGCCTGTGACTCCTACTCAAAGCTAATACTGGAAAGGATCATCCTCAGTCAACTGGCCATTACGTGACATATTTCTTGCCTCAACAACTCATACAGCAGTCTATGAGGGCACAGAAGGATAATGATTTGCAATACTAAAAGGAATATCCATACCAATGAAATCATGTCATTTGAAATTTTGAAGTATTCCTCAAATATTTACAAAGTTGTGTTATAAAAAGGATCAGACTTCTGATCCATCTAATTATCTAACTTAGAATAAGAGAATGAAGTAAAAACCTGGAGATAGTGTACCTTATTAAACCAAGATCTAACAATCAGAGCTCTCCAAACATGAAATGGACTGGGTCCAGATAGGAGGTTTCTAGTCCCTAAAGATCTTGAAGCAAGGCTGGATGGTCACCCAATGGGGATACTGTGAAGGGTAATTCGTGTTTTGGATAAGGACCAGACTAGATGGTCTCTGAGGTTCCTTCCAACCATAAGCTGCTATGATTTCTATATTATAGCACTCTGCTTTTAATGTACTGTGTCCAGTTTTAATAATTTTGTTTTTAAAAAAATTAATGTGAAGAAACTGGAGAGGGTTAGACAAGCATGACAGGTAATTAAAGGAACAGAAAGATTAAAAGAATGGGGAATAGAAGGTTATGATGCAACTATTCTCTCAAAGACATGAATCATTATTACAAGAGGGATGCTGTTCTGGTTGTGTGTGGATTCCTAACAAGAAAAGGATTTTAGACTAGGAAGAGACTTCAAATAGATAAAAAAAAAATGTCATGGGATGGGGGAAGGAAGGAGAATAACTACATAAGAATATATTGGTACCTTTAAGAGTGAACTAAAAGTGTTCTGGTTTTCATAAGGTCCCCTATTGTCTTAAATGAACTTTCATTATGGTTTCAAACCAAGTCTGCTTTGATTCATTCAATCTTTCATTTTAGTACAAAACGAAAGTCTACACTTAAATTTCTGTGCATATATTATGTTTCTTCTTAGAATCTGTATGTCTTTGGGTTTAACTTTTACTGATTCCCTTGTTGCTCTATCTTTTTTTTTTCATTTTGAAAAACTGTTCTGCTAGGTCTCTTTCCAAAGTTGATTTAGGGGAAAAGGAAAAGAATAGATATTTTCTTTAATGTTTATGGAAGCTGTCTTTATGATAGCAAAGAACCAGAAATTGCAGAGATGCCCATCAACTGGAGAATGGCTAAACAAATTGTGGTGTATGATAGCAATAGAATGCTACTGTGCCGTAAGAAATGATAAGCTTAGTGATCTTAGAAAAACATGGAAAGATTTGCACGAAATAACAAAGAGCAAAATGAGCAGAACCAGGAGAACACTGCATATAGAAAATTGGATATTGCCTTTAGGATCCAACATAAACTTTCCTTTCTTTACCACCTAGCACCCATCTACTGTTCCAGGTTTACTAAATGTTAATCTGCTTCCTGCACCCTACCATATGGCCAAAGCCTTCTGTTCAAATAAGACATTCCAATCTCACACCTCCAGATCCATGCCTAGAATGACTCTTCCTCGCCTCTGACTTTGAGAATCGTTAGTTTCCTTAAAAATTCAGATTATGTCACCTATGTACATAAGACCTTTCTTGATCCCCAACTCTAGAGCCTCTTTCCACAAATGATCTTGAATTTGCTTTGCATATTTTTGTATGCTCATATGTGTGGCACGCTGTTTTCCCAGACATAAGCTCCCCGATGACCAGACTATTTCATTTTTGTCTTCGTATCTCCAAATCCTAGAATAGTTTCTGACATATAGTAGGTGTTTCATAAATGCCTGTTTATGATACACTAGAAAATACAGCCTTTAATGCTGTTCTGTATCATTTCTCCAGTGACAAGTTCAGGTCATGTCTATTTCTTAAGATCAAAGCATCCTAAATTCAGAGATAGAAAAGAAGGTCATCACATCCAGACCCTTTCTTTTACAAATGAGGAAACAAAGGCCCAGGCTCCCAGAGCTAGGAAGTATCTGAGGTTGGAGTTAAACCTTCCTCTTCTTGATACCACATCCACTTGATACCATGTTCAGTGAGGTTAGTGACCTTACACAGTCCTCCCTCATTGAAATCAAAGTCAACTGCAAGTCAAGTCATCATCTTGATGTCATGGTCTTCTTTAAGAACGAAGAACCAACACAACCTGTGAGTGAGTAGCAGCTCCTCTTCTCTCCTCTCCCCAGGGGAAGGTACACTCCACGGACAAAAGCTTCCTTTTTTCCTTTGGGTTTACTGGCTACATTTCTTGCTCAAAGACCAAGCCTTAAACCCAATTCACTCTCAAACTCATAAACTGGACAAGTCCCCATCCACCTAGCACAGAGTGAATGTAATTACTAAATAGTAACTGTTTCTGTTTTACCCAAGAACACTGAGGGTCTCCTCCTCCCAGTCTGATTATTTTTTTTTTTATTAAAGGGGCCATCCCTTGAGCAACTACTTTGTATCTCATTCAAAGCAAGAATGTGAAAAGACCTTAGCCTGACAGGGCCAGGGTCTCCCTTTTCATCCTGGACCATCTCCAGCCATCCTGATGAATATCGGGCCACTTGACCCAGATGACTCAGGAGAAGAAAGTGAGGCTGGTGACCTTGCACAGCCCTCCCTCACTCAAATCAAAGACAACTCTAAGTCATGTCATCATCTTGGTGTCACGGTCCTCTTCCTGACTGGAGGACAAACACAACCATGTCCACTGCTGTGTACTACACCATCTGAATTATGTTGTACTTCCCAACACTCCTTTTCCAAAAACCAACAGTCAACAAATACCTATTAAATAAATAGTTGAAACTAACAATCCATTTATAGGATCACTAAGAAAAATTAAGATTTCTCCAACTGATAGTCAAAGGCTAGGTGGTACAGTGGATAGAGGGGATAGATTCCTCCCTGGAATTTCAGCCTCATACACTTACTAGCTGTATGACCTGGACAAGTCACTTAAACTTGTTTGCCTCAGTTTCCCCCACATTTAAGAATGAACTAGAGAAGAAAATAAAAATCCGCTCCTTTATCTTTGCCAAGAAAATCCCAACTGGGGTCATGGAGAGTCAGACATGAATGAAAGAAAAAAAAACCTGACAACAACAAAGGCTATGAACTGGGAGTTTCAGAAGAAGAAATGAAAGCTATCTATAGTCACATTAAAAAATGCTCTAAATCACTATTGTGAGAAATACAAATTAAAACAACTCTGAAATAGTACCACCTCACGCCTACCAGATTAGCTAATATTACAGAAAAGGAAAATGACAAATGCTAGAGGGGATATGGAAAAATTAGGGACACCAATGCACTTCTGGTTCAACCTAGTAGACTGCATTCCAAAGATATCAAAGAAAAGGGGAAAAGGACCTATTTGTACAAAAATATTTAGGTGACACTTTTTGTGGTAGCAAAGAACTGGAAATTGAAGGAATGCTTATCAATGGGGGAACAGCTAAACAAGTTTTGATACATGATTGTGAGATGGAATACTATCATGCTATAAGAAGAGGGGGATGGTTTCAGAAAAGGCTGGAAAGACTTATATGAGCTGATGCAAAGTGAAGTGAGCAGAACCAGAATCTAGTATATAGTAACAGCAATATCCTAACGATGATCAACTGTGAAAGACTCAACTACTCTAACACAATGATCTAAGATTATTCCAAAGGACCCACAATGAAAAAGTGCTATCCATCTCCAGAGAGAGAACTGCTGAACTCTGAGTGCAGAACTGAAGCATACCTTTTTTTAAAAAATTTCTTTGTTTTCCTTGTGTGTTTTCTTTTGCAACATAAATAAGATAGACATAGACTTTTTGTATGACTTCATAATGATAATCTTTTTATCACCTGCCGTCTCAGTGAGTAGGGGAGGGGAGGGATGGAGGGAGAGAATTTGGAATTCAAATTTTTAAAAAAACAAATGTTAAAAAATTTACATGTAACTGGGAAATAGTTAATGAAATAAATAAAAATATTTTTTTAAAAAGAAAAGAAGAATTACTATACTATGAAGCTGGAGAATTTGATCAAGACCAATTAAGATGACTGCATTCTTAACTACTAGAATTTTCCTCTGAAAAATGCTCTATACTGAATAGTACACAATCCAAAAAACAGTATTATCATGAACACAGTGTAAAAAAAAAAGTCAGCAATGAATATTCAGTTGTCTACTATGAATGGTCAGAGCTCAACAATGCAAATTTATTCACAGCAAAGAAAAAGAAATAAAACATCGTTTAATCTTTCTATTGCAACTGCTAATAGTTTGATGAATCTAAACTCTCCACATACTAAAATTTATGAAAAAGAGGGAAGGATTAGCACAGTCCTGAGTACATATTCAGTCACTCAGCCCTATGCCACTGAAGGGCCCACTGTAAACAACCTCCTAAAACCAAAGCGTTCACAAGCAAATAGGACTGACTGCTGCTGTCGGTGTATACTGACGCATCTGTCTATTTGCCTTCAGTTGCTAGGATTCAGTGAGCACATTTACCTCCAAAGCCTGAAAATGTGCATAGTTCTGATGTTCTGTTGATTCCATAGAAAAAGAGCATCCATGCTGCCAAATACTTAAAATGCTGCTTTGAAACCAAAACCGTATTATTACTAACAACTTATTAAAAAGTGACAAGAAACAAAAAGACTATTAAACTCTTGACTAAAGTTGTTTTTTTAATGCTAAAAATGAAATCAAGAAAAGGCATACTTTTAGCTACTTGCCAAAACAATAAACTTCACAAACTACCAGCCAAATCAACAATTATTTATTCAGCACCTACTACGTGCCAAGCAATATGCCAGGCACCCGAGATACAAATACAAAAAAATGTAGCAATCCCTCACTCTCAAGGAATCTATATCTTACCAGAAGAAACAACATTTAGCTAGAGAGGTGTACAAGAATAAATAAAAAGTAAAAAAGCAAGGTAGCAAAACACAAGGGTGATTCCTGAAGGCTCTCTGGTTGTGCGGCTCAGAGAAGGCAGAGTTGGAGCTTCCTGTTGTGCTCGTCCTTCGTTCTCCAAGAGGACCACGACATCAAGATGATGACATGATTTGCAGCTGACTGTGATTTGAGTCAGGGAGCGTTGTGCAAGGTCACCAGCCTCACTTTCTTCTCCTGAGCCATCTGGGTCCAGTGGCCTGATATTCAGAGTGGAGGTAGTATCAGAGGAGAGAAGAGGGAGAGGTAGAGGCAAAGAGAGAAAGAGGCAGAAATACAGAGGCAGAGGGAAGAGTCCACAATGAATCCAAGGTTGCAAGCCTGAGGGACTGGGAGCCAGCTACAAAAATAAGAAAGACAGGAGAGGGAGAGAGAGTTCAGGGGGAAGATTGTAAGTTCAACTTTGGACATATTGAGTCTCCTGGACATCCAGTTCAAGATGTCTGAAAGACAGCTGGAAATGCAAGATTGAAGGTCAGCAGCCAGTTTAGGTTTAGGATTGTATTAGCTAAGAAATAAGGAACATCAATAATAATAGCTGAGATTTATACACAGCTTTAAGATCTTCACAACATTTTATGTTCATTACATTTCATCTGAGTCTCATGAAAACCCTAAGACATAGCTATAGTTACCATATTCATCACCATATTACAGATGAGGAAACTATCTGAGAGGATAAGCACAAGTTGAAAACCCAAGTCTCTCCTGATTCCAAACTCACTGTTTTTTGACTGTGCCATAATTCCTCCTTAAATGACTTTAAATCTCCAGGTTTCATCTATAAAATGAGGGGGCTAATACCAATTGATCACTAAGGCCCCTACTACCTCCCAGACTCCCTTTGACTAGCATTTGTGAGCTAGAATTGGAACTACATCTTGAAGGAAAAGATCAATTTCAAGAGGTAGACAGAAGGAAAGCAGGAGGCATGCAGAAAATGAGTCAGGTGGGCCCTTATCTGGAAATGGGAAATAAGAGGGTCACATGGGACAGAGAGAAAGTCAAGTTAATGGTATCATATAGTGCAAGAAGGAAGACAATCTATGATGAGACTACACAGAGGCTAAGGCCACCACAAAGGTCTTTAAGAGACAAAGGAGGCAAGAAGGAGACACTGTAGTTATTAAATAGGACAGTGACATCTGCACATAGGGAAAGGCACTTTTCACAGCAGTGGGGATGATGGGCCTAATGAGGCAAAGAGATAACGAGAAGGCCAAAGGTGATGAACCTTAAGTGTTTAGGAAGAGGGAGGAGGGAGAAGGACCAAGACTTGGCAGCTGACAGGCCACATGAGATGAGAAGGGCTGGCTGGTGCTGAGGATACGCATCTAGGAAACCAGAATGGGGCTGCCTTTGACAGAACTAGAAATGTTTATAGGAGAAGTAGTGTGAGGAGGAGGAGGAGGAGGAGGAGAGACAGACAGTGAGTTCTGTTTGAGACATACTGAGTGAGATGTCTGAAATGTCCACTAGGCAGCCAGCGATGTGGGACTGGAGCTCAGGGGAAAGCCTAGACTCAACATGGAGAACTGGGAGTCACTGACACAGACAGATGGTCATAATTCAGGGTGTACAAGGTCTGTCTGACCAGAATCTCTTTAAATCTCATATTATAAGAAAATGGATGCTAAACATATGGAAAACAGGGGAATAAGGTAGGTTTGTTTTAAACGAAGCCATTCCTGGGAATCAATCTGCAGGTGAGAGGGAGCTAAGGCCTAGTGGCTTCTGAAACTACCACTTCTAAACTCCACCACGAGTGGGTTCCATATTCAATCTCACCCAGTGGACTACAGAAAGAACAGGAAACTTGCAATGGTAAAAGTGATGAAAATGAACTAAGATAGAATTAAAAGAAGTAAGAGATTCCTCATCCCAAGCATTCTGAAGAGGAATATTATATATCCTTTGCCTCACAGGGATGCCAATGATGTTGGCCAACTGTCTCTCCATGCCCTCTGGTGGGCAGGAGGTGTTATTAAAGCTTTTGACTTAGAATGAAAAGCACAGCATGATAGAGTAAGCAAACCTGCCAATAGTAACTCTAAAAACTCAAAATCTCTCCCCGGATATAAAATGTCATGAATTCTTGTCAAGACCATACAAGCCTCTTTGGACCATCTATTGGCTTCCTCTCACATGATATATCAGAACTACAAAACCTTCAACTTCAAAGTTCTTCATACTTTGAAATAAACCTGACTACCTTGGATCATTTGTTCATGCTAACTTGAATATTTTAATGAGTGTAAGTATGTATCAGTGTATGCATGTATACATCTTTCTTCACTCATCTATTTATCCTTGATAGTCTATCCCCAAAAGCTACCTGGAACAGATTTATTATCCGTCCCTCTTTGTCCTTTCCTTTCCACTTATCAAAAAGTAACTAACATTATACATTCTCCATGAATACTCTTAAACAAGTGGGAATATGGCAGGAATTAAAGAGTTCATTCATTTAGCCTCCTCAATTTCATAAAGAGTTTGCTAATATGACTATCTTAAAAGTGAGAATAAAAAGTTTTCCAGCCTACCTTTTAGAAAAAAGTATTTGTCAGCCTGCCCTTGAGCCAAGGAAAATCAACACTATCTTCTACTTACCTGACACCAGCTTTTACTCACTTTGGATAAGTGGCTTTGTATTTTAGATCAAATTCCGAGGAATCTATTCATGTCTATGTATAGAGAGTGAATATCAAATAGTTTCTAAAGGAAAATGAATTTATTTGACAAAATGTGGATAGTGGTAACAAAATTTTAGGGTTTTTTTTTCCTAGTTAGCCTTTAGCTTCCTTAAGTAGTATGGGACCAAACTGCTAAAATATCAAGAAAGAGTAACAAGACAATCTTTTGCTAAAAAAAAGAAAAGATACACCTCTAGAGAAATGAGTCACTTTTTCTCTATACCACATGGGTTTTTTTCCCTCCAAATTTATCTATTTGTTTTCAATTTTCAACAATCACTTCCATAAGTTTCAAATTTTCTCCCCCTCCCTCCCCAAGAAGGCATGCTAAATTATATGGGCTCTACACATACATTCTTATTAAACACATTTTCACACTAGTCATATTGCATAGAAGAATTAAAATGAATGGGGAAAAGCATGAATAAAACTAAACAAAACCAATCATAACAAGAGAGAAAATAGTCTGCTTCATTCTGCGTTCCGATTCCATAGTTCTTTCTCTGGATGTGGATAGCATTTTGCATCATGAGTCCTATGGAGATGTTTTAGGTCCTTGTACTGCTGTGGGGGGTCTAAGTCTATCAAAAACAGTCCTCATACACTGTGTCTGTTACTGCGTATAAATGTCCTTCTGGTTCTGCTCACTCCACTCAGCTTCAATTCATGTAAGTCTTTCCAGGTTTTTCTGAAGTCCACCTGTTCGTCATTTCTTATAGCACAATAGTATTCCATTATATTCATATACCACAATTTGCTCAGCCATTCCTTGGCCACCACAAAGAGCTGCTATATATTTTTGTACAGGTGGATCCTTTTCCCATTTTTATGATCTCTTTGGGATACAACACTAGAAAGCGCTACTGCTGGATCAAAGGGTATGCACATTTTTATAGCTCTTTGAGCATAGTTCCAAATTGCTCTCCAGAATGGCTGGATCAGCTCACATCTCCCCCAACAATGAATTAGTGTTCCAACTCTCCCACATGTTGTCCAACATTTACCATTTCCTGTTTCGTCATGTTAGCCAATCTGATAGGTGTGATGTGGTATCTCGAGTTGTTTTGATTTGCATGGTGAAAATGAAACACAGTAACCAAATACTAATACTATATAATACTAGTCAATACTAATCAGCAATTAATCAAGGGTGATTTAGAGCATTTTTTCATATGACTATAGACAGCTTTAATTTTTTTCCTCTGAAAACTGCCTGTTTATATCCTTTCATCATTTATCATTTGGGGAATGACTTGTATTCTTGTACATTAGACTCAGTTCTCCATATATTTTGGAAATGAGGTCTTTATCACAGACACTAGTTATAAAAATTCTTTCCCAGTTTTCTGCTTCCCTCCTAATCCTGGTTGCATTGATTCTGTGCAAAAACTTTTCAGCTTAATGTAATCAAAACTATCCATTTTGCATTTCATAATGTTCTCTACTTCCTGTTTGGTCATAAATTCCTCCATTCTCCACAAACCTGACAAAGAAACTATTCATTGCTCCCATAATTTGTTTATAGTATCAGTTTTTATAACTAGATCATGTACCCATTTGGACTTTGTTCTGGTAAATGGTGTCGGGCATTGGTCTATGACCAGTTTCTGCCATACTATTTTCCAGTTTTCCCAGCAGTTTTTGTCAAACAGTGAGTTCTTATCCCAGAAGCTGAAGTTCCTGGATTTATCAAACAGTAGACTGCTATTGTCATTGACTGCAATTGTTCCACTAACCTAACCCTCTATATAATGTAAGATCTGGTATGGCTAGGCCACCTTCCCTAGGCATTTCTTTTCATTAATTCCCTTGATATTCTGGACCTCTTGTTCTTCCAGATGAATTTTGATATTTTTTTAGCTCTATGAAATAATTTTTTGGTAGTCTGATTGATATGGCACTGAATATAAGTAAGGGAAAAACTGGTATCTGAGGAAAATCCAAGTTAGCAGCCACAATATTTTATAGGAAAAGGAACACAGATCTAAGTAACTTGAATCCAGAATCATTTGCTTTGTAGCCTTGGTTACATCTACCATTTTCATAAGGTTTATTCAAATGTCTGGATACTAGGTAAAGAATTTCATTTCTGACGCATGTGGAGAGATCTTCATAGGACTATACAGCTAGAACAAAATTCCTTATCTTAGGTGGATTGGATTTAATACTCATCTACTTAAATAAGCAATGCTAGAATGGGGGGGAGGGAAAGAAGGAAAGGGAGGAAGGCACAGGCAGAAGAGTAGAGAGGGAGACAGAACTTCTCTTCAGAAGAGAAGGGAGGGAGAAGAAGAGGAAAAGAGAAAAGAAAAGGAAGCAATGAGTGGGAAGGGAGAAGAGAGAAAGGAGAGAGGGAGGAAGGAGAAAGGGAAGGGTAACTGGATTGAGTGAAGATTGAGGGAAGCATCTTTCTGCTCTTTGAGGGAGTTCATGGTCTCAGTCTTACTGCTGTGAGCAATAAGCTGTACATTTTCTTCAGAAGACTTCAAGTTAATTCAATAAAACTTTCAGTACCAACTATGTATATAATACCATGGCAGATGTTGGGAGGCACAGAAATATTAAATAAAGGATGGCCCCCATCCTTAGGAAGATATCAGTCTAACTGAAGGAGGGGAAGGTCATGGAGTGAGCTGTTCACAGGATTACAGAAAGTCAAGCCATTATTAATATCCCAAAGATCTTAGGCTCTAGAATTTCAATGTAACGTTTCTTCTTCCTTTCCTGCTCTTCTCCCTGCCTTAGATAGGTGTGTGACTGGATTGACAGTATGGCAGAGACAAAATCTCTCTTCTCTCTGCATGGCTTCCTAGTGTTACACCAATAATACCGTAACATCTCGCTTGACTATCTATCTTACTATCTGGACCAACATTGTGTTTCAACACAAATATGCTAATATTCTTGGTGATGAGCTGGAACTGTCAAGAAAACATTAAAATTCTGGTCAAAATATTCTCTTTAAAGAGAGAACAAGGAGATCAAGAAATAGATAAAACAATTTACAAAGATTTTATTCCAAATCGTTTTAATTTTATGTATCATCACTCAAGCTAGTAAATTTTCCTTATCTGGAAAATTCACTTACCCTGAACTTTATTTCCTGAAGATGTGCTTACCTCCATAATATTCTCTGAAGCGTCATTAAAAAGTAGCTCCTACTGGTAACTAGTTTTGAACTTGAACAGTTAAAGGTAAAAATAGGGCTAAACATAGGTGTTTCATGGGCATTCAGGGAAATGAATCAAAAACAAGCCACTTAGTTTAGTTTGTTTTTTTAATAAAGAATTTTCTAGATACCTGGAACTCCAGAAGAGAAGTGCAGGGTAGAGCTCACCAGCTGTCCTACCCTGCCCCTTCCCCTACCCACTCACCCAATCTGGCCAAACAGTGAGCCACAGGCACTACTACTTCGAAGGGTAGGAGAAGAGTATTGTCCTATACCAAGCAATCCTTTTCCACCTACCTGAATGCCAGAGATTAAGTGGCTGCCCAAACAGAATGTACTCATCCATGTCAGCCCTACCCATGCCTTAGCCTCCTTATCCCACTGCCCTCCCCTTTTACTTCTGCCCAACTCCTAGTATTCACCCTTTTCCTCTAATATTCCTCCTCCCTTCTCCCAACCATTGAAACCTGTGTCTCTTCCCATCAGACACTATGGCCTTAGCCTTCCTCATCAATACTGGATGTACCTTCTCTTAGGCTAAGAAGGAAGAGGCACACTTCCTGCTCCTCACTCTTGCTTCCAGACATTTCCCCTACCACCACTATTCAATAACCTCTCCTCCCTCTGAGGTTTACTGCAACTGAATAAATAATCCCAACCAGGACCTGTTAGCAGTTCTCAGTTTTATTTTTATTATTCTTTGTTCAAGTTCAACATCTGCCTCAGTCTTTCCTTCCAACCTAACACCACCCTCACGTGGAAAGCTGTCTGTGTCTATGCTGGTGCCCTCTAACAACTGGCCCTCAGTTCCTCATTCTCTTCAGCCACACACAGGAAAGGTCATACCCTAGAGATCTCACCATCAACCATGAATGGACAGTCTACTTCCACGACTGAAACCTTTCAAGTTACTTTACCTGATCACAAGCTCCTAGCCTTTCATCTCTCCTTTAAACTTTTCTTTGCCCTGACCAATGACCTCCAATCTCTCTACCCAGGTCATCACCCTGCAATGTATGATCTTACTTTCCTCTCTTCAAAATATTGACTCTGCAGTTAATGAGTCCAACTTTATACTGCCCTCTATCCTTGAATCCCTTGCCCTTTTCCAATTCCAACCCTGGGTCACTCCTGTCATCTGCCTTCTCTGTTACTACTCATACTGCGCTGCATGAGAGTAGTACAAGTCATGCAATGGTGATGACTGGATGCAGCCCCAGCCACTTTTACCTGCCCTCCGCTGAGCCCTCAGGGCTCTGCTCCTGTGCTCTCACTCCCCCTCCTCTCTCCAATCACCCACATCACCTTCACTGCTTCCCACAGCTCCTCCTCCTCCCTCTCAAAAAAGGGGCTGGATTTCCCTGAAAAAGATGGAAGCCATCTACCATGGGATCCTCTTCTCATAAATTCTATCCCTCAAACCTTTTCAGTATCATCTCCCATACTCTAAGAGATGGCTCTTCTCTAAGCTAAGGTCAATTTCTCTATACTTATGCTCTTCATCCCCTCCCCTCCCATCTCTTCTGTCATTCATTTTCACTCTGTACTTACCCAATGACTCCTACCTGACCGCCCACAGACAGGCCCAGGCCCTCTCCCCCAATTCTTCAAGACTCAGATCAAGATTCCGATTCATTGATTCACCCTCGAATAGGAAGAAGTGGCCGGTGTTTTCTGCCTCCCACCTATCTATGTGGTGCTTCCTGAAATGATAGTGACACATATGGAGAGGCCCTGCACCCAATTCAGCGCATGGGTGGGCAATGCATTCTATAACTATTTCCTATCTTCTTACTACACAGTGAAGACGTTTTTAATTGACTGCTGAGTCAGAATTGAATATGCAGTTAAAAGGCACAACCAGGCATAAACACCTTCTCTGTCCCTGGCAGCTTTGAGGGAGGAGGAAGAACTCCTCTATTCCTCCTGATAGGGGAGCCCTTCTGCCACCTGGACGCCATGTCTTTTGTTGCATTTAGTCTTCCTTGATCTTAGATGAATGAGTTTGAGACAGAATGACCCGGAAAACCTCAGAAGTTTTAAAGAACCTGAAAAAGTCCAGCAATGAGAGCCCAGAGCATACTCTCAGCAGCTGAGTCCAATGCAATCCTGAGGAACAACCTACTTGACCCCAAGGGTCCATCCAGTAGCTATCCTACAAACAAGGAAACAAATAATCCATTGACCATGATGCACCTAGAAATAGGCTTGGTTGGAGAAAAGGTCTGTAGTTTACCCATTTAAGTCTGAGCTTACTCTCTCCAGAAATGGAGGTGGCAGAGTAGAGTGTTCCCCAGTTCTAGGGGAATATTTTGTAAGAACCACTTTATAAGTTTTTGTCCATTCTCTCCAGACACTGAGATACAGAGATGAGTACACATCCCAGTTCAGAGAGACATTCTTGGGTTTCTATCCTTTTTATATCTTTCTGTTAATATCCCTTTGGAAAACTGGTTATCAAAGAGAACGGTTAATATCACTTTGGGGGCCAGCTAGTAATAGAGCAGCTAGGGCTCTAGACCTGGAGTTAGGGCCAGAGTTCTCCAGAACTAGATTCCTGAGTTCAAACAAGTCCTCAGACCCTTACTGGTTGTATAACTCTGGACAAGCCACTGAACCACTGCCCCAGTCTTCTCATCTGTAAAATGAGAAGACTTCCTCTCCCCGTCCCCCTCCCAGGTGTTATGATAAAATGAGATCACATATGGAAAGCACTCTGAAAACCCTAAGGTGCTATGCAAATGCAAGCAATTGCTATTATCATTAATTACTGGCTAGCTGATAGTGTGGGGTGGGGGTGGGGGGAACACTTTAGATGAGGAATCATCTCCAATACCTCTGGGTCACACAGAGAACTGGGGGAGAGGGATTCGTAGCCTTGCCCTGGAGATCTGACCTGCCACTCTGGGAGATGGTGAGCCTGTCTATTTGGGCTCCGTGAAGGCAGAGACCACCACATACCCTCCACAGACTGGATCTTCTCTGGCCAGTCTCCCTTATTCCCAAGTGGATGAGGTTTCTCCCCATCCTACCCTCAATAATTACTTTGCACAAATTTTCCATTTACTTAGTGGTGCCCATGATGTGCCCATGTGCCCTCAGTAGAATGTGAGCTCCTCAAATGCAAAAACAGTTTCCCCTTCTTTGTCTTTATGTCCCCAGTGCCCAACACAGTGCTGGGCACATAGAAGGCACTTAATACTTAATGAACTGAATAGAGGATCATCTAGTTCAACCCCTCCACTTTCTTGATGAGGAAATCAAGGCAAAAGAGGTTAAATGATTGACCCAAGTTCACACAGGTGGAGAATAGCAAAGCCGAAATCCAAGCCAAGGCCCTGTGACTCCAAGTCTAATACTCTTTCCAATACGTTAGATTTTATCTAAGAGAAAAAGTATCCTAGTATGGAGGGCTTTGTCACAGCATCACAAAGATTTCGCTGCTGAGTTACTACAAGCCAGAGATTTTCCTGCTTCTTCCCTTTTCTGAGAGGTTACCAGGGTCCTGGCATGTTCCTCCTAATTTAGGTCCCTCTTCCTAACCCTCCAAACTGAAACTCAGGAAAAGAATTGCATTAAGACTTAACCAAAACTTGCAGAACTTACAAGAGTTTTGCTGGTTTTACTGGTTTCTACCTGTTTCCTCCTTTTTTTTCCTGACATTATTGCTTTGAAACATTTGCAAAAGTTCATTCCTCAAATCTTCCCCTCGAATACATTATCAAAAGGAATGGAATCCCTATATTCATATAGCCCTCTAACATGGTTAAACTATGCCTACACCATTCTGCTTATCTACCTGGAGAGAATCCCTGGCCAAAAAAAAAAAAAAAAGACAAAAGGTAATTAGATTAGTTTGGAATGCCCTGTCCTTGGAGGAGTCCTTTGAAATCCTTATTTCCCTTTCTAGACATTCATTAATCACCCTTTCAATAATATTCTCCAATTTCCCCAAGAATCAAAGTCAAGCTCATTAGAATAGTTTACAGACTTGGGTATTATCCCTTTTATCACTGTCAGGGAAACATCTGCCTCTTTGAGACCTATAACAACTCTCCAGTTCTCCCCAAACCTTTCAGAAATCACCAACAGCAGTCCAGCAATCACATCTGCCAATTCTGTAGATGACCTGGGCTTTAGATCATCTGGTCCTGGCAACTGAAGCTGATCCAGGGCAGCTGGGTAGTCAGTTTTTATGTCCCTACTTAGCCTAGATTTTAACTCCTTATTCACCATGTCTGTCCTTTCAAGTTCAAGACCACTCTTCTTGGCAGAGAAAACAAGCAAAATTATTGTCTCCCTCCTGAACAATAGGTTCGAACCCCTTTCTTCAATCCTTTTTTTTCTCTAATATTAACTCCTTAACTGCCTGGGGGAGGGGGAGCTTTTGGCATTCTTATCAGGCTCTAGACTTCTAACAGTTTTTAATATTTTGTATTCATTCTGCATTACCAGCCCTGGTTTTCCTCCTCTCTAGGTGATCTTGTAAAATCCAAATTGATTGATGAGCTCTCTATGCACCCCCAAGTCTCTTTAGAGAACTCCCCCTTTGCATTCTAATTGGAAATGTTCCTCTTTTTGTCTACATGATTTCATCTTTGAGAGCTTATTAACCCTCTAAGAAAGCTCCTCCTCATTTATGAAAATCAGATTCAGAATGGCAGTTACCTTCACAGATTTCTTCACCTTCTGAAAAATAAAATTACCATCAAGACTAGTCAAAAAAGTATTAGCTGCTCTGCTTTGGGATGAGGGAAAGCACCAGCCATGTGAGAGGCAGCAAAGTACAAGGGATAGAGCGCTGTACTTGGAGTCAGGAAGACCTGGGCTCAGATCCCACTTCAGACACTTACTAGGTGTGCCACCCTGGGCAAATAACTTAACCTCTCTAAGACTCAATTACCTTGACCATAAAATGAGGGGGTAAAAATCAATATTTGCTAAAGTCTCTTCCAGTTTAAGTCTCTGATCCTCCATCCAGATAACCAAAGTCTCCCATCATTACTGGATCATACTTGTGTGCCAGGGCTACTGATGTTTCCTGAATTCCTTTCTATCCAACTGGTCTATAATATGCAATGATGAAAATAACAATTCCATTCTGCTTCTTCCAAGTATCTCCTCTAGTTAAAATTTTAATTGCTTTTTTTTTTTTTTTTTAAGAAATAAGGAAACTAGGACATGGAAAAAGAAATGACTTACTAAGGTCACACAGCTAGTTAGAACCCAGGGCTCTCCCTCATGCCTAGTATTCATTCTGTTTCGGAATGGAAATTGCTGCTTTTTGTTTTTACATCACAGTCATTTCTGGATATATCCATCTCTCCTCACCCCACCCACCCCACCCTACCCCGCCCCGCCCCACCTCCACGGGTCTTTCCTTGTAACAAAAGAAAATGTGTTAAGTAAAACAAACCAATCTACTTTATTTGACAGCATAAGAAATATTCCACACCTACAATCCACCATTGAAGTTCAAAGAGTGAGTGGCCAGCCTCAACCTTCTAGGTACTGGGATTACAGGCAGGTGTCACTATGCCTGGCTCTCTTTTTAATTTATCGTAGCTCTAACACAGAAAAGATCTGAGAACATTGAGGACAACTAGGTGACTTGCTCATGGTTCCAAAGGTAGTAAGTTTCAGAGTGTCTGCTGTATTCCAGTAGGGACAAGCAGAAATAGAGTTTTCTCCATCCTCCTTCCTTTTCCATTTAAGACTCTTGGAATTAGATTTGCAAAAATCCAGGCAAATACCCTTTTAAAAGGTCACTCCTAGATTATAAGCCATAGTCCAGGAACCTAATACCTGTACAGAGACATCTCAATCATATTTCTCCTCAGGGCCAACTCATGCACATCGCATGAAAAAACAATTTTTCCACCTGCTTGTCAAGATGTGAAATTGCTTGAATGAAAGAAAATCCTTTCATCCCACAATTAGCACAATGTCCCATATGGGTTTTTCCCTGTGAGAAGAGGTCAGCACAGAAAATGACACACCATGCCTTAACAAAAATGCCTAGATTCTAGTCTTTGTTCTGCCACTAATTTACTGCATGACCACAGCCTGAGTCTCTAAGCCTCAGTTTCCTCATACACAAACTATTTTCACTAAGGATAGTAAATACCCCTTTCAATCTTAAATTCTCTGAGCTCATACAAAAGCACCTGATTAAGGTGACCCAATGATTAAAACTCAGTTATGCTAAAATGAAATCAGTTTATAAGTTTCTACAAATTCTACAAAATTCTACAAAAATTCGTGATACCATTTTTTCCTGTTTGGATAAGGACAGTGTGGTATTAAAAAGCAGGAAGATACCAGCCCCTAATTGTCCAGAAAGAGGCTGAATGAATACTAGGCATGAGGGAGAGCCCTGGGTTCTAATCAGCTATGTGACCTTAGCAAGTCATTTCTTTTTTCGTGTCCTAGTTTCCTTATCTCTTAAATGGAAATGCGTTATGCTAGATTGTACTTTAAAGTCCCTTCCAGTTCAAACATTCTTTAATTTGCGAAGGTCTAACCAAAAACAAAACAAAAAAACCACCTCTGCTACTAACAGAGTGTAATGAATGAAAAAAAAAGAGAGTTTCTGGGTAATTTATAATCAATTTATTAAAGTACAGCAGTTAATAAGTTGACAATCAGTGGTTTATCTCAGTAACCCATGGACAGTCTGAAAGCCTTAAGTAGTTTTTGAAAGGGAATTCCTGGACAAGTAAAAATCAACTCTGACTGGAGGAGGTAAGTGAGAAATCTTCAGCTTCTCCTGCTGAAAATGCTATCTGGACAGGGGAATCCATCTCCACCCAGACCACTCTGTTGGTTTTCTCCTACATGAACTGGGTCACCCTAAAATCTAACAGAGAGGTACGAGGGCAGGGGGCTTCTTTCCCAAAGTAAAAACTAGCAGACTGGAGTCTGCGTATAAGCTAAACATAAGTGAGGTCTCCTTGTTGGGTGGAATCCATCCAAGTTTGAAGAGCATATTCCTTGAGTGTAGGGGTAATCTCAATCAATTGTGTCCCTCAGAGAGACAAGAGCTGGGCTTCGATGAGGAAACAGAGAAGAAAAGCCTGGATCCCAATTTAATACTTAGTTATTAATATAAGACTAAAATAATTATTTCTCTCAAGAGGGAGGACCAAAGGTGGTGAGTTGCCCAAGGTTACACAAATGTGCCAGTATTCAAAACCCAAGTCCCCTGACTCCAGACCCAACATTACACAACACTACAATACACTGTACCCCTCTATATAGAATGTAAGCTTCTTAAGGGCAGGAATTTTTTTCTTTATATCCCTAGTACCGGGGTAGTACCCGGAACATGGTTGGTGTTCAACATACATTTGCTGAATTTAAAGGAATAACCCTAACCAAAAAAATCCATATGTGCATACTACTCATTTTCATATTGTCAGTTATTTTATTTTTTAGAGGAGGGTTGGCAAGACTGGTCTCCCAAACACAATAATCACTCATTTCACTGGCCTCATCCCAAAGTTCATGAGCACAGACACTTTCACTTGAGAAGGGTTGCTTCAGACTCTTTTGGCATCCTGGTGCCATCCTCCACTCCCGAGATGGCAGCTCACCATATCAGTGCCATATTTAGTGGAAATACAAGATCAGATTTAGCCCTGTTGCAGCTCAGCGCTCCCAAACTCAAACAACCCATCAGTCTCCACCTCCCCAGCAGCAGGGACTACAACCTACACTGCATTTCACATGAAACAAAAAAACCAACAGATTTTGGAAAGATGTCTCCAAAATGCATAACTTTTACATAAAAATTCTTATTCTGCAGAAATATCCATTCATATACATATTTCAAGATGGTAAAATGAGTTATTAGAATCAACAAACAGAATTTTTAATAATACTTTTTAGGAAATCCAGTATATTTAAGTCCTATCAAACTCATCATATAATATAGAATCAGTGTGAGAGAGACTGGACAAAGTATTCTGAGAAGCAATGTCTAATTAGCAACCAATTAAATCACTTAATTTCACAAACAAAAGAATATTCTTAACAATGTGGGATGTCTTAAAAACACTTAGGAAAAAAGAAGTAACCTTTTGCATTTTAAATAAATTGTACTTTATGGAATGTGCATAGATTGACATTATCAAAACCTTAAAAATATTTGTTTAAATATTTAGAAAATACTTAATATTTCAATTTTGGGAAAACATCAAATGCGTTAATTTTTCAGTATTTCACAATTCTGTATTACCTAAATCTGCATCGCAAAATGATCAAGTAAAAGTTGAAGTTATGCAAGAAATACTTGAAATGTCCTAAATTGTAGCTTGCTGTTCAAATGTCCAAAGTCTGTATAAAAAAGCAGCTGGGGCATTTTTTCCCAACTTCTTCCTCATCTCACTTTAGCTGACTGTTAGAAAACATAACATAAATCTAATGTTTTTTTCTTGTTGGCTTTCCATCAACCCAAGAAAGCAAAACACAGGCTGTCAGCAATAACCAGATTTAAACTAACATATTTTGCAAAAGAATTTTAATAATTATTAAAGATCTACATTAACTGGTCTACTCAATTCATAGAAAAAAATACATGATTTTATGTATGTAATGATTTTGCTACTATATTCCTGCAAAGTCATCTACACACAAGGGACATAGAAGTTGTGACCTTTTTTTTTCTAGGAATTGCAGAGACCAGTTAAAATTTTCTCCCTTCTAGAAAATGGTAAATACTTTCTTACTCCCCATATTTTCCCCCAATAAACTATAAACTAAAAAGAAAGTAAAAATAAGTGATTATTGATATCCAAAGTCAAGCTTTCAAGAACTATTAACTTGAGAATATCAGGATATAACAACGAGTCAAGCTTTTAAGATTCTATCCCAACCTGAACTTATTTTTATCTTACAAAAGACAAAGCGAATTGAAAAAGAACATTTCAGAACAGGAAGGAACCTTGCTGTTCGGTCATGTCTGACTCGTCATGACCCCGTCTGAAGCTGTCTTGACAAAGATACTGGAGAGTCTTGCCATTTTCTTCTCTGGCTCATTTTACAGATGAAGAAATTGAGACTAATGGGGTTAAGTGACTTGCTCAAGGTCATACAGCTAGTAAGTGTCTGAGGCCAGATGTGAACTCAGATCTTCCTGACTCCAGGTCCCAGGTAGGAGGTAGAAGCTCCATCTACTTTGCCACCTAGAAGTCCCAGAAGGAACCTTCTAGATCATCTAATCCAAGGATAGGGAACCAGAGGCTTCGAGGTCACATGTGGTGGGCTGCACTAGAGGACCCAGAAGACCACATGTGACCTCAAGACCTCTGGTTCCGCACCTCTGATCTAACTCAACCCCTCTATTTGACAGATGAGAAAACTGAGGGGAACAAGGTAACAAGGGAACTCATTCAAAGTTCCAGATAGTAAGCCAAGAAAAGAATCCAGGTCTCCAGACTTGGAGTCCATTTATCAACAACCATTCACTGAGCAGCATCTACTATGTTTCAGGAGCTGTGTTAGGGATATCCAAGCAAAAATAAAGCAGTCCCTGCCCTCCAGGAGCAGGATGTTCTCCTTGGGGAGACATGCATGTATACAAATCTGCTAAGGTTTTTGAGAAGAAAGGGAAAGCACCAGTTGCTGATGGAATCGGTACAGACTTCAAGCAGAAGATAGAAGTTAAGCTGAATTGTGAAGGAAGATGGGATTCTATGTAAGAGGCAGAAGTGAGAGGGAGAGCATTTGCAGCAAGTGAAACAGCCCATTAGCCTCAGTCAGAAAATGGTCCAGTCTGCTGTAACAGCAGAAAGGCTCACTGGGCTAGGAGGTAGAATGAGGGATAGTGAGTAAAGAAGTCTGAAAAGGGAGGCTGGCACCAAAGGCCACTCAGAAATCTGCACTGGATCGAAGAGGTAAGAGGGAATCACTAGAGGGTCTGGAGCAAGAAAGTGACACAGTCAGATTAGGGCACATGGCACCATAATGCCCATTCTTGTCAAATCATTCAAATCAACATTTCTTTGCTGTTTGGCTTTTGTGAAAGAAACCAGATGAGAAGCCTGCTCTCCTTCCCAGTCTAACGCTACAAGGACTAGGCACTACTCTTCCTAACCTTGTCTAGTCACTTCGCGGGCAGTTTTCTAAGCCCCACGGGTGTTGGCAGACCCACGCCTGGAGCCCCAATCTATCACCCAGCTCCCTGCCTGCTAGTCCCCATGTCTGAACAGTTACATAGGAGTTTTCTCTCCAGGTAGCTTTTGTGTGTGAAACCAGGCCTCCAACTCTGGGCTCTTCCCAATGGAACCTTCAGGCCTAAGGTTTAGGCACTATACCCTTGGGCCTCCACTCTCTCAAAGTCTCCAATGTAGCTTCCATGGCAGAGCTAGGAATCAGATAAGTCCAGTCACTCCCAGCCTACATTTTTCTGTTTAAATGGAAGTGTTTCGATTCTGAATGGTAATTAAGGTAGGTATTCATGTAGTACCCATAACATTTTCAAAGTGTGTTACACAATCCATTTGAGCTTCACAACATGCCTGTAGAACAAGTACTACAATTATAATGCCCATCGTGCAGGAGCCAGGGGTGGAACAGAAGGCATCCTGGCTCGAGGTCCGATGCACAAGTCCCAGGGCAGATGAGAGTCCAGGGCCCCTTACTCCCATCCGAGTGCACTGAGCACTAATACCACCATGGTTATATTTTCTAACCTTTTATACAACAACATTCTGGGCCAGGAAGTTTCTGGGGCAAAACTAGGATGAGAACCCAGGTGCCCTCACCCCAGCCCCAAAGGTCCTTTCATAAAACATGCATCTAGAACAAGAGTTCTTCACCTTTTTTGATGTCATGGACCCCTTTGGCAATCAGGTTAAACCCATGGACCTTTTCTCAGAATAACGTTTTTAGATGCATAAAATAGAAAGAAACCTGGTTTATATAGAAGGATGTAACTTTTTCTATCCAAGTTCACTTAACCCCTGCCTGCCCCCAAATATATTCATGGACCTCAGGTTAAGAACTCCTGATTAGCTGCTTCCTTTCAATTTCTGTAGCTATGCAGAGACTTCTCCAATTGTTATACAACAGAGTTCACATTTCAATAACACAAACCTCATTCTAATTCCCATAAAAATTCTGACTTCCCCTAAAACATGTGAATACATTATTCCATCCAGTGCAAAATCACAGTACTACTATTTAATCCTATGGACAACAGGGACAAAGATCTTGCTGTCAAGTTTAAAATGTCAAAGTAAAACTTCGATGAGAGACCCAGCTCCTTGTACAACTAGCACACGTATTCATGGCCAAAACAAACAAACAAAGCCCAAAGCCAAACTGCAGAGGGTTTCTTCACCATCATTTTATTAGAAGCATAGAGGGCATTTTCACACATTACAAATCATTTTTACAGGAACACAAGGGTTACCTGGCCTAGAAACACCACAATTTAAACACATGGTTGGAAAAGGCACAGTAGCATGGTGTGGTACAAAGAATATAAAACTGAGGCAAAAGCTACCACTCCCAGCTGTAGGGACCACCTCACTGAATCTCATCAGGCCTTCACCGATCACAAGACCCCTGTCCAGCTCGAAAACGCTGTCTAGAATTCTATTTAAAAAAGAAAACCTAAGTTATAAAGGGCTAGGGTCGGGACCCCTGATTTCATTGACACGATAAGAAATCCTGGGTGAGCAAACTCACCCTATCAAGGTGCAGAAGGTGCTGCCCCTTGGCAGCTGCCCAGAGCACTGAATGCTTTCCCCACAGTCAGAGTCCATGAATGTCAGGGTCAGCACTCAAACCCAGGCCTTTCTGACTTAGAAACAGGCTCTCTATCCACTACATCACAACATTCTCACAGATATATTCAACAAAAAGTAAATTAAAAACGGTCTCTATAAACTCTCAGTAGATATGGTTAACTATGCCAACAGACCAAAGCAAAGTTAGAACGTAATAAACTGAAATGCTCAGTTTAATAAAACCTGCACCAAATTGATAATTTAATTGCCCTAATTAAAACCTCCACTACAATACTATTCATTTGGGATAGTATGTTCTTAAAAGGGTCACTGATTAACAAAACATGCTCTTCTCAACCTAATGATATTCTTACGAAATCAGCCAATACCTTTTGTTCCACAATGTACATTCTTTCCCAGAGTGATTTTTTTCCAATACTCTTGACCCTTGATTTTTTCTAAATGATATGAGCTATCACTAAAACTAAAATGGAAAAATGGAAGGCAGAAAAATACGTTTATCAAACATCCTACTGACCACAACAGACTCCTGGCAGCTTCAACAGCAATTTCATGACAAAGGGACTAAGGTGTCTATTTGCACAGACAATTCTACTTTTGCTCTTAACAGAACCACAACCAACATTCTTCCCCACAAAATTCCCCCAAACAAGCTGCTTGATAGTGGAAGGCAAGCAGATTCACTGGGTTTGTTTCAGCAAAGGGTTTGTTTCCAGATGAAAATTTCAATTCCTTAAAAACAGGTTTTCTTAAGTCAAACTTTCTCAGGCATCTTTTCGGACATTAATAAACACTGCTTAAAGGTTACACATGGCAAGAGTTTCTATAAAATAAATTACTAAACACTCCAGGTATACATTATCTTGTTTTGCTCCCCCCCCCAAAAAAAAAAGTCTATTCGCTTTACAACACATAGGGTTTGTTGTGGTTGTCGTTGTTGGGGGGGTGGGCTATCTTGGGGAAAGCTGACCGCACAATCTCTAAAAACACTTCAACTAGTCTTCATCCAAATTGAGAAATCTTATTTCCCAAGTTCCAAGAGAATTCTAGTTAATTATGTTACCTGACTTCCCTTCTGTGGTAACAGTAACTTCGATACAATTCGATACAATTTCAAAGCGCCGATTAAAGTGCGGTCCAAATGCCCTAGCTACACTTCACACATATTGTTCTGGTGATCATCATTCTATACAACAGCTGACCCTCAAAGGACGCACCTCGGCGTTTCTGTGGGCTCGCTCGGCCAACAGGGAACACCGGGTCCTAGTTTTATGAGTACTTCTGTTGGACAAAGTTTTGAGAAGCGTGCAGTAGGGTCAGGGCTGGCTGCTGCCTTTCCTACCAAGTCAGTAAAGCAGCGGCTGCATGCAGCAGGAAAGATGGAAATGTTTGCTTCCAAAGACCCCACTCGCGGGTCATTCTGGGCGAGGGTGACAGCGCAAGAGAAGACAACCTCCCCCAGCTCCCCGGGCTGCACTCCGCTAACTTACCTGCTCCCTGGAAATACAAGGCAGCGAAGGTCTCCGGGACGTCTGGCTCCCGACGCGGGGGCGAGTTTCGCCCATGGGCGCACAACTCGATCTCCTCCGGGGTCTGATCACCGGCACTTTGCCGTCCCCACTCAGACGAGGCACCGGGGGAGCTTCCCGCAGCGGGAAAAAGCGATCGAGCCCCAGGGCCAGCCCGGTGCCGAGGCCCCCGGCGAGCCAGGAGAGCAGGGGCCGTAGGGCGGGGGGCAGCAGGCTGAGGCTGGCCACCGACACCCACCACATCGCGCCCGAAAAGAGCAGCAGCAGGACGCGGCGCGCCGGCGGCACGGGCTGCAGCAGGCTCAGCACCCCGGCGCAGCTCAGCGCCAGCAGCAGCCGGGCCGGCACCGCGAGCCGCCCCCCGGGCCAGGGCCCCCACGGCGCCAGCACCAGGTCCCCCGCGAAGCAGCAGGCGGGCAGCGCCAGGAGCCCCCAGGCCCGGCCGGCGCCCCGGCGGAGGCGGAGGCAGAGGCGCGACCGGGTCAGGAAGCAGGTGAAGAAGAAGAAGGCACAGGCGAGGCTGAAGAGCGGGCACAGGACGTGGGAGAGCCCGCGGAGCAGCAGCCCCAGCGGGCGGCCGAGGCGGGCGCAGCCCTCGGGCCACAGAAGCCGGGCGAGCAGCAAGCCGGCGAGGGCGCCCAGCGCCGAGCTGCCCAGCGCTTCGTCCGGGGCGCGGCGCGGCGCGGGGCCGGGGGGCGCGGAGGGCGCGGCGCGGGGCAGCAGCAGCTCCACGTTGCACAGGCGGCAGACGTGGTACCAGAAGCCGCGCGGAGGGTCCTCGCGCAGCGGGCTGGCCGAGCTGCGCACGTAGCCGTTCCGCAGGCTCTCCCGCGGGGGGCCGGCCCCGTCCCGCCGCGGGAGTCGCCTCATGCTGGCGCGGGGCTCAGCCCGAGGGGCCGGGGATCCGCTGCGCCCGCTCCGCTCCTCGGCGCCGCTCTGGGAACTTGGGACGGCCGCACCTCCGCCCCCGCCGGGCCGCCCGGCTTAGTCCGTTGGGCTCCTGGCGCGCGCTCCTCCTCCTCCTCCTCTGCTCCGGCGCCACCTCCCTCCCCACTGGGAGCGCGCCCCACCCGCGTGCCCGCGTGCCTGCCCCTCTGCCGCCTCCGCCGACGCGGCCGGGTCCGTCCAGGGTGAGGGCCACTGGCCGACCGACTGACCCCACTGACTGGGCATGCCCAGTGGGGCTCGGGGAGAAGTGTTGGGCAACCTCTCCGCCCTCCTCCCTCCCCACACACCCCAGCCCCAGGGAAGGGGAGGAGGAGGGAGTGACCCGGTGGTGGGGAAGAGATCTCGGCTGGACCTTTAGAGGAAATGATGGATAGACCGAGAAAGAGAGCCACTCTCACCCTTTGACCTCAAAGGTTTCATAGCTAGGGACTAAGGGATGAGGTCCTCAGTGGTCCAGGTCCCTGCTAGAAGAGCACCTCGCTGACCCTTAAGAGGACTTTGTTCCCTTTCCTTGTGATTTCAGTGGCATCCTCAGGTTCAGAAATCCAAGAATTTATAGCACAAAGATCTAGATGGTCTAGATTTAAAACAACCCTCGAATTTTACAGATAAAGATACTGAGTCCCAAAGTGAGCAAGGGCCTTGCCCAAGATCACATAGGATAATGATATAAATGACAAAGGACACCTGGACACTGAAGTAAGTCCTCAAACCTCTCTTCGAGCTTGTTTTCCTTCTACCTGCAGCTCTGATGCAATAGAAATCTTCATGGTGGAAAACTGGCTTTGGGGTCCAAAAGTCCACAATGCAAAGCATTTACTAAGCACTCATCTGTTCAGCACCTGGGTTCTAATTCTTCCTTACTTTCTAGCTGTGTGACCCTGACAAATGACCCCTCTCTGCCTTGGCTTCCTCATCTGTAAAATGGGGTGGGGTTGAATTAGATATGGAAAGTCTGTGATGGGGGGGCGGGGTGCTTCATATGAGTCTAACTATCTCCCCACTGCATTTTAAATACACAAAAATACTCCAGCCCTGATGCCTTAGGTTGGAACATCTCTAGTGAGTTAGTCAAAAGCATTAAATTAATATATGTCCAGTCACACAATGTGGGTCTTGTATAAAATAGCAGATCAACTTCCAACTGGCCATTCAGGCGTCTAGCAGAGAAGAAATCAGTTCCAGCCAAGCCCCTAAAAGAGAATTGCTGGGGGAAAGGGAGGGACTTGCACCCCAAGGCCAGTAGAAACTCCTCCTTTTCCACACCTTGACCAGAAGAAGGCTTTGTGAACTTTGAAGGGTTTGAGGATTTTGACTTCCCATAGTCCTAGAAGTGTCTCCTGAACAGCAACAGTCAGTAGAAATCGATGCTTTGGGAGCCAAGGATTAAACCATTCACACTGAAGAAAGATTCAAGGCATCTTACAAGGAATGTGAATATGTGTTGAATCCCACAAACGGCAGGCCCAACTGATCTTTTAGGCATGCCCTAAAACATATCGTAGTTTTGTTTTTTTTTTTTTAATTTACAAGCATGTCCAACAAAGGAGCTTCATTTTTTTTGAGCAATTTAAGATATAGTTAGGGATTAAAGGAAGACAAAAAAAAAAGGCAGGAGGGAGTTGAGAGAAAAACATAGATCCTTCTCCTATCTTCTCCTTTTTATAGGACAATATTTTAAAATAGATTTTTATAGAGGTAGGAAATCACTTATTTTACGCACCTTAAAACTGAAGGCCAGAGAATTGAAGTAAAGTGACTTAACCAAGGTCATCCAGTAATTTAATGAAAGAACCAGGCTTACTACTAAGATCTCAACTCTCAGGTCAATGCTTTTCCCTTCCATGCTGGAATTGCCCTTTCGGACTACCTGTCTGAAGGCTACATACCTCTGACAGGATATATACTGACCTCCTAATAACTCCATGGGCTACCTTTTCTTCTCCGGTAATGGACTTCTATCTTGCATCTCAACAAAGCATCATGTAATGTCCATTTTAATTAACAGCAGGAAATAACAAAGCAGTTTCACCCTTCCATTGGAGGTAATCAAGTTCCAATGCCCTCATTCTTCATGAGGAAAGATTAAATGTCTTGCCCACCACGGTTTCACAAATAGCTAGCCATCAGCTAGAAATCAATTCCCCTGACTCCAACTTCAGGGCTCTCTTCTCCAGTACTCTTCCTTCTGCTACCTCTTAACATATCAATTTTAACAACTGTTCAATAATTTCAAAAGAGAGAATAAGACAGGGGAGGCATCCAGGTGCATAGGGAAGGGAAGTAGCCTGGCTTTACCTTTTGAACTTGCTGTGTGGCCCAGAGCAAGTTGTAACCTCTTTTGGTCCTAATTTTAGCACGTATAAAATAAAAAGAGGCTAGGATTAAATGACCCCAAAGGTCCCTTCCAGTTCTGAATCTGAGCTTATGCCAAAAATGTACCCCTCTAAGAGACCCTTCCCGTGACAGAGGCTGTAAACATAAATTTGTGTTCAAACTAAGCTAAGCTTGCAGTGAAGAGAAATGAACCAAAAAATCAAGTCCTCAGTGACCAATGGGTTAAATGGAAGAGATAAATGCAAACTTTTTTTTAGTACTTTTGCCTTCCCTAATCTTCCATCAAATACTCTTTTTCTTGACAGCCATCCAGAATTTCATGGATCTTCTTGAAGTAATGCTAACAGCTGACGTTTACATAGTACTTTAAGCACATTCTATACATTATTTTGTTTGGTCCTCATAGCCACCCTGTAAGGTGGACCAGAGTTATTATTCACAGATTAAAAAAAAAAACTGGAGCTCAGATAAAGTGACTTTCCAAAACTCACATGACTGAGTGGTAGAGAAGGATATGTCATAGTCATCTACAGCTGGAGGATGCATAGAGGGGAACACCAAGCCTGAGTAGCTTTAGAAGATGACATTTCTGATTATATGCCTCTGAAGATCACCAAAAGTTAACTAAACTTAAAATATGCTCAGCAAGAGTGAGCTAGTATGTTTATAGCAACTCCCTCTTCTATTTACAATCTTTGTCGCAGACGGTTGCTTAGCCACATTTCTTAAAAGTCAAATTAAATTATTGTTCTGCCAGATTCAGACAGCCAAAGTACCAAAGGGTTTATACTGCTCTTCACTTCGGTTCCAAGAGTTTGTAACTCTTATCCAATGTGCAAACATCCCTAAAGCAACAGAATATCGTGGCCACTTAGCTGATCTCTGAAGAGTCTCCTTCTGTTACTGGTGTCCCCTCTCGTTGATTCTCCTCTCTCTCCAACAGTGGGATGTGGAGCCTCATCTGACCCAACAATTTACATATTAAAAAATCATAGAGTGTACCTACTCCTTTTCTAAATTCAAGGTCTAGTTGCTAGAATCTGTTTTCAAGTTTCAGCAGCTCCACCTATTGGTAATTTTATCACAGTTATCAAAGTGGAATACAGATATCAACCACAGTCAACCTCTGGAAGGATCCAGTCCAAGCCTTGGCTTGATTTCACCCGGCCATTACAGTCAGTTGATAATGCTCTGGCCATGGCTCTGCATTCCCCTGAATGGTTTCCCCCATAGTGAGCTGCTGTGCCTATCCCATTACAAGAGAAGCCTTTCACTGTTTGAAAAAAAACAGTTGAAGAGTTGTGAATAGTGGTTAATCCATTTAGAGGTTGGATTTTTTTTTTTCCACTAAGGCCTTTAACCTCTAGTTATCATTGCTAGGAGTCAGCTAAGTCAAAAAATTTGATTTGAAAAAAAAATATTAGCTCTAAATGTATCGTTAGGAATTGGAATGGGCTGCCCTGGTTTCTCAAAGTAGAGAGTTATGGCAGTCACTGAGACAAGCTTTAAACATCAAAGAAACTTTCAGAAATAGCTAGTAAATTGGCTAACACTTCTGAAGTTCCAAAGAAAATTTGTTAAACCTAAGTCATTTTTTCTTACACAGAAAATGTAAGTCATTGTTTAATATGTCATTTTTCTTACAGAGAAAACCTTTGGAATTTCAAAAGAAAATGAGCCTTTGTTTCACAATTAAATTTCAGTGAAATTAAATTTCAATTAAAGCCTGAAAATAAAATCAGAGTAGCTCTTTTTAGGGCCGAAAAGCAAATTTTAAAGTTCTAAAGAGCCAATAATTCCAAATAGTAGTGATAATTATAATTACTCACATTTATACAGAACTTTATAGAGTATTTTCTTCATAATAACTATGAAGTAGGTAGTATAAATATTATCATCATCCCTATTTTATTGATAGGCAAACTGATCCTCAGAGATGGTAAGATACCTAAGTAGTAAGTAGAGAAACTAGGGACTTGAACCCCCGTTTCCTGGCTTTAAAGTCTAATATTGCTTCCAACAAGGACTCTCCACTTAGTCTGATGCCTACATCCTAAGTGAAATATAGAGTAGTCTATATTACCTCTTCCTTCCTAGAATCTTTTCTTTCTTCCCCCTTAACTCCCTCCTTTTCCTTCTTTCTCTCCTTATTTAGCTTCCCCATATATACCTGCTCTTCTCACCCCAGCTGTCTCACCCTCAGCTCTGAGATAACCTCATATGAGCCTGAAGTACATTCTGTATTGTAATTTGTTATATTAACTGAATAAAATCTTATGTTTCCTCAATTTTAAAAAGCTCGATTTGTCAATCAATGACAATGATTTTGTATTTCTCCAAAAAACTGAATAAATAACAGGTTTCTCTTTACTTAAGGAATCCTTGAATTTTATTTTTTGGTTTGTGTTTTATTTGGAGGTCGGTGGCCCTCAATGAAAAATAGGTTTTCCTGCTCTGAAATGCAATCTTAACAGTCCTTGGTGGTGTGGCCCCTTGCTAGCATCTGTGACTGAACACCTATGAAAAGAATTCTATCCCAGGATCAAAGAAAATTGACAGCCATGCTTGAGTTCTATGGTAACATCTGAGATCCAAGTGTCAAAGAAGAGCCAACTAAGACACCTGTAGTCTATATTTTAAATGCAATAATTACTACTTTCCCCACCCCCTCTCCCGTGAAAGTATATCCTCTAGCATTGCAAACATTTCTCCTTTTTCTGCCTCCAGTTTCAAGAGGAACTAAAGGTATCTATGTCACAAGCTTGGTACATTTTTGAAATTTAACAACTAGTTAAAGCCTTAAATCAATACCTGATTGTTCATCTGAAATTTCCCAGAATTTGGGGTTAAACCCAAGCCTTGACCCTTGAACAATAAACAGTGATACAAACTCTTTCCAAGTTTTGATGTTTCCCTCTCAGACAAGCAGGAGTTTCTTCTGCTCTGCCTATCCCAACAGACCTGCAGGATCAGAGCCCCAGTGGGGGCTGCCTACCGTTGGCACTGAACTTGTGGTTAATTGTGGAGTCCTGCCACAAAACCACCTCACTACCACAAGCTGGCCTTTTGCCCAGGGAATGACAGACTGCCAGGCCAGGCAGGCTACCGGAGGTGGCAGGAGCAAACTGCCTTCCCACTTTGCTCACCCCCAGACAAGGAGCCACTTCCAGTTTCAGGGCGGAGCCAGAAATGGGTCAGTCTGTCAAAAAGAAGACAGTAATGTCTTCTTCCCCCCTCAAATTGACTACAATTTTATTAATTTTATTTACCAGAATTCATTTAATCAAATATATGTTTACTAAGTACATACTGTATGCATGAGGGTTTTTTTACTGACAGTAAAAGTTCTAAAAGAAAATGAAGAATCTTTTATTTTAAAGGATCAGAGGTCTCTAGGCACTATGGGTACCCCTTCCTGCCTCCTCCTCCTGTGTGATTCTTGTCCATATCTCCCTTATATCTGCTGTAAAGGACCCACCCACCAGGCAAGAGACTGCAGAAACAAACATTAGCAATGTATTTATTTACCAAGATATGCTAGTACATGCTGAGTGAACTCTTTACATATGAGAGGCACCAGAGTGCAGTGGAGAGAACAGCCAGGGTCTAGAGATTTGGGCTCTAGGTCCGGCTCTGCCTTCAATTCATTCACCTTGAGCAGGTTATTTCCTTTTGTACATGAGTTTCTTCATCTGCAAAAGAAAACGGTTGTAAACAATTGTCTCTAATGAAGTGCAATGAGATCCAGCTCTGTCATCCCATGATTTTTGTACATAGCAATAGGAGAGTACTATCTAAAGTACTTGTATGTAGGAACCAGACTTCTAACCCAGCCTGTAGCACATGTGTGCTGCTGACATGCACACTCCTGACTGCTGGAGTTAAGGCCAAGGTAACAATGCGTATCTACGAAAGAGAGGGAATTTGCAGCTAGGCTTCTTGGGAGAGAGATGTAAGCATATCCTCAACATATCCCTGATTTCCTGCTTGCCTTCCTAGAGGTAGATAGAATGGACCTTCACAGGTGAGACTGGGTCTCATTGCCTTATTCCTAGCTAAGGAGTTTCAGAACGTTTGTTGTTCAGGAAAACTGGAAATTTGTACAATTACTCACAGAATGTGAACACATCTAGATGGATAATTCAGGTAAACACAAAGGGATTGTGTGGTCTTCCTACACTAAACAACCAGCATTAGCTGCGGTCCTCCTGTTCACCAGCATTATGGCTGGACTACTCCCAGTCACAGCTGGCTGACAGGGCATGATGCTTTGGTCACCATGTTAATGAGGTTATAAAGTGGGGGGGGAAATGAGAGGCACCACTACATAGGGAATACTTTACTTCTGCATATGTGGGCTTGATGATAAAGTTTAAAGTGATAAGTGACACCCACTCAGTGCTGAACATATCCTGACTCCCCAGTGTCTCTTTGGCCCAGGAACCCTGTGGGATATGTCTAAATTCTCCTGCTGACCTTCTGACTATCTGCAGGTGAAATATTTCACGTGGGACCTTCTCTTCCCCTCTCCAATGTTATCCTGACCAGAAGTTCACTTTCTTCTTTAAACAAATACCAGCCAACCAGGAAACCCTGAGGTTTTATTGTGCCATAAAACAGACCAGACATTTCCAAGTCTTCATAGGAATGAACCTGACTAAATGTATACTAAAAATAGTTTTGAAATAAACTCTGGGCTCCTAGCTCCCCTAACAATCAAAATTCCTTCACTTAAATCAACTTTCTTCCTCAATTCCCTGCTCTTTCAGAAATTCAAATACATTACAATCTCAGGCCTTTATTTTCACCATGATGAACTGAACAGACTCCATGTCCCTACAGTTTTTCTAATAGGCCCAAGAGCTGAAACATTTTTGGAGCTCTATGAAGAAAAATGAGCCCTCTTCTCTGGAGATTCTCACCTGCACCCATCAGTGATGGCCCGAAGATCACAGCATGTGCTTTGTTGTGAAGGGCTGGCTGCCCCTTTGCCCTGTCCTTTCCTCCCTTCCAGAATCATGAAGCTCTCCCTTCCCAGACCCCCTGAAGGGTAGGCCAGCCTCCCACAGCTTCTGCCCCTAGATGAGCATACAGTTAGTTCGTTTGAAAGGTTTTTACTGCCAGAAACTACAAGGAAACAGGCAGGGGTAAAAATAACTGCCATGAGGAAGTTACCAAGATACAGATGTCTTAGAAACCTTATAGTAATATCCTAGGTTTACATTAGAATGGAATAGAGCCAGGTCACATCTGTCTTATCCCCAGCCCTCACCCTTCCATCTCCACATAATTTTTGTTCTGGATATCAGTGTAATCCAATAGTCAGAGCTTTCTTCTATTCCCAGCCTTAACTAGCTCTTCTGGAGCCTGGAACAAAATCTGAGGGTAGAGGGTATGGGCACGTGTGTATGTATGTTGTGTGATTTTGTGTGGTTGTATGGATTGTGATGTGTGTGTGAAGTGTGTAAATACATGTTTGTGTATATGTGTGTTTCTGTGAGATGTGTGTTTGTGTGTACAGGAGTATGATCTGTGTATATGCATGAACATGTACATTTGTGTTTAGGTGGGCATGCATGATGGTGTGTGTGTGTGTTTGTGTGTATAGAAAATAATTTTTTCAGGAGCAGTCATGCTGGAGTAGGAGTTTGGTCCTCCAAAGAGTTCAGACCTTTGCCCTGTGGCACAGCCAACAATCCCTTAACCCCATAACTTCTGGGAGACGGAGGTAGCGGTGGTCCCAGAAGAGGAGTATAACGGCAACAGAATACCTGGGGTCAGATGAGGAACAGGAGAAAGGCTTTGGTCAAGTATATATATGGGAGGCAAGGTGGTGCAGTAGTTAGAGTGCTAGGCCTAGACAGGAAGACTCATTTGTCTGGGTTCAAATCTGGTCTCAGACACTTACTGGTTATGTGAGCCAAGTCACTTGAGTCTGTTTGCCTCAGTTTCCTCATCTATCAAATGAGCTGGAGAAGGAAAAGGAAAACCACTACAGTATCTTTGCCAAGAAAACTCCAAATGGGATCATGAAGAGTCAGACATGACTGAAAAATGAATGAGCAAGGAATGCAGGGCACTCTGCTTTAGTTAGGAGTTTTCCATGGCCCATTCAGTAACCTGCTGTTTGCGCTTATTTATTCCAGAGAAAGAGCAGTTACGTTGTGCACAAGGTGGTGACATGTGACTGGCAGGCTAGAGGACTGCCATGGGGACAATGTGCAGCCCCCACCAAGATTTCATCACTCTGAGGCAAACCTCTAGTCATTCTGCTCTAGGTACAGCAGTCTTCTTAAGTCTACTTCCTACATATTTCACAAACACACCAAATCTCTAGCACTGTACCCTGCAATGGGTGGTGGTGAGGAGATGAAAGGAAGTGCTCCCTCCTAAGCGGATGACTTAGGACTCGGTCAGATTTCATTTATATCCCAGGGGATAGTCAAGACTTCTAATCTCCATCTTATTCTCTTCTTCTTGTGCTCAGGTAAGTCATCACAGGTGTCTCTCTTACATTATACCAGAAATAGTCATCATAAAGATGAAAGACATTTTGAAGTATGCTCACTCTACACACGAGGTCTTCAGTCAAGAAGGAAGAGTGCTCTACTTGAAGGCAGGAAGACCTGAGTTTGAATCCTACCTCAGACCCTTACTAGCAGGGTGATTCTGGGCAAGTCTCAACCTCTCGGTGCCTTGGTTTCATTTAGAAAATGAGGGGATAAGACATGATGACCTAAAAGGACCCTTCTGGTTCTAAGTCTATGATCCCATGATGCTCATCTCTCAGCACCCTAATGCGAAGGGAGATATTACAAAAGAGTATAGTTGGTTTAAAGAACTTGCCTAAATGGTAGCAATAATAATATGGACTCATCTTTTTGTACATTTTAAGGCTTACAGTGAGTACAAAATCTAGAACTGCTAGTTCAGGCAGTAATAATGTTCTACCCTGTATAACATTTTAAGTTGAAGGGACTTTAGAGAGTCTAATGAGCAGAGGTGGGAAAAACCTCTATATAATAACTCTGAGAAGTAACACAATACCTACTCCCTACTCAAGGCAGCTCATTCCATGTTAGAGCAGCTGTAATGGTCAGAAAAATTCTCTTGATGGTGCATCCCCTAACATACACTCATTGCTTCTAATTCTCCCTTTTTGGTGCCGAGGAAAATAACTATCCTCCCTCTTGGAGACAATAACCTGTCAGGCATTTGAATTTCATCTGTGAAGGCTTCCCTTGGGGGTCAGCTTGAGCAGAGCCTGCCTGCGGAGCAGTTTTCCCAGGGGTGGGGATGGATTTGCCTGGATTCCCCAATGGCAGGCATTTGCCAGATGTCTGGCTGTGGCCAGAGCTGCAGTCCATGGCAACAGAACAGGCACTGAATAGTATTATATATTACAACTACAAATTGTAAGAAAAATACAGTTAAATGGAAGGAACATATTTGCCTTCCTTTCATTCCTTGATTCTTCTCTAGGCTCTGCCTTATTTAAAGACAGGAATAGAGGCAATAAGGAAATTATAGGTCCCTTTTCTTAAAACCCAGTGCTAACACACCAAATAGTGGAGAGAAATTTTCAAAAGCTGGTGCACAAAAATGGTTCCTAAGCTCTTGCCAGCTGAGGTCACATTTCCACAGCAGTGAAGGGAGAAAAGAGGTAGAAAGGGGAAACCACAAATAGACTGCTGACTCTTCTCCTTTGTGCCAGTTCTGTTATTCAGGAGGCAGCACGTGCAGGGGACAAAGCTCTGGTTATGGAATTAGAAGACCTGGCTTCAAATCTCACCCCATAATATATACTGTCTATGTGACCTCAACCTTCCTAGGCCTCAGTTTCATCATTTGTAAAATGAGAAGACAAGGTGGCTTCTGAGTTCCAGATCTGAGTGACCCTATTATTTCCATCTATACACATACATAAGGGATAGAGACTGGTCCTGTGATCTCCTTGCAATAGGGGACTCTTGTGTAAGGAATCTCCCTCCTTTAATGCAGGTCAGCACCTTTTCTAAAATTAGAGCCTTAAAGAGTTGCTTAGAATATTTAAAGATTAGGTGACTTGTTCAGAGTGACATAGCTCTCATGCATAAGAAGGGAGACTTGAACCCAGGTCTTCCATTCACCATGCCATAATGCCTCTAAATGGAGTTTGTGTGTGTATGTGTGTGTGTGTGTGTGTAAATTTTATATGGATATACAAAGAATCTATATATTCTTATGTGAATATGTGAATAACTCATGTATGAATATACAGATGAAAAAGATGTTGGACCTAATGCATTCACAAATATCCCTAATAATTTAAGCCTTAGAAATTCAGAAGATTGGAAGAGCTAGTCAAATACAGAGAAAGAAACCCTGACCTGCCTGAGAGTCAGGATCCCAGGGCACTCTTCCTGCTTCTGACAATCATTAGTGCTATGACCTTGGGAACTTACTTCCCCTTCTCCTGGCTTCAGTTTCTTCTTCTGTAAAATGAGGGGGATAGATCACATGATCTCTGTACCCGCCAGCTTTGAGAGTCTATGATTACTCTAGGACTAAAACTGTTACCCAGATTTCTGTTCTATGTCACAAAAAAAGTGTCACATAAAACAGAAAGCAATGGAATAAGGCTAACTCCACAGGAAAAATAAATTATAAATGAAAAATGAGAGTTCTGAATTGCATATTAAAATGAAAGAGATTGGTGGTTTTCCCCCAATTATGGGATATTTTCAAGGAAAATTTTTTAAGTGATTATAAAATTTGACTTAAAAAAAGATTGTTTATAGAGACCCTTAACCTAGTAGAGAAATGCAACTCTCGAGCCAAGTTATTACCAGCATGCTATACTTAAAACAAATTTACGAAACCTTTTGTCAGCTCCAAAATCTTTAAATATCAAATGCTAGGAAGGACTTCTTTCTCAAAGTAGAATGTAATACAACTTAGAAAATAAAATAAAAGTACTCTACATAAAATAGTATTCCTAAAGTTGGACTTTTTCTATTCCCTCAATTCCTGTTTTCATAAGAAAATAAGGACATTACACTGTAGAAGCTCGGATTTCATGGAAAGGTCCAATACAAGAAGTCAGGACTTCAAGTCAACTTTCAACACATCCCTCATTCACTAGGTGACCTTGGGCAGGTAACAATCTTTCTGAAAAGACTTGAACTGACTGCTTAGCAAGAGGGCTAAATCACTAAAGACTCTGAGAACTGTTCTTCCCAGCTCTGGAAAAGATCCTACTACCATGGGATCAGAAATGAAGGGAAGAGTTTTTCTGCCACTTCTGCATTTTTAAAAATTTTTTAAAGAGATAAGAAAAGATTTGTTGAGGGTGAGTTGGGGCAACAGAGAGTGACAGAAACAGGCTGTGATGGAGAATACTTTTCAAAGACACTAAGTCTGATAGCAGCTGCCTTTTTCTGTGCTGCCACTAGGTTTACTAACAGAATTCAGCAAGGAGAAAAATAACTGCCTACTCAAAGACTGGATAAAGGGGGGAAGGATCCACACAAACAAAAATGTTTATAGCAGCTCTTTTTATAGTGACAAAGAAAGGGAAACTAAGAGGGTGGCCCTTCATTGAGGAATGGTTGAATAAGTTATGTACATGGATGTAACAAAATATGATATTGAAAGAAATTAGGAAAGAGGTTGTTTCAAAAAATCTTATATGAACTGATGCAGAGAACCAACAGAACAATGTGTATTATAACACATAATAATTGTAATATAGTAACATAATAATTGTAAAGATAAACATCTTGGAAAAACTTTAAGAACTTTGGTCAGTGAAATGACTCATTACAATTCCACAGGGCTCATGATGAAACACGCTGCCCATCTACTGATGAAGAAGTGATGGTCTCAGAGGACATACTGAGATGTATTTTTGGAAATGGCCAATGTAGAAATTATTTTTGATCAATTGTGCATATTTGTCATGAGGTTTTTTTTTTCTATTTTTCCAGTGGGTGGAGATAGAAGGGAAATAAAATGGAGTTTTGTTCATTTTTAAAATACAATTCAAGGGGGCGAAACCAAGATGGCAGAGTAGAAAGATGGACCTACTCTAGCTCTCCCCTCATAAAACCATAAAATACCTGTTAAAAAATGACTCTAGACAAATTCTAGAAACAGCAGAAGCCACGAAATGACAGAGTGAAACAGATTTGCAGCCCAAGACAGCCTGGAAGGCCAACAGGAAAGGTCTATTGCGCCAGACTCAGAGCAGAGCACAGCTCAGCCTGGGCCACACAGCACAGACAGCATTGGAGAAGGCCTCAGGGCATGGAATCATGGGTAGCAACTGTGATTCCCAGATTTCTTAACCCACAAACACCAAAGACAGCTTCAAAGGTCAGTAAGAAAGCTCTTTCACCTGGGTAAGAAGGGAGAACAGTCCAGCTGAAGCCCTATCCCAGGGTGGGGGCAGCCACTGAAGCAGCAGTCACTTTTGGAGCCCTCAGCCTAAAGACCTTGGGGAAATGAGCTGCAGATCTGGATCTCAGTCTTGAATGGCAGGCCTGGGATGAAGAGTAGCACTGGCGCTGGCATGGTGGAGGTGGTGTTATCTGTGGACAGGGAATGCTACTCACAGTTCCAAGGCAGAAAAGAGTGCTTGTGGCTGCTCACAGACCAGACTGCAGGCCAGGAGAGGATGATCATACCACTCTGGAGGAAATGAGAATTTATAGGCCTCTAGAGATGTATCAGAGAACAGCTGCACAAAACATCTGAAGCCTAGGGTAGTATTCCCTCCACTTGACAAAGAACTCAAACAAAAGTTAAGTAACTGGCTGGGAAAACACCCAAAAAAGGGAAAAAAATAAGACTACAGAAGATTACTTTCTTGATGAAAATGTATTTTCTTTCATCCTTTCAGATGAGGAAGAACAAAGCATACCATCAGAGGAAGACGTCAAAGTCAAGGATTCTACATCCAAAACCTCCAAAAAATTTCTGCAGTGGTCTCATGCCATGGAGGAGCTCAAAAAAGATTTTTAAAATGTAAGAGAAGTGGAGGAAAAATTGGGAAGAGAAATGAGAGCGATGCAAGAAAATCATGAAAAGCAAATCAACAGCTTGCTAAAGGAGGCCCAAAAATGCTGAAGAAAATAACACCTTAAAAAATGCACTAGGGGTGAAGCCAAGATGGAGGAGTAGAAAGACACATATACACAGGGTCTCCCCACACAGCCCATAAAATACCTGTAGAGAGGGACTCTCAACAAATTTTGGAGCACAAGAAGTGGAGAACAACAGAGTGGAGATTTCCAGCCCAGGGTGACTTGAAAGGCCCATGAGAAGCATCAGTTGAACCAGACATGGAGCAGAGAGCGAAGCCCAGCCCAGCCTTGGCCACATGGTGAGGGCTCGTGAATAGCCCTCAGGGGGTGGAATCTCCAGTCTCAGAATCCCCAGTCACAGCAGCAGCAGCAGCGGGTCTGCAGATCCCTCAACCCACAGGCGCCAAAGGTCAGTGATGGGGATTTTTCAGCTGACCAGAAAGGGAGAAGGGCCTTCCCGTAGCTCCAGCCCACAGAGGCCACATCAGGGAGGTGGCAGGAGTTCTCAAGGCAGCCCCTACAGCAGGCCAAGAACATTGCTGGATCATAAAAACCCCTGGGGGCACTGAGGGAGCTGGTCTTTGTCTCTCACTGAATGGTGGCCCTACCCCCACAGCTTGACTGAATCCCAACCCCCCAGTACTAGCTTGGCAGAACTGGAGGTCAAGTGCCTGTGGAGAGGAAACTCTGCTAAGATTCTGGGCACAAAAATCCTTTCCTGTGCCCAGACCAATACACACTTCATTGTGCCACTTTGGAGGAACTGATATCTTACAGGTCCCCAGAGTATACCCTACTCTTGACAAAGGACCCAAAAGTCAAGTAACTGGTTGGGAAAATACCCAAAAAAGGGGAAAAAATAAGAGCATAGAAGGTTACTTTCTTGGGGAACAGATATCTCCTCCCATCCTTTCAAATGAGGAAGAACAATGCTTACCATCAGGGAAAGACATAGAAGTCAAGACTTCTGTATCCCAAACATCCAAAATAAATATTCAGTGGGCTCAGGTCATGGAAGAGCTCAAAAAGGATTTTGAAAATCAAGTTAGGCAGGTGGAGAAAAACTGGGAAGAGAAATGAGAGAGATGCAAGAAAAGCATGAAAAGCAGGTCAACACCTTGCTAAAGGAGACCCCAAAAAATGCTGAAGAAAATAATACCTTGAAAAATAGGCTAACTCAATTGGCAAAAGAGGTTCAAAAAGCCAATGAGGAGAAGAATGCTTTCAAAAGCAGAATTAGCCAAATGGAAAAGGAGGTTCAAAAGCTCACTGAAGAAAATAGTTCTCTCAAAATTAGAATGGAACAGATGGAGGCTAATGACTTTATGAGAAACCAAGAAATCACAAAACAAAACCAAAAGAATGAAAAAATGGAAGATAATGTGAAATATCTCATTGGAAAAACAACTGACCTGGAAAACAGATCCAGAAGAGACAATTTAAAAATTAGGGGAATACCTGAAAGCCATGATCAAAAAAAAGAGTTTAGACATCAGCTTTCATGAAATTATCAAGGAAAACTGCCCTGATATTCTGGAACCAGAGGGCAAAATAAATATTGAAGGAATCCACCAATCACCTCCTGAAAGAGATCCAAAAAGAGAAACTCCTAGGAACATTGTGGCCAAATTCCAGAGTTTCCTGGTCAAGGAGAAAATATTGCAAGCAGCTAGAAAGAAATAATTCCAGTATTGTGGAAATACAATCAGGATAACATAAGATCTAGCAGCTTCTACATTAAGGGATAGAAGGGCTTGGAATATGATATTCCATAAGTCAAAGGAACTAGGACTAAAACCAAGAATCACCTACCCAGCTAAACTGAGTATAATACTTCAGGGGAAAATATGGTCTTTCAATGAAATAGAGGACTTTCAAGCATTCTTGATGAAAAGACCAGAGCTGAAAAGAAAATTTGACTTTCAAACACAAGAATCAAGAGAAGCATCAAAGGGTAAACAGCAAAGAGAAATCATAAGGGACTTACTAAAGTTGAACTGTTTACATTCCTACATGGAAAGACAATATTTGTAACTCTTGAAACTTTTTCCAGTATCTGGGTAGTTGGTGGGATTACACACACACACACACCACACACACACACACACACACACACACACACACATAGAGAAAGAAAGAAAGAGAGAGACAGAGAGCACAGGGTGAATTGAATAGAATGAGATCATATCTTAAAAAAATGAAATTAAGCAATGAGAGAGAAATATATTGGGAGGAGAAAGGGAGAAATGGAATGGGGCAGGTTATCTCTCATAAAAGAGGCAAATAAAAGACTTTTCAGTGGAGGGAAAAAGAGGGGAGGTGACAGAAAAAACATGAAGCTTACTCTCATCACATTCAACTAAAGGAAGGAATAAAATGCATACTCATTTTGGCATGAAAACCTATCTTACAATACAGGAAAGTGGGGGAGAACGGGATAAGCAGTGAGGGGGATGATGGAAGGGAGGGCAGTGGGAGGAGGGAGCAATTTGAAGTCAACACTCTTTGGGAGGGTCTGGATCAAAAGAGAGAGTAGAAGCAATGGGGGGCAGGATAGGATGGAGGGAATTATAGTTCATCTTATACAACATGACTATTATGGAAATCATTTGCAAAACTACACGGATATGGCCTATATTGAATTGCTTGCCTTCCCAAAGGGAATGGGTAGGGAGGGAGGGATGGGGAGAAGTTGGAACTCACAGTGTTAGGAACAACTGTTGAGTATTGTTCTTGCAACTAGGAAATAGAAATACAGATAATGGGGTATAGAAAGTTATCTTGCCCTACAAGACAAAAGTGAAGATGGGGATAAGGGAAGGGAGGGATGTTAGAAGAGAGGGCAGATTGGTGATAGGGACAATTAGAATGCTTGGTGTTTTGGGGTGGGGGAGGGGAGAAATGGGGAGAAAATTTGGAACCCAAAATTTTGTGGAAATGAATGTTGAAAAATTAAATAAATAATTTTTTTAAAAAAGGAATTTTAAAAAAATAGACTAACCAAAATGGTAAAAGAGATTCAAAAAGTCAACAAGGAGAAGAATGCTTTAAAAAGCAGGATTGGTCAAATGGAAAAGGAGGTTCAAAAGCTCACTGAATAAAATAGTTCTTTAAAAATTAGAATGGAACAGATGGAAGTTAATGACTTTATGAGAAACCAAGAAATTATAAAACAAAACCAAAAGAATGAAAAAATAGAAAACAATGTGAAATATCTCATTGGAAAAACAACCGACCTGGAAAATAGATCCAAGAGAGATAATTCTAAAAATTATTGGTCAACTATCATCTTCCAAGAAATCATCAAGGAAAACTGTTCTGATATTCTAGAACCAGAGGGTAAAATAGAAATGGAAAGAATTCACCCATCACCTCCTGAAAGAGATCCCAAAAGGAAAATTCTTAGTAATATTATAGCCAGATCCCAGAGTTCCCAGATCAAGGAGAAAATATTATAAGCAGCCAGAAAAAAACAATTCAAATATTGTGGAAGTACATTCAGGATAACACAGGATTTAGCATCTTCTACACATCGAAAGGCTTAGAATATGATATTCCAAAGGTCAAAGGAGATATGATTAAACCAAGAATCACCTACCCAGCAAAACTGAGTATAATACTTCAGGGGAAAATGGAATTTCAATGAAATAGAGGACCTCCAAGCATTCTTGTTTAAAAGACCAGAGTTGAATAGAAAATTTGACTTTCAGATACAAGAATCAAGAGAAACAGAAAAAGGTAAACAGGAAAGGGAAGCCTTAAGGAATTCATTAAAGTTGAACTGTTTACATTCCTACATGGAAAGATGTTATTTGTAACTCATGAGACCCTTTTCAGTATTAGGGTAGTTAGAGGGAATATATACATGTAGGCATGTATGGGTGTGTATGCATGTGTGTATTATCTATGTGTAGGCATATATATAATATATATTACATATATATTATATATATATACACACATGGGTGTATGTATGTATGTGTGTGTATATACATACATACACACACACGTAAACAGAAGGCACAGAGTGATCTCAATATGAAGGGAGAATACCTAAAAAAAATAAAATTCACTGTTGAATGGAATGTACTAGGAGTAAGAGAAAGGGAGAGGTAGAATGTAGCAAATCATCTCACATAAAAGAGGGAAGAAAGAGTTTTTACAATGGAGTAGTGGGGGTGAGGTGAAAGGAAATAAGTGAGCCATACTCTCATGGGATTTGGCTTAAGGAGGAATAACACACACTCAATTGGATATGAAAATCTATTTTAACCTGCAGGAAGGCAAGGAGGAAGAGGATAGGAGAGAGAAGATAATAGAAGGAACAGCAAATTGAGGAAAAGGATAAAAAGAAGCAACCATTATTGTGGGAGGACAGGTCAAGAGAGAGAATGGAATAAACTGAGGGCAGAATAGGACAGAGGGAAATGTGGTTAGTCTTTTACAACATAACTATTATGGAAGTGCTTTGCATAGTTGTATATGTATGACCTATATTGAATTGCTTGTTTTTCTCAATGAGGGTGAGTGGGGAGGGAGGGAAAGAATATGGAACTCAAAGCTTTAATAATGAGTGTTAAAAATTGTTTTAGCATGCAACTGGAAATTAAGGTATACGGGCAATGGAGTACAGAAATCTATTTTACCCTACCGAAAAATAGAAGGGAAGGGGGATGGAAGAAGGGTGGGTCATAGAAGGGAGGACAGACTGGAGGAAGATGTAGGTGGATTTTATGCTGTCCTGGGGTAGGAGTGGGGAGAGATGGGGAGACAATTTTGAATTCAAAATTCTTGTGGAAGTAAATGTTAAAAATTAAAAAATAAATAATACTTTAAAAAAAGACAATCTAAAAAAAAATGTAATACAAAAAACAAAACAAAACCATTCCTTCCCAGAGAAGTTGGTAAAATAGTGGTGAATCTCTTCTCTCCCTCTTTCAACCCTATTTGTTTTATTGCTTCTTGTACATGGCTAGCATTATTTGCCAGTAAGTGTTCTTTGCTCTTTTAGATTTTGCTTTCTGTATTTTAATGATGTTTTTCTACAGACAAGATAATTTTATTACATCCTAAATAAGTGGTTTTGCTATAGAGAATGTGGATAGGGGTAAAACAGTGAACAATTTTAACCTTCTTAGCTTGACAATCGAAAGATTTCCTGGGTCCTCAGAACAGCTTTTCATTCTGTTTTGACTTTTTGAGGCTGAGTCTTCCTATCTTAGCCTGGTTGGAAGCGGAGCTGCTGTTTATGGGCCTGATTGCTCTACTAATTGGTATTATAATTTTAATCTGCTCTGTTTCAGACCTGAGCTGCTTTTCCCCTCTTTAGGCAGGTTGGTGGCCCCCTACTATTGAAGACTTACCCCATTGGTGCTGGTGCTAGCATAGACACCCAGTTACTCTAGCCCATCAAAGTTCAGAATTTCCCAGCTCAAAGAATTCACCAGTCTTAGGCTCCCTGGTAACAGGATTACATATGTGTACCATAACACTCAGCACCTCAGAGCATTTTAGTAAATTTTAATTAATAGATTATACTCCTAAATTTCTTGATTTTGTAGAAAAGAAAAGCCTCATGCAACTTGTATTCTTACTCTGGACTAAAATCCTCATGAGCTCATCTTTCTATATCTCATTTCACAGACTTCTTTGAGTCTATGAGGCCATCATGTTTTCTATGCATATACAGGCAAGAGAGGAAGGAGAGCAGAGGCAGGCACCTCAAGAGAAGGTCATGCCCTAAGCAGGCCCCAGCAGATGGAAGTGGTCTGGGAGAATCAGTTCTACACTCTCTCCCAAAAGGAGGGAGAGGTGCTACTCAGCCAAACTACCCTGCACAGTGACATCTAGTGGGCAATTCTCCCCTCCCTTTCTTCTCAAGAGTTAGAGGGTCAGACAAGATAATTTCTCAGATCCCTCACAGCTCTAACTTTCTACTGTGGTAAACCTAATCTATCAGTGAAAAAGGAGGCAAAGCAGCATTTCAGATAAAAGCTCTTATAACTATTTTTTTCAGCTTTTCTAACAAATACAGGTCAAATTTGTAAGCAGTCATGCAAGAAAACAAGAAGATGCCATACCAATAAAAGAAATGAAAAATTTATTTGCATCAGAAAAAGATGTCCATTTTCTGACCTAATCATTGCTACAGGAAGTTAGAGAATTGCCCAAAATAACAAAAACCCTAATAATATTCTAGCTGCCTCCCCCTGCCCCTAAGACTGAGGGTAACCAAGTCCTCTGACAGAAACTGTGTGGTCATATGTCAAATGATTTTGGTGATTCTAAAAGCAGTTTTCTGGGTGTTATTATGCACTTTATAATATTCACATCCCTTCTATTGACACTGCTTAGAATCAAGCCCTAAGCCTTTGGTAATAACCCAGAGCCATCCCTTACACTTCCAACAGTGAAAGAAGAGGGGAGGGGGGATCAGTACATGGAGGTCAGAATGGCAAAAATAGGGCTTGCTCTCACACCAGGGAGAACAGAAATATCAGAAGGGTCAGAGCCTTACAATCCACACAAACTAAACAGTCACCTAACTAAACTACCTAAAGAGCCACCTTTTCAGCAGCCATTATCATTACCTTGTTTCCCAGTTCTGTAACCATTATCGAACCAGTATTGCTAGTGCTACTCCAAAGGGTGTGTCAATCTACTACCCTATGACTCTAATCACCATCCCTGTTACTTTTTAAACCAAAATACTCTTCCCAGACCATCACTCTCCTATATTTTATCTCTGCCATTAACATAAAAGGTCCTGGAGGGCAGGCACTTCCCTTGTTTTTGTCTTTGTATCACTAGAACTTAGAGCTCAGTTCTTGTAGTTGGCACAGAAAAAGCACTTAACACTTTTTCGTTCAGTAATTCATTCATCTTTATCACCCAGGCCTTTACTCTCATGCTATCTCTCATGAGAGAGCATAAGCAATTCTGAAAAACAAAATTACCCAAAATTACCCATCTCTGCCCTGCCACTGAGTTAGGCAACTAGTAACATTAACACAAAGTCCAAATGACTAAGGCTCAGGGTCTGGAGACTTCACTGCTAACTCCCACTATGACCCTAAGCCAAACACTTCACTTTTCCAAGCATCCACTTCCTGGTCTGTAAACTTCTAATGGATTATTTCAAGGAGGCAGAATTTCCACAGTGTAGATGCTCTCTCACCTAGAGCAGAATAGAGAGTCCTTCCAAAAGGTAACTCTCATTAAGAAGGGATAAGGTCACTAAGAGATTGCTGTATGAAAGAAGAGCAGGGTAGCGAAAGCACTCAATATCCTCATTACCATGACTACCGCCTCATCACTGCTCAAGTCCTCTGCTTTACCATGGTTCTGCCTGTGCTCCTCGTGAGCAGCATCAGCTGAGAAGCTAAAAGTTAAAACTGACCGCTGAACTTGAACTGGGAAGGTTAGAAGTAAATCAGACTGGACTAAGGTGTGGGTCAGTTTCATGAATAAACAGAGGAGTTTAGGCTTGGGACCCTATAATGTTAAGTCAATATTAGCTATAAAGGAAATCCTGTTTGTTCTGTCTTCTGCTGTTGTCACCCCTCTGAAAGAATTCAAGTTGAGCTTCTTGGTGAGTTGTAATACTATGAATACCTCCTTCTTCCACACCAAAGATGTATGTTTGTGTAGATAAAATAGAAAGGAAATCAACACTCCTCCTTACTGCTAGATGCCCAGGAATAAAAAGAGATTCCCTTATTTGCCAGCAGTACAAATTCAAAAAAATTTCCCAGATTTCAAGAGATAGGTTTAGATCCTATATAATTCACCCTATGGCAACTTTTAAAAAGATGAAGTAGACTCTCTCTTTAAAAAAAAAAAAAACCCTCGATTTCTACTTTCCTTCTGCTCATTAACCAAAAATGAAAGGTAACCAAGTCTGAGATATCCTAAGTTTGAACTTCCAGGGTATGAGGGCAATAATTCACAACCTCTTTAGAGTTCTGACAACTCTATTTTGTTTGTTAGATTTCACAATCTTCCTTCTCTAGCTCCTCCTGAAGAAAAAAATTCCTTTTGCATGGGATATACTTACTAAATGAATTAAAATGAACACTACAAGAACAAAAGGGCATCCTCGGCGAATTGAGTAGATCCCCAACACTGAGAAGATCCCATGTTAAGTTGTGGGGGGAAAAAAACATAGGCAAAAATTCTATGAAATGGAAAATTACAAAGAACTTCAATCTGTGTGGATGGAAGGAATCCCTACACTGATGAAACCATGGATCTTTAAAAGTATCAAAGTAAACAACTGATCAATTAGTTGATATTAACAATAATAGCTAGCATTTATATACCACTTTAAGGTTTGCAAAGTGCATCTCATATTAACTGAAGTTTCTCTTTAGGGGTTTTTTTAAAGGATTTCATAATACCCCTAAAGAGAGATATACCTCCAGATTATCAAAAATCCAATTCAGTAATTTGAAGATGGGTGATTAAAGCATCCCCTGTTCTGGACCTTGAATTTATAGTAAATTTAGCAGTGTTCAAAGCTAGCTTCAGAATTCAGTTTTCTCAACTATAAAATGACTTGTACTACCTTCTTCCCAGGATGGTTGTGAGGGAAAGTACTTTGAAAACATTAAAAAAATACTTTTGCCAAAGAGACAGCTTATGTATGTGAGAATAGGTATAGAATGCTTGGTTCATCTCAACCAGAGTAAGAAAATATTCTGTAAGTTATTCAAACAAGGGTGGACATGGTTCAATAAGTAGAGGGAAGGAGTTTTACCAGAAGTCTTACCATCATGCAATGGAAACCCCATTGTGGAAAGCCAGATCCACCTGGGATCTTTTCCAGAAAAGTGTTTGTGTTCCCTACCCTTTAAATGCCCATTGATCTAGATGCCAAGAACTTCAAAAACTCATACAGAATTCACAAAAATATGTGGCAGCTAGTGTATCAAACATCTAGGCTTGATTAATCAAGGGCACCAATGTCACATTTGAACAATGCTACTGAGAGCCCAAGATAACCTGATGCACTGAAAACTGACCCCTGGTTGGAGGCTCCAGTAGTGAACCAAAAGGGTATAAAATCGCAGGGCAATTTGATAGATGACTGTGGCTCAAATGGGCAAAATAGTATGTCAGTAGTAGGTAAAGTTCAGAAATTATGTCTAGAAAGCTGGATTCATAAAGTCAATCAGTAACTAAAGAAATAATTAATTGAGATACAATGACAAACTAGAAAAACAGGATACATTAACAAAGAAGAATGATCACCTTGCTAGGTACTGACATCCTATCATACAACACAGTCTGATGTCTGGCAGCTAAGGCAGCTAGATTTGGAAAAGAAAAAAAAGAAAAGAAAATAGAGCCTACAACCTATAGCATAACTAATCCCATTAATACAGTCAAGTCACCATCTTCCAAAAACAAAAGACTGTTCTCACATGAGGAGAATTGTGCAACACTAGGCTGGAGTACAGTTATTGTGGTAATATTTATGCCCATGTGGATACAACACCTGGAAACAGTATGGCATGGTAAAGAGACAACTGGCTATGGAGTGAGAAGGATCTGAGGTCAGATCCCACTTCTGCCACATAATGGCTGTTTGGCCCTACACAAATCACTTGGACTGTCAAGGACCCAGGCAGCTCTCTAAGTTACAGAATTGATGCTGATTTGCATTGAGAGAGAAAGTTTCATTCCCAGGGAGTTCTCTAGAACAATTAAATCACAGATGTGGAACTTCCCACTTCCCCCACCCCCAATGATATACATAAAAATGACTTTGAATGTCAACCTATTTTTCCTTTCTAATGGTCAGAGGTAGCTGTGTCTAGAGTCCTTCATTGTTATCAGAATAACAAATAGATAATTAATATTATAGTCAGAAAGAAAGCAAGGAAGAAAGGAAAGAAAGAAAATTTAGAACATTTATTAAGCACTTACTATATGCCAGGGATTGTGCTGAGAAGTGAGTATTCAAATACAAGCAAGCAAAATGTCTCTATCCTTGTGGTGACTATATTCTAATGAGGAAAAACTATATATGAGGGTAAAAGGGAAAGGGGTTGAGGAGAAAAGGTGCCCAGGCAGGGGAAAATGCAGCAGGAATGGAGGAGTTCAGAGAAAGTCCAGGCACAAGGGAGGTGAAGAACATGGTTGCACATGGGAAGAAATCACCCATGAGAAGAGCAAGGCCTTAGGATGGAGGGTTCTCCAAAATGGCAGCAGGACAGGTATGGGTGAAGAAGAGCCTAGAGAGAATTCAGCTGTGAGGTGAAGCTACCAATGGTTTCCAGCCTGGTTGTGAGACTTGGAATAATGAACATTCACTAGTATTAGGTGATGCTATAGAAACTGTTTTCCATATTTAGTATAGACTTATGAAATAAAACATCATGGTCTTTGGAGATGTTCCATTAGTTTCACAGGGTGCTTGTGCTAAGCAAGGACTAGCCAAGGTATATACCAAACAACTTCTTCATGTAGTAGAAGTCTTTTGTTGGGGTTCCTATCAGGAAAGGATAAGGCATGTCTTAGATTCAGTTCACTGTAATTTATATGCCCCCTTACCTTTTAAGTTCCCTTCTTATACTTCACACAGAACCAACACTAAGTACTTATTTGAAAACTATACCAGCAGAGCATTAGCTCTGACAGATGTAACAAACTCATAAAACTTCACTGTGGGCACAGTGATAGAGTTTGTATCCATTATCTGAGGACCAGCCTTGCTAAGTGTGGAAAGGCTGGACACCAAAGGGATGATATTTTTTTAGTCATTGAAACTCATAGAAGTGATCTATTAAAGCAGCCGAATCACACATCTTGTCTGGTTTTTGAATAAGCAGAGCACTCCACTAATCAGAAAGTGCTTTCCCACACATTGTCTCATTCAATCCCACAGCAGTCCCAAGAGGGAAGCAGTAAAGAGCTTGTTTTCATTTTTAAAATGAAGCTATGGGTCAGAAAGGGGAAGTGACTGGTTCAATGTGCCATTGCTAGTTAGTGGAAAAGCCTAGACTGAAATTTGGTTCTCAGACTTACAGATTTTGAGCAGGAGGGCAACTTAATTCAATTAAGTACAATTCAACTCCCTCATTTAATAGATGAAAATAGTGAAGCTCACTTAACCAGAGAGGTTAGATAACTTACATAGCCCAAGGTGATACAGGTAGGAAATAAAAGAGCTGAGATTTGAACCAAAGTCCTCTTACTCCAAATCCAGCATTCTTGCCAAATCCAGGGATCCTTCCATTATCCTTCCTTTGTAAATGCTGTTCGGGCCTCTAGCCATCCACTTTCAGAATCGTAATATAATGATGTAATGCCATCCCTGCTACTATGGAGCCTTTTGTATGTGTTCATCCTTCATTGCCAGAGAAGACCATGCCATCAGAGAAATAATGACATGACTTGCACTTGACTTTGTTTTGAGTGAGGGAGGATTGCGCAGGTCAGAAGCCTCACTTCTCCTCCAGAGCCATCTGAATCCAGTGACCAGATATTCATCAGGATGACTGGAGATGACCCAGGATGAGGCAATTGGGGCTAAGTGACTTGCCCAAGGTCACACAGCTAGTGAGTGTCAAGTGTCTGAGGTGAGATTTGAACTCAGGTTCTCCTGACTCCTGCACTGGTGCTCTATTCATGGCACCACCTAGCTTCCCCTATGGAGTCTTTAGGCTAGAATGGAAAGTAGAAAGGAAGTAGCATAACAGTTGGGGCAGAAGTATGCCTGCCATAAGGTCAGGAGAGAAGGGGCTGCCAGGATTACTTAAGGGAAATGTGTGCTGAGTCCACTCACCATGTTCCAAGCTAAGCCAACTGGGACCAGGGGTCCATTAGGAATTAGACAGCTGAGCCTACCATAAGTTCTAAAGTTCATGAGTTCTGGTTTGCAATAGATCCCATTCTTTGTAATCTGAACCCCAGGTTCAGAGCTCCTTCGGAGTTTCTGCCTTCTTATCTAGTGAGTCAAACATTGAGTGGGTATTCCTTTGCATACTTAAAAGGGAGCAATAGTAAGGAACTAAACAAACTCAAATATATATTTTCTAGAATTCCTGGATTTGGATTGACCCAATGTCTGGGAGATTTTCATGATTTAGAAGAATAAAGCAGGATTTCAGTTGATAGGCTTATCATATGTATTTTATTATTATGCATTTTTCCTTGTTAATAGGTTTTGTTTACTTGTCAATCATACGTTGATTAAAAACAACTATGGGGGGAGGAGCCAAGATGGCAGAGTAAAAAGATACACATATGCTAGCTCCTAACCCACAGCCCATAAAATACCTGTAAAGAAGAATTCCCAACAAATTCTGGAGCAGCGGAAGCCACACAACAACGGAGGGGAGGAGATTTCTGTTCCAGAGAGACCTGAAGAACCGATACCAAAGGTCTGTCACACACTGGACCCGGAACAGAACCCAGCCCTGTCTTGGCCACACGGCACCGAGGGGAGCAGATCCGAGCAGGCTTCAGGGGCAGAATCTCCAGTGGCAGTGCAGGTCCCTCAACCCACAGGCGCCAAAGGTCAGTGGCAGGGTCTTTTCAGCTAGTCAAGAGGGGAGCAGGGTGTCCCCATAACTCAGGCCCCCTCGGGAGGCAGCAGCAGAGGCAGCAGCAGACAGGGGCTCCCAAAGCAGATAGGAGCTTGGATCCATTGTTGAAGGTCTCCTCTTAAACCCTCGGAGGGAATTAAGCCCCGTGTGGTGGTCTTGCCCCAACCTGAGCAGCTGAACTTAATCTCACACTGAATAGCAGCCCCACCCCCACCAAAAGCCCTCAGGCTGGGAAGCAGCATTTGAATCAGTCCCCAAGTGATAGCTGGGCTGAACTGGAGGCAATGTGGGTGTGGAGAGGAAACTCAGAAGTCAAGTAACTAACTGGAAAAATGCCCCCAAAAAGGGAAAAAATAATAAGACCATAAAAGGTTACTTTCTTGGGGAACAGGTGTCTCCCTCCATTCTTTTGGATGAGGAAGAACAAGGCATACTGTCAGAGGAAGTCACGGCCTCTGCCTCCAAAGGGGACTTAAACTTGGCTCAGGCAATAGAAGATCTTAAAAAACAAGTTAGCAGCTTACTAAAGGAGAACCAAAAAAACGCTGAGGAAAATAGCAGCTTTAAAAAGAGGCTAACTCAATTGGAAAAAGAGGTCCAAAAAGCCAATGAGGAGAAGGAGGTTGAACAAAATAATTCATTGAAAGAGAGAATTGAGTCCAGGGAAATGAATGACTATGAGTTAAACCAAGAAATTAGTAAACAAAACCAAAAATTTAAAAAAATAAAAGATGAGGTGAAAGAACTCATTGGAAAAGCAACTGACCTGGAAAATAGATCCAGGAGAAATAATTTAAAAATTATTCGACTACCTGAAAGCCATGATCAAAAAAAGAGCCTAGACACTATCTTTCATGAAATTTTCAAGGAAAACTGCCCTGAGGTTATAGAATCAGAGGGCAAAATGGATATTGAAAAAATTCATCAGTCACTCCCTGAAAGAAACCCGGACAGAGAAATTCCTAGGAATATTGTGGCCAAATTTCAGAGTTCCCAGATCAAGGAGAAAATACTGCAAGCAGCTGGAAAGAAACAATCAGGATAACACAGGATCTGGCAGCTTCAACATTAAATGAATGAAGGGCTTGGAGTAGGATATTCCAGAAGTCAAAGGAACTGGGATTGAAGCCAAGAATCACCTACCCAGAATGTCTAAATATAATACTTCAAGGGAAAAAAATGGACATTCAGTGATAGAGACAAATTTGAAGATTTCATGTTGAGGAAAAGACCAGATCTGTATTTAAAAATTTGACTTCCCAAGACAAGAATCAAGAGAAGCATGAAAAAGTAAACAGGGAAAAAAAAAGAAAAATCATAAAAGACTCTCTAAAGCTGAACTGTTTACATTACTACATGGAAAGAAAATATTTTTAACTCTTCAATCTTTTCTCAGTATTTGGGTAGTTGGAGAGATTATTCACACACACTCACACACACATACACATAGATAGAGAGTACAGGATGTGTTATATCAGAAAAGATGATACATACATACATACACACACACACACATACACACAATAAATAAATAAATAAATGGATGAATGAATGGATGAATAGATAAATAAATAAATGAAATGAAATGAAATAAAAATCAAAGGGTGAAGGAGGAAAATACTGGGAAGAGAAAGGGAGTAATGAAATGGGGCAGGCTAAACTCATAAAAGAGATAAGAAAAATCTCATTCAACAGAGGAGATAAGGGAGAAGGGAGGGTGGGGAGGAATAAAGCTACTCTCCCCATATATGGCTGAAGGAAAGAATAACATACTCACTAAATTTGATATGAAAATTTATATCACACCACAGGAAAGTAGGAGAGGAGGCAACAAGTGGAGCGAAAGGAATGTTAGTAGGGAGGGCAAATGGGAGAAGGGAGTCACTAGAAATAAACACTTTTGAGAAGGGACAAGGTCAATTGTAGGGGGGAAAAATAAGGGGGATAGGGCAGGTCAGAGGGCAATATAATTAGTATTACACAACATAATTACTATGGAAGTCTTTTGCAAAACAACACATATTTAGTCCATATTGAATTGTTTCCCTTCTTAGTGGGGTTGGGGAGAGAGGGGGGAGGGAGAGAGGTTGGAATTCAAAGTAGTAGAAACGACTGTTGAGAATGTTTACTGCATACAATCGGCAAATAAGAATTACAGGGATAGGAGTATGGAAATTTATCTTGCCCTGCAAGATGAGAGAGAAGATGGGGATAGGACAGGGGTAGGATGTGATGGAGGGGAGGGTACATTGAGGGAAGAAGCAACCAGAATGCAAGTTATTAGGAAGTGAGTGGAGGGGGGTGATGGGGAGAAAAAATGGTCATGTTACAAAGTGAGGTAAAAGTAATTAGTGTTAAAACAACAGACTGAATTAATTACTGAGAATAAATCAATGACATCTTTAGTTTGGAGAAAAAAATTTCAGTCTAACTTTCCAAGAGGTAACCTCTGATAAAATTTGGCATTGATGGAAAAGTCAAGGTTTTTTTTTTATATATTTTTTTTAATGTTTTACAATCATTTCCTTAAAGTTAAGATTTTATCCCCGCCACCCTTCCCCCAATACCCCCCTCCCTCCCTATGACAGCATACAATTCTGTTTAGGTTCTACATACACTTTCCTATTGAGCACATTTTCACTATATTCATGCTATGTAGTCGAACTAAAATAAATGGAAGAAATCATATAACAAATCAACACATAATACACTGAAACCCACCCACACACAAACATGATCTGCTACATTCTGTAAGTGACTTCCACATTTCTTTCTCTGAGTGTGGAAGGCATTTTGCCTTAGAAGACCAACATTAGGATTTTTTTTTTTTCTCAGTAAGTTCTTGTGTTATTACAAAGTTCCAAGTCTACCAGAAAAAACTCTCACACACTGTGGTCGTTGCTATGCACAAAGTTCTCCTGGTTCTGCTCCTTTCGCTCAGCATCAGATCATATAAGTCCTTCCAGGCCTCCCTGAAGTCTTCTTGTTCATCATTTCTTATGGCACAATAGTACTCCATTACATTCATATACCATAATTTATTCAGCCATTCCCCAATTGATGGGCATCCCCTTGACTTCCAGTTTTTGGCTACCACAAAGAGTGCTGCTATAAATATTTTTGTACACGTGGGACCCTTTCCCGTTTTTATAATGTCTTGGGGATACAATCCTAGTAGCGATATTTCTGGGTCAAAGGGTATGCCTTTGGGCATAGTTCCAAACCGTTCTCCAGAAGGGTTGGATGATCTCACAGCTCCACCAACAATGAATTAGTGTTCCAACTCTCCCACATCCTCTCCAGCATTTATCATTTTCTTGTTCTGTCATGTTTGCCAATCTTACAGGTGTGATGTGGTACCTCAGAGTTGTTTTGATTTGCATCTCTCTAATCAATAGTGATTTAGAGCACTTTTTCATATGATTGTAGATATTTTTGATTTCTTCCCCTGAAAATTGCTTGTTCATATCCTTTGACCATTTATCAATTGGGGAATGACTTGGATGGTTATATATTTGAGTCAGTTCTCTATATATTCTAGAAATGAGGCCTTTATCCCCGAGCTTAGCTGTAAAAATTTTTTCCCAATTTACTACATCCCTCCGAATTTTGGTTGCATTAGGTTTGGTTGTGCAAAAACTTTTCAGTTTAAAGTAATCAAAATTATCCATCTTGCATTTCATAATGCTTTCTATCATTTCTTTAGAAAAAAATTCTTCCCCTCTCCATAAATCTGATAAATACACTATACCTTGCTTCTCCAGTTTATTCATGGTATCAATCTTTATACCTAAATCATGTACCCATTTGGACTTTATTCTTGTGTACGGTGTCAGGCATGGGTCTATGCCTAATTTCCGCCACACAGTTAACCAGTTTTCCCAGCAATTTTTGTCAAACAATGAGTTCTTATCCCAGAAGCTGGGATCTTTGGGTTTATCAAACAGGAGGTTGCTATATTCCTTGCCAACTGTGTCTTGAGTGCCAAGCCTATTCCATTTGTCTACCCCTCTGTTTCTTAGCCAATACCAAGTGGTTTTGATAATTGCTGCTTTATAATACAATTTGAGGTCTGGTAGTGCTAGGCCACCTTCCCAAGCATTTCTTTTCATTAGTCCCTTTGATATTCTGGACCTTTTGTTTTTCCAAATGAATTTTGATATTATTTTATCCAGCTCTAGAAAATAATTATCTGATAGTTTAATTGGTATGGCACTAAATAAGTAGATTAATTTAGGTAGAATTGTCATTTTTATTATATTAGCTCGGCCTACCCATGAACAACTGATGTTTTTCCACTTACTTAAATCTGACTTTATTTGTGCAAAAAGTGTCTTGTAATTGTGTTCATATAATCCCTGGGTTTGTTTTGGCAGGTAAACTCCTAAGTATTTTATAGTGTCTACTCTAGCTTTAAATGGGATTTCTCTTTCTATCTCTTGGTGTTGGACTTTGTTGCTAATATATAGGAATGCAGAAGATTTGTGTAAAAGTCAAGGTTTTAATCGTAAATTTGATTTTATGATTGCCATTTAATCGGGAACTAGAACATGTATAGAAAGACATGTAAGCCACTTAAGACTTGCCCAAAAGATGTTCCTTAGCCAAAGTGAAATTATAATCATATTTTAAACCTGGTTACAGGAACTTGTCATTTTTAGATGCTATGGGACTACTAAGTGACTGTTCTGAGTCTAACTCCAGGTATGGGAAGAAAGAAAGGCGATCTGAGCCTCCATTACATGATGCCAGTATGCTCATGAGATGCTGGTATGAACTGCATAGGTTATCTCAAGGGAATAGTGGGAGAGCAGATGTTCAGCATGGGCTGAGGTGGGATTCTCCTGACTCAATTTCCCCACTGACACCTGGCAGACTTTAAGCCTGACTGAATGCAAGTGGACAGTCTACTCCTGCCTGGAATAGACATGAAGTTGGGGAGATATTGTTTCCCTGCAATGTACCTACTCTTGGTGGCAATTTCCTATAGTCAAAAGGTTTGTAAGCTTAATACCAGATCTATTCAGTTATAGATTATGGGTAAAGGAATCTCCGAGGCTCTCTAAAATTAAGCTATTAGGCATAGGACTTTAGACCAACAACATTAAGTTAGGGTCCTTTTATTCTTAGTAATACCGTGCAGACAATTAGATCAAGAGATTGTGAAGTTAACAACATAAATATTATCTGTGTCTCAGTTGGCTTACATTAAAAAAAAACAATTCTTTTGTGGTCCATATTGTAAATGCTTTAAAAAGATGTATCACCTGAATATAAGTTTGAATTGCTTTATCTGTTATAAACTGTGTTAAAAATAAATTTTAAAAAAAACCAGCTATATTCAGTATTCAAGCTTGTTTTCCTGCCTCTGTGGAGAGCCAATTCCATTATTGTGAGGTCAAGTGACTAATACAGAAGTACAACAAGTTCAAAAAGGAATGAATGAAAGAAAACAAATGAAACTCATTAAGGACTCACTATGTTTTAAGCACTGTGCTAAGCATCAGGGAAATAATACAAAACCAAAGACAGTCTTTGCTCTCAAAAAGTTTCCATTCTAGTAGAGGAGGTAACATACCTATGTGAGTGATATTCACAGAGAAACCATTTGGTCTAGAAAGTTACAGAAGAGTAGATTGGCACACCTCATTCAGGGATAATGGCAGAAGTGCTATGTCCATGGTTCATGGTTCCAGAACTGAAGATGTAGGAGGGTGAGGGATGGGAACACATGCCACTGGCTACCAAGACTGTGGAAGGGATGGCCAAAGAAAGAGGAGGGAATGAAGTGAAGCATGATAGTTAAGGTTTTCCTGAAATAGTGAACTAGAAGATATAGTCACCAATCTGGATAGTAGAGCCCCAAGACAAAAGTGCCTATAAGGCAGAGTTTCTAGTATGGTTAATGATATTGTGGAGAAAACAGCTAGAAGCTCCCAGGTCAAGGAGAAAATATTATGAGCAGCTAGAAAGAAATAATTTAAACATCAGAAATTCACAGTTAGGATCATACAAGATTTAGTGATTTCCATATAATAAGGAGTTATTTTGTCTTATTATGGAGGGAAAATAATGTAATTTTTTTTTATTTTTTAAATTTATTTTATTTTATTTTTATTTTATTTATTTTACTTTTTCTGAAGCAGAAAGACTTTTGCTTTAGTTGTAAAGAAAGGAGTACAGAATAAAGTGTTTGGTTTGATTTCTCTTTCATTTTACACTGCTTCCAAACATCTAATTGTTCTCAGTTGTCTAAATAAATGCCTCTACAATGACTTAAAAATACAAGGAGCGACAGAGCCAAGATGGTGGAGTAGAAGCAGGGACCTGCTACAAGCTCTCCCCCCAACCCTGCAAAAAACCTGTAAAAAATTACTCTAAACAAATTCTAGAGCAGGAGAAGTCACAAAATGACAGACTGAAGCAAATTTCCAGCCCAAGACAATCTGGAAGGTCGACAGGAAGGGTCTATCACACCAGGCTGGGTGCAAAGCACAGTTCAGCCAGGCATAGACAGAGCAGAAGCAGGCCTTAGGAGACTGAATCTCTGGTGGCTGCTGTGAATTCCAGACTTCTGGACCCAAAAACACTAAAGAAACCTTCAAAGGTCAGTGAGAAGGGTCTCCCACTTGACTGAGAGGGGAGCATAGTACTGCCCCAGACACAGACCCAGGGTGGCAGCAGCAACTGCCGAAACAGAGGCTGCTTCTGGAGACCTCCACTTAACAAAGCTCAAAAGTCAAGTAATTGGTTGGGGAAATGAACAAATGGGAAAAGAAACAGACTATAGATTCTTACTTTCTCAGTGAAGAGGTATTTTCTTACATCACTGGTGACAAGGAAGATCAAAACATAGAGCCAGAAGAAGACAATAAAGACAAAGTTCCTGCATCCAAAGCCTCTAAGAAAAATAAGAATTGGTTTCAGGCCATGGAAGAACTCAAAAAGGATTTTGAAAATCAAGTAAGAAAAGTAGAGGAAACATTAGGAAGAGAAATGAGAGTGATGCAAGAAAATCAAGAAAAATCAATCAGTATACCATAGGATTTAGCAGCTTCTACACGATGGGATCAGAGGTCTTAGAATATGATATTCCAGAGGTCAAAGGAGCTAGAATTAAAACCAAAAATCACCTACTCAGCAAAAGTGAGCATGATATTTCAGGGGGAAAAATGGAATTTCAATGAAAAACAGGACTTCTGAGCATTCTTGTTGAAAAGACCAGAGCTGAACAGAAAATTTGACCTTATCCAAAAGGGAAGAGAAACCATAAGGCACTTATTAAAGTTGAACTGTTTCCATTCCTACATGGAAAGATGATATTTGTAACTCATGAGACCTTCCTCAGTATTAGGATAGTTGGAGGGAATATATATGGAGAGAGACAGAGAGAGAAAGAGAGAGAGACAGACAGACAGAGAGAGAGAGAGACAGAAAGAGAGAGAGAGAGAGAGAGAGGGAGAGAGAGAGAGAGAGGGAGGGAGGGAGGGAGAAACAGGGCGAGCTGAATATGAAGGGATGATATTTTTAAAAGAAAATTAAGAGTTTAGAGGAATGTACAAGGAAAAAGAGAAAGGGAGAGGTAGAATGTAGTAAATCATTCCACATAAAAGAGGCAAGAAAAAGCTTTTACAATGGAAGGGAAGAAGGGGGAGGTGAGAGGAAATACATGAGCCTTCCTTTCATCAGATTTGACTTCAGAAGGGAATAACATACACTCAATTGGGTATGAAAGTTTATCTTACCCTACAGGAAAGCAGGGGGGAAGGTGATAAGAGAGGGAGGATAATAGAAGGGATGGCAGATTGGGGGAAGGGGTAATTGGAAGCAAACACTTTGGTAGAAGGACAGATCAAAGGAGAGAATTGGATAAATGGAGGGCAGGACAGGATAGAGGGAAATATAGTTCATCTTTTACAACATCACTGTTATGGAGGTGTTTTGCATAACTACGCATGTATAACGTTTATCAAATTGCTTGCCTTCTCGATGAGGTTGTGTGGGGAGGGCGAAGGGAGAGAATGTGGAATTCAAAGCTTTAAAAATGAATGTTAGAGGTTGTTTTTACATGCAACTAGGAAATAAAATATGTAGGCAGTAGGATATAGAAATCTATCTTACCCTACAGGAAAACAGAAAGGAAGGGGATAGGGATGGTGGTGAGAGAAGGGAGGGAAGAATGGAGGAAAGGACATTCAAAATACATGTTGTCATGGGGTAGGGGTAGGGGGAAGATGGAGAGAAAATTTGAAATTCAAAATTTTATGGAAGTAAATGTTGAAAACTGAAAATAAATAAATTTATGTAAAAAAAGAAAAATATGAACTCTTCCCTAAGTAATGAAGCACTTTCAATCCTTCATATATTAATCATTTTGTTCCTGAAATCCATATTGAAGTAATGAGAATTGGGATTGGAAGGAAGGAGAGGAAGAACTTTACCAGGATATGTACCTTAGTAGAGAAACATGTGGTTTGGGGAGAGGAGCCCAGAAAAAGCATGGAGGATACAAAAAACAATTCTGACCATTGGAAAATTTTGCCTATGACCCAGAAAAGGGGGCAGACACTCTCACAGATATGGTACTGAATTTGACCATCAAAGTCATTCAGTCTAAGCCTCTCATTTGACAGATGAGAGAACTCAGTAGCTGAAATATGAACTGAGGTCTTCTTGACTACAAACATAGCATTCTTTCCCCTATATCTGAACTCCAATTCAAGACCACAGTACTCAGATTAGCACTGCAAAATTGTCTCTTGGAGAAGATATGTTCTGAACTCTAAACAAATTCTTGAAATACAACTTGTTCACAAATTGGGAACTATGCATGTAATTATTACTGATACTAGGTTGATGGGGTGGATAAAAGTCATTTTAAAAATCAAAAATATTTATAAAAAAATAAAAGGATCAGAGGGCTTGGAATACAATATTATGGAAGGCAAAGGAGCTAGAATTCAACCAACAATCACATACCCAGAAAAACTGAGTATTATGCTTCAAGGGGAAAATTGATATATACTGAAACAGAGGGCTTTCAAGTATTCCTGATGAAAAGACCAGAGATAAATAGAAATTTGACATTCAAACACAAGGCTCAAGAGAAGCATAAAATGTTAAACATGAAAGAGTAATCATAAGAGACTCAATAAATTTAAATGAAACAATGAAGTTTACATTCCTTTGTGGGAAGATAATACTTGTAACTCCTAAGAGCTTGATCATTTTTAGAGCAGTTAGAAGGAGTCTACATAAACAGAGGACATGGATATGAGTTGATTATGTTGGGATGATGTCCAAAAAACACGGTGGGGTGAGAAAGAGGAATGTAATGGTAGAAGAGAGAACAAGCAGAAAGGAGAAAATTTTCTCACACAAAAGAGGCATGGAAGTGGAGGGGAAAACAGTGGGGGAGGCTGCAGGCAATGCTGAAACCTCAGTCTCATCAGAATTGGTTAAAAGAGAAAAGAATACACATACATACACACATACACATATATACTCAGTTGTGTATAGAAATCTACCTTATCCAATAGGGAAACAGGAGGGGAAGAGGATAAGAGAAAAGGGTAGAGATGATGACAGGGCAGGTGAATTAATGAAGGCTGTGGTCAGAAGCACAACAGACTTTTGAGGAAGGACAAGATAACGAGAGAGAGAGAGAGAAATACATGACAATGGGATGGAAGGTAATACAGAGCTAATAATCATAACCGTAGATGTGAATATGATGAGCTTACCCCTAAAATGGAAATAGACAGCAGAATGAGTTAGAAGTAAGAACTCAATAATACGTTGCTTACGAGAGACACACTTGAAATGGAAAGACACACATATAGAGTTAAAAGGGCTGGGGCAGAATCTAATACGCTTCAACTGAAGTAAAAAAGAGAGGAACAGCAATTGTGATCTCAGAGAAAGCAAAAGCAAAAATAAACTTAATTAAAAGAGATAATCAGGGAAACTATATTTTGCTAAAAAGTATATAAAATATAATATAATATATAAAAATAAGTAAATAAAATATAATATAATATAAAAATAAAATTTTTCTAATAAAGGCCTCATTTCTCAAATATATAGAGAACTGAGTCAAATTTATAAAAATAAGTCATTCCCCAAATAACAAATGGTCAAAGGATATGAATAGGCAATTTTCAGAAAAAGAAAACAAGACTATCTATAGACGTATGAAAACATATTCTAAATCACTATTAATTAGAGAAATGCAAAGTAAAACAACTTTGCTATTAATTTAGAAGGGTCAAAGTCATTCACTGCACCCCCAGTCGTCTTGCCTTTTGTCTTGCCACTGGACTTTGATGACTCTGGAGGAGATAGTGATGACAACTTTGAACAGCTCTGCCTCCATTAAATCCAATTCACTTTCAAGTCAAGGTATCACCTTCATAATGTCATTGGTCCATTTCAAGAATGAAAACTCAACAACCACCACAAACAACTCTGAGGTACCCCTTCATACTCACCACAAAGAACAAATGCTGGAGGGGATAGGAGAAAATAAGGATGCTAATGTACTGTTGCTACAAATGTAAACTGGTGCAATCATTCTGGAGAAAAATTTGAAACTATAAGACTGTGCATACCTTTTGACCCAGCAATAACATTACTAAGCCTGTATCCTAAAGAGATAAAAAATGAAAAGGACTAATATGTACAAAAATATTTATAGTAGTCCTTTTTGAGATGGCAAAGAATTAGAAACTGAGGGGTTGCTCATCACTTAGGGAACGGCTGAGCAATATGGGGCATATGATTGTGAGGAAGAACTATCGTGCTGTAAGCAGTGACAAAGGGGATGGTTTCAGAAAAAACCTGGGGAGACCCATATGAACTGATGCAAAGTAAAATGAGAAGAACCGGGAGATCATCGGCACAACTACATCATAATGATAATCAACTGTGAAAGACTTGGTTACTCTGATAAATACACTGATCCAAAAAAATTCCAAAGGACTGGTGATGAAAAAAATGTTATCCACCTCAAATGATGGAGAAATGATGAACTCTGAGTGCAAACTAAGGAATACTTTTCTCACTTTATTTTATTGAGTTTTTTTACACTATGGCCAATGATTTCACATGTATGATTAATATATTGTTTGCCATCTCAAGGAATAGGGAAGGGTAGAAGGGAAAAAGGGAATTTGGAACTCAAAATTTTAAAAAGAAAAGAATGTTTAAAATAATAATTTTAGAGTAATAAAGAAAACAACTGAAAAAGGAAGAAGAAAAAAAGAAGTATAATTCACCAGCAACTCAGAGTTAATTTCCTAATTGGATAGATACACAAATCTACACATCACCATGATAACAATTTTGTAATGCTATGAAGGGAAAGGTAAAAGTAAGGCATAGAAGTTCACTGACTCTTTGACAACTCTAGAGAGCACACCAGTTGTCAATACTTCCACACAACAGGGCATATACAAACCCCCAGGATGAATGGGGCACACCCCAATGAATGGCTACCAATGCCCCCTCGTGGCTATAGTAATAACTGACATCTATGCAGCACTTCGAGGTATAATAGATGTGGAAATAGATGAAGAAATGGCAGTTCAGAGGTTTAGGAATTACCCATGACCACACTTGCCAATAAATTTCAAAGATAGAATTCTCTCCTGACTCCATGGCAACCACAGTTCACAACTGAAATACAGTTACCAGGGGTGGAACCAAGATGATGGAGTAGAAAGATGCATATACTCTAGCTCTTCCCCTATAGCCTATAAAATATCTGTAAAAAATGACTCTCAACAAATTCTAGAGCAGCAGAAGTCACAGAACCACAGAGTGAAAGAGATTTCCAGACAAAAGTAACCTGGAAGGCTGACAGGAAAGATCTATCGCATGGGATGAGGAGCAGTACGGAACCCAGCCTTGGCTATACAGCACCAGAACTGGGAGGAACAGGACCAGAACAGACCTCTGGGGCAGAATCCCCAGTACCAGCAGAGGATCTCAGATCCCTCAACTCACAAGCGCCAAAGAAAGCTCCAAAGGTCAGTGAGAGGGCTTTCCCAACTGGGCAAGAGGGGAGCAGGGTCCCTGTAGCACTGACCCCATGCAGTGGCACTGGTAGTGGTGGCGGCAGTTGCAGCATCCATTTGTGAAGCACTCTGCCTAAAGCCCCTAGAGGAATTGAGCAGCTGATCTGAACCTCAGCCCTGAGTGGCGGCCATGCCCCTGCCTAAAGGCCCTGGGGGAATTAAGCAGCTGATCTGAACCTCAGCCTTGAGCACTGTCCTGGAGTGAGGAGGAGCACTAGGACCCTCCTCTTGTCAAAGGATTCAGAAGGCAAGTAACTAACTGGAAAAATGCCCAAAAAAGGGAAAAAAATAAGACTATAGAAGGTTACTTTCTTGGTGAACAGGTATTTCCTTCCATCCTTTCAGATGAGGAAGAACAATGCATATGTCAGAGAAAGTCAAGGCTTATGCATCCAGTACCTCCAAAATAAATATGCAGTGCTCTTAGGCCATGGAAGAGCTTGAAAAGTGAGTCAACAGTTTGCAAAAGGAGAGCCAGAAAAATGCTGAAGAAAATAACACCTTGAAAAATAGGCTAACTCAATTGGAAAAAGAAATCCAAAAAGCCAATGAGAAAAAGAAGGTTTTAAAAAGCAGAATTAGCCAAATGGAAAAGGAGGTTCAAAAGTTCACTGAAGAAAATTGTTCTTTAAAAATGAGTGTGGAGCAGATGGAAGTTAATGACTTTATGAGAAACCACGAAACTACAAAACAAAACAAAAAGAATGAAAAAATGGAAGATAATGTGAAATATCTCATTGGAAAAACAATTGATCTGGAAAATAGATCCAGGAGAGACAATTTAAAAATTATGGGACTACCTGAAAGTCATGATCAAAGAAAGAGCCTAGACATCACCTTTCATGAAATTATCAAGGAAAATTGCCCTGATATTCTAGAACCAGAGGGCAAAATAAATATTGAAAAAATCCACTAATCACCTCCTGAAAGAGACCTGAAAAGAGAAACTCCTAGGAATATTGTAGCCAAATTTCAGAGTTCCCAAGTAAAGGAGAAAATATTGCAAGCAGCTAGAAAGAAATAATTCAAGTATTGTGGAAATACAATCAGGATAACACAGGATCTGGCAGCTTCTACATTAAGGGATTGAAGGACTTGGAATAGGATATTCCAGAAGTCAAAGGAACTGGGATTAAAACCAAGAATCACCTACCCAGCAAAACTGAGCATAATACTTCAAGGGAATAAATGATCATTCAATGATACAGAGGACTTTCAAGCACTCATGATAAAAAGACCAGAACTGAATAGAAAATTTGACTTCCAAATGCAAGAATCAAGAGAAGCATGAAAAGATAAGGAAAAAGAAATCATAAAGTACTTTCTAAAGTTGAACTGTTTACATTCCTATATGGCAAGATAATATTTGTAACTCTTCAGACCTTTCTCAGTATTTGGGTAGGTAGAGGGATTATACACACACACACACACACACACACACACACACACACACAATAGAGAGCACAGGTTGAGTTGAATCAGAAGGGATGATATCTATGAAAAATAAAATTAAGGGGTGAGAGAGGAATATATTGGGAGGAGAAAGGGAGAAATGGAATCGGGCAAATTATCACTCATAAAAGAGATAAGAAAAATCTTCTTTAATCGATGAGAAAAGGGAGGAGGTAAGAGGGGAAAAGTGAAGTTTATTCTCTTCACATATGGCTTAAGGAGGGAATAACATGCTCACTCAATTTGATATGAAAATCATCTCACACTACAGGAAAGTAGGGTGAGGAGGATGATGGAAGGGATGGCAAATGGGAGAAGGGAGTAATTAGAAGTAAACATTTTTGGGAAGGTATAAGATCAAATGAGAGAATAGAATAAATAGAGGGCAGGGTAGGATGGAGGGAAATATAGTTAGTCATACACAACATGACTATTATGGAAGTCTTTTGCAAAATGACACATATATAGCCTGTATTGAATTGCTTGCCTTCTCAGTGGGGAAGGGTGGGGAGGGAGGAAGGGAGACAAGTTGGAATTCAAAGTATTAGAAACGAATGTTGAGAATTGTTATTGCACATAACTGTGAAATAAGAAATACAGGTAATGGGGTATAGAAATCTATCTTGCCCTACAAGAAAAGAGAGAAGATGAGGATAATGGAAGGGTGGGGTGTAATAGAAGGGAGGGCACATTGAGGAAAGGGGTAATCAGAATGCCAGGTGTTATGGAGTGGGGGGAGGGGAGAGATGAGGAGAAAATTGGAACTCAAAATTTGGTGGAAATGAATGTCAAAAATCTATAAATAAATAAACATTAAAAACATAAATAAATGCAATTGCAACTTCAACCTGTATGTCCATTGCTATAGAATCAGGTAGCTCTTATTATAGTGTATGGAACTCCCAAGCTATGGTGTAGCCATATTTCTTTTATTGCCTCCAAGATCTAGGTAGTTTGGTGACAGCAAAGAGCTAATAGTCACTAGTTAAATAAACTCAAGCCCATCACTTTCTGAATCATAATGTAACTCATACTAGTTCTGAGGATACTCATCTTAACTACCACAGATGAGTCTTGGTTACATCTCCCACTCAAATTTCTAGGAATACCCCCAAGGAATCAAATATGATTCTTCAATGCAAACACTCATGTGTTTGTATGTATGTATTTGCCCCCAAGATTATCAGTTAAGTATCAATTTGATAATTCAACCTTAAGAACTTTTAAAAAGGGATTATTTTACAAAATGGTACAATAAGAATACCTGATATAAAACTTCTCACCAAAAGTCTATAACACAGTCTCCCACAAGAACATGCCGAATCCAGAGGAAAGTGGGTCTAGTCTTAGAAATTATATGTGAGGTAAGTCAAAACTCTTGTTTGCCAGAAATCCATTCTTTCATTTGTGGAATGCTTGAGAAGCTCTTTTTGCATGTGGCAAAATTCTTCTCTCTGCTCCTCGTGAAGCTATGAATCTGTGTCTAATCTGTCCTTGGCTTCTAAAGCAGATGTTGCCATCAGCTGATTTGGGAATAACACTTGGACTCCTTTGGGAATATGGGAAGTCCAACATCTTTTGAATCTCGGAAGGTCTTCTTCCTGCCAAGAAGGGAGGAGAAACATAGGCCAAGACTATTCTCTCTTTCCAGGCAGTTCTTCTCAGGGGGTTGCTGAAATGCTCTCTCTTCTGGCTTAACATTCACTGGAATTCCTAGGTTCTAGCAAATTCCATTGTATTATATAAAATCTAGAGGGTATGAAAGAATACCTAAGCCTTCTGAAACTTCCACGATTAGAAACTCCACTCCTTTCACCTAGAATAGTAAAGAACAAAAAGGCCAATGCCTTGTTTCTAGGAGCCATATAACCTCAGAGAGGGATGAAGTCTTAAGACCTTTCACATTACAGCATGGTATCGCAACATGGTATCTTTCTTTCTTGTCTCCCCTAAAACCTTGGACCCAGTACCCTTTCCTTTCATTTACTTTCTTTCTTTTTCTCTTTCTTTCTTTTGCTTGCTTTCTTTCTTTCTTTCTTTCTTTCTTCCTTTCTTTCCTTTCTTTCTTTCTTTCTTTCTTTCTTTCTTTCTTTCTTTCTTTCTTTCTTTCTTTCTTTCTCCCTTCCTTCCTTCCTTCTTTCCTTCCTTCCTTCCTTTCTCCTTTCCTTTTTTCTTTCTTTCTTTCTTTCTTGTCACCCCTAAAACCTTAGACCCCACGCACTATGAAGCCCATGGATTGAATAATGAGGGATCCCTGCCCAGCCTCCACTCAATGGCTATTTTTGGACCCTCCTGGCTTAGAGTGAATGTTAATAGTAACAGTTTCTCTTGAATACAACAACCCTGAGGCTCCTGCCCCTCCCAGCATGATGTATGTATTTATTTTTTTCTTTTCTATCAAAGGGGTCATCCCCTTGATTACTTTTTAAAGAGGCCTACTCGCTGAATGGGCATTACCTCACTTTAAGTGAGTACCTGAAAAGGCCTTAACTTAAAAAGTCAAGGTCTCCCATTGCATCCTGGGCCATCTCTAGTCATCCTGATGAATATCTGATCACTGGATCCAGATGACTCAAGAGGAGAAAGTGAGACTGATGACCCTGCACAGCCCTCCCTCACTCAAAACAAAGTCAATTGCAAGTCATGTCATCATTTCTCTGATGTCATGGATCTCTTCAAAAACGAAGGACAAACACAATACAACAATGGTATCTCACTCAACACCATTAGCAGAAGAATCACTGAGCTCCCCCAGATGCAAAGGAGGCAAAGAGACCATGATCATTGCTGACTAGCCTCTTTGACTACCTCTGTAGCCAACTAGCTACCTTCTATGTGGTTAGGCAAAAAGAACCAGGTAGAAAATGTCTGCACATGGTCCACCATCTCTCCAAGGCATTTCCTTTACACCATTATCCTGGAAGCAAGCTGCCTAGTGTCCTATACATGGAAAAGGTGCATCAGCCAAGCAAACAAATGGCACGTACACCTGTAACAGATTCCCTTAATTCTAGTGACTTTCTTCTGTTGATTGTTTTCAGTGTATCCTATGGATGTCCTGTTAGTATGTAGTTGTTTCATATTGTGTCCTTCATTACACTGTGAGCTTCTTGAAAGCAAGTGCTGTCTTTTGCCTTTCTCTGTGTCCCTAGTGCTTAGCACAGTGCCTGGCACATAGTAGGTGCTTAATAAATGTTGACTGACTGACTAATAGAATAAAAAGAAAAAGTTGAAAAAAAATATTTGCATCAAATATGACTGATAACAATATCCAAGTTACATCAGGAGTTGACATGAATTGACATTAATAAGACTATACCCTCAGAGGATATGAGGATATGAAAAAAACTATTTTCAAAAGAATTGTAAGCTATAAATGAGCACATGAAAACAGATTTCAATTTAGTTGTTATTGTAATGAGAAAAGCAATTTTTAAAACTCTTAAGATTTTACCTCATCCCATATAAATTGGCAAAAATGATAGAAAGCTGAAATGCTGGAAGGGCTATGGGAAGACAGGCACACTAATATAAAGTTGGAGGAGCTGTAAATAATAGTACAACCGATCTAGAAAGTCATTTGGAATTATGTAAGATGTCTAAACTGCTCATCCTCTTTAATCCAGCAATCCTGCCTTTGGGCATATATGTCCAGAGTAGCACTCTTTTTGGTAACAAAAAACTGGAGACATATTGCATGCCCATCAATCAGGGAAAAGGTTGAATAAACTGTGCTAAATAAAGTAGTGATGTGTTATAGAGCAGTAAGAAGTCACAGATACAAGGAGATTTGTGAACGGTGAATTGAAGTTGAGGGTAATAATCAGAACCAGAACCACTCCTCAAAGCAACTGAAAAACCAGTAATGATCCTAGAAAGCAAATAATGAAATACACTTCCCTCCTCTGAGGGACAGACTTGGAGAAGAAGGCTGCATAGATTGTCAGACAAGGCCACTTGCTGGATGCCTTGGATTAACTGCTTTTATTCATTACAAGGGAAGTTTCAATTTTATTGAAGATTTGAAGGATGGGTCTATATTCAGGAATGACTATGATATAAAAAATAAGTTACCAATAAGCCTTTTTTAAATAAACAGTGCATGTTAGATAACACTCTTGATTCTAGTGTGAGGTTAGCATAGATACATGAGGGCAGAATGTTCCTGGTCTACACAAATGCACATCGAAGATGCACATACAAAGCAGAAGGCAAAGTCAATTTGCAACTAATTGATTTTCTTGATTGTTTCAGACAGTATCGATAATTAGACAACTACTAACTATACTCTTCCTTTGTGACAAGATTCCCCAATGCAAACAATGAATCTGAAGCGTATGTGAAAACATTGCCACTGGGCACTGGGAGACCTGGGTATGGGGCCCAGCTCTGCCACTGACTACCAGGCGCTGCCCTTTTCTTGGCATCGGTTTCCTCCTCTCTGTCATGTCTGGGAATTGGACTTGATGATCTCGAAGGGCCCTTCCAGCCCACTCCAACTCTGATTTTCTGTGGTCTAAAGTTCCTTCCAGGTGTGACATTCTGTGATTCTGTGACCCAGTGATCCAAATTCCCTTCTACTCATTTTGTGTCAACCTCCCATAAAAGTCTTCCTGTAATCCTTCTTCACAGAACACAGATGCCCCTGGACCTCTGCTGCAATGCCAGCAGAGCACAAGCTCTGGCTTGTTAGTGAAGCTGCAGCCTCACTAAGTGAAGAAAAATTCATTACCAAAAGTTGGTTGCAGAGTAAAGAGTTTTTCAATCATAATAATTCACAACTAGATACTAATATCGAGCTGAATTATAATATGCATCAGCAGAAGGAATAGAAACCCAGGGGGTTCTCTCATCATGCATCTTTGAAATATTGACATATTTCTACTAGTGGTGAGTATCCCTCTCTTTATAAATCTTTGAGAAATATCCAACTATATGGTGCAACAGGATAAACACAGAAATATGAGTTAAGACTCGAATTGACTAGAATGACCTAATCGCATTCTGCCACTAATATCCTGTGTAACCTTGAGCAAGTCACTGCCCACTTCTGGGCTTCAGTTTCCACATCTGGAAAATGAGAAATCAAGTCAACAGACAATTAAGCACCTACTATGTGCTCAATACTAAGTGCTGGGAAGGTTGAACTAGATGACTCTGAGGACATTTCCAGTGCTAATTCTCTGAATCTACCTTCAACCTGACCACCACCACTACACTACTCACTTTAATTTTTTTTTTTAATGTTCTACAATCACTACCATAAAACTTGGATTTTCCCCCCCTTACCTACTCCTCACCACTCCCCTCCCTCCGCAAGATGGCATACAATTCTATATAGGATCTACACACTTTCCTATTGAATACATTTTCACTATAGTCATGCTGAGTAGATGAACTAAAATAAGTGGAAGAAATCATATAACAAATCAAAACATAATACACACACACACACACACAAATAATCTGCTACATTCTGCAAATGAATTCCATATTCTTTCTCTGAGTGTGGAAGGCATTTTGCCTTAGAAGACCATTGGGAATTTTTTTTTTTAAGTTCTTGTGTTGTTACGAAGTTCCAAGTCTACCAGAAAAAACTCTTGCACACTGTGGTCGTTGCTGTGCACAAAGTTCTCCTGGTTCTGCTCCTTTCGCTCAGCATCAGATCATATAAGTCCTTCCAGGCCTCTCTGAAGTCTTCTTGTTTATCATTTCTTATAGTGCAATAGTACTCCATTACATTCATATACCATAATTTATTCAGCCATTCCCCAATTGATGGGCATCCCCTTGATTTCCAGTTTTTGGCAACTACAAAGAGTGCTGCTATAAATATTTTTGTACATTTTGGACTCTTCCCCATTTATATGCTCTCTTGGGGATACAGTCCCAGAAGCGATATTGCTGGGTCAAAGGGTATGCACATTTTTGTAGCCTTTTGGGCATAGTTCCAAACTGTTCTCCAGAATGGTTGGATGAGCTCACAGCTCCACCAACAATGAATTTACTCACTTTAATTTCATTAATTTGTCTCCTGGGTATGTTTCTGTGGTTCTCCAAACATGCAGCATTTTCTTAAGCCCCACTTCCCAACTAATAAAGTTTCTCCCTGATTCCCATTTCTCTAAAGAAAAACATATCCATGAGGAATGAATTAATAATAGTAAATAATAATAGTAAATCCCATTGTGGCCTAGACCATTTCAAGCTATTAACTGTACCAACCAGCAACTTCTGTTTCTGATCAACTGCTTGTGTTAAAGGTACTGGAGAGACAGAATTTTAGCAAAAGAAGAGTTTATAGGCTTTTTACTTTTTTCTTAAATGTGTGGAATAAACTTACTGTTTAGTTTGACCAGTATAGCATATCAATATATTGATAAAGTTCAGCCAGAATTGGTGATCAAGGAAGGAAAATCTTCCTAACAACAGGAGTTATCTCAACACGGAATGGGTTACCTCATGAAGTGACAGGTTCTTCATCACTGAAGGTCTTCAAGTAATAGCTAAATGACTACTTGTCAGGAATGTTATTGAGGAAATTCCTGTTCTAATATAGATTAGACTCCTTGCCTATTGAGGTCCCTTCAAATCCTGAGATTCTGTGACTTTTTTATATGTGTACATGTCTATTACATCTTACAAATTATTTTAAGGGAGGTGATACCACTTGGAAGACAACTGTGCAATCCCCACAGATCCTGGGACAGACTACTACAGCCCAGGTTGCTGCAAGGTCTCTCCTGTTTAGACATTCAGTTCTGGGTTCCTGCAGGTACTGCACTGGGTCCCTATCTATGGTGAGTGACAGGTATTCCCAGAGGCAGCCAATCACCCCTTCCAAAGCTTGGCTTACTACTACTTCAAGAGCTTATCTCTACTCAGTCTAGCACTGCATATAAAGTCTTCTCTCTCTGCTTACAGACTCTCCTGTTTATGGAAACTTATGCTTACCTGTGAGAATGATTTCAACACGCTTACACTGCCCTTCCAAATGGAGTTAACGACAGCTCTTCCACACCTCACTGGTTGGCCATGATAAAGCAACGATGGGTCTCCCATCTGTCTACAGAGCTGCAGACTTCTCCCCCTAATATCCCCCTGTGCCAGCATTAGTAGAACCAGACAAAGATTTGGAAGCCACTAGATTTTCTTTTGTATGAAGGGAAATAAAGTAATAAAAGGACAATGAGCAATGAATGGCAGAAAGAGAATAAATAGTTCATTGGAGAGAATCTGGCAACTTGCACTCCCAACTGAAGAAATGGAATAAGCTTTTTCTCATTTTAACTCCTCCCTTTTACAGGACAGGAGAGACAAAACGGGTCTGGGAATTCATGGAGAGCTGCTTCTTCACCTGGAATTAAAGATGGGGAAATAGAGAGATATCCTAATGAGGTCCATTTGCGGAGATATCTTGGTGCAGTGTTCATATTGTTTCACCATCCACTACTTTTAACTCCTGGGAATTTCTCTGTACCTTCCGGATCCAATTACTCCATCCAGCAAGAGCATACCACCAAATTCTCAATAGGGAAAGAGAGGGGAGCAAGCATCTCTGGAGGTCATACATGATATGGGACCTGCAAACCCACATGGCACAAAATAGAGAGCAGATTCTTTTTCTTTGGCTTCTTTCTCCCAGAATTCTCCAAAAATGCAGTTGCAAAATGGCCAAGTATAAAAGATATCATCTAGTGGTGAATTCCTACTCGGTCTAAGACTGCATATAAAGTCTTCTCTCTCTGCTTACAGACTCTCCTGTTTATGGAAACTTATGCTTACCTACGAGAATGATTTCAACATGCTTACACTGCCCTTCCAAATGGAGTTAACGTCAGCTCTTCCACACCTCACTATTTGGCCATGCTAAAGCAAGTTATCTTCCCAAAAATATTATCTGGGCTGGAGCCCAAGAGCCCAGGGCTCCACTTATATATGTATAAATTCACACACATGAATCAAAGAATGACCATTGGCCATGAAGCAGAGGAGCCTGAGTTCATGTTGTTGTAGTTTTGAACAAGACACTTTCTGGAACCCTGATTGTTCCATCTGTAAAATGTACTGAGGTTATAACCAGTAGCAAAGGTCCTTCCTACCTTGGGATTGTGTGTTCTACATTCTAATGTCCACTTAGCCTCTGACATTGTTTGACTTGGAAATATTTGAGTAGCAAATCTTTTTTTTAAAAAAATCCAGACACTGATATAGTGAATTCCCCAGTGAAAAAGTTCTTCCCGCCCCCAATCAACATAGTTTGATTAGCACCTATTCTGCATTTTCTAGTATTAGAGTTGTCTGTGCGCACTAAAGGGTTAGGTGACTTGCCCACGGCCACATAGTTAATATTTGATAGGATAGGATTTGAACCCAGATAATCCTGACTCTAAGTCTGGCTTTCTATATACTATGACAGGATATTTCTCCATAAAGCTTCACATAATGGAATTTCACTCCCTATATAATAATTTACTGCTCATTGACAAATGGGGGAGGGGGGCAATCATATCTCTAGTTCTCTTCTCTCTCATATCTCCCTATTTCAATGAAAAGAAAAAAACAAATAATAATATTTATCTATCAAGCTAATATGTGCTACTAAGTAACTAAAGATATGTTTAGTAAATGATTGAACTTCATGATTAAGTTTTGTGCTGCTTTCTGACAACTAGGGGAAAAGCAGAACTATACAGGAGTTTCATAATCAACTCCAAACCACATAAAACTTGTCTGCTGTCAAGTTTTGTTACAACCCTCCACACTTGGGCAAGACTCTCCAAGGTTGGCAAACAGGGCAAAGTTTGAGACAAAACCACTCCCTTCGAGTGATTGCCAGGAATGAACATAGTTTTGAGTGAGAAGCAAAAGAAACTCAGCTCTTTCCCCTGATATATGGTAGTTCTCTGTCACTTTAGGATTTTATTCAAAGCCTGAGTCCAGCACTCCAAGTAATCTAATTGAATAAGAGAGAGAGAAAAAGATAAGCTCTTTAACAGCAAGGAAACTGAAACTGAAGTTTCCTTCCACTTTGCTGAAGAATATTCTAAAGTTCAAGAAAATAATTTGAAGGTGTGAGTCTGTTCAGAAGAGAGTTCAAAATCACACCTGAATGAACCTTCACTAGTTTCTGTTTATTTGGAGATAGTCTCCCCCCACCTCCCTCCCAAAGTCAACCCTTATAATAAAGAACAAAAAATGAGAGATTGAAGAAAAAAGCAGTTCAACACTGCTATCGACTACATGAATAGACTCTGACAGAGGATGAAATGTTCCACACTCACAGGCCCTCACTTCTGCAAACAAGGGAAAGAGGTACCTGTTCTCTTCACTACTTTGGAAGCATGCTTAAATGCTGTAACTGCAATGTTTCAATTTGAGTTTTTCTCAGAGTTATTTTTATGTCCTTTACTTTTTAAAAAAATTTCTGAACTTAATAACAAATGAAGCAGGAATTTTCATATACATAGCAAGATAAAGAACAGGAAACTGCAAGTTTCTATGTGCTGCTTGTTTTTTTTTTTTTTAATACAATATAGTAAAGTTAACATATAACTTTGAAAGCTAACCTGCTTGTCTGATTCTTTCGGGCCTTCCCTTTGTTTCATTCTGTGCATTTATAAAAAAAATCTTCAAATACTCTCTTTTCTTTCTTTGCTTTTTTTCTTGAGAGAACAATCATATCTCTAGTTCTCTTCTCCCTCCCACCTACCCACCCCATTGAAAAGAAATAAACAAAATGCTTGTAACAAATATAGAAAACAATTAGCCAAATCTGAAAACGTGAGTCTTATTCTATATGTTAAGTCCATTACATCTCTGTCACAAGGTGGGCAACCTGCTTCATGACCAGTCCTCTGGAGTCATGATGAGCTATTGTAATGATCAGAGGTCTTATGTGAAATAGGCATTTTTAAATATGAGCTTTTATTCCACAGAATCCTAGAATCGAAGTCGTAACAAAAAGAATTCCTGTTTCTGTGGGGCTGTCAGGTTTGCAAAGTGCCTTCCATATGGCATTGAAAGGCAGGTAAGGAGAACATGGTTAAATCTGCCTTCAATTCTTTTGTCAAGCCAAGTTTGTCTCTCTTACATTGGAGAAGATATTTTCATCTCAATATTTTACATGACTTCCCTAAAAGGAAAGGCACTCTGAAACAGTGATAGAGAGATGGGCTTAGAAAGAGGAACGCTTGGGTTGAGGTCCTGCTTCTGAAACTTACTAGCTGTGTGTCTCTGAGAAAGTAATTTAATCTCTAAGTTTTTCAAGAGACACTTTGAGATTTATCTATGAAGTTAAAGATACAAGCATGGATATACACAGTGAGAGGTTCCTATAATGATTAAATCACAGATCTTTTGACTATTCTCTAAAATCATGGACAAGAACCATATGGGCAAAGGAAATGGGACAGGAACTACAATCTGGATGAAAAATTGATCAAAATGGGAAAATAATGGAGTCAGCCAGATGCAAAGGATGTTTCCAAGGGCTCTATGCTATATTTTCTTTCTTTCTTTGTCATTTAAGATCACCAGTTAAGGGTCTTGGAATGGCTTCAAAATAGGAGTACTAGAATTCAAGTGGAGCTAACTGGCTTGTGGATTCCATCAGGGAGCCCTACATCAGTGTAATGAACTCTTCAATCAACCAATGAAATTACAGAATATGAATCTTTGTCTAAAGCTATTTTAGGGACAACGCCTTCAAAAATGAACCCGTCCTTCCTAAGATACTGCTTCCCCGTGATTGTGACTCAAGGAGATATACTTAGGGACTGGAACATTCAATGGGCAGTAAAACCAAGTGCTGTGGATACTCCATGCTACTTCTTTTAATCTCCAAGTCTCCCTTTTGTACTTTCTCTGGATTTGAGGGGACATGGAGATGATTTCTCCCTTCCTCTTTTTCCAGGAGCAGTTAATAGTACCTGTATGAATGGTAGCATGAGAGAGGAGTTCATGGAACTAAAGTTCTTAGCTACCTCCTGCCTTTCTATTTCTTTTTTTGAACATTTGTCAGAGAATAATATTCTTGAGAAAGGGTTTTCCATATAAGTTCAAGAACTCCTAAGAGATACAGAATTTGAGTAGTCCAACACCAGCCTCCTAAAGGGAGAAAATTATCAAGAGCAGAATGATCCTTGATTTTATATATATATATGTGTGTGTGTGTGTGTGTGTGTGTGTGTGTGTGTGTGTGCGCTAGTCCCCAATATATTTGAAAGATTTGATTGAAAGAATTTTCCTAGTTAACAGCTTCCCTTCTTATTCTAGGTACACTAATTGTGTTCATGCAAAATCTTTTCAATTTCATGTCACCAACATTTTCTATTTTATCTTTTGTAATCATTTCTATCCCTTGTTTTGTTAAGAATTCACTTCCTGGAAGATGTTGGAAAACTGGAACACTAATGCATTGATGATGGAGTTGTGAACTGATCCAACAATTCTGGAGAGCAATTTGGAACTATGCCCAAAGGGCTATAAAAATGTACATACCCTTTGACCCAGCAACACCACTTATAGGTCTGTATCCCAAAGAGATGATAAAAATGGGGAAAGGATCCCCATGTACAAAAATATTTATTGCAGCTCTTTTTGTGGTGACTAAGAATTGGAAATTGAGGCAATGCTCATCGGTTGGGGAATGGTTGAACAAGTTATGGTATATGAATGTAATGGAATACTATTGTTCCATAGGAAATGATGACCAGGTGGACTTCAGAGAAACCTGGAAAGACTTGTATGAACTGATGCTGAGTGAAGTGAGCAGAACCAGAAAAATATGTACACAGTGAGAGTCACATTGCACAATGACTAACTTCGATAGACTTAGTTCTTCTTAGCAATGCAAAGATCTAAGACAACTTAAGAGCCATGGAGTCTGAGTGCAGATGGAAGCAGGCTATTTGGCTTCTTTTTTGTTTGTTTGTTTCTTCTTTCTTGTGTTTCCTCCCGTTGGTTCTAATTCTTCTCTACTAATGTGAAAATATATTTAATATGAATGTATATGTAGAGCCTATATCAGATCGCATGCCATCTTGCGGAGGGGGAGAGGAATGAAGGGGAGAATATTTAGGACTCAAAATTTTATGGAAGTGAATACTGAAAACCAAAAATGAATTTTAAAAAATTCACTTCCTGGCTATAACTATGAAAGGTAACTGACAGGGTTGTCTTCTAATTTTTTATGGTATAAAACTTTAATATTCAAGTCATATATTCATTTTGACCCCATTGTGAAATATTATATAATCTGCTGGTCTAAACTTAATTTCTGCCAAAAGTTCTTTACCTTCTGAGGAAAATGTGATGGGCAATTTGAGTATCTTCTCACTTCTATGTTTGTTCAAAAGCTTCTGTGAGCCCTTTACATCTTGTGCATTTTCCATGGCAGGTGAAATAAAGGTTGTGCTATACCCAGTGATGTACTGATAAATGTTTAACCACCACTTCTTTAAAAATGTACAACATACATTTAAGTTTAATCTGTATTATCATTTTCTCCATCACTTTCTTTTTTCTTAATGGTATTTTATTTTTCCCAATTATATGTAAAGATAGTTTTCAACATGCATTTTTGTAAAATTTTGAGCTCCAGATTTTTCTCCCTCCCACTTCCTCCCTCTCCCCAAGACAGCAAACAATCTGACATAGGTTGTACTTGTGCAATCATGTTAAACATACTTCCACATTAGTCATCCTGTGAAAGAAGAATCAGAACAAAAAGGGAAAACTGAAAGAAAAAACAACAAAAAAGTGAAAATAGTATGTTTCAGTTTGCATCCAGACTCCATAGTTCTTTCTCGAGATATAGCTAGCATGTGCTATTACAAGTCTTTTGAAATTGTTTTGAATCATTGCATTGCTGAGAAGAGCTGAGTCTAGCATAGTTAATCACTGCACAATGTTGCTGTTGCTGTGTCTAATGTTCTCCTGGTTTTCCATCACTTTCTTAAGTCTAGACAATTGACGAAACAATAAAGCAAGCCCTGATTAGCAGTTTTATTTGCAAGATGTAAATGCTTATACTGAAAGTTTAACAACTGGCTCTCAAAATAGTACAAGCTGGTTCAAGTACAGCCCTGCCTCTATATCCCATACTCATATTCCACATTGGGTACCTGATTTTATTAAGTGTTGAAGATCTCATTAACCACATTTGAGTGCCTATACATAAGATATGCAAAAACTTCACAGCAGAAATTTTCCTACAGTAAAATTCTGGGATGGTGGCAAGAGCCAAGAGAAAAATTGACATTTTGAGATCAAACTCTCTAGGTGGGGACTCATTCTAGGTGAGCTTGGAGTAGCTTAGAGAGTCTTGGGTCTTAGGTTACATTCACACTCATTCAATTCATTCAACTTATTCAACCAGTTCTTAAAGTCAGGGGTGTGCTGGTAAATGTTTAACAATTGACCGCTCCCCAAAAAATGTATGCAAGATACATTTTTACATTCAATCTCCACTATTAACATTTTTCTCCACTACATTCGAGTCAACCAAACAATACATCAAGTTCTGAGTTGTAGCATTTGCTGATTTCTAAAGTGTAACTGGTCATGCTGCAAATTTAACAACTGGCTCTAGATGGCTAGTTTGGGCTGGTTTCAGCACACCATTGCTTAAAGGTCACCTACGTGGCACATGCAAAAAATAAGACCAGGAAAGAGTTCAGTGTCTAATAGGACAGATGAGACTTGGGACAAGGTAGGATGCTAACATATTCTAAGAAATGAATACACAGAGCATCCCGTAAGTTCAAAGGAGGAAATGTCATCATGGCTGGGGATTAGAGCAAAGTTTCCTAAACAAAATAAAATCTAAAATGGACTTTGAGGGATGTGTAGCAATCAGGTAGACAGAGATGGAGAAGGCCATTTCAGGCAGAAGAATAAAGGCAAGGAAGCAAGAAAATTATGAAATAGGAGGCTGAGCCAAGATGGTGGAGCAAAGTCAGGTACTCCCCTAACCTCTCCCCCAAACCCTTCCAAATACCTTTAAATGATGACTCTAAACAAATTCTAGAGCAGCAGAACCCACAAAAAGACTGAGTGATACAATTTTCCATCCCAAGCCATCTTAGAAGATCAGCAGGAAAGGTCTGTTGCACTAGAATTACAGTGGAGCACTGTCCAATACAGGCTACACAGCATAGCCCCAGGCTCAGCAAACCCAGAGCAGGCCTCAGGATGACTGAATCAGTGGCAGCGGTGGTGGTTTCCAGACCTCTCAGCCCACAGACTCCAAAGACAACATAGAAGGTCAATAGGGTAATTGGGAAAATAGAAATGTCATCAGCAGTGGCAAGATCTACAAATTTGTCTGAACAAAGGGGAAAAGGACTTCATAATGTGACAAAAGGGCAGCAAACAACCAAAACTAGTTGTTAGTTTGAGGTGGTTGTCACCTACTGTTCTTATTCTTTTCAAGATACTTATTGCAAGAAAGAATAGAAGCTATCCTTCATAAGATGTCCTGCAGACACTAGAGAAGATTGCATATATTCCCCAGTTCTTTTGCAAGATGCTAGGCTTGTTATAAGATCTTCAAACGGTCCTGAGCTTGAGAATTTTCCTAAAAGCAGTGTTCTGGTCGACTCAGCTAATCCCAAAGATGTTAAGACACACTGCATCACTCTCATTATGTGACATATAAAAACTAGAGATTCCAAACAGAAGATGAAGGAGTAGAAAGACACACACATGCTAGCTCCTAACACACATCCCATAAAATACCTGTAAAAAAGAACTCCCAACAAATTCTGGAGCAACAGAAGCCACAGAACAATGGAGTGGAGGAGATTTCTGTTCCAGAGAGCCATGAAAAACCGACACAAAAGGTCTGTTGCACACTGGACCCAGAGCAGAACCCAGCCCTCCCTTGGCCCATGGCACCAAGAGGAGTAGATCCGAGCAGGCTTCAGGGACATAATCTCCAGCGGCCACACAGGTCCCTCTACCCACAAGCACAAAGGTCAGTGAGGGAGCTTTTTTGACTGGCCAAGAGGGGAGCAGGGTGTCTCCATAACTCAGGTCCCCTCAAGAGGTAGCAGTGGAGACAGCAGCAGACAGGAGCTCCCAAAGCAGACAGGGGCTTGGACCCATTGTTGAAGGTCTCCGAATAAACCCCCTGAGGGAACTGAGACCTGTGTGGTGGCCCTGCCCCGACCTGAGCAGCTGAACTTAATCTCACACTGAATAGCAGCCCTGCCCCCGCTGAAAGTCCTGATGCTGAGAAGCAGCATTTGAGTCTCAGACACTAAGCATTAGCAGGGCGGATCTAGAGGTGAGGTGGGTGTGGAAAGGAATCTAAGAAGTCAAGTAACTGGCTGGGAAAATGCCCAGAAAAGGGAAGAAAAATAAGATCATAGAAGGTGACTTTCTTGGGGAACAGATATCTCCTCCTTTCCTTTCAGATGAGGAAGAACAATGTTTACCATCAGGGAAAGACACAGAAGTCAAGGCTTCTGTATCCAAACATCCAAAATAAATATTCAATGGGCTCATGTCATGGAAGAGCTCAAAAAGGATTTTGAAAATCAAGTGAGAGAGGTGCAGGAAAAACTGGGAAGAGAAATGAGAGAGATGCAAGAAAAGCATGAAAAGCAAGTCAACACCTTGCTAAAAAAGACCCAAAAAAATGTTGAAGAAAAAAACACCTTGAAAAATAGGCTAACTCAATTGGCAAAAGAGGTTCAAAAAGCTGAGGACAAGAATGCTTTAAAAAGCAGAATTAGCCAAATTGCAAAGGAGGTTCAGAAGCTCACTGAAGAAAATAGTTTTTTAAAAATTAGAATGGAACAAAAGGAGGCTAATGACTTTATGAGAAACCAAGAAATCACAAAACAAAACCAAAAGAATGAAAAAATGGAAGAGAATGTGAAATATCTCATGGGAAAAACAACTGGCCTGGAAAATAGATCCAGGAGAGACAATTTAAAAATTATGGGAATACCTGAAAGCCATGATCAAAAAAAGAGCCTAGACTTCATCTTTCATGAAATTATCAAGGAAAACTGCCCTGAGATTCTAGAACCAGAGGGCAAAATAAGTATTGAAGGAATCCATCGATCACCACCTGAAAGAGATCCAAAAAGAGAAACTCCTAGGAACATCGTGGCCACATTCCAGAATTCCCAGGTCAGGAAGAAAATCTTGCAAGCAGCTAGAAAGAAACAATTCCACTACTGTGGAAATACAATCAGGATAACACAAGATCTAGCAGCTTCTACATTAAGGGATAGAAGGGCTTAGAATATGATATTCCAGAAGTCAAAGGAACTAGGACTAAAACCAAGAATCACCTACCCAGCAAAACTGAATATAATACTTCAGGGGAAAAATGGTCTTTCAATGAAATAGAGGACTTTCAAGCATTCTTGATGAAAAGACCAGAGCTGAAAAGAAAATCTGACTTTCAAACACAAGAATGAAAAGAAGTATGAAAAGGTAAATAGCAAAGAGAAGTCATAAGGAACTTACTAAAGTTGAACTGTTTACATTCCTACATGGAAAGACAATATTTGTAACTCTTGAAACTTTTCAGTATCTGGGTAGTTGGTGGGATTAAACGCACACACACACACACACACACACACACACACACACACACACAGAGAGCGCAGAGTGAATTGAATAGGATGGGATCATATCTTTAAAAAATGAAGTTAAGCTGCGAGAGAGAAATGTATTGGGAGCAGAGAGGGAGAAATGGAATAGGGCAAATTATCTCTCATAAAAGAGGCAGGCAAGAGATTTTTTAGTGGAGGGAAAAAGAGGGGAGCTGAGAGAAAAACATGAAGCTTACTCTCATCACATTTGACTAAAGGAAGTAATAAAATGTACACTCATTTTGGTATGAAAACCTATCTTACAATACAGGGGGAGAAGGAGATAAGCAGGGTGGGGGGATGTTGGAAGGGAGGGCAATGGGAGGAGGGAGCAATTTGAAATCAACACTCTTGGGGGACAGGATCAAAAGAGAGAACAGAAGCAATGGGGGGCAGGATAGGATGGAGGGAAATATAATTAGTCTTACACAACATGACTATTATGGAAGTCATTTGCAAAACTACACCGGCCTATATTGAATTGCCTGCCTTCCCAAAGGAAATGGGTGGGGAGGGGGGGGATGGGGAGAATTTGGAACTCAAAGTTTTAGGAACAACTGTCAAGTATTGTTCTTGCTACTAGGAAATAAAAAATACAGGCAATGGGGAATAGAAAGTTATCTGGCCCTACAGGACAAAAGAAAATATGGGGACAAGGGAAGGGAGGGATGATAGAAGAGAGGGCAGATTGGTGATAGGGGAAATTAGAATGCCCGGTGTATTGGGGTGGGTGGAGGGGACAAATGGGGAGAAAATTTGGAACTCAAAATTTTGTGAAAATAAATGTAAAAAGTTAAATAAATAAATTTATTTTTAAAATAATTTTAAAAAATAATAAAAAAAAATAAAAACTAGAGCAAGGCGGGAAGTCCCAGGGGTTAGTAAAATACCAGAAAAACTAAGGGACATGTTCTGATTTAGGGCTGCACGCAGAAAACATACCATTCACTAACAAGTCCAAAGTTCTCCTATAAAATGAGATGTTAAATATCAGGTAAGTCTGGGAATGCTGCACTTAATTTAGCCTTTGTATTGTTTCATACTGGAATCCTTTGCCCTCTGCAGAATTTCCTATAGTTGTAAACAAATGACTCCTTTCATTAAAAACATATTGATTCATTAGGCCCACTTGTGTTTTTGAACCCTGGGGAAGTGTGGCTGAAGGTCTGTAGGTGTATTTAAGATGCATTTTTTCTGTGATTTGTGATCTTTCCACATGAATAAGGATCTCATTTTTGCAGAGATGAGAGTTTGGGCCTATGAAAATAAGAAGAAACAGGTTTCCATTCTGAAGGGAAAGTGGTCCACTCAAAACAAGTTTTAGCAGTTTAACCAAAAATATGTAAAGGACCAAGTTTTGTGCTGCCTTATTTATACTAAATTCTTTGTTGTTTTATAAATGATACTGTTGAGAGCCAAGGTGGTAGAGTAACAGGAAGAAATACAATGAGTTTCTCTCTTACCCCATCCCCAAATTCACCAAATAAATTTAGAAAATGCACCAGACTGACTCCTGATCAAGAAATCCAAGAAAAAGTAATAGTGAGTCATTTTTTCAGTCCTGGTCTGCAAAGGGAAATAGAGAAGTCCACGGGCACTGGTTACAGAGTCTATCCAGGAGAATTCCACTTTAGGAAGAAGCTATGTATCAGGGGAAGTTGAGATCTAAGACCCACAGCAAGGCACCTCAAATTTGGGAACAGATGTCAGCTGCAGCTTTACTCTACCCAGTTTTCAGTCACACATCCAGAGTGAACAAAGAAAGTAATCTATGCCTAGGGATCCTGTCCAGGATGAGGAATAGATTTTGGTCCCACCTTATGTAAGTAACAAGGAACAAGTTCAGAAGTAAGCAACACCTATGTGGGCTCTGACCCCAGGAATGAAGCAGGATCTCAGTTCCAGTTTCTGGCCCACTCTGAAGCCTTCAGAGGAACCTTGATGGTGAAATCCAAGAAAAAGTCAGTGAGTCATTTTTCCTGCCAAAGTTAGGACAGGGAGACAAAACATTCTGGGGAAACTGGGGACAAGGTCTGGTTAGAAGCACCCACAGCGGGCACTCCAGAGTTCAGGTGCAAAGGCTTCACAAGGGCAAAAAGAAGTCCCAGATCCATACCAAAGCACCATAATGGGACAGTGCTAGCTGACAGCTCCCTACTATCCAGTTTCAGTTCAAAGACCCAAGGCAGACTGAGACTCAGCCTTCTACCCACAGGCAGCTTTCTACAATAAGGATTGTAATGGGAGGAGCAGAGCCAAGATGGCAGAGTAGAAAGATGCATATACTCTAGTGTTTCCCCCACAACCCACAAAATACCTGTAAAAAATAACTCTCAACAAATTCTAGAGCAGCAGAAGCCACAGAACAACAGAATGAAAGAGGTTTCCAGCCAAAGGTAACCTGGAAGACTGACAGGAAAGGTCTATCTCATGGGATACTGAGCAGAGTGGAGCCCAGCCCTGGTCACTTGGCACTGGGAGGAACAGGACCTCAACAGACCTCCAGGGGAGAATTCCCAATAGCAACAGAGGGTCCTAGATCCCTCAACCCACAAGTGACAAAAGAGATCCAATGGTCAGTGTGGGAAGGCTTCCCCAGCTGGGCAAGAGGGGAGTGGGGTCCCCCCAGCACTGGCCCCATGTGGTGGCAGAAGTGGTAGCAGCAGCAGCAACAGGCAATAGGTGTCTATGGTGGCTACAGAAGCAACTTGGTCCCTTGTCCAGGCAGCTCAGCTTCAAGTTTCTGGGGGAATTGAGCAGCTGATCCGAACCTCAGCCCTCAGTGGCAACCAAGCCCCCACCCAAAGCCTCTGGGGGAAGTGAGCAGCTGATCTGAATCTCAGCCTTGAGCATAGTACTGGGGGGAAGAGGAGCACTAGGACCCTCCTCTTGACAAAAGATCCAGAAGTCAAGTAACTGGCTGGGAAAAAAGGGGGGGGGGAAAGTGAGACCATAGAAGGTTACTTTCTTGATTAACAGGTGTCTCCTTCCATCCTTTCAGATGAGGAAGAACAAGGCATACTGTCAGAGGAAGTCGAGGTTTCTGCCCCTAGTACCTCCAAAATGAATATAAAATTGGCTCAGGTTATAGAAGACTTTGAAAAGTGAGCCAGTAGCTTGCTAAAGAAGAACCAAAAAATGCCGAGGAAAATAACACCTATAAAAATAGGCTAACTCAATTGAAAAAAGAGGTCCACAAAGTCAATGAGGAGAAGGAGGTTTTAAAAAGCAGAATTAGCCAAATGGAAAAGAAGGTTCAAAAGCTGACTGAACAAAATAGTTCTTTAAAAGAGAGAGTGGAGTTCAGTGAAGCTAATGACAATGAGATAAACCAAGAAGTTACAAAACAAAACCAAAAGATTGAAAAAATAGTAGATAATGTGAAACATCTCATTAGAAAAACAACTGACCTGGAAAATAGATCCAGGAGAGACAATTTTAAAATTACAGAACTAACTGAAAGCCATGATCAAAAAAAGAGCCTGGGGGGAGGAGCCAAGATGGCAGAGTAGAAAGACTCACGTATACTAGCTCCGAACCCACAGCCCATATATTTCCTGCAAAAAGAACTCCCCACAAATTTCTGGAGCACTGCAAGGCATGCAGAAACACAGTGGAAAAGATTTCCTTTCCAGAGAGCCCTGAAGAGCCATCCCCAGGGGTCCATCACACTCCAGACAGCGGAGCCCACCCCTGAGCTGCCCTGGCTGCACAGCCCCAGAGGAGCAGATCTGAGCAGGCTTCAGGGATGGAACCTCCAGTGGCCTGGAAGGTCCCTCCGCCCACAGAAGCTACAGGTCAGTGAGAGACATGACCGGGCTGGCCAAGAGGGGAGCAGGGTGTCTCCGTGGTTCGGGTCCCCTCGGGAGGAAGCGGTGGAGGCAGAGGCGGGGGTGGCGGCGGAGGCAGCGGGGGTTGTGGCGGAGGCAGCGGCGGCATGGCCACAGGGGCCCAGGACTCCCCCAGCAACAGGCAGGATCTTCATTACTGAAAGTCTCTGCATAAACCACCGGAAGGAGCTGAGCCTGGGAGACGGCCCTGCCCCACCCGCTCCATTACTAAAGGTCTCTGCATAAAGCCCCTGAGGGAACTGAGCCTGGGAGGTGGCCCTGCCCCCACCCCAGCACCAGAACTAAAGCTCACATTAAATAGCAGCCGCGCCTGCAGCAAAAAGCCCATTTGAATCTCAGACCCCAAGCACTAGCTGGGAGGATCTAGGCGGGGGTGGAGAGGAATCTCAGAAGTCAAGTAACTGGCTGGGAAAATGCATAGAAAAGGGAAGAAAAATAAGACTATAGAGAGTTTTTTTGAACAGATGCAAATGATCCCGACATTCGGATCTGATGACGAGGACATATTCTTGCCATCAGGGAAAAACGTGGAGGGTGGGGCCTCGGTACCCCAGACATCCCAGGGGGATGTCGGGTGGGCTCAGGCCTTGGAAGAGCTCAAAAAGGATTTTGAAAAGCAAGTTAGACAGGTGGAGGAAAAACTGGGAAAAGAAATGAGAGAGATGCAAGAAAAGTATGAAAAACGGGTCAATACCTTGGTAAAGGAGACCCAAAAAAATGCTGAAGAAAATAACACCATGAAAAATAGGCTCATTCAATTGGCAAAAGAGGTTCAAAAAGTCAATGAGGAGAAGAATGCTTTCAAAAGCAGAATTAGCCAAATGGAAAAAGAGGTTCAAAAGCTCACTGAAGATAATAGTTCTCTCAAAATTAGAATGGAACAGATGGAGTCTAATGACTTTACGAGAAACCAAGAAATCACAAAACAAAACCAAAAGAATGAAAAAATGGAAGAGAATGTGAAATATCTCATGGGAAAAACAACTGACCTGGAAAATAGATACAGGAGAGACAATTTAAAAATTATGGGACTACCTGAAAGCCATGATCAAAAAAAGAGCCTAGATATCATCTTCCATGAAATTATCGAGGAAAACTGCCCTGACATTCTACAACCAGAGGGCAAAATAAGTATTGAAAGAATCCATCGATCATTGCCTGAAAGAGATCCAAAAAGAGAAACTCCTAGGAACATTGTGGCCAAATTCCAGAACTCCCAGGTTAAGGAGAAAATCTTACAAGCAGCTAGAAACAGTTCCAGTATTGTGGAAATAAAATCAGGATAACTCAAAATCTAGCAGTTTCTACATTAAGGGATCGAAGGGCATGGAATAGGATATTCCAGAAGTCAAAGGAACTAGGACTCAAACCAAGAATCACCTACTCAGCAAAACCGAGTATAATACTTCAGGGGAAAATACGGTGTTTCAATGAAACAGAGGACTTTCAAGCATTCTTGATGAAAAGACCAGAGCTGAAAAGAAAATGTGACTTTCAAACACAAGAATGAGAAGAAGCATGAAAAAGTAAACAGCAAAGAGAAGTCTTAAGGGACTTACCATAAGTGAACTGTTTACATTCCTACATGGAAAGACAATATTTCTAACTCTTAAAACTTTTCAGTATCTGGGTAGTTGGTGGGACCACACACACACATGTACACGCATGCACACACATACAGAGACAGAGAGCACAGATTGAATTGAATAGGATGGGACCATATCTTAAAAGAAATTAAGGTAAATGGTGAGAGAGAAATATAGTGGGAGGAAAGAGGGTGAAACGTAATGGGGTAAGTATATGCCATTTAAGAGGCAAGTAGGAGACTTTTTAGTGGAGGGAAAAAGAGGAGAGCTGCGAAAAAAAAAACCAAGAAGTTTACCCTCATCACATTTGACTAAAGGAAGGAATAAAATGCACACTCATTTTGCTATGAAAACCTATCTTACAGTATAGGAAAGTGGGGGAGAAGGAGATAAGCAAGGGGGGGGTGATGGAAGGGAGGGCAAAGGGAGGAGGGAGCAATTTGAAGTCAACACTCAGGGAGGGACAGGATCAAAAGATAGAAGAGAAACAATGAGGGGCAGAATAGGATGGAGGGTAATTCAGTTAGTCTTACACAACACGACTATCAGGGAAGTCATTTGCAAAACTACACAGATATGGCCTATATTGAATTGCCTGCCTTCCCAAAGGGAATGGGTGGGGAGGGAGGGATGGGGAGAATTTGGAACTCAAAGTTTTAGGAACAACTGTTTAGTATTGTTGTTGCTACTAGGAAAGAAGACATACAGTTAATGAGGAATAGAAAGTCATCTGGCCCTACAGGAGAAAAGAGAAGATGGAGACAAGAGAAGGGAGGGATGACAGAAGAGAGGGCAGATTGGAGATAGGGAAAATTAGATTGCTTGGTGTATTGGGGTGGGGGGAGGGGATAAAAGGGGAGAAAATTTGGAACCCAAAATTTTGTGAAAATGAATGTAAAAAGTTAAACAAATAAATAAATATTTAAAAAAAAAAGAAGAGAAGTAAGAGTTAATGGATGAGAGGGAATGGAGAGATTACTAGCATTAGTGGAGGAACAACTTCGCCAATGAGGGCACAGATTTTTTGAAGTATAAGCTTATTAACTGTTTCTCATAAGAGTTTTCAAAATACCTGAAACTCCTTTAAGCACCAAAATTTTTCATTTGCACTTTTATGGAAATCTTTTAAAAAAAAATAACATATATAAGATGTAATCACTACATTACGTGTTTTTGTTTTTGCCTAATTATTTTTCTTGTTACAAAAGAAAGGTTCAAATCTTGGGGGAATGTGTAGGAATAATTTCAGGAATTATGTTGTTATAAAAACAAAAGACATCAATTATACTCCTCTCCCCTGTTCCAGCCTGCCCAGCATCAGCCTATAGTCTCTGCTTCTCCAGGTGTAAAAGGAAACTGTTTTCGTTTGCTCTCATTTCAGTCAATATAACTAAGTACAAGAAGTAGAAGTGTGTATTTATTTTTACTAATGATGACCACAAAAATACCATCTTCAACAATCTTTAAGGGAGAAAGGGACTCAGAGAATGTTTTAAAAGGTGCGTTTATTGCTTCTTAATTTCTCCAATGTGCAACCCAGGAAAGAAGAGATAGATTTTTCTTTTTCTGGGTATATTTTGCTGAAGAAAACATCTGCTATTGTTGCCCTGTTCGCATTTTTCTTGCCCATATGCCCTGTCTCCTAGCTTACTTGTAATCCCAGCCTTTGTTGGTTAGTAATGGCACATGTAATAGGCCCAGAGTTAATCATCTGCAGGTTTCTTCTGATAAATTACAGCTTATTTGCTGCTTCATCGGAGAATCAATAGCAGCTGCAAGGATATGTTGAAAAAAAGGGTCATGAAACTAACAGCTAGTGTTCAGACTGGGGGTTCTGCCCTGGCTCTGAAAGCTGTCTGGAATTTGCTCATTGCCCTGCAGACACTTGTCTGCATCTTCCCCGGACATGGCTTAAAGATGCCAAGAATTGAGCTAAGCACACTGGATGTAGAGATAGCCTTACGTCAATGGAATTTGCTCCTAATTTAGGCATCGTATGTGATGCACCGTCTGAACTCAGTGATTTATCTAAACAACTGTCCAGGAAGGAGATCACAAAGCCTCTAGCTGTTGTCAGAACAGGTTCCTATCTTTGTTTCCAGAGCTGATAGTCCCCACACATTTGTTAAAGAAATTGGCAGTGATCAAACTTTAGAAGAAAACAGTGAATTACAAAAGTACCAAACTGCTGAGATCAACATCATAAAAATCCAACATGAGTACAGTGAGTGCCATGAGAAGGGGAATGATGATAACTGGAATCTCTAACATTGATGTTTTCCCCAACATGTTGAACTTGGTGGAATGGTTTGGATCTGAGGCTACAGACTAGAGAGAAAACAGAATTCGACACTTTAAAAAGACCCCATTATATTCAAAAGAATGATAAAGCAGGGAACCAGCTATATGATGAGTGTATATGACATAAAGGGAACCAAACAGTAGTAGACCAAGGCAAGAAGATCTTCCTTCTCTGAAAAAAAAAAAAAAAAAACACCTCTGTGACTTCTAAGCCCTTGGGATTCAGCGGTTGATAGAATAGGAAATTCACCTTAAAGACCCATAGGAGAAAAAGTAGGCACATAGAACTCTAATCAAGGGGCTTTAGGAATAGGAATCTACTGACCTTTAGGTGAGAAAAGAATGCTCGATCACACTGTATATGACACAGCAAGAAGAGTTAACTAAGTCCTATAAGAATCCTGAAATTGGACACGTGCCAATATCTTCTGAAGTCTGAAAAACAACCTTATCCTAAGCCCCTTATCTACAAAAAAAAAGTTCTCTGTACAGCTATGTGTGTTGGATTAATCAGACTGAGGGAAGAAAATGGGGCCTCACTAAGATGAAGTGATTTGAACAGGAATGAATGTACCAGAGATACAGTCTAGAACTGAGAGAGCGTCCCTCCTCCAAAAGACTTCTGATTGGCAGCACAGGAAAAAATAAGCTGGTGTTCCAAATCAGAGAGCAACCGGACTCTGAACAGCATTTTGTCACATCCCTCATTTTATAGACAGAATTAGAAAGCCAAGTTCAGGGTCATATCAACAAAGCAGAGGATTGAACCCTAAAACAACTCTTCTGCAATCCTCTTTCTAATAGCCTAGTCAGAGAGGAGTTCCTTATTTCTCCATTTTAAGTTTTATTGGAAACGTGGATTTCATTTTACCCTAGGAAGACTTCTCTGATTTTTATTTGAGAAATACTTAAGTAGAAGAGCCTGGAGAGGAAATATATTTGGGAGTGAGTGTTTGTTCTCTTTTAAAAAAAACCAAATGACCTCAGCATTATTTTTGACTCTTCTCCTTCCTCTATCCCTTAAATACAGTTAATCACTAAATCTTTCTTTAGTCCTAATATTTTTTAAGAACAAGAAATTTCCACTATGGAAACTCCCCTCATCAATGTACCTTGGCAACTCCTCTGTAACTTATAATCTTGGACAGCTGCCTAGAGAACCAAGATGTTAAGCGACTTTCCCATAGTCACACAGCTAGTATAGGTCAGAGGTAGGCCTTGAATTCAGGAATTCCTGACTCCATGGCTGCCCCACCATCTACTCTACCATATCACTTCTCAAATTTTTCATAGTATTTTTTCTCTTCTCCATTCTCACTGCTACTACCTTAGTAAGACTTCTTCACCTCCCATCTGATCTTTCAAAATAATCTCCTACTTGTGAAGATACTATTTTCTTCCCTTGGCATCATGCTTGCAGTAGAGATGGAGAATCTGTCAGAGGAATGCTCTAAGAAAAGAGTGTACTTAACCAACTCTAGATTAGTTCTCATTAGTGGCAGTTACCCTGCCTAATCTGACTACTTTAGACCAATTCCATTGTGTTGTCTACAGATGGACAGTGACCAAAAGAACCCAGGGTACTCATTCTACCTGGAACAGAGAGACAAGGCACTCCTTTCTAGACTTGAATGCAAAAGTTCAGAATCATAAAATGAAACAATAGGAAATAGAGTCTCCACACCCCAGGTGAGTTATTCTAGTGGTCCATCAAGAATCCAAAATTGGGAATGTTAACATAAAATAATAATGATAATAATTTGCCTTACTTACATAAGGACAAATGATGAAAAGTAAATCCTCACTGTAAGGGAATCTTTTTTGTTAGTCCCTAGAGGCTGGAAGTCAGAGAGCATCAGCTGATAGACTCCATCAAAGCTATGTAACATAACTACATCTTTACCACATTCTACCTTGCTCCTCATTTTTTTCTATACATATTTCTATACATTTTTTTCTTGACATATGGCAGCTGAGTATCTTTCTTGAGTTTACAGCTTTTGCCAAATACACACTTTTTTTTCATCAGTTGCCAAATGTCTATGTGCCTGTGTCAGGGGGATACTTAGGCACTCTGCCGTGCTTCAGTCACACCAAATGCACTTCTTGCCTTCATGCTCTCACCCTCCAAAATGGTAATTTCCCTAAACAACCATTTTCATCATATCATTCCATTGGTGGCTCCCTCGTAACTACAAGAAAAAGCCCAAACTTCTTAGACTGCTTTTCTAGGTCCTCAATAATCTAGCCTTAAACTATCCAACTCTATTAGCCAGTATGGTTTTATATGCTCACTCTCTCCTCTAGCTAGTGTGGTCACCTTAGCATCTGTCAGACACAGCAGGCTTATTCTTATTGGTGTGGTCTCTTGCTCTCCCCATCCTCTGTCACCTGTCCAAATCTTCCTGTCCTTTAAAGCCTAGCTCAGATCTTCCCTCTTCCATATAGCCTTCTCCATCACTTAACTTTTGTGGATAATCTTCTTCTCTTCCCCCTATAGCCTCCATATTCTGAACCAGTCTTTTCAACTCCTTTCTTTTATTCCAGATGTCTTCTCTTTCCTTCTAGAAGGTAGCATGTACAATACAAAAGAAGTGTGGGTTTAAAACCAAAGGACCCAGATTCAATTCCTACCTTCTCCATTTACTAACGAGCAAGTTAATGTCAGTGACCTCAGGCTCCTCATCTATAATCAGGAGAGTTTGGACTAAATGACCCATTTACAATCCCTCCTAGCTCTCAATCAATCAAAAAAGAATATACAATCACCTATGGCAAGATTAAATTTTCATTTTCTTCTGGATACTTCTCCATAGCCAGCACAGAATTACTTATGCAGCAAGTTTACAATAAGTAGTTTTTAGATAAATGAACAAATGTAACTTGTTGACTTGACTACAGTAGTGTCACTGTGGTAACTGTATAGGCTTTGCAAGTCTTGGCTTCATTTTCCCTTCTGGAGCTATGCTTTTAAGTGTCCATAACAAGGATGCAGCCCAAACCTCTCAAACTGAAGTTTTAGTGGCTTTTGCTCAGGAGGCACTGCTTTCCAGCAGTGGGAAAAAAACAGATTCAGGGATATCTTTCTATATTTGGTCTCAGATATTCTGCAAGACTTATTAATGACAACACTGGTTTTCTTTCTGCCTTTATGTGTGTGTCCATATAATTCCACCCCCAGCCTTGCTGAACCAAATGTCTCTCCTCTGTCCTTATTATCTGCACAATAAATAACACTGCAAATATCTTGGGTTTTTGTTGGCCAAGAAGTTTCATCATAGGTCAATGCCTTCAGAACAAAAGTAAGCTTTTAGGAAAAGAACAAAATTGCCCAAACTCTGGCTAACTCTCACACAATCTAGAAGAAACAAAGGAAGTATGAAGTGAAAGAGAATGATTAGCAAACAGGGAAATTCACCTCCCTCAGCTCCTTTGCAGAACCCTTAGAAGCGCTCATGATTCTTAGGGCTGCATGTAAGGGCTCATGAGGAATAAAATGGGGCTGATTGTACTTGTAGAGATTCTCCACCTGGAATTTTTATTACTGACTACCCTAATTTGGGGGATCCATTAGAGAAAAATGAGAAAAACATTTCTCTCTTTGTTTTAGGCTACAATTTTACAATCATCTTTCATGCATAAATTTCCTTTATAAGTCAAACCAGTTCATTTTGATATGATTTTATTAAAGATTTTTACATTTTTTAATATTAAAATACTGGTGCCAGCTATATTGTTGATCTCACACAAGTACTGATACCGAAACTAATATAAGAAATGTGGACCTAACATCACCAAAATGCTGGTACCTAGCTGATAAATGTTCATATTTTTCATTGTGTGTTTATATGTATCCCTTACAATAAGCTCTGAGAATCTTTATCCCAACTTCCACTCTCACAAGTAAATTATGTGCCTAAGCATGGATACAGCTCCCCTTCAAGATTTTAGGGGTATCCCTGAGGGGCTTGGAATGTCTTTCTCTCATACCATAAATTCAAGTTCCCATTATAGTGTGATCTCCCTAATATTAATTGCCAGTGATAGTGTCCCAGTTTCATTTAACCAATTAATATCACTTAGCTTTTACACAGGGATATTTTCTGAAAAGATATGCAAGAATAGAGTTTAAAAACATTTTCCCCACCTCAAAACTAAGGTATACATGTTCCTCTATACCATTTCAGTCTTGGAGGAGAGTGGGCACAAACTTAAAATATTTGCCCCACCAAACTCACTTTTGAATATAGCATAGCCAATAAATTAATTTCTATCCCTCTCTCTTGACTGCCTTCAATCGACTTCTATTCCAAGTCAAACAATTCTATAGCACTTTTAGTCTACACTTTCGGAAGGCTTATAGTACATCTACACTTAGATCTCCCACCAGCACCTCCAACTCAACTGGTCTAAAAATCAAGCTTATTGAATCACTGAACATATTGGTGAATATGACTGTAATGGAAGCAATGAATATGAAGAGTTCAGAGAAACATGAGATAATTTACAGGAGAACAATATGAATAATTACATAATAATGTAAATGGAAAAAAATTACACAAGAAAATCAAACTCCAAGTGATTGCAATGACCAAGTTTGATTCTGGAGATCAGGTAATGTAACATTCTTATTATTTTCAATAGGAAAATGGAGAAGTATAAGTATTAAATGTTGCATATGTTATCAGACATAGTCACTTTGATAACTCTTTATTTTAAAAGAGGGTTCGATGGGTAGAAATGGTATCCAGTAACATAAAAACAAAAGGCATCAATAAAACAATTTTTAAAATTTAGACAGAGCCAAGAAAGCAGAGTAGAAAAAAACGAGTACAATGAACATTCCCAACCCTCCCTATCCCCCCCACAAAAAAATCTCCACCAAACATATCTAGAAAATCCATGACTGAATCCTGATGGAGAAATCCAAGAAAAAGTCTCAGTCAATTATTTTTTATGCTCAAGTCAGAATAGTGAGACAGACAAGTCAGTGAACAGGGTATGGCCAAATAATTAGAACTCTAGTATCCAGGGAAAGGCTATGCATCAGGGCAAGAAGAAGTCCCAGACTCATATCAGGACACTGAAGTAGGAAGGTGCTATCTATCTGGAAGTTAGTCACCCAGTCATTCTGGATCACTGAGCCAGGGAAGACTGAGAATCAGATCTCTACCCAGAGGTGGGCTTTCTGGGATACTGAGCTGTTGCAGCCATAGGCTTCAGAAGCAAATAGCAGCTGTGTGACTCAGACCTCAAGAGAAGAGCAGGGTCTCAATTCCAGCATATAGCCAAATCTGAAGCTTCTAGAAGAATAACCAGAGTGAGAATCCCAGATCAAAGGAAGTCTAAAGTTCTGTCACCGTGAACCAGTAGGTTTTCCTAGCTGACAGAGAGTGCCTAAGTCCAGCAGCAGTCCACTGTTGCACAGACCCAAACCCAGGTCAGGAACTTATAGAGCACAGAACAAGTGGGGAGAGGGAGCATCAGTCAGACTTTGTCATAGGTTGGACTGCTCTGGAATTACTAAAGGTTTGCAGATCCCCAGTTGGAGATGTTCCTGAGAACCTGGAATAACCCAACACTCATACCACCAAGAAAGCAGGAACAGTACCAGTTCAGATCTTCCCTCCATAAGTGCCCATCCCCCAGTTCTGATATGAAGTCTGAAGCCAGGTAACAGTCTGAAATAACAATGAAACAAACTAAAAGAATTCTGCCATTAAAAGCTATTACGGTAACAGGGATGCTAAAGAAAGAAATCCAAGAGAAGAGAATGACTCCAATGTATCTACAAAACAAAGCCTCTAAGAAAAATGCAATTTGAGTGCAATTCAACTAGAATTTTTGGAAGAGATAAAGCAAGAGTTTAAAAAAAGTAATGTTTTTATAAATGCAATAAAAGCACAAGGGGAAAAAATGCAAAATAAATGAGAGGCATGAAAGAAAGAACTGGAAAAGGAATCAACAGCTTGGCACAAAAATTGAAAAATCTTGCTCAAGCAACAAACTCCCTGAAAATGAGAATGGACCAAATAGAAGTCAATGATTCAATAAGACAACAAGAAATATTAAATAAAGTCAAAAGACTGAAAAAAATAGAATAAACTGCAAGATGTCTCATAACCAAGACAACTAACATGAAAAACAGATTGTGGAGAAAAAAAATCAAAGAATCATTGAACCACCTGAAAGTTAGGAACCACCTGAAAAAAAAGACAGCCTGATGATGTCTATATCATATTTCTGGAAAGAAAACTGCCCTCTTAGAATCAGAGGGCAAAGTAGAAATAGAAAGAATCCACTGGTCAATTCCTAAAAGAATCTCCCAAATGAAAACTACTAGGAACATTGTAGCTAAAATCTAGAACTTCCAGGTTAAAAAATATATGCCACAAGCAACTAGAAAGAAATAATTTAAATACTGAGGAGACACAGTCAGAATAAAGATTTAGCAGCCACCTCCATAAAAGAGAGCTTTGAAAAGGAAATTCCATAAAGCAAGGAATATAGATTTGCAATCAATAATAATCTGCACAGAAAAATTAAGTATAATCCTACAAGGAAAACAATGGACCTTTTCATGAAATAAAGGACCTCCAAGATTTCTTGATGATCAGAGCTGATATCAGATAATTATTTTCTAGAGCTAGAAAAAATAATATCAAAATTCATCTGGAAGAACATAAAGTCCAGAATATTAAGTGGACTAATGAAAAGAAATCTAGGGAAGGTGGCCTAGCCCTACTAGATCTCAAATTGTATTATAAAGCAGTAATCATCAAAATCACTTGGTAGTAGCTAAGAAATAGAGGGGTAGATCAATGGAATAGGTTAGGTACTCAAGACACAGTAGTCAATGAATACAGCAATCTACTCTTTGATAAACCCCAGGACCCCAGCTTCTGGAATAAGAAGTCACTGTTCGACAAAAATTGCTGGGAAAATTGGATAACAATATGGTGTCAACTGGGCCTAGACCAAAGCCTGACACTATACACTACAATAAAGTCCAAAGGGTTATATGATCTAGATATAAAGATTAATACCATAAACAAATTAGGGAGCAAGGAATAGTGTATTTGTCAGATTTATGAAGAATGGAGAAATTTTTGACCAACAAGAGATAGAGAACATTACAAAGTGCAAAATAGATAATGTTTATTACATTACATTACAATTGAAAAGTTTTGGGACAAAGAAACCCAATGCAACCAAGATTATGAGGGAAGCAGAAAACTAATAAAAATTTTTGCAACTAGTGTCTGTGATAAAGGCCTCATTTCTAAAATATATAGAGAACTGAGTCAAATGTATAAGAATACAAGTCATTCCCCAATTGATAAATGGTCAAAGGATATGAACAGACAGTTTTCAGAAGAAGAATTAAAGCCATCTATAGTCACATGAAAAAAATGCTCTAAATCACTATTGATTAGAGAGATGCAAATCAAAACAGCTCTGAGATACCATATCACACCTATCAGCCAATCAGCTAACATGGCAAAACAGGAAGATGATAAATGTTGGAGAAGATGTGGGAGAGTTGGAACACCAATTCATTGCTGGTGGAGCTATGAACTGATCCAACCATTCTGGAGACCAATTTGGAACTATACCGAAAGGGCTACAAAAATGTCCATACCCTTCGACCCAGCAATATCACTTCTAGGACTGTATCCCAAAGAGATCATAAAAATGGGAAAGGGTCCCACATGTACAAAAATATTTATAGCATCTCTCTTTGTGGTGGCCAAGAATGGAAATCAAGGGGATGTCCATCAATCAAAGAATGGCTGAACAAGTTGTGGTATATGAATGTAATAGAATACTATTGTGCTATAAGAAATGATGAACAGGAAGATTTCAGAAAGGCCTGGAAGGACTTACATGAACTGATGCTGAGTGAAAGGGGCAGAACTAGGAGATCACTGTACACAGTAACAGCCACACTGTGTGAAGAATTTTTCTGGTAGACTTAGCCCTTCACAGCAATACAAGGACATAAAAAATTCCCAATGGACTCAAGGCAAAATGCCTTCCAGAGAAAGAACTATGGAACTGAATTGCAGAATGAAGCAGACTATTTTCTCCTGTGTTTCATTTTGTTTTGGTTTGGTTTGGTTTTTCTCATGGTTTCTCCTATTCATTTTAATTCTTCCATGCAACATGACTAAGGTGAAAATGTATTTAGTAAGAATGTATGTGTAGAATCCACATAAGATACACATTGTCACAGGCAGGGAAGGAGTAGGTAGGGGGGAAAGAAAGGGGAGGGAGAGGGAAAAAAATCTAAGATTTACGGAAGTGATTGTAGAAAACTGAAAACAAATTAATCTTTTAAAAGAGAGAAGTATAGAAAAAGAAGGGAGGAGATATACACTGGGTGGGTAGGGAAGGGAGAGGAGTAAGGTTAAGGGAAATCATTTCACATAATTAGGATGTATAAGTATATATCTATATCAGGAGTTGGCACATAAAGCCTGGGGGCCAAATCCAGACCTATAACTATAAGGTAAGAATGGTTTTTACATTTTTAAATATAATGTAACTTTATTTTAAGATACAAAAACTGTTCTTAGCTCTCAAGGCTGTACAAAAACACAGGCCACAGGACATAGTTTGCTATATAAACAGTGAGGAGGGAGTTGGAGAACTAACATTTGAACCTCACTCTTATATGAACTGGTTAAAAGGAGGGGACAATACACATGCACACATAGATGCAGAAATACATTTCACTTCAGAGGGAAATAGAAAATGGAAAAGGGGAAATTAGAGAATAGATTAAAGGGGAGTTTAATTCTAAGCAAAACAAATTCTAAGGATGTACAAATATTTTTAGCTCTTTTTGAGGTTATGAAGAATAGGAATCTGAGGGGGTACCTATAAATTAGAGACTGGCTCAAAAGGCTATGTACATAAATATGATAGAATACTATTGCGTTGTAAGGAATTATAAAGGAGGTGGTTTTAGAGAAACCTGTGAAGATTTATATGAACTGATGCAGAGTGAAGTGAATAGAAGCAGGAAAACAATTTATATGACAACAATATAGCAAATATAACAACTTTTAAAGAATTATGTACTCTGATCAATGCAATGACCAACCACAATTTCATGATTCCATTCCTAATAGATGGACAAAGGTCTCAGAGTGCAGAATGCGACATAATTTTTTCATGCCTAGAGTTCAGAGAGGTTAGTTGATTTGCTCTAAATTTGTTTTGCCTGTAACATGAGTTTATGTTTTTTTTCTTTCATTCTCAAATGGGGAGTGGAGAGGGAGAAAAGGCAAATTTTTGCTGATTGAAATATACATATGTATGTGTGTATGTATAATTTTAACAAATAAAGCATATTATAACCTCATTCTTCCTTTTGACTTTTGTCTCTTTCTGTCAGTGGTACCACCATACACTCTGTTACTCTAGTCTGAAACCTTAGTGTTATCTTTAACTTCCTTCTTTCTCACCTACCTAATTAGTTAACAAGTTATGCTGATCTTACCTACACAATCTCTTGCAAACCCACCTCTTAGTTCCTATCTGGACTTAAATTCTGGTTCCTCCATTTAGCTGTCTAACCTTGGGCATGTCTGAGACTCAGTTTCCTCTTCTGTACAATGTAAATAACAATACTTTTACTATCTTGTTTATGGGGCTATGTAAAGAAAAGGTCTTTATAGACCATATAGTGCTACAGAAATATATTTTATTTCGTATTGCCCATAAAGCCTACCATAGGAAATAAATACTCAATAAAGATAATAATAGCAGCTAATATTTTTGTAATACTTTAAAGTCTACAAAGTACTTTCCATACACATTCTCATTTGATCCTCACAATAACCCTGTGAAATGAGTATTGCATGCGTCGTTAGCTCTGTCATAAAGATGAAGAAGCTAGAGTTCAGAGAGGTTAGTTGATTTGCTCTAATTACTTTGTAACAGATTATAAGTGTCAGAGGTAACATTTGGAATGAAGGCTTTTCTATTTCCAAGTTGAATGTGCTTTCTACTACAATACACTGCCTCTCTGGGCAATAACACTCTCACTGATGTCAGTATCATTACCATTTTCAAGAACTTAAGGCCTTTGTTGTTCCTTCCCAGCTCCTGGAGGGCAAGGGCTTTCTTTTTGTATCCCTGGTGCTTAGTACAATGCTCGGCACATACTAAACACTTAATAAATGATTACAGAATAGAATGGAAAAGTACCACCCCAGCAGCTTTTCCCATGCTCCCTAGAAAACCAGCAACTCTGAACCTTCTCTCCACTTGGACCCTTTCTCCCAAATTTCCAGACATACCTCAACACTATAAGCCCAAAATGGGTAATAAAAAATAATAGGAAAGGTTACCACTGGTCAGAAGTAATTGTGTTTTCCTAGCTGCTCTCCTCTTCACCCAGACAGCCTCTCCCGCGTTGTCAAGTATTATTTCAGATAAACTTACACTGTTGACTCCTATTACAGGGCACAAAAAGCTCCAAATCATTTTCAAATGAACTATTGCCTTGCTACATCTTTGCCATCTTGTACACTTAAAGTTGATTTGTAAACCTGTGTGAAACTTTACATTTATCTCAATTAACTTTAATTTTTTTGGCCTTGGTCTTCATTCCAGCCTATCAACCTTCTTGACCCTGACTCTATCAACTCAGTTAGCTATCTTCCTTAGATTTGTAGCATCTGTAAATTTGATAAGCATGATATTTATGCCTTCATTCAAGTCACTGATAAAACTGTTCCATGAAGAGATACCTGATTCTGTAGAGACCTCTCTTTCTCTGCCACAGAGACAACTATATGTTCAAAAAATAATATGATGCACCAGATTTAAAACACCATATCAGACATTCCAGATCTTCATGATTTTATCTGCTGTCGTTAGGCTGCCTAAAAGTATGAAAACCTAGTAAAGTCATCAATTGTTCTGGTTTCTTCAAAATATATTAATAACCATATCTGGTCATGCCACTTCTCTGTTCAAAATCCTCCAGTGACTCTCTATTGTTTATTATATATACATATATACTTCAAACTTCTTAGACTGACATTTAAGGCCTTCCACAGTCAGATGCCAACCTACCTTTCTAATCTCATCTTATGCTGTTGCCCCTTCACAAGCGGTACACAACCATCAGATTTAACTCTTTACTGTTCCCCACACACACCCTGAGCCTTTGCATCTCTATTTGGAGAGGAGGATGGGACAAGACAGTTTGAACTGATTAGATTACAAGAGGAAATGACATCTCATGAAACCTGGCTCTAGACCAGGCTGGATAGCTCTCATTGGAAAGAGTAACTCTAAAGTGCCCCCTTTTGTTAATCCTCATATGTGACAGTCATACTGCTGTTAATGCTAACATTAATGTTAACTGTTAATTAATTAATGTTAATGTTAATCCTCATATATGACACCCATGTGACACTTACTGGTAATCTGAAAGAGACCATTTTATGACATTGTTGAATGTAGCTGTTAAAGAAAGTACCTTGGAGAGCCCTGAGCACACATGGACATTTAGTAACTGGTTTTGGTCAATTACCACATGGTGAAGGGGAGGCTCTCTTGGTAGCTTATAAGACCTGTCAGTTTCAATTGTTTTCCCTTTGTTGCACTTGACCTCTGGTGATCTGGTTGTCTTCTAGTAAGGTAACAGTATCCCAAGAAAGATTAATTACCCTAAGTGAAGAGGCCATAGGCCACCAAAGAAAGGGGACTTTCTTGACCTTTTTATTTGTTATTTCCCATTTTAGGTAAATGGAAGGGAGTGGACTCTCTTAACTTTGGAGAGATGTTTAGCAACCAATGTAGCATTAATTCCTTGAGGAATAAAGAGTATTCTTCAAGAGTGACCACAGTGCTTCTAGCCCAATAAAAGCATTCTTTTGGTAGTCATGCAAAATTTGGATATGGACTTGGTAGGACCAATGCTATGTAAGAAGTACCATAAGCTAGAGTAAATCTCCCTACTCCCAAGAAAATGAAGTAGTATAAAGGAGATTATGCCCCTGAGGTACTGGGGGAAAATTTTACATGCATGTTCTTGCTACATTTTTTAATAAATATCTCTCTGTAAGAGTCAATCAATGTTACGTGGTTAAATGGAACTGTGATTCTAGTCACTGAAACCCTAAAATGAGGAGTTTTATATGAACAGCATAGAAAAGAGATACCCACAGAATATTCAGGGTTTTCCAGAACCAGACAATGTAGTAAGCCTGACCTTTAGAGAGTGGGAACAGAAAGATACTCATTATACATTTCTGGGCCTGCAGGGTATGTCCTGCTGGTCATGTCTCAGAGGACCTTGCTATCCATCTTGATAATAATAATGAAAACAATAATAGCTAGCATTTATATGACACCTATCCATATACCAGGCGCTGTGCTAAATGCTTTACAAATATTATCACACTTACGCCTTTTGATAACTGTAGGAGCTATTATCAGCTATATTTTTATAGTTGAGGAAACTGAGGCAAACAGAAATTAAATGACTTACCCAATGGCACATAGCTAATAAATGTCTCTGGCCAGATTTAAACTCAGATCTTCATGACTTTGGGCTCAACGTTCTATCCATTGTGCCACCTAGCTGTCCCAAGTGATGAACCTCTGCAATACAATATTTTCACATCCTGTCACAGCATACAAGAGTTGATTTCAAAGAAAGACCATGAGTGGGATGAACTCTATCAGCTTGTAGAGGCTTGTGGACAATCTGGAAGTAAACACTCCTGTTAAATTGTCCAGAATCCAGTATGTGGAGGTAGCCATGTTTTTCAGGTGCTCCTTGGGACCCGTAGTCATGGATGTACCAACCTGGAAAAAGGAATCCAGTGTTTTTTTTTCCATCATACCACAGAAGACTTACAGTAACTAATTCATGTTGTGAGGACCAAATAAGATGTAACATTTGTAAACCTCAAAATGTTTTTATCTCAGTTTGCTTCAAATTGACTTGTACATTCTCTGCTCTAACAGTTTTTCTATCTAGTTTTGTGAGAAAGAAAAAATACACCCTAGAAGACTCCTCTAAAGTACAAAGTTACTTTATTTTTAAAGTATTTTGATTTGGGTTTAATTTCCCTATTCTTCTTCTAGTTCACTTAATTTTTTTTGCTAGCAATTTGTTTATCTTTAGTGCTCAATACAACTATTCCTTCTAACTGAAAGAGACATACATTTTAAGAGTATGCAGTAATGTGGGGGTGGGGCTTGGAGTTGGTGACTCTCTGGGGTATAAGTTGCTATTTCCTTTGGAAAATCTCAAGAAAACATCTTTACCCACCTTCTTCTTTAGAATTATCTCCATTTAATGTTCTAAGCAAAACTGATCTTCCTACCAAATCTCATGTCTTGAAAGCAAAACAAATATTATAAGAGAATTTTGAGGTGGGATGGAATGACTCTTAGGAAATTCTCTCAGACCAATGTTTACAATATCCTCTAATCTATTTTTGGAAGAAAGTCAAGGAAGTCATTGTCCAAAAATCACAACAAGTCAGTCACATGCTGTATTGGGTATTTGAGGGGGTAAGGGTAATGAATAGGGGAAAGAAACATTTACAATTGGTGGGGGGAGCTGTCAGTTATCTTGTAACAGACAGCAAGAGGCCTAATTTTTTCAAGGTTTTAGCTGCCTGTCAATTATGGAGAGAAAAGAGGAGTATATGCATGAGGGTAAGAGAGGAAAGATTATAGAAACCCCCAAAACAGGTGGACATTATTTGTACAATTCTGGAACCTTGGAGAGATCCCAAATCAAGCAATACTCTATTAGTCACTAATATAATCAAGTGGCCATATAAATAACCAAAATGAGCATAATAGTATCTTTTGCTTTTGTAATATATTTAATTATTCTTAAAAGGTAGTTATGGAGAAGTTTTAAAGGTAAAGAGGCTGAGGTGCTAAAAGAATGAAAATTTTTTGCATTGGGATCATTATTTCTTTTTGCATCCTTTAATTGACACAGATGAAGGATAATGAATAAAGAACTGGGTTAGAATGCTACCTGTCAACTTAATTGTGACTTTGCTGGTTATCTAAGTCTGTTTTCTTATATGGCAAATGAAGATAAATAATACTTTCCTTCCCTACCTTACAGAGTTGCTGAAAGTTACAGGCATTTCATTTTATTACATTCATTTTATTGCACTTCACAAATATTGAGGGTTTTTACAAATGAAAGGTTTGTGGCAACCCTGCATTGATCAAGTTTAATGGCACCATTTTCCCAACAGCATGCACTCACATCATGTCTCTGTGTCACATTTTGGTAATTTTCTCAATACTTCAAACTGTTTCATTATTATTTTATCTGTTATGGTGATCTATGATCAGTGATCTTTGATGCTACTACTAAAATTATTTTGATGCTACTACTAAAATCACATATAAGACTGTGAACTTAATAAACATGTGTGTGTTCTGACTGCTCCACCCACTGGTCATTCCCCTTCTCTCTCCCTTTCCTTGGGCCTCCCTACTTCCTGAGACATAACAATATTGAAGAATATTACATAAACTTGTTGATAAAGCAGCAACAGGGTTTGAGAAGATTGACTCCAATTTTGAAAGAAGTTTTTTGTGGGCAAAGCACTATTAAACAGCACTGCATACTACAGAAAAGTCTTTCATGAAAGGAAGAGTCAGTCAGTGTGGCCAACTTCACCATTGTCCTATTTTTAAAAATTGCTACGGGGTGGAGGGTGGGGGGGATGGAGGAGGGCTGAGCCAAGATGGCAGAGTAACAGCACAGATTAGTTAGTGCTCTCCTCCCAAGCCTAGATAAACACCTGTAAAAAATGACTCCAAACAAATTCTGGAGCTGCAAGACCCACAGAATGATGGAGTGAAGCAATGAAGACATCCTGGAAGGTGGCCAGGAAGTATCTATCATGCCATGCTTGGAGCTGAGTGCAGTCCAGTGTGGGCCACATCAGCACAGACAGGACGTGAGCAGGCCTTGGGGGGAGTGAACCTCAGGCATCTCTGGCAGATTCCAGACTTCATGACCCTAAAACGTTGAGGATAAATTGCAAGGTCAGTGGAAAAAACCTGTGGGACCTGTGTGAGAGAGCAGAGTGCTCTGGCCCCAGGCCAGTGGAGGGGGTAGAGAAGCCTGCAGAGGAAGAGCTGTGGCGGCAGCAGCAGGGGCAGTAGCAGCAGCTGTTTCTGGAACTCTAGGCCCACAGATTGTGGGGGGATGAAGTGGTTGACCATATATCCCCCACCCCCACTGAAAGCAGAGAACTATCATGAACAAGGAACTCAAAAGTCAAGTAAATGACTGGGGAAATGAGCAAAAACTGGAAAAAGAATCAGAGTATAGAATCTTACTTTGGTGAAAGGAAGACCAAAGTATACAAACAGAAGACAATAAAGTCATAGCTCCTCTATCCAAAACCTCCAAGAAATAATGAATTGGTCTCAGGCCATGGAAGAGATCAAAAAGGATTTTGAAAATCAAGTAAGAGAAGTAGAGGAAAAATTCGGAAGAGAAATGAGAGTAGTGTGAGAAAATTATGAAAAACGAGTAAACTGCTTGCTAAAGGAGACCCAAAAAACGCTGGAGAAAATAACACTTTGAAAACTAGATTAACCCAATTGATAAAAGAGATCCAAAAAGACAATAAGGAGAAGAATGCCCTATAAAGCAAAATTGGCCAGATGGAAAAGGTGGTCCAAAAGCTCACTGAAGAAAATAGTTCCTTAAAGATTAGAATGGAGCAGATGGAAGCTAATGACTTTATGAAAAATCAAGAAATTATAAAACAAAGTCAAAGGAATGAAAAAATAGAAGACAATGTGAAATATCTCACTGGAAAAACTGAAAAAACTGACCTGGAAAATAGATCTAGAGATAATTTTAAATTTATGGGACTACCTGAAAGCCATGATCAAAAAAAGACCCTAGACATCATCTTTCTTAAAATCATCAAGGAAAATTGCCCTGATATTCTAGAACCAGAGGGTAAAATAGATACTAAAAGAAGCTACCAATCATCTCCTGAAAGAGATCCCAAAAGGAAAACTCCTAGGAATACTGTAGTCAAATTCCAGAGCTCCCAGGTCAAGGAGAAAATATTGCAAGCAGTCAGAAAGAAACAATTCAAGTATTGTGGAAACACAGTCAAGATAACACAAGATCTAATAGCTTCTACATTAAAAGAATCACAAGACTTGGAATACAATATTCCAGAGGTTTAAGGAGCTAGAATTAAAACCAAGAATCACCTACCTAGAAAAATTGAGTATAATGCTTCAGGGGAAAAATGGTCATTGAATGAAAGAGAGGACTTTCAAGCATCCTTGCTGAAACAGCCAGAGCTGAATAGAAAATTTTACTTTCAAACACAAGAATCAAGAGAAGCATGAAAAAGTAGACAGGAAAGAGAAATCATAAGGGACTTACTAAAGTTGAACTGTTTACATTCCTACATGGAAAAATCATATTTGAGACTCTTGAGACTTTTCTCAGTATTAAGGTAATTGGAAGGATTATATACATACAGACAGAGGGCACAGGGTGAGTTGAATATGTAGAGATGATATAAAAAAATAAAATTAAGAGGTGAGAGAGGAATATATTGGGAGAAGAAAGGGAAAAAATAGAAAGGGGCAAATTATCTCACATAAAAGAGGTAAGAAAAGGCTTTTTCTTTTTTCTTTTTTTTTTTTTTTTTAGTTATTCCAAATATTTTAATAAGAGTTCTCAGCTAGGCATTTAAAACACCAGTTTGTGAGGATAAACTCCATTGGAGAGAGAGAATACAGAACGCAGATAGCCACGGAGCTGAGGAATTTTCTTGATTTGGGGCAGGATCTGTGAGTCCACTGTTTTCTGATCAGCCTTGCGCTGCTCTGTAACCTCATATTTCTCTTTTTCTGTATCAAAAATCTCTCCTTCTTGGTGTCTGGGTTTACGGAGCCTCTTCTTCTTGAAATAAGCATCGGTAAGATGATTTGGAATTTTTACACCTGAAAGGTTAACCCTGGTAGACGTGGCTATGACAAATTTCTGATGAGTCCTTCTCAGAGGAACACGGTTGATGGTCAGGGGTCCAGTCACCAGTAGCAAGCCACTAGCCAGCTGCTTCAGGAACACCACTCGCTTGCCCCTGTGGCGGCCAGTGAGCATGATCAGAATGGTGCCGGGGGTGATGCTGGATCGAAGTCTCCTCACATGCTGGCTGAAGGGCTTTTTGCCATGACTTAGCAGCTTTCTAGGCACATCTTCAGTAGGGTAATACCTAGGCATTTTGCGAATCTTTACCACACGGGTTCCTCCATTCTTATCGCCACCAACTGGCTTTGAGATAGTAGCAGGAACCTTCTCTTTCTTTTTCCTTTCAATTCGGGTTTTTGGTGCAGTATATTTCCGCTTGTACATGGCTCTCCGGGAATACATTGCAGACCTGGAGTACCTACCAATCCCCCGGGCCAGGACTGGGTTCCAACTGCAATGCTTTCGAGGCTTTTTCACCACCTTTTCAGCCACATCTTCCTTTTTGCTCTCCTTTTTTTCCTTTTTAACTTTCTTTTCCTTTGGTTCCTTTGGGGGCTTTTTGTCCGCCATCTTGAGAGACCGGAAAGAGAATTACAGTCCGCACTTCCTGTCTATAAGCAGGGACGGGAGGCGGGGAGACTCGAAAAGGCTTTTTCAATGGAGGGAAAGAGGGGGAAGGTAAGAGGGAAAGAGTAAACCTTACTCTCATCATATTTGGCTTAAGGAGGAAATAACATGCACACTCAATTTGGTATGAAGATCTATCTTATATTACAGCAAAGTAGTGGGGAAGGGGATAAGTGAGGGGGTAGGGAATGATAGAAGGGAGGGCAAATGGGAGGAGGGGGTAAATAGAAGTAAACACTTTTGAGAAGAGATAGGGTCAAAAGAGAGAACAGAATAAATGGGGGACAGGATAGGATGGAGAGAAATATAATTAGTCTTTCACAATATGACTGCTATGGAAGTGTTTTGCATAACTATACATGTATAAACTATATTGAATTGCTTGCCTTCTCAGTGAGGATGGGTGAGGAGGAAGGAAGGGAGAGTAGTTGGAACTCAAAGTTTTAAAAACGAATGTTAAAAACTGTTTTAATATGCAACCGGGAAATAAGATACCCAGGCAATGGAGTACAGAAATCTATCTTGCCCTACAAGAAAATAGAGGAAATAGGGATAAGAGAAGGAAAGGGTGTGATAGAAGGGAGGGCAGATTGGAGGAAGCGGTAATCAGAATGCATGCTGTCTTGAGGTGGGTGGAGGGGAGAGATGGGGAGAACATTTAGAACTCAAAATACTGTGGAAATGTATGTTGAAAACTAAAAGTAAATAAATAGTTTTAAAACAAACAAACAAACAAAAAAGAAATTGGTACAGAGACCCCAACCCTCTGCAAACACCACATTGATTAGTCAGCAGACATCAACACCAGGGCAAGAACTCCCATTAACAAAAAGATTATAACTCATTAAAGGCTTATATGATGGTTAGCAATAAAGTATTTTTATTTAAGGTATGTATATTTTAGGCATAATAACTATTACATACTTAATAGATTACAGTATAGTGTAAACGTAACTTTTATATGCACTGGGAAGTCAAAAAATTCATGTATTTACTTTATTGTGATATTTGCTTTATTTATTTATTTTATTTATGATCTGGAACCAAACCCACAATATCTTCAAGGTATGCCTGTAAATAAAATTATGTATGTAAAAGAAATTTGTAAACTGCATAAAAGTCTACATAAAAATAAGCTTTTTTCATTAACTGAGTTGATCTCTGCCTTCATCAGTGAAGGTATTACCCCACAGGCAGCTAGGTGGTGCAGTGGATAGTGTAGGAGTCAGGAGGACCTGAGTTCAAACCTCACCTCAGACACTTGACACTCACTAGCTGTGTGACCATGGGCAAGTCATTTAACCCCAGTTGCCTCATCCTGGGTCATTTCCAGTCATCCTGATGAATATCTGGTCACTGGATTCAGATGACTCTGGAGGACAAGTGAGGCTGGTGACCTGCACAGCCCTCCCTCACTCAAAACAAAGTCAAGTGCAAGTCATATCATCATTTCTCTGATGCCATGGTCTTCTATGGCAGTGAAGGACAAACACATATTCTCCCACAATGACACAGATCACAGTTCCTCCACACCTTATCAGACCTAAGTTATATTACTTATTAGTAAGTATATATATATAGATAGATAGATAGATGTATGTATATATATATAAATATATATACAAAATATATGTTAGTAAGTGTGTATGTAGTAAGTTACACTAGCTATTAGTAAGTAAGTTATTGTGACCAAGAATATTCATCACTTAGTGGACAACCTTTTGGTGATCTGCTTCTTTAGACTTATGCCAAACTAGGTCAAGCTTTCCATGTTGGAATATCTACCACAGTTTGTGCTCTGCTAGCGTAGCCTTACAGCAATGAGGGTCATCTCCATGACACAACAAAGCCATTTCCATGAAGGCTTTATAGAGATAAAAATACTATCATTATTTCTCTCAGGCTGTCCCTACATCAATATACTGAAGTAATGCTTATGCAAGTAAAAACAAATGTAAGGGGAGAACCCCAACATTGATCATTTCCTCCCTGGCTATCAAAGCACCTACATACCCTTCTCATTTCTGTGGAAAGGATTTCACTAGGCAAATGCCAGCAGATGCCCATATACTTCACAGTCCCCCATCCCATATGATCTAATCTCTGGTACTAGAGAACACTTTGGTGAGTAATTAATTGCTAATTTTGGTCATGTGAACCCTCATATCACTGAATTAGCCAATGTTCCTTGTGTAGACTCGTGTAGAGTATCTTGAGTACACATTCAGGGTCTGGTTCACTCCTTCAGTCCCACTATCCCCCAATCACCTCCCACAGACCCAGACACCAACTACAGATTCTGAGGCCTCCATGGCATCCCAATATAGTTATCTAAGATCTATAGTATCTCTGCCCTCTAACAGGAAGATGTAATCTTACCCACCTCTGGAGGTCACAGACAAGTGTATGGAGAACCCTATATATCCTAGCCTCACTGTGTAGAGTTATTGGAAGCAAGGATTCAAATTCAAAGAACCAGTCCTAACTGTTCTCTTAACAAATCCCTCCAGAGGTAATATGACTGTTTTCAATTCCACATCAACACCAAAGACTCAATGCCACAAAAGTGATAGTGGGCTCCAAGAAGGAAAATCATGTTGCCAGAAACTCAAGTGTACATACTATAACAAAATAGTCACCAAAAACTCTGACTTGTAGTAGGAGGTCAAAAAATACAGGGAAAAAGTCCTTCCAATGCATTACTTTAGGGTGAACCATACGCAGGCTCATAAAAATAGCCACCAGGACATAGGTAAGTCATCTCCCATAACTACTGACAGCAGATCATGGCACTGAACTCCATCCAGAGACTGAACAATAACCCCTCAGAAATGTTCCCCAGGCTCAGAGCTTGATTATAGTCAATAAAATGAGGCAGGCAAGCTGGAAACCAAGGAGTTAGTCCTTATCAAAAGCTCTTACCATTATCAGTTTTGCCCAAACAGTTCATTACATATTTCCAGCTCAAATACAGAACCCAGCATAAGGAGTAGGTGAACAAGTGTGTCATAAAGATTTGAGCACAGATGTTCCAGAAGCTAGGCACATTTCTGGAGTATATCAGATTTAACCGGCTTTTAGGAGCAGGTATTTGCTAGGGTGATATAATAAGAACAATTGACACAAAACATACTCCCCAAACTGGGGGCACACTCTCCCACAAATGCATAGAGTATGGAAAATGGGCTCAAGTCTGGAACACATGATAAAGAAGGGTAACTCGTGTCTCCTTGAAGTCCTTTACCCCTTCATGGAGCCATTACAAAATTCCTCTTAGACATGGTACAGAGCTTCTTGCAGAATGCCTGAAGCTGCCTTTTAAAAGTATATGTAGTTAATCCTTAGGTCCTGGTTTAGACACTAAAATCACTGCTGTACTGATGAAAAGTTCAAAGCTTATCAACCTTTTAAAGTTCGTAAAGTCTTCCTCTGGTTGGGGGAGGGAGGGCGGGAAGCAGCCAACAGAGGCTCTTCTCCTCATCCCCCAAGTGGCTTGGCTGCAATTGCTCTCTTTTGATTCACCAAAAGAATCCAAACTGGCTTGCTATTTTATACAAGTCCAACAGGATACAACTGGATCATCTTACCTAATTTCATCCAATAGCCAGAAACATTCTAATCCTTTCTAATTTAATTAATTTGATTGTTCCACTTAGTCCAATGCCCTTTAATTGATTGATTGATTCAGAGATATGTTCTTATCAAATAAAAGTACTAGGATACAGCATCTTGTTAGCTACTTCAATTAAAGTGAGGATGACTGATTGACTGATTCAATCAAATCCTACCCTCATACAGTTTTTATGTATATTAAATATTCATCGCTTATTACCACTTCCAAAGTCTACATCCATCACCATTACTCAACAGTCTTTCCTCCTTTAAGGTTTACAAAATCCAAATGAATGACCCAACCTAGATCCTGGTAGTTGTTATACATGTATCCACAAGTCTCAATGAATTTGTTGCTTAACTCAGTTTCCCTTTCCACAAACTTCAACTTCATACTAGGGCAGATACTTTAAACTTTTCTTACTATTTTTTCATTTAATGGCTTTGCTTTTATTTGTGTCCTCTGACTAGCTAGAGTAGAAAAGGTCAACACAATGGTGGGGGCTCATGAGCTATGGTTTTGAGTCTATAAGGAACTAAAAAATATCTTGAACCTATAAGTACGTAGCATTTTCTATTTGATCCACTATGTAACAACCTTCAGTGCTACATCCATGCTTCTCCCAGCACAGTGGGAGCTAGCAAATATTTGTCGGATTTAATTGGACTATGATTGTTGAATTTGAATTCTCTGAGTACAGAGGAGAGGAAAATATATATGTGGCCCAAGTTTTAGAAAAGTAGCATCAACAAAACCAGACCAATCAAAAGTCAGAGGAATGGGAAGATAGAATCTCCTTGAGTTTGTGGAACTGAATGGCAGTTAATCTCTCTTTTCTTCCTGAGTCAAAATAGAATTGTCCACAATTCTAAGTTCCTCCGAACAAAAAAAAAATCCTCAAAATGCTTTTCAGAATGAAAATGTTGCTCCATAGTTTTAATATTTACTATATAGATAAAACTCTGGAGCCAGATCTCCTCTGAGGATCAGAGAACAAAGAAGACAGAATTGATATCTGCTTCCAGCAAAAGCTTTAATGGTTATTTTGAAATCCTGAATCTAAATAAAGGTTTCTCATTAGCATAAGACTACTTTTGTGAAACCTGGTCAAAGGGATTTATGAAAGAATATCTCTTTTCTGAAAAAAGGAAATTGGATAACATCTAGATCGATTGCTTGATCAATCAATAGATAATTATAGGAGTAGAATATTCCATTTTTTATTAACCCATTTCATTTTTGTGACATTCTTCTCTGCTGTGATATGTAAAGAGTGCCTTTAAATTCATGACTGCAGCTCTACAAGATAAGACAAATTGTTTTCACAGCATTTAGAAAATTATATTTGTATGTGAACTGAAGTTACTTCTGATATTTTTCAAAGATCTCTCTATTAAAGCTACTTCTGAAATCATATTCACATGTACACTTAAGAGGCAGTGTATGGTATAGGAGACAGAATACTGAATCTAGACTAAGAAGAATACTGTAAAAAGAGACAAAAGGTAACCAAGAGCACAACTACCAAACTACATGCCTACTTTCTCATCAACATAAAATCTTTATGAAAATCATCTATACAAATATCAAGAGTATCCTCAACAAGGGCATTAGTAAGGAATTAGGGTCTTACAAGAAATATTCCAGAGGATATCACATCTTTCCTTCTTTACTATCATACAACTGGCTAAGAGATTTAAAGAATATTGCTGCTTACTATTTGTTGGTTACTTTTTTAAAAATTACTTAACTGGGTAGAACAAATCTCTTACAACCAAGTGTTTCTATCCATAAAACAAAATTAGTCAAGATTTCTTGAAAGATATAACAACAGAGATAACCTTATTCAATGATCCTCTGATCACAATATGAGGAAAGGCATAAAACAGTGAGACGAATGCTGACAAAAAGTGTTCACCACTGCAGAGGAGAAGATACAGTAGAGTCTTAGTTGAAGAGGGATTCCCTATGGGCATGTAAGGTCTTCCAGATTCTCTTGTTTGTGGATGAGATTGTGCTGGTTGTATTAAACTGTAGGACATTTCATAGTTTTATGGAAGAGATACAAAATCATTTCAAAGAGTTTGGCCTAACTAGCCACAAATGAAAAACCAAAGAGGACAAAGAATGTCTATTGTTCATACTATGATATACACTTGGATAGGAAACCTATAAGCTCATTTATCATTGAGTGTGTGTGTATGTGTAGATAATTGTGTACATAATAATTGGACAGAGTGTATAAACACAAGTCAGGCCTAGAAATACACAGAAATTAAGGCTGAATCGTCCTGGGAAAATTGCAAAACTCCTTTAATGACCCCAAACTTCTCACAAAACAAAGATTTCATTAATACCAATATTTTTCTGGTATTGTTGTATGACTGAGACATGGAATACTCATATCTGTAAATTCTGAAGAGAGAACTTTGTTTATTCCTGTCATATATAGTCCTAGGATTCCCTAGAACTACTAAAATCATAGTTCATAAGCCTTGAATTCCTATTAAGATTGAGCTAGAAGATCTGACATTTCCTAAGATGGCAAAGTAAAAAAATAACTACACAAAACCTTTCCCATAAACCTAAGGCACAGTTTCCCATTAAATATACACAGTATTTTTAGGAAGAATAAGAACAAAGTTAGAATTTGATATAACCCCAAATCCAATGCTAACCTGATTCTATCACATATACAGTGAACCCATGTTGCCTGGGCAGCTCATGTTTAATACTGCAAGAGTTCTCTATTCAAATTCCCATGCTTCTCCCTCCCTGGTGGAGCATCTATGCTGAGCAGTCTACTCAACTGGGCTCCCTGAGCATACTCTTCTTTGAGGATTTGCTCCTGCCCTGAACCACATTTGACTCTTTTTTCTGCTATCAGAGGTACCTCTCCTTGAAACTGTTTCCAGACTCATATATTCCGTCTCTCTCTATCTGCAAAAATATGTACCTCTGCTGCCTGGTGCATGTGGTGTCTTCTACTAGATGGCTGGGTACCTCTGATTAAAAAGTGACACTGCAGATAGAGGGGATAACAAAAGGAAAAAAATCTCATCTCCCTTTCAAAACCACAAAGCTTGATCCCTGCCCTGGACTGCCCCCAAAGACAGTGGGTTCAAATTTTAAGGGCTTTCAGAAGCATTGTCAATCTTTGTCCAACCAGTGGTGTTGCATCTTCCAATTCAATCAGGGAAATACTTCATACTTTGGAATAAGTGTTAATACATCTTTCTACTTTGTTAACACAATACTTCATTACCTCTTTTATCTTCCCCTTGCTTTCAGTGACTTTGTCAACTGGCAGGAGAAAATTAGGTTGATCAGAAACAAATTACCCCCCTTATTAAAAAATAAAGCGACACCCCTACCCAAAACAAAAGAATTGCTGCGGATTCTAGAGTAAATATTTCAGAAAAATGGCACTTAAGCATTAGGAGAAGTGACAATATGAATCACTCACGAATCAAAAACTTCCATTACAAAATATCTACACTCTCTTCCAAATTGTTTCAGAGAAGTCAGTTAATTGGATTATGCTTGCCAATTGATTTGGACGAAAAGTAATAGGCTGGGAATAAGGATGAGTAGGCAAACTGAGAGTACCAAAATCCCTTTACACTTAAAATCGAAGCCATATTTAAAGTCCTATTTCTACTTAAAATTCTTGGACAGTGAATTATTTAAAGGAGTATGGTAGCTGGTATAACTGAAGGCGCTACAAACAAGCTGTCTAAATGAAAAGAAAACCAAGAAAATCAGAAAACATTGTTCTTTTTGAGATTAGACTTTAAATGCAGCATAGAGGAAATCCTTTCGATTAAGATGTCAAAATAATGACTTCCTCTGGATAGTAAATTTGACATTTAGGATTTTATATGCACATTCATAAACAACACTGCATAAACAACATCAAACAGTTTATCTTCTTGTTACAGCACACTTTTTTTTCTTAAAATGCAGATTTACCAATAATTTTTATAGGAATATGCTAAATACAAATTAGTACCAATAAAAAAAGAAACTGATACCTTTTCAATTGTCCTCTGCTTTGGTGCTTTCTTCTGAGTCAGTAAAATTGAAACTCTCTGTTGCTTACATTCTTTGTTGGTTCTTCAATAATTCACTTAATCTAGACAATTAAAAAAAGAATAATTGATTTCTTTCTTCATTGATGCTTTGGAATAAAACTTTACTTTAAAAGCAGAGATTTGATAAAGTTGAATTGCAAGAGTCCTCAGAGATCATACAGTTCAACCCTTTCCCAAAGGATATCTACAACATCCCCAACAAATGTCATTTGGCCTCCTCTTGGAGACCTCTAGTGACAGAGATCTTATCACCTCTCTAGACAATCCATTACATATTTGAACAGCTCTAATTGTTAATGAAACAACTCCCTTGCCTCCACATGCATGGGGATGACATTCATAAACAGCATTTCTTTACTAGGGATGTGGCTTCAAGTGTTATATTTATGCCAACCACTAGGGAGCATGTGGAGCTTGAGTTACACCAGCTCAGTCAAACAGAGCAACTGAGCATAAGCAAAAAGAAGTATTTGTACACCACCCAGCCCTGTCCTAGTGTCCCAATCTAGAAGTATGAATCAGTCCTCTCCTGCCACATCCCTGCCCCAAGTCATAACACTGCCCCTATCTTCTTACTCCCCTTCTTATCATAGCTCCAGAGAACTCACTCACAAAAAGTTTAAGCACATTTAGTAAAAACGAAATTAAGCTGAAGGTAAAATGCAACACTGTGGGGGTGGGGGGAGGGCGGCGTCAAGATGGCAGAGTAGAAAGACACACATACTCTATCTCTTCCCCCAAAGCCTATAAAATACCTGTAAAAAATGACTCTCAACAAATTCTAGAGCAGCAGAAGCCACAGAACCACAGAGTGGAAGAGATCTGCAGACAAGAGTAACCTGGAAGGCTCACAGGAAAGGTCTATAACATCAAACATGGAGTGGAGCCCAGCCTTGGCTGTGCAGCACCAAGAGGAACAGGACCATAACAGGCCTCCAGGGCAGAATCCCCAGTACCAGCAGAGGATCTCAGATCCCTCAATCCACCAGCACCAAAGAAAGCTCCAAAGGTCAGTGAGGGAGGGCTTTCCCAGCTGGGCAAGAAGGGAGCTGGGTCCCCGTAGCACTGACCCCAGGCAGTGGCAGTGGTAGTGGTGGTGGCAGTTGCAGCATCCATTTGTGAAGCACTCTGCCTAAAGCCCCTAGAGGAATTGAGCAGCTGATCTGAACCTCAGCCCTGAGTGGCGGCCATGCCCCTGCCTAAAGGTCCTGGGGGAATTGAGCAGCTGATCTGAACCTCAGCCTTGAGCTCTGTCCTGGGGTGAGGAGGAGCACTAGGACCCTCCTCTTCACAAAGGATTCAGAAGGCAAGGAATTGACTGGGAAAATGCCCAAAAAATGGAAAAAATAAGACTGTAGAAGGTTACTTTCTTGGTGAACAGGTATTTCCTTCCATCCTTTCAGATGAGGAAGAACAATGCATATGTCAGAGAAAGTCTAGGCTTATGCATCCAGTACCTCCAAAATGAATAAGCAATAGGCTCAGGCCATGGAAGAGCTTGAAAAGAGAGTCAATAGCTTGCTAAAGGAGATCCAAAAAAATGCTGAAGAAAATAACATCTTTAAAAATAGGCTAACTCAATTGGAAAAAGAGGTCCAAAAAGCCAATGAGGAGAAGAAGGCTTTAAAAGCAGAATTAGTCAAATGTAAAAGGAGGTTCAAAAGCTCATTGAAGAAAACAGTAGAGCAGATGGAAGCTACTGACTTTATTATAAACCAAGGAATTACAAAACACAACCAAAAGAATGAAAAAAACAAAGAATATGAAATATCTCATTGGTAAAACAATTAACCTGGAAAATAGATCCAGGAGAGACAATTTAAAAATTATGGGACTACCTGAAAGTCATGATCAAAGAAAGAGCCTAGACATCACCTTTCATGAAATTATCAAGGAAAACTGCCCTGATATTCTATAACCAGAGGGTAAAATAAATATTGAAAAAAATCTACTGATCACCTCCTGAAAGAGACCAGAAAATAGAAACTCCTAGGAATATTGTAGCCAAATTTCAGAGTTCCCAGGTCAAGGAGAAAATATTGCAAGCAGCTAGAAAGAAATAATTCAAGTATTGTGGAAACACAATCGGGATAACACAGGATGACAGCTTCTACATTAAAGGATTGAAGGGCTTGGAATAGGATATTCCAGAAGTCAAAGGAACTAGGATAAAAATCAAGAATCGCCTCCCCACCAAAACTGAGTATAGTACTTCAGGGGAAAAAAATGGTCATTCAATGATACAGAGGACTTTCAAGCATTCTTGATGAAAAGACCAAAACTGAGTAGAAAACTTTACTTTCAATCACAAGAATCAAGAGAAACATGAAAAGGTAACAGGAAAGAGAAATCATAAAGGACTTTCTAAAGTTGAACTGTTTACATTACTACATGGAAAGATAATATTTGTAACTCTTGAGACCTTTCTCAGTATTTGGGTAGGTAGAGGGATTATAGACACACACATACACACACACACACACACACACACACAGATAGACATAGGGCACAGACTGAGTTGAAGCAGAAGGGATGATATCTATAAAAAGTAAAATTAAGGGGTAAAACAGGAATATATTGGGAGGAGAAAGGTAGAAGTGGAATCGGGCAAATTATCACTCATAAAAGAGATAAGAAAAATCTTCTTCAATGGATGAGAAAAGGAAGGAGATGAGAGGGGAAAAGTGAAGCTTATTCTCTTCACATGTGGCTTAAGGAGGGAATAACATGCTCACTCAATTTGGTATGAAAATCTATCTTACACTACAGGAAAGTAGGGGAGAAGGGAATGAGTAGGGTGAGGAGGATGATTGAAGAGAGGGCAAATGGGAGAAGGGAGTAATTAGAAGTAAACATTTTGGGGAAGGGACAAGATCAAATGAGAGAATAGAATAAATGGAGGGCAGGGTAGGATGGAGGGAAATATAGTTAGTCATACACAATATGGCTATTATGGAAATCTTTTGTAAAATGACACATATATAGCTTGTATTGAATTGCTTGCCTTCCCAGTGGGAGGGAAGGGAGGAAGGGAGACAAATTTGAATTCAAAGTATTAGAAACAAATGTTGAGAATTATTATTGCATGTAACTAGGAAATAAGAAATACAGGTAATGGGATACAGAAATGTATCTTGCCCTACAAGAAAAGAGAGAAGATGAGGATAAGGGAAGAGTGGGGTGCAATAGAAGAGCAGGCACATTGAGGGAAGGGGTAATCATAATGCAAGGTATTATGGGATGGGGGGAAGAGAGAGCTAGGAGAAAAATTGGAACTCAAAATTTTGTGAAAATCAACGTCAAAATCTATAAATAAAAAAATAAACATTAAAAAATAAAATATAACATTGTTAAGAGCCAAAAGTAGTTGAATGGGACTAAGTAACCAAAACACTCCAACAATGATTCTGGAGTGCCAAGGGGTTGCAAAGGTGAAAGGCACCTGTGTTTCATATATCTAAAGCATTCCTCTAATCTCCCTGTGTGGTGATCCTGTCAAAAAAAAGAATTAACTTTATCATGACCTATCGTTGAGAAAGTTATGCTTGACTCTTTCTGACCACCATTTTCTTTTCTAGATGCTCAATAACTATCCATTTGATAGCACATTCTAGTATTTTGCCACAAATTGAAGTCAAGATTTCTTGGGGGCGGAGCCAAGATGGCGGAGTAGAAGGATGCACGTTTACAAGCTCCGAAACCACAGCCCATAGAATTAATGTAAAAAGAGACCCCATATCTTCTGGACCACTGAAAGGGGTAGAGAAACGGAGTGGAAGAGATTTCCATTCCAGGGAGCCCTGGAGACCCGTCCTCAGGGTCCATCGCACCCCGGAAAGCAGACCCCACCCTGAGCGCTGCCCTGGCCGCGGCCCCAGAGAAGCTGACCCGAGCAGGCTTCAGGGATGGAAGCTCCAGCAGCCAGGAAAGTCCCTCCGCCCACAGAAGCTACAGGTCAGTGAGAGAGAAGGCTGGGCTGGACAAGAGGGGGAGTGGAGTGTCTCTGTGACTCGGGCCCCCTCAGGAGGAAGCGCGGGGGCAGAGGCGTGGGCGGCAGTGGAGGCAGGAGCAGCTGCGGCCGGCCCAGGACTCCCCCCAGCAGCAGGCAGGATCCTCATTACGGAAGTTCTCTGCATAAACAACCTGAGGGAGCTGAGCCTGGGAGACGGCTCTGCCCCACCCCGCTCTTTTACTGAAGTCCTCTGCATAAAGCCCCTCAGGGAACTGAGCCTGGGAGACGGCCCTGCCCCCACCCCAGAGCCAGAACTAAAGCTTACATTGATTAGCGGCGCAAAAAGCCCATTTGAATCTCAGAGCCCAAGCACTAGCTGGGCAGATCTAGGCGGGGGTAGACAGGAATCTCAGAAGTCAAGAAACTGGCTGGGAAAATGCATAGAAAAGGGAAGAAAAATAACACTATAGAGAGTTTTTTCCAACAAATGCAAATGATCCCGACATTCGGATCTGACGAGGACGAGGAAATATTCTTGCCATCAGGGAAAGACGTGGAGGGTAGGGCCTCAGCACCCCAGACACCCCAGGGGGATGTCGGGTGGGCTCAGGCCTTGGAAGAGCTCAAAAAGGATTTTGAAAAGCAAGTTAGACAGGTGGAGGAAAAACTGGGAAGAGAAATGAGAGAGATGCAAGAAAAGCATAGAAAACGGGTCAATACCTTGGTTAAGGAGACCCAAAAAAAATGCTGAAGAAAATAACACCTTGAAGAATAGGCTCACTCAATTGGCAAAAGAGGTTCGAAAAGCCAATGAGGAGAAGAATGCTTTCAAAAGCAGAATTAGCCAAATGGAAAAAGAGGTTCAAAAGCTCACTGAAGACAACAGTTCTCTCAAAATTAGAATGGAACAGATGGAGTCTAATGACTTTACGAGAAACCAAGAAATCACAACACAAAACCAAAAGAATGAAAAAATGGAAGAGAATGTGAAATATCTCATGGGAAAAACAACTGACCTGGAAAATAGATCCAGGAGAGACAATTTAAAAATTATGGGACTACCTGAAAGCCATGATCAAAAAAAGAGCCTAGATATCATCTTCCATGAAATGATCAAGGAAAACTGCCCTGAAATTCTAGAACCAGAGGGCAAAATAAGTATTGAAAGAATCCATCGATCACCACCTGAAAGAGATCCAAAAGAGAAACTCCTAGGATCATTGTGGCCAAATTCCAGAACTCCCAGGTCAAGGAGAAAATCTTACAAGCAGCTAGAAAGAAACAATTCCAGTACAGTGGAAATACAATCAGGATAACCCAAGATCTAGCAGCTTCTACATTAAGGGATCGAAGGGCGTGAAATAGGATATTCCAGAAGTCAAAGGAACTAGGACTCAAACCAAGAATCACCTACCCAGCTAAACTGAGTATAATACTTCAGGGGAAAATATGGTCTTTCAGTGAAACAGAGGACTTTCAATCATTCTTGATGAAAAGACCAGAGCTGAAAAGAAAATGTGACTTTCAAACACAAGAATGAGAAGAAGCATGAAAAAGTAAACAGCAAAGAGAAGTCTTAAGGGACTTACCAGAAGTGAACTGTTTACATTCCTACATGGAAAGACAATATTTGCAACTCTTACAACTTTTCAGTATCTGGGTAGTTGGTAGGATCACACACACACATGTACATGCATGCATGCACACACATACACACATGCACACACATACAGAGACAGAGAGCACAGAGTGAATTGAATAGCATGGGACCATATCTTAAAAGAAATTAAGGTGAGAGAGAAATGTTGTGGGAGGAAAGAGGGTGAAATGGAATGGGGTAATTATATGTCATTTAAGAGGCAAGTAGGAGACTTCTTAGTGGAGGGAAAAAGAGGAGAGCAGAGAAAAAAAAACAATTAGTTTACCCTCATCACATTTGACTAAAGGAAGGAATAAAATGCACACTCATTTTGGTATGAAAACCTATCTTAAAGTATAGGAAAGTGGAGGAGAAGGAGATAAGCAAGGGGGGAATGATGGAAGGGAGGGCAAAGGGAGGAGGGAGCAATTTGAAGTCAACACTTGGGGAGGGACAGGATCAAAAGATAGAAGAGAAACAATGAGGGGCAGGGTAGGATGGAGGGTAATTCAGTTAGTCTTATACAACACGACTATCAGGGAAGACATTTGCAAAATTACACAGATACGGCCTATATTGAGTTGCCTGCCTTCCCAAAGGGAATGGGTGGGGAGGGAGGGATGGGGAGAATTTGGAACTCAAAGTTGTAGGAACAACTGTTTAGTATTGCTGTTGCTACTAGGAAAGAAGACATACAGTTAATGAGGAATAGAAAGTCATCTGGCCCTACAGGGGAAAAGAGAAGATGGAGACAAGAGAAGGGAGGGATGACAGAAGAGAGGGCAGATTGGAGATAGGGAGAATTAGATTGCTTGGGGTATTGGGGTGGGGGGAGGGGTTAAAAGGGGAGAAAATTTGGAACCCAAAATTTTGTGAAAATGAATGTAAAAAGTTAAATAAATAAATAAATAAATGGGTGGATAAATGAATAAATAAATAAATGGATGAACAGGTAAATAAATAAATAAATTGAAATTGAAGTCAAGTTCACTGGGCTACCATAAACAAACTATTCTTTTCTCTTTTTGTGAAAAGAGTGATACTTGCCTGTTTTTATCTCCCATTCACCACAATCTTTAAAAGATTACTAAAATGTCCAGAGAGCCCTGAAAAACCGACCCCAAAGGTCCATCACGCACTGGACAGCGGAATCCAGCCCTGCCCTGCCCTGGCCACATAGCCCGAGAGGAGCAGATCCAAGCAGGCTTCAGGGACGGAACCTGCAGCTGCTGTGAAGGTCCCTCCACCCACAGGCGCTACAGGTCAGTGAGAGAGACTTCTAGGCTGGCCAAGAGGGGCGTGGTGTGTCTCCATAACTCAGGCCCCCTCGGAAGGCAGCGGCAGAGGCAGCAGCGGCCAGGGGCTCCAAGACCAGGCAGGAGCTCCGCTCCATTACAGAATTACCACATAAACCCCCTGAGGGAACTGAGCCTGGGAGGTGGCCCTGCCCCCACCCAAGCACCAGAACTTAAGCTCACATTGAATAGCAGCCCCGTCCACCGCTGAAAGCCCTGAGCCTGGGGAACAGCATTTGAATCTCAGACCCCAAGCCTAGCTGGGCAGATCTGGAGGTGAGGCAGGGTGGAGAGGAATCTCAGAAGTCAAGTAACTGGCTGGGAAAATGCCCAGAAAAGGGAAGAAAAATAAGACCATAGAAGGCTACTTTCTTGGGGAACAGATGTTCCCACCTTTCATTTCTGATGACGAGAAACAATGCTTACCATCAGGGAAACACATAGAAGCCAAGGCCTCTGTGTCCCAAACATCCGAAATAGATATCCAATGGGCTCAGGCCATGGAAGAGCTCAAAAAGGATTTTGAAAATCAAGTTAGACAGGTGGAGGAAAAACTGGGAAGAGAAATGAGAGAGATGCAAGAAAAGCATGAAAAACGGGTCAATACCTTGCTAAAGGAGACCCAAAAAAATGCTGAAGAAAATAACACCTTGAAAAATAGGCTCACTCAATTGGAAAAAGAGGTTCAAAAAGCCAATGAGGAGAAGAATGCTTTCAAAAGCAGAATTAGCCAAATGGAAAAAGAGGTTCAAAAGCTCACTGAAGACAATAGTTCTCTCAAAATTAGAATGGGACAGATGGAGGCTAATGACTTTATGAGAAACCAAGAAATCACAAAACAAAACCAAAAGAATGAAAAAATGGAAAAGAATGTGAAATATCTCATGGGAAAAACAACTGACCTGGAAAATAGAACCAGGAGAGACAATTTAAAAATTATGGGAATACCTGAAAGCCATGTTCCAAAAAAGAGCCTAGACATCATCTTTCATGAAATGATCAAGGAAAACTGCCCTGACATTCTAGAACCAGAGGGCAAAATAAGTATTGAAAGAATCCATCGATCACCACCTGAAAGAGATCCAAAAAGAGAAACTCCTAGGAACATTGTGGCCAAATTCCAGAGTTCCCAGGTCAAGGAGAAAATATTGCAAGCAGCTAGAAAGAAACAATTCCAGTACTGTGGAAATACAATCAGGATAACACAAGATCTAGCAGCTTGTACCTTAAGGGATCAAAGGGTGTGGAATAGGATATTCCAGAAGTCAAAGGAACTAGGACTCAAACCAAGAATCACCTACCCAGCAAAACTGAGTATAATACTTCAGGGGAAAATATGGTCTTTCAATGAAACAGAGGACTTTCAAGCATTCTTGATGAAAAGACCGGAGCTGAAAAGAAAATTTGACTTTCAAACACAAGAATGAGAAGAATCATGAAAAAGTAAACAGCAAAGAGAAGTCATAAGGGACTTAACAAAGATGAACTGTTTACATTCCTACATGGAAAGACAATATTTGTAACTCTTAAAACTTTTCAGTATCTGGGTAGTTGGTGGGATCACACACACACACACACACACACATACACGTATGCATGCACACACACACACATGGACACACATACAGAGAGCACAGAGTGAATTGAATAGGATGGGACCATAACTTAAAAGAAATTAAGGTAAATGGTGAGAGAGAAATGCAGTGGGAGGAAAGAGGGTGAAATGGAATGGGGTAAATTATATCTCATTCAAGAGGCAAGCAGGAGACTTTTCAGTAGAGGGAAAAAGAGGAGAGCTGAGAAAAAAACAAGAAGTTTACCCTCATCACATTCAAGTAAAGGAAGGAATAAAATGCACACTTATTTTGGTATGAAAACCTATCTTACAATACAGGAAAGTGGGGGAGGAGATAAGCAAGGGGGGGGGATGATGGAAGGGAGGGCAATGGGAGGAGGGAGCAATTTGAAGTCAACACTCAGGGAGGGACAGGATCAAAAGACAGAATAGAAACAATGGGGGGCAGGATAGGATGAAGGGTAATTCAGTTAGTCTTACACAACACGACTATTATGGAAGTCATTTGCAAAACTACACAGATAGGGCTTATATTGAATTGCCTGCCTTCCCAAAGGGAATGGGGGGGTAGGGAGGGATGGGGAGAATTTGGAACTCAAAGTTTTAGGAACAGCTGTTGAGTATTGTTGTTGCTACTAGGAAATAAGACATACAGTTAATGAGGAATAGAAAGTCATCTGGCCCTACAGGACAAAAGAGAAGATGGGGACAAGAGAAGGGAGGGAGGATAGAAGAGAGGGTTAGGGTTAGGGTTAGGGGAAATTAGAATGCTTGGTGTATTGGGGTGGGAGGAGGGCATAAATAGGGAGAAAAGTTGGATGTGAAAATGAATGTAAAAAGTTAAATAAATAAATTTATATTAAAAAAAAAAGATTACTAAAAATGGCTCCAAAATGATAACTACTAACTAGCTCTTTCAGTACCCTGGGATGTAATCAGAGACTGGTGAGATGAATTCACCAAGGGCAACCAAATACTCTTTTATCTTGGATTTCAACCCCAATTGAACAATTTGGTTCTGTCTTTTCTGGAACAAAGACTGCATATTCTCTTTTGGTAGAGGACCCACCTTTTCTCCATTATCCACAATTATCAACATTCTGTTCCTTGACTCAGAAAGCCCCAGAGTAATAAGAAATCCCTAGAATGGCTGAAAGTCCCACAGGTTGGACCTAGGAAAGGATGGTGATTAGCAATGATCTCAAATAGGGAGAGCCTTGGGGTTCCAAGGGCCCTGGCACTCTCTACTGAAACACTATAAGGGTCCCTGAAGATCTTTCACTCTGATCCTCAAAGATTCAGGGAAGGGCCTAATCCCATAACACAAAAGTCAGAACAAGAACCCAGGGGATCCAGGTAAAGATCAAGCAGGGTCAATCACATCACCTAAAAGCACAACAGGGGATAGTCTTGCCCTGGGACAAAGCCTTAATTTAAGACTTAGTTAATAAACATTTCTTAAGCACCTATTACATGTCAGGCACTGTGCTAAGGATTGAGGATATAAGGAAAAGTAAAAGGTATCCAAATAGTCCAGGTGATTGGAGCTGTTAGATCATTCTAATCCATAGTAGCTCTCCTAATGACAATGAAGAGAAACGGCACCAAGAACATTAGGCCTAGCACAGTCACCTTGTTGTCATCATGGTTCATCAGCTGTCAAAGTAAAGAAGTCCTGAGCATACATAGCCTTACTTTAAGTCCCTTCCCAATCCCTCCCTTGCCCCACATTTAAAGCCCCTTTTCCTCACTGTTCCCTCATAAGAACGGAAGAAACAGGAGATCCTGAACAAAGTTTACAGCGCATTATCTAGAATGGAGTTTGGCATCTTTATTTTAGTCACTAAGTGAATCAACAAACATTTACTTAGTTTTCATTTCCTGCCAGACACTGTAACATACAGTACTAAGCACTGACAAAGGGACAGTCCATGCTTTCAAGAAACCTAGAGTCTAATGGGGGAAACAACATCAAAATAACAACGTACACAGAGGATATGTGCAGTATACACAAGAGGTCTTTTTAGATGGAAGAGGCTGGGAAAGAGTTGATATCAGTCTTGAAGGAAGCCAAGGAAAATAAGGGTAAGGAAGGAGAGCACTCCATGCCCAGTAAGCTAGTGCAAATGCATGGAGGCAGGAGATAAAGGGTGTCCTATGTGAGGCAAAGTAAGTCGACCAATGTAGGTGAGTTGTAAAGTAGTAAGTACTAGGGAAACAAAGCCAAAAAACAGTACCCACTCTGCAGAAGTTCAAAGCCTAAAGGGGGAGAGAACATGCAAAGCCTTATGCACAAATAAGCTATATATAGGATAAATTGAAGATAATAAAGCAAGATTAAGGAGGATAGAAAAAGCTTCTCAAAGAAGGTGGGTCTTTAACTGAGACTTGGAGTAAACCAGGGAAGCCAGGAGACAGAGATAAAGAAGAAAGTTCCAAGTATGGTGGACACAGTGAAAATGCTTTCAGTTAAGAGATGGAATGTGTTGGTCAAGGAACAGTAAAGAGGCCAGTGTCCCTGAATCGCAGAGGATATGGAGGGAAGTAAAGCAGAAAATGAGAAGAAAAGCAGAAAGTAAAGAAAAGGGCTTTAAATGCCAAACAAAAGATTTTATATTTGATCTTGGGAGAGAATAGGGAGCAACTGAGTTTATTGAATAGGGGGATAACATGGCCAGGCCTGTACTTTGGGGAAAATCACTTGGGCAGTTTAGTAGAGGATAAATTGAAGACAGGATAGGTCTTGAGGGCTTAGAGTTTCCTGTGTCTGGAATGCCGTTCCTTCCCACTCATCTTCTCCCAATGTTGAAATTCTATTTAGCTTTGACAATTCAACTCAATGGCTATCTCCTTCGTAACATCTTCCCCAATTAGAAATAATCAAACCCAACATAGCACTAAGGTCGCACAACTTTTACCCACCTATCACATATTGAAGGTACAGTGGAAAGCAGGCTATCAGAAGAATCAGAAGACCAGGGTTCAAATGTCAGCTCTGTCTCCGTAACCTTGAGAAAGTCACTCAATCTCTCAATTCTTCATCTGTCAAATGGGAGTGGGATGAGCTACATGACCCCTGACATCCCTTAAGGTTCTGATCCTATTATTCTATATTAGAGTTATTGATGAATAAGTCATTACCCACTTTTCCATCTTTATAAAATCTTCATGAAAAAGATCTATACACATACTGATGAAATCCTTGATGAAAATATGAAAGTGAACATATAAGTTTTCAAAAATAAATGAAGCAAAAATCTTTACAGTCACATAATTGGCTAAATGGTGGAAGAAATATGTGAAATATGTTATACTTATTGTTTACTGATTATAAAAACACATTTGACTAAATACAATAAAACAAAGCCTAAAAGACTATCCTACAAGAAAAAATCCAGAGATAGATAAATTGATCTATCATGCATGATTCCTTAACAGACAAAGCTATAAAGACGATGCCGTTTAATGCCCCCGATTATTGTCAAGCAAGGCACAAAACTGGACAATGTGCACTCACTGTCACAAAGAACAAATACCTAATTCAAGGTCCAAATGGAAGGTGGATTCCTTATGGATGGTAGTTCCTCCAGATCTGCCTGTTCATGTACGGTCGAACATTATATAACATTATCCTTCAGTGAAGTATGTCATTACTCAAAAAAGATCAGGTCAACAATCTACACAGAAAAACTAAATTGATGAAAAATACCTATTTTCTGGGCTATGACATAGTTACTGCATATACAGACCACTGAATTAGTACTTTAATACAGATATTTGAGACAGCACAACAGATAGACGAATTGGGTCAAGAACTGACTAGGAGGAAGAGACTAGACTGCATTACTTCAGGGAAATTACACAGTGTTTTTAAGAATTTCAAGATGCTCTGTATTTTTAACATCAATGTTATTATTCCAATGCTGTACAAATAGCAAATGTAGGAAAACCATAATCTGAAGAATAAAAGTTGTGATCACTCAAAAGGCAAAGGAGCAACACAAATAAGCTACAGAATAGTTCCAAAGACACACAAGAAGTGTAATAAGGGATGTCACTAAGAAAATATGAATTGGAAAAAAAAGGTGTATCTGTCCAAGGGCTGCACTGATAGCTACAAAATATTAAAAAAAAAAACTCTAAAGGGAGACCTGCAGAACCTTGGCATATTCTTCGTGAAAGCTCTGTGAGGAAAAAAGAATCACACAGGATGAAAAATCCCAGATCGACTGGGATTCTGGACTGGAATCTACCTATGGAAAAAGTAGCCCTACTGATAAGATCACAGATCCACTGAAGTTATGAACTCATATCCTCCTATTAGACCATAAACTCCATGAGGTCAGAAACCCTGTCATATCTATACTCCATGTTCCCCTTCCACTGAGGTCAGTGCTTTACAAATATTAGCTACTTAATTTTGATTGAAATTAATTACTATATGTGTCATCCCTGCCCCCAGTGCCTACACAGCACTCTGCACATTGTAACCATTTAATAAATGTTTGTTGAATTGATTTGCTTTGGACTTAAACTGTAGAATACTAAGTGTTTCAGAGATAACTCCTATAGCATTACCTAAGAATTGATATTTCTCATTATCAGAAGGAAGGAAGGAAGGAAGGAAGGAAGGAAGGAAGGAAGGAAGGAAGGAAGGAAGGAAGGAAGGAAGGAAGGAAGGAAGGAAGGAAGGAAGGAAGGAAGGAAGGAAGGAAGGAAGGAAGGAGGATTTTTGGCTTCTTGGCGAGAAAACCCTTCTCTAACAGAGATGTCTGTGTTGTCTTACTCTGTCTCTTTCCTTGACAACCCATGAGAAAGCCAGAGTCGAATAAATGTCATAAGACACTGAAGACAAGTAAACGCTGACTTTGGTAAATGAGAGAAAGATATAGTTAATTATAATATTGAAAGTATGACCCTAAATCCCAATGAGAAGCCCAAGTAAGGCTTTGTATGAAACAAATTCAATTTTTACAAAGAAGCTTATATTTGGGAAGCTTTTACTTTCCTTTTGATAAGACCATGGAAAATATTAGTTCTGAGAGTGATAATAAACAAGGTATAATAGAAAAACTTGGGAGTCAAGAGAGACCTGAGGTCATTTAACATCTCTAAACTTGTTTCCTTATGTGTAGAATGGAGATAATGCTTGCTGACATCAGAGTTGTGAAGAATGTAATTTGTAAACTTTAAAGTGATATATAAAGGTAAGTTTTTAGTATCCTGTGTGACATTAAAACAATCATAGAATACAATCATAAAAAGCAGAGACTTGCAACCCCCTAGGCTAATGAAATACTTGGAAGGAAACAAACTAAACAAACTGAATTAAAAAATATTATATACTTTTGGTTTTATATACTTTTGGTTAGTCTACAGATACTACCAAATCTATATTGATTACTGCTGTTATAAACTGTTAAGGCAAACAGAAGCACCCAAGAATAGAGCAGGTGAACTTACACTATTGTCAGCTGTTGCTTTTCCTAACGCAATCTGACTGATGGGTTTGTTCAGTTTAACGATCATATCAAAACTTGCCAGGTCAAACAGCTCTGCTTGCTAGTATCTGAATCTCCTGGGACAGATAAGCACCTCAGACCTTAACCAAAAACTGAGAATGGGGTCTAGAAAGAATTTTTAGGAGGAAGAGTTAGCCATTATGGTAGAATTAGACTCCTAATTTTGGCATTATTTGGTAGGTGGTTATGTCAATTTTTTAATGTTTAAATAAAAATAAACCCTCTATAAAAGCCAAGTTGTCTTTTTTTATGGCCATGTAATACTTATTGTGTTACTCAACTGGCTATATGACATTCTGTAATAATTGCTTAATTTCTGGAAAAAAAAATTCTAAATAACTACGTTGCATGCCAATGGCTTTTGTACAGGCCTTCCTTTTGGTTCCCAACTGAAGGGTAAAAAAAACTGTAAAACATTTCATACAAAATGCTGAATGATTTTTTTTCCACAATTATCTTTCTTTCACAGCGATGTCTGCTTCACAGACACTGTCTTTGGTCCTCCCCATAATCCTCAGAGGTCGACAAAGCCAGTAAGATTACAATGACGTTAAGACTCCAAGGTCAAACCATTTGCGCCCCAGGGGCAGAGGAACTGACTCCTTCCAAATCTTCTGGCTCCAGGTCTAAAGTTCTTTCCATTGTGCTGTGCTGCCTCCCTGTGTTTATGAGAGCTGACCATTTGTACTTATGAACTCCACCATGAAAGTTTACACTGTCCCAAACATGGACTACTACATTAGGAGAAGTTTTTGGGTATCAGTTCAGTAACAAACTTTTATTAAGAGCCATAGATCCTAAGTGCCATACCCTGTCCTAGATCCTGGGGATACAAACACAAATATGAGGCCATCCCTAACCTTACCTGCTCACAGGTAGGTAAATATAGGATATATGTGAGTGTATACACAGTAATTTTTTTTTGGTGGAGACGAAAGAGTGTATTAACAGCAGGAGGAATAAGGAGAGATCTGTTGAAGGAGTCTTTAAAGGAACTAGGAATTCTAAGAGGCAGAAGTGAGGAAAAAAAGAATTCCAGCCCTCTGAAAAGGTCTTGAGGCAAGAAATAAAATGTTGTTTTAAACAGTGGGATGAACAGTGATTCTTTCCCTTCTTCTTATAAGCAGTATGGTGTATGTAGTACAGAGGTGATGAAATTGGTGTTGGTGTTATAAATATAATTTCTGTGTAACGTAATTGGGAAATATTTAAGAAAATAAAAAATGTATGTAAATTAAAAAAAAAAAGAAATAAAATGTTGTACATAGGGAATAGCAAAGCAAAGAGGCAAGTCTGGTTGGTGCAGAAAACATATAGTCAACCTGGACAAATACACTGGGGCGAGAGTATGCCAAAGCTTTAAATGACAAATAGAGGAGTTTGTATTTTAATCTGAAGACCACAGAGAGTCTGAATCTTCTTGAGCAAAGGAATGACAGAATCAGACCTGCACTTTAGGAATATTGATTTGGTAGCTATGTGGAGGACCAAGGAACTGAGGACAACCAAATTAGAAGCTATTGCAATAGTTCAGATGAAAGAAGATAAGGACTTGCCCTGGGTACCTATTGTTTGAGCAGAAAGAGGGAACCCAAAGAATGAAAAGGCAAAATCAACAAGCTGGCAATTGATTGGATGTGGGGTGTGAGAATAGAAGAGTCAAGGGAGACTCCTAGGTTGCAAACCTGGGTGGCAGATCCTGGACAGAAATAAGGAAATTATGAGGAGGGTTCAGTTTAGGACTGGGGTGGGGAACCTGTGGCCTCGAGACCATATGTGGCCTTCTTGATCTTTGGGTGCAGCCTTTTGACTGAGTCCAAGTTTTATAGGATAAATCTTTTTATTACAGGGATTTGTTCTGTGAAGTTTGGATTCAGTCAAAGGACTGCACTTGAGGACCTAGAGGGCCACATATGACCTCAAGGCATTTAGGGTTAGGGTTTTGCAGGTTCTCCACCCTTAGTTTAGGAGGAAAGGTAAGTTCTGCTTTGGCCATGTTCAGTTTGAGATACCACTAGGATAGAGATGTGGAGATATCCAACAGGCAATTGGAGATGTGTGTCCAGAGCAAAGAAAAAAGATGAGAATGTAAATACAAACCTGGAAGTCATCATCAAATGACATAAAATACCTAAAACACTTCACAAACCTTAAAACTGTATAAAAGACAGCTGTTGTTATTATCATTTGTTAACCAACTTTCTGTTGATCATCTAGGCTTAAGTAATACTGAATCCATTACCAGGACTTTGCTCAAAACATTTATAGCTGGGTAGGTAATTTACTGGAGCTTGTACTCCAATGGCATAAGGTTCAAGGAGTCAGGGTCATCACACCTTGAGGGAAAATCAGGTAATATCAATGAAGGACTTCCATATACAAGAATCAGAACCACAGAATTTCAGGTTGGAAAGGGATCTCAGAGACTATCCAGTGAAATCCCTACCAGAACAGGAATCCCCTCTATGGCATCTCTGACAAGTGCTTATCCAGCACAATTTAAAGACATTCAATGAGAGGAAACTCATTACCTTTGAGGCATTCCGTTCTGCTCTAAGACAGAATGAAGCATAAGATGGAAAAAAAGTAATTATTATCTATTGTCCTCTTATCCTGCTGAAACGCGCTCTAAGAAACTTTATCCAATCTCAGAATTGGATCAGCTAGTTCAACCTATACCAGAACAAGTATCTTCTTATATACAGCAGGAATTACTATTGATATTTGCATACTTGTATAATGAAACAGACCTTCTACATATAAAACAGTTTATATAATAATCAATCAAGCAACATTAAGTGCTTATGATGGATGAAGCACTGTGACATACAGGTCCTGTAGATGCTCAGAGTGTGCATTCTAACCGAGAGACAACGAATAAATAAATGGATATACATATGTGTATGTATAGTTATATGTGTGTGTGGATGCATATGCATATACATACAAAGAATAAATACAAAGAATAAAACATACAAAGTACATGATAATTGTAGGGAAGGAAGGATGAGGAAAAGTCTGTGTAGAGGGTGATAGCTTGAGTGGCATCTTGAAAAAAGAGGGGGAATTCTATGAAGTGGAGGAAAAAAGGGAGTAAATTTCAGGTTTATGGGATTGACTACGTGAGGAATAGACAGGTAGGGGCGACTGGATCTCAGAGTTTTGAGAAGATGAGTAACATATAACTTTGCAAGGACAGTCAGTCAGTCAACGTGAATTTATTAAGCATTTACTATGTTCTAGGAATTATTCTAAGTACTGCGGATAGGAGGAAAACGAAAAAGCAAAATCATGGTTCCTGCTCTCAAGGAATGAGGGGGGCTCAAAAACAACTATATACATATAAGACATAAATAGAGTGGATGAAAGGTAATTTGACAGGGAAGAAACTAGTATGAGGGAGTAAGGAGAACCAGGAAAGGACAAAAAAATAAGATCTGAGCAAACCTGAAGGAAAGAAGGGAAGCTAGTAGGTAGTAGTAACAGAGAAGAGAACTCCAAACATGGGTGATAGCTAGTGAAATCCACGGTCAAGAGATAGAGCACTGTGTGCATAGAACAGCAGTTGTTGGATCATAAAATGTGCATGAAGAACTAAAGTATAAGAAGGAAGACTAGAGAGACAGGAAGAGATCAGTTTGTGAAGGGCTTTAAATGCCAAACAGGGTATTTTATATTTGATCTTAGAGTTAATAGGAAACCACAGAAGTTTATTGAGTAGCAAGGTGACATGATCAGATCTGCACTTTAGGAAAATCACTTTGACAGCTTAGTGGAAGATGGGTTGGAATGGGGGAACCCTTGAAGAAAAGAGATCAACCAGAAAGCTACTTCAATAGTCTAGGCATGTGATGACTAGAACCTATACAAGGGTGGTGATAATATGAATGGAGAAAAGGATATGTGTAACAGAGATGTTGTATAGAAATGCAGGTTGAGATTAGATTATGAAGGGCTTTAAAAAAGGAACAAAGGAATTTTTATTTTATTCTAGAGGAAACAGGGAATCACTGGAGTTTATTGAGCAGAGCAGAAATATCATCTGACTTGCCTACAATACCCCTATACCCTTTCATTTGAGGGCCCCACCTCTTACTTTATTGGGAAAATTGAGGCCATTTAACTTCCATTCTTCTTCTACAATTTTCATCTTCAGATCATCCCTCACTTTCTACCTTTCCTCTAATTTTTGATCATGAAGTGGCCCTTCTTATCATGGTTGACTCTTGTAAATGTGCCCTTCATATTATAAGCTCTATCATCTTCACTCTCAAATCTTCAATTTTTCCCTCTCTACTCTGTACTGCATTCAAACGCCCAAATCTCTCACATCCTTAAGGAAAACAAAACAAAACCCTGTACTAGACCTCAGTATTCCCTCATGTGTGATCCTATATCTCCCTTTCTTAGCCAAAATAGAAAAAGCTGTTTACACTTATTACTTACTTATACACATATTGCTTATTTACTGCTTCTCTCACCCAACCCTTTGCAGTTTGTCTCCTCACTTTATTACTCAACTGAAACTGCACTTTCCGAAATTACCAACAATGACTTAGTTGCCAGATCTGATAGCCTTCAATCCTCATCCTTCTAGACCCATCTGCTGAATTGAACACTTTTGACCATCTTCACTTCTTGGACTTCTTCTACTTTGGACTTTTATTATACTATACTCTCCTGGTTCTCCTACCTATGTAACTGCTCCTTCTCAGTCTCCTTTGCTGACTTCTCACTTGTAACTATGGGTGTTCCCCGAGGCTCTATCCTGAGTCCTCTTCTCTTTCTATATTATCTCTTGGTCAGCCCTCTATCACTCAAAACAAAGTCAAGTTGCAAGTCATGTCATTATTTGTCTGATGGCATGGTCTTCTCCGGCAACGAAGAACTAACACACATTCTCTTAGTGACCTTATTACCTCTCAAGGGCTTAATTATCATGTCTATGCAGGTGACTCACAAATCTATTTATCCATCGTTAGTTTCTCCCTAGCTTCTCTCATGGTTGGATATCCCTAAAATATCTTAAACTCAACCCGTTATATTACCCACCAAACCACCCCTCTTAACAGTCTCTCATTCTTTCCAGGGCACTACCATTCTTCCAGTCTCCTAGGTTTGTAACTTTAGCATTTTCCTTGACTCCCCACAGCCTCTCACCTTACATATTTAACCAACTGCAAAATCTTGTTCTTTCTGTTTCCACAACATCTCTTGCATCTGATCCATTCTCTACTCACACCGCTACTTACTACCTTAGACTGCAGCTACTACCTTAGATTCTCATCACCTCTTATCTAGACTATACCAGCATCCTAATTGGTCCCCCTGCAACAAGCCTCTCCCTACTCCATTCTCTACACAAACTGACATTTCTTTTTTTAATTTTTTAATTTTATTATTATTATTTTTTTAATGTTCTACAATCACTTCCTTAAAATTAAGATTTTATCTCCCCCACACCTTCCCCCCACTACCTCCCTCCCTCCCCACGACAGCATACAATTCTGTATAGGTTTTACATATACTTTTCTACTGAGCACATTTTCACTATAGTTATGCTATGTAGTCGCACTAAAATAAATGGAAGAAATCATGTAACAAATAAAAACATAATACACTAAAACACACACACACACACACAAACATGATCTGCTACATTCTGCGAAAGACTTCCATATTTCTTTCTCTGAGTGTGGAAGGCATTTTGCCTTAGAAAATCACCATTGGGATTTTTTTTTCCAGTAAGTTCTTGTGTTATTACGAAGTTCCAAGTCTACCAGAAAAAACTCTTGCACATTGTAGTCATTGCTGTGCACAAAGTTCTCCTGGTTCTGCTCCTTTCGCTCAACATCAGATCATATAAGTCCTTCCAGGCCTCCCTGAAATCTTCTTGTTCATCATTTCTTATGGCACAATAGTACTCCATTACATTCATATGCCATAATTTATTCAGCCATTCCCCAATTGATGGGTATCCCCTTGATTTCCAGTTCTTGGCTACCACAAAGAGTGCTGCTATAAATATTTTTGTACATGTGGGACCCTTTTCTATTTTTATAATCTCTTGGGGATACAGTCCTAGTAGCAATATTGCTAGGTCAAAGGGTATGCACATTTTTGTAGCCCTTTGGGCATAGTTCCAAATTGCTCTCCAGAATGGCTGGATGAGCTCACAGCTCCACCAACAATGAATCAGTGTTCCAACTCTCCCACATCCTCTCCAGCATTTATCATTTTCCTGTTCTGTCATGTTTGTCAATCTTATAGGTGTGATGTGGTACCTCAGAGTTGTTTTGATTTGCATCTCTCTAATCAGTAATGATTTAGAGCACTTTTTCATATGATTATAGATATCTTTAATTTCTTCCCCTGAAAATTGCCTGTTCATATCCTTTGACCATTTATCATTTGGGGTGATATTTCTTTTTTTAAAAAATGTAAATAGTATTTCATTTTTTCCAATTACAGGTAAAGACAATTTCCAAGATCTGTTTTTCATAAGATTTTGAATTTCAAATTTTTCCCCTACCCTTCCCTCCTCCATCCCCAAGACTGTAAGCAATCTGATATAGGTTATACCTGTGCAATCATATAAAACATATTTTTACCAAATTGATATTCCTAATGGGAAACAAGGAGAGAAGGAGGTTTGGAATAACTTCTGTGGAGAATAAGATAAGGAATCAATCAGTTAGGGAGGAATAACAGAAATTGAGTTGGATAACACAAACTTATGATGAACTCAATGAACACAGACATGCAATTTCCTCCAGCTCTATTTAACACATGAGTAGGTGGAAAAGAGGTAGAAGATGAGAGTAAACCAAGCCTGAGATCTGACAAGGAATAAGTGGTCATAGGACAAGGGACTGGGGGATTTGAGAGTAGAGGACAGGGTGCAGTTGAACTGAATAACACAGGCTTGATATGGGAAAGGGAGGAAAGTGAAGTCAGAGCAGGGAAATAGCCTGAAAAAGTACTGATGAGGAGAGGCAATGGAGCTCTCAGTGAGAAGGAAAAATCCTTGCCCATACTGACAGGCTAGCTCAACCAGTTTATCTTCCAACTGCAAATAACAGTCTGGACAAAGGCATTCTTCATCCACTTGGTGTTTGGTATGTGACTAGTTGGGCAAAACTCAAGTCATTATGGATCTCATCTAGGAGGCTCTGGAAGTCTGGGAACTGATATAAACAGCACAACATCATCCACAAACAAGTGTATGGAGGACTTCCCCCTCTATAGGAAATCCCTCTTTGACTGGGACTCTCCATTGGATCTCCTACATAATCATCTCTACTAAACTAAACATCTCTACTTTGTTGGATAATAATGATTGGAAGGTTCTCTTTCAAAAACTCATGAATAATTTTGACAGGCATATGAGCCCAAACTTATCAGAAGAGAACTTTTACAGCTTTGCTCTGCTCAATCAAATGCTTTCCTATTGTTAATAAAACAATGAGCACAGCGGGATCTTGACATTTTCCAGTTAAATGTGTAATGGCAAAGATGCCGAATTAAGTCAACAAGCATTTAAGTGCTTACTATGTGCTAAGCCCTGGAAACACAAGCAAGAAAGAAATAGTCTCTACCCTCAAGTTTATCATCTAAAGAGGAAAGGGGAGGTCTTCTTCAGAGGATATATATATATATATATGTGTGTGTGTGTGTGTGTATGTATATATATACACATATATATGTACACACACATATGTATACGTATATACACATACGTATATACGTATACATACACATACATGTATACGTATACACACACACACACATATATATATAATCTGGGGCTGTTTTTGCATTTCTTTGCATTCCCAGAACTGAACATAATGCATGGCATATAATCACTTAAATAAATGCTTGTTGACCCTAGCTGCCTGTGTTGCTTTTCTATCTACTTAAATATCCATACGTAAAAACAAAAACAAACAAAAAAAATCTATATATAACAATATGCCAATTGTATCCATTCCCCTAACTGCCTTCTGGCTCTAGGATTCCATCACTGGGAGAAGCCCCATACCTGAAGACGCCTCGGCCGCAGTGAACCTGTGTAACTTACATTTTTAGAATGACGTAGCCGCGCAAGGCCACGTGGGCTCATGGCCACGTGCGCACACTAACACGTGGCGGCCCTTGCAGAGGAGCCCCTAATCTACGCTCTGGGCTGGGCACCAACGGTACATTTACCTACACAATACATATGGGCGATTCTGAATATCAAGAATGTGTGACGCCAATCTCAGCACTGTGTACCATCACTCTCCCTACTTGGCCAAATTAAATATAATAGAAACTGCCGCCGTTTCCGTGACCCTTGAAGGTTACAAACAGGTACGACATTTATCTATAGGTGCGAATGGGACACACACGTAAATACCCGGCATCCCTCGGGATAGAAATCTGCACAGGCCCCTCCCAGATCATCTAGGCCTCCATCCTTTGAGGGAGGAGGGTACTGGAGTCTGTGCTCGCTGGAAGCCGGGCTAGGGCTAGGGCCAGCTGGGCGAGGAGAGGACCGCAGTGTGAGGGAGGCTGGGGCCTCGCGCACTTCGGAAGGGCGTGGCGGAAGTGCGGGGATTTCCCGCCCAGCCTTAGCCTCGATCTCGTTCCTGCATGGGTTGGTGGGGGGGAAGGACGGAGGGAGGAAAAGAGATGGAGTCGATCGATGTCTCGCTTCTGGATTACTCTTGCCTGCGCCGTAGCCGCCGTCGCCCCGCCCCGCAGGCCCGCTCTGTCGTGCGCCGAGCAGCAGCCGCCGCCTCGCTTGGTCCCGCCGCTCCGCTGGAGGTCTCCGCTCCGCCAGCACCGAGAAAATGGTGCGTCCCGGGGAGCACGGAAGGGGTGCGGGTGCGGGATCCTGGGGTGACCCCGGAGGCCTGGGCCGGCAGGCGCCTTCCTCCGGGGCCGGGGCGGGCCGGCAGGCGCAGCAGGCCGGGCTCCTCGGCCTGGTGAGGAAGCCGTGATTCAGCACGTCGCCCCGGATGCCGGCCCAGCCTCGGCCTCGGCGCCCGCGGCCTGCTGCTGCTCGCCCTCCCGCCGGCGGCCCCGGGCCCCTGGGCCTCCGCTCCTTCCCCGGGGCCCCGCCGGGGCCAGCGCGGGTGGAATTTCTGGGTATCCCTCCTCCCCGCCAGGGGAGTTCTGTTTCCCCATCCCCCCGCGAGTTTCCCCGCTTTGCGACCCAGCCTTCCTATCCATCCCCCATGGACTTCCGGAGAAACTGAGACCCAGAGTGGGGAAGGGCCTAACCCAGAGCCCCTCGTAACTGTCCCCAAGGATCTCTGACCCCTCGGGCCATCGCTGAATGCCGGGCCGGGCCTTGGAGAAGAAACCCCGCTGCTCCCCGGAGGAGACACTCATTGCAAAGCGCTGTGCGAACGTTAGCTACGATTGTCGTGGTCATTGTTTATAACGTGGGAAACAGAGCAGAGAGGAAGATGGGCAACCACGGGGAGCCCAGGACCCCCCTTACCACACTACCTCCTCCTCTCCTTCATCTCGCTCTTCTCCAGGGACCTGCCCTCACCGGGGTCCCCGAAAGCTTCTGACACCTAGGGCAGCTCCTCAGAGCAGGCTGCTGTGGTCTGTGGCCCTTTCCATCCACACGGCCTGTCAGCTTCCTGAAAACTCAAGCATTGGTGCCTCCAGTGAATGGATGTGTTCCTCCCGTTGCACGCTGTTGTCAAATATTTTGTTTTCAAACGGTTCCGAGAGTCAGGCTGGATTCTGCCTTTCCCAGCACCCCTTCTTTGTCCTGGGTGGGTGGGGGTACCCTTCCAGTAGCGTGAAAAGAACTCCTTATGTGAAGTTATGGGATCTGGGTTCAGTTACCCAAAGGTAGACTCCTACTACGTGTGAGACCGTGAGCAGGGTACAACCTCTCAGGTACTGCTTCTTCCTTTCTAAAAGGCCTCCTAAGGTCCCTTCTAGCTCTGAATGCTATGAACCTATGAACACTCTGGTAGAAGTTTGTGAAAGGGTATGTGTTTCATAGGTGTATGAAGAGATTTTGTATGACTTAATATGTATGGTTTGTCGGGGAAGGAGGAAATTTGGAACTCAAAATTTTTAAAAATGAATGCTAATTTTTTAATGTAATTGGGAAATGTTTATTGAAATGTATTTTGAAACTAATATTAAGAGTTAATTAGGAAAAGAAAGGCTGTGTGTTGTCAAGGGGTTTGCAATAATGCCCTTTATATTTAATGCAGTTTTTCCTTTGCTTTCAGTTTCGAAACCAGTATGACAATGATGTCACTGTTTGGAGCCCTCAGGTAAAAAAAAAATTCCCTTCCTTCTCAATTGTTCGCAATATCTTGGTAGTATTAAGAATATATTCAGAATATATCTTATGAGATCCTGTTATGGCTTAATCTTATTGAATAAATGCCAGATTTCTGCAGATGTTTCTGGAACTTCATCTTTATTACTAAAATGAAAGCTAATACCAAAAAGTTAAAAGACCTGATTCAACTACAAAATAATACGTTAATCTTGTAAAGTTTTCTAGGATATTTGCTTTTTACAAGTAACAATTTTTGTTCTCTTTTAGGGCAGAATTCATCAAATAGAATATGCAATGGAAGCTGTCAAACAAGGCTCAGCTACTGTGGGCCTGAAATCCAAAACCCATGCTGTACTGGTTGCTTTGAAAGTAAGTAAAGTAGAAAGTCAGATTTTCAGCATAAATATTTCACATTCTTAAAAACCACTACAACTTCAAATTTCACTGCAGAATAAGCCATACCAGACTAACATTTGTTTTCTTTTTCTTTACTGCCTCTGCATTTGTAGAGGGCACAGTCAGAACTGGCAGCTCATCAGAAAAAAATTCTGCATGTTGATAATCATATTGGAATCTCAATTGCTGGGCTCACTGCTGATGCTAGACTCTTGTGGTGAGTACAGAATGTTTTTTGCGCTATTTCTGTGCTAGAATAATAATCTCATTTTTAAAATGATACAGTAGCGAGTTTGGCCAGATGATACTCAGATTAGCATTTATGTTTTTGAGAGATGACCAAAACCACATCTAATGATATTATTTAACTACTGTGGAGAAAGAGGCAGTTTGACAGAGTGCCAGGTGCAGGATGCTCTCTAAACCAAAGGGGTTGGACCAGATCAGAGGTGTTTCATGCACACAGGCTACCTTAGCCTGAACCAGATCCAGTTGTAATTGGCAAATAGAAGTGGGTGTGCTATGCACAGGGATCCATTTCTAATGGAATTTGACATCACTCCTGTAGGAAATCTACAGTTCCTTCCAATCCCAAATCCTATGATTTCGTGGGCATTTGAAGGCCTATGATTATTCTTGAGAGCTCTTTGGAAGGCATTGTTGGGGAGAGACCTGAGTTCAAATCCGGACTCAGACTTTTATCAGCTGTGGAACTCTGGGCAAGTCATTCCATCCCTATTTGCCTCAGGTTCCTCATCTTAATGATAGCGCTTGCCTCCCAGGGCTGCCTTGAGGGTCTGATGAGACAGTCATTGTAAAGCATTTAGCACAGGGCCTAGTACAGAGTAGGTGCTATAGAAGTGTGAGTTATCATTGAGTTATCAGTGTTATTACTGGCTGTGGGACTTTGGACAAGGCATGTGACTTCTCTCAGCCTCAGCTGCCTCCTCTTTAACATGGGGCTGATAGCCCCTCCTCACAGGGCTCTTGTGAGAATTAACATGTGTAAAGCCCCCTCAAGCCTCACAGTGCTGTGTCAGTGCTAGCTAATTCATGTACAGCTGTCGCACACCTGGGTGGAGTCCCAGCTTTGAGCAAGAATTCCACAAAGATTTATTAAACACTTGTTATATGTCAGTCACTGTTCTGTTCTGGGCACCTGGAATGCAGAGATAAAGATGAAACTCTCCTTGTCCTCGAAGAGTGGAGAGAATATTCTATGGGGAGAAGATAACTTGCGAATAAAAAATTTAATATTTTCCACATCATTTTTGTGAGGTCACAGGTCTAAAGCAATTTTGTGAACAATGGAACAAGAGTTCCAAAGGGTGAAATGGAAGGTTAAGATGGAGGAGGATGGGGGCAAGGAAAGGAGGGTGCTGACCAGCACAGGTCAGCATGTGGTACCAGAGAATTATGGGGGTTCTGAGTAGAGCCATAGGGCAGTAGGTTGGATGGTCTTAGCACAAATTAAATGGTAAGGTGATTGATGCCAGCCTAGAGGTACCAAAGGAAGGCAATATTAAGCACAGGATGATGACAGCTGTATTTGGATGTTACTAGGAGAGAACTTCACCTTCCTCCAGGTCAACCAGACAGATAGTAAGGAAGTTGGTTCTGAGTTGTTTGATTTTTTTTTCCTTTTTGACTCTGCCCAAGAAATATCAAAATGTATTTTAAAAAATAAAATATGTCCAATGTATGCTTACATTTTATTTATGGAATCAGGTTCAACAAATTTTCTATGACAAGGCTGAAACACCTACTCAAATAATTCATCTAGGTAATAGAAAGAGAAGTGAAAGCCTCATGTTTGCTTTCATCTCCTCCAGGCAACAACAGTTTCATCTTCAACTCTTGAAACACACACACACACAGAAAGTGGTGTTTAAAGAAGCGTAACACTTCATTCACCTTTTTGTTTTTGTAACTAGATGAGTATATATCTTTTAATCAGTATTTTATTTCTCTGCACCTGTAAAATTAATCCAGATTACATTTTGAGATGTAGAGGACTCATTTACCAGAAATATTTTGCATGATACAGAGTATCTCTGTTCTTTTTAAAAATAGCATTTTGAATCAAAAACTTCATTCAGTTTGACATTAGCACCAAGAGAAGGGATTGTGGGAGGGCTTGGTTGTCTTCAGAAGATCAAAGATGTTTTTCAGATAGTCCCAGCTTCTGTTAAATTCATGGATCCATAAGAGGTTATCATATAAACTCTTCCTGGACATATATGTGTATCAATAAACATTTGTTGCCTATCATATATATTTTTCCATAGTTTGTTTTGTCACCCTCTAAAGTAGCAATTCTTAGAGTACCATGCTATACAATTCAGTCTTCCAGAATGCCAGTGAAACTAATGCTTTCATGCTTCAAAGGTTGCTCCCTGTTTTTCTGGGATTTATCAGAGAGTCTATGTTTAGTCTTTTTGAGTTTTAGGGTACTTGGGCTGTAGTTCTGGAGACTTTGTTCATATCCTTTTTGTCTTACCTTTCCACACCAAAGTTTTGACTACTTTTTAAGTATGTTCTTAGGCAAAATACTCTTCCTAGAACTATAGAATCTTAATTCAGTCTTCTTGGAATTTGTCCAAAGTCATATAACTCATTAGCGACAGATTCAATATTAGAAGTCAGGGCTCCTGACTCCTGATCCAGCATTTTTTTCCACCATATTGCTTTGTTGATCTCTTCAGTTGCTTTCCTCTGGAACTTCTTTCCATGGCATTCAGGAAGAACTAGCACTTATGGTTTGAGGGCTACTCACATACCTAGTGTCCACCTTCACCCAACTCTCACTGTAGCATGTGCAGCAGCCACATCCACTAAAACTATCTCAGCACATGGGCTAAAGGAGGGTGAGGGTGATCGCCATACTTCAAACCCATCAGTGAGTTATGGGAATATCTACCTCAAGCACGTGAGGACTTGCCCCTAAAGAATGGGCAGATGAGAACAGTTTGTCCCATTGGCCATGAAGGCAGTTGAAGTAAGTGCTTTGGAGCACTCAGGTTGGTCAGGCATTAAAGATGCCCACGTCATTCACTGCATCCCACGCCATGGACATTTGTTCTGGCTCTTGTCCTGCCACTAGACTTTGATGATGTACGAGGAGAGAGTGAGGCTGATGACTTTGTGCAGCCCTGCCTCACTTCAGTCCCATTCTCCCCAGACTCAAGATACCACCCTTGATGTCAGTGGTTCTTTTCAAAAACAAAGGACGAACAACAGCCCTTTTGTTAGGTGCAGCAGAAAGAACTGTTCATGTAAGACAGCTGTACCATGCTTTCCTACACAGATAGGATAGTAGTGTCATCTAGTCTTGTTTTCTGGTTCCTAAGTTTTTGCTGATGCCCAACATTTTCTTGGCCAGGGACTTTGTCCTAGCTAAACTTTTTATCAGCCCAGGAGCTAGCAGGCAGCAGTCAAATGTTAGCTTTCTCTTGGCTACAGCAACATGTTGATGCCTAAGGAGCTGATGCCTAAAGGGAACTCTTGAGCAGCAGCTCCTCCACCCCTTTTCTCAGCTGTAATGTTACTAGTCTCACTAGAAGTGTTTTCCTTAAACACCACCTTGCCTCTGCTTGTCAGGAAGCTCCTCTGCTTTCTTCTGTCTGTTCACACATCCTTAGCAGATCTTCCTATTCAATAAAATTCAGCCAATGTTGATTGAGGGCTCATAGTGTACCAGTGTGTCTGTTCTCAACACTATGGCTTGGCATTTCACTCTTAGGAGAGCTCAGCATGTGCTGCAAACTTGGAAAGTTCACTGTGTACTTTCTTCTTCTAGATTATTTATAAAAGTTACAAATAAATGCAACCCTAACACTAATATCTGGGGTGGGCAGTCCTGCTTTTATCATCCTCTGGAGTAGGGAAGTATTTTTGTATCTCTGCTCATAGACTCCTGAACCTCTCACCTATCCCCAACAAACCCACAGCACCTTAATTTTTCGTAGGCTTTGACTTGTCATCTGATCACATAGCACTTTGTATTTCTCATATCCTTTTCTACAGCTCCTCCCATTAATCTGATTGAAGTCCTTTCATACACAGAGCCATGCCTGTTTTCTAGTCCTTCTCACCTTCACAGGAAGTAGCCGAAGGCATTGTGTATCCCAGGCCCTATTTAAGGTTGTCTCTGTACATATACATACTTTTCAATCCCATTCCACAAAAGGCCCTATTTAAGGTTGTCTCTGTACATATACATACTTTTCAATCCCATTCCACAAACATTTACTAAGTACTCACCAGTAAAAAGCACTGCCCGGGACTGAAGATGCAAAAATAAAATGGCCCCTGCACTCAAACGAGGCTTCAGTAAGTAAATATAAAAGTCCCACAAAGGAATGGTATACTTTGGGACTGAGAGAGAGCATGGTCAAAGGCCTTGTGGAAGTAATGGTTCCTCAGCTAGGCCTTGAGGAGCCCCAGGGATCTCAGAGGACAGAGGTGAGGAGGGAGAGAGTTTTGGGATAAGGGGTAGGAGAAGAGGAGGAATGTGGTCATGAGCCAGAAACAGGCTGGTCTGGTTGGAGTGTTTTGTGAGTGAGGGGAAGTAATGTGATATTAGTGTGGATAGATAAGTTATAGTCAGATTGGGAAACCTTTAAATGCCAAACAGAGGACTTTGTATCTGGTCCTAGAGGCAGTAGGGAGCTGCTGAAGTTTCTTGAGGAGCAGGCATGACCAGTCCTGTATGTCAAGAATATTAGTTTGGCATCTTTATGGAGAGTGGAAAGTACTGCAGGAGTCCAGGAAAGATGATGAGAACCTGAACCAAGGAGATGGCTTAGTTAGCACTAAGAAGGGGATAGTGTGTAAGTGCTACAGAGAGAATGGAAGGAAGAGCCAGGAATCAAAGGCAACTCCTAGATTTGGATATAAGTGATGCCTTCAACAGAAATATAGACGTTGGGAAGGAGGGTTTGGGGAAGAGGGCAAGCCATTTTTTACGTAGATAGGAGATTTAGAGCTGGAAGAAACCTTAGAGATTGAGTCCTACCCTTCATTTTACAGGTGAGGGAAACTGATCCTAGAGAAGTTGTGACTTGCCTAGAGTCATACAGTTAAGTAAGTTTCTAAGGTGGGATTAGAACCCAGGTATCACTGACTCTGGGTCCAATGTGTTATTCCCTAACCATACTAACACTGAGTTTGAGCCTCATTCCTTTAGGACATCTAGTAGATGACCAGCAAGCAACTGTTAATGTGGTTCAGGAGTTAAAAAGGAGAAACTAAGGTTTGATATGTAGGTTTAGCAAAGAGGTGATGCTTGAACCCTTGGAAGGCAGAAAGATGTCCACAGCAGCATAGAGGGAAACAGACCCAGAAAGAGACCCTTGGGTGTGGCACACAGGTGGTGATCCAGCAAAAACTGTTGAGAAGGAGAGTTACCTTGGCAGGAGGAAAACCGCAGCAGTTTTTGTCCTATTGAAAAACTTAAGCAGATCAGTCAGATATTATTTTTCCCTTTCAAAAGTCATGTTACCTTTTCCTTAAATAAGTTGTTTATTTAGTTATTGTCAGGTATAGCAGTAGACTCTCCCATCTGTCCCCTAACACTCTTCTTTTGTATAGGAGCAGCAGCAAGACAAAAATCGCCACACTCTGTAACACTTTCCATCCCATCATCTTACACAGTTTCCTTTTTTAGTTCTCTTGGAATTTTTGGGTGAAGACAGTCTGTTTCTGTAGCTCAAGAACAGGAGTTTTTAACCTTTTATTGGGTCGCCAACCCCTCTGTCAGTTTGATGAAACCAGTGGGCTTAGAATAACAATTTAAAATCATTGACGGAAATGCTAAATGTCATTTAGCTGTCACTGAAAGTAAAAGATGTAATTTTTTCCCATTTAAGTTTATATCAGCACCTTGGAGGATCTATGAACTCCAGGTTAAGAACTCCTAGTCTGGAATATTCAGTTCATTTAACTTTATTTGATCTAATAATTCTGACCTGTTGGCTTCAAAAGGCACTTTGAGGAAGTGAATCCCTTTGATTCCTGTCTGTGTCTGAAAAGAATCCCCCAAAGCCATGCAAAGTTAAACTAATGTTTTAATGAGGAGAAACTGTATTGGGATCTAAAATTCTAGCTTTCTTGTTTGTTTTCTAGCAACTTCATGCGTCAGGAGTGTCTAGATTCCAGATTTGTGTTTGACAGACCTCTTCCAGTGTCTCGTCTAGTGTCTCTAATTGGAAGCAGTATCTTTTTGTGTTAATAATTATGGGTATGAATACAGAGGGTAATATGCAGTGTATTGTGAATATGTTTTAGGACAAGGAATTTAGTTGCCTCTGTCCACATCCCTGGAAACCACTCCCACACATACATGCATATGCACACACTGTTCCTGGACCCATGTGGAAACTGGAGATTTTAAATCCCAGAAGCCCTTCCCAAATAGTGTGTAATATCCATTCTTCCTGAAAACACAACACTATGTAATGGCATCTTGCATGAGAAAAGAGAGTCCTTAGGGCTTTTGCCTGGGTTTGATGAAGACCCAAAAGGTTGAATTTCAGTTTAAAGAGAGCACTCAGACCATTGTGTTTTTATCAAACAAAAAATGAGATGACTTCAAAAATGTATACTGTATATTAGAACCTTTATTGTTTTTCATAAAGATGGTATAAAATTTGAAAATTAAAACATGACATCCCTAGAGTCAGATGTTTCCTTAGATTAAGGAAGGCATCTCGAAAAGAAGCATAGTCTGTTTGTCCACATCAGGAAAGAGTCTTTAACTAGTTTAAGAGACCCAGATACCGACACAGCGTTATGGCCGGAGACCATATGGCGTGGGGCTGCTCATCGCTGGTTATGATGTAAGTATAAAACTCATTTCAGTTGAGTGAAATTAACTGTTTGAAGTAGCTTTGCTTTATGACTTTGTCTCATAAGTAGACAGAGAGAGAGAGAATCAGAAGCATTGTGGTTATGGATAGAGTACTGAACTTAGAGTCATCAAGATTCAGGTTTAGATCCTGCTTCTTGTACTTATTGGCTCCGAGACCATTAGACAAATCACCTTTGCCCTCTGTGCCTCTGGCAACTCTCTTGGACTTTTCTGGTAAGCCATTATGAGGCAAATGGAAGGAATTCCCATACCAGAAGGCCATGTGCTGCTGACAAAAATCTCGGCTTTGTGTAATACTTTACAGTTATTCTCTCATTTGATCCTGAAAGATAGATCTGTTAATATTCCTCATTTACTGACAGGGAAACTGAGACAGGAAATAGTTAAGTGACTTGTCTAGAATCACTCAGCTACCAAATATCTGAGACAGGATTTGTACTCAGACCTTTCTGACTGCAGATTCAGTGATCTGTCCTCTGCATCACCTAGCAACTTGAGCTGAGTGTATACATACCAACAGTTAAGATTGTGGGCCAGTGCAGTAGGACCTTTTTTTTTTTTTTTTAAAATACTAAACCTCTGGTACTAGCATGTTTTATACACAAGCCCTGCATATTTCTTGCATAACAAAAACAGAGCTAGCTAACTGTGGTTGGGGGTTTGCTGTAATTTGTCTCCTGTTGAAGCATTTGTAGTCTATCCTTAAATTATTGTTTTCTTATTTAAATAAAATAGTATTTTTTTCATCTTTTTTCCAAACTACAAAAAGTAAAATACCATGTACTTTGTATTTAAGAAATTAAAAGCTTGTCAGTATCTCTTTTAATAGCACTGTGCCCAAATTTGCCATTAACATCATGGAATTTCTTTTTATGCATATGTAGCTGAAGCAGTTATTGTGTTCTCTTCCTTTTTGTAGGATATGGGTCCTCACATCTTCCAAACCTGTCCATCTGCAAACTACTTTGACTGTCGGGCTATGTCCATTGGAGCCCGCTCTCAGTCGGCCCGTACTTACTTGGAGAGGTGTATGTCCAAGTTCAGTGACTGTAAGTCATAGCCTTCTTCTTTTTCAACTCTTTAATAAGAAGGGGGAAGCTACAGTCTCCTTAATGAGGAAAATAACGAGCCTTACAGAAGATTCCCTGTGCTGAAGTGTCCTGCCACAGATGTGGCCTACCTACTTTTTCCTGCCCCAGGCCTACTTAGGTCTTTATTCTCTACCCAAAGGCCCTTCCAGAAGCCTGAGGTTCTGCTCCCATTGCTAGCCAAGCCCACATTCTGACAGTAATCATCACTTTCCAACCCACAACCATTGAGGGAGAAAGATAATAAAAAGGAAAGGTAAGAGATGAGATTGACCAAAAACTATACTTCCCTTTAGAGGGAAAGGGAGTGAGAAAGGAAAGACCAGAGACAGAGCTTATTAAATTTGCCTAAGCCTTTTATCTGGTATATTTTTTGTCACTGAGCCCATTTTGATCTTCATGTATATGGGCACCTTGGAGAGAAACTAGAGAAGCAAGTCCAGGAGGACTCACTTGGCAAGCTTATTTTTATGGCTCAGTTCTATAAGAAGATAAGATTATGTTTGTGTAACTTCAGCTTAACCTCGCACAGTCAGCACAAACTGAAGAAACCATCAGGTGTTCCCTCCAGAAGGCATTCCTAATCTGGATTATTAGGTGGTCTTTATGATTGTTTGTGTAAAGTCTTCATGACTTGGCTGGTTTGCCTGAAGAGCGCTAAGTATTTGGGCAAAACACGGACTTAAAATGGCAGGTCTGATAGAAGAAGTTAGACTTGCAAAGCGGCATCATTTATTTTCCCCATGTAGGCAGTTTGAACGAGCTGGTGAAACATGGTCTTCGTGCCTTACGGGAAACACTTCCTGCAGAACAGGACCTAACTACAAAGGTAAATCTCAGTTTTTCAGTTATGTTTCTATTAATAACTGAAAAGAGATTATATTTCTTTCAGCTTGGGAAGAGGTAACCTGGCTTCTTGGCATCTCACCATGTCATTTTGCTACTTGTGCCTTCCAACCCCCTTTACCCCCCCCCCTCCTCCTCCCCCACCCAGTCATACTTACCTTATCACTAGCTACAAGACCGTAATTGAGTAAAACACTTAACCTGCCTGGGCCTCAATTTCCCAAGCACAGGCTTTCATGAGAAAATATTGTGTGAATTTTAAGTTTTGTAATGTAATGAATGAAATGTAATGTAATGAATTATTACTATGGTCCATCTAGTGTTGTAGGGAGTCCCAGATTTTTTTTCCATTAATTTTGTGCATTTCCATCCAAAATTTATCTCATAAATCAAAAATTGTATTCCATTTGCTAGATATTAATGACTGAAAAGTTTCATGCAAAGAGTTGGTAAATTTCACATGTAGGTTATCTAATAATTGACAAAAATCAAAACATATATTTATATATTTTTTAAAAGTATAACTTCATAAATGATGAAATTTTTTAAATAGATTTTTATTTTTTTGTAAAACCATCTCTTTCAAGTCCATCCCCTTTTTTATAATGAGACAAAGCCCATTAAATCCAATAAAGAATTTCCTTCTTTTCTTGACCAGGTGTATTTTGGCATGATCCATACATTTTGTTTCTGTTTCCAGATGGAATAGTCAATTTAACACCAGTTAATGAGGGGTTTTGTAGCTAACACAGTGTCTTGATATTTTTAAAATTCTGCTTTCCAGAATGTTTCCATTGGAATTGTTGGAAAGGACTTGGAGTTCACAATCTATGATGATGATGACGTGTCTCCTTTCCTGGAAGGTCTTGAAGAAAGACCACAGAGAAAAGCACAGGTAGGTCATAGAACTGCTTGCAAACAAGACTTTCTTTTCTCTCATTTCCTACATAAAAAATACCTTGTAGCCCCACAGAGAAAGATTTTTTTTTTAACTTCTTACAGAAATATAATCAGATTGCAATCTAAATGATGATTAAGAACTAGGCAGATGTAAATTCTGTTTTGATAGGAATGAGTTTAAAGTAGTTTCATGTAAGAATGAAAAAGTACTTCCATTAATATAAGAAGAAAAATACCAGAAGAAAAAGATAGGAAGTGAGATCAGAATGAACTGAGACTAGGCAGGAGTCAGCAATGTGATGTGTTAGTGGAAGTTTGTGGTCAGGCTTCAGTTATTGTCGCTATTTGATAAATGTATAATTTTACGAAACAGAAATGACCTCATTTGATTCCGAATGTGGCTTTGTTTACTGCATGGAATGAACTACCTGCTGTTTGGTTGCTTTTGACTTAACGTATTCTTTGTGTCATCTCCTGTAGCCTGCTCAGCCTGCTGAGGATCCTGCAGAGAAGGCTGATGAGCCCATGGAGCACTGATCTGTCTAAGCCGGTCTATGTCTGTGTTAGGAAGTCTAAAGGAACACTTCTGTCCACATGGCAGTTATTATCCACACTTTCAGCCAGATGCAGAAATACAGAATGACATGTTCTTAGGAATCAGTCCTGGAAGGATTTTTCCAAGAAACCTAACTAAAAGGTTATATATAACTGAGTGCATTTTCTTTAAGAGGGAGGATGTAATCATTTTCTAGAAAGAATGGGGTATCAGCACTATTGTTTTTATATGAAGAACATATTGTCTTTATGATTTTAAAGGCAACTGTGAAATAAAATTGTTTCAACTGATTGTAGTATTTTTTTCTTTGACAGCTTCAACAAAAACACTTTGTCACTTGCTGTATCCATAGTTAATGTCTGTGATTTTAATTTTCTTGAAATTTGCTGAACTAAAAGGGAAAAAGAATATATCATCACCTTCATTCTCGGCCCTCAAATAAGGATGACAGGGAAGTGAGGCTGGAAATCCCTTGACCAGCTGACAAGTGTAGTTTGGAATAGAAGGTCTGGGATGGAAGGAAACACCCCAGTTATCTGGGGCCCATTCTTTTAAAAATTGGCATTTTTTTCTGAAGGGAATAGCCATCATTCTAGTAAATATCATGGAGAAGTGAGAATATGGCACATGAGCTGTGAAGGAAATTAGGCTGTCTGAGAGGCAGAGGCAGAGGTAAGGTTGGGAACATTTTCCAATCCTGGGGAACAGATTCTGCCATTCCTCAGTCCATGGATATTTGGGTAGGTAAGAGTTTTTCACTATTATAAATAACAGTACTACAAATCTTTTGTACTCTTGGGTCTTTTCCCTTGTCATTAACTTAGTATGTTCCCACCAGTGAGATCACTAGGTGAAAGGATATAATCTCCAGTTTCTGTTCTTAAACTTGTGACCCACCCCTTATCACCACTGTGCTAAGTTAAACTCATTTTAATTTAGACATAAATAAAACACTAGTAAGAAAGTCAGTCTTGTGAAAAAAAAACTCATGGCCCAAAGACGGGGATTATTTGTCTGCCTATAATAATCACTGACGTCTAAGTAGTTTTATAGTGTACAAAGGATTTTGCTCACAACAACCCTAGGAGGTGGGCGGTACAGGTTTTGAGAGTTCTGTTTTTGAGATGAAGAAACAGGTTTTAGAGAAGTGAAGTCAAGCCAGCGGGTGTCAGGTGAGTCATAGCACCACTCCCATCTCCCCTCAGACTAACGCAAACATCCCAAGACCCTGAATTTAGGAGCCTTGGGAACAGCTAGCTATGCTTCCAGCCCAGTACCCTCAGCTATTTTCCTGGGAAACAGCTCCGGTGGAGAACAGGTCAACCATCCCATCCCCACCTACCGCCATCCTATCTAAGCAGCAAGGCCCCCTGAGGGCTAGAGATAGGCCGCAAACCTCCACCCTGATCACCATCTCCCCTCAGGCCCCAATGGAAACAGCTCAGAACTCTGAGACCAAGAGCCTTGGGATCAGCAATTCCCTCAGTCATAGTACTGAGTGGCAGCCCCTGTGAGATGCAGCCTGGCCATTGTTCCTGCTACAGTTGCTTTACTGTGTGTTGCTAAGTGAATTGACCTTTCTGGACTTTAGATTTCCTCATCCATAAAATGGGGATAATAATATCACCTCCCTTACAGGTTATGAAGATTAAGTGACATAAAGCACTTTGGAAACCTATGTAATCTATGTAGCACTGTGTTTATTATTACTTACTAATTATTGTTTATATTTAACAGATTGACTAGCATGGTGGGAAGATTTGAAATTAACATTTAAGAATTGGTTGAAAGTACTGGGCTGATTTAGCCTGAAGAAAAGACTTAATAGGATTTATCATAGCTTCTCATCAATACTGCCTGAAGTTATTTGGTTTTTTTGGCCCCAGAGGGCAGAATCAAAAACAATTATTGGAAGCTACAGAAGCAAGTATTTAAATAAATACTTCGTAACTATGCTGTGCCGAAGGGAAAGGGATTCCCTTGAGACAAGATCTTCCTTGAAGGTCTTCAAGCAGAGGTTGAATGACCATTTCTCAGAGATCTTACGTCTTAGAGTTGGAAGGAACGTTGGAAACATACCTTGGAAATGACTCTTAACTGCCCTGTGATAGGAGGGCAATAAGGTGACACAGTGAAAGGTGCACCAGGCCTCAAGTCAGAAAGACCTGAGTTCAAATCCAGCCTCAGACACTTACTGTGTGACCTTGGGCAAGTCACATAATCCTGTTTGCCTGAGATTCCTCATCTGTAAAATCAGCTGGAGAAGGAAATGACAAACCACTCTAGCATCTCTGCCACAAAAACCCCAAATGGGGTCAGGGAGAGTGAGGCATGACTAATAACAATGATGGGGGGAAAAGTGTATAAACTACCAGAATTGGAACGAATTTTGAGTGTTTTCTTTAAAATCTCAAATGAGTAGACTTGGAGGCTAAGATAGAATAGGTAATAAGTACCTGTTTGATCATAAGATGACTAGAAAGGGCTGATACCTTGTGGGAAACAGTAAGTTTTGTTTCCACAAGCTTTGGGTGATCAGGGTTGTGACCTAGCACAGTCAGGTCAGAGGTCAGAAACTTGTGCGCAGGCTTGACAAGCTGTTTGTGGCAATGGACAGTGTCAAGGGACATCCAAAATTTGGAACAGTATAAGAAGTTTCCATTACTCTGAATGTATTGTAGTCTTCCTATAACCCTACGTCCAGCCTCACTACTCCAGAGCCATCTGAATCCTGTGACCAGATATTCATCAAGATGACTGGAGATGATCCAGAATGAAGCAACTGGGGTTAAGTGACTTGCCCAAGGTCACATAGCTAGTGAGTGTCAAGTGTCTGAGGTGACATTTGAACTCAGGTCCTCCTGACTCCTGCACTGGTGCTCTATCCACTGCACTACCTAACTGCCCCTAGGAGGGAAAAGATAAAAACTATTGGGAAAGGCCTTATGTAGTACAGTACCAAGGAAGGAAGGGATGCTAGGCACCTTCTAAGAGGATGCCTGGGAGGGCACAAAAGCTTCTCAAACTATTCTGATAGTTTCACATCTGCCAAGGGAATAAAACCTTTGCCTGAAAGTGTTAATCCAGTATAATCAATCACTGGCAATTCTCACACAATTCTCACAGCAAGTCTAATGGCAACAGAAATATACTCCATGCTGCTAATTCTGTCCTGAGGAGGAAGGTGTTGGGTGCTGAGAAGCTGTAGTGACAGGAGAAGTGAGGGCAGCATGTATCAGGCCAGGAGGGCCCTCAATACCACCAGTAGTCCTGGAGAGACTTATGGAGCCATGACTAGGGAATGCTTACCAGAGAGAGAGAAAAGCAAGATCCCACCAAGTGGTGAGGCTGTCTCTAGCATATACTAGGAATTTTATACGAATTCTTTGAGTTTTCTACTAAAGCAGTGAAATGGACCGAATTAATAAGTCACAGGGAAATATCAATTAGGAATTTCGAGAGCGTCATTTATTAGCCAGGCTGGCGGCTGCCTCATGTAGAGGCCCAGAGGAGACAGCCCCGAACTGAGGTGGGTGAGTGCATTTTAAGCATTTCGGCGCTACTTGGTACAGCCTTGTGGTTTCCACCACAAACAGGTTTATGACAGAGTAAGGAGGGGGCTGACTACTAGGCAAGAACCTCCATAACAGAAGGGGTTGTCAGGGAGTTACTAGGCACAGGACCCCTAACAGAAAACAGGTGCCAGGAGAGGTAGCCAATCAAAAACCGGTTGTCATTCAACATACGGTAGTTGTCAGGAAGGGGGGTGCTCAGCAGAAGGTGGTTACCTGGTAATGGGGGTCTAAGGTTAGGTGGGGCACAGGTGGTTACCATGCAAATGGACTAAACAAGAGATGACTGTTAACAATTCATCAGATACTAAACCAAAGGGGAATAACATTTTGACAGGGGCTTAACAACGGAAGGAAACTGTTACTAGGCAAGCTATTCTGCCCAGTAACCTAACAGAGATCTCTCAGCCTATGGGCCCAGGGAGAAATAATGTCCATTTTAGCAGGAAAATTCCAACTATCATGAACCTGCTTGCAACAGCTACTGGCAGGCACCACTAACACAGTAAAACACAATACAAATGTTAGTAATTACTGTTATCACTATTATTTCACTCATTCATTCAACAAAAACCTTAAGCACCTACCATGTGCAGAACCTCCAGGACAGGGACCATCTTTTACTTGTTACTATATCCCCAGTGCTTAGCTTAATGCCTGGCACATAGTACGTGCTTAATTAATGTTTAGGAAATGACTGACTGATTGCTAAGGGCAGAGGGTACAGATATGAAAAATGAAATATTCTCTGTTTTTGAAAGAGCTTACTGTTACACATCCAGTAGCGGGGAAGAATCTGACATGATATAAACAGGAAATATAAGGCTTGTTGTTCTGTTGTGTGCCACTCTCCCTGACCCCTTTTGGAGTTTTCTTGGCAGAGACACCGGGGTGCTTTGCCTTCTCCTTCTCCAACTGAAGAGGACCCTGAGGCAAGCAGAGTTAAATGACTTGCCCAGAGTCACACAGCTAGCTGTACTGACTCTACTGATTCCAGGCTCAGCGATCTGCACCCTGTGCCGCCCAACGATATGATACATTGTGTTAATTATATGTTGTATGTTGCATTACGTTATATTATAGTTACTCTTGCTATTCTCAGCTCCGCTCCGGGTCTCTCCGGGGCCCAGGAACCCAGAGCCAGAACCGCGCTGAGCCTAAGGGAGGCGTACCTGGCCTCGGCACTGCGCAGCCGCCCAGCAGGGGGCGGGGCTGAGGCGGAACCTGGGGCGTGGGAGGCGGGGCCTAGGACGTGAGAGGCGGGGCCTAGGACGTGGGAGGCGGGGTCCAGGACGTGGGAGGCGAAGCTGGGCGGCGGGAGGAGGCGTGTCCTCTCCGGGCCGCCGTAGACACTAGGTGGCTTCGGTCTTCATCCCTTCCACGTCAGCCCGGGACTCTGAGGAGCCGCAGCCGCCGCTGCCGTTGCTGCCGCCGTCACCGCCCCGGGCCGGGTAGCGGGTAGGGGTCGAGGCTAGGCCCGAGTGCGGGCCGCGCCGCTCCGCTGGGAAGGGGCGGGAGGACGGCCCTCGGCGGGGTCGCGTCCCTGGGCCTGCTCGGCCCTGTCCTCGGAGCCCTCCCCCCAGGCCGGGCAGGGGGCGGGAGTGGGGGAGGGGGGACGTCTGTCGGGCCTCCGACCCCCGACCCTGGAGGTGCTGACACGGCCGGGGAAGCCGGGGCTTGACCTCTAGCCTTCCCTGCCTGGGCCGGAGCCGCCCCACCCTGTTCCACCTTGGCTTGCGCGTGCTGACCCCGGGCTTTTCCCCCGCCCGTCCCCGCCTCCCGGAATGCTCTCCCTTCCCTTCTGTGCCCCCGGCTCCCCTCGAGGGGAGGCTTTGCGGGGCAGCTCTTCCTGGCGCTCCCTGGCATTCCCCTGGATGGTGTTTGCACCCAGCGTGCCCTAGACTGGCAGCTCCTGGAGGAGCTTTTATATCCCCAGCGCCCAGCATACAACAGGCGCCTAATAAGTGCGCGTTGATCCACTGTCCCTATACTTACTTATCATCCACAAAAATATCCTTTGTCCCTTTAGCTCTTAGAAATCTCCCCAAAACCACCTTGAAGTGGGTAAAGTAAAAGGGAGGATAGGCAGAAGAAAAATTGCCCCCATTTTACCTTGGAAAGGAAATGTGAGGGGCCTGGGGTCTCAGCTTGTAAAGGAAGGAGCCCAAACATAGGGAAGGAAATGCAGGTGTCTCCCAAACCCCCTCAACGGCGTGGATCCTGATGGACCCTGCAAGATCGGGGGCAGGGTCTGGCCTTGTCCCCAGCTGTTGGGCACCTTCTCTGCAGCCTAATCTGAGGGCTGCAGGTCCGTCTGGAAGGCTATACTGGGCAGAAGCTTGTTTTTTACAGGACTCTGTACACAGAGGCCTGGCGCATGTTTAAGTGACTCTGTATTTATTCCAATGAAATAGCTTCCTTGGAATCTTGGACTACAGTTATTTTCAAAAATGGAGAGTGTGTCTCCCTACCTTGCCCAGTCTGGGAGGGCATTGGCCACCCGCAGGGTAGTCCTGGCCTGGATCAGCCCAGAGGCTTTGATTTTGCTGCTTTTCCAACTTGGGTCACTTTGTCCTCTCTTTAGGCAGCCAGGCTCTTCCCCCTCCCTCCCAAGGCTCCCATGTTGGTACTGATGCCCAGTTGCCTTTAGCCCGGCATTTCCCAACTCAAGCCATCCAGTATCTTCAGCTTCCCCAGTCGTAAGATTCACAGACATGCGATGCTGTACCAGGCCAATCTTAAGATTATTTTAAAGTTATCAAGCAGAGCTGAGTGTATTTTAGTTGCCAGTGCTAGGATTACGTTTGTTGACTTACTGAAACTTTTAATAAGTAATGATATCTTGTACTTATTCTAGAATTTCTGATATTTATCATCAAAAACACTTGCACTGTGGAGTACCCATAACCAAACACCATGACTGCTGCAGAAAATGTATGCTATACGTTAATTAACGTACCAATGGATTCAGAACCACCATCAGAAATTATCTTAAAAAATGACCTTGGTAAGTGAAGGATGGGAAACCTTGACATGGACATAATTGTTTATGGAGGTAATTTATAATTGGAAACAGTAGATTTTTGTTTGATTTCAATACAAGAGATCCATGATTTCATCTCTGTGTGGCCTGCCATTATCAGCATAGCTCACAATCCTACTTAAGGTTTATTTAGTGTACCATCTTCATGAATTGTGGGACAAAGTTTGTTACACTTTGACTAATTTTCTGGGGATGTGCTTTTCTGAACCTTGCTAAGCTGGTTTTCCAGTGATAAAAAGCAGTTTTTCAGAACTTTTCTTTTTGGTAAGCCAGAGCTTGAACCTTGTTGACACAGCCTTTGTGAATCCATGGTCATCACCACAACATGAAGAGGCATAAAGGAAAGGTTAATGTAGGGGATTTTAATCCAGAGTTTTTATATGAAGAAAACCGTGTATAAATAGGTTAATAAAAGTGCTTCTGAATATTCTGTGATTATCTGTCACTAAAAATGAAGACTCTTGGGCTAAGACATTGCATGTATTATTCTTTGTTTAAATTTCCAGCACCTTCATGGTACATTGCATATATCAGCGCTTACCAAATTTTTTTTTAAATTGGATTGAAATTTGAAAGTAGGACATGATCTGAATAATGCAAAGAGAACATAAGAGATGGGCTGTGTGCTGAGACATTTGCAAAGGGCTTTGCACAGTGTCTGGCACAAAGTAGGAGCTATGTAAATGCTTGTTCCCTTTCTCCTCCCAAAAAACACAACCTTAATTTTTAAAGGTCCTCTCTTCTTATTAAGAAGCGATGGGTAATTGATGATGTGTGTACAAGGTTGAAACTGTCTTGGTCTCTTTGTGAGATCCCTGTGTGGTCTTTTTACTTTAGGTAAACCAAAGGAGATTGACTTCTCACCTAATATCAAAAGATTTAGAGCTAGAAGGAAAGGTAGCAGTAATAATAATTATAACAGTAATTGGCATTACTCAGCACCTTTAAAGTTTGCAAAGCTGTGTGTGTGTGTATGCGCACGCGTGTGTGTGCGCACGCACATCCCCAGTGAAACATTGTGAAATGGGGAGCTGATAGGTATTACTATCCCTTTCTATACATGAGTAAACTTAACACTTAGGTTATCTATACTAATACAAATACTTAATGTCAAAGAAAGAATTTGAACACAAATTTTTTGAAACTCCAAAGTTCCATATTCTTTTTCCTCTCTCATTCTGCCTTAATTCTCTGCAGAAACTGAGGCACAGAGGAGTGTTGAATGATCTATCTAAGCCATACATTTATAGTAAGTAGCAGAATGAGGATTTGTATCCAAATCTTTATGGCTAGATTTTGGCAAAGATAAGCATTTATCTTATTCAAAGCAGGACAGGTAAAGAGGTAACCTCAAACCTGGCTTCAAGTCCTGCCTCTGACACACATAGTGGCTATTGTGACCCAGGACAACATCTATCACCCCCTCAGTACCCCAAGCAATTGTGTAAGTCACTGAGCAATTGCTGATCTGCACTTACAGGAGCTTCCATGTGGATGACCTCATAGATCTGGTGTGAGGATATCCGGCACCCAGATGAGGGAAACATGGTATAGTGTATTTGGGTGAAGAACAGCAGGGAGGGGCTAAAATATTGTCATTATAGCTTGTTACAGACCACCAAGATTAAAAAGAGAAATAGATGAGCATTTTAGGAAACAGATCATGAGACTGGCACAGAGGTATGGTATGGTAGTGAGGAAGAAGGAGGGGTCGGTTATCTAGATTCTTTTAGAACTATTGATTCCAAAAACAGAGCAACAGTAATTTCTTGACTTGCCATTATTATAACTTTACTGTTTAAAATGTGAAGAAATTCAGCATGAGAAATTTCTGTTATGTATCTGATTTTTACCAACAGGAGTAACTTGATACTGAGATGGACATGTTGAGAGCCCTGGGGGAATGTGACCACTTAAGACTAAGACCACAGTCTTAGAATTTATGATAAAGGAGAATACTCTAACATTCACCCTAGATTTTGGAGAAATAGATTTCAGAGTTAGAATCAAAGACAAATAGGATCCTACTGGGATCTACTGGGAAAATTGGATAGAAACTTGGAGGGGATGGAAACTTCTCAGAGTAAGTTTCTGAAGACTGAGAGAAATGGTTTTCATAAGGAAAAAAGAAGGAAGCTATCTAAAGGGACTGATGGGAACCTAGCCATCAAATTGAATTTTTAAAAGACATGCAAAAGATAAAAGCAAGCACATGTAATGGAGTTTCAATCAATCATCATGCATTTATGAAGTTTTTCTATGTACCAAATACTGAACGAAGCACTGGAAATAAAAGGGAGCAAAAAAAGCCCTACCCACAAGGAACTTAACTTTCTAATGGGGAGATGTAGCATACATAGATCAGTGCACACAAGATCAGTATGTAATGGGAGATAGTCTTAGAAGCAATGGCATTGGCAGTTGGTACCAGGAAAGTCCTCTTGTAGAGGTACTTAAGCTGAGTCAGATGAAGACAGGTGTTCTCCCTAGAGTTGCAAGTTAGGAGGAAAAAGCATCTGGGTATGGAAAACAGCCTGTGTAGAGGCATGGAAAAGGCATGTTGTGAGGGACAGCAAGCGTGTCAGGGCTGGATCATAGAGTGTGTGGAGGAGAATAGAACATAAAAAGACTGGAGAGGTAGTGAAGAGATTTAAATGACAAAAAAAGAACTTTATATTTGATCTTAAAAGTAATAGAGAGCCACGAGATTTGTGAAGAGGGGTGGGGGGTGGGGGAAATTGTGTATGATACAGTTTTACCAACTCTAGGAAAATCGCTTTGTCAGCTCTGGAGGATAATTATAGTGGGGAGAGACCCGAGTCAGAGGAGACCAGTTAGAAGACTGCTTGAATAGTCTATGCCGGAAGTGATGAGGTCCTGTACAAAAGAGGTGAAGTAGTACTGTAGAGAAAGAAAAGATAAGATTTGTCCACCAATGTGATATGTTAAAGACAGGAAAGAGGAGTTAAAGATGACATCAAAGTTTCAGACCTGGATGTTTGGAAGAGTTGAAGTACCTTCAGCAATAAGAGGAAAGTTCAGAAAATGACTGGGTTTAAGGGAAAGATAATGAGTTCTGTTTTGGACGTCTTGAATTGAATACAGCATTAACACTCAGATTGAGCTAAAGTTGTAAGGAAGATGAAGGATGGCAGAAAGGGGTGATTTTTTAAAGCTATATTTGGGAAAAGTAGAGGAGCTAAGAAGATAGGACTGGGATAGAGGAAGAGTCACAGGAGAGCTGCTCAGCTGTTATTTTACCTCTCTTTTCTCTGCCTACCAAAATGATTTTTAGTTTGGAAAAGACAGATTACAAGTGACTAATAGGGAGGCTTTTCTTTCCCTCTGAGATAGAGACAGATAGGTACAGCACTGAGCAAATTCTTACACTGTTCTTGAATTCAGAACTGTTTGAATGGCCTGATGTAAAAATTAGTCATTAGTGGTTTGATATCACCTTAGAAGGCATTTTATGATACCCTAGGACACAGTGGCTCTGCGCTATTGACCATCTTTATTATTGACCTTGGTAAACACAGAGATGAGCTGCTTAGCAGATTTTCAGGTGACACAGGAATAGAAAGTTTACTGGATGGCAGAGTCGGGATTCAGAAATACCTTGACAAGGTAGAATCTTGCATAGAATCTATTGAAACTTAAATAGGGGTAAAGTTTTGCACCAAAAAATGGTTTCCCTAGCATGAAATTCAAGGGGGTGGAGGACTGGCACTATGTGAACAGGAGCCTTAGCTAGACAGAAGTTCAGAGGAAAAGGGATTGGGGGTTTTAATGAACTGCAGTCTCACTTGATATGTCACTGGGATGATACGGCAGCCAATGAAATGAATTCTGTCTTGGACTTCATTGGGAACTGCACAACGTAAGGATAAGGAGATGACAATTCCAGTGTATTCTGTGGTGGTCAAACTGCATGTGGAATATTGTATGCAAGTCTGTAGGCCATCTTTTACAAAGATAGACTGGAAAATACCTTGAATATGGCAGCAGAGGGCCTTAAGATCATGCCATAAGAAGATCGGTTCAACTGGGGAAATGACCCTGAAGTCAGAGGACCTGGGTTCAAATCCTACTTATGGTGTTTACTGCCTGGGGGACCTTGAGTAAATCACGTAGCTTCCCCATTACCTCCATTTCCTTATGTATAAAATTAAGGTGTTGAACTAGATGGGCTCTGAGTTTCTTTCCTGCTTTGCTAAAGCTCTGATCCTGTAATCCTATGTATATCCTGAAGAAAAGAACTTGGGAAGGGGAGGCGGGGGCAGCTCATGAGAGTTATCTTCCTGTTCTGGGAGGGGTCAGAACTGGAAGCAATGGATTGTACGTAAAGAAGGCAAATCCAGCTTTGATCGAAGTAAGGAAATTGCCCAGCATTTTCCTGTTACACATTGAATAAATAGTAAGCTACTAACAATTTTTCGGGAAATTTGCATCTCATAGTTTTGCTAGGTTATAAATAGTAGTAAAAATTCAAGAACACAATAAACATAAATTATGGAAAAACCAAAATATTAGTGATGTTTTCTGGACTTGGTGTCTTCCTTAGTGCCAAGCCAGTACATACAGTTCTCAGATTCAGGGCCATAGCTGAAGAAGGGGAAAAGGAAAAGGAAAGCCTCCCAAGTTCATTGAATGTTGCTCCATGGAGCTCTCTAATCAGTCTCGGTTTCTGAGCCACGATTACCAGCAATTTATTATCTTCACAGATTTCTGAAAACTAAGTGTTTGCCCACATTGAAGCAAACCTCTCTACCCAAAGTCACAGTATCTTAAGACTACAACAGGGTTCTTAGCAGTTGTCTGTACTATTCCATTTTACAGATGAGAAAGGTGAGAACAAAAGAGGGAGGAGGACTTGCCTAAGTAAGTGGTGGAGGGAACTTCTTTCATTGTATCAGGACCCTCTCGCTAATTCATTTGTGTTTTCAATTTCATGTGACTCTTTCCTATTTGGTATTTATCATAGGTCTTTACAGCTTGAATTTTTCATGAAACTGATTTTGGTCTTTGTTGGCTGAAGTCTGATGGTTTTCATCTGGTCATTTTAAAAATTTATTCCTAAGACTATCATGCATTGTTTTTTAACTTTTGCTTTTAATTAGAAAAGGGAGATGTGAAGTCAAAGACCGAGGCTTTGAAGAAGGTAATCATTATGATCCTGAATGGTGAAAAGCTTCCCGGACTCCTGATGACCATCATTCGCTTTGTGCTGCCTCTTCAGGACCACACCATCAAAAAGTTACTCCTAGTGTTTTGGGAAATTGTTCCCAAAACCACTCCTGATGGTCGACTTTTACACGAGATGATCCTTGTGTGTGATGCTTATCGAAAGGTAAATCAGTGTGTTTTAGGGCTAGAATTAGGTTCCATTTTTGCTCTTTTTTCTGAATGATTTTTTTAAAACAATTGTCATTTCCTTAAATTTTCATTTTGAGTAGTAAAATATAGTGATATTCAGAATTAGGTTCCTATTTGTGAAATGAGAAAATTCATTTCTTATTGTCTTTGCTGGAATTTCCTATGTATGTATTATGAATGAAAAATGGTGAATTTAACACAGAGATTTTATAAAATTATCTTACACTAAGGACATAGATAGCAAAAGTGTAAGTTGATTCATATGAGCAACAGTTAAAATGAGACCAACATGTTTCCTTTGATATGGAAGCGGTCAAACTTTTTTTCCTACACTCTTCAAAACATTGAGACATTAAAAACTTCTTTGGTGGCTTTAGCATTTTAAAAAAGAGGCTTTTTGAGGGATGAGCATTTCCTTTTAAAAAATGAGGACTCCAGAAAAAAAGGGAGTATCTGTTGTTTGAACTTGTGTTTCAGGATCTTCAGCACCCCAACGAGTTTATTCGGGGCTCTACACTTCGTTTTCTTTGCAAACTGAAAGAAGCTGAGTTACTGGAGCCTCTGATGCCAGCTATCCGAGCTTGCTTGGAACATCGGCACAGCTATGTCCGGAGGAATGCCGTCCTGGCCATCTATACCATCTACAGGTACACACATGTTCATGCTTCTACTGCAGTGCAAGCCTGGGTAAGTGGGGAAAGGAGCTGACACTATTCTTTCATATCGTTAATTCTGGGAGCACTGGACAGTCTTTTCTCTCCCCACACAGAGCCAATACTGGCTCCTCCTTTCTTCCTTAGGCAACTTTTAAAATAAATTTACTAACATTCAACAAGTAAAATATGGGGAAAAAATGCCAAATAAAATATAAATTAGTTGCAATTAATTTAAAATATAATTTTTTAAAAAGTACATTCTTTCTATAGTAGGTACAAATTTCACTCTGAAAATGTTTTTTTGACAAGAGTATAATGCAGTTCTTATCATGTAGTTCTATCTTCCCTTCTGTCTTTTACAGAAGCCCTTGGCTTCAACCCTTCAGAGCACTTGAGGGTTCCTCAGGACTCATTGTAGGTGTATTATAGAGTTGGGTGAGGCTTGCCAGATATGGAAAACCTCTATGAGCTGATGTCAAGTCAGTATTCTGACCATCAGTTACCACTGAGGACTGTGTTTTGTGGCACAGGGACATTCTGGGGCCATGCAGACAGCTCTTTGTCCCTCTACTACTACTATCCCAGTGTCTTTTCTTTTGAAATTTTCTGCCTTCTACCTTGCTGCCAGGCCCTCTCACTTCTGTTTGCTGTGAGCCTGCCTCTTGAAGGGGCACTGTGTGTAAAACAAGAGGAAATTGGTTCAGAGTAGGACTTGGGGGCGCCCTGCCTATGGAGAGAGGGACTTAGAACATGAATGTTTTTCTGTTCAGGGACCTTTTTTTACTTCCTTCCTGGTTCTGTGCTGCATCCCTAATAGTTGACAAATTACTGTTTTGGGGATTACTGTGTAGAGTACTGGAGCATGTTGTAGAACCTTAGGATCACCATTTATCATTATATTCATAAATTGTGTGTCATGAAAGATGTTTTTGTTTGATAAAATCCTGGTTAAATTGTCTTTCACTATTATAATCTGTAAAATATTTTACTAAAGGAAAGGACAGGTATTAAGTAAAGAAGCATTCTAGCTTAGTTCAGAGAGCATCAGACTGGAAAAGAGAAGATCTCAGTGCTTATTCTGCCTCAGTGTGGCAGGAATGTGGCCTTGGAGAACCTCAGTTTCATTACATGTAAAATTAGGGTGCTTGGAGATCACACCATCTGCTGAGATCCTTTCCAGTTGTAAAATTTGGTGATTCCTGTGCAAGATGCTAACCTATCAGGTTTATGGTACCTGCTGCTGGCCTATTTGGGGCAGACATTTGGAGACCTTGGAGTCTAGTGTAGTACTGAAACAGCTAACGTAGAGGGGTTTTCTTTTGGTGTCTCAGTATTGTTTTTCTACCATTTTACTTAAAGGAATTTTGAACATCTTATACCTGATGCTCCTGAACTCATCCATGACTTCCTGGTTAATGAGAAAGATGCAAGTTGTAAAAGAAATGCATTTATGATGCTCATCCATGCTGACCAGGTGAAATACTTTTTCTCTTATACTCAAAATGAAATTTAGAACCAAAAGGTTTATTCACAATTGTTTCTATCATTAATGGTTCGTACGTGAAAATAATCAAGATAATTTCATTTGCAGCACATGAGGTCTGTGTCATTTCATTGACTTTAGGCCTGAGAGCCCAGTTTGAGTAAAGAGAAAATTATTTGTCTAAGAGTTTTACACCTTCTCTAATTGTTTAGGATCGAGCTTTGGATTACCTAAGTACTTGCATTGATCAAGTTCAAACGTTTGGGGACATTCTTCAGTTGGTCATTGTTGAACTGATTTATAAGGTAAGGGAGAAGATTTATATCATGTTAGAGCAGCCTGTCTGCTCTTGGAATCACATGAAGCTAACTGACATTTTAAAAGGCAGCCATGTTGCCTCAGAGTGAGCTTGGAGTAAAACTCAAAGCATTTAACTTGACTGTGGTACGACATCTTCACAGCTCCATGCTCAGGGTCAGATTTTGGTTGAAAGAATCTAATACTTGCCAGAGACATTCACTCTACTGTTTTAACTTTGTCAGTTAATTGTTATAAAAAGTAGAAATAGGTTAAGTTTGAATTTTCGCATGAAATGCTTAATTAGCCCTATCTTGCTAAAGAATTCAGAAGTATCTCTGCAAGAATGGAATAAACTGTAATATACCAAATTGAAGTTGCTAAATTCTTGTTTATGTGGGGGAGAGGGGGAAGATTGAATCAAATGGTACAAACAGCTGTTTTTCATTAGCATAATGGTAGTCTAGGATAGCCAGAAGATTCCTTGAGAGTAGGGTTCTTTGGAGCCTCCTCTTTGCCTAATAGAAAATAATTTCTAGACTCTGATGGTCTAGTGGGGTTTTGACTGGTGTCCCTTACTTACAAACAAATTCTGAAATAAATACTCAGTCTTACAAAGCAGATAAGTTACTGAGTGATTATTTGTTTTAAATAGGGTTTCACCTTTCAGTAATGTTAGTGTTTTAGGTTTACAAAAATTTGCTTTTTTCATGGCCAGTATACTCCAAAAAAGTCTTTATACAAGGTAAATAAATGTTAAAATGAAAAGTAACTAAGTATGTTATTTGCCACAGACTCTCTACTACATTGGCCATTATATTGTCTTTATATAAATCTTGTTTAAAGGTGATCTTTCATAGCATCAAGTCCTATGTATAAGAACTTCCTGATTGTATGAATAAGTATTCCTACTGTCAGTTAAAACCATGCCTTTTTTCCTCTAGGTGTGCCATGCAAATCCATCAGAAAGAGCACGTTTTATTCGTTGCATCTACAATTTATTGCAGTCATCTAGCCCTGCAGTAAAATATGAAGCTGCAGGCACTTTAGTAACACTCTCTAGTGCCCCAACAGCAATCAAGGTATTGAAGTCTTTTGTGTCTTTTGAGGTGATATTGGGTAAAAAATGAGATGTCTTATGGATTTTGTGTTTATAGTCACTTGGGACAGTTCACTTTGTATTCATGTGACATAAAACGAATAGGAATTACATAAAGCCATTTCCTTACATAATATTATTCTTTCTGCTTTCCCTTTTTTATGTAACTTTTATTTTAATTTTTCTGTTAAGCATTGTTTCTCTCTTATCTCTTCCCCCCAGCTCAGGGGAGGGTTGTGGAGGCGGGGATGGGGATCCACAAGCAAATCTTTGTAACAAATATGCATAATCAAAACAATTTCCCACATAGTCCGATTTCTAAGGGAGATGGTATCCTCAGGGCATATCGGCATGCCTCCTTACTGGAGGTGGTTTCCAAAGCTTTCCTTGGATGGATTATAGAAAAGGTTGCATTGGTTGACTTAAGGTCTTGAATGGTTTCTTTCTCAGCTCTGATTTTGTGATCTTAGCCTGTATCACTTTTCCATCTGTCCTAATTTTGATCAGAAATACAGTAAAAGAGCAACTCTCCAAAGGTCTTAGGGAATGAGCCATTCTGGATGTTCAGGTTCTTTGGATAGCTGAGTGTTTCTCTCTTTAAACACCAAGATCTGTTTTTTCTTTTAATCATTTTGGATGTAAATCTTTCCAGAATGAATTTTAGATTTGCTTGTTGCCTTAAACAATATACTAATGACACTTTAACTATTTCCTGATTACTGTGGGCCATGATGATAAAAAATCACTAAGTTTCCATAGCACTTGAACATTTGCAAAGTGCTCTCATCACAACAACCCTTTGAGGTACCTAGCACAAGTATTTTTGCCCCCATTTACAAAATGGTGTGGAAATAGGCAGTGGAGTGGCTTGCCCAGGGTCACCCACTAGTTTACGTAGAGGACTTCAAAGCCTGACTTCTGCCTCCTGGACAGCCTGGAGCTCCTTCTGCAGGCCTGCTTCTGCTTCTCAAAACCTTGGCCACTGGAGGGACAGGCTCAGACTCTATCAAGGTTGGGAGAGCCTTTTGCCCCTGCACTGAAGGAACTAAGTTGCTTGGCTTCTGCAAGTCTTTATGTACTGACTTTTGGTGGGTTTTCCTTTTGCACCTTTGCTCCCAGACTGTTAGCTGTCACTTCTTGTTATTAGAGTAGCCCTCTCTCCCCTTCTGATTGGCTGCTATTCATTTGTTGTCTCTTGGGAAAGAGGTAATAACAGCAGCTAGCATGTAGATTATATGCCACTTAGAAGTTTGCAACACACTTTATATATACGATGTCTTTTGATCTTCATGATAATCCTAAAAGGGATATGTTCTTATCCCCATTTTACAGATGCACTCAGTGGCCTGCCTAGAGGCAGCTGGGTGACATAGTAGATGAAGCACTGGGCTGCTTTGGCTGCCCTCCTGAGTCTTGTGGGCGGGGCTCAGCTAGGTCTTTTTGGTGTGTGTGGTTGGGAGTCACCCGCAGTACGTTGTTAAATTTGTGGTTTTGTTCTCTAGGCTGCTGCTCAGTGTTACATTGATTTAATTATTAAAGAGAGTGACAACAATGTCAAACTCATTGTCCTGGATCGATTGATAGAGCTAAAAGAGCATCCTGCTCATGAGCGTGTGCTACAGGTGAGTCTCAGAGCAAAGGCTTTTTATCAGTCAGTCAACAAACATTTATTTAATACATCTGTCTGCCAGGGACCTTGCCAAGCACCGGAGAGCTACAAATACAATGAATGAAAAACAGTCTGAGCTCCCAAGGGGTATATGGTTTTTTCTTGGGGGGGAGTGGAGGGAAACCATGTACATGTATAAATATGCAGAATAAATATAAAGAGAATAAAGACAGATAAATAGAAAGTAGTTGATTACAAGAGGCAACTATTTGACTGTGGATACATCATTGGACTTGGATTCAGGAAGACCTGAATTCAAATCCAATCTCAGACACTCACTAGCTGTGTGACCCTCGGCAAGTTGCATAATCTCTGTTGGCCTCAATCCACTGGCTCCAGTAAATTTGCTAAGAAAACTCCACAGACAGTATGGTTCTCAAGGTCATGAAGAGTTGAACACAGCTGAACAGCCAGGTTACCTCCGAGCCCATTTGGGAAGAAGAAGATACTAGCAACTTAAGGAGATCAGGAAAGTCTTCAGGTGGTAGGAATGACTCAGCTCATCTCTGCCCATGGAATCCTTCTTCCTCCTTCATGGTGGTCCTCATTCAGACGTGTCTTGGAAGAAGAGGAAGGATTTTATGAACAGAGGTGAACTGTCATTACTAAATCTGTTGGTATCAATCCAAGACTAAGTGAACACCTTGGGGATTGGCAGTGTTGTTGTGGTCAGTGTAACTTGGTGGCTGTGAGTTGAGAATTCACTTTCTACTGAGTCTTTCCTTTCTAACCATAGACATGCTCCAGCTTCCCCATCCACAAAACCCCTTTCCTTGATTCTGCTCTCCCTTCCAGTTTCATCCTGTGGCCCTCCTGACCTTCACTGTGAAACTTGTAGAAAAGACCATCTCATCCCCCATCCCCTTTTCAACTCTCAGCTTCCAGCTTCCCCAGCACTGAAACAACTCTACAAGTTGATCCTTTCTTTCAGGCCTTCTGAGGGTCTTCTCAGGCCTTGTCCTCTTGACATTTCAGCAGTTAGTGCTGCTGACTACAGCCTCCCTAACCTCCTTTCACTTGGCTTCCATGACATGACTTTCATTCAGTTTTCCTCACGCTGTGCCCAGCAGTCTGTCTCCTTTTTCATTTACTCAAGAAGCATTCCTTTAAGAACCTGCTGTGAGCCACTGGGGATACAAGGTAGAAAATAAAACCTTCTCTGACTTTATGGACCTTCTCATCGTAGGTCATTCTCCTTTAATTACAGCTGTCCCTTAAGGCTCTGTCCTCATTTCACTTCTCTGTTTGCATTCTCTCCTTTTGGTGATCTCATTCAGGGTTTGTGGTTTCAACCGTCACTTTTGTGGAAACGTCTCCTAATCTGTGTATCCCTCTCTGCTGTCTCTCCTGACCTCCAGTCCTGTATTTCCAGCTGCCCGTCAGTCACCTCTGTGTCCTAAGGACCCTTCAGGTTCTCTGTGTTCTTAATTGACTCTTCCCAAACTCAAACTCTTCAGATCTCCCCAGTCACCCAGGCCGTCTGTGTGTCACACACCCCAGGGGGCACTGGGGATACAAATGAAACAGTCCGCACCTCCAAGATGGCTGCTCATCTCTTTGCTCTTCCTTACCCTGCGTGTCCAGTCACTTGTCAAACCCTGTCAGTTTCCTCCCCGCTATCGTTTACTTAAACCCCTAGTGCCCTCAGTCTGGCCTTTGTTCTCTCTCGGGCACTATTGTCCTAGCCACCTAACTTCAGAGCTCAGTGACTGCCAAAATAACCTCCCTAGGGGCACAATCCTAATGAGATCACTCTTCTGTTTAAAAACCCTCACTGGCTCCTCAATACCTTGAGGATGAAATACATCAACTTTTTTTATTTTCTGTTACAAATTCTCTCTTCCCCACTCAATGAGAAGGCAAAAAAACACTAAAATCCTTTACAATATGTATAGTCATGCAAAACAAACTTCCTCCTTAGCCATATTCTCTCTTCTGCCCCCTCCCAAAAAGCCAAGAAAAAGAGAGAGAAGAAATACACCTTAGACCATACTGAGAGTCCATCAGCACCCTTGAGCTTTCTCCCTCTGTCTCTCTCTGTCTCCTTGAGTTGAATACTTATCAGTCTTTGGGTGTCATGACTGGTCATTGTATTGATCAGAGTTCCTAAGTCTCTTGCAGTTGATTCTCAGTTGCTATGTCCGTCCTCCTGATTCTGCTAACTTCACTGCATCATTTATGCAAATCGTCTCAGGTTTTTCTGAAACCATTTCGGTGATGGAATACAGGCTCCAAATAGTATTTTATTTTTTCCAGTTACATGTAAAGACAATTTTTAACACTGATTTTTTGTAAAATTTTGAGTTAGAAATTTTTCTTCCTCCTTCCTTCCCCTCCCTTTTCCCCAAGTTTGATGTAGGTTACGTACATGCAGTCTTACAAAACATGTCCTTATTAGTCATGTAATACAAAGTGTTTGGTTACATAGGTAAGGCCTTCTGCATCCATGGCCTTCTCCTGCTTGGACTGAGCCTCCCCAACACTTCCTAGACATTTCCTGCTGGGTTGTCTCCACTCAGGCCATTACTTCCTCTTCTTCCCCACCTGAAAACCAAGCTTCAATAGGCCAGTTTGGTTTTATCTTGCTCAGTTCCTGACCCCCAGAGTCCTTGTGAGATGTCTCTAGTCATGCTACCATCATGTATCTCTCCCTCTTTGCTTTCCAACTTTTCCTTTATTTTGTCTTTCCCTCTTGGAATATAAACTCTTTAAGGGTAGGCACTGTCCAGTGTGCATCTATTTGTATCCCCAGCACATGGCGCCCACACGGTGGTCCCTCGGTCTTCCCAGCCTTATCCCACTGTTGTTCATCCTTTGTTCTCAAAGAGGGCCCTGTCGTTAGGGAGGTGATGCTGTGACTTAAAAGTGAATTGGATTTGAGTGAAGCAGGGCTGTGCAAGGTCACCCACGGAGCCACCTGGGTCTGGTGGCAGGACATAGATCAGAAAGACTGGAGGTGGTCCTGGATGCAGTGGGAGACCTTGGCTCTTTTTAATGAAGGTCTTTAATAGATCTCAGTTTGACTGATTAAAGCTAAGTAAGAAATGAGGCAGAGAATGGCCCCTTTTACCTAGTCAAAAAAAACCAAAAACAAAACAAAACAGTCTGGGAGGGGAAGACCCTCAACAGAAACCATTGCTGTTTACACCCACTCTGAGCCATCAAGACTCAAACAATGACAAGTGAGGCTGCCCCACTGTGCTTGCCTTCACATAACCAGTATTCTAGACAAGTTGTTCCCTGATTTAGTTTTATATTTTCCTCCCTCCATGTATTCATTGAGGCCTATGCCTCAGGACTCTCCACATTTCTGCCTCTTGAAATTTTTTCTTCCCAGCTCAAGATGTTGCTTTCTCCATTAAACCTTTCCTCTTTCCCAGTTAAAGTGGTTTTTCAGCCCTCATTTCTTTTAGCATTTTGTCCAGCCTTATCCTTTTTCAGTCTCTTCTGCTTGTCTTATTCTTTCCCCTCCCACAATTGGCAGCTAGGTGGTACAGTGTATAGAGTGCTGGACCTGATTCCCATCTTCCTGAGGTCACATCTGGCCTGAGACACTTGCTCTGTGATCCTGGGCCAGTCACTTTACCGGTAACCGTTTGCCTCATTTTCTAACCCTAACCCTAAAATGAGATAAAGAAATGACAAGCTGCATTAGTACTTCTGCCATGAAAACCCCAAGTGGGGTCATAAAGAGTCAGACACAACTGAAATAGCTGAATAACACCATATGCCAAGCACTGTGTTAAGGATAGAAGTAAGAAAAAGATAGTTCCTTACAGTCTAATGAAGGAAGATAAAGCTGGAAAGAGAAGGAGAGTTCCGGTCTGTAAAGAAAAGCTTTGGGTGGAATTTAGTGCCTGATCTTCCAGCCCTCGCATCAGGGAATAGACTGAGGGGGTAGGGACAATGTGGAGTCTCCTGTTGTTTAGTCATTTCAGTCTTGTCCTATTCTGTGACCTATTTGGTGTTTTCTTGGCAAAGATACTGAAGTGGTTTGCCATTTCCTTCTCCTAGCAGCCCTTTGGCTCATATTAGAGGTATAATAAATGTTTATTGAATTTGATGAACTCTTTATATTACCAATACCTGTTACAGCCCTGTATATAATGGGCACTTAAATGTCTGTTGAATTGAATTGAGCGTATGCTAATTCCAAAATACAATACTCATGTCCTAGAAGTTTGTTTTCATCTCAGATATTACTTAGTTGGTTGACATTTGCCTCTCTTGTCAAAAATAGAATTAATGACATGCAAATTTCTAAAAGTTTTTGAGCCTTTTGAGTAAGTAGGCTCTATTAATTGGGATTTTATTCTATAACGTGTTTCACAAAGATAAACTTTCTTCATCAACAGTTATCTTCATCATACTTGGAGTTTGCTTAATATTATTACATATAGACCTTTAGGATGTGAAGGACTTACAGATTATCAATCTTAGAGATTATTTATTTATTATTTATTAGCCCCTTAATTTTGTTGATGAGGTAGCTGAGACCCAAAGCAGCCTGGCAATTTGTCCAGCCTCACATGGACAGGGTCAAAGCTGAGTTTCTGCACTCCTTAATCTGGTGCCCTTTCCCTGTATGACATTGCTTCTTTAGTAAAAAAGATATTCACTAAAAATCTTAGTTTCTGTATTTGATGTATGGAAATAAAAGTTTCTTTAAAAGGAAAGTTTCTTTAAACAGAGTTTTTGTTGTTCTTTCTAGGATCTGGTTATGGACATCTTGAGAGTGTTGAGTACTCCAGATTTAGAAGTGCGAAAGAAAACTCTGCAGTTAGCGCTTGACCTTGTGTCTTCCAGAAATGTGGAAGAGGTAAAAACAAGCTCTGACTAGCGTGCTCCATCCACTGTAATGTACCTTAATGTATAACTTGGGAACTTAATGTGTTCGGTCTTGTAGCTGGTGATTGTCCTGAAGAAGGAAGTGATTAAAACCAATAATGTGTCGGAGCATGAAGACACTGACAAATACAGGCAGCTCCTCGTCCGCACGCTGCACTCTTGCTCTGTTCGGTTTCCAGATATGGCTGCAAACGTCATTCCGGTGGTAGGTGGAACCTGACTGTCTCAGAGATGTTTCCATTTTTATATTTAAGTAGGCACATCGTCAGACTCCTCCTAAAGGGAGTAAGGAAAATAACCTACCACTAACCTGTGCTTTTTCTGAATAGCACAAGTGAGGAGCTATCCTCAAGTGTCAAAGCCTTTTGACTTAGAATTATGTATACACTTCATTTTACTGATTCAGTAAGCTTGGTTTCTCAGCCCTCAGCTCTTCCTAGATTAGATTGAGCAACATATGGAAGCAGAAATGAGCGAAGAGCCAAGAGGTTCTCTGAGATGCTGCTGAGAAGGGGCAGCCGCGGGAAGCAATGGTAGCATGCACCCCTGCCCCTGAGAGCCTCGCATTTGGTGCTGCCCACAAAGGCTGTAGAGCATTGGGCCTGGAAGGGACAACTTCTGTCTTTGGTAATAATGTTTCACTACATTATCCTGAATCATCAGCACGTGGTTAAATTGTATTCTGCATACTATTATAAAGGTAATAAATATTGCAGATTTACTTTCATGTCTCGTAAGAAGGTTTCCAGGAAGCTGTTCAGCAGTTTGACAAGTTCAGTACTTAAAACTGTAAGAGTCTGTGATTGGGAAAATTCACTCTGAGAATCTGTGATTCTCTAAAATTTTATCTTTTATGTCTTGGGTTTTTTAGGTCCTAGTATGATTTCATTTTCATTTATGAAATTACAGAAATTCATATTTGAGTAGTAAATTAGCCACCCTTTTATAGTAAGTGGTAAGAAAATGAGCACTGCTTTTCCCCACCAGTGAATACACCCAAGAAAAGCATTTTACAATCAGTGCCTGCTTTCAGTAGTTATGTCAAACAAATCCCACTGTTTGTATCCTTCTGGGACCACAGCAGTAGTTTCAGAGGAAGAAGGCCCAAGGGAGGCTGCTCCAATACTTGCTGTAGGACCTTTTGCCTTCTTCACCTGATAAAGCAATTCTTTGGATCCCTAAGACCTGGGTTCAAATTCTGTCCGTTCCAGATATGGGACAAATCTTGTCATTTTTCTGGGCTGTGGTGTCTTTATGTCTATGGTACAGGGTCTGGAGAAGACAAATGATCCTCAGGAGAATGCTGTGTCCATCTTAGGGGGCCATAGGGGTGGAATGTCTGTGTTCACTACTGTGGGGTGTGGTGCTGGCACACAGTAGGTGCTTAGTAAATGCTTTCACACCGATTCTCTTAAAGAATGGGATTCTGGTTTGGGCTTCCTTTCTTCCTGAGTTATACAGTAGCTGCTATTTTTTTTTTTAAGCTAATGGAGTTTCTCAGTGACAACAATGAAGCAGCAGCCGCTGACGTCTTAGAGTTTGTCCGGGAAGCTATTCAGCGGTTTGACCATCTCCGATTACTGATTGTTGAGAAAATGCTTGAAGTCTTTCATGCTATTAAGTCTGTCAAGTAGGTTTAAAATCTTCTCAAATCTGTAAAGTTAATGTTTTGTCTCTTTTTTTCTTTGAAGATTTTAAGAATTGATATAGATGATAGCAAATCCAGTGGAGAAGAATGATTTAGGGTAAACAGCCCAGAGAAGACCAGCGTCATTTAGGGGGAAAGAGTCATGAATTAAAGGGTTAGCTCTTCCTCCCCACCTGACTTCCTTAAAAATGTAATAAAAGGTCAAATGAGGATAGTATCTTAATAAGTAGGTAGGTAGATATGGACATACATATATGTAATATTAAATATCACTACTTTTCTGGTATCTTTATATTAAATTTTATATGTTCTTGGGAGCAGAAATTAAAGGGCAAGCTACATCTAAAATTATGTGCCTTTATTAAAGTAATCTGTTGATAATACAAGATTGTTAGATTTGAATATTACTCTATTTAAGTACACATGACAGTGTACCAAAATAGGATATCCACCCAGTAAAGGCCAACTATAAAATGGCAAATTTGTGTATTATAGATTTCTCTCTACTACAGTATATTTTTCACAGTTTATTAAAAGCTGATACCTTGGATCCCCTTATTTTCTGCTGTCCCATTCATAAAATTAATTCTTTTTTGATAAATTCAGAAGAATATTTTTTTTTGTTTTAAAGTACAGTAGCATAGTAACCTTTTGGAGTGATTATATAATCGGGTGATAGAATTAAATATACTTTAGTAGAGTCCTCAGTAGGTTTTCGAAATAGGAAAAACTTAGAAATCTTCTAGTCCAACCCCTCATTTTTCAAATGAAGGAACTGAGGCCCAGAGATTAGTGAACATGTCCAAGGGCATACAAGTAATAATGGAAGGAAGCCCACTATAAAAGAGTTTTGAAATTTAATTTTTATCCCTATGTTTATCATTTGCACTGATAACATTTTAGAGTTTTCAGTTCTTAATTGTGAATAAAAACATAATTTTCTTGTTAATCTTCCAGTGTATGGAAAGACTCCAAAGAAATACAATCTGTGTATATAGGGGGGGAGAGAGACTGTGGCTTGCATGAGCAAGAGCACCCTTTTTACAGTATCATCTACAGTTCTTAGAACCATATTATCTTGTGTTTTTGTCTTAAATTTGAAAATCTAAGTTGAGGCATTCACTAAATTGAGTAACTGGCTCAGGGTTCCTAATGCACCTGTTGTTGTTTTTTTTTTCCTTCTGTTAGAATTTACCGGGGAGCTTTGTGGATCCTGGGAGAGTATTGTAGTACCAAAGAAGACATACAGAGTGTGATGACTGAAGTCCGCAGGTCTTTGGGGGAGGTATGTTTTCTCTTGGTAATTCTGTCATATATAAAACTTTACTTTTGTACATTCATCAGTGATGTGTTTTATCTAACTAATTCAAAAGTTAGGAAAAAGTAAAATAAAAATTCAGTGAGAAACGGATGACACATTTTGAAAACTGAGACATGATGTAAGAGATCCTTAGGCGTGGTTCAGTGGTCTCTGTTCTGTTTGAGTGGGACGGTTGGCCCAGAGACCTAGAGGATAAGTGACTTGCCCAGGACCACAGTCAGAGGCAAGCCTTAGACCCACGTTTTTCCGACTCCAGAGTTACCTTTGTAGCTTATGTGTTGCCTCTCCCAGGAAGATGATATGATACTAAAAAATATTTATGAGATTTATGGTCTATTTGAGATTAAAGTTCTCATGTTCATGTGCATATATTAAGATGGAAAGGCAGATGCTTTTAGTAAAGCCCAGCATAGTTTTCAGTGTAACATTGGAATTGTCCATAGCTGGGAGTTTGGGTCCTCTTCTCAGCAGCTGTGTGACTCTGGACAAATCCCTTAACCTTTGTAGACTCAGCTTCCTTGTCTTTAGCATGAGAAAATTAAACAAAAAAAAATCTCGTGATCCCTTCAAATTTTTAATTTCTTGGATTCCATAAAAATGGAAAATCGTATTTAAGAATCATTTTGTGCTAGTAAAAGAAAAGACTTGAGCTGGAGCAAATCGTATCTTACTATTTGACCTTGGCCAAGTCACTAATTTCTCTGGTATTAAATCTCCTTATCTATAAAGTAAAGAGGATTAGACAAGAGATATCTTCTAATTCCAACAGTCTGCAAGCTTATGAATTGTGCCACTGCTGCTCATGAGTTATGTGACATTAGAAACATCCCTTATCCTCTCCTCATCAGCAGAATGAGAATCATAGTACTTTTACTACCTCCCTCAAAGAGTTATTAAAATTAGTTTGTGAAAGCATTTTATTATCACAAAGTATTGTATAAACATAAGCTGTTATCTAAAGTATATGGGAAATGTGCAGATGATGGAGGTAGTATTGACAACTGGACAGATTGACACTGCTTGAGACAGTAACAGGTGTTACTTGTGATTAGTATTTCAAGGGAAGGAAAGAAAAAGGGGTAGATTGTGAACTAGAGAGACAGGAATAGGTAGAGTTGGAGTATATTAGCATGAATCATAGTAATAGCAAATAACCTTTTCCTTCCATTTAAAAGTATTCTTTTTCTTTAAAAATTGTACTTCCTGTCTTAGAGCAGAGCTTACAGTGTTTCCCGAAGTGATTAAATTATAAAAGCATCATCCAAAATGAGGAGCGTGATGCCACTTTCATTATTTCTGTGGTTGAAAGTGTCTTTAGTTATGTTTCTGGTTGATTCTTAGATCCCAATTGTGGAATCAGAAATAAAGAAAGAAGCTGGTGAATTAAAACCGGAAGAGGAAATCAATGTGGGGCCAGTTCAGAAACTGGTAACGGAGATGGGTACTTACGCTACTCAGAGTGCTCTCAGCAGTTCCAGACCAGCCAAAAAGGAGGAAGACAGGTAACCAAGTCACCTGTCCTCTTAAGAATTTTAACTTATAGACACATTGACTTTTTTATTATAAAGTGCTTTATAGATATTGTCTTATTTCATTTCATAAAAACCTGTTGTGCAGATGATGAAACTGAGACTTAGCTATGAAGTCCTGTAGCACTTGTCTCCCTCTCCAGCGTCTCTTGGAGATCACTGGCACTGACTCATTGTCAGGTTGAGGACCCTTGTGGCATGAGTCCATTGAGGGTAGTTAGATTTTGTTTAACCATCTCATAATTCTTGGGTTTTAACTCCTCATTAGGCATTTTTTTCTGTCCTTCCTAATTCAAAGATATAATACCCTTTGGAGAAGGGAACAAGCAAAATTCGAGTTGAGTATTTGAGCCAGTCTGCCATCACCTGTCACCGTCCTATCCTCCCTGAGCAGCAGTCTGCCCTGCTTTGATCCAGCTTTAAAGCTGTCCTTGGCATTGTTACCGACCACAGTCCGTGCTGGGCTTTAGCAGTCCTGATGCTTTTCTTACAGGTCTCTTATCCTCTTTAGTATTCATTCTCAGTTAATGGCCATCACAACCATCTTGTTTACATGTCTTTTCCAAATATGAATTGGTCCCTATTCAGCCATATCAGTTGCTTTGCATAGTTCTCTATTTTCATTCTCTTGGGAGTCATTCTATTTCACATCTTTACAGTTTCATTCTTGACAGCATCCCATCCTTCTTCAGCTTAATTCCCTTGTGAAATAATAGAACACTGAAGCCTTTCTAGTCTTTCCTTGAACCCTTTGAAAACCTAGTCTTTAAGATCTCTAGTCCCCTTTATGCAAAATGGATAGCATTTGGGATGTAGGGTGCCTTGGGTTTCTTCTGTGTTACTCTTCATCATTATAATCTGAATTCTTTTATTTCCATTTCCATTTGGCTCTTGCAGGTGACGTACAGTTGATTATAGAAAATAACATTTTTTTTGTGTGCCATGTACCTCAGAAAAAAATGTTTTATTAATTTACATTTACTTTAAAGTTGTAAGATGTTTCCCATACAGTTTGTAAAGTGCTTATATTTCTCCTCTAATGCTCCCATCCATTCTGAGGCAGGTAGTAAAATTTATTTTGATTTTATAGATGAGAAAACTAAGGCTCAGACCATTCCCCAATTGATAAATGGTCAAAGGATATGAATAGGCAGTCTTCAAAGGAACAATTGACATATGAAAAAATAAATACTAGAAGAATTCAATTTAATGCAATTCTGAGATTCACACTAGACACATTGGCAGGTGACAAATCAGGAAATGACAGTTATTGGAGAGACTATGGGACGAAAGGCACGTGAGTGAAGGCACTGACACTGGGACTACAATTGTCTAGCTTTTTTGGAAACCATTCAGAAGCTGTACTCCCAGAGGCACTAAATACTGCATGCCCTTTGACTCAGTTCTACTCATACTCCTGTACCTCCAAACAGAGCAATGAAAAGAGAAAAAGACCCATATGCACAAAAAAATCTAAAGTAGTTCTTTTTGTGAAGGCCAGGAACCAGAAACTCAGGAGGTGACCATCAACCTAGGACTGCTAGTATAAGTGATGCTACTGCACTGTAAGAAGTGATGAGTGGGGAGGAGCCAAGATGGCAGAGTAGAAAGACTCAGGTATGCTAGCTTCGAACCCACAGCCCATAAATTTTCTGTAAAAAGAACTCCCCACAAATTCTGGGCACTGTAAGCCACCTGCAGAAACACAGTGGAAGAGATTTCTGTTCCAGAGAGCCCTGGAAAGCCATCCCCAGGGGTCCGTCACACACCGGACAGCGGAGCCCACCTCTGTGCTGCCCTGGCCACGAGGCCCCAGAGGAGCAGATCGGAGCAGGCTTCAGGGATGGAACCTCCGGCGGCCAAGAAATCACAAAACAAAACCAAAAGAATGAAAAAATGGAAGAGAATGTGAAATACCTCATGGGAAAAACAACTGACCTGGAAAATAGATCCAGGAGAGACAATTTAAAAATTATGGGAATACCTGAAAGCCATGATCAAAAAAAGAGCCTAGACATCATTTTTCACGAAATTATCAAGGAAAACTGCCCTGAGATTCTAGAACCAGAGGGCAAAATAAGTATTGAAAGAATCCATCGATCACCACCTGAAAGAGATCCAAAAAGAGAAACTCCTAGGAACATTGTGGTCAAATTCCAGAACTCCCAGCTCAAGGAGAAAATATTGCAAGCAGCTAGAAAGAAACAATTCCAGTATTGTGGAAATACAATCAGGATAACTCAAGATCTAGCAGCTTCTACATTAAGGGATCGAAGGGTGTATTCCAGAAGTCAAAGGAACTAGGACTCAAACCAAGAATCACCTACCCAGCAAAACTGAGTATAATACTTCAGGGGAAAATATGGTCTTTCAATGAAACAGAGGACTTTTAATCATTCTTGATGAAAAGACCAGAGCTGAAAAGAAAATTTGACTTCCAAACACAAGAATGAGAAGAAGCATGAAAAAGTAAACAGCAAAGAGAAGTCATAAGGGACTTACTGAAGTTGAACTGTTTACATTCCTACATGGAAAGACAATATTTGTAACTCTTGAAACTTTTCAGTATCTGGGTAGTTGGTGGGACCACACACACACACACATACACGCATGCACGCGCGCACACATACACACATGCACGCACATACAGAGACAGAGAGCACAGAGTGAATTGAATAGGATGGGACCATATCTTAAAAGAAATTAAGGTAAATGGTGAGAGAGAAATGTAGTGGGAGGAAAGAGGGTGAAATGGAATGGGGTAAATTATATCTCATTCAAGAGGCAAGCAGGAGACTTTTTAGTGGAGGGAAAAAGAGGAGAGCTGAGAAAAAAACATGAAGTTTACCCTCATCACATTTGACTAAAGGAAGGAATAAAATGCACACTCATTTTGGTATGAAAACCTATCTTACAATACAGGAAAGTGGGGGAGAAGGAGATAAACAAGGGGGGGGATGATGGAAGGGAGGGCAATGGGAGGAGGGAGCAATTTGAAGTCAACACTTGGGGAGGGACAGGATCAAAAGACAGAATAGAAACAATGGGGGGCAGGATAGGATGGAGGGAAATACCGTTAGTCTTACACAACACGACTCTTATCGAAGTCATTTGCAGAACTACACAGTTATGGCCTCTATTGAATTGCCTGCCTTCCCAAAGGAAATGGGTGGGGAAGGAGGGATGGAGAGAATTTGGAACTCAAAGTTTTAGGAACAACTGTTTTGTATTCTTGCTACTAGGAAATAAGAAATTCAGTTAATGGGGAATAGAAAGTTATCTGTCCCTACAGGACAAAAGAGAAGATGGGGACAAGAGAAAGGAGGGATGATAGAAGAGAGGGCAGATTGGTGATAGGGGAAATTAGAATGCTCGGTGTATTGGGGTGGGGGGAGGGGATAAATGGGGAGAAAAGTTGGAACCCAAAATTTTGTGAAAATGAATGTAAAAAAATAAATAAATTTATATTTAAAAAAAAAAAGTGATGAAGGGATGGCTTCAAAAGCCTGAGAAAAGTTGTATGAACTGATATAGAGTGAAGTAAGCAGAACCAGAGAACAATAATAGCCTTAGACCAATAATGACAGTCTTGGAAAGACTTCAGAACTCTGACCAGGGTAGTGGCCAGCCACAGTTCCATAGACCAGTGAGGAAGCTTGCTACCCACCTGATGGATGGGTAAAAGGTTCCAGATGTAGAACGGAATCTTTATTTCTGGCCAACATGAGAACTGGTTCACCTTGATATTCCCTATTGGTTCCTCACCCCCACCCTACTATTTGGGAGGGGAAAATAAATGCTCACTAATTGAAACTAAAAGTTAAAAGATGGAAGGAAGCAGACTCTAAGAGGTCATATATCAGGAACATAGTAGAGCCCAGGTGGAGACACTGATGGCTTGTGCTCTAGCTTCCTTCTCTTTCTGCCTCAAGAAGAGGAAATTCAGGAAACGAGCCTTTCTCCAAAAGGTTTACAGTGCCAACAGGTGTGTTTTTACCATCTTCAGCCTACTTTTCATTTCTTTCCCCTTAGACCTCCTCTTCGGGCATTCCTCCTTGACGGGGACTTCTTTGTTGCAGCCTCCCTTGCCACAACTCTGACCAAGATCGCCTTGCGTTATTTGGCCCTGGTTCAGGAGAAAAAGAAGCAAAATGTAAGTCCATCCCCCCAGTGGTCATTGAGCAGAAGCTTGTCTAAGGCCCCAGATCCGCCTTCAAGCAACTCAGTTTAGAGAAGGAAACAAGTAATTATGAGAGAAGGCAGATTGTAACACGTGCCCTAAGACAGTGCAGGCACAACCATATGGGCATTTAGAGGAGGCATGTAGAGCCAGTCCAGGGAACCAGAGAATTCTGCTTGGGGGAAGTTGGTAGGGGTTGTATTATCAAAATTGACGAGAGTGAAATGACATTTCACCTGAAAGTAATAGCATAAGCAAAAGTGGGAAAGTGTGGGATCTATTTGGGAAATGTTAAGTGTTCCAGTTTAACTGAAATATTTAGAGAGGCCTCAACATGAAGCTTGGGGTTGGATTCTGGAGAGCTTTGAGTACCAGGCTAAGCATTTGAGCATTACCTCTAGGCAGTTGGGATACCAGTTCAAGTTTTTGACAATTGAATGTGGAGAAAAAAGAAGCAGAGGGTAAAGAAGTTTGACTTTGTTTCCTACTATCATATGTTTGTTAAAGATCAGAAGTTCTTTATTTGAAGTGGATAACTAAGGCAATCTTTTTTCCACTGTAGTCTTTTATTGCTGAAGCTATGCTGCTCATGGCCACTATTCTTCATTTGGGCAAATCCTCTCTTCCCAAGAAGCCCATTACAGATGATGATGTAGATCGTATCTCCCTGTGCCTCAAGGTCTTGTCCGAGTGTTCACCTTTAATGAATGATATTTTCAATAAAGAGTGCAGGCAGTCCCTTTCTCACATGCTGTCTGCTAAACTGGAAGAAGAGAAGCTGTCCCAGAAGGTAAGTGCTCACAGACTCTTAGGGCTATGCTCGTAGAACCTGTAGAGGGGAAACCTGAGCATACTGAGGACAGCTCTGCGGTGCTTGTTCAATCTAGAAAGAGTCTGAAAAGAGGAATGTGACTGTCCAGCCTGATGATCCCATTTCCTTCATGCAACTCACTGCCAAAAATGAAATCAACTGTAAGGAGGACCAGTTTCAGCTGAGCTTGCTGGCAGCGATGGGGAATACACAGAGGAAGGAAGCAGCCGACCCGCTGGCATCGAAACTTAACAAGGTTAGAGAAAATTGCAAGTTCTCTGACTCATCTTTTCTTTAAGTCTTTGAGTTAGGGAATATTTTAAAAGTTTTCTTCTGTAATTACAACAAAAACATTTAGAAGTCCTTAGTTTAAAAAGAACATAAGCTAACTTTTGATCTCATTTACTTTCTGTTATACTGCCCGGCCCAAATTGGTGGGAAGATAACCTTGGTAAGTTTTTAGTGCAAAAACAAATAAAACTGAGTTTTTGTTTGGTCGTGGTTTTCAGAGAGTTCAGTGATTCATAAATTCTCTCTTTGACCTGTTTTCTAGTTCATTTGTTTGAGACAGATACCTTACCTATTCTAATTTTTTTAGTCTTTTAACTTGCTTCTGTTCTAATTGTCTCACGGAATCATTCAGTTCTTTTTGCTCCATTCTACTTTTCAGGTAGTTCAGTATACTATGTGGGGAAGTTACTTATTGTCCCTCTAGTTTTTTCAAGAGCTCCAATTCCATTTTTTATTCCTTGTTTCATTTTTCCTTGGTATAGAGTAAAATCTTTTTTTAAAAATCTCTTGGGAGGGTTGCCTCTGGCCTTCTCTTAACTTTTAGTACTTTTTAAATTACTTTTGGAGTTTTCTATTTACTCATATCTCTGACTTGGCTCTGTGGATTAGGCCTGTGGGCCAGGGCCAGACTCCTTTCTTACTGTCCACCCTTTCTTACTGTCTCATAAGGGGTGGACAGGCCCACTCCGGTCCTGTCCCTTCTTTAGTCGGGATGGAGTGGCTTCCTGGATTCTCTCTGTCTCCTTGTGGCACTATAGGAGTTAGCCTCAGCCCTATCACTGTCTTCTTACCAGTTGAGAGTTGGTTCCATTCCTTGCTGTGGTCCTGACAGACCACAGTCAGATGCCAGAGATTGGAGATGGTGCTAGTCTCAGGCCTTCTAAAAGGCTCCTTTGTGCATTTTCCTGGATACCAAGCTGGCCTTGTCTCCTGCTGTGTCTCTGAGTATCCCAAAGTATGCACAGTCCTTCTCTGTTTCCCTGTGTAGTGACCTGCAGTGGCTATGTCCCCCATTATATCTCTGATAGGGCAGGCCCCATTTACCAGAGCTTGTACTGTTTTTTGTATCCCTGGCCCATTCCCTCTCCAAGGATATGTAGGCTTCTGGCATCTTCTGGTGCATCTCCGAACTGGATGGAAGAGCTGACTGGTGTTCCTCTTTGCTCTTGTGGTCATTACTCTGGTTATTCATTAGCTCTTTCCTGGTGCAGTTTTGAGAGAGGTGGGTTTTCTAGGACTTTACAGGTCACCATATTATCTGGAAGCCCCTGTACAGTGTGATATCTAACAAAATAAGTTAACATCCTTTTGTTAACATTTAGAGCCAGAATGAGGAAGCTGCTATACCCATACTCCAGGAGTTGAGTTTGTTCATGGCCACTGTCTCACTGTGTCCAGAAAACCTGTACTGGAAGGTACAAATACAAAGTAGTAGAGCTGGACTTGGCTTCAGACACGGTGTAGTTCAAATTTTTAATTTTACAAACAAAGTCTGGAGGCCAGAGGGAAAGTTATTGCCCAGAGTTATACAATTATGGCAGGTTGTGTACTCAGAAACAGATTTCCTGCTTCCCAGTCTGTTTCCTTTCTACTAACATTCTTGTTTTTCCCTCAGAAAGAAAGAAGTAATCATGATGAGGAGGAAGAATATGTTAGAATTTTTTAAGCTTTATTCCTCTAGTGTTGTTAGATACATGCCACATCTTTCCTCTGATAAGCTAGAAGCGGATGGAGGTCTGAAAATCCATTTTATTATTGAGATTTTAGAACATTCAAATTATGCATTAGTTTGAAATTCTGTTGTAACTGACAAATAACTCAGTTCTCCAGATCCACTTGGAGAATGTTTGAATTGTCTTACATTAATTTCCCACTTAGATATTCTAGAAAATTTTTATGTGGGACATTGCTAGAGTAGCTTACCAAACAACACTGTGTCAGAGGTCTACAAGGTGTAATCATTTGGCATACAGGTACTTGCTGTAAAATTGATATCTTGGAAGTCCATTCATTCAGTATTGTCTTTGTTTTTGTTTGGCAGGTTACCCAGCTGACAGGTTTCTCAGATCCTGTTTATGCAGAAGCTTATGTTCACGTCAACCAATATGACATTGTTCTGGATGTACTTGTTGTAAACCAGACCAGTGATACTTTGCAGAACTGCACATTAGAACTAGCCACGCTAGGTAAGGACATATCCTCTACAAGATATGAAGCTAAAACTTAGCACTGGTTCTCCTCTGTTGATAATTCTGATTAGTAGATTTCGGGTAACTATAGCAAACCCTTAGCCTAGGACTTTTGTAAAGTATCAAAATGCCATTTTCCTGGGTCTGAACTCCCTTGCAATATATCTATCAGTAGCTTACAAAGCTACAATTTCTGAATATATTCTAGTCATATTTTGTTCATTAAAGTGACATTATTCAAGTGAACAAGCAACAGTGAAGCCTTTTGGGATAATGGTTTAAATGCTCCACATAGCAGTCAGAGCCTTGCAGCTCAGGTTCCCTTGGGTCCCTGTTTTCACACTGGCTCTCTTCTGTTTTTGGCATTTGAAGCTCATTCTACCTCATAGTTTGGGTGTGTATTTTTCTGGGTGTCAGTGAAGGGAACAGGTGAAATAGAAGACTCTTGTTGTTACTTCGCTCTTTTAAAACTGTTCCTTTGCTCAGTACAGGACTGGGTACCTGTTTTGTACCTTAGGCATAACCAGGCAGGTGCTCCTCTGTAATGCTCATCCCTTTGACAGATTTTATTGGTTCCTCCTTTGGATTCTTTTTTTTCCTCTGCCTTATAGTGCACATGTTTGAAGTAGTTACATCCCTACTCTTTTTCACATTTTGCTTTGAAAAGCAAAAATGTGGAATATTCTCAGGGATCATTTAGTACCTGGGATGACCATGTAAGTCAGAGGGAAATGGAGAGAGGGGGTCTTCAAATACAGGAGTCCTCCGTTTTTTTTTTTGCTTTGGTGCAGCTTGGGATCTGTATGGAGACCTTTGTAGAAACAAATGTGTCCTTGCTTTAATGGTCAGATATCTCCCTTAATTTGGAATGAATTACTAACATGAATAAACTTCTTTGTCAGAAGTTTATGTGCATACATTGAAATGATTGATCGGCATCCGTTGTTCTGGATCTCTGGGTATTCAGATTAAGAATCACTGTAAAATTATTCTGAAGTTCCCAAGTTTTTAAAACACTTAAAAATGCACAGGCTGTATTTTAAAAACGAAAAAAAGAAAATGGCATAACTCTAAATGTTTCCCCTTTTCTGTTATTATAATAAGCTAAAAACTGAAGCAATTTGCATTTTGATGTCTAAGGTTTTACCATATACAAACTAATTTTTTTTTTCTCCAGGGGATCTTAAGCTCGTGGAAAAGCCATCTCCTTTGACACTTGCACCTCATGATTTTGCAAATATTAAGGCCAATGTTAAAGTAGCTTCAACAGAAAATGGAATTATTTTTGGTAATATAGGTAAGATGCCAGGCATGTTGTACAATAGCAGATGTGGGGCATACGTCATGGAAAAGGGAATCTAAAGCAGGTCTTCCCTAATAAGTGGGTGATAGTGCGAGATCCTCTATTCTGTGAGGTCAGAGTCTTTGTCTTATACTGCTTTTGTGTCCCTCCCAAAAAATATCTAGCACTGTACATTAGTATTTCAAATATTTCATTGGTATGACCACCAACCCAGGTCATAGTCATTCTATCCCTTAACTGTATTTGTGAATTGATCATCTCCAAAAAATCAGTCCTTGGGTTCCAGCACTGGTGATAAGCCTGTTGCCCTTAGCTAACCTGATGCTCAGGTGACAGATCTGCCATCTATTACCAGGCCCGTATTCAACTCCTTTCCAGCTGGGGTTGGACTGGCCAGCAAGTGTGCTCTCATAACAGTCTTTAAGAACCCAAGATTATGTACAATTAGGCATCAAAGGACATCTGTGAAAGGCTATTACATAGTACAAGGCATATATTAGTTGTTTAATACTGCTTGTTGAATTGTAAAAATGAAGTTAGTGTTCAGTGAAAGAGAAAGCCTCTTAAAAATGAGATTTCAGAGTATATTTTGCTTTTGCACATGTTGAAGTCATGTTTTTCATTCATATGAATTAACCTGCCAGTCTCACAGTTTTGTGGGGGTTTTGTGTGTTTTTAAAATTACGTCTGCAGTATATGATGTGTCTGGAGCAGCAAGTGACAGAAACTGTGTGGTCCTCAGTGACATTCACATTGACATCATGGACTACATCCAACCTGCTTCTTGCACTGATGCCGAGTTCCGCCAGATGTGGGCAGAATTTGAGTGGGAAAACAAAGTTAGTATGGGGGAAAGTGGTGGGCTTCTTGGTCTTACTGTCCTCCCTACTTTAGGGTTAGTATGGTAATCTGTCAGGTGACAGATACAGAAAGAGAACTTCTGGCTTCTTCGGTCCATTCATACTACCTAGAAATTAGCGTTGCTTAGGCTTACCAAGAAAGCAGTAATGTGGTTCAAGTTTTCCAAAAACAAACAAACAGAAAAACACTTTCAATTCTCAGGCATGAGATTAGCACTGCATGAGTTAGTCTAGGTGATCAAAATGTTACAGGCTTTGTCTCAGGTAGTCAAGGTAGAAAAGATGACTGAATCCAGTTACCACAAGGAACTGGATACCACAGTTGCTTCTGGAGACATGCGTTCAGTCGTTCCGTCATTACTTCCATCTTTGGCAACTGTTGTAGGTGTTCAGCACAGAGCATAATTGATTTATTATTGAGGTCATCCCTATCAAAAAGTATTCATTCTGGCATCCAGTTCAAAGAGAAATGTGAAGAATATAGTTACTCCTCTGAAAACAAAGGGTTTTTTTTTCCCCATTGATATAAAGTGAAATTAAAATAATGCTATAGTTTACCTTTTTAGCAGTTGTAAGTTTCTGCAACACTTAAGAGAAATTATTGTGAGAATTTTTTTCCTTTTAAGATCATAGTATTTTAGACCTGAGATTTTAGAAGTTATCTAAGACCTATTTCTCTTTTCTTTTTCCCTTTTTTCAGATGAAGAAACTGAGGCCCAGAGGTCATACAGCCATAGTGTAGACCTAGGAATAGAAGTTTCCTAACTCCCAGTCCATTGTTCTCACTGATTTTTTTTTCCCCTCCTTGTAGGTGACAGTTAACACAAATATAATTGATTTAAATGAATATTTACATCATATACTGAAGTCAACCAATATGAAGTGCCTCACTCCAGAGAAGGTAACACCCTATCTTAGTTGCTGTTGGACATGCTGGGGTAGCCCCCTAATGAGCATCTGCTATAATAAAATCTACCTAAATTAACCTACTGAATGACCGAGCTAGGTTTTCCCCCATTAACCATTTCTTCACCATTTTTTTAGAGACTTTATCCAGAGGAGTTTTATAAGAAATTATTTTTGCTTTTATGGGAAATAGTAGCAATTTCCCTAACTTCTATCTCTTTCTGTCCTTCTTATTTTCCCCTCCCAAACATCCTACCCTTTTACAGTAACTCTGATGTGAATCAAAATGTGTCTGCTGGTAAACAGAGTCATTTTCATTACAATGTAGATTTCACTGGTTTCCGGTTGATGCAGCACTATAGGCACCTGACTCATAGGACTCCCGGCCCTGCCAATGAAGGCTTATATGGGACACCTGACCTTGGGTGCTGAGCCCCTGGTGAAGTGTCGGAGTCACTGTTATTCTCTTGCAGGCCCTTTCTGGATACTGTGGCTTCATGGCTGCCAATCTCTACGCCCGGTCCATATTTGGAGAAGATGCACTTGCAAATGTCAGTATTGAAAAGCCAATTCATCTTGGACCGGAAGCCCCAGTTACTGGCCACATACGCATTCGTGCAAAGAGTCAGGTAATGATTATCCTTCCTTTGAACTGTCTTTGTACCTTATGCTTTTCGGATATAGGAAAGAAAGTTGTTTCTAAAAAACACCATTTTCATTTCTTTCTCCATAGCTGCGTAATAGTTTTGCCTGGTTCCATAGATATACAGCAGGCATATTTTCTTCATAGGCAAGATATTTAACTCACTTCCATTGCATGCCTTTGGGAATCATCATTCTGGACCTTGTACGTAAAGCCTTTCTGCCTCTCGGATAATTCAGTTGAAATAAATCCTTGGAGTCCAAGGTTCATCACAAAGCAGAGAATGAGGAAATTTCAGGAGGATCTTAGAAATGATCTAATCCAGCATCCCACCCACTGCAGGAATTTCCTCTATAGCATTCGGGTCATTCAGCGTCTCTGGAGCACTCCTAATGACAGGGTGCTTGCTGGTTCACATAGTATCCTATTACATTCTTGGAGAGCTTTCATTGTTAGCAAGTTTCTTCTTATATTGAACCGAACTCTTACCCCCTCTTAATTTTAACTTGATGGTCATGGAACTCAGAGCTCAGTCTCAAAAGTCCTGACAAATTGTCAATCCGGTCTCTACGGAAACGCCTCCAGTTAGGAGAAATTCATTATTTCCTAAGACAGTCCCTTCCACTTTTGAATATCTCTGATCGTTAGAAAGTTTTCCCCTACATGTAGTTCAGATCTGCCTCTCAGCAACTGCCACCCGTAATTCCCACTTCTGTCCTTTGGGGACAGGCAGAATGAAACTGAAGTTTCTTTAATATTAGTCTCGTTTACTTACAGTGACTACTTCCCTCTTCTCCCAAACATTCCCTTTTCCAAGCTTCATTACCCTGTTTTTTGTATAGCATGGTTTTCTTTTCCATTGGGATCATGGTGGCTGCTGGATGCTCATCAGCTGGTCGATGACCTTCCTAAAAATGTGACTAGGACACAGTACTCTACATTTGATGTCACTGTGGTAGAATTGTTGATGAGTCATGTCCCATTCTTGGTGACCCTGTGGTATAGCATGCCAATGCTGTCCATTGGTTTTTCTTGACGAAACCACTGGAGTGGTCTGCCATTTCCTTCTCCAGTGCATAGTGGCAGACAGTGAGTAAGTGACTTGTCCACAGTTGCTCAACTGGTATGTATCTGGGGCCAGATTTGAACTCAGATTTTCTTGACTCCAGACCTAGCCTTCTGTCCATTGTGCCACTTTGCTGCCTTACGGCAAAGATCCGTTGGGCGATTGTCTCCCTTTTTCTGGAGTTTGTGCTGATACAACCAAAAATTAAATTAGCTCTTTTTGTCTATTTATGTCATACTTTGAACCTGCAGTTCACCAAGAGCCTCCCCTCCATGCCCCCCGGTCACTTTTATATGAATTACTGTCTAGTTGTGTTTTTCCCAGTCTTTCTTCCCCTTTGAAGGTACACAGAATAAATGTGGTCCCTTTTTCGGAAGAGAGCCCTTCACATAGTTTAAGATAGTTATATGTCCTAAGTCTTCTCTTCTCAGAACTAAAACACTTGCAGCTACTTTAATCATTCCTCATCATCTTGGTCATCTTTTCTGTATATACTCCAGTTTGTCAGTGTCCTTCTAAAACAGGTCCAAAATTGGACCTAATACTGTAAGTACAATCTAACAGCATAGAACCTGGCTGGCTCTCTCTTTGTACATACGCTGTGCAGAACTATGCCTTCTATAAACGCAATATGAGAACTCTGAGAATTGGGATGGAGTTAGGTGGCTGCTACTTCTGAATCTATTTTTGTGACTGTTAGAGGCACCATGCAAATGGCTGACTGCTTTTATGTGGTGCAAAAATGCAAACATGCTCTTTCTTCTTTACAGGGAATGGCCCTTAGCCTTGGAGATAAGATCAATCTGTCTCAGAAGAAAACTAGTGTATAAAAGTCAGAAAAGGCCTTTTCAGATTTCCAGATTTAGGTATGTTTCTTGTTGGACTCCAAGCAACTTGTATTCCTTCATGCTCTGTGTAATGTAGAATCTGAGTTTGTGCTGAATGCATTCCAGCAGATAATTTATAACTTTTACCCTAAATCAAGACTGAGTTAAAAATTACAATTTATTTTTCTCTTTTGGTCTTAGCCATTCTGTGTACTGTCTTTAAAGCGTATAACATCTTCCACATGTACTAAGACTGTTTCACAGTACAATAAATCTGTCTATTCTTAGGACTTTTGTCATTTTATAAATAAATGCATAATTTGATTTGCTATTTACCTGTTTGTGTATTTTTTTTTTGACAGGGACATATAGTAGGATTTGAGTTCAGTTGCTGAAATTATTCTTTGATTTTTCATTGACTTAGAGAATGTTAGAATTGGAAAAAAGATTAGAGATTAGCCCCATGTGGACTTCTGGGTCTTATAGGAATGCTTCCTGGTCCCAGAGCTGCTTAACAGCAGAGGGAAAGCCTAGTATCTAAGTATCCCTACCATTGGTTCAGCACTTTTGCTACTGTACTATGAATTACAAGAACCAGGTACAGGTCAGCTCTTCAGAAGAAAATACTTAGCAACTAATCAGTCTAATATAGTGTATTTTGCTTATGAATAGACATAAGTCTTTGAAGAGAATGTGAAAAGGAGGTATAATCAAGGAAGAGGCCTTGATTTACTACATGGTTATTTCCATTTGACATCTGAACACTGACATTGCTAAAACCACTGAACTAAATTTTTATGTGTTTTTGTAATTTAATGAAATTTAGCGCCAGGGAATCAGTATCAGATTAACTTAAGAAAAGAGATTCATCTTCAGTATGAAGAAATGTTAGGATGTACACACACACAGTTCTATGGTCCCCACTAATGGAGAAGATTGCTCGACTCGATAAGCCATTATCTATTTTTAAAATCATTTACATGTGACTTTGAAGTATACTGTTTTATTTACAGTACGTCCATAGTGGTTTAGCTTAATTAGGAAAGCCATATTATGAAAACTATGGTTGAGAAGATTTAGAAAACTCTCCACCTTGATGTGTCTGCTCAGCTCCTTTGTCTCCCACATTTTGTTGGAGATAGGCACCATCAGATTGAGGCTTGATTTTAGAGTTGCTTCGTCTTTGCTAAATCCAAGGATGTATCTTAAACCTCCAGCATCTTTGCCTTCCAGCTCCTATATTCCCACTGGATTCAGGATGATCCTAGGGCAGGCTAAGAGAACAGCATGCAGTGACTGGAATGTATTCCGCTCCATAGGCCAGCATGAGAACTGAGATATTTATCCAAACTACACAAAAGGAAAACCTGCTGTTGATGTCTGTTGGCATGACACAAACCCATAAGCCAACCACTTTCCAAGAACCAAGAAGAGTCATGCGAAGCCAAAACAAACTGCTTTATTATAAGTGACGAGACTCAGTCCTTCCCAATTCCCTCAACAGATGTGTTCATTCAGTGACTAGATGACCACTTGTTAAGGATACTCTCGAAGGGATTCATCCTATAAGATATACCAAGGATAGACCCTGAGAGGTCATCCAGTCCAACTGTCTCCTCAGTAGATGATTCCTCTAAGAGTATCCTCGGCAAGTAATACATGTGTAGGTGAGGGCTTCAAGCACTAACAGATACCTGCCTAACTGGCAGCATCTGGCAGCAGAGCAGGAAAGGGGTTATTTGGAGATGGAACAGTGGGAGTGATTTGCAGGTTGGAAAACAAAATGAAATATATATCAAGACCCAGGGATTCTGATGACAGTAACAGGATCAAGTAGAACTTTGAAAATATAGTTTCTCATTTTTTTTAAGAAAAGTATACCACCAAGCTCAAGGTAAATATTCATTACATATCATTATACTGAACTCCTTAGACACTTATTCATTATGGTGGCACAGTGAAGAGTTGATGGTGGGGAGGGGACATGGCAGCCTTGTTCTAGACAAAATATGGTGAAATCAGTGTGTGTGTGTGTGTGTGAGTGTGAGTGTGTGTCTATCTATAGTTCACATAGGTAGATAGATAGATAGATAGATGTCACAGAATTGGGGGACCTGTGAGTAGAGCCTAAGCTTATGTTAGGAAAAGATGAATGTGCTCAAAGTGTAGGTAGTATGAACAGAAATGAGGTCTTGGATCTGGGCAAGGTAAAGATGGGCATTTTATTTGTCTCTATAAATTCATTGCTGCTTCTAGTAAGCTGAATACACTTTGCTCTGCTAATTTGTGGTTTTAGTGAAATAAATATTCAGCTGGCCATCAGGAAACTTGTGTTCTACTTCCAGGTCTTCCATTAACCACATTTCAGCCTTAAGAGAAAAGGAGAGGGTACCCTCATTGAGTCTAGAAAGTGAGCTGAACCAGGAGAGAAGTGAGCATGGTCTGAGGTAGGGACGCCCCAGAGGGGCTCAGGGTGGAAACGTCTCCAGGATGGGAGGGCTGCTGGCAAGAAGGTGGAAAAGTTCAGAAAGGGAGTAGATCTAGGAGTGTTCTGCTGCCTCTTAATTCTCCTGGCACCCGTACCAATTCTCTTTTATACCATCATGTCCCATACTCTACCCCAATTAGTGTTCAGGTGAGGACCTGCCTCTCTCTGCTACAGAAAGATCAGGTACCGCAGGCCTCTCTGGCTAACAGTTTGGAAGCCTTCAACCCTGCAGAGAGGAGACAGGATGGGCCTTGGAATCCACACTGTAAATCCTTGTCTGTTCTCCATTAATTATACTATACATGAAATATTCAAAGCATTTCTTGACTGTTAAAAGGAACTTCCCTACCAAGGGATTTGTTAATCGATATTGTAGTCTACCTAAATTTTAAATATGGTTTAGGCTTGATAAGCTCCATAACCTGATCCCACCTTTGTTTTATGAGAATCAATAGGTCATCTGAAAAGACTCATATGAACTGATGCAGAGTAAAAGGAACAAAATCGGGGGAACAGTTTGTACGATGACAAGAGTAATATTAAGAATAACTTTGAAAGAAGTACTGACTGGACCCAGTCATGACTTTAGAAGACTGCTGACAGCATGTTTTGTGGCAGGCAAGGGGTACAGTTGAAATGCAAAATGAGGTGTACATTTTCAGACACAGCTAATGTGTTGAATCATCGTGCTGGACAAGGGAAGCTTTCTGCTGAGGAGAGGAGAGTGAGGTAGCAATTGAGATTCACCCAGAAAAAGCATCAGTAAAACATGTTATAATGCATAGAATAAAACAGAAACTTCCAATGGTGGCACAAATAGCAATTTTGTCATTAAACCTCGCTTAAGTATACCTTTTGTTTTTATTTTTTAGCAGTATTTTCCCCAATAAAGGAAGGGAGGGCTGTAATAGAAGAGAGGGCAGATTGGGGGAAGGGGTAGTCAGAATGCACCATGTCTTGGGGTGTGGGGAGGGGAGAGACAGGGAGAAAATTTGGAACTCAAAATCCTATGGAAATGAATGTGGAAAACTAAAAATAAGTTTAAAAATAATAATAATAATATTTTCCCCAGTTACATGTAAAAACAGTTTTAACATTCTTTTTTTTTAATATTGAGTTCCAAATTTTCTCTCTCCCTCCCTCACCTCCCAACTCCCCTAGACAGTAAATAGTATCTTTTAAAAAAAATCAAACCAACAAGGTATACAATACCCTATTGTTATTTATATACTAAAATGTATTTGTTACTTAAGTTTATAATTAAAATTTAAACTACAAAAAAAATCAGGTTCCTTCAGTAATAATATAGCTATAGCCAAAGTGCAAGTAAGCCCACCCTGCTGTGCACAGAACGCTGTGCTAATGGCTAGAAGAGAGAAACTCTAGGGTATAGTCTCTGCCTTCACAAAATTTACAGTCTTGTAGGGGGAATAAAATACAAACAGATGATTGTAATTCACACTATTACATGAAAAGCTCATAAAAGAAGGATAAAGAATTATGTGAACCCTCGAGGTGCCTCCTGTCTCCCTCAGGGTGCTTTACCGTCTCAGCTTGGCTGGTTGGCGTTATCTGCCATTTTAGTGGCAATGGTAAAGAGAGCTGGCCCTTCTCTACAGGAAATAGGTACTACTGTTATCATTTTACTGCTGAGGAAACTGAGGCAAGTTAAATGGCTTGCCTAGGGTCAGACAGCTGGTAAGTGAATGAGGCAGGATTTGAACTCAGGTCCAACACTAGCCACTATGCCACCTAGGTAACACACTGCCAAGGTGGAGTGACTTACCCATAGCCACCTGATTGGTAAGCTTGAGCCCAGTGATCATTCAGCTACGTGCAAAATTTTCTCACCTTCTCATCTTGTGGATGATTGTTTTTCTCCTGAAATCTCTCCCTAAAGGAAGGAAGGTGATTCTGGATCGCAGCAGGGCATTATGGGTCTGGCAGCCTGGAAATAGGTGTGGTTGGAGGGGGAGGGGAACAAAGCCACATTATTTAACTCCACTATTTATTTAACCTTGGACCCAATTCTTCTTTCTCCATGCCGCATCCAAGCACCAAGGCTTAGGTCATAATCTCATAAGATTTAGAGTATGAAGGGAGAGAAGGCACAGTTACCTATAAAGCATACTGTCTGGGATTCCTAGGGCCGGAAGTATGGTAGCAGAAGGGACCAGATATTTAGTAAATGCTCGTTGACATGACTTAGAGGTCATCTTTTCCAATCTTCTCATTTTACGAATGAGGAATTTCCAGAAAGGGGTAATATTTTATCCCAAGTAACATATTACTGACTAAGCTGGACTTTGAACCCATGTTCTCTGATTCCGAATCCAGATTTCCTCAGAAGTTTGGACTTGAGTCTTGGCCCTGCTCCTTATTAACTGTGTGACCTTATGGAGTCACTTTTTCCCCTCTTGGCCTCAGTTTCCTCCTCTGTAATATGAAGGGTTTGAACTAAGTGACTTTCACGTCTAAATTCTGTTATACTATGACTTAGAGACTTAGGTGCAGCCTTTTCAACAAGATGCCTGCCACCACCTGAGAATTGCTCCACTTTTGAGTTTGACCATTCCTGGCCTGCTAATCCTTAGTCCTGACTAACCCCCTCCATTGAGTTTCTCCATTCTCACCCCTGGGTTACGGAGCATCACCAAACTGGCTGTTGTGGAACAGGAAAGAAGACCCTGGTCCAAGCTTTACTGAATTTAACAGCTCTCAGACTTGAGCTGCTCCATCTGTAAGATATTTGTACACACCTGAAAATTGTTGTGATACAAAGTGCATTGAAAACTAGACTCGGCCTTGGAGCTACACGACAACTCAAGCTAACTCCTCTGAAAAGTCTTCTCTGCTCCTGTGGGCCTCTGAATTCTTGTACCTCTATTGTGCACATCATATATTTTAATTGGTATCGTTATCATTATTTGCATCATTTCTTATTTACTGGTCCTTGGGATCTCCTCTAGCCCTGAGCCTGGATGTAATGGATATTTAATAAGGTTTTGTTAAATGGATAAGTATATGTTGGATTATGAACTAACCAGGCTTTTGTGGATTTTCCTCAGAACCTAACTGCTGTTTCTAACTATTTCTGTGGGAAATACTACTAGGCATATGCCCTAAGGTTGTGGTTTGTCCTTCATCTTGAGGACGACCGTGACACCAGAAAGGGAACGCCATGATGTGCTAGTGAATTGGATTTAAGTGAGGCAGGGCTGTGCAAAGTCACCAGCCTCACTTTCTCCTCCGGAGCCAGCTGGGTCCAATGGCCATAGATAGATCAGGAGAACCCTAAGAAGTCCAGAGAAAGAATACAAGTGCACCAAAACATGTGGCAGCTAGGTGGCGCCAGAAGTGCACAGAGTGCTGGGTCTGGAATCAGGAAGACTCTTCCTCCTGAGTTCAAATCTGGCCTCAGACACACTTACTAGTTCTGTGACCTGGGCAAGTCACATCACCCCGTTCGCCTCCATTTCTTCATCTGTAAAATGAACTGGAGAAGGCAATGACAAATCACCCCAGTATCTCTGCCAAGAAAACCCCAAACGGAGTCATAAAGAGCCACGCACGACTGGAAAAGAATTGAGCGACAGTGCTCCCACCAAAATATTCATAGTCACTTCTTTGTGCTAGTAAGGAATTAGAAACCAGGCAAATTCCTGTCAAAGGGCAAAGTATATTGTGGCATGTGAGCGTACAACAAATATGGAGCACAAGCATAGGAGGGCGGATAAATTGAGGTAGAGCGAAGAAAGCAACTAGGAAATCAATATATATGATTATAATAATGTAAATGTAAATGGGAAGAATTTTTTAAAAAAGAAAGGAAACTGAAGGCTCCGTATCTAAGATGACCGAGTCTGGCCTAGGAGAAGAATTAAGCAAATAATTCCCCCTCCCATTTGTAGAAGTGACATCGACGGAAGGAACACAAGGTGCCGAATACACACATGCACGCAGGCACGCACACCTACACACACACACGTACATCACATACATCACATCCTATCAGAGCTGAGGAAAGTGCCAGTTTCACTGAACTGAACGGCTTTTTAATTTTTAACAAGGGATGGCTGACTGGGGAGGGGAGAAGGAATGGGTGTTATTTTCAGAACTAACAGTGATGTAAAAACATAAGATGAAAATAAAGTGAAACAATTACTGCGGAAGGATGAAGTCCCAGATAACTTACAAATGAAATTTTGGAGCGCATCACTTTTAAAGTAGGCACTGCCTGTTGTTAGTTTGCCAGTAATTCTTTGCAGTTAAAATAAGAAGAAAAGTCTCCCTATTCTGCTTACATCACCCTCAAACAGGAGAACCTGAAAAGTACCTGATTCTGGTCTACACATTACTCAAACCTTAGCATCATCAGAGAGATCTAATAGAAATCCCTTCCTCATAAATATGTTTAACATGATTGTACAGGTATAGCCTATATCAGATTGTCTTGGGAAGGGGGAGGAGAGGGAGGGAGAAAAAAAAAATCTTATTAAAGTGAATATTGAAAACTATCTTTACATGTAATTGGAAAAAACGAAATACTATTAAGTGAGGTGGAAAATTCTCTTCCTCATACTGAGCTCTGATCTGACTATGTGCAAATATATCCACTGGTCCTACTTCTGACCTCTGGGACCACGCAGAACAAGTCTGCTCTCTTCTCCGTAAAACCCTTTAAATATTTAAAGACTCCTTCCCCTTCTGTTCTTCTCCAGGCTAAAAATCCTCAGTTCCCTAAACTGTTCTCTCCTATGGCAGTCTCCAGGCTCTGGTCCAACCTAGTCACCTTCCTCTTGATGATGATGGTGGTGATGATGACAACGATGATGATAGCTACTGCTCATGTAGTGTTTTTAAGATCTGCAAAGTACTTTACATATGTTGTCTCATTTGATTTTTCACAACAATTCTGTGAGGTAGGTACTGTTGTCCCTATTTTACAGATCAGGAAACTGAGGCTGAAAGAGGTTAAGTGACTTGCACAGCTATTAAATGTCTTAGACCTTCCTGACTCCAAGTCCATGGCTGTCCCTCACTGAACATGGTCCTTCCTAAAATGTGGCTTTTCAAAACAATATTCCAGACCAGGCCAGAGGACCATCAGACTAGCTTCCCTCCATCTTGGGAGTTTGTGTCTTTTAGCTGTTGTGTTCCACTCTATCCTTCCAAGGGATTCTTAACCCTGCTGTTTTTTTTACTCATGGCAGCAAGCTGGCTAAAGAACTTTGCTGTTGCTCAAGGCCAGTCTGCCCTGGTCCTTCAAGCTGACCTTGAAGGGAGTGTTTCTGGGGACCAAAGGATGCATACAGCCTTCTCCAGGGGGAGGCAGAGCATTCTCGAAGAATCACACACTGAGAAGCTGCCATCTAGACCAGCAAATACTTGACTCTCCAGTCTGATATCCCCAAAGATCGCCAAGGAGGAGGAACCAGCTCCCTGGGAATGGCTTTCATTGTTCAGAAGTTTTTCCCCAACCTCTGAGGAAAAGATCCTAACAAGGCCTACTCTGTTTTTTGTCACTGTAACCTTTAGGGATCACAGCAACCAAGAAAATTAGGCTCATTTGATTGAAGGAGGTGAATCACCTGGGGATTTCCTTTTAATGTCCTGTTTTGGGGGGGGGGGGGGGGCCTTATGACATGCTAAGGAAAACATGGGATAAATGACCCTGGAGAAAGCAACAAAGGATTCTCAGCCCAGAGCTAGGGAGGAAAACTGCCCAGCCCCAGTGTCTTTGTATGTGGCTAAAACCACCAGGGCCGTTCTGCTGTGTACTCAGACCTCAAAGGGACACACGGAAATATGTACGTCTGGGTAACCACAGATATTTATGAGAAGTAAAACTAGGTGAGTAAAAAATAACAACTTACAGCAGAGTAAATGAATGAGTTCAGAAACACACCCAACCAAAGTGGGAAAGGGGGAGGGGAAGAACTAAATTCCCGAAATGCATCTGCTTTTAGGAGTGTAGCAGCCGCTGGGGTAAGTGCCCACAATAAAAAGCAATCTTGACACTTGAGCCTCTGTGGACCTGGGAGGGAAGCCCCAAGGCAATAGTTCCCTGGGTCAGGAGGTGAGTATAAACTGAAAAGCGCACAGATCTTTATGGAGCTAAGCCAACCCTATTAGTGGGGTCGACAGAGCTGGTCACTCCCTTTCAAGAAGGTGGTTACACAAAGAAGGCCTTTTCGTGAACCTGTTTTGTATCTTTCTTTACATTTCAGGGGGCCAGCAACGTGTGTGCGTGTGTGTGTGAAGGACTCAGTTTCTCCAGCTGCTATATGATCTCTGATTCAGTGTCACAGATCTGACTCCCTGTCCAATGCTCTTCCCACAATATCCTACTGTCTGCCTTTCTGTCCTTAATGGTGGAGTACAACCACTGGGATGTCCCAAGTGGATGGACTTCTTTTCCCAAAGTTGCTTGATAAATGAAGTTTCAAGTAGCTGCTGTGGGGTGTGGGGGTGATGTTGCTGCATCGTCTGTCCTCAGAATGATTGGGCTGATGGCAAGGTCATTTCACCTTCTTCCGTTCCCATTCTAAGATGGAAGAAGCATGGGAAGGGGATACAGTTTGTGATGACCGCCATTGAGCATTTGGAGGCTGTCACCGGGAAGAGAAATTAACTTTGTGCTGCCTGGCTTCAGAAAATAGATCCAGGAGATGTGGGAGGAAATTTCAGGGAGGCAGATTTCCCCGCAGTATGACAGGGAGAAGAGCTGTGCAGCAGAGGAATGAATAGCTTCACTAGATGATGAGCTCCCTTTCCCTGGAGGTCTTCCAATGGAGGCCAAGCTGCCTGCCTCTTGTTCAGATATGAGATGGACTGAATGACCTCTGAAATCCTGTTCAACTCTAAAGTTCTTTACAAAATGACTTGAAGCATTTTGTCACCCCTTTAATATTGCGTGGTATTGTTGAGTTGTTTCAGTCAGGTCTGATTCACCATGACCCCATCTCAGGTTTTCTTGGCAAAGAAACTGGAGTCGATTGCCATTTCTTTCATTTTACATATGAGGAAACTGAGGCAAACTGGGTTAAGTGACTTGCCCAGGGCCACACAGACAATAAGTGTCTGAGGTCTTCCTGGCTCTAAGCCCAGAGCTCTATCCTCTGCCCCCATTATTTTTTTAATTTATTTCTTTCTTATTACTGAAACAAATACACAACAAGAAAAGAAAAAGAAATAGAAACTTAAATACATAATAAAAGAAAAAAAAGCATGCCTAATGCATAGCAGAAGGTAAGAGAGGATTCAAAATATATAGCCATAAATTTCCATTTCAAAAAAGCCTTTTTAGTAAATACTACACACTGTGTGGAGAGCTGTCCGTCTTTTCTTTGCATCCATGTTAGGTTTTTTTGTTGTGATTCTGGGCTGTGCACTTTTTACTTTGTGCTGTTTTCCTCCTTCCTGACCCCATTATTATGTAGCAAGGCCATCTCCTGCAGCATGCATGGGGTTAGGCCTGTGCCCTGACTCTTTCCATATGACATGTGCTCTGGAAACTTGCTGAAGGGCATGTACAAGCAGAGACTTTGGGGTGGTCCTTTACTCCCCCTCATGGGGGAGTCCTTGTTAAACATGATTGGCAGCTAAGCCAAGAAAATCTCTCCCCTCCATAGGCTAGATAAAAGGATCATGAAGAAAACCTCTACCTTTAAAAAAAAATTCACCTCTTTGTCAGGACACAGCCAAAACCAGCTTTCTGGGAAGCGGGGGCAGAAAGGGGGGCATCTATAAAATGTAACAGCAGGTATAGGCCCTTAAGGTCCAGGAGCCTAAATCGGAATCTCAAGTCTCTGGCAGCTTCTGCTGCTTTGCATTTCTTTCCCTGAGCACAGGTGAATGATGGACATTTCTAGTCTGGGTGGCTACCTTGTCAACTTCAGATTTTCTCTGGAATCCCAGGATGGGGGTGGGGGGCATAATGAGTCAGAAAGTTAGAGAAAAAGCCAGAAACTCCTGTCTTGGGAGTCAGAGCCCTCCAGGACTGAATCTGGCCCAGAGCCAGTACCCACCCCCTTTGTGGTACTGGGACTTCTCCACCCCATCTCAAGCCACCAGTCTATTATTTATCATTGTCTCTTATTCCTCTATCAGACTATAAGCCCCATAAGGGCAGAACCATGTCTTACCTAAATTTTGTATTTATATGGAGCTTAATTCTCTGAATAGTTGGTGCTTAATAAATGCTTCCTAAATTAATTGATGATGTGTGGCACCTCACTGATGCTGCCCATTCTGTCAGAGAGAGATTGATTCATCCCTAAAGGCTAATTTCTTTGATCAAAGGAATAAATTCCTGTGGTTGACCCAGAGCCCAGGGGTTAGACCCCCCAAGTCCTTAGAGAGAGTACAATGCAGTGGTGGAGATTTCAGCCCCTGCTTGGGGAGGGTCCTGCATCTGACCACTCCCTCCCCAGGCAGACAAGGTCATCTAAGGCCTAAATGGAGTCCTTGGGCCCTGGGTTTGCAATATCCCAAGTAGGCCTTGGTTATTTCTAGGGAAATCTGAACATCTTCAAAACGAAAATGAATTTTCATTTTCATAAAATTGAAAACTTCATATAGCCTTTCTTGCAGAGGAAGCTACAAAATCAAGGAAAACACCATTAAATGCTGTGCATTACAGCAGAAAACGCACTGGTCTCAGAGTGAGCATGGCTCGGTCAGACTTGATCATTTACAAGCAACGTGACTTTGGGCAAATGACTTGCCTTCCTGAAGCTTGTCTCCATCATGACACATTGAGGTTAATCCAGGTAATCTTAAAGGGCTCTTGCAGCTTTAGCATGTTATTGTTCAAGGATTTAGAGTCCATAATAAAAGGAAATTGCCTGTCATGCAGTAGGGGCCTCTCCCTGATCAGGAGAAAGTAGGGTGGGAGGGAAAGAAGGCAATGGGCCCTTGGGGCCCCCACTGCATCCCTTCACAAAGTAGAGCCAGTATTCCTAAAGAGGAGTCAGATTTTATGTAAAATGAAAATATATCCAAATAAGAAAGCAGCATGGAGTGTCCATTACAAAATCACTTTTACACACACATACACACACCCCCACACTCACACTTGATAGAGATAATGCAGATGCTATTGTCACCATTTTACAAATGGGGAAACTGAAGCCCAAACACCCAAGGTTGTCCAGCTAGCGTCAGGGTAGAAGTTGAATGCAGATGAATTCCTCATCTGAATCATCTCTCCACACTATCTCCTCGAAGGGATAATAAGGACACAGACCTTCAAGTGACTCTTTCCTTCTCATTCTCCAACTTTGCCCTCCCTCACAAGTGCCTGAGGCTGCTAAGGCAGCCTTGGAGCTGAGACCAGCTGGGGCCCAAGACTTCATTCGTCACATAATTAGAAATGCAATATGCCAAGTCAAGGGTGGGGGGCCATGATATGTTTTTCTCAAAAATAACAGGCTTAGGGTATCTGGTGATAAAAGGGTCCATCTGTCTCCAGCACCACCAGATTGGACAGACTTCATGTATATGTCAGAATGCTGTCATTACAGACAGCTCACTCCAAGAACATCGCTGCCATGGCAACCAGAGCCTTGCTTACGGCTTTGTTGATGCTACCAGGCCCAAAGAGGGAAGGGTTCTCTGATGACGATGGGTCACAATGGGTCACATATGTTTCTATGATCTCCAAAGGTTCACAGGGCTTTCCCTCCCCTACTCCCAATCCAACACCTTTGTGAGCTAGGTCATAGCAAGGATTATTATCCCCATTTTATAGATGAGGAACCTGCGGCTCAAAGTGTCAGAGAGTCCAAGGGACTGAGGTCACCCAGCTATCAGATACTTGGATTGGGATTCAAACCCAAGTCTCCTCAGGGCCCTTCCTGCTGAAGGTCTCATTCATGGTCTCATTGGTAATAAAGTACAGTGGACCCTTGGCAGTCAGAGAAAAGAACACATGTATGAGGCAGTTCATTCACAGAGCACCGAACCTGGGGTCTGAATCCAACCACAGACACTTATCAGCCTGGGCAAGTCATTTAACCTCTTCCTGCCTCAGTTGCCTCATCTGTCAAATGGGAACAGTGACAGTACCTACCTCCCAGGGTTGTTATGAGGATCAAATGAGCCAGTACTTGTAAAGTGTCTGGCCTCAGGCACTTACAAGCTGTGTGACCTTGATAAAGTCACTTAACTTCTCTCTACCTCAGTTTTCTCATCTGTCAACTGGGAATAATAACAGCATCTGTCTCACAGGATCTTGTAAGGATCAAATGAAATAATATCTGTAAAGCACTTAGCACAATGTCTGACACATAGTAGGTATTTAAATGCTTCCTTGTTCATTGAAAAAAAAAGACAAAGAAACTTTAAAAAATAAGAAGACTGTGTCGGAAAATCTTTTAAGGATCTTGTAGAAGAATCACAGAATTCCTGGGGCCTTAGAGGTCATCAGATGCCACCCTCCCCCCATTTTACAGATGAAGAAGCTGAGTTTCTTGTGGTTTTTCCAGCTTCATAGGCCTAAGGTCCCCAGCGCCCTCCTCACTACTCCCTGGTGCCTTCTCACAGACGAGTTGGACTAAAGGGCATTTGAAATCATTTTCATGTTAGAAATTCTCTGAGTCTGTTCTTCTTCTCCAGGTTAGACATCCATGGGTTCTTGGACTCCTTACAATCTTGGTGGATTCATGTGATCTTGCTGGTCCCGGGTCCTAACTAGTATCACTGACCTCTGAGAATACTACTGCTAACTCAGGAAGAGCACACCCTGTCCCCTACCCCAAGCCTCAGTAGGGCATTTGGGCAAGTGGCCTGCCTCCCACACTCGCTCCCTTCTCTGTCCAGTACTGAGAGGGGGAGGGGAGCTTCAGGTCTGGACTGTGGCCCAGCCCTGTCCCAGAAGCTCTTGGGATTGTGCTGACCAAGCTGCCCAGTCCTTCCTCAGGGGAAAGTCTTTTGTGGAGAGGAAGAAATCCCATCCCTTCATGTGCCTCTGGGTTCTGGGGCCCTCAGGGAGTCAGGCCATTCTTGAGGTTTAATGGCCCCCAGGGGGAATGCACTATTAAATCATGAAATGTCAGTACTGGAAGGACCTTGAAAAGTTATCCTGTCCACCCCCCCCCCCCATTTTATAGCAAGAGAGAGGAAAGGGAGTTGGCTGAGGTCAGAAGAGTCAGGATTTGAACCTTGGCCTCCTGACTGTTCCCAGCTCTTGCCTTGAAACAAGTGGGCAGTTAGAAAGATGGTTCTAGAAAACGCTGATGCTTCCAACCCATGCCTCACATGTACAACAGGCCGCATTAAAGAACACACATATGAACCAACCCACGTGTGTATAAACACACGCAAAGACCCACAAGCACCATAATATACATGCCTACTTTGTGTTATTGTGGCATTGCAGAATGATCACTGTATGATAAGAACCTATAGTGTGCCAAGCGCAGGCTAAGTACATTACAATCATTATCACATTTCATCTCATTCATCTCATTTCTCTGGAAGGTAAGTGCTAATATTATCCCCATTTTACAGATGAGGAAACTGAGGCAGACAGAGGTTAAGTGACTTGCCCAGGGTCTCACAGCTGGGAAAGGTCTTCTTGATTCAGCTACCTAGAAGAATCACAAGAGCTGGGTTTAAATCCCAGCTCTGTTACTTATCAGATGTGTGACTCCAAAGCAAGTCACTTAGTTAAGATGAATAAACATCTATTAAAAAGTGCCTACTATGCTCAAGATTCCCTGCTCATGGCTTAACCTCTTAACCTTTCTAGGCTTCAGTTTCTTCCTCTATAAAATGAGAGGGTTAGATTAGATCACTGTTTGTCAAACTTTCTGATAGAGGACCCCTTAAGGACCCCTTAGGACTCTTAAAAGTTATTAAGGATCCCAAAGAACTTTTATGTATGCGTCTGATACAGGATGTCCTAAAAGTCTTGGTGCAGCACTAACCTATTTACCATATTAAACCTTTAACTATATTAGTATTATTATGAAAATAGTTGTGACCTTATGGACCCTTGACAGGGTCTCAAGGACCCTTAAGGAGCCTCTGAACCATCAGCCAAGATAATCTGTAAGGTCCCTTCAAACTCTACATCCGGTGTACACATGGACATACGGTCAAAGTGAATGAACACATCTGGGCATATGTGTGTACCCCTTTCACAGGACATTACGCTAAGCATGTAGTAAGGGTTTCATGATTGTGCTTCAGTTTCCATGCACTGGGTCCTGCCTCTCCTTTCCAGTCACTGAGACAGCCATACCTGGAGTTCCCAGAGGAAAACAAGTAGAGATCCATTGTCTGTCTGTCCTCGGGTCAGGCCCCTTCTGTCCCACATCGATGTCCAGCCTGACTTCAGGCCATTGGCATGCAGAGTATGCAGCTTCAGTATTCCCCCTGGAGCTGAATCATGTTTCAGGAGCCAGCCTGGCAATGATTTATCATATCTGAGCAGAATTTGGGCAAAACAAATGACTTGTGGCCTTGGCATGTGGGCTTGTGTGGCAGGAAGGGGGAGACCCACTGATCCTGAGGAGCTGTTCCTAGTTTCCGGAAGGGTGGGACATTCCCCACCCAGGGCTTCCTCTAGCCATCCTGAGGGCTGCTAGAACTGATGGGGAACAGAGATAGAAGCTTTCCACCGGATCTCAAGATCTTTTCAAGAGAAAACTTGATTCGGGGAAAGAGCAGTGGGTTAGGAGACAGAACACCCGGTTTTTTCTTTTGCTTCTGTCCCTGGCCCACTGGGTGACCTAACATTAGTCACCTGTTAATCTGGGCCCCAGTTTATCTATGTGTAATAACTTTGGCCTCTCTGCCTCCCAGGATCAGTATGAATTCCCCTGGAATTATGACCAGTTTAGATCCCCCTACAGTTGGAAGTGAGAGTCAATAAACATTTATTAAGTACCTAGTATTGGTCAATCTGGACAGCTAGGTCCCAGAGTCTGGAGGTACTGAGTTCAAATCCAGACTCAGACATTTACTGACTGTGTAACCCTGGGCAAGTCACTTTACCTCTGTTTGCCTCTGTTTCCTCATCTGTAAAACGAGCTGGAGAAGGAAATGGCAAACCATTCTAGTATTTTGACCAAGAAAACCCCAAATGGGGTCATAGAGAGTCAGCTATGACTGAAACAACTCAACAACAGCAGTCAAGCACTGTGCTAAGCACTGGGACCTCAGAAGCCATCTAGTTTAATCCTCTCCTTTTACAAATGAGGAAAGTGAGGCCTGGAGAAGCTAAATCATTGGGAAAAAGGTCCCCCAAAGATACAGACCAGCAGGACAGCTTTGGAATTCATATGTCGAATTGATTATATGCTTTACAAAAAAGCTGCACATAATACAGATTAGAGGTTTCTTATACATCCCCCTCTTCCATTCTTTGTCTATGGAAATGTTCATATTTGCTGTCTGCCAAGATCAGAATAGAAAGACGTTTAAATTAAAATCCTAAAGGAAGAAAAAAAGTCACTCCATGAGGATCGGCTTACTCTCCTTCTCTTTTCCTCTTATTAGAATTCTCCAAAACTCAGCTGAGGTCCTTTCTCCTAATGAATTTATTTCATCCCCTTCAGTTGCTGTTGCTCCCTCTATCTCAAATTAGCTTTTTCTTTTTGTGGGTGTTTTGTGTTCCTTTGTATTTTTTGGCAGGTATTTTGTATACCTTTGGTATCTATGTACCTGTGCTCTCCCCTGATAAAGTCTAAGTTCCTTGATGATAAAGACTGTTCTACTTTTGTCTTGGTATCTTCAGATCTTAGCACAATTCCTGGCACACAGTAGGCATTTAATAGATGCTTGCTGATGGACTGATGACCTCTCACATGCATTACTAATGTAAGGGACCTTGGGAGCATGGGTAGAGTGGGCCAGTGTGACACTGTCCCAGCCTCTTCCTGCCTCCAGCTTCTCCTTTGTCTAACCCATCATGTCCATGAGACCCCTGAATGGTGCTGGAGTCAGGTTTTTCAGTCATATCTGACTCTTTATGACCCCCAGACGATGCCACTACTGTCCCCAGGGTTTTCTTGGCAAGGATTCTGGAGTGGTTTGTCATTCTTTCTCCTATAGATTAAGGCAAACAGAGGTTAAGTGACTTGCTCAGGGTCACACAGCTAGAAAGTATCTGAGACTAGATTTGAACTCAGGTCTTCCTGACCAGTGTTCTGTCCACTGAGCCACCAGCTGTCAGGAATGCCTGAGTTCAAATCCAGCCTTACCAGTTGCATGATTCTAGGTAAGTCAATTAAAATCTTCCTCATTTTCCTCATTTTAAAAATGGGAATGATAATATCTCTCAGGATTGTTGTGAAGCAAAAATGAGATAATATTTATAAAAACAAAAACAGTACAATGTCTGGAATACAGTAGGTACTAAATAAATGCTGATTCCCTTCCATGCCTAGGTAACATTCTGAGTGCACAGGCCTAATCATGGTATTTCTCTGCACAAAAACCTTCAGTATAAAATGTACACTCCTATTCTTGGCATTCAAGGTCCAGGCTCCTAGCCCAATTAGACTATTCATTTTTCCTCTTTCTATTTTTCCCTTTCCCATGTCCACACCTTTGTTCACACCATCCCTTATGCCTGAAATGGATTCCCCTGCCGCCCATCTCCTCCTATTTATATCTTTCAAGACCTGTCATCTCCATGAGTCCTTCCTTGCCTTCTTCTCCACCTCCCCAAGCTTGAGTAGATCTTCCTGTGTTAAAATAAACTAGTAGGCACTTAATACATGTTTACTTAACTAAAGTGAAGGAAATGAAAATGCTCAAGGTCACACAGCATGTTATTGCATGAACTAGGACCAGAATATGGTATGGTGGAATATAAAGAGCCACTGGCCTTGGAGTAAGATGATTTGTATTAGACCTGACTAGGCCCCTGTATGATCTTGAGTAAGTCACTTGACTCTTCTGAGTCTCAGTTCCTTAGTCAGTAAGCATTTATTAGGTGTTTACTATGCACTGAAGCACCGGGGACACAGAGAAAGGCAAAAGAGAGTCCCTGTGCTAGATGAGTTCACAATCTATGAGAATATTTGCCCTACCAACCTCACTGGGTTATTGTGAGGATTAGTTTTGACCATTATATGTGGTCCAAATCCCCACAGAAGAAATGTGTCCTGGTAGCATCAGGCTTTTAAAGAGGAGGAAAGGAGAAAGAGAGAAAGGAAAGAAGGAAGGAAGGAAGGAAGGAAGGAAGGAAGGAAGGAAGGAAGGAAGGAAGGAAGGAAGGAAGGAAGGAAGGAAGGAAGGAAGGAAGGAAGGAGTTCACTACTTATCAAGCACTGAGCTAAAATGAGAATGTAAATATAAAATGGAAAAGCACAATTACTGCCCTTGAGGTGTTTCAGTGTAGGGAAAACTATTAGAAAGAATTGTGAGTGACTCTGGTCGGGAAAGTTAAGGGAAATAGAGAATAAGACCTATGGGGGTAGAACTACTTTTGTAATTCTCCATCTAGGAACAATGGGATTGTGGATTCCACCTTGGCTCTAGGTTCCAGAATTTGGGGGAAGAGGGGTTCATGGAGGTGGGGAGGAAGAGGAGATAGATAAAATGTAATCCAGGATAGATGGGCAGTCACCAGCAGCACAATGAGAAGAGCTCTTCACTGACAGTCTAGTTTCAAAGTCTGGCTCTGCCATGTGTGTGAGCGAGGGCCAGTCAACTGCATCTCCTTGGGCCTCAATTTCGTCATCTGTAAAATAAGATTTAGACAACCTGTAAGATTCTTTCTAGTACTAAAGTTATGACCCTATATGACCTCTCTGAACCTTGATTTTCCCATTGGTAAAATGAGGGGGATTAGATAACCTCTCAAGACCTTTTAGTAGTCTGTTTCTGTGAAAGGGACATATAAACTTTACCTGTCACTATTGTAGAAGCCAGGTTTCCAGATTCCTAGACCAGGACACTATATTTTAGCATGCCACCTCCTAAACTCTCCTGCCCCGTAACTCTCCAGGAGCTACTCTTTGCTCACCATCTCTTTCCCACCCTGGGTCATCTCCCTCTTCACTTGTTCCATCTTCACCACTCCACTCATTCAATTTCATCTCCTCTACTGCTTACTGCTTGCACTTATCACTTGACCCTACCCCAACCCCTTCCTCCTTCAGTTCCCAAGGAGAGCTAGCCTTTCTCTTTCACTAAGAAGGTAGGGAAAATCTGTCTAATTTCTTCTCTCAGTTACATTACCCTAGGATAAGACAGAAAGATAATGAAAATTATCTAGGATGTTTTAAAGTATACCTTCTCCTAAGGAAGGGAGCTGAAAGAATCCATGAGTGGGGCCTGGCATACCCCTGGTTTTGAGGGTCATAGAAAGCAGTGGGGTATGTTGGCAATAGTAGTGGATTAAATCAGAAGCCTTGGATTTTACTCAACTCTACCTCTCACTTGCAGTGGGACTTTGGGCTATCAAGTTTCTGTCTCTGAAGCTCAGGTTCCCCAGTTATAAAATGAGGGGATTACAGCAGATGAGCTCTCATTTCCCTAATGGCTCTGGCATCTATGTTCTATATTCTAAGGCAAACCTGGAATCTGTGAACTTATTTTTAAAAAATATTTTGTTAACTGTGTTTCAATATAATTGGTTTCTTTTGTAATTCTATGTGTTTTATGTTATGCATTACAAAATGTATTCTGAGAAAAGGTCTCTAGTCTTCACAAGACTGCCCAAGAGGTCAGTGGGCTTCCTCAGACTTCCCAAGGGATTCATGACATTAAAGAAAAGTTGAGAACTCCTGTTCCAAGGTGTTGTCCAGCTGAAAATCCCATCACACTGTCTTCCTGCTCCAAAAGAACAGTAAATAGTGGGCTAACCCTAATGTTTTTGGACAAAGTAGTTTGACTCAATAACCTAAAGCCTGTGACACTGAACCCATGCTGCCTGCATCCTGGGGCTGGGCCTGAGGGATCTGGCCTATGCTGTGTGTCAGCAGGTATTTGTGGGAAGGGTCCTCACTTACTTGCTAGGTTACCCCAAATTTTACCTCTTTGGGGCTCAGTTTACTCATTTGTAAAAGGAGAGGATTGAACCAGGGCAGTAATTCTCAATTTCTTTTATTTTCAAACCCCTTTATACTCTTAAAAACTATTGAGGACCCAAAGAGTTTTAGTTTCTATGGGTTATATCTATTGATATTTACTGTATTAGAAATGAAAATATCTTAGTTTTGTTGTGAAAATAGCTTTGACTTCTGTGGATCCCCTGAAAGCATTAGGGGTTAGTAAAAATTCCTTCCAGTTCAAAGTTCTATGAGCCTATGTATGATATCATATATGTAGAGAGGTGACTGAAACCCCCTTTTCTTCCTCCTCCTCTTCCTCCTCCCCCACTCTTCCCCACCAACCCACTACCCTGGTCTCTAGCTGAGGTATCTCTGTGGGCCTTACTTTCTTAGAAGTCTTTGAAATTCTGAGAAGGACACTCCCTCCATTTCCTGTTTCCCACCTCAGGCTCTGAGGAGCAGGCCATTTGGGGGATCTACACCACCCACCTTCCCCTCTATCTTACTCATTTATCTTAGAATCTCTCTCTGAGATCCATTCTATTCCATAATGTCTGAAGTAAAGCAAGAGGGATTATGGTAGGACATAAGAAGTAACTTCCTAGAACTGATACTTAAGATTTGGTGACTGACTCTTTTTGGAGATGGTTAAGAACTATAGAAATGAGCTTCTTTCCTGGGGGTGTGCGGGGGGTGGGGTGGTGGTGTTGGTGGTAAGATTCAGCCGGGTAAAGGAGATGGATATGCCTAAAGACTAAGGACTGGACTTGGTGAGCTTCTGGATTTCTTTCTAGTTCGAAGATTTTCATACTGTAGGGAAAAGAGCATTTGACTTTAAAAAAAAAAAAAAAGCCTGAATCTGAGTTCAAATGCTTACTAGCTTTGTGATCAGGCGCAAGTAACTTCCTCTTTCTGTTTTAGTTTCCTCAGTTGTAGATGGGAGAAAATACTCCCTGTTCTACCCACTTCATAGGGCTGTTAAATCAGTTGTATCGTAAACCTTAAAGGGATGGGTATAAGGACCAACTCTGTGATTTCACTGGTTACCAGGGTAAAGGTGAAGAAGATCCCTCTGCCAGTGGAGGTTGGCACCTTCCGTGCAATCTGGCATCCTAGAGAGATATCTGGAGAACTCTCTGGACAAGGGATTCATCTGGAGACAGCTCAGGCTACTTCTGGGTGATGCTCACATTTTTGTCCCATTATTTTGTTTCTTCTACACAGAACTTTTTTTGCCCCACAGCTACCAACAGCCCCAACCATCAGGGAGTTACTACCAAAGCAGATAAAACAGCTTTTCTAAACCCACAAAGAGAGTGACCTGCCCAGGGTCACACAGCCATAATTGTTGCAGAGGCAAGTCTTAGACCATTTCTCAGGCTTTAAGGCTTATCTCTAGCCAATATGATACACTCTCTCAAACCTCAAAAGCATATATGAACAGGAGGTGTTATTACTTTGAAGAATCATAGGAGATTGCCACTTGAAAAGAACTTGAAGATTAGCTAGTTAAATATCCTAGATGTGGAAACTGAGGCCCAAAGAGGTCTCTTGCAAACATTCCCAGGGGTGGGGGATGGGGTAAAAGGCTACTTCTGAGCAGCTCTCACAGCTGTGACTCAAGAGTGACCAGCTCAGCCTCCTTGAGAAAGAAAAGGAGATTTTCTATGTCAACCTCAACAACCTTAGGGTGGGCAGATCCTTTGCTATGTCTGTGACTCATGGAGGTACATTTTACATTACATCTACCCCATAATGGAAGGCCCTTGGATGTGGTGGGAGATGTGGTGGATGTGGGTGCAGATCTCTGGAAGTGAATTCCTCCAGGATATGAAATTTCATGGTTCTGGGAAGCCATCTCCCTTATTCCCTCTAACTCATTAAAATCTGAAATGCACCCACTGTCATCAGAGGCATAATTGTGTATTTTGGACCCTGGGTCAAGCACCAAAACAAGAGGAGGAGGTAGGAGGTTGAAGAGAGAGACCTCAGAACTCTGGACAAACAGGCCCAGTGAGGAGAGAGCTTATGACCCAGTGGGAGAGATAGAGACCATGGGAAGGGAGGTTAAAGCCCCTGGAGAAGAAGGGAGCCTCTCCTGCAGACAGTATGGTCCACAGCCCCATAGTGCAGCCTATAACCAGGACTCCCAGATAAACACAAATTCCTCTATTTACCAATTAAAGTCCTTCACACTCTGGCTCCAAACTATCTTTCCAGACTCATTTTATGTTACACCCCTTCACGTTCCCTACATTCCTGCCCAATGACCCTACTTCCTGTCAGGGAACAGCAGCCTTTCCACTCCTATCTCCACACTTAGCTCCGGCCATCCCCCACATCTGAAAGGCTCTCTCCTTCTTTATCTTTGGATCCCAGATCCTTTGAGGTTCCACACTGGGGCCCCTTCTCATGGGAGGCCTTTTCTGGATCTCCTTCAGCTGTTAGGACTCTCTGATTCCACCTCTGAAGATTTTGGTGTGTATTTTGTATTTAATTGTGTTCTAATAGCTAACATTTATATAGCACTTTGAGCTGTGCAAAGAGTCTCATTTAATCCTCAGAACAGCCTGGTGAGGGAAGTGCTATTATTATCCTTATTTTATGGATGAGAAAACTGAGACTGAGAGAGATTAAACTGGTTTGCCAAAGGTTGCACCACCAGTCAGTATCTAAGGCATCGTCCAAACTCAGACCTTCCTAAGTCCAACATTCTATCCACCATACATACTTACTGAGTTAAAATGGGTTCATGTTGTTTATGCACAGCAGCATGTGAACTTCTTTGGGGCAAATGCTATTTCATTTTTCCCTTTGTAAACTCTGTGCCTCACACAAATAAGCCCTTAATAAATGAGTGTTGAATTGATTCAATCACTAAACATTCATGAGGCACCTACATATGGGCCAGGCACAGTGACCCCCTGACTCATTCCTGGGCAGGGCAGGAAGCAGAGTCATGAGGCACTGAGACGGAGACATGTCCAACACTCATTTGATCCTCTGTGTTGGGGAGTAGATGCCTAGAAATTCTGTGAAGAAAGAGGTCAGAGTTGAGCTGCCAAGATCAAGAAACAGGTGCATGAGTCTTGGATGTGAAAGAGCTAATAGTAGGAGCAAGGAGAAATAAGCATTAATAGAAGGCCTACTAGGTGACAGGTATTCTACTAAGCACTTGAAAGATACTATCTCATTGGATCCTCACAACAACCCTATGAGGTAGGTACTATTATTATCCCTGTTTTACAGACGAAGAAACCAAGGCAGCAGAAGTTAAATGACTTGCCTGGGGTCACACAGCTAGTTAAGTATCTGAGGCTGGATTTGAACTCACGATTTCCTGACTCCAGGACCAGTTCTTTATTCTCGGCACCACCAGCTGCCTTAAGGCAAGTCACTTAAGCTCAGGCCCCTGGGTCTGACTGTACCCCCTCAGATTCTTCAGAAGTTCCTTCATCTGTAGAGTTTCTCTTGGTAGTGTCTGGCAGGATCCAAAAGGAGCCTGGTCCTGAACTCTCTTTCATTGGATCCTGTTTCTAGAACTTTCTCTATCCATTTTCCCACCCAAACCCTCTGAAAACTTGGCTTTTTTCCAGAGTGATATTCATTGAAATTCATTTAATTATTCTTTGAAGATACAATAAACATCTCTCCTGGGTCCCATTCAATGCCTTGGCCCTGTTACCTTCTAGAAATTATGTATTTTCAGACTCCTCATTAATACCCTGAGGTGGAAATTCCCGGGAGGCATGTGGGAGAACACTCTCCCTGAAGCTGAAATGCCAACTAGTGCCCAAGTGGCCATGAGCAACTCCTCCCTCCCCAGATAGGGCTTGGGATCTCCATCAAATGACAGAGGGCCTACAATGTAGCCAGGGAGCCGTAGACCCCATCTGCCAAAGCATTAGAATAATGTGGAAGCAGTAGTGAGATATAGCCTGTACCCATTAACTCATATTCAGAGACCTTCTGGACCATTCTACACCTTGACCTTATCTGTTTCATCCCCTTTTCTAAACGTTTTTGTTAACAGGTGAATAGCTTTCGAAATAGTGGAATCCTAGCAAGATCCTACCTATGGCTCTCAGTCCCACTTCTGAATCAAGGCTTATCAAATCCTTAGGAGTCTCGGTCCCTCCTTGAACTTACTTCTCAGATTTAGCCTTGGTGTGGGTTACATTTCATTTTTTTTCTGAACCCACATTAATAAGATCATGAACCCAAAGTACAGAAATATTCCCTAAGAGGACACACAACATGCAATATCTCTTTATTGTGAATAGCTTATAGTTGGTCTATGGTTGATGGAGTCACATTGCAGTAAAAGACTGGGCTGCCATTGAAAGTCAACTGGAATTATGCATTTGAAAAATCGAATTAAAATGCCCATACACTTTGATCCAGAAATTTCACTGCTAGGTTTCAAGGACATAAAGGCAGAAAAAAGGGCTCCTTCAATCCACAGTGAAGTATTTATAGCTATTTTTTTGTTGTTGTAGCAAACAACGGGAAACAAAGTAAGTGCCCATTTAGTTGGGGATTGGGATGGGGAGCCGGGTAGGGGCAAGGTCTAGAGAGAAGACAGAAGTCCCTAGAGTCAGTTAAACTGGGAGTAAAGCAAGTATTCGAGGAGGATCCTCATGAAATGGGGGTCCAGACTATAGATTCACCAAACAGGAAAGTAGATGTCAGGGCTGAGCTTTCTCTGGGCTGGAGAGATCCAGAGACCTGGGAGTGAGAAATGATGACTATGAAGAATTCAGAGAGACACAGGAAGGTTTCTATGAACTGATGCAGAAATGAAGTAGAATCAGAAAAACAATATACATGATCACCACCACTGTCTGAATGGAAAGAGAAAAAAATGAAACCAGAATCTGTGTCACCATAATGACCAAAACTGTTCCAGATAGAGATGGGAAGACACTTCTTCCTCCCTTATTTTTAGAGGTTGGGAACTATGGGGGTGGAATATAGCACATAGAGTCACACATGGTCAATACATTGGTTGGTTTTACTGTGTAACTCATTATGTGTAAGCAACAAAAAATAAGTCACTTTTTTCTCTCTTTTAAAATCCTTGTTACATAGGATGTCTCACTGAGGTGGGAGGAATGAGTTATTTCAAAATGAAACTAATAAAAACAAAAGACAATGAAATAAAATTAATTATGGTTTTTGTAAGTTTGTATTTTTTTGCTCTATAGCTGCTCTGAGCATTTTCTGGTCATGCTCTAATCATCGCCCCAACGTCTGAGGGAGGAAGAAAATCTTTTCCTATTTGTTCCCAAGATATTCTTCCAATAGACTGCAGGCTGAGAATAAAGATTCTTATCCTTTATATTTGTGTCTCTAGCCCCTAATGCAGCCCCTGGCACATAGCAGATACAGCCCAAACAGCACATGTTTGAGGATTGATTCCTCCCCTATCCGGCCATCCTTGAGGTACCAATCGTCACCTATAGTGAGGTACCTAGTGATGCAGTGGATGGCTTGCACTCAGGAAGACCTGAGTTCAAATCACACCTCAGACATTTACTAGCTGTGTGTTCCTGGGCAAGTCATTTAAGCTCTGCTTGCCTCAGTTTCCTTATTTGTAAAATAGGGATAATAATAGCACCTACCTTCCAGGGTTATTGTAAGGCTCAAGTGAGATAATAATTTTAGAGCTCTTAGTACAATGCCTGGCACATAGAATGTGCTATATAAATGCTAGCTATTAGCATTACTTAATAGTCTCTGTGCCTCAGTTTCCTTATCTGTAAAATGGAGATCTTACTAACACCTACCACATACAGGGTTGTGAGGCTAGATTTAGATAAATATTTGCAATGGGCTTAGCACACAGTGGGCATCTAGTAAATGCTTGCTCCTTCTCCCCCTTCCTATAGGGGTCACCTTCACTCTTCTGTCCTATGGCTCTGTTGGGCTCCGCTGACTCCATTTTTCTCAGTTCTACTTGAGTTGCCTATGGTGTACTCAGCAGCCCACTGATTCTGTCTTCCAGGAAGAACTAGCTCCTTCCCCCATGGTTACTAATTCTTCTCTCAAAGCCACAAAGCCTAAATGGTAGCCACCTAGCTGCCTCACGCCCACTCCTTCCAGCTACCAGGCTAGAACTGTGGTCACTTCTTGTGGCAAAGCAAGGTTCCCTCTGCACCTCCCACTTAGTTCCTGTTTCTTCTCTCAGGGGGGTTTGCCGCTGCACCAACAGTCCTATTTCCCATGGAAGAAACACCTGGGGCCTTCTTTGGGAACTGCCCCAAACGGAGAGCCAATCAGAATAATGAGGGGGGTAGTATGGGATTTGCCCCAAACCCTAAGACTTAAAAGGACACTGAGACCCAGATGTAAATGTGCCTCTTTGAACAAGCTTAAACCTATTGCACTCCAGTTTTGTGAGTCCTTTCTGAACCTTAGAAGGACTCTTAACCCTTTTTGTGGCACGAACCTTTGGCCACCTGGTGAGACTCCCTCCGGGAAGACTTTTTTAAGACAATTAAAGAAAATGCTAAATTTCACTTTAGATATTGGTGAAAATAAAGATGCATTTGTTTCCCACTCTGAATTCACAGGTCTCCTGAAATCTCTGCACAGACTCCTTTGTGGTCCTAAGCTAAGATCCCAGTCTTGGATAATGTTTTCCTGATTTTCCCCTTGGATCTCGTCTCATGTGTTCATTAATTTGTTCAACAAGCATTTTTTAAAGCAACTACTGTATGCAAGGCACTATGTTAGAGATCAGAGATAGGAAGATAAAAACAAAATAGCCTTTGCCTTCACGGAATTTACATTGCACAAGCTTCCCAGCTGACCGGGACCCCTGGCTTCTGTTTGCTGGTTACTTCATGTTAGTCTGATTATAGACCTTGTTGTCTCAAACCAGAGTCCTTTATTCATATAACTGAGATATTACCATTACATACAGTCCCACTCAGATCAGAATGTCCAATGAGCATTGTACAGCCATGTCAGGGAAGTTTCTTCCTTTCAGCCCCCAGCTGAGCCCCAGGAAGGATGGCAGAATCTGTGCAGTTGGCACTGTTAGATCCTTTCCCTTATGTGCTAAACATGCATGGTCCTGGAGGAGGAGAACATAGATAAGAGGTGTGTTTGTGTGCGTAGTGCACGTATGGATTTACTGAAAGGGCAGACCAGGACAGGACAGGCCCAAGCCAAGATCCAAATAAACACTACTTGCTTTCATATATTCTATGTTTCAGTTAAACTTGCCATTCCCTGCATATGACATTCCATTTCCTATCTCTGTATCTTTGCACAAGCACCATGTCCTATGCCTAGAATGCCCTCCACCATTCCTGACCCTTGGACTCCAGAGCTCTATTCAGCGTTCACAGCAAGAGCAGCCTCCTACGTTTGGCTTTTCCTGATGCCCTTAACTCTTAGCCCCATCAATTTTGTAAATACTTTGCATTTCCTCTCAGTGTACATTTATTTCTTGCCAGAAGACGGGAACTGTTTTGGTTTTTGTATTTCTAGTGCCTAACCCTTTGAGGCTGCTGCGTGGCTGCTGTTTGTCCTTGGGTCTCAAAGAAGACGGTGACATCAGGGAGGTGAATGAACGATAGATGTAGGTGGGTGCACAGAAAGTTGCTTCAAGGTCATAGCCAGGAGTTCACAAAGACAACTGAACTGCCAGGCTTGTGTCAGGGAGTTTTAAACTGCACCTGAAAGCCTGGAGCCCCCAGAGTCAGAGAGAAGTCTGCTGGAAGTAAGGCCAGGCAAACCTGACTGGGGAAGGATAGAACGGGGAGGGAGGGTGGGGCGAACCACAAAGCATCCCCACCAGTGTCTCCTCACACAAGAATTCAGCCAGAGACAGCACCCTTTTACCAGAGTGGCATGCTAGCCACACTGCTTTATTTATCCTCTGCAGCTGTGGGTCCAGACAGCCCCCTCCCCCACCCCACCTCTAATTCTCAGCTTGTGGGCAAAGCAGAGATGACTTGGGTCCTGGTCCCTGATTCCATTACCAGAACCAACAATTCCCAGGTTCTCCTTCATCAGACCGGAATTTCCCTATGAAAATACTAGGTGCATGTCTAAAGGGGTCCCCCAAGATTAGAGGCAGTAATTCTCCTTCCAGAAACCCTGAGTTTATGTACTGAGAGCATCCTGCCCTCTTCCCTCAGTCCCTTGCTACCTTGAACCCCTGGACTCTAGGTGCCCACCCAGACTTGCTTCAGAGAGGAACAGCCTTGGCAGCCACCAGCTCAGAGGGCTACCCTCCTCAAGCCTGAACTTGCTGTCCTATGTGTGGGCCCCAGGCTTCTGCAAACTCTACCCTCCAGAGAAGGACCCAATATTCTTCCACCTAGCCTGGGGTCATAGCCTTCTCTTTTTGGGGGATGGGGAGGATTCGATATTTTGTGGAAATTTTTATTTAATTATTTCAAATCAGTTGTATTTAAATCTAATATACATGGTACTATATATTGTTCAGTTTGTAGTCGACCTCAGTCTGAAGGCAGCTTTTCTTTCTCCACTTTTCAAGGTCTTCAAAGGGGGAATTTGTTTTGCCTGACTATGCTATTTGTTGTAAAGATTTTGCTTTGTTTCCTTTTTTTGTGGGGAGGAAGACAGGAAGGTGAAAGAGAGAGAAAATAAATGCTCGTTCACTGGAAAAAAAATTTTTTGTCAACTTTATAAGGCCCTGTTATGTCCTAAAAAGAAAAGTGTATTCATAGTTTATTTTTTCATTGCTTTCTAAAAATAAATTTACATGTTAAGAAAATTTTGTAGGTAAAATAATAAAACAGTAAGTCTGTTTTCCATTTTTAAGTTGTGATTTAAAAAAAAAGCTTTTCAGTATGACACTATTATTTTTAAATATAAAAGGAGAAAGACAGAGACAATGGGGGATAAAGAACTGACCTCAGTTTGGGCTCAGGTGGAACCTTTAAACACGCTGCTGAGTGAAGCTAGGCAACTCTCTGATCCATCCTACCCCCTAACTGTGAAGGGCAGTTGGGGGTGATGGGGAAGGTGGACAGGCTTGGCGCAGAAGGACAGTGGAGGTGGAGATTTTCACACGAGACAATAGTTATTTGCCCATGCCTTTTTTGCTTCTCTCTCAGTGTTCTTTCCTGATTTTTCCTTTTCGGTTCCTTTCAGATACCTTTTTACTCCTCCCAACTTTGAGTCGCTAGCTTCAAATTCCCCTCCATGAGAGTTCTTGGCTTTGACCCCAGCATCAACTTGGTTGTTCTGTTTAAAGCTGTTTCCGATCACAACTTGAGTCCTATTCTCCTCCCAACCCTCCCCCACTGAATTAGTTCCTTCCTCTTTATTGGCCCTAACCAGGTCCAAATCCTCACTCCTGTATGGGGTTAACCGGCAGGGCATAGCAACTAATCACTTAGGTCACCAGAGGAGGTAATTTTCAGAAATCTTAGCACAAGCTTTACAATAACAAAAATCAGATAGTGAGTCACATGTGTAATTTCCAAAGGAAGAAGAAGGTCATTCTATCATATCCTATTAGGAGACTAGATCCCGGCTACCTGGTTCCAAAGAGAGATCTTCCTCTTTTAGTTTGACATTAATCTTTTCTTTTAATAAATCCTCAGATGGTACAACAATGTGATAGAATATGATTACATCATGAGAAATGAAGATTTCAGAGGAACATAGGAATATTTGCATAAAGTGATGCAGAACCCTGAAAATAATATACACAGAGACTGAAAAAAAATCTTTGCAATGAGCTTCTTTGATAAAGGTCTCTTATCCAAGATATATAAGGAACTTGTTCAAATGTGTAAGAATGACAGCCATCCCTCAACAGATAAGGAGCCTCAAGATATGACCAGGTCATCCTCAAATGAAGAAATCTAAATGGTCAATGTGAGCCATATGAAAAAATGCTACAAATCATTAATAACTAGGAAAATGCAAATTAAAACAACTCTGAGATTGCAGCATACTATTTTCACTTTGTTTTTTCTTTCTCGTGGTTTTCCTTTTTGGCTGATTCTTATTTCACAACATGACTAATGTGGAAATTTGTTTTACATGATTGTACATATATAACCTATATCAGATTACTAGCTGTCTTGGGGAGGAGGGAAAGGAAAGGAGAGGAGGAAGGAGAAGGAAAATTTGGAACTCAAAAATTTTACAAAAATGAATGTTGAAAACTATCTTTACCTGTAACTGGAAGAAAATAAAATAGTATTCAGGAAAAAATAAAATTGAAAATATGAATTAAAAAAAAACAACTCTGAGGTTCCACCTTACACCTTTCAGATTGGCAAAGAAGCCAAAAAAGGGAAAATTACACTTTTTGTAAGGGCCATGAGAAGACAGGCACTGTCAGTGGAGCTGAGTCAATAGCCTTTCTGAAAAACAATTTGGAACTGTGCCCCAAAAGTTATTAAATTGTGCATTACCCTTTGGGACAGAAATATCACTACTAGGTCTAATACCCTGAAAGAGATCAAATAAAGAGGAAAAACCTATACATACAAACCTATATCTAATTATTCTTTTTTGGGGATAGAAAAAGTCTGTCAACTAAAGGGATGCCCCTCAGTTGGAGAGTGGTCACACAAACTGTGATACATGAATGTAATGGAATACAACTCAGCGTAAGAAACCCCCAAAGGGAGAGTTTCAGAGAAAACTGGGAGGGAGAACTTGAATGAACTGATTCAGGTTGAAGTGAGAGAACAGCTCTCTATAATAAAAACTACGTTGTAAAGGCAAACGACTTCAAGATTTAAAAACTCTGATCGATGCAAGTACCGAGGATGAAGCGTGCCACCCAGCTCCTAACAGAAGTCTGAGAGACTCAAGATGCAGAATGAATCATGGCAGATATGTGGATTTGTCTTCTTTGACCATGCTTATTTATTATCTTTTTGAATGGGGGGAGGGGGTTGTAAAGGACAGAAGGATTAGCAACAATGTTGCCATTTAAAAAAGAGGAAACAAAAGTATATCGTTGAAGTATTTTTTTAAATGCACAGAAGAGAACAGGGGAAATTAAGAAATGCAGACTAGCACTTTATACATCTTATCTCACTTCATTCTAGTACACTGTTGGCACTTAAACATTGTTGATTTGAATTCTTTCCTGGTGGATTTCTTTGAATGATGAGATGCAATAGGCTAAGCCAATCAGGTATCCAAACTACGTCTGGCAACAATGAGCCTGGAAGGTGGGGGAGTAATTAGGCTGCCTAATTGGGCAAACCAGCCCAGGTTGGAATCAGGTCCGTGAGTGGTCCACTTACTCTCAGCCTGGGCAAGATGGGAAGAAGAAAAAGAAAGAAAGAAGAAAAAAAGAGAAAGAAAAGAAAAAGGAAGGAAGAAAGGAAGGAAGAATGAAAGAAAGAGAGAAAGAAAGAAAGAAAGAAAGAAAGAAAGAAAGAAAGAAAGAAAGAAAGAAAGAAAGAAAGAAAGAAAGAAAGAAAGAAAGAAGGAAAGGAAAGAAGGAAAGGAAGAAAGGAAGGAAGAAAGGAAGGAAGGAAGGAAGGAAGGAAGAATGAAAGGAAGAAAGAAAGAAAAAGAAAGAAAGGAGAGAGGGAGGAGAAGGAAGAAAAAGAAAGAAAGAAATGAAAGACAGAAAGAATAGGTAAGTTGGCTCAACCTTCCCTGATGACTCCCCAAACCGGGCAGATTGCCTTACCCAGTGATAAAGGAGGGCTGCTCTCATTTGTAGGCACTGAACCATGTCCTGTAGGATCAGAGTTTGGCAGGATTCCCATTCAGTTAAATTTTCTCTTTCAGAATAGCTTATTCTTCCTTTTCAGAGCTTTTCAAAAGCTTATAGCTTCATACCTCTGTTATTAGCACATGTCATCACTACTCCATTAGTGGCCATCCCATTGGTGAGGGCAGGATTTCCACTTGCTGCCCCAACATGTTTCTGCGGAAGTTAGCAACAGAGCTCTGGAAGTCAAGGGAATGTCTACACCTGGGACATGGGAGCTAACTGGGAGTGGGGGGGAGCAGCTTAGAGAAAAAATGGATTGTTCCATGAACTATGTGTGGTGACCTGGGGGCCAATAAACCTGAGGTCTAGGGCTAGAGCCCTTACTAGGAAGCAGGTAAGCCATGGACCTCAGGTGAGAGAGCTGCCAATAGCATAGGTGGAGAAACCCAAGACTACAGTCACAGGGCCTGGGTTCATATCATAACCTCAAAATTTACAATTTAACTGTGAGCAAGTTCCTTTGAATCTCTTTGAGACTAAGTTTCCATAGCTTAAAATGGGGACAATAAATAAATAGGGCTGCTTGAAGAAAACAGTGTGTAAACCCTAAAATGCTACAGAAATGTGAGTTCTTTTTTTCTTCTTTTTCATAGTAGCAATAGTACTATTAGTATTAGTAGATTAGTAGTAATAGTAGCAGCAGATTATTATTGGTAGTTGTAGATGACTAGTATTAGTATTAGCACATTAATAGATTAGTAGTAGAAGTATCAGTATTAGTAGATTAGTAGCAGTATTAGAAGATTAGTAGATTAGTGGTGGTAATAGTACTGGTAGTAGCAGTAGTAATGGTAGAATGGCATATTAGTAGTATTAGTAATTAAAATTGCAATTAATATTATATTAGTAGGTTAGTAGATTAGTAGTAGTAGCAGATTAGTATTAGCAGTAGTAATAGTAGATTTTAGAAGTATTAGTATTATATTAGTAGATTGGTGGTGGTAGTAATAGTAGAGTAGTAGTGGTAGTAGTAGTAGATTAGTATTAGTAGATAAGTTACCGATAGTAGTAATAGTAAATTAGTAGTAGTAAATTAACAGTAGTAATAGATTAGTGGTAATAGTATTTTGATCTGTCACTAGTTTTTCTTGAACCAGGAGAATGCTTTACAGATGTACCCAGAATGCTTCATTTTGCAGATGTTGGGAAACATGGCTGTAGAATATTGAAGATAGTGTTAGATATTGTTGACATGGTGATCTGTTTGGCTAAACAGCTTTTTTCTCCTTTCATTAATTTTAAAGCTTTGTTACAAGGGATACCTCCTTGAGGAAAGGAGAATGAAGGCATATATTTGAAATGACAGTGATGTAAAAAGAAGATATATCAATAAAAATAAGATTTAAAATAACATGACCAGGGTAAGTGGAATAAAAGTGCCCTCAAATGAACTTTTAAAAATTGGTGACTTTTTGCTTTTATGTCCTATTCGTTTCCATTCTACCCAAAAAACTTTCTTTCTTAAAGATTTTATTTACTTCTTAAAATTCCAATAATGTTCTTTTATTTGCTTTTTTGTTTCTTATTCAGAATTATCCCTCTCATCACTCCATCCCAAAGAAAATTGAACCAAAAAGAAAAAGAAAGCCCTGAGAACTAATACGCAGACTTAAGCAAAGAAAATTCCCTTATTGGCCATTCCTAAACTTAACAAACCCCAAAGGAAATGAGTATTTTCACATGCATTGCAGAACAGGAGAAGAGAAATGTACATAAAACAATGAATTTCTATTTTATGGAGCTTGCTTCTCTTTTAAAAGATACAATAATAATGTAACTTTCAAACACGTGACTTTCAAAGCTACCTTATTTGTCTGTGATTCCTTCTGGCTTTCCCTTCTGTTCTCTTCTCATTAAAAAAAAAAGAAAGAAAGAAACCCTGTCCCTACTGTTCCTCTCTTTTCCATCCCTGCCCCCCAAAAAAATGGAAAAGGGAAGGAAAACAAAACACTTGTGACAAATATGCATAGCCAAGAAAAAACGAAGCCCTCACATTGGTCATGAACAAAAATGTGTGATTCATTCTGTGTCGGAGTCTATCACCTCTCTGTCAAGGTATGGATATCATGTTTCCTCATTATTTCTGCGGAATTGTGGGTAGTCCTTATGTAATCAAAGTTCTTAATTCTTTCGTTGTTGTTATTGTATAAATTATTGTCCTGGTTCTTATTAGTTCAAACAAGTCTTCCCAGGTTTCTCTGAAACCATTCCTTTCCTTTCTTCTTATAGCTTAATAATATTCTATTACATTCATCTACCATAATTTGTTCAGGCATTTCCCAGTCAACGGACATCCCCTTGATGGACACCCTCTTAATTTCCAGTTCTTTGCCATAAATTAAAGAGCTATTATAAATATTTTTGGTACATACAGGATCTTTCCCTCTTTCTTTGATCTCTTTGGGGTATGGACCTAGTAGTGGTACTACTAGATTTTCAGCTTCTTCCTGTCTAGCAGATCCTTTACTGCTGCCTGCAAACCCAACTTTCACAGCCTGACCCATTCCTACCTTTCTAGTTTTCTTATGCTTTACTCCTCTTCACATACCCCATAATACAGCTACAGTAGCCTATTTTCTACCCCTCATATACTACACTCCATTTCCCAGTCTTTTCACTGGCTGTCCCCAATGCTTGGCCTGTTTTTCCTCAACTCTGCCTCCTGTCATCTCTGCCTTCCTTCAAGACTCAGCTCAAACCTCACCTTCTGCAAGAGTCCTTTACTGATTCTCCTTATTGCTAGCTCCTTGCCTTTGAGATTACTTTCCATTTGTACTGTATATTTCTTTCTTATACAGAGTTATCTGCAAAGTTGTACTGACAAATGTTTTTAACAGCTAGCTGTCTAGGGGGAAATGTGTACATACCCTTTAAAATATATAATATTTTATTTTTCCTCAATTACATGCAAAACCCCCAATTTTAACATTTTTTTTTTTCAAATTTTGAGTTCCAAATTCTTGCCCTCCCTCACCTACCTTCCCCCCATGGAGAAGGCAAACAATTTGATATAGATTATATACATGTACAGTCATGCAAAACATATTTCCATATAAGTCATATTGTGAAAAAAAGCACAGACCAAAAAAATAAAAGGAAAAAGAAAATAAAGAAGAAGTATGCTTTGATCCACATTCAGACTCCATCAGTTCTTTTTCTGGAGATGGACTGCGTTTTTCATCACAAGTCCTTCAGAACTGTCTTGTATCATTGCAGTGCTGAGAAAAGTTGGTATTCACGGTTGATCGTAATACAGTATTGCTGCTACTGTGTACAATGTACTCCTGGTTCTGCTCATTTCACTGCATTAGTTCATGTAAATCTTTTGAGGTTTTTCTGATTCCATCACAATCACATACCACAGCTTGTTCAGCTGTTCCCCATTTGATGGGAATCTCTCAAGTTCCAGTTCTTTGGTAGCACAAAAAGAGCTGCTATAAATATTTTTGACCACATAGGTCCTTTTCCTTAAATGTACACTTTTAAGTTTAATCGGAATTACTAACATTTCCCCCATCATTTTCTTAAGTTTATACAATCAACAAAACAATACATCAAGCCTTGATTTCTTCCACTGATTTCCAAGGTACAAATGGTTACACTGAAAATTTAACAATTGAGAGTTGAAGCCAGCATGTCCCGAGTTATTTGCTGCTTCCCTATCTCCATTAGACTATGAGCTCCTTGAGAACAGGGACCTGATTTTTTTCCCCTTTTATTGTATCCCCAGTGCTTAGCACAGTGCCTGACACATAAGTACCGAATAACTGCCAGCTGACTGACTGGTAAAGCTGGGTCAAAGAGGAAGCCCAGTTGATGACTTTTGGGGTACGGTTCCGAGCTGCTTTCCGAAAGGGCTAAGCCAGGGGCAGCTAGGTGGAGCCATGGATAGAACACTGGCCCTGGAGGCAGGCGGGCCTGGCTTCAAATCTCACCTCGGACATTTGATACTTTCTGGGTGACCTTGGGCAAGTCACTTAACCCCATTGCCCCAAACAAACAAAAAATGTCTGAGCCTATTCACAGAGAAGCTGACATTCAAATAGGGGAGGAAATATCACAAGTATCCAGACAAGTATAATGTAATCTATAGTATAATGGAAGCAAAGAAAGAGACAGAGAGACCCAGTGCGCTCAAGGAAAACTGGAGGTAGAGAACACTTTTAGCTGAAAGGATTTGGAAAATTTCATGGAAGAGGCATCACCTAAACAGAACCCTGACGGAAGCAAAAGATTTGAATAGGTATAGATAAGGAAAGAGGGCATTTCAGGAATGTGCAACAGCTTGCCTTGGGAGGCAAGAAGTGGAAGCAGTTGATCATTAAGAAACATGGAAGGGTCCAGTTTGCTCAGAACAGAGAGTGTATGAATGGGAACGATGAGACTGAAATTTGGATTTTGCCAGTTTCTGGAGGGCCTTAAATATTAGACTAAGGGATTTACACTTTATTCTAGAGGCAATTAGAAAGCCATTGAAAGTAAAGGGAAGTAATGTGGTGAGACCTAACAACAGGAAAATTATTTTTGTAGACATGGAAAGAAAGGATTAGAAAGGAAAGAGACTGCAGGCAGGGAGATTGGTTAGGAGATCATCTCAATGGCCAGAAGAGGGATAATGAGCACCCAAACTAGGCTTGTGACTAATCTAGGAATCATTTTTGACTTCTTGCTTTCTCTCCCCCCATCCCCCTCAATCAGCTGCTAAGTCTTGTCAATTCTACCCCAACAACATGTTTTCCCACCTGTCCCCTTCTTTCCACACCCTCCCTAGCTCAGACCCACAATCCCCCTAGAGCAGAGGTGTCCAACACACTGGCCTGAGGCTTGCATGTGTTTGTAACACTCCTGAGTGTGGCCCAAAATGGATTAAAAGGTAATTGGGAAATATTTAACAAAATAAGTAAAAATACAAGAAAGCAAAGATAATATTACATTTAAAACTAAGTCAATATGTGGCCCACAGGGATCCTTATCTATGAATTACTGGTCCCCATTTCTAGTTAAGTTTGCCATCACTGTCCTACAGTATTGTAATAGCCTTCTAATGGGGCTCCTGGCCTCCATCTTCTTACTTCCCTAATCTATCTTCCCCACAGCTGCCAACCTGATATTCCTAAAGGATGGGTCTGACTCTGGAACTACCTCATTCAAGAAGTTTCAGTGGCTTCCTATTGTCTCTTTTTTGGTATGGAAACCTATTGCAGTCTGACTCTAACTTATTTTTTTCTGTAGTGATGACACATTACTCCTCCTTCCGTACTCCACCTTCTCATCAGATTGGCACATTGGCTGATGCCCGTCTCCATGTCTTTGTACAGGCTGTCCCCAATGACCAGAAGGCATTCCTTTTCCTTCTTTGCTCTTGTAACATCTCTCTGTCTCCCTCAAAGGGTCACATCAAACCTGTAAGAGCCTGACTCTCCCTGTTGTTTTTGTTGCCTAAAATTACTCTGTGAAGTTATATTATTTTGTAGAGGTTATGTTATATAAGTACTGTGTATCAGTTTATAGGGAACTGAGAGCTACATTATAGAAGACTTAGAGTCTCTACGAGAGCCCTTCTGTTCATTGTCCTTAGTAAATACTTAGTAAATGTTGAATTAAATTGACAGGAAAGAAAGGGGAGGATGTGAGAGTTGTTTGGAAGGTAGAATTGATAAAAATTTAGCAACAGTTTCAATGTAGGGGCTAAGGGGGAGGAAGGAATCACTGGCAACCTTTGAGAGAGCTAGCACATTAAAGGCACATTTAGTTTCTTCAACCCCAGTTACACATGGGACTGCCAAATTTAATATGGTGCTTGTCAGGGAAAGGATGTTCTGGAAGACTTTGTGTCCTGCCTCCTTGACCCAATTCCTTCCTCATATAATGGAATATTTAGAGATTTTTCTATCAAGTTTAGTTATCAGTTACATATAGTAGCCCTGGTTACTTCTAGTTTGATGGGACTGCTTTAGGGTGATAACTTAAATCACTGCTGAAATCCCCACCTGATGTGACATTTTGTTGCTAGAAATACAAGAAACATAAGTCTAATAATAAAAATTATTGAGGATGTGAAATGACAAGTAAAAATTAAATTAAATCAGATAGTGAGGTATTTCTGTAGGGGTACAAATGTCTTACCATTTTCAGGGAAGCTATCATTGAAATCTGGCTCTCTCTAGCTTCTCAACACAGCTAGAGAGTATTTGTATTCACTGTACTCACAATTTAACATGGGGCGGATTGGGGAGGTGGGTAAGGGGTGAAGAAGATGCTTGCAATTCAGGAAAGTCTGTTTCTCTGTAGTCATCAATATCATTATAGAGATCCGATGCCAAAGTTCAAGACGTGGGCCACCCTACACCTCACACTGTCTTCTCTCACTCTCTCCCAGCCTCAGTTCTACCTCTTACCTCTGAGTAAGGGAACATCCTCATGGGATGAGCTTGCCCATAGATTCAAAACACAGGACAGACGCTAGGTTTGTCTCACTTGATTTTCTGAGAGTGGACTTTCTCAGTTCAAGGTATTACAGCAGCTGACAGAAGACCATAATAGTTTCTTCTTCTAACTGGTTCCTACCCAATTTGTATGCATTATCCCAAGTGCTTGTTATAGGACCTGGAAACTTCTTTTTATCCACACTTTGGGGAAAAAATGTGAGCTTTATTTTAGAGACTTTCCAGAAGTTACTTCTGGTGTGGGCAATGAGTACAAAAGAAAACCATTTAGCCAAGTTGGTAGCAAAACAGAAATCAGAGAAAGTATACATAGAAGAATACGTACCAGACAACACAGAGTGGAGGAGCTCTCCCCTTTGGAAGGGAGGTAGTTCTGCTCAACCAAGAGAGAATCCTAGATCTTACCCAAGGGAAAATTCCCTGAAGACTCTAGTGTAGCAAGCTGGAGATGGGGACATGATAGAGACTCCCAGTTCCTCTCATGTTGGCTTCTTCCCAGAGTCTTATTTTCCATGCAGCAACCTGAAATGGGATTGGCATCATTCATTTTCTCTCTCAAAGCTGAAAGCCAGAAGCACCCAAAGTGACTGGAGAGCCCAAAGAAACTGAAGAGACTTGGAGAAGGTCATAAGACTGAAGAGACTGGAATACTCCCCTCTTCCTCTCTCACCAATGCTACTCAGTCTCTCAATGGGTTTGAGGAACTAATATCTACCCATAATGACAGAGTCCTGTAACAATGGACTCTGGGACCCAAGTTACATAAATAAAAAGGGATATCATTATAAAGAAGCTGAGACAGAATGTCTAGGGATTAAAAAGTCCTGGGAAGAAAAATGAAGAATATAGAGATCTAATGGGATTGAATGCAGCATTAATGTTTGAGGATTAAAGGTTTCAGAAGAGAAAAGGAGGCTATTGGAAGGGATACTGACTAGATAAGAACATGGTATTAGAGAAGAGGAAGGAAAAAAGGAATCAGAATTTATCAAGTGCCTACTACGTGTGAATCACTATGCTAAGCGTTTAACAAATTTGTCTCATTTGATCCTCAAACAGCCTTGAGAAGTAGGTGCTAATATTATCTCGATTTTACAGATAAGGAAACTAAGGCAGACAAAGTTTAAATGACTTGCCCAGGGTTAATACAGCTAGTGTCTGGGATCAGATTTTCAAACTCTATCTGCTGTACCTCCTAACTGCCTCTAAAATAATTGGATTGTGCTTTCTGCACCATGACTTATGATCCCTAGGTACTTAGGGTGGGAAGGGATATCATAGGTCAGTTATCTAGTCCAACCCATACCTGAGAATGATTCTCATTTACAAATTCTTGAGATGCAATCACCCAGCTTCCTCCTGCAGAGCTATAGCAATGAAAAGCCCATGAGATGACCTGTCTCATTTTTAGATGTTTGAGAAAGAAGGAATGGCCAAGTGCTCAGTGATGTTTATCAAGAACATATTCACCTCTGTAGAAATTCACAAGGTGGGGAGCAATTTCAGAGAGTTCTGATTGTTCAGAAGCTCTTCCATGCATCAAGCCAGTCTTCTCCTTTGTAACATTGACCCACTGCTCCTACCTAGTTCCCCCCTCTGGGGCCAAACAGAATAAATATAATGCTTTTGAATATTTGAATACAACTCTCATGTACCCCCTAAATGTCCTGTATTCTAGATTAGCCATTTCTAGTTTCCACAACCAGGCTTTTTACGACATAATCTTCAGGCCTTTTGCTGGCTGGGTCCTCCTCCTCCTTATCCAGTTTGTGCACATTCTGTCTTAAACATAATGCTCCAAATGTGGTCTGAGCAGAGGAAACAGATTTAGGGCTAAGAAGAACCTCAGAAGTCATCTAGGTCAAACCCCTCACTTTACAGATAAGGAAACTGAGGCACAGAGGAGGTAATTTATCTAAGCTCACTAGAGCAGAGGTGGAATTTGGGTTCCTGGATGGTGGAGCTCTTCCTCCCCTCCTTATGGACATTGCCTCTAAGAAGGTTGGGTTTTGGGGTTTTTTGTGTTTTGTGTTTTGTGTGTGTGTGTGTGTATTTTTTTTGGCTGCCATGACATACTGTTGACTCATAATGAACTTGCAGTTCACTAAAAGTCCAAGATATTTTTTCCTATCAACTCCAGTATAGTCATCCTTCCCTCATCCTGGGATGGGCTCTTAGCTAGTGATAGATTACATTTAAAGAGCTCCAGGAAGAAGGCATTCCTCTCTCCATCAATCAAGAAGCTTTATTAGGTACCTGTAATGTACCAGGTACTGTGTGAGGTGCCCAGAGAAACAAAAACAAGAATTAAAACAGTCTCTGCCCTTCAGGATCTTGAAATCTAGCCAAGGGAGAGATGTGTGTATATATTTATTTATCTACTTGTTCATTCACTCATTTATATGTTTTTATAGATACAAAATTAACATGAGATGTTTTATTTCTATTTTTTAAGAATTACTTTATTTGTTTCCAGTTTTCTAAAATCACTTCCATATAGCTTAGATTTTTCCCCCTCCCTCCCCCTTATTCCCTCCTCTCTCCTCCCTCCCTCTCCAAGATGGCTTGCAATCTTATATAGGTTCTACACATACATTCTTATTAAATACATTTTCACTTCAGTCATATTGCATAGAAGAATTAAAATGAGTGGGAGAAACCATAAAACCAAACAAAACAAAATATAACACAAGAGAAAATGGTCTGCTTCATTCTGCGATCCAATTCCGCAGTTCTTTCTCTCAACATGCAACATTTTGCCTGAAGAGTCCATTGGGATTTTTTTAGGTCCTTGCATTGCTGTGAAGAACTTAGTGTAGCAGAAAAATTTCTTGCACACTGTGGTTGTTGCTATGTACAACGTTCTCATGGTTCTACTCTTTTCACTCAGCATCAGTTCATGTAAGACCTTCCAGGCCTCTCTGAAGTCTTCCTGTTCATGATTTCTTATAGAAAAATATTCCATTACATTCTTATACCACAACTTGTTCAGCCATTCTCCCATTGATAAGCATTCCCTTGATTTCCAGTTCTAGGCCACCACAAAGAGAGCTGCTATAAATATTTTTGTACACATGAGACCCTTTCCTATTTTTATGATCTCTTTGTCCTAGAAGTGATATTGCTGGGTCAAAGGGTATGCACATTTTTGTATTCCTTTGGGCATAGTTCCAAATTGCTCTCCAGAATGGTTGGATCAGCTCACAGCTCCATCAACAATGAATCAGAGTTCCAACTCTCCCACATCTTCTTCAACATTTATCATCTTCTTGTTTTGCCATGTTAGCCAATCTGATAGGTGTGATGTGGTACCTCAGAGTTGTTTTGATTTGCATCTCTCTAATCAATAGTGATTTCAAGCATTTGAAAAGAGATATTTTTATAAGAGGCCAAAAGACACTTGCAGCTTCTCTGGGCTCTACTCCAGGCTTTCTCTATCAAAGCATAGCAACCTCCTCACCCTGGGAGTTGACTTCAGCCCTGTAACCCCTTCTTCTGACTGACTGCTTGCTTTTACCAGCATCTCCATTTTAAGGAAAAAGCTTAGGCCAACGATATCTTTACTCCTCATCATACTCCCCTACTCCTGACTCTCAGGATTTTTTCTACCATGCCTCTAGGCAGTTACCTTCCTCTCCCTCTATTTCATGTTACTTTTATGTATTATCTATCTCCTATTAGACTACAAGCCCTTAAAGGCAGGGATTGTCCTTCTTTCTGCTTGATTTTGTATTCTCAACTCTTATCACAGTCCTTTGCACACAACATGCACTTAATAAATGCTCATTGACTTGACCTGGTGATAAAAGGGGGTAAATCAAGAAAGATTTCATGTAAAAGAGGGGTTCTTAACATTTTTTATATCATAGATCCCTTTACTGGTTTGGTAAAATCTATAGACTCCTCAGAATAACATTTTTGTTATGCATGAAATAAAATACATAAGGATAGCCAATTATATTAAAATATAATAATTATAATTTTTCAATAAAACAAATTCAAAGACCTTGTGAAATGTCTCCACTGACCTCCAATGGGTCTATAGGCTATAGAACTCTTGATGTAGAAAATAATACTTGAGCTGAGCTAGGAAGGAAGTCAGGGATTCTAAAAAAGCAGAAATGGGGAGGTAGTGCATTCCAGGCATGGAAATTTGTCAGTGAAAAGATATGGAAACAGTAGATGGAATGTGTAGCAGGTATAGTGAGGGGGCCAATATGGCAGGACCATAATGTGTGCATAATATGTAAGTCTGGAAAGGAAGGCTGGGGTCAGGTTGTAAAGGGTTTTAAATTACAAACTGAGTCTAGAGTTTGTTGACTTGCCTTGAAGCTCAAAATGATGTGTGTGTGTGTGTGTGTGTGTGTGTGTGTGTGTAAGAGGTGTTAGGGAGGTGTGTATGTATGTGTGTGGGAGGTGTTGGGGTACATGTATGTGTGTGTGTATGTGTGAAGAGCCCCAGTAAAAGTGTTAAAACAGATACCGCAGAAATTAGCAGGAACAACAAAGGAAGATGAGCAATAGTGAAGCTGACCAGTAATTCACAGGAGAAAATGACACTGAAGAAAGACACTGGCAATATTATACTCAGGTTTTATGTATGGTCCTTGATGTATGAGCAATAAGCAATGTAAACTATTGATCTTAATGTGAGGATTTAAGTAAGGCCTCAGAGGCATCAGTGAGACATGCTTAGATATGACAAATGACTGGAATATGGAATGGGAGTACCATATTCCAAAGAAATGAATGAGATGGATATGATAATGAGATAGCATTGTAAATCAAATATCTACACACACACAGACACATACACACTTGTGCGTGTATGTATTTGTGTAAAAGTTTATGGAGGGAGATTTGGATAAACATCAAAGAAGTAGAAGTAATATTTCTAGAGGAGAAAAAATGAAAACAAAACGCTGAATGGCCAAACGAATAGAGTGGATGGGAAGCTCAAACAGATCACAAAGTGTAATGGTTATGGAAGACTTTACCCTCCCTGGCTATCTACTGAAGCTCTCTTTCTGTTAAGAGGAGAAAATATAATCAATTCTTGCCTTGCCTTGATGATATCAAGAAAACTGCAACCAGACACTCAATTTCCTGATTCCAAGCATTTCCTCCTACTGTCCCCCATGCCTTGAATGCTCTCCCTCCTTATCTCTATCCCCTGGCTTCCCTGCTTCTTTTAAGTTCCAGCTAAAATTCCACCTTCTATAGAAAAACTTTCCCAGTCCCCAGTGATTCTAGTGCCTTCTCTCCATTGATTATTTCCAATTCATTCTGTCTATATCTTGTCTGTACCTAGCTGTTTGCATGTAGTCTCCCTCATTAGACTGGGAGCTCCTTGAGGACAGGACTATTTTTTATGCTTCTTTGTCTTTAACAGTGCTAAACACAGTGCCTGGGAGTGTTCATCCTTTGTTGCCGAAAAGGACCATGCCATCAGAGAAATGATGACATGACTCGCTCTTGACTTTGTTCTGAGTGAGGGAGGGCTGTGCAGGTCACCAGCTTCACTTCTCCTCTAGAGCCATCTGAATCCAGTGACCAGATAATCAGCAGGATGACTGGAGATGACCCAGGATGAGGCAGTTGGGGTTAAGTGACTTGCCCACAGTCACAACTAGTGAGTGTCAAGTGTCTGAGGTGAGATTTGAACTCCGGTACTCCTGACTCCTGCACTGGGGCTCTATCCACTGCACTGCCTAGCTGTCCCCGGGGACCTGACAGGCACTTCTTGACTGGCTGATTGATAGATTCATCTTTCACAAAGCAAAGAAACAAACAAGAGGAACTTCAGTTCCAAATATTGTAATATTCTTGCCAGTAAGAAAGAACAGGAATGACATGGATTTTAAGAAGAGTCGATGATAGATGAGGTGGGGAACGCTGGGAAGAGGAGTCTGACTGATACTGAAGTGGATTTTACAGTTCAGAGAAAGGGCAGGTAGATTTCATGGCATGATTCTAAAAAGAAAGTGTGCTAAAAAGGGAAATTCAAGAACAAAGTTCTTATTATACCAACACAAATCACTTGAGAAGTCGGTATCTAAAAGATCAATGTGGCTGCAAAGGGAGCTCATCATAATGGGCAGCATGGTGGAGAGAGGACTTAGAATCAGGAAGACATGGATTCAAATCCTGCCTTGGATACTTACTAGTTTTGTGACCTTGGGTAAGTCATTTAACTTTTTCGTTAATCAGCTTCCTCAATCTGTAAAATGAGGGGGGCAGTCATATTTATGTTCCCCTCCAGCTCCAAATCCTACGATTGTCAATTTAGAGATGGGGGCCACCTGGTCCAAACCTCTCATTGACAAACTACAAAAGATGGAGGCAACTAAGGGGCCGGTTTGTAAGAACTAAAGCCCAAAATGGGTTATAGTGAATAATTAATTCTAAGGACATCAAAAGGCTTTTAAAAAAAGAATTTATAATATATATTATATTACCTATAATATCGAATATAATTTTTAAAAGTTACATTTTTGACAGAAGATTAAAATGCATGTAGCACTTCTTGGGACAAATACATGTTAATAAATGCTGATAAATGTTTAACAACTGGCTTTCAAAGAAACCTCACAATGCAACAGGACATTATTCATATTTTGCATTATTAATATTTTCTCCATCACTTCCTTAAGTTTAGACAATCAACAAAACAATAAGCCAATTCCTGATCTGTAGCATTTCCTGATTTCTGAGGTACAAATGCTTACACCAAAAATTTAACAATTTGCTCTGGACAGACAGAAAGAGCTGTCTGCAGCACCATACCTGGATTTAGGGGGCAATGATAAGAGGTAGAGAGAGAAGGCAGAGTGGTGTCCTCAAAAAGCTGGGGGACTTGGAATCAAGAGACCTGAGTTCAAATTCTGATTCTGACATTTACTGGCTGAGTAACATTATGCTACTCAGAGACTATTTCCTAATCTGTAAAATGGGAATAATACAAGCACTACTTTCACAGCACTAGAGAGGTGTGAATTATTGTCATTGGTCCCAGGATGCAGCTGCTCTCTGAGTTCTGCCAATATGTGCAGGACCTAGACACTACACTAGAAGAGGAGATGGAGGTGAACTTCCTCCAGGTAGGCAAGCCTTAATGAGAGACTAGTGAGTTGTCCTTAGACTACTAACTTGGACCAAGAAATGGGAAGCCATCTTAGCCCCGTGATTGGCTGTCCTCACATCCCAAATGTCCTGCCACTCAAATACACCTCAACCACTGAGAAGCATGGATAGGTCAATGATTTGTCCCTCAGTCTTCTCTTTCCCCCTCCAAATGCCAGGGTATAGAAGAGTGTCGAGGACAAAATGGTCATCCTTCCCTTCCCCCTGACTCAGACCTTCTTAATTTGAGTCCTAAGCAGGACTAAGGAGATCCTAAGCACCCTCTAGAAGCCCCTCTCCATGTTTCCCAAGTTTGCTTCTCTGGAGAGCTCAGTGTGTCCTCATTAGAGGAATGTTCCCACAGCTTCTCCAGATGCCACTGGGGCCTGAGGTAGCTTTTAGGCCCTGGCAGATTGGGATGTCAAAGTCTTTTTCAAGTCCATTTAATCCATCCTCTAGTCTCCAAGAAAGGCAGGACTTTACTCAGAACAGGCAGAATTACAACGGAAATCTCATGAGCATAATAGAAATTTATTTGACTTCCTTGACAAGATTTAAAGGCTCATTTTAAATGTAAAAGACCATTCTACACCCCGCCTCCATCCTTATCCCTAGTTTTAATGAATCACAAGGCATTCTTTTCCAATCTTCCCAAAGGGCAGTGTTTATATGGCATTTTAAAAAATTCCTCCAAGGCAATTTCACAATTACATGTTTTAGGGAGGCCTAACCTTGAATGTCAAGAGCTGAGTTCCCATAAGTTGTCTAACCTGAGTCTGTTTCTTCTCTATGCTGGATTTGGTAGAGATAAAGAGGAGCCAATTCCTCTGCTTATGACAGTCTTGCTTATCTTAGATAAGAATTTTAGAACTCAGTAAAATCTCAGCATTGGAAGAATCATTTAATCCAATTTCTTTCTGATCAGGAATCCCTTCTGATGCCACCAAGAAGTGGCCATCCAGATAATAGATGTAGAAGCAGAAGAGACTGAAGAGGCTGTCTCATCTAAAGACCCTCATTTTGTGTTCATCCTTTGTTTTCGAAGAAGACTATGACATCAGAGAAATGATGACATGACTTGCACTTGACTTTGCTTTGAGTGAGGGAGGTCTGTGCAAGGTCACCAACCTCACTTTCTCCTCCTGAGCCATCTGGGTCCAGTGACCGGATATTCATCAGGATGTCTGGAGACAGCCCAGCTCCCCTCATTTTACAGATGAAGACATTCTGAATGAGTTCAGGTGCAGTGATGGGATTTACCCAAGGTCATACAAAGAATAAGTGACAGAATGAGAATTAGATTCTCTAATTCCAAGCCCAGAATCATTTCCACTGAAGCACACTGCCTCCCCAGTAAAGATGCTGCATTGCCACACAGAGTATGGGCAACCTACTGGCCTACTACTAGCAGTGCTTATACTTGGAATTGTTCTATTCCAGGAGTGATGGAGATAGGATCTGATGGGATGGGATCCCAAAGACATGGTCTTTTCCTTTTGGAGGTTCAGATCCCATCACCATCACTGATGGATAATGGAATAATAGATTAACTCTAGAAGGATCTTTGAAAGTCATCTAGTCAACCCCTTCAATTTTTATGTGAGGAAATGAGGCCCACAGAACTTATGCAATTTGTCCAAAATCATGCAAGATTCAAACCTAGGTCGTCTGACTCCACATCTGGTCCACTTTTTACTGTATCATATTGGGGGCTCTGTTCTCTCAAGGACTTTTGAGATCTTGACTCTGACATGGAACCCATTTGCATGGAAGCTTTCCTAGCTTCCACAGATTTGATAAACATACCCTCCCTGGCTTCATCCAAATTATGGACAAGAGTCCTTTCCTTCTCAATCTCCCTTTCTAATTATACCATTCATGGTCTTTCACCCTTTCTGTTTTTCAGTCCTTGAGACCAGAAAGTGTATGTAGAATGTTAAAGCTGAAAGTGGTCTCAGAAGTCCTCAGATCTGGCTCCCTCATTTTTTAGAGAGAGAAGCAGGCTTAGACAGGGGAGAGACTTGTCAAATAACACACAGAAGGTTACAGTCACAGCCGGCACTTGAACTCAGGTCTCTGGACACATGTCATTGTCCCAGTTCATTCTGGCTGTTTCCCTCTGGATTTTCTTCAAGGGCCCTAGGCACTTCTTAAAACATGGTCATTGTCACCATTAAGGACAATGTTGTGTTCATGAATGGAGGGCCAGCCTGGAACTCAAGAAATTTAGGCCTGAAAGCAGATGGAAGAAGGGCTCTACATTCCTGGGAGACATTCAGGGTGGACTAGACAGGGCCTTCACTGGGACCTGTTTGCTGGAAAAGTGCCTAGAGATGAAAGCTAAGCAGACACAGCTCCTTCTTCTGCCTGCATCTGTTCTCTCTTGGGTCACTGTTGCTGCAGTACCTGGGACTCTTCTTTCCCATCAGATCCCAATCCTAGGACATTGAGGTAGACTGGGATTCAAAGGCTGTCTAGCTCCCCATAGATCTGGGTAAGGGATTACATATACATGCATTCCCACATACATACATGTATGTCTATATATGTACATGTGTGTATGTGTACATACACATACACATATACACATAGAGAAAGAGATATCTTTCAGCACATCAACTCCCACCCTCTCAGCCTTCCTAGTTGAATTCTTAATACTAGCTATCCCTGCAGAAAAATAAATTCATATGAAAAAGATCTGGGGGCTTTCGAAGATTGGAGCTTAATACAAGTCAATCCTCAAACCTAGTGTGATTTTAGGCTGCCTTTAAAAAGGCATGGTGTCCCAGACCAGAGAGGGGATTTTTCCATTGTCCTCTGTTCTGATGTTTAGCTCTGGCTGCCATGTTCATTGGCAAAGAAGACAGAGAAGGGTGACCAGGATGGTGCAAAGTCTCAATGCCATGTCATACAAGTACTAACTAAAGAAACGAGGGACATTTAGCCTGAAAAGAGAAAGGGGTTGGAGCTGGGTGGGTGGGGAATGTCTTCAAGTTTCTGAGGAGAAGATAATTCTCTTGTGGAAGAGAGATGAGACTGTTTCTTCCTGGCCCCATAAAGAAGGAAGCCAGAGGATCACTGGGTAAAGGTAAGGTACTTAACCTTTTTGTGCCTTAGTTTCATTTGCAAAATGAGAGAGCTGGACTGTATAGCCTCTGAGATCTTTTCCAGCTTTATATTGCTATGATCTTATGATTCTCTGGCTCTGTGATCTCTAAAGGCCCTTCTGACTCTGACAGTTTATCATTCTACTCAGATGAATCCTCAGCCCTAGCCAGCTGATGCGTGTGCCAACTGCACTCTCGGCAGCAATGGTGTGTGTGTTATGTGTGTGTTTCAGTTTCTATTCTTAGCAATATGATCTTTAAACAAGGAATAGATTTGTGTTTCTGCCTCATTTCTGATGCATACAGTCTCTGTTGACTGCTTTGAGCTTTCCCCAAACATTCATTTATCTTAGCCATGTGAGCCATTAAGGGAAGAAACAGCTCACCCCTTTCCATCAAGAGTCATGAGTCCACCTGTTAGTCAGCAAACATTTATTAAGCACTTACTATGTGCCAGGCACTGTACTAAGAGCTCGAGAGAGAAAGCAAGGCTAGAAGAGTTCCTGCCTGTAAGAGCTTACATCCCAGCTAGGGGGAACAACTGATAAATAACCAGGGACATGCAAATACATAAAGAGTCCAATGGGGGAAGGCTCCAGGAACTGGGGAAATGAGAAAGACCTGATGAAAAGGTGATGCTTGAGCTGATGCTTGGAGGAAGCCCAGAATTCTAAGAGCTAGATATGTTTGTTCCAGTCCTGGGGGCCAGTCACTGTGAGACAGGAGAGTGAGCTTTAGTGTGAGAAAATGAAGGTAGATTGGTGTTACTGGATTGGAGAGGGCACAGAGAAGAGTCAAGTGTAAGAAGACCAGAGAGAAGGAGAGGACCCAAGTGGTGAAGAGCTTTAGAAGCCAGACAAAGGATTTTATATCTGATCTTGAAGGTAATAGGGAGCCACTGGACTTTAGGCTTGAGTTTTGGGAAAGTCACATTGGCAGCAGAGTAGCAGATGAAATGGAGCGTGGAGAGACCTGAGGCAAAGAAGTCAATTAGGAAGCTACAGACAAGAGGAGAAAAAGCTCCAAAGTAGGGTTAGACGATATGTGAGTGAAGAGAAGGGAGATGTTGTGAGGGTCCAATCAATAAGGTTTGGTAACAGATTGAATATACGAGATGACAGACACAGGTGGCAGGCTTGGGGGACTGAGAGGATGGTGAGGCCAGTGAAAACCAAGGTCCAGTCCTGTGCCTGCATATTATGTTCCCTCCCTTAAGAACTGGTCCCTATTTGCTCTAGGAATGCTTCTTTTATGATCAATTCTTCTCCCCTGCTGCCATTTTGAACCCAAGGGCTTCAGACTCAGCCCAGAAACTCTTTTGTCACTCTGTCACTGTTTCTACAGGCTGCAGTCCTTGGGGCCGCATGGTTCCTTGGAACAGGTACTGGACTATGTGGGCCTTCCTCTAGGCAACGAAGTCTGAGTCTCCATGTACTTCTCTTCTCTGCTCCTGTCTTTCTCCTGCTCTCTAACCCTTCTTAAAGGTTTGGTAGATTTAGAACTAGAAGGGACCTTACGGATTTAATACCCTCATTTTCTAGATAAGGAAACAGGTCCAGGGGCATCACACTTCTGGACAGTGTCTGAGGTAGGAATTGAATTATCCCCTTTTATAGGTTACACCCAAAGATACAGTTCAATTGTATCAACTAGCCATGAATCAATCATCAACCTTCAATTAATCCTTATCAATGTGGTATAAATAGGGTAATAAGTGCCCAGGACTAGACAAGAAATTCACACCTTATCAAGTCTATATCTCAGTGCAATAACCAGGGACCATATGGATGTGGCATAACGAACCAAGACACACCTCTCACAAAAACATTCTCACTTCAGTTTTCCCTGAATATGGTCTATTACATGGTCCTAGGCTTCATTCCTATCAGGTGTAGCACCATCTTGAATGGCCTGGTCATGTCAGGTAAAGTGTTCTATCACTATGAGAATATCACTTATATTATTCTTAGCTCCTTCCAGAGCCAGGATTATCCATGCTCCATTGTTTGTACTCTCTGAATACGAAGTTCAATTTGGGAGCACTTTTCATCAAACATACCAGGTCCAGATGTCCCATTTCTTGTACACGTCCACTGATGACTTGGGCTGGAAGGACTTGTCCCACACCAAATCTAGATTTTCCCCCTTGGCCCAGATATTCAAAGTGATCTTGGAGGGCTTTTCCAGTTTTTCAGTTATGGATCAGGAGGAAGATTTTGTTTGCACTAATTGCTTTCTTATATTTCATGTACAATAAATTACAGTAAGTACTCTGTGGATTGTTGGAATGGATTGGATATCATGGCTCATAGGAATTAACCTCAGGTGTGCCTAATACCAAGAAACTTATATACACAATCCTGGCTGAGTCTAAAGTAAAAGTGTATGAATAGTCATAATTTATGGCAGGAGGGGTAACATTTCCTTCTAACAATCCTTCTCAACCATAAACAGTATGTGCCAAGTACCATGAAGATTTCCAGCATGAGAAATGACCAAGGCCCAGTTGTCAAATATTTTAGGGCCTGGCAGTGGCCACCAATAATGCTGCTCCTCAGAAGGCATAGCAATAGAAAAAAATAAAAAGTAAAGCTCAAGTGGTGATGGTAAAGTAAAGCTTCAACTAGAGTAGGGAGGCCAGTGCTTTGACCAAGAGTCCCAAAATTTAGAGGGTGCTGAAAGTTACTTGCCCTGAGTTGTGTTCTGTGATATTTGCTGTGTGTTACAGAATAGTTAATTATGGGTCTGCATTTCAGTATTCTCAAAGAGATGCAGTCAGAATGATATAGTAGCTATTAGAGATCACAGTGTGTATACCACCCTGTTAAGCAACTTTATAGGCATCTATGTCATGGGTTAAACAAATATTCAGCAAAGTTAAGACAGGGGACATATTATCTCTCCATTCTCCTCACCCCATTTTAATATACAAACTTAAACTTAATGCAGAATATCAGAGCAGCACATTCTAAGAGTCAAATTCAACAATCAAAATTAATTCCCAAATATCTGAAATTCAAACATTAATGAAATTTTTTGTAGTTCAGTCATGTCTGACTTTTCACCATATAGAGTTTTCTTGGCAAAGACACTGGAGTTATTTGCCATTTCCTTGTCCAGGGGATTAAGGAAAACAGGGTTTAATGACTTGCTCAGAGTCACACAGCTAGTAAGTATCTGAGATCAGATTTGAACTCAGGTCTTCCTGAGTTTAGTCCCAGAACACTATCCATTCAAACCTCCAGTTTTTTTTTTTAAATGAAGAAAGATAATATTAAATTCTCCACTATAAATCTTTTTAATGTTTAATTAAAAACTTAACATTGAACATCACACAAAGAAAGACATCATTTTCCATTAAAAAGATACACAAAAGAAAAAAAAAGTCCAGAAAGAGACTACAGGACCATTTTGTTACTACCTTATTAAATTTAACCTATACTTAAAAACTAAACTACAAAATAGAAGTTCACAGTTTTATGTATCCTTTTTTTGTTCTTTGTATTTTAGAATGTTTGTATTCATAGTAGGTTCATAATAATAATGAAAATTTTAAAAATAAAAATTAAGCATCACTACATGTAACTGAACTTGATTCTAGTGATCTACATATAAATGAACGAGTTTCAGCACATAAAGCATCGCAACACAATTAACTAGCTCTAGTTTTCCATCAGAATTCATTTGCTTTTCTGCAGTGTGGTGGGGAGGGTTTGGAATCATATTGCTCTAAAGTCAGAGAAACTGACCACTCTGCCTCTTACTATTTTGTGACATCAGGCAAGGTATTTATCCTCTCTAGGGCTCATTTTCTACATTTATAAAATGAGTGGCTTGGACCTCTAAGTTCCCTTCCAGGGTATATATCTATAACTCTATTATTAAACTTTAAAAAAACACAAATAAACAAAAAGAGCTAGCTGTTCAAATTATTTTAGAACAATAATTTATGTAATTGCAAAAAAACACCCCAAACCTAAAAAACCCACTTTTATTTATTTCTGGGGTCTCAGTGGTCTAGGGTCACCTGGTCTAGTTAGCTAGGCAATATTTCCTTTGCTATCTGTCCCAAAACTGCCTTGTGGTAACTTTCCCCTTGGTATAACTCAAAATTTTCTGCGTACTTATAATTGGGTTATAGGGTTGTTTGGGTTATAGGATTATCCTGTATCTGTGGGTCAGGTATTGAAGGGAGATTGTGTGAGTTAGGAGGTCCCTCTGATGTGAGGATATGCATCCTAAACTGGTGTTGTACTGTGTAGGAATGCCCTTATTCTTTTCAGTCTCTAGTTCAGGATACTAACCCCTTGGGTATACTTCTAATCAATTTTGTGCTTTGGAAGAATGAGAAAAGGTAAGCCCTGTGTAACCAAGGGGTTCTGTATCATTCATAATAAGCAGATAGTATAATAAAAATAGCTAGCATTTATATAGCACTTTAAGGTTTGCAAAGTGTGTTAGAAATAATATTTCATTTTATCCTCACAATAGCCCTGGGAGAGAGGTATTATTATCCCCATTTTACAGATGAAGCAACTGAGGCAGAGAGAGGTTAAATGACTTGCCCATGGCCACACAGCTAATAAATCAGGTCAGATTTTAATTCAGATCTTCCTTACTCCAGGTCTAGCACCCAACCCATTTTGCCATATCAAATCCAGATTCCTCTTGGCTAAGATATCCATAGTGATTATGGAGAGCTCTTCTAGCCAGAAGAGAATTTTGGTTGCACTAACTGCTTTCTTGCACCTCATGTAGGATTAGTTATAGTACTCACAAGGTATTAAGGAAGCTACTACAAGGTTCAGGATCAGCTAGGCAGAAGCTCTAGAGGACATGGTTAGTGACATGGTTGCAGCAATCAAAAAATTCTGATTATTTGGTGAATTTTTAGCACTTGTGATGGCTACAGTTATTTTTTCATATTCTTTCTTTCCCTGAACTATTTATCCTCATGGAATGAGAGGCCAATATAGGCTTGATGTCAAGAAAACCTTAAAATTTAGACCTGGAAGACAGGTAAAACCAAGATGGCAGAAAAAAGGCAGACACTTGCCTGAGCTCTATCAAATTCCCCTCCAAACAAACAACTTTAAATGATGGGGTGAAATAATTTTTCTGCCCATGACAACCCAGAATGTTGGCAGGAAAGGTCTGCTGTACTGTGGTGAGATTGGGGTGGGTTCAGGGCAGGCAGTGCTCCAGCAAACCAGGAGCAGGCCTTGGGGTCAACTGAATTAGCAGCAGCAGCTTCCAAAGCTCTCACCCCAAAGACAGTAAGGGTATCCAGACAACTAGTCAGAAGGAGGCTACAGGGGTCACTGGGTGCAGGACTCTATTGTATTGCCCATATTTGATCTTCAGGATCACAGTCCTAGGTTGAGGAGGAGTACTAGCAAACCAGAACTTTGGGAACCCTGGTCACAGTTTCAGTGCAGAAAAGAGTGCTTGTGGGCTCTCACAGACCAGAGAACAGGTCAGAAGAGTAGTAAACACATCTCTCCTTAGCTCATATCATGTTGGAAAAACTGAACATTTACAGAACTCCCAGAACTAGCTCTGAAAACAGCTGCAAAAAGCAGAGCCCAACTTTAACATATAAAGTTAAAATTCAAGAAACAGGCTAGAAAAAAATGAGCAAATGGCCATAGAAAGCTACTATAGTGACAGAGAACACAAACTCATAAGATGAGAAAATCCAAACTGCTGCATCAGAAGCCTCAAAGAAAAATGTGAATTAGTTGTGGGCCCAAAAAGAATCACTGGAGGTGCTCAAAAAGGATTTTAAAAAATCATATAAGAGAGACAGAGGAAAAAAGAGAAGAGAAATAAGAGTGATGTAAGAAAATCATGAAAAAAATCAATGGCTTGGTAAAGAAAGCATAAAAAAAAATTGAAGAAAATTACACCTTAAAAAACAAATGGTAAAAGAGGCACAAAAATCAACTGAAGAGAATTCTTTAAGGTACAGAATTGGTCAAATGGAAAAAAAGATGTATAAAAATTCACTGAAAAAAACTCCTTAAAAAGTAGAACTGGCCAAATGGAAAAGGAGATGTAAAATCTCACAGAAGAAAATAATTCCTTAAAAATTAGAAATGGGTAAGTGGAAACCAATGATTCCATGAGACATCAAGAAACAATAAGATGTAATAAAAAGAATGAAAAAAATTGAAGAAAATGTGGAATATTTCATTGGAAAAACAATTGACCTGGAAGATAGATTGAGGAGAGATAAATTAAGAATCACTGGACTACTTGAAAACCATGATGAAAAAAGAGCCTAGCAGGGAAGGTAGGTGGTATAGTGGATAGAGCACTTGCCCTGGAGTCAGGGGAACCTGAGTTCAAATCTGACCTTAAATGTATGGCACTAGCTGTGTGACCCTGGGCAAGTTGTCTTACCAGAAAAACAAAAACAAAAAGAGCCTAGACATCACCTTTCAATAAATTATCAAGGAAAACTTCCCTGATTGTCTAGAACAAGAGGGTATCCAGTGTATCCAGTGTGTTTGTCCTTGGTTGCCAAAGAAGACCATGCCATCAGAGAAATAATGACATGACTTTCACTTAATTTTGTTTTGATTGAGGGAGGTCACCATCCTCGTTTCTCCTCCAGAGCTATCTGAATCCAGTGACCAGATATTCATCAGGATGACTGAAAATGACCCAGGATAAAGCAATTGGGATAAAGTGACTTGCCCAAAGTTACACAGGTAGTGAGTGTCAAGTATCTGAAGTGAGATTTGAACTGAGGTCCTCCTAACTCCTGCACTGGTGCTCTATTGACTGCACCACCTAGTTGCCCTTAGAACCAGAGGGTAAAATAGAAATTGAAAGAATCCACTGATGGTTGACTTCCATGAGACATAAAACAATGTTATGAAAATTAAGCATATGGAAACAAAGATACCCAGAATTCTCCATAGGTTCAAAGTAAAGTCAAATCAAGAAGGAAAAAAAATATTTTTAATGGTTATAACTAAAGGGAGGATGACTGATTGAAAGTAATAGAAATCTACAAATTGAGTACAAAAGAAGGGTACCTGAGGAGTGAATCTATATTATTTTCTCATTGGTCTGGAAATGTGAGTTTACCTTAACATGTATAATCTGGAATATATGCATATGTGTATATATTTATACATGTGTTTATATATGTACACACACATATATACATACATACACATTTTCCTTTCACCCTAAATGTCATCCCTTGAATTTTATCATGAAAAAAAATTTCACAACTTGTGACTTTATAGTAATATTTTGTCATAAGGCCTTAAGGGAAATTGAAAAATATCAGGATTGTATTGTCTTGATTCCAAAAAAGGCTACAAAGATGATATACAAACCCTCAAATGAATAAAATAGAAAAACTGAGTTTTTAGACCAGCAAGGAAATCTTTTTTGAGTTCATTTCCATATTATCTTTACAATCTATTACTATAATCACTTACTACTTGTTTTTATTGGTATTATTACTAATAATTTATGATTTATGCATGTACCTTCCCCATTTTACTACATTTGTATTATTCTCCAGAGTCCCTAGAATAAATCATTTCAAGAGCATTAAAATGGTACTTTTTATAATTGTTAAATTATGCAAAATATATAGTAATACTGCAAACCCAATACGTTCCTGCCTTCACTCATAATCTATGGATCTATGTTGTTGGAAAAGAAAATAATTTTTGTTACTGTTTGTACACACACACATAAAGAATCACTTCCTGAAAGACTCCAAAATGAAAATGCACAGGAATATTACAGCCAAATTTCAGAGCTCCCAAGTCAAGAAGAAAATATTTCAAACAACCAGAAAGAAACAATTCAAGTATCATAGAGCTGCAGTCAGGTTAACACAAAATTTAGCAGCTTCTACATTAAAGGATCAGAGGACTCAGAATATAATATTCTGGAGGACAAAGGAACTAGGAGGATTACAACCAAGAATCACCTTTCCAGCAAAATTGAGTATAATCCTTCAGGGGAAAAAAATGGATATTCAATGAAATAGAGGACTTTTAAGCATTCCTGATGAAAAGACTAGAGCTGAATAGAAAATTTGACTTGCAAATACAAGACTTAAAAGAAGTCTAAAAGGATAAACAGAAAGAGAAATCATGAGGGATTCGATAAGGTTAAACTGTTTGTATTCCTACATGGGAAAATACTTATAACTAATAAGAACTTTCTCGTTATTAGGGCAGTTAGAAGAAGTACACAAAAATAGAGGTCACAGGTGTGATTTGAATATGATGGGATATCTAAAATAAAGTAAAATTAAGGGGTAAGAAAGAGGAATGCACTAGAAGAGGGGGGAAGGAAGAGGTAGAATGGAGTAAATTAATATCCAAAAAAGGCACCATAGAGCTTTTACAGTGGAGGGGAAGATGGAGGAAGTGAAGAAGGGGAAAGCACATGAACTTTACTCTCAACAGAATTGGTTCAGAGGCGGAATAATGTACATATTCAGTTGAGTATAGAAATCTATTTTACCCTACAGGAAAGTAGGAGGAGAAGGGAACAGGAGAAGGGGGATTGCTAATAGAAAGGATAGTAGATTGGAGGAGGCAGTAGTCAGAAGCAAAATACTTTTCAAGATGGACAAAGGAAAAGGGGAGAAAGACAACAGGATAAATATGGAAAAAATAGGATGGAGGGAAATGCACCATGAATAATCATGACCATGAAAAAATTTTCACAGCAAGTTTCTCTGATAAAGACTCATTTCTCAAATATATAAAGAACCAAGTCAAATTATAAAAAATAAGAGCCATTCCCCAAATGATAAAAGGTCAAAGGATATGAAGAGGTAGAACTGTGAACTGAGTCAGCCTTTCTGGAGAATAATTTGGAACAAGGCCCAAAGGGTTATAAAACCATGCATACCCTTTGACCCAGCAATACCACACTACTGTAGTGTTCTATATCCCAAACAGATTTTTTTTAAAAAAATGAACAAAATATTTATAGCAGCTCTTTCTGTGGTGGCAAAAAATTGGAAATTGAGGGGATGACCATCAGTTGGGGAATGGCTGACCAAGTTGTGATATGTGATTGTAATGGAGTGCTATTGTGCTGTAAGAAATGACAAACAGGATGATTTCAAAACCCTTGGAAAGACTTAACATGAACTGATACAAAGTGAATTGAGTAGAACCAGGAGAACACTGTACACAGTAACAGTAATATTGTACAGTGGTAAGTCCAAAAGACTTATGATGAAAAATGCTATCCACTTCCAGAGAAAACCTGATAAGAGATCAAAAGCATACTTTTTTTAACGTTATTTTTCTTGGATTGCTGGGTTTGTTTTTTTGGGTTTTTTTGGTCTGTATTTTCTTTCACAACATGACTAAAATGGAAATGTTTCCACATGAGTGCACATGTATAACCTATATCAAATTGCTTGGGGGAGGAAGGGAAGGGAAGGAGGAAGAGAATTGGAACTCAAAATTTTAAAAAAGAATGTGAAAAATTGTTTTTACATGTAATTGGGAAAAAAAAATAAAACATTAAAAACAGAGTTGCCCATAAGTGAATGGGCTGTCTTGACAGGTGACAATGGGTCCCATCCTTGGATGTCTTCAAGCCAAGGCAGGATGATTACTTGTCAGGTAAGTTATATTTGGGTTGAATTAGATGTCAAAACCCTTTCCAACTCTCAGATTTTTATGATTCTATAATGGTTTGAGCCAAGTAATTTTACAGCTCTTGTAAACTCTGAGAATCTCTATTTTTACTCTCATTCTAACAGACAAATTTCTCTGTAGATCTTGGCTACCTCTCTCCCTTGGAATCTCTGAGAAGTTTGCAGAGATGTTCTCATGCCATTAGCTCAAGCCCCCAGTGGTGTGCGACCCCAAGATTATAAGATGAGAATGATTGTCAGCCTGCCTTATGTGGCTTTTATAAAGCTGTATTTACCGAGGTGGCTGTAGGCCGGTGAAAACCAGTTTGACCAGTATGACTCCCGGGATGCATAGTGTGCTAAGGTTTAACTGACCTAGAGACAGAGCATTGCTTCCTGTCCCTCCCTACCTGCTTTTTCGTTGTGGCACAGTTAGAGTTAAATTTCCCAAGTCCCTGCCTCTCATTTCTTATTGAAATTGGAAAGGACACTGATTTCAGTGCTCTAGACCAGCCCATTTTACTGCCTCGTGGAGCTATAGGGCAGTCCTCTACTGATGCCATGTCATCCTTTGTCTGAGACTCTCTATGCTGTATAAAGCTTGAGCCCTGAGTAGCTTTGGGCCTTGGACTGATGTCCATCCTGCTGCACACTGAAGCCAACAGTCTATCCATGGATCTGGGAAGAGTGGGGCCTGCCCACTGATACTGTTCCCTGTCTGCATATGCTTTTTTCCTATGGCTGCCATTCCAGTGTGGCAATGTTACCCTTTGGGAATAGTTCTCTCTCTCCCCTTTTACCCTGCCGTGCAATAGTAGTTATGGAACAACTATTTTTTTTTTTTTAAAAGAAGCTATTATGAAACATGCCTTCCCCTCTCCAGAAGTCTAGGGCACATTTTCCCACGTGTATATATAGAGCACAAGGGAGAGTGGGCTCAAGTTTAGAGAGCATGTGTACAAAGAGGTAACTCACAGATCCTGGTTGTTACAAATCCCATCATAGGGTGCTCAAAAGTTCCCCTAAAGCATGGTGGATCTGTCCTTCTGGCCTTGACTTCTGATGCAAAAACTGCCATGAGCTAATCTAGGCATGTCCCCAGGACACTGATGGGAAATCAAACATCACCTTTTTAAGTTCATCAGGTCCTCCACCAGCCAAGTGGGAAGAGCCAAGGGGAGAAGACCTGGTAAAGACCAAACCTGAGGTCTCAGCTCTTTTCCTCCTTCCCTACCCTCCCACCTCTAGTTTTTCCTTAGGGGTATATTGAAAACTTAATTTTTTTGTCAATCTCTCAAATGATTCTAGCTTTCAAGGATGATAATTTATAGAAGGTATGGCCAAACTTCTCTGATCATACTTGCGTAATATCACTAAAGTATGAAAGACTTATTCTAACTTAGTCCAAAGCCTATGATTGAGTAATAATAAGTATTGTGCCTAGCTTTTAAAATTCGTAAAGAACTTTACAAATACTATCTCACTTTATCCTCACAACAACCCTAGAAAGTAGGTGTTATTTTTATCCCTATTTTGCAGATAAAGAAATGGGAGGCAGAGAAAACTCAAGTTATTTGCCTGAGTCCACACAGCTAGTGTTTGATGCTAGATTAAAACTTGGGTTTTCTAATTTCAGCCCCAGAGTCAGTGAACCAGCAACCTCTTCTCTGCTCACATATTAAATGAAACCCAGGTTGAGTAAATCAATCCCCATGCGGGTCGCTCCCCCCAACTCCACCAGACATAATGGTCACTGATTAAGGGAACAAACTGCAGTCAGCAGTGTACCTCCCTAGCTTCCAAGAAGCTGTGTTGAGCTATTCCAGCTTTCTCTAAAACCAGCTGCTCAAGGTGATATAGTCTAGGAAAAGTTCATGTTATTCCATGTTTCTGTTCCAAGGCCCATTATAGGACTCATAAAGGCAAAGTGGGATCATTAATTGGAAGCTGGATGGAATTCTATGGTGATATAGAAAGCATTCTATTAACCTCCTACCAGCAGTTTCTATCATTATTTGGCAGCTTGGGAATGCACAGTCAAATCCTGAGTAAATATTAATTGGAGTTAGAGCAAATCTCTAACTCCAGGCAGGATAGAATAAGCCCCGTACAGTCAGCCTGCTACCGTGTGGCAAGATGACTGTCCTAGAGTATCATGTGTGCCAGTAAACTGATGCAGTTGACCACCTTGACGGCAAAATTAGCTTTGATTTATATAACGGCTTGATTTCTAGTTCATGCATAACCACTAACTGCCCTTTCCATGTCTGCTATTCTCATAGGCCCCACTGCTTAAGGGCTTGTCTGCCAGGCAGCCTCCTACATTGGCTTCTGTAGACATCATTCTAGGTCTAGCCTTCCATGGACAGTAGACATTTTGGTTTGGTGTTAACATGGAAGGAATTATATCACCCCCCTCTAGTGAGATCCTCTTAAAGGATCCTACCCATTACCTCTGTGTCTCCAATCTTTCAACCTAGCATTTTCCAAATTTAACTATTCAACAATGCTGTTGGTTATCTATTACCCACAAATCAGTGTAGATAGGCATTGTTTCCCAGTTCTCATCCCCCAGAATAGTTCCACTTCTGAGCCAGAGTCTAGAACACTGAAATACCTGGTCATTTCCATCATCTTAGTACATGATTATATCTGACAATGGTCCCATATGCCAATAAAGGTGAGTAAAAGGAAGCCTTCGTTCCTTTATTGGACTTCAGCCCAGTTCTGACAGAGTTTTTAAATTGGCCAAGATAAAGGTACAAGCAGAGAGTAGAGGGCATGGAGCCAGCCTGCTGGGGTTTTCTACTCTCATGGTAGCACCCTTCCCCCATCACTATGGGCTTTCTGATCCTCCGGATCTAGGAGCATGCTTGTAATCTGCTTATTGATTTTCCCCTTAGGGCTCTCGTTGCATGTATAATTTATCACTGTTTGCACTGGCTGGCCTATCCCTGGCCCCATGTTTGAGGTTGGGTGACAAGGCAGGTGGCCAGGAGTGACATCATCTGGGAGTGGTTCGAAAGGGAAGGGGCGTTGTATATGTGTAGCTTACCTGGCTTCAAAGTCTTCCAAAATGCCCTCTTTTATGTGTTAAGGTCAAGGTCCTCTTTAATTAGTGATTGGACCTTGAGCATGGAGACCTGACATGGTTACAAGTTAGCTTTTCTTTGCAGCATAAACAGGATCAGAGTCTGTTTTTCCCCACTGTCCTGGCTCAAATTTGGCAGCCCTCCAAGGACTCTAGGCAAGCTAACTTGGGTGCATTTAGTTCCTCCCACTTAAGCCCAATTCTATTCCCTCTGCACTTTGCTTAGTGCAGCAAAGCGGCAATTGGCCCGACGACTAAACCCTGAATTCTTTGACTATTTAGTGTCCTGGTCACTATTTGCCTCCAATCCCCTCCATCCAGAGAGACATCTTCCCAGTCCAATAGGACCCCAGGGGAGAGATGGGTAAAATGCTGCCCCACTGGAAACCATGGCTAGGCAGTCCTCTGTCTCAGATCAGGGAATCTAGCAGCCTCAGCCCTGCCTGACATCCCCAGTGTTTTTCTGTTTCCTAAAGCAATTTGTCTCAGTATTTTTCATTGTTATTTAGGTGTTGGATGTCTAATGGAACGGATGGATTCACCTCTGACTTCCAAAAGCATTTAGTAGACATTTGGGCTGGGGGTGGGGTGGGGAGGGTGGAGAGAGGAAGAAGGGGTAAAGTTAGAACCTCAAAGGGATTTAGGATTTAACTGATTAGGGATTCCCTCCAAGAACACAGCCCCTAACCCATCCATGCCTGCTTAACCTATGTGAGTGCTGTTGCCCATATCCTTCCACGAATTCACCACAGGGGTTCCTGGCTCTCTCCAGACACTGCAAGAATTCCCAGTGCATCACTGCTCCACCTGTCATCTCCTGCCCTTGCCATAGGACCAACCCATCTTCTCCTTCCAACATATATTTTCCTAAAGACATCTTTTACACCTGTTCTTCTTGGAAGTTCCTTATTACTTACATGTTGCAACCAACTCACATTCACCATGTGTCTTGCTATTGTCTTCCATGTGATACTCATTTTCAGTTTTGGGGTAGTCCACCGTGTTCCCTGTCTTACAATCATACAGCAACAATTGTAGGGTATTGGTATTCAGAAGATGGACCTTTGCTTCTGGGAGAAGCTGGAACTTTGCTATTTCCCAAAGGCAGTCCAGTTGGTTCTATAACTCCTGATTGATTGTGGGCCTAAGTCACTGTCTATTTGCACTATGTGCCCCAGGGATAGATACTGATGCACAATTTCTATAGATTGTGCATCCAAATGCATGACATAATCTGAACAAGAAACAGTATTTATCCACTTTGTGTTTGCTCTGTGAATGGTCAGGCCAAACTCTTTTGAGTGGTTATAAATCTCTTTCATGAGGCTCTGTAGGTTTATGGCAAATAGTACAATGTCATCCACAAACAGGTACATATGCTTGTCATCCATAACAATCACTATTCAATTTGAATACTACATTGTATCCTGTCTATTATGGCAATGTTTCAAACCTTAAGAAATGCTTTTGGGACAGATACAGGGTATCCCAAAAGTCCTCATATAGTTATAAGCATATATGTATGTATGTATATACATACACACAAATACAATGTTTGAAAGAAAGTATTGGGTATTATCATATCTTCCAAGAACTCAATATGTACATACACACATATATAGTAGGACTATACAAATTCAGCATAAACAAGCACATATACTTGTATATATCCATATATACTTGTATATGTATGTATATACTTACATACATATATATTTATATAGACATATACAGTTATATATGCATGAATTGCAAATACATGCTAAATTCTTATAGGTTTCTTAGAAGGTTATATATTTATTTCTAGAAATATATGCATTTCATGGGTTAACATTGCCCATTTCCTATTAGAAAATTAACTACACATAGATACTATTCAAGTAGTGTTATAAAGTTAGGTATTCTCTCATATGGAATAATAATTTCTTAGATTGTCCTCAGCTAGGATTCCCACTATTAGCTGTTGTAATCCAAAGAAAAATTTCTGTATGTTTTATTTTCCTGGCCTAGTCTTTCATTGTCCAACAAGCTGTCTATGCCTTGACTTCATGCCAGGTTTCTGTTCCAAACTCTCCTTGACTATACTCCTTTCCCCTCTATAGCTGGCTCTTCTAGACTAGAAACTTTCCATCTCTTTGCCCATTGCACCTCCCTGGTTGTATTCTCAGAGGCAGGAAAACAATCAGATAAACCTGATAGGGCTCCATGCCTTCTTATGTAATATTTGACATACCTTGATTGACCCTGGAGCAACCTGAACTGCCTTTATGCATGGAGCGGAGACAGATTCAGGAACCTCAATGAGACCTTGGGATGACCAAGTCCTGAGATCATCCTCTTGTAAGACCTTATAAGAACTCTTTCTTCCTACAATGACCTGAAACTCATCATGCCTCAGTCTTCCTGGTGATGCATCCTTGGAGGTACTCTTCTCAGTCCTGCTTTGGAGGTATCAGCACCTGGCTTGGCAGGGAGTGAAGGACTGCTAATACCTAGGGTACTAGGTTTCCCTAGCACCCTTCCATGATGTCTTTGTACCCTGCCCCCAACCACCAATAGCCACTTTGATGTCAGGTAAGTTGCATGGTCTTCTCTTAAAAGTGCCTAATAATAAAGCCTACTTCTTTCAGTATTGTCTACTCATCTCATTCTTCTGTGTATTTCCTTTAGTCCCAACAACAGCTGTTCTAGACTATAACTCTGTTTCTAGAGGCACAGTCACCTTTAGACCAGTGAGGTCTTAATGCTGGGCACCATGTTACCAATAAAGTATTGCATAAAAGAAGCATGAAGGATGTCATTATGAAGATAAATGGCCAAAAAAGGAGGTAGGCTAGTCATACGGTAAGAGTGAGGAATGACTAGTGTAGTGGTGAGGGGCTCCTCTAGTACCCATGCCAAAGAGAACTTTAGTTAAAGAGAATTAAAGCATATTGGATGGACTCCCTGTGCAGGATTAATAGAAGGACATAGACAAGAATGAGGATGAGAAGACAAGAATGGATGGGTCGCCACCTGAATCATTGGAAGGAATACCCAAGAGCCATTGAATTGTAGTACATTCAATATGATAAACTTTCATAACTGATGTCACTGCTTCTCCTGAGGCCTCATTGTGTCATGGATGTTACTTGGGATTTCTAAAGCTTGTGCCAGCAAGGTCTGCTAAAGCTGGAAAAGCTACAGGTATAGACCTGATGACAGGTGGCCTTTTCCTCCTCCCTTGCCTGTGAACCCTGACCTCTTCAAATGAGCAGAGAGGGATGTTTTCTCCAGTTTCTTTTTTGGGGCCACATTTGTTCTTTATAATTTCACAACACTGAATTTTAGTTGTTTCAGGGCTGTTCTATTTACATTGTTCCAGTCATTGCATATATTGTTTTCTTGGCTCTGCTTACCTCATTTTGCAGCAGTTTACATAGATCTCTTCATGCTTCACTATATTTATCATACCAAATGTTTCTTATAGCACAAAAATACTCCATTAAATGCATATATCATGATTTGTTTAGCCATTGACCACAGCAATTCATGAAAGCCAAAAGTGGAGAATTTTTTAAAAGAAAGAATAAAATCTCTTCTGAGAAACTGGACCTCGATGCCTAGCAAAGTATGCAAGATTTATTATTAAAGGAATTAGTAGTAGACAACTGGAAAAGAAAGTGATGATAACAGATTGCCAGCATAGATTCATCCAGAACAGACCATGCGAGACAAAACTAATTTCCTATTTTGATGTAGTTTCTAGACTGGTAAATCAGAGGAATGTTGCAGACATAATGTCCCTAGAGTTCAGCAAAACATCTGACCACATCTCTCGTGTGAACAAGATGGAGAGATATGGGCAAAATGATAACACAATTCAGTGGACTTGGAGCTGGCTGAATGGATAGACCAAAAATGTAGTGATGAATGCTTTGATGTCATCTTAGAATGAGGTCTCTAGTGGAGGACTTCTGTGGTCTCTCCTTGACTCTGTACTAGGTAACATTTTTTGTCAATGACTGGAATAGAGGTGTGAATGGTACGCTCATACAATTTTTAGAGGACCCAAAGCTAACAGGCATGAGTACCATAGTATATGATAATCCAGATTCAAAAAGATCTCAGCAAGCTAGAATGTTGAGCCAAAGTTGATAGGACAAAATTTAATAGAGATAAGTCTAAAGTCTCACATGCCATTTTAAAAAAATCAGTTATGGGGAGGAAGGATAACTAGATAGGATTTTATGCGACATAAAGGATTTAGGGGTTCAGCGCACTGCAAGCTCGAAATGAATTCAAGTGGGATGCGGCAGCCTTAAAAACTAATGCAATTTTTGGTTGCGTTAGGAGAAGTTCAGTGTCTAGGACAAGGGAGGTAATAGGCCCTTTGTACTCTGTTCTAGTCAGACTCCATCTGGAGTACTAGATTTAGTGCCGAGCGCCATATTTTAGAAAGGCTATTGTTAAGTTTGAGACTTTAAAGAACAGCGTGACTAAAATAGTGAAGGAATTTGAGTTTGTGTCCTATGAGACCTGCTGAAAGAACTGGAGATAATCTAAAGGAAAGAGAGAGGACATGATTGCTGCCTTCAAATATTCAAGAGCCATTGTCTGGAAGCATTAGATTTGTTTTATTCAGCCTCTGAAGAATTACAAGCAGTGGATGGAAGTTTAGAGAAGCAGATTTAGACCCGATGCAAGGAAACTGTCTTGATAGTTTGAGCTATTGAAAAGGTGAAATGGGCTCCCTTTGAGACAACAGGGTCTGACTCACAGAAATTCTTAGATCAACATATGACAGATTCTCCATATTATGGAGGGCATTCTTGGGGAGGGGATCCTTAGATAGGTACAGGTTGGACTAGACAGATCCTAGGGTTCTTTCCAATCCCCCAAGTGTCCATGATTTTGTTACATAACACTCAGCACTGAGAATCAAGAAACCGGGTTTCCTCTCCTCTTTCTGCTACTTAAGTTCAAGCTACTTAAATTTAGGCAAATCCCTTTCCCTCTCTGGGGCTTACTCTTTTCTGTGAATAGTGCCCCTTTGGACCATCTTCCTCACTTCCCTCCCCCTTCATACTTATTCCATAGAGGACAGCTACTTGCTCCCCCAGAGAATAGATCTAAAGAACTCTGAATATGAATTCCTAAAACTACAGCTCATGAATCTCCACCAATATATTTACCTTTCAATAGTCAGCCACAGGACACAATTAGCTCAAAGACAAATCAGAAAAGTATTGTTTAAAAAAAGTAAGAAAATATTTCCCCCACAAACATGGGGTACACTCTCCCAAGAGTACACCCAGAGAGTAGAAATGCATAGAAGTCACAAGTAGAAAGATACACGTATGGCCAGCACACATATGTGGAAAGGTACAAATATAAGGGATGTGTGGCCAAAGCAAGCAGGAAGAGGGAAAACTCCTGTCTAAGAACTGCAAGGGCATTAATATCTTCTTGTTGCTCCTACTGACTTTGAACTTAGAGTCTCCATGTAGTAAACACAGTTTCTAACTTCAGATGAAATCCTAAGCTAGGATATTGCTGTGATCTCTTAGAAAGAGCAGGAACTCTTACCCAAGGACAAGTAGATGTCCTAGTTCTGCTACCCAAAGACTAGGCTGTGAGGTCTGCCATCTTCAAAGCAGAAGCTAATGCTTTTAGACTTTGCCTTTTCTTTTGAGAATTCCTTCTGGTATGGAGCTGGGCCCCTTTGGTTTAAGGACCCCACTGAGCTTATGGTGATAGTCTAATACACCACCCATGTTTATTTCTAGAGGCTAAACTACAAATCAGACAACGGCCATTTACTCAGTAATAACCAATCAGCCCTGGGGCTTGACGTTTCTCCATTTTTAGACTCTTAAATTTCTCTTGTTCATTTATATAAATGAATGGCTGGAGAAGGACAGAGGAGAAGTCAGTTTCTTCTAGCTGCTCATCTGAGTTTCTTGCTCTTTTCACATACAAACAAGCCACTCAAAGTCTCTAGTTCTCACTTGTACAACGAGTAGTTAGACTAGAGGATCTAAGTCCCTTCTAGCAGCTCTGATACTCTCTTACTTTGTAGCAGTCTCCAATGGAGATTCAATGGGTCTACTTATCTTCCAAGTGCCCATTCATTCATCCACCCACTCATTCAATAAACTTTCACCTACTGTGTGAAGAGTATTATACTTCAGGCAGAGGGACATTGATAATGGGGAGTCACTAAAAGGTTTTAGGGGAATAGAAATGATCACTATCGTGGGTTAGTGGGTAGTAGACCTCAGTCTACCACAGGTTGAGGCAACTCTAAAACTCTAGAATGTAGAACAATTTATTTAGCTGTATTGATGGAGATTTCCCCAGTCAGAGTTCTCTATACCAATGAAACAAGAGATTTGGTTAAAGAAAAAGATGCAAAAAGTACCAGTTAATCAGGACTCCTAACCTTCCAAGGTCCTATGATGACTGTCTTCATCAGAGCAAGTGAATCCCATCAGCATCCTCAGCACTTTCTCTAATTCAGAAAAGGTGGAGGTGGCAAGAAGTACAGCTATCAGTAAGTGATTGTCTGGGTATCAAGTTTCCTGGGCAAAGCTGAACTCAGATCCAGTGGTAACCACATCACTTCCAAGGGACCTCCAGGGAGCGGTTGTATTACAGATAAGGTTGTACAAGACGAGGGTAGGACTGAGAAGTGTCAGGACTATGATCCTCAAGGGTAAATACGGAGGAAGAAGCAAGCTCTGAGGTCTACTACCTCAGATCCTCCAGCAATCACGTGAAGGGTGAATCAGAGAGGGAAGACTCCAAAGGGAAAGGTAATGAGCACCTTTAGGATGGTGGCATCAGTCATGTAAAGAACGGCACAAATGCCAGAGGAATCGCTTTGAAGCACAACAGGTACTCAGTAATGGGGAATGACTGAATAACATATGGCATATGAATATAATTAAATATTCCTGTGCCATAAGGAATGATAGATAGGATGATGCAGATGAAGGAATGCAGAGGGAAGAAGTCAGGGCCAAGAACAGTATGCACAATGACCATGCAAATAAAGGCAATACTAAGAGGCAAACAAATTTGGGTCAAATATAGGACAATTGACAATGTTGGTGGCATACTTTCAAAGTTAAAGCCCACATCCTTCCTTTCTGTTAACCATCAGCAAATTCTAACCGTGGAAAGTGATATACTGTCCATCTCAGGGCACTGTCCACTGTACCACCTTGGAGGATTGACTTGGTCCCTCAATGGAGGAAAGTAAAGTTAGAAAAAATATGACGCTAGAAAAGGGAAAGAGAGACAGACTGACTGGAAATCGTGGCTGGCACAAACGATAGATTTAAGAAGAAGGAGGAAGAAGAAGAAATGAAAGGGCATAAGATTAGTGTCAAAGTTTAGAACTCAAGACCATGGAAGCAGGTGGATGTTAAAATGGAAGGTGTGACAATCTCTGTGAGTATCTGGGGTAGGGTGAGGAGGCAGATTGGCATTTGGGGAGAGGGCAAACCAGGAGACCAGAGTTTTTGAAAAGGTATCAATCTATGTGGGCTCCAGGGCCAGACTGAGCTTCTTGAGAAAGGGGGAAGAATCATTTGGAGGTGGGGAGATCGTGGCAACATGAAAGGAGACCAGGGGAAAACCTCAAAGGAGGAAAGGTAGTTGAGGGACAGTAGCAGAGGAAGGGTCTGGAAGGGGCAGAGTGGAGCTAGACACATAAGCCTACTCTTCCTCCTGGCTCATTAGGCAGAGTAGCACAAGAAAACGAACAACCACCATTGAAGACTGTGGTTGGCGATTCTTTGAGGAAGATGGAAAGAGGATGAGAGAAAGGTCTAGTTGAAAAAGAAATCTGTTAATAGCACTGGGCTCTAGAGAGTGCAGAAGGCCATAGCGCCTGGTGGGGCTAGGTGGTGTGAGGACGAGAATGTGGAGAGAGTTGGTTTTTTTTTTTAACCATGGCAGCTCAGGATCACAGGGATTAGATGAAGAGAAAGTAGGAATCTGCTAGACATTTGATCAGATAGCGGCAATGTGGGAGTAATGGATCCAGAGCTACTTTCAAGTCAGAAGACCAGTGTTCAGATTGGGCCTTTGACATATCCCTGCCCTGTTCAAGTCACTTAACCTCTTGCCACCTAAGGCTAGTGATCTCCAAAAGGGTGGGGCACTTATCCTAAGGGTGTGCCATCAACCAGTAGGAGGGCCAGACCAGAAGTTCTTTCCCATTCACTTTCTGATAGCCAGCTGTGGAACTTGTTTCCAATATGACCACACGTGCCCTTATTCCCCAGAACTCTCCCACTCAGCTACCTCCCTCTACTGTGAAAATTTCCTACCTCCTCCTTCTGCATAGGACATTGACCCTTCAAGTCAGTTTTGGCCTAAATCAACCTGGTGACCCTCACAGTGCCCTTTTCCCATAGATCATCTCATCTGCAGGTTCTGAGCTCCCAGGCTCTGTGGCCCATGAGTAAGAACTTCATCCCTATCCTTTAGATTTTTGGTGGGACAGAGTGAGTCACATAAGATGAGCAGAACTTGGATGGGCTGCAATATGCATCACTTACTTTATTACATGAGGAAGAGGTCATAACCTTTTTTCCTTCATGGACCCCTTTGGCACTCTGGGGAAGTCTATGCACCCTTCTCAGAATAATGTTTCTGAATGTATAAAATAAAATCCATAGGATTACAAAGGAAGACAAATATGTTGAAATGCAACTATCAAAATATTTTTAAAAAATGAAATAACAAGTCAACGATAGGTTAAGAACTCTGGCATTACATTATCTTTTCCCCGATATCCACCCTTCTACACTTCCCTGTTTCTGATGAGAACGCTCCTGGTTTTCCAAACAAGCACATTTACAACCTTGGTGTTATAAATATTTAAACATAAACCATGCTGATTTCTCACTCTTACCCTCCTGTCCAATCAGTTATCAAACTTTTAGTCACTTAAACCATCTAAACAGCTTTTCTCTCTTCTTGCATAGCCCCAACTGTAGTTCAGGCCCTCATCTCTCGCCCTGTTCATTGCAAGAACCTACTAAATGTTCCTCTTGCCTCAGGTCTCTCTCCACTCTGACCGGTCCTACTCACAATTGCCAAAATGATCTTTTCAAGTCAAAGAAATATTGACTGGATCAGTTTGATATTCAATAAACTCTAATGGCAGCTCTCTATGGACTCTAAAATCAAATCTTATTCCATCTTTACTTCATTCTTTTAAAATGTCTATTTTTGTACATTTAAAAATGAACATTATTATTAATATAGTAGTACTTATATATTATTTCAAAATAAATGAGTATATACATATCAGGGAGAATGTTAAATTATTTTTTTTCTGATAGGGGTCAGAAATGATCCAGAAATTACCCTGATCAGAAAAATTTGGAGACCACAGGTTGAGGCAACTCTAAAACTCTAGAATGAGACTCTAGAAGATGTAGAACAATTTATTTAGCTGTATTGATGGAGATTTCCCCAGTCAGAGTTCTCTATACCAATGAAACAAGAGATTTGGTTAAAGAAAAAGATGCAAAAAGTACCAGTTAATCAGGACTCCTAACCTTCCAAGGTCCTACGATGACTGTCTTCATCAGAGCAAGTGAATCCCATCAGCATCCTCAGCACTTTCTCTAATTCAGAAAAGGTGGAGGTGGCAAGAAGTACAGTTATCAGTAAGTGATTGTCTGGGTATCAAATTTCCTGGGCAAAGCTGAACTCAGATCCAGTGGTAACCACATCACTTCCAGGGGACCTCCAGGGAGTGGTTGTATTACAGATAAAGTTGTACAAGACGAGGGTAGGACTGAGAAGTGTCAGGACTATGATCCTCAAGGGTAAATGGGGAGGAAGAAGCAAGCTCTGAGGTCTACTACCCACACCCAGAGCCAAAGTTCCAGTTGCCTTGCCCTAGTTATGAGTCTGCTTGGAATGGATTCTCATCTCTCTCTCCAAGACTCAGTGGCAGTGGTCCCACATCTTCCAAATAGCCTCAGGTGTTGGCTGCCTTTCCCACCTCAAAGTTTCCTGTAGCTCTTTGTCTGATCTCTCCCATATAATCTTCTGTGTTTAAGCTGTATTTGCTGTCACTGGGCGATTATTATATCAACCTTCCTTTTTCCTTAGGGTTTGAGAAAGAACATGTCTCTCTTCATTTTTTTATAGGCCCCTTATGGGTAAGAGCCCAAATGAAATGGTAATTCCCAGTCCTGTAGGACTATCAGACTCGCTCCTCTTTCTCATCACTTTCTATCACTGTCTCCTTCTCTACCTCCTCCCTGAATCCCTGTGACTCAGAAAACTCCCAGATCTCTCACCACTATCCACCTCAGCCCTGGTTGTACTATCTATGCCCACACCCACCCCTTCCTTCTCCCTCTTTCCTCATTTCACCTAGCTCACAGTCTTCCTCCCCAACCCAATGCCTGCCCTCTTATTTGGTAGTCAACAACATGCATGTCAGTGTCCCTTCAAACAGCTGACCTCCTGGCTCGTTGACCTCCTCAGCTTCCGTGACCTGAACTTTCATTTCACCTCAGGCACACATAAGGTTGTTTATACCTTTGATCTCATCAAAAGCCCATAAGTGATTTCCATCATCTAGAACTCTGAAGTTTTCCTCTGACCACAGACTCCTGTCCTTCCACATCTCTTCCTCTCTTTTATTCCTCCTGATCTGATGCTTTCTTCTCACCACAACCCCTGGGCTCTCTGCTCCTCTGTGCTTCCTTTCCTGCTCCATTATCCCTTTTTTTCTTTAGATCTTATATTGATCCATTTCAACAATACCTTGTCCACTATCCTTGAATCCCACACTCATTGTCCTGTCACCCCTCATGATTTGCGAAATCCCACCCTTAGTCATCCTCATTATCTGACTTTTCCATTATTACTCACATGCTATTGAAAGCCAGCAGAGGAAGTCACACCACTCTACTGCCTAGGTCTACCAAGATGTATGTTATCTGATCTCAGCCGGGACCTCAGGGCTGCACTACAATTCTTTTATTTTTTCCTGAATGACTTTCCACCCATGGTGGAAATCCAGTGCTGTTCTTTGCACAAGCCTCCTACTCCCACTTTCTTTCCTTTCCCTCTCAGCAGATGGCCTTGACTCTGAATTTCCTGAGAAAGCCGAGGAATCCAACATAAGCTTCCTCTTGCCCCAACCCTATCTCCTAAAACTCCTTTCCTTTTTCTGACATTCTCTTCTAGTCAGTGTGGAAATTCAATGCTGTCCTTTCCACAAGTCTCCTACTTTCACTTTCTTCCCTTTCCCTCTCAGATGACTTTGACTCCTAATTTCCTCAGAATACTAGGAATATAATATTAGCTTCCTCTTGCCCCAATCCTATAGGCTAAAACTCCTCCATATCATCTGATATTCTCTCATTTGCTCATCCTGCTGACAAAGAAATGGTTCTTCCTACTTGATATGCTTAACACTTCTAATTGCGCCTTTGTTTCCATCTCCTTTTTTCTCCTCTGAGAACTTGACCCTTCCATCATCCCCTCTCTCATCTTTGATTTTTCCTAATATACTAGCTTCCCCCTTGCTACCTAGAAATACATCCAGGTCTCCAGAATCCTCAAAAATTTTCACTTGACTTTACTATCCCCTCAATCTGTATCCTCTCCCTTTTTATAGTCAAAGTATAAAACAAAGCCATTTTACATTCATTGCCAGTTATTTCTCAACCCCATTCAATGTGGCTTCTGATTCTACCATTCAACTAAAACTGCTCTCTCCAAAGTTATCAACGATCCCTTGATTACTAAATCAGAGGACCTATATTGTAGAAAAATCATTTTGGCAGCTGGATGGAAGACAAGCTGGAGAAGGGAGAGGAGACAAACTGGAGGTCTATGGCAACAATCCATGTGAGAGGCGACAAGGCTGTGAGTGGAAAACAAAATGGGAGGTGGATGTGTATATGTGCACACACATATGTACACACATGCAGGCAATACACATGCATATATATGTATTTGAGATATCAGCAACAGATTGGATATGTGAGGTAACTGATAGAGGAGTTAAGGTTGTCACTCAGGTTTCCAGTCTGGGAGGATGATGATGTCCTTGATAGAAAAAGGCAAGTTTGGAAAAGAGGAGGTTTTGGGGAAAAGATAATCAGTTCTGTTCTGTACACGCAACAAAGAATATAGTGTCCGCAGTGGAAAATCAGATTTGAAGCAAGAGGAACATTACTTGAAAAGTTTGAGAATGTAGGACAGTTTGCTGATAATTCGGGAAAGAGTTTTAGAGGGTTAAGAGATGAGCAGAACAGTACAGTGAACCCAGAGAGCTGCTGGGTTGATTAGATGAGGACGGGCAATGTGGAAGGTGACACAAGCATTTCCATAATGAAGGATGTGATGTTGGTCGACTGGCATAGGGAAGGCAGTACAATGAAAGGTAGATTGCTGGGGCATCCTCCTTGAAGGAATTTATTTGAAAAAGATTTGTAATTAATCTGGATGTAGAAGTTAAAACTGAATTGAAAATATTTATGTTTTGGAGTAGGCTCCTTTGTGAAATCTTGTCTTCAGATGTTCAACTGGTGTTTCTTCATTTCACATCAGGAATGAGGCTTCCTGACTCCTTGGAGGAAAGCTGCAGGCAGGTCACAAGATGATCTCTGTGGTCAGGAATTTACCCTTTTCTTCCCATCTTCAAGGCAATTATTTAGCTGTCTGGTCCCACTGAAGTGGTAGGATATACTGAAACCTCTGCAGCTAGAGGCTAACCAGAAATTCTGTTCCTCTAAGGAGTGGCTGTCAGTATATGCCATTTATAGGATCATAGATTTAGGGCTGAAAGGGACCTTAGAAATAATCAAGTCCAATATTCTGATTTAACACACGAAGAATTTAAACCAAGAAAGGTTAAATAGGTAGGGAGGTTTGGAAACAGATCCCAAGACTGGAATGGAGTCTAGACTAATGGTGGAGAACTTTAATTATTCAGACACAGGCTGGAGTTCACTCTCTGACAAAAGTAGAGCAGTGAGTCAGTTCTTGATTACCTTTAGAATAATGTTATCTTTCTAAAGTTAGAAAAAGCAACACTTAAGCAAGGATGTCTGGTGTATAGGAGGAACAGGAACAGGAGAGACTCAGAGAATGCTATTGAACGGCCAACTAACTCTTCTGAACCCGGGTCTTGCCAACAATGTAGAACTGGCTGCTGGGGTAAAAATGATGGCGACATTTGATTATTTTGTGCCAGTTCTTTCTACTAACGTTGTTGTTCTACAATGCATTATCATAAAATGATGATTAGAAAACAACTAAAAAAGGAAACAGTAATGTATCGAGTACAGTTCATGCCTGACTAACCTCACTTCCTTTGATGATGGTGTTATCAGATTGGCCAGTCAGTGGAATGATGTTGATAAATTTTACCTACACTTTAGCCAAGCATATGACAAAATCTTTCATGTTGCTCTGTTGGGACAAGATGGAAAGAAATAGGCTGGATGAGAATACAGGTGGGTGAATATTTGCGACCAATTGAATAGAGGGACCCAAAGAACGGTCATTAATGATTTGAAGTCTGTCTGGAAGCAGGTGTCTAGGACACTCTATTTTTATCAATGATTTGAATAATAGCATAGATCAGTCAACAGACACTTCTTAAATACCTACTGTATTCACTCTAGGTATTTATAAACATTTATTATGAACATTTATTAAACACCTACTACATGTATTCACTCTAGGCATTTATAAACATTTATTATGAACATTTATTAAACACCTACTACAGGTATTCACTATAGGTGTTTATAAAAATTTATTATAAGCATGTATTAAACACCACAGGTATTCATTATAGGTGTTTACTTATATCTATCTACCTATGTATAGCTATAAATGCCTATAATGAATGTTTACCTATAGTGAATACCTATAGCAGGTGTTTGATAAACGCTTCTTGGCTGACTGATATTTGCCTTTACTGTGCTAAGTGTTAGGGATATAGGCAAAAACCATTCCTCCCCTCAAGAAGTGTAATTCTGATTGGGAATATGGCCCATACATGTTACACTGACTACCCTGGGCCTCACTGCTTGAAGGCCAGATGTGCTACAATGCACCATTCTCCCAGGGTTATCATGTACTGTTAATGGGGTTGGGGTTACCCAGGCCCTCTGCCGATGGCTGCAGGCCCTACCGGTGGTGTTCTAAGTTTAGTAATAACTCCCTTGCACCCCAGTTCCATCTATCCACTTAACCGTTGGATTAACTTTTACAAAGGAATATTTATTTCAATGGTATAATCATAAATATACAAACTTACCTCCCAAACTGTGGGGCTTCATCCCTTCAAGAACAAAGTACAAAGGAGCTTGTGGAATGAGAGAGACTGTCTCAGTCTGGCTAGCTTTAAAGGTATTGCCTGTTCTGGTTGGTTACACAGCCAATCAGAAGAGGCTGGCTATCTCCACCCATGTGTTAGGAGATGCAGAGTGCTTCCATCTTATGAGATCTGGGCATGTCCAGATAAGTTGCTTACATAAATAACTAGGTACATGCATGATATATCCAAAGTTGATAAGATAATTAGAAAGGAGAAGGTGTTAGCCCCTACCGGGGCCAGAAAAAGACTTCTGCTGAAGGTGAGATTTGAGGTAAGTTCAGAAGGAAGCCAGGGGAAAGGTGAGAGAGAGAGGGTGGAGCATACCAGGCATTTCTGCTATGCCATTTCAAAGGCATAGAAACCAGAAAAGGAGTTTCAGTCAGTCAGTTATTCAGTCATCAAACATTTATTCAGCTCTTAATATGCTGAGTTAAGGATACAAATTCAAGAAAAAAGAAACAGTCTCTGCCCTAAAGATTATGTTCTAATAAGATTAAATAACACATAGAAATGGAACTGAAGAACAGATAAGAGGGGAAGAGGGAGGAAGAGAAGGGAGGGAGGTATCCATAGGGGTACACGGAGGTGAAGACCAGAGAATGATGGCTCTATCGCTAGTCGGGTCTTTTCTACAAAATGGATGTTCCAGGAAGAATTCACTAATGGGAGAAGGGGCCTTCAGCAAAGTGATGTAGTACATGGAGCCTTGAATCTGGAATCAGGAAGACCTGAGTCCAAATCCAATCTCCAACAAGAAATAGTTGGGTGACCCTATTTCCCTCAATTTCCTCAATCACAAAATGAGGAGAATAATAGCACCTACCTCACAGGGCTCTTCTGGAGATCAAATGTGGTTATATTTGTAAAGCACTTAGTACAGTACCTGGCACACAGCAGGTGTTATATAAATGCTAATTATTGTCGTCATCATCATCATCATCATCATTGGACAGTGAGTGTCAGAGGAGGGCAACCAGAATTGTGAAGGGCCTCAAATTCATGTTATATGAGGACTGCCTGAAGGTAGTGAAAGAAGAGAGACCTTAGAGGGAGCAGGAGATCTGCCTCAAATCATTCAGGTTTCCAGCCTTAGAGTCAACCTTGACTTTCCCCTCTCCCTCAAACCACTTATCCAATGATCTGCTGTGTCCTGATCTAGTCTATTTCTGGCCACCATATTTCTTGCCTCCAGCCCCTTTCCTAACTGGGATACAACTCTGCCTCTATTTCATGGCCTTATCATTTCTTGCTTGAACTAATGAAACAGCATTCCGATTGTTCTCCCAGCTCTAGCCTCTATCCTCTCCAGTTCCTTGTTCACAGAGCTGTCAAACTGATATTCCTACAACATAGATCTGATCATATCGTCTTGTATTCCAAAACCTTCAATGGCTCCCGATTGCCTCTAGGTTAAAATACAACATCCTCAACCTAGCTTTTAAAGCCCTTCATAGTTTGATTTCTCCCTACCTATTCAGCATTATATGAAATTATTCCACTTATCTCACTCTCACTATTGTTTTCTAATTCCTCAAATACAATTATTTCATCACCTGCCTCCATGCCTTTTTACAAATGGTGCCACATTTCTGAAATGTACTGCCTTCTTTTCTCCACTTGATAGAATCCCAAGCTTCCTTCTTATAGTAGCTCATAACCCACCCATGAAACCAGAACTTTCTATTTGTTTACTTGGTGATACTTGCCCCCAATTCCCCTGCTATGAGGAGACTGAACCCTTGCACATAGCACAGAGCTTTGTAAACAGTAAGTGCTAAATAAATGTTTATTGAATTGAATGGAATTAAAGAGGGATTCAGCAGTTAGATGGTGCAATGGATAGAGAACAGAGCCTGAGTCAGAAAGTCTTGTCCTGAATTCAAATCCCATCTCAGACACTTACTAGCTATGTGACCCTGGGCAAGTCACTTAACACCTGCTTGCCTGAGTTTCCTCATCTGTAAAATGAGCTGGAGAAGGAAATGGCAAAACATTCCAGTTTATCTGTCAAGAAAACCCCAAAAGGAGTCATGAAGAGTCAGACATAGCTGAAACAACTCAACAACGATAAATGATGAAGAGGGATTCATTTTGGAGGAAGCCTGAATTCAGAGAGCAGGAAGAGCAAGACCCCCTGTAAGGAAAAAAACCCCTTGTAGAACTATTTAAAAGTGGAATATATTTCCTCAGGAGTCTGTGGCTTCTTCCAGCTAACCAAGGATAAACACTTTTCAGGTGTATTGTAGAATAGATCTTCGCTCAGGCAGAGCTTGTACTATATGGTTTCTGACCTGAACCTCTGCAGGCCCCTCTAACTATGGTTTTTTAAAAATGATTTCTGAGTGATGATGGACTGAAGACAGGAAGATCAGTTTTGAGGCCAAGACAATATTCTAGGGCTTGAATGAGGGTTACTGTGGAAGTACAGATGGGACAGAAACCATAGAGTGGAATCTGTCAGTGTGTGTGTGTTTGTCCTTTGTTGCCAAAGAAGACCATGCCATCAGAGAAATAATGACATGATTTGCACTTGGCTTTGTTTTGAGGGAGGGAGGGCTGTGCAGGTCACCAGCCTTACTTCTCCTCCAGAGTCATCTGAATCCAGGGACCAGATAGTCATCAGGATGACTGGAGATGACCCAGGATGAGACAACTGGGGTTAAGTGACTTGCCCAAGGTCACACAACTAGTGCATGTCTGAGATGAGATCTGAACTCAGGTCCTCCTGACTCCTGCACTGGTGCTCTATTGACTGCACCACCTAGCTGCCCCAGGAGCCTGGCAGTAGACTTGCTGTGGGAGCTGAGGGAGACTCAACAGGCCAAGTGGAATTTGTGGGATGAAATTCCCAGCTGAAGATGACTTAGTTCAACCCTCTGAGTTGAAACTGAGGCCTCACTAGATGATGGTTCTTACTTGGGACACAGGTAGCAGATATTAGGGATGGGATTGGAAGTTGACTCCCAAATCCTCGGGCTCCTCCCATGATACCATTCTATCTAAATAGTTAGCATCCCGCTAGTGAATGGGATCAAGAAAGAAGAGAGGAGAGTTTGGAACACATCTTTGGAGGGACACCCACCTGAGAAGGAGAAAGCAGTAGCAAAGGAAACAGGGAAGCAGGGCTGTGAGGCAGAATCCAAAGTCCTAGAAACCATGGGTCAAGAAAGATGAGGGAATCCCAACTGCTGAAGGCCAAGGACGATTTCTTTTATTTTCTTTTTGGAGGATGCAGCCAGAGGATGTGACTCCTAAAATAGGAGTGCCTCTACGGTGTAGGCTTTGTTAGCCTGTCCTGTTCTCTGGGCCTGCAGACGCAGGCATAAGGAGCTCGGATTGTTTAGGAGAGGAGGAGTTGGACAGGAGGGAGACTGAATAACCCTCATTATGTCTCTGAAGGGCTATTCTTCAGGGATAGGCAGTCACAGAGGGGCACTGGATCCAAGGCCTGGCAGCCCTTTCTCTACCACTCCCCACAATATGCAGTTCTTTATCCTTTCTTTCTCTGTCTCTCTCCTCTTCCTCAGCCTGTATTCTTTGTCTTATACACACACACACACACACACACACACACAATGCTATTTCTGGGACACCTACTCATAGTGTCCCATATGCAACTACCTTCCTTTTCCTATACCCCTAGAACACAGTCACTGTCCCACCTCCACCCTACATATTCACAATCCCTGTTACACACCTACAATCATCGTGTACAAGGTCAGTTTCACAAAAATATCTACACTTCTGATCAAACATACTAATATACAATGTCACATATCTATACCCTTCACACAGAGGGTATTACATCATTTATTCGTTCAAGAAACATGCAGCAGACATTTATTAGGCACCAGTATTAAGCAAGTGCTAGGGAATAAAAAAAAAAAGGCAAAAGATGGCACTTTGACTTTACCGAGCTCCCCGTCCAAGAGATGAGATTACCATGGGAACAAGTATAGAGAAGACAGCCCCAGGATAGTGCCTCAGGAAACTCTTTAAATTTTATTCTTTCATTTTGAACTTAAACACCAAATAAAAAGGGCATGTTGATGTAGAAAGTACACCAGAAGAGGATTGTACATGAAATTATGAATCTGTGATCCAGAGCTTATTTTTCCTTTTGAGAATACAATAAAATCAGCACGTAGTGTTCAAAACTGTCTTGCTTGCTTGTGTTTCATTCTGGCATTCCTTCTATTTTACCATGTACTGTCCTAAAAATGCTTTAAAAACCTCTTCCTTTTTGGTCTTTTTCTCTATGCCTAGGCTCCTCCTCCTCCTCCTTCCTTCTATTGGAAAAAAAAGGAAGAAACAAAATCTTCTTAACAAATATGTCTAGTCAAGTAAAGCAAATGTCCACATTTGAATGTATCTCTTCTTCTGTACTTTGAGTCCTTCACTCTCCAACCAGGAGGTGGGTAACAAGCTTCATCTTGGCAGGTGGGGAGAGACAGTTTACGCCCATTCTTTGAGACAGAATTAGAGTCACAGAACCTCAAGAGTGGGATGCGATATCAGAGGCCACTAGCTCAGCTTGTACCTGAGAAAGGACCTCTAAACAGCAGACAAAGGGTCATTCAGCCTGTGTCTGAAGACTTCATTTGTTCCAAAGGAAGCCTATTCTCCTGTTGGAGGTACCTGGTGTACTAGAAAGAGAGCTGGACTTGAGATCAGAAGACCTGGCTTCAGAACCTGCCTCACATGTTAGTGTTGAGGCAGATAATTCCTTGGTCCTTCATTTTTTCATCTATGTATGAGAAGGGAAGGGTGGGAGATCCCTTATAGGGGCTGGGCTCCCCCTGTGAGTCTGTACTATCTACATATAAAATGTGGGGTTTGAACTCTAGGGACTTGAAGGTTCCTTTCAGTTGTAAATGGATGATCCTATGATACAGGATTTCAATTTAATAAGCACTTATTAAGCACTTTCTACACAAAGGCAATAATAAAATCTGTTCAAATAGCTCCTGCCCTCAAGAAGTTTACAGTCTACTGAAAAAAGACAGACAAAAAAGTACCCAAAAATTATGAGGGAGCAATGTGGTGGAGTCTTCTTCTAGGGCAAACAATCCCCCACTCACCTGATGGCATAATCACTCTGTCACACACACACAGTCATGCAATCTCACACCCACACAGAAACACATGTGGTCACCCTGTTACACAATCTATCACACACACATACAGTCACATACTCACACCCACACAGATACACACGTGGTTATACAATCCCTCACCCAGTGTTACACAATCTATCACACACACATACAGTCACATACTCACACCCACAGAGATATACACATGATCACACAATTCCTCACCCAGTGTGTTACACAATCTGTCACATCCACACACACAGTCACACAGTCACATCCACACAGATACACACGGGGTCACACAATCGGTCTCACACACAGTCACACAATCACACCCACACAGATACACATGTGGTCACCCTGTTACACAACCTGTCACACACACATACAGTCACATACTCACACCCACACACATACACACGTGGTCACACAATCTGTCTCACACACAGTCACACAACCTCACCCACACAGATATACATGTGGTCACACAATCCCTCACCCAGTGTGTTACACAATCTATCACACACACATACAGTCTCATAATCACACCCACACAGATACACACGTGGTCACACAATCCCTCACCCAGTGTGTTACACAATCTGTCACATCCACACACACAGTCACACAGTCACATCCACACAGATACACACGGGGTCACACAATCGGTCTCACACACAGTCACACAACCTCACCCACACAGATACACGTGTGGTCACATACGCCGTCTCTGCGCACGCACGCACGCACACAGAGGGTCGCCCGGCCACACGACGTTAGGGCCTCCGCAGGAAGCCTCCCCCCTCCCTGCCTCCCTCTCGCCCCCACTCCCGGCGGCGGAGGCCCCGCCCTCGCCCCGCCCCCTCATGAATATCCCGGCCCAGATTAGCACGGGCCCCGCCCCGCCCCGCCATTTGTCGCGGCTCGGGAGGCTACGCTCGCTGCCCGGGCGCTGAGGAGGGAGGCTGAGGAGCGCGAACCCGGACCCCGGCCCTCGGCCGGGCCCCCCCCCCCCGCCGCTCTCGCCCGGCGGCTCCGCGCCCGCGCCCTCCCCTCGGGAGCCCCCGGCTCCTGCCCCGAAGCCGCGGCCGCGGCGCCCCCCGCCCAGCCCGGGCCGCCCTGCAGCCCGCTCGCCCGCCGCGGCCCGCGCTCGGCCCCGGAGGGGTGGGGAAGGGAGCGGGGCCTCCGCAGGGGCCGGCCCCGGCTGGGCCGGGCCGGGCCGGACGCCCCCATGGCCACGGCGGGCTGGCGGGACGGCTCCGGGCAGGAGAAGTACCGGCTCGTGGTGGTGGGAGGAGGCGGCGTCGGCAAGTCGGCGCTCACCATCCAGTTCATCCAGGTGACCGCGGCGCCGCGCTGGGACGGGGGAGGGGGCTGTGCGGGAGGGAGGGGGAGGGGGACGGCCGGGGGGCGGGGGGGAGGGGGCTGAGGCTGCCCGGGGTGGGGGAGGCTGCCGGGGGAGGGGGCTGAGGCCGCCGGGGGTGGGGGCTGTCCGGGGGGAGGGGCTGAGACTGCCCCCGGAGGTGGGGGGAGGGCCCGGGGCCCGGAAAGTTGTGGGTGCCCGCCTCCCCACGCAGTCCCCTAGGTGGTACCGCTTTCTCGCCCTGCTTTACGCCCCGTCGGGCCCGGGGAGGCAGACTCCTCTGGAATGTGGAAGGGAAGGGCGGAGATTTTAATCCACCTTATCTCCCGAGCCGGAGCCAGCCGGGGGAGGGCAGGGGGTTTCTTTCCGTCTCTCCCCTCCGGACTTGGTGGTTTCGGAGCCTTGGGATCCCAGCTCTCCGCCCCCCTATCTGTTTGAAGATTTGGGGACCCCCCCAGGGTGGGAGGGAGGGTCCTCTTAACAATTTTCCATCCTTTGGAGGTCGTGTTAGGAAGGGTCCAACCTTGGGAATGCCTCCTGCTGGTTTAAAGGACTTCTCCTTGGGTTTGACTTGTGGTAAGACAAAGAGATAAGATTGTTTTGTGCACTTTATGCACGTGTTAAAACCATCCCTGGTTTGGGTGGGATTGTAAAGATAGGGAAAAAATGGTGCCGTGGAGACATGGAAATCGAGCTAGAGAAACCCTTTCAGTCCCCCGCGGTCCTGCCGGGTGGAGCTTTGATTGGGATACACCTAGCTTGGGAACAGCGTGCGGACAGTCTTCAAACAGTTACTGTTACTAGTGTCTCCGACTCTGCGAGGGTTAGGTGACGATCCCGGCCTCATGCAGCTAGTGAGTGCAGGAGGCTGAGCTGAAACCCAGGCCTGAGCCGACTGCAAGCTAGCCTTCTGTACATGATACCACATTGCCTTGTGAAATTTTGGAAAGTTTGAAGGACCTTAGCAATCATTTGGAAGCTAAGGCTCAGTTAAATGAATAAAATCACCCTCGTAATACGTGATAAAGCAGGAACTGATATAATTCTGACTCCAAATCCAGCCCTATTTCTATTTGAACGCGCTTCTTTTGTTTTAGACTTATCTGACGTGCATCAACTCTACCTTCCCATCCTAAAATTTTTTCTTGTCAATTCAACTACATGTATTACGGTCCTCCTTTGTGTTTTTTGTGGGTCAGCCACCCTTGGGCAGTGGGCTTGCATCTGGGTGAGGAAGATCAGAGATGAAATACTTTGTTTAAATATAGTTCAGCAGATAGTTTTTAAGTCCTAACTTGTTGCAAGGTACTAAGCTATAGGTGGAAAGACCGAAAATGGAATTCTCTCCTGCCCTACAAAACCTAGAATTTGGTAGACAATTGACATGTACACTAGTGAATTTGAGTTGGAATGAGGAAAGTATGTAAAAGGTCAAATTGTGAGATAGGAGAAGGTGGGGGAGGTTACTGAGAAGATCAGGGAAAGCCTCGGGGAGGAGGAGGCTGCCTGAACTAGGCTGGAAAAGAGGAAAGGTGGTCTACAAGGGGAGCTGTGGAGGAAATTCATTATAGACATGGAGAACAATTTTTAGGATGAAAAAAATTAATTCCTTAGAATTTGCAGCTGGCAACAAGAATCTGATCTTTTAAGTTCAGGATTTTTTCAATTAAAATAATCAGGTACTAGTGTACTGACAAACTTTATGATACCACTTCTGTCAATTCTTGAACCCTAAGAGATAAGTTAGGTGGCCATTTCGTGCAGGCACTTATCCATATTCACTGTTTGGTTTGTTGGCATATCCTGAAAAGTATGGTAATAAGTATAATTGAAATGTTTGGTAGGTATTGGGTTTTATATTTTTCCAGTCCATTGTTCTAAACAGGATATTTAAATAGACCATCCTTCCATTTCTACTTAATGGGCATTAACAACTACAAATATCACTAACATGTGGAAGTTGGCATAATCACCTGTCATGTTGATGTTATGAGTAATAATACTCTTTGCCATAATGTGGGGAGGGGCTAAACAAACCTACAAGCTGGTACTTCAGTTTAACAGACACTTATTAAGTACATAGGCTGGTGCTGTGGTACAACAGATTAAAAAAAAAAACCTGGTCCTGGCAATCAAAAAGTTTGGAGAGGATAGCATACATTCTGAAATGTAAATAGAAATGTGTTTACCAAGTAATGCAAAGTAATTTTTGGATAGAGCAAGCGCTAACCATCTCAGGGATCTTGAAATCTCTGGTGTAGGAGAAGGCACCTGAGTAATGACTTTGAGAGAAGCAAGGTATTCTACCACCTGGAGATGGAGGCAGTATATTCTAAACACTGGGTATCATTTGGAACAGGGATTGAAGGGGGTCCGTGGAATGCTGTCTGGGGAATAGTTTGCAGGCCAATGTTATTGGAATGGAAAGTGTGTGGTGGAGAATACTGTTAAATAACACTGGAAAAATAGTTTCCAGACTGAAAATTTGTGTTTTATTCTAGAAGTCCTCATATAGTTTGAGTTGGGTCAAACTTGGTCAGACTTGTGTTTTAGGAATGTTAGTGTTTAGTAATATCAATAATTAAGGCTTGGGCTGCTAAAAATTATTGGGACTGGTAAGATGAGGAAAAGGACTGCTTATGTTATCCCACCATTGACTTATCCTTTGTGGGTGTACATAAGCTGTTAAAAAGATAATGAAGAGTGGAGTGAACTGTATGGTTCGGCTGTAAAACCTGGGATGCTGTCATGTAGATATTTCCCAAGGGTTTAGGGGTAACATTAGGAAACTGAGAGCAAAGCACTTTTTATAGCAGGTTTTTCTCTAGGGAGTATGGTCTCATGCCTAGAACAAAGGGGGAGGGGGAAGGTAGGAATTACGGATTCTTTTCGTGGCTCCATTACTGATAAATTGTCTTACTTAAAACACTTAAAACCACAAATGATTAAAAACTTTGTTTGGCATCCAACTGTTGGAATCCTAAATGACTATAATGATTAGAAATTCTTTGGGTGAAGAATAACAGGAGAAACTTATGAACGAAAGGCACGGGGTAGTGGACACAACACTGGACATGAAATCAGGAGATCCCAGTTCCATCTTTACCTTTGACACTTCATATCCCTGTGATTTTAGGCAAGGAAATTTACTTTGTGTTTCCTTGTTATAAAGTGGAGATATCATACTTGCACTAGCCACTTTACAGTGTGCTTGTGAGAAAAGCATTTTGTAAGAGTGAAAACACTGTAAATGGGAATTGTCATTTAAAATACAAGTGCCTTTTTGGAAATTTTATTAATAAACATCATTTTGTGAGCATTGACTGCCTAGTTTATAGAGAACATTGAGCTAGGTACTCATTGATGCAAAGGAAGTTGAGACATGATCCTTGCCTTGGAAATTTGCAATGTAGTTGAGGAAAAGATGCCATATTTAGTTAAAATGTCTGGAGAATAATTTTTAGTCACCATATAAATAAATGTAGCATAATGTCTAGAGAACCTGGCAGGCCTGGGTCGAGTCCCATTTATGACACATATTCAGGAAGGTGAGCAAGAGCATTCCCATGCCTACTATAGTAACATGAAAGTTGGGAAGAGGAGGGGAGGGGGTAGGGGTGGGGAAAGATAATTAGTTCTTCTATTGAATGTGTTGAATTTGAGATGACTATACACATCCATTGAGGGGTAGGAGGGGCAGTTGATGTGGGACAGGAGAAAGATGGACTTGGATGGAATAATCTGTATAGGCATGATGATTAAACTCATGGCAGTGGTGAAATCACCAAATGAAAGTGCATGGAGGGGGAAAAGAGAAGACAGAGTTTTGAGTGCTGCCCAGCGTTAGTGGACATATCTTGAAGTGAAGATCCAGAATATGAGTCAGAAGAGTTGTCAGACAGGTGAGAGGAGAACCAGGACAGGGCAATGTCGTGACCATCTAGAGAGGAAAGAGTATCTGGGAGGAGATGGGCATTTACAATGTCAGGGGTTGCAGAGCGGTCACAAAGATTGGGGGTTGAGAAGAGCCTAATAGACTTGGCAAGGAGGTTATTGTTAACTTCAGAGAGAGCACTTCCTTCTGAATAATGAGGTCAGAAGGCTCCTTAACAGAAAAGAGTAAGAGTACTGGAAGTGGAACCCCAAGTTATTGATGATATTGGGCAAGGTCATGGGTGATGTTTTAAGGATGGAGGAGACATAGGTGTTTTTTTTTTGTTTGTTTTTTGGCAGTAGAAGATCTAGTCGATAGGGAAAAATGAAAGATTAGAGAGAGCGAAGCAATCAGCTGGAGAAGACAAAAGAGGCGGGCATGTAGAAGGCTTTGCATTGACAAGGAGAAAGGCTACATCATGGCTGATATTTTATATCACCTGATTAGCATCTCAACCTAGTTGGCCATATTTCACATCTTTTTCTTTCTATGATTTTTTTTCTTATTTGGGACTTTAATAAGCATTTATTAAGTACCTATTATGTACTCATATTCTAGGGATGCCAAAGGCAAATATTCCCTACTGCCTAGGAACTTACATTACACACACACACACACACACACACACACACACACACACACACGCTCACACACATGATTTTATAAGTATATATATGTGTATATAGCTATATCAACATATAGGGTAATTTCTGGAGCTGAAAAGCCTTAAGTATTGTATATGTGTGTATGAGAGTGGCGGGGTCTAGTGGGGGGAAGTTAGAAATCTTGAAGGGAGTGAGGGCTTTCAAGACAGGAGAAAGGAGCCATAATTACTGGCATAGGGAATAATGGGAGCCAAGGTGCGGAGAGGGAGGTGAATCTTTGTGTGCTGAAGTGGGTATGTGAAACAAGGCTGGAAAGATAGTTGGGGCTCAGATTCTGAGGGGCTTTAAATGTCAGCAGAGTTTGTGTATTTTATCTTAGAGCATTGAGAGCTACCGAAGCTTCTCCAGGAGGAGATTGACATGGTCCAGTCGGTGCTTTAGGATGTAGGACCATGGTCTTCTAGATTTAGGGTTGATAGCTCATTTACAAATGAGGAAAAAGGGATGTAAAGGTTAAATGATTTGCCCAGGTTCATACACAGTAAGCCTTGGAGGCAGGATTTGAACCTGCATTCTTGGATCCTAGAACGAGTGCTTTTTTCAGCATGTCATGACTGGATGCAGAAAAATTTGGGATTTGTTGTTTGCTGGCAGTTGTGTACTTTTTGCTTGTGGAGACAGTTTTAGTTAAGTGGATTTTTAGGTATGCAGACAGTGTGGGCCAGGGACAGGAAAGCTGGAAAGCTTGGAATTAAATCTTAAGGTCCTTGGAGCCAACACTGAAATAGCTGGGTGATGGTGGGCAAGTCACCGAACTTCTCTGAACCTTGGTTTTCTAATTTGTAAAAGTGGATAACTCTTGTATGCCTTATCTCTCAGAGTTGTGGAGGAAAGTTTGATAGCTGGAATTCCTGAACTGCAATTTCTTTCCTAAGTTTAAATCTTTTCCTCTATAATCGTGGACATTCAAAATAACTTATCTACTTTTGCCTGTGAATTGGAAATATTATAGAGCTTTTTAATCCATTTCAGTATTAAAAAACAACCATTTTCAAACTAATTTCCAAATGAATTGTTTAGTTTTAAAGGCAGTACTCCTTCCTTCCCTCCCTCATCCTCCTTTCTCATTCTCCAAGGTGGCAACAATCTCTTTGTGGTAGCTTAAGCTAGTTGAAATGTTCCTGCTGGTAATTCCCAGATACAGATTCCAGTGGCTGGAAGAACATTTTGAGAGTGATTGTCTTTGTCAGAGTAGAAGCAGAAGGAAATTCCAGCCTAAAGTTTTCTTGACCTAACAGTCATCCTTATTGGATCTTATCTTTTGTTTTAAGGAATCCAACTGAGAGAAAAAAATATTTAGTGACTTTTTTTTTAAAGTAGCATTAGAATGTCCAATGCTGACATACTCTTCACAGGAATAGGCTTTTCAGTATTTTTTTTTTAAACTGAAGTGGTTCTTCAGTATCTCAAGTTTTGAATAAAGAAGCATAGCAAAGAAAAGAGGATATCATTAGGTAGAAAACTCTGAGGGACAAAAGAACATTGATCTTGGAGAGACAGAAAAATCTGAATTGAGGTCCTTTGTTATCCTGGACAAATCACTTAACTTTCTTAGGCCTCACTTTTCTTTTCTATGAAATGAGGATAATGTCTTGGGCCCTTCTCAAAGATGTTTTCATTCTACTCTTCTCCAGGGTCTCATCTATTAGGTATGTTATGTTAGTGTTAGTGATCATGCAAATAAGTGAGATTATGTGAACTATTGGGATGGTGAAAGGAATAGGATTTTGGAATTGGAGTCATGAAGACTTGAATTTGAATCCTGCTTCAGACTCTGTTTTATTTGATTCATCTGTAATATGGGAATGATACTAACACCTACCTACCAGGATTGTTCTGAAGATCAAATGAGAGGCTATTTGTAAAGTGCTTGCAAATCTATACACTGTGTATATTAGCTTAGGATTGAATTTGAGTTTAATTAAAAGTTTCTGGTCATACAACCAAAGAAGAATGCGTTTTTGATTGAGACTAAGATTTACAGATTCTCTCTTGGACAGTTCCTTTGGGATTCTAAAAGAAGCAACTCCTCATCCTTCCTCTTGTGGGGCCCTTTTTACTTTTTTTACCCTACTGAGGCTTTTCTATCTCTGTAATGATTTTAGTGTTTAAATTCCACTTCCTTGTAGCATGAAAATATGTTCAGGGTTGTCTTTCTTTGTCCTAGAAGACAATCATTAAACCAGGTTGAGTGGAGTTGATACTCAGGTATAGACTGAACTACATGCCCTTTGAGCTGTGAATTAATTCCTTACTATGCTTAATTTAGTGAATTAATTACATTTACCTTTTAGGAAAATTGCATTTATGAGTTTTTGTACGTTTGAATTAGCATTGGCCTTGTTGCCTCTCTTAGGTTTATTCTGTCCTGGAGGAGGACATCAGAACTTTACCTGAGTAAATAGTCAAACCTTCAGGAAGCCGCTCTGGGGAAGGTGGCAGGATGAAGCATCAGGAATTCTTTGAAATAAAAGAGAGAGCTCTGAAGTGCTTTGTTAGACCTGCAGAATGAGTCAGGGCCTAGAAGAACAAGGTGCTTGGCCCTAGAGGAAGCCTGTTTTGTTTTAGTTTTAAAAAATTGATATTTTTTGTTTTTACATAACCTGGTTTTCCTCTTGTATTCCTTCCCCTTCTGGAGAGTCATCTCAAAAACAAAGATTTTAAAGAGAAAAAGAGGGAAAAAACCAACAAAACCCATCATCGAATCAGAAACCCCCCTGCCATTCTGTACACCTGTTCTTCCACCCCTCCCCTGCTTGGCCAAGGACCTTTCTTGGAATTATAGGCTCAGTATCTAGTTTAACTAGTATTATCCACTTTCCTCATTGTTTCTAGGCCTCTTTCTAAGGGACCTCTTTGTAGAGGGTCTGCTGCTTACTCTGTAGGCTGGATTCCAGTGCTGAGGTGTGGGTATAGGGAGTGGGCTGGAGTTCTTTATTTAAGTTCTAGCTCAGATTCCACCTTGTCCATTCCTAGATTCTCTCCCCCTCTTCACTCTCTGAAAATTAGGTGATACAGATGCTGGTTTTGTATTCCCTATGCTTGGCACAAAGTAGACAGTGACATATTGATTTTATTAATTATTAGGGAAGGAAAGATGTTGGTAAATTTAGGTCAAACCAATGTAAATTTCCCCAGCTTATTCAACTTTTTTTAGTCCTTTGAAAGGCTTTGTAAGACCAATTTTAACTTTGTATACTTTGTTTTTTGGCTAAAGGTTCTGTGGGGAAAAAGTTAGTGGTTCTTTCTGTGAGAGAATTAAACCCCAGATCTAGGCCTGATGTTGCGCAGATATCTGGAGTCCCAGCTTAGCTAGCTATGAGGCTGGTTCTCTTGAGCTGGGAAGTTCTGAGCTGCAGTGAGTGAGTCAGTGAAGTGGCCACACTAAGTCCAGCCTCAGCACAGCGATTCCCCCTTGGAGCACGGGACAGCTGAATTGCCCAAGGAGGGATAAATTGGCCCATGTCAGAAAAACCCCAGAGCCAGTTAAGTAGTGGCCTTGGGCTGGTGAGCAGCCACTGCTGACCTGGGGGAGATACGGAGACCCAGGTTTTTAAAAACAAATAATCACATAAAACTCAAAACAGCAGCCCTAGAATTTTTAAAAAATAACTTTGTGATATTTAACAACCACTGTTATACTAACTTAGTAGCGTAAAGCTTGAGATGTGAACAACTTCCTCAATAAGACTGGGAAGTTTGTACTTGGTTCAAGTGTTTCTTACCTTGTTGAAAACAAAAGCTTATCAGAGACATGCTTGTTTAGTTGTTTCGGTCAGTTCTGTGTGGGGCTGTGAAGCTTCTCAGTGTCCACTATGGGATGGGTGTGTTGGTAGACCTTTCCTTTGTTCTGACCCCACAAGGGGGACAGCCTTGCATTTAGCAGGCTGCTGGGATGTGGAGGCCTCTTCAGACCTGGGCTTCACCCGAAGCCCCGATGTGTCAAGTTTAGGTGAAACCACCTTGGTCCATTGAAGAAGTGATTAAAACTCCCTGGTGTGAGAGGACTGAAGACCCTGCTATAATGAGTCTGATGAAACTGGAGATACTCCGCCTGAAGATTTAGGGGGAAGTTGATAGTATTCTTGCATTTAAAGGATTGTCCGGAGGAAGAGGGTATAGGCTTGTGTTGTTTAACCTCAGAGGATAGGATGTGGAAGAGTTGGTTGACATTGCTAAGAAGCAAAGTTAGGTAGGCTCAATGTAACTTAACAGTGAGGACCATTCAAAAATCGACTGGGCTGCTATGGTCTTTGTTGTCTGTTCAGGAGAGGCTAGATGACCCCTCATTGGGGGATATTGTAGACCTCTTTAGTTGTGATTTGGATTAGATGGTCTTTGAAGGTCTTTGCCAATCTTACTGTCTTCTAATTCCATGTGTAAAATAGGGTACTTACTCCCTAGACTCTCCTGAGGGTCTTCTGGATTTTTGACACTTCACATTTCTGCGTAGTGCTTTAAAGAATATAAATAGACTACTTGTTTTCCTTGCTGTGAGGCCAGTCACTTCATAGCTTTCATTTCATGAGGGGACTGCACAGTACCTGGCTTAGTGTCTTTGTTCCATTTGGTAGATGAAGCTCAGAGAGTAACTCTCTTTTCCAAGTGCCATAACTCTTAATCCCTGGAGTTGAGGCTTTAGGCTAGCTCTACCATGTTTCTTCTTTTCCAGATAGATGATTCAAGGTTGCAGTTGTGGTTGGGGTTTGCGTTTCCTGCCTCGAATCTGAAGTGGCTTGACCTCCGATAATGAGTTTGGGGTATCATCGAAAGCTCAGTGTCTTTTAGATGCAATGTTTCACAGAAGGTCCACAGCTATAGAGGCTTCCCCACACTGCCTGTATTCATTCCTTTGTGATTCTTGGGAAGAAAGCAGCACAGTATAGGGGCGAGTTGGCATCCTGGTTGCTACACATTTAGCTACGTGGTTTGGACTACCTTGCCTCCTCTCCTTGGGCCTCAGCATCCTTCTAGTCCTAAGTCACTTTTTGCATCCTTTCCAATAAACTCATGACTTTTCAGAAACCTATCTTAACTCCGTATGTCTTTAAAATCTAGAACCAAAAGGTATTCCAGTAGGAAGGCAGTGGAGCCTAGGGGATTTGGAGGCAGAAGAGACCTGAGTTTGAATCACTTAGCCTCTCTAGATTTAGGTTTCTTCTTATTTTTGTAAAGTAAGAGATTTGCACCAGATGATCTGTAATGCCACTTCTAGTTCTAAATCCTTTGGTTCTGTCATGCAGTTCCCTAATTTGCTATATTGAGATTCTCTTTGTGAATGAATTCACCTCAGTTAGCTTTATCTACCTTTTCAGTCTTATATCTTATTCCCAGCTAGGTATTCTTTGATCTTGTTACAGGAACAGGATATTTCCTTCCTAGACTCTGGGCACTTTCACCATCTGTACCCCATGTCTGGATTGCTCTCCCTCTTTACCTCTACCTCTTAGCATCCCTGACTTTCTTCAAACTCCATCTAAAATCTCATCTTCTATGATGCCTTCCCTCTTTTAATTATTTCTTGTTTATCCTTACTGTGTATAGCTGGTTTGCACATATTGCATGTTGTCTCTCCCGTTAGGCTGAACTGCACTCTTCCTTTTTTTTTTTTTCTTTTTGAATCCCCAGTGTTTTACCACAGTGCCTGGCACATATTTGATTGACTCTATCTATTCTTCTTAGGGAATTTATTTAGATTCTGACACTAAACATGTTATATATTGTTAATTAATGATAGAATTTGGTGCTTTATAGGACATAAAGAAATGATTGAAAAGAAAGGTCTTATGAGGAAGAAAGATAAATCTAATATTCCTTCTGGGTCAGCAACAGTTACTTAGAAGCTAAGGCAGTTTTTGTGATTTCTTTTTAAAGAAACTCTGTAATGCTGAGAGGTTACATACTACAAATTAGTATCAGCAGTGATCTGCTGAATACATCATAGATTTACTTGAAGCTTGACATTTTAGCAATTTGATCCAGAACATGGTGTCTTAAGAGGTTTCATCTTCATTTAATTTGTCTTTGGAAGTTCTAACTTGGGAGATTTTGAATAGTTTGAGAATGTGGTCTTAAAGATTTATGAATTTGTACATTTTCTAGTGGATTTTCTCCCAGTGCCTTACATGATTACATGGTTACATGATATATAGCGTTGAGATTACAACATGTAGCAATTTGTGAAGTGAAAGGAAAGGAACAATAAAACATTCAAGCTAGCCCTACAAAAGGAGGGTTTGTGATTTAAAAAAAAAAATTAATCATCCAATCATCCAGTAAACATTAAATGCCTACTGTGTGCTCAGTACTGTGGTAATGGAAACTGTAGAAGAAAGTATATAGAAAAGATACTCTTTTCTACTCTGACTTCTGAATTAAAGACAGCTGAAAGAGATTGATGGCATCTCTGAAGTGAGACATTTTTGCCTTAAAAAGCTTCTTCTCCCTCCACCTTCCTCCACCATTAGTGACCCTCTGACTCTGACAGGAGAGGACTTAGAATGAGAAAAGGAAGTGGAGAGAATATATGAGTTTAGGGAATCTCAGAGATTCCAGAATAGACTGTTGAACTGTTACAAGAGGCTTCCCTCTTGTGGGGGGGGTGGCTAATAAGCCATTTTAAATAGACTAGATGCATAGGATGACTAGGCTAACACTGGTTTCAAACTGTTTTATAAACAGGTGACTTTTATAAGTAGAATAGTTATTCTATCTCTTGTTAAGCTCACAAATCCACTTTTTATTGAGTTGGAAGTTGGGGGTGGGGAGGATGAGTTGGTTGAATGTAGTAATTCACATTGAATCCTGCTTGGTTGTCCTCCTTCCCTCGTAAGTGTGGTGTTTTTAAACAGCTGTGCTCACACTTCTAGGAGCTGTTGCTGTTGCTGTGTTCAGGAAGTCTCATTTATAGTGTTCAGTTGTGAGGCTGTGTCTGTAGCTTCACTTTGCAGGCCTATAGAATTATTGAAGTAGGGATTTATCTCCTTTCTTCCCCACAGTATGGCATATTTGACTTCGATTCATGTTTCTGTTGTACGCAAGCAGATAGTTTCAGAAAGGAGTCCTGGTCAAATCAGTTAATAAAGTAGTCTGACATGGGCAACTTTAGTTTGTGGTTTGAAATGAACCGTACATGCTGCACAGCTGTTGTTCCAACAGCTTTTCTCCAGCTGTCATGCACTGGCCTGTCACAAAATACCCCACATTCCCTTTTTACTGAATCCTTGGTAACATTCTATACTTTATTACTCAAAGAAATGGAACACACCGATTAGGTTAATGACCTTTCTTCACTTCTGCCTGTCAGCTGCCAACTTGAATTGACTTTCTGAGGCTGAATAGGTCAGTCTTTTGAATTCTAGTTCTATGTGTTGTGTAATAGGATTTTGGTGAGATATTTGATGATGACTGTAGCTTTCTTTCTTAAAATATTAAGTATGAAATTGTTTAGATCAGAAAAACTTATTGGGTATAGCAACTTTTAGATGTAGAAAAGACTCTATTTTACTCTTACATTTCCTCAGACTTTACTTTTTGGAGGTTATCCTAGTTATCTCAGGTACTCCTCCTCCATTCTATCTCCTTTCAGTATCCCATTCCTATTTATAGGTTTTTTCAGTATTTTGCAAGGCCCAAAGTTTTCTCTGGCTAAATTAGTTTGAGAACACTGTAGTATATAAATCAGGCTTACATCTTTTTATAGTTATGCCATTTTTTTTTTTTGCTTTGAATTAAAGTTAAAATTGTGATGTGTGAAATGATCACTGTAGAGCATGGTAAAGAGAAACTTGTAATTATGATGACTTTTGTGATTAGTAAGAAATTAAATTTTACATTTTATGACCTTACAGCACTTTATCTATAATCAACAAGTATTAAGTACTCACTTTGTGAGCTAGTTGCTGGGGATACATGTACAAAGATTGAAACAATTTCTACTCCCAGTGAGATTAATAGCCTAATAGAGGATATGAATACATAGAAAAAAATCTCTAAGTACAAAATAGTCAGTAACTACACACACACATACACATACACCTACCCACATGCACATACATGCACACACACACATGCAAAGTAGTTAGACACAGTAGTTTGGGAGGGAGGGAACTAGCGTTTGGGGGATCAGGAAAAGTTTCATGCAGAAAATGGTATCTGAGCTTCTTTTTTTTTTTTTGGATGTTTTAAAATATTTATTGAAGCTTTTTGACTTTTTAAAAAAATGTATCATTTACCAAATATGTCTGTCTTCATACCCACCCCTTTTTGTAAGGGAAACAGTTAAATGAAACTGAAACATTTTTGCCATATTCTTCCATATTCATAATCCCTCAGTTTTCTGCTGAGATAAAAAACATAACAATACAGGTTTCATTGGTCTTCTGGAATCAGTATTAGTTATTGCTTTTAATCTGAATTTTTATTTCTTTTAGTATTTTTTCCATGAAATATATCTCTTGATTGTTTTTTCCATTCTTCATAACTTCATACTAATCTTCCCCAGTTTCTGTGAATTCTTCAACTTCGTTGTTTCTGCCACAAAAAGTACTACTGGTAACACGGGGCTTTCCTCTCTGGATCTTTGACCTCATTTTGTTATATGCCTGGTAGTAGATCACTGACTGGATCAAAGGGTTTGAATAGTATAGTGATTTTTCTTGAAAATTCCTAAATTGTTGTAATGGTTGGACCAGTGCAAAGTTCTGCCCCTATTATATTAGTATTCCCATCTTCTCATAGCTCATTGAACATTACTGATTTGAGATTTATCATATTTACCAATTTAATGTGAGGTAAAGCCAATATTATTATGATTTTCATTTCTCATGTCAGTGATTTCCTGTAATTTTTTGTTTAATTACATTTCCTATTTCTGAAGATCATTTGTTCATATCTTTTGACCACTTAGTTATTAGGAATTTCTTGGTCTCATATTTTTGTATCAGTTTTCTATAGCAGGTTTTATTCTCAGTTACTTGATTAAACTATTTTCCCTAGTCTAGTTTCCCATGTTTTTGTTTGTGCAAATGCTTTTTAATTTTAAGTAATTCAGTTGGTTTATTTTGTATGACCACTTCAATCCTTTAGTTTAGAATTCTTTTAGTTATAATTGAAAAGGATCTCCTTCCATTCTTGTGATCTCACCCCACTGTGTGTGTGTTATTTTTAAAAAATGTTATTTTTATATTTAGGTTGAATATCCAGTTAGAACTTATTATGGAAATGTGTAAGTGCTGATCTAAACAATTTCTGCTAGACACATGTCCAGTTTTCTTAATAGTTTTTGTCAGATAAGGTGTCATAGTTTTAATAGAAGGTATGGAATGGATGACTAAGCATCAGCTTCAAAAGTTAGTAATAGAGTTGTGTTAAGAGATTCATAAGGTGGAATTGAAGCAATCATTCTTTGTGGAAAAAAGTAGAGCTGTGACCTTGGAGGAAAAAGTTTGAGACAGCAATAGACATATATTAGAATAGTTAAAGTATTCAGAGAAAGGCTTGTTCTGATATTGGGAGTTTCAGCTTAAAAATGAAATGGTTTTGGAAAACTTATATTGCTTGCTATCCAGTTTCAAGTATTTTTGCATGTCAAGCCTACTGTTCTCAGTATAAGGTTAGTACAACCACATAGATTGTAACTTAATATGAGATCTTGGTTTGTGGCATGGGAGAAGTCTTCAACCTTGTTGTGTTTGGGTCGTATGTTTCTGAAAGCTTGTGGGAAACGTCATCAAGTTTTCCAAAGTGTCGTGAAGTTCATTGAACAACATCTCAAACTCCTCATATTTTGGGTGTTTCTTTGGAGAATGAAAGCCAGAAGCAAAGCTCTTGTGTTGTAGTTTCATCTTGTCTGCAGTCATTGTACTGATTGTGATGTTTCCTGTTCTGTTTGCAGCTAGGCAGTGGGCCTAGTGTCAGGAAGACTTCTCTCTTCTCGAGTTCAAACTTGGCCTCAAACACTGACTAGCTGTGTGATCCTGGGCACATAGTTTGCCTCAGTTTCCTCATCTGTAAAATGAACTGGAGAAGGAAATGGCAAACCGCTACAGTGTCTTTGCCAAGAAAACCCCAAAAGGGGTCATGAAGTCGGACATGACTGAAAAACAATTTTGTTTGCAATAGACAATCGCATGTTATTGAGAATCTCCCATTTCAGTAATAAATTGTGCCAATTTTCAGTGTTGTCCTTAGTTTTTCTCACGCTGATGGATTAGACAATTCTTTTGGAAGTAGCCATGCCAAAGTTCTTCACGACCATGACATTAACTCCCAATAACAAACAGGGTGCAAGCTGGAAGAACTCTTCTAACCCTTGAGCTGCTTTTTTAAAGAAAGAGAAGGTATGCATTGAGTTTGAATTGAGGAGGGAGTGCATTCCAGCTTGGAGGAAATCTAGTGAGGAGGCAGGGTGATGAGGGATGGAGTATTGTATTTGAGGAACTGTAAGGAGGATAGCGTAGCCTGGTCGAAGAGCGTTGACCCTTGAAGCTGGAAAGATAGCTGAGCAGAGGAGTTTCTAGGTTAGGAAGCAGTTGGGAGCTAGCCATTAGAGTCCACTGAGTTAGGGGAATCACATAGTCAGATTTTCACTTAAGGAAAAGTCCTTTGGGTACAATGTGTATAGAATGGACTAGGGCAGGGAGAGATTTGCAACAAGAGTATCAGTTAGAAATGCTATTACAGTAATCTAGGCACGATGATAAGGGCCTGAATTAAGGTTGTAACTGTATGAAGGTGGACAGAAGTGATCTGTTATGAGGTGCTGGGAAGTAAGAAACTAGTGTAATCTGAGTTATGAATCCTAAACGCTGGAAAGATGCCAGGGCCTTCTTCAGAAATAGTGAAGTCTGAAACAGAACAAACTTTAGGGGGCAAGATAATGAGTTCTGTTCCAGACGTGTTTTTAAGAAGTCTCCAGAACATCCAGTTTCTTAGTGATCAGTAGGCAGTTGGTGATCCAGGAGAAACTGGGACTGAATATGTGAACCTGGGAGTCATCTGTATAGAAGTTACAGTTAAAACATGTGGGAGCTGATGAGGTCACCAAGGGAGAGAAAAAAAGGAAGAAGGAAAAAGGGTTCAGAATAGAACCTTGAGGACTACTTCTAATTAGGGGCCATGATGTGGCTGATGAGCCGGCAGAGGGGTCAATAATAGTGTCATGAAAACCCAAAGAGGAGTATTACTGCTAGATAGCATCTATATGCACTTTAAAATTGTGCAAAGTGCTTTACATGTTATCTCATCTGATCATTACTGCAACCTTGTGAGGTAGATGCTATTAAGTATCCCATTTTAGACTTGAAGAAATCAAAGCAAACATCTTAAAATGCCCAAGATCATGCTGCTAGTAAGATAGGTCAGGAATGATGAGAATTTAGAAAAGATTTGATAAGTAAGACATCATTCATGACTTTAGAGAACAGTGCTTTAAATTAAGGGTGGGGTTGAAAATCAGATTGCAAAGGATAGAGGAATGACTAAAAAACAACCCAAGTGGAATGATTGTCCAGGGTTATATATAGATAGTAGACTTGATTAGTTATCAGTTATCAAGTTTTTTGGGTCCTTGTCTACTGTTCATACAGTGTCATGCTTCTCAGCACATAGCTGATCATTGTTAATTTCAGTTTACTTCTTATTTTCATTGTGAATATGGATTGAGGTTCACTTCTTGGGGAGGTATTGTTATATATTGAGTCTGAATTTGGTTAGAAGACCTGGTTTTGAAACCTGACTTCTTCTTGTTTGTGAATATATATATATATATATTCTTTCTTACCTCTTAATTTTATTTTTTTAGATATCCCTTCATATTCATCTCACACCCATACCTTCTGTCTGAATATACTCCTAATTGCCCTGATAATGAGAAAAATAAGTTAAAAGTATTATCATCTCTTATGCTTCTTGTCTTGTATTTGAAAGTCAAGTTTTCTATTCAGTTCTGGTCTTTTCATTGAGAATGCTTGAAAGTCTTCTGTTTCATTGAATGTCAATTTTTCCCCCTGAAGGATTATACTTAGTTTTACTGGGTAGGTGATTCTTGGTTGTAAATTCTCACATCTTTGCTCTCTGGAATATCATATTCCAAACCTTTAGAAGCTGCTAAATCTTGTGTTATTCTGACTATGACTCCATGATATTGAATTATTTCTTCCTGGCTGCTTGCAATATTTTCTTCTTGACCTGGGAGCTCTGGAATTTGGCTATAATATTCCTGGGAGTTTTCATTTTGGCATCTCAGGAAATGATTGGTGGATTCTTTCAATTTCTCATTTACCCTCAGGTTCTAGACTATCAGGGCAGTTTTCCTTGATAATTTCTTGGAAGATGATATCTAGGTTCTATTTTTTTAATCATGGTTTTTGGATAGTCCAATAATTTTAAAATTATCTCCCTTGGATCTGTTTTCCAGGTTAGTTGTTTTTCCAGTGAGATATTTCACATTGTCTTCTGTTTTTTTGTTTTCATTCTTTTGGTTTTGTTTTATAATTTCTTGATTTTTCATGAAATCATTAGCTTCCATTTGCTCCATTTTGATTTTTAAGGAATTATTTTCTTCAGTGAACTTTAGTACCTCCTTTTTCATTTGGCCATTTCTACTTTTCAAGGCATTCTTCTCCTCATTGGTGTTCTTTACCACACTGTGGCTGTTTCTGTGAACAGTGTTTTCCTGATTTTCCTCACTTTACTCAGTATCGGTTCATATAAGTCTTTCCAGGATTTTCTGAAGTCAACTTTTTTGTTATTTCTTATAGCACAGGAGTATTCCATTACATTCATATACCACAGCTTGTTCAACCATTCCCCAATTGATGGGCATGTCCTCAATTTCCAGTTCTTGGCTACCATAGAAAGAGCTGCTATAAATATTTTTGTACATGTGGGTCCTTTTCCCATTTTTATAATCTCTTTGGGATACAACCCTAGAAGTGGTATTGCTAGGTGGCCTAGTCTATTTTTTAAGGTGTTATTTTCTTCAGTTTTTTTTTGTGTCTTATCAAGCTATTGGCTTTTTTTCATGATTTTCTTGCATTACTTTCATTTCTCTTCCCAATTTCTCCTCTACCTGTCTTACTTGATTTTCCAAATCCTTTTTGAGCTCTTCTATGGCCTGTGACCAACTCGTATTTTTCTTGAAGGTTTTAGATATAGGAGCTTTTGAAAAACTTTGTTATCTTCTGCTGAGTGTGTGTTTTGATCTTTCCTGTCACCATAGTAACTTTATATTGTCACAGTATATTGTCAGAATTTTTTTCTGTTTGCTCATTTTTTCCAGTCTATTTCTTGACTTTTAACTCTTTGCTTAAGTGCAACTCCGCCTCCAGCGTCCCAGACTTCAGAAGTTTTTTGTGCAGCTGATTTCAGAGATACTTCTAGGGACCTGTAAGTTTTTAGTTCTTCTAAGGGCTCTTGTCTGTGAGTGACCCCCAAGCACTCTTTAATGCCCTGGTACTTCCATCAAGGACTACAACCCAGTTCTAAATATGGGCAAAGCAGCAGATTCCTGCCTCAGTGCTAGCAAAAAGACTCCTGTAATCTTCTGACCAGTTGTTCGACCGCCTTACCATCTGTGGGCTGCAAACTCCAGAAGCAGCTGCTGCAGCTACTGATTGAGTCCCTCCCAAGGCCTGCTCCTAGTTTCCTGGGGCTGAGTCTGTGCTGGTGTGGCCAGTACTGGTCTACACTCCACTCTTACCCGAGGGACAAACTTTTCTTGCTGACCCTTCTAAATTGTCTTTAGCCTCTGGGCTGAGAGGTCTGGAAACTTCCACTTCTGCCAGTGATTCATTCTCCAAAGGCCTGCTCTTGCTTTTTAGGGTTTGGTTGGGGCAGAGCTGTGCTGGCTCAGTTTACATTCCTCTCACCCTGGTGTAATAGACCTTACCTGCCTACATTCTAAGTTGTCTTTGGCAGGAAAATTATTTCTCCCTGTCCTTTTGTGGGTTCTACTGCTTCAGGCATTATTTTATGGCATTATATTTTGGGGAGAGCTCAAATGAGTTGATATCTTTTCTCTGCCATCTTGGCTTTACCCCATAGTTATATATTTAGGAATTTTTTTTTAAACTGCCAGAGCTATAAAGCCTGTCATAAGAGCTGAAGAAAACAATCAAACCATCTTTTCTAACCTCTTAGCAGTTTATAAGATACATGTAAAATTCCATTTTGGAGTTGTATTGGATTTCTGTAGAGATTGGTCGATGATAATTAAAAATTGATTCTTTTTTTAAAAAAAGTAACATAATGGCTTCTAAAATAATAATGTAACTTTGTAATCACTGAATAAAACTTATTTTTAGTTTTACAGTTCTGACTTAAGAAACTAAAAAACCGAGATCTTGACCTTTATTAAACTTTGTAAAGGTATAATAGATTGATTAGTGATTTTAGGTCAGACCCTGCATATACAACTTGATATCTATGTGACCTTTTGTCCAAGCTTCTCCCCATGTCCTGATCCAGACTGTGATACCTCCCTAATTTACCCATCTTCTTGGACTGCAGTTTGTGGGAAAGGAGGGATTTGAACACTAGAGTAAATTTTGTTTATGCTATGATTTTCCATGTTACTTTTATTTTCACATAGTTTAATTACTTCATTATTTGAGGATTTGATTTTTCTCCTCAAAATTTTGCTGTCTCTAGTGGTAATTTGTATACTTTTTATGCCCGAAAAGAACATTGCCATGCTACTACTACTTTTAAGTTATTTGAGCAGGAATAGACCACACCTATTTCCATCCTACAATAAAAGGAATTGTTTAATTTATTTATTAAATTGTGTGAAGAAATTTTTAACCTTATGAATTGTCAGTGCCTGCTGGGCATAATACACAGAGGTCTTGTGATAACTGTGTTTACTTTTACAAGGGAAATGATCTTCTCATGAAGTTATCAGTTCTTCTCAAGCTAGAAGAATGAGGTTATGTTCCTCTTCCTTCTTGGGAATACTCAGTCATTCCAGTGTCAAGGAATAAGCTTTCTTGTTCCAAAGAGCAGCATTCCAGTTAATTAACAAACACTAATTAAGTACCTCCCATCTGCAGCACTGGGTGGGGCTCGGGTTTCAGTAACAGAAGTGAAAGTTCTTGCCCTTGATTGGCTCACAGTCTGGTGATAGGGGGATGGGAATAGGGAGAGAACAGAACCATATATAGTTATCTTATAAGATGCTCTGAAGGAAGGAAGGGGAGTCACTAGCAGCTGGGGAGTTAGTTTTCATGTAGGAAGAAGGGAGCCTTGGGGGACACTGGTGATTGACTCTTAGAGGTGACAGTAAGGAGGGCAGGCATTCCAGGAATGGGAACTGACTGGTACAAAGGCACAGAGGCTAGAGATGGGAGACTTTCTGTGATTAACAGAGAGAATGTCAGGAAAAGTAGCTAATAAAGCTGCAAATGTAGGTTGGAACCAAGTTGTAAAGGGATTTAAAGGCCAAATAGAGGTGTTTATATTTAATGCTAGAGGTGCCTGTTTGACCATGGAGTGCTTTGAAGCCTCTAACATATTGTTGGAGCCCACAAATGCTATTCAAGGAGAGTCTGGGAGATAGTGATCACTTGGTACTAACCCCCTCATTTGGTAGGTGAAGCCCAGAGAGGTTAAGTGATTTAAGGAGGCAGTATGGCACAGTAAAAATAACAGTGAGTTTGGAATCAGGAGAGACTTGTGTTTCCAACTTGTGCTTATCCTCTCAGATAGTTTCCTCGTGTGTGTGTGTGTGTGTGTGTGTGTGTGTGTGTGTGTGTGTGTGTTCATCCTTTGTTGCCGAAGAAGACCACACCGTCAGAGAAATAATGACGTGACTTGCGCTTGACTCTTGAGTGAGGGAGGGTTGTGTAGGTCACCAGCCTCACTTTTCCTCCAGAGCCATCTGAATCCAGTGACCAGATATTCATCAGGATGATTGGAGATGACCCAGGATGAGGCAGTTGGGGTTAAGTGACTTCTCCAAGGTCACACATCTAGTGAGTGTCAAGTGTCTGAGGTGAGATTTGCACTCAGGTCCTCCTGACTCCTGCACTGGTGCTCTATCAATTACATCACCTAGTTTCCCCTTCCTCATCTGTGATATGGTGATGAATATAGCACTTGCAGCTACGTCTTAGGGTTTTCATGAGACTCAAATGACATGTAATGAACATAAAATGTTGTGCAGATCTTAAAGCTCTGTATAAATCTCAGCTATTATTATTGATGTTCCTTATTTCTTAGCTAATACAATCCTAAACCTAAACCGGCTGTTGACTCAGTCTTGCATTGCCAGCTGCCTTTCAGACATCTTGAACTGGATGTCCAGGACACTCAGTATGAACAAAACTGAACTTACAATCTTCCCCCGAACCCTCTCTCCCTCTCCTGTCTTTCTTATTTTTGTAGCTGGTTCCCAGTCCCTCAGGCTTGCAGCCTTGGAGTCGTTGTGGACTCCTCTCTGCCTCTGTATTTCTGCCTCTTTCTCTCTGTCTCTTCTCTCCTCTGATACCACCCTCCACTCTAATTCAAACCCTTGTCACCTTATGCTATTCATTGCAATAGCCTCCTACTGGTCGACTGCTTCAAGTCTGTCCCCACTCCATTCTATTCTCCATTCAGCCAGTAAAGGGATTTTCCTAAAGTACAGGTCAGGTTATGTCTCCCCTTCTCCCTCCCTCCTCTCCCCCCCCCAACTCCAGTGACTCCCTGTTACCTCCTGGATCAAATGCAAAATGCTCTGTATTCAGAGTTTTTCATAATCCAGCCCCTGCTATCTTTACAATCTTCATTCTCATTATTCCTGACAGATAATTTTTGATCCAGTGACATTGGCCTTCTGGTTGCTCCCTGAACAGGACACTCCATCCCTTGGCTCTGGCATTTTCTCTGATTGGAACCTTTTCTCTCCTCCACTTTGACTACTGACCTTCCTGGTTTCCCTTAATAAAATCTCATCTTTTATTGGAAGTTTTCTCCAACCCATCTTAACTGTGATGCCTTCCCTCTGTTAATTATTTCTCACTTGGCCTGAACATACCTTGCTTTGTATATGTTTGTCAGCATGTTGTCTGCCTTATTAGACTGTAAGTTCATTGAGGGCAGGGACTTGAATCCCAATCACTTAGCATAGTGCCTGGCACATAATCGATAGTAAATGTTTATTGATTGGTTATTTTTTATCTAATACGAGGTAGTTAGGATTTGAACCCAAAGCACTTGACTGATATTCTTGCCCACTGCACTATAATAGTATGATACTTAATGATTTCATAGCAAGCATTTTGAAAGGGAAAAAAAAAAATCTTCCTAGCATTAAAATTCTTTTTGGAGCCCCTAACTACAGCATACTGAACGTCTAGGTTTTACCAGTTTGGGAGATGCTGTTAGAGAGTTGTTAGTGTTTTTAAGGATTGATTGCGCCCAAAAATATGTTTTTATGATTCCATTTTTGAGAGGCATTTAAGAAGAGCTTTTAAGGATTTCATTAATGAGGCCAAATTAGTAGAATTCTTAATTTTGTTTTCAATTAGAAACGTGGAATTAGGGCTTGCCTTACTTATCTAAAAGCAGACTGCCCAGTTCAATCTGGCATGCCTTGGTTATGGCAGTAAATACTCTATGAAAGGATCAAGTTCTAATTTAAATGGATTTAACATAGTTCTTAGTTTCTGTTGCACGAATACCAGGTTAGTGGAATATAAAGTTATAAAGCTTTTAATTGGAAGTTATCTTAACTTTTAAAAAGTCAGTCCTCCCTCGGATATGTTTAATGTTGTGCACCAAACTCTCAGTATAGATTTATTAGAATTAGAATACTAACATTTATAAAAATTTTTGTTTTCAATAGGTTGGTTTTTCTTTTAGGTTTTCTTTCAGTGAATGATAAGGAAGGTTTCAGATTTAACACTCTGTCTTCCTGTTGTAACTATGCTAATGATGACCATTGGTGAAACCAGGATTAATGCCAAAGAAAGGTAATAGTATCCTTCCTTTAAATGTCAGCTTGAAAAAGGCTTTGTGAGAAGCTGGAGCTAAAGATACTGGAGTAATTGAAAAAGAGAGCCCACTCAGATGGGTAGTTTAAGTTTTTAATTACAAACAAAATAGACAAAGTAGGAAACTCTGGGCTAGGGTTAAAGGCATTGTGATACTGACAAACAACACGCTTCTTCTGTTAGGAGTTTCCCTTCTGGGTGGGAGTCTGTTTCCTTTCTGTGTACTAAAGAACAAAAACAAACAAAAGTGCATTTTCCCAGTTATAGAGATTAATGACTTTATGTTAAAAGTTTTCCCATGAAGTTTCCTAGTAGACAAGCATTTTCAGTGTTGTGATTTGCCCTTTGAATTACAGTAGTTTGGGCCTTTTCTCCAAGAATGGGATCTGACTTCATCTGGAGAGTTACTGGAACTGAGGATTAATTTTGCTTTGAACTTCCTGTTTGAAGAAATGTCACCTTCAGCTTTCTCCTTGCACCAAATTGTTGCGGTGGATACTTAAATTTGGGGTTTAGGTGTGTGATGGAAAAATTTAAAAAGTTGAGAATCTGATGTTTAAAGACAAAACTACTGGATTGTCAGTTAGGTTTGAGACCTGCTTGTTTGACCTTAGGCAAGGTACTTCCCTTTCCTGGGCCTTGGTTTTCTCCCATGGAAAATAAGAAGGCTAGATTTGCTCTGTCCATAAATCTGTCATCCTGAGAAGTTGTACTGATCTAGATAATACTGAAGTACCTTACCTTCCATGTCATAGCTATAAAACAGGCTTCCAGAATCTTTCCCCACCTTTTCTGAGTTTGTCTGTGTGCATATATGCACACAAGTATATGCCGCTATTGGTGACTGTTTATAAAAACAAAGATTCAAAATAGCCCAAATCCTTTATTTGGAGATTGTTTTAAACTGGGTTCTGTTAAGCACTTTACTGCCTGTAATCTTGGGCAAATCATTTTACTTGTCTGGGGCTGTTTTTCCTCAAAATCAGTCAGTGAACTAGAGGATCTCTTAACGTGTCTTCTAGCTCTAAATCCAAAGTTAAATTTTTAGAAAGAGTTCTGTTGTTATAAATTGAAGGAATAAGTGCTATAGGAATAAGTGAGCTTATATTTTCCCCCAAAATCTGTTTTCTGTTGTCTATAATAGGGGTGTTTTTCAATATTTGTTATATATTCTTTTCCTTTCTAGGAACTCTCATTTTTGGGGTTTGACCTGCTTATATTTGGGCAGAAGCTGTTTTTAGACGAATATGGGAGATCTTTTTGAATTTACTATATCACTGTTGGGATTGATGGTAGAAATTTAGATAAGGGCTGTTTAGGTAGTGTTAGAGGAAAATAGCGTAGGGAAGAAAGGCAAACTGATCTGTGACTTCCCTAATGAGGATAAAAGTAGAATCCTGGTCTTTCTAAAAGAAAATTCATTTGGGAGCCAAGGAATTGCGATCTCCTGTGACTTCATATAATTTCTTTGGAGGCTTAAATTTAGTTCTTTACCTTATGAGAGGTTGCTGGAGATTTCTTCTCAAAGGGCCTACTGTTGGTCTTCATGGATCTTCCTAGTGGCTGATTCAAGGCTCACTTCTAATAGTATTTCACACCTCCTTTCCCATCTGTCTTTGGTACTTTTTGATTCTGGAATTGATTTATTCAGTGAGTACTAAGTGCCTACTGTGTACAAAGACATTGTGAAAAAACCATCTTTACATGCTTTGAGCAGATATGTGGGAAAAGAGAGGAGTAGTCACATAGATAAGTAAATGTCAGGCAATGAGAAGGGAGACCTGACAGGTTCCAGGAGGAAAGTTCCACTCTGGAGTTTGTATTTATTCTGTACATATTTAAAAATGCACTTACTTGGTGAGTACCATTTTCTACTTTGATAGAATGTCTCTCTCCTTATGAGAGGGATTATCTTATTCTATGTATTTGTATCTCAGCACCTTGCCTGGTGCACAGCAGGGTCTTAATAAATGCTTGGTAATGATTGATTGCCTTAGATTAGTTGCCAGGGGTTACTCAGATATTAAATGGCAGAGTTGAGATTTGAATCCAAGTGTTTTTTCTAGTAGTCAATACATCTAGAAAGAGGAGAGATTTTTTTTTCACATTTTCCTGTTAGTCATGTTGCATAGAAGAATTAAAATGAATGGGAGAAACCATGAAAAAACCCAAATAAAACAAAACAACATAAGAGTAAACATTCTGCTTCATTCTGTGTTCTTTCTCAGAATGTGGATGATATTTTGCCTCAAGAGTCTTATGGGAATGTTTTAGGTCCTTGCATTGCTGTGTAGGACTAAGTCTACTAGAAAATTTCCTCACACACTGCGGTTGTTGGTATGTACAGAGTTCTCCTGGTTCTGCCCCTTTCAGTTAGGATCAGGTCATATAAACCCTTCCAGGCCTCTCTGAAATCTTCCTGTTCATCATTTCTTATAGCACAGTTGTATTGCATTACGTTCATATACCACAACTTGTTCAGCCATTCCCAAATTGATGGGCATCCTCTTGGATTTCCAGTTCTTTGCCACCAGAAAGAGATCTGTTATAAATAATTTTGTACACTGGGACCCTTTCTCATGTTTATGACTTCTTTGGGATATAGTCCTAGAAGTGATATTACTGGGTCAAAGGGTATGCACGTTTTTGTAGTTCTTTGGGCATAGAAGAGGAGAGACTTTTTAAAAAAAATTTAAGATGTTTTGGAACAGAGAGTACTGGTAGATTGATAATCAAACATTCATCCTCCAAAAGATGGAGGAAGGAATAAGGGGAAATTCTGGATCTGATTCTTACCAATAGGGGAACTACTAGGGCAGATAGAGAAGGTGAAAGAATCTTAGAGGAGAGCCAGGAGTAATTTAACAGGTTCCCTAAACCTTGGGAGAACAATTACAAAGGCTTCAGAGGAATACTAGGGGAGAACTTATGAACTAAAATTCTACAGAGAAAGTCAGTGTAGGAGGGAGGGGAAGTTCTCAGCTTTGAAATTTTGAAGACCCAAGGAGAAGTAGTTGCTACCAAGAGGAAGAAATCAGCATAGAAAACATGCGTAGAAGATGGAAACACAGGGAGATAGCAGAAGGGAAGTGAACAAGCCTGACAAAACATATTGCAAGAATAAGCATGAACTGATTCTATGTTTGAGCATTTCTGGGGCCAGATAGGAGGAATAAGGACTACAAAAAGACAGTCCTAGAAGGAAAAGAGAAGAATCAAAAAAGTGGTAAAGGCCTCTCACTGCTCATGGTAGATGGGACAGTGGTAACTGATGACAGAGAGAATGCAGACCTGCTCTATTTTCATTATCATGAAAAGGGCAGAAAGACGGCTAAGAGGGATTTGATGCCTAAGAAAAAAGGTGGACAGTCAGAGAACATCTAGCTGCCACTGATGGATTTGTCACCTGGCCAAGATAAGTGGACATCATCCTTGTGGGTGCTGGGCGTGTTTAACCTGGAGAAGACATGGTGCATGATAGCTATCTAAGAGTATTTGAACAGCAATTAGATTTAGGTTTGAGAGGGTATAATTAGGAGCAATGAGGTAGAAGCTGAACCCTTATAGAAACCTCCGTTATGTTTCTATGGTCAGTTTTTAATACTTGGCATCTGGGCTTTTTTAAAGTGTGTCTAGTTTGTAGGTTTTGATTATTAGGTTCTTAACTCTTTATTTTGTTCATAGGGCAAGATAATCTACCTTGCTAGGATAATTCCAAATTCAAACATCTTTCCTCTCTCAGATGTTCTCTGCAATAATGAAACTAGTTGATGTTCTTCATTAGTCTAGGAAATCATGCTTAATTCGGAGCATAGTACAATTACAAAATTACAGAGCTGGAATGAGTTTTAGTGAGTGGCCAAACCCCTTACCTGAGTGAAGCATGAATTCATTCTGTTCTAACAAGTGGTCATTCAACCTCTGCTTTGAAAACTGTCAGTGATGGGGAGCCTTTAAGTCAACCTGTTTTCATTTATTTTGATGACTCTAATTGTATTTCATTCTTACATTCAGTAGAAGCTATCCTTCCTGTAGCTTCCATCTGTCAATCTGAATTCTGCCTGTAGAAGATAATAAGCAGGAGTTTAGCATGTTGGGGTAGGGGTCCTGAAAGAGAAATGATTAAATAAAATTATTAAATAACTTTCCAGTATTTCTAGTCAGATCAGTGTTTAACTGTAGTTCTTTTTCCATAATCCTTTAACCCCTCTGGCCTCCTATAGGTAAATAACTCATATTGCCCAGCATAGTAGTTTTTAGCCTTTTTAGCTATATGGACTGCCCCCTACCCTGGCCTTTAAAAACTTCACTGCAGTTTTTTTTTTTGTCATTTTAATTTCACTAACTTTGTGACCTTGGGCAAGTCATTTAACCTGTTTGCCTTAGTTTCTTCAGCTGTGAAATGGGGATAATGATAGCATGTAACTTGCAGCGTTTTTATGAGGATAAAGTAAGATAATATTCATAAAACTCTTAGCACAGAGCCTGGCACATGCTAGGCATCCTATAAATGATTATTCTTTCCCTTTCCCTTCCCCAAATATGTTCTTTCCCCTTCCTCTGCCCAGTGTTGTACCTTGGAACAAAGAATTTTCAAAAAGTGGAGGGGCATTTTTAATGTAAAAAAATGTTTACTGACCTTCATATAATACTAATTATACTATTAGTATGTATTATTTGATAAAATATGTATTTTTGTGATGCATTGTTTGCCACAACTAACCTCGTATCCATTATAATGCCTAAAATGTACTTGGATCCTAAATGTTGATGCCAAAGAGACCTGCTCAGTAGTGACAAACACTAATTAAATTGTCTGAAGCCTTAACATTTAGAAAAGACTTTTTTTGTTGGGTGGGTGAGGTGTCGTTTAGGAGATGGTGGAGCAGCAGGGAGCAGTAGGTAGAGCAAGCTTCCTTCCTGCCTAACCCTTCATTTCTTCTAGACAGATCTGGAAAATGTGACAGATGACCCCATCCTAATGCAGGCCCTGGGTTGTGTACTGAGACAGGAGCAGGTTCAGAAGTAAGCATCAGGAGGGTGACTCTGCAGCAGCAAAGTAGGGTCTCAATTCCAGCATCTACCCCAGTTGGAATCCCACAGATGGATAACTTGGCAGAAATTTTAGACCAAAGCTGAGCTTGTAGTTTTGTATGGAATCAGCAGAGTTTCCATCTGTTTAATAGTGACTGAGTCTAGCAGCAGTCTACTGTTGCCTAGAACCAAACTTGGGTCGAGAACTGCATATATCAGTCTAGGGGGACAGTGATCAGACTTTGTCTTGGGTCAGATTACTTTGGGAACACTGAATGCTTGCAGATCCTCAGTCTGAGCTGTCCCCAAGAACCTGGAACAACGTAGTACTGGAAACCCCAAGAAAGCAGGACCAGGTCAGAACTTCCCTCCAGAAGTGCGTAGAACCTCACGCTAACATCAGGTCCAGAGTCAGGAAATAGACTGGAAGAATGAGTAAACAAAAAACTATTCCACCATAAAGAGTGTCATGGACACTCAAGATACAAATCCAGAAGAAGAGAATGACTTGAAAACATCTGCAAGCAAAGCCTCAGAGGAGATCAAGTTCAGCTAGAATTCCTGGAAGAGATGAAGCAAGTGTTAAAAAAAAGTTAAGAATATTTTATCAAAAAATTGAGAACACCAGGGGGAAGAGCCAAGATGGTGGAGTAGAAGGATACACATATGCTAGCTCCTAACCCTAACCCACAGCCCATAAAATACCTATAAAGAAGAACTCCCAACAAATTCTGAAGCAGCAGAAGCCACACATCTACGGAGTGGAGGAGATTCTATTCCAGAGAGCCCTGAAAAACTTACACCAAAGGTCCCTCGTGAACCAGACCCGGAACAGAGCCCATGGCTTGGCTGTGTGGCACCAAGAGCAGCAGATCTGAGCAGGCTTCAGGGATGGAATCTCCAGCAGCCACACAGGTCCCTCTATCCACAGGCGCCAAAGGTCAGTGAGAGGGTCTTTTCAGCTGGCCGAGAGGGGAGAGGAGTGTCTCCATAACTCAGGCCCCCTCGGGAGGTAACAGCGGAGGCAGTAGCAGACAGGGGCTCCCAAAGCAGGCAGGATCCCATATCCATTGTTGAAGGTCTCCACATAAACCCCCTGAGGAAACTGAGTCATGTGGTGGCCCTGCACCCACCTGAGCACCTGAATTTAATCTCCCACTGAACAGTAGCTCTGCCCCTGCTGAAAGCCCTAAGGCTGGGAAGCAGCATTTGAATCTCAGACCCCAAGCACTAGCTGGGCAGAACTGGAGGTGAGGTGGGTGTGGAGAGGAATCTCAGAAGTCAAGTAACTGGCTGGGAAAATTCCCAGAAAAGGGAAAAAAAATAAGACCCTAGAAGGTTACTTTCTTGGTGAACAGATATCTCCTCCCATCCTTTCAGATGAGGAAGAACAATACTTACCATCAGGGAAAGACATAGAAGTCAAGGCTTCTGTATCCCAAACATCCAAAATAAATATTCAATGGGCTCAGGCCATGGAAGAGCTCAAAAAGGATTTTGAAAATCAGGTTAGAGAGGTGGAGGAAAACCTGGGAAGAGAAATGAGAGAGATGCAAGAAAAGCATGAAAAGCAGGTCAACAGGTTGCCAAAGGAGACCCAAAAAAATGCTGAGGAAAATAACATCTTGAAAAATACGCTAACTCAATTGGCAAAAGAGGTTCAAAAAGCCAATGAGGAGAAGAATGCTTTAAAAAGCAGAATTAGCCAAATAAAAAAGGAGGTCAAAAGCTCACTGAAGAAAATAGTTCTTTAAAAATTAGGATGGAACAGATGGAGGCTAATGACTTTATGAGAAACCAAGAAATCACAAAACAAAACTAAAAGAATGAAAAAATGGAACATAATGTGAAATATCTCATTGGAAAAACAATTTCATTGAAACACCATTTTTTCCTGGAGAAAAATGGGAAATAGACCTTGAAAATAGATCCAGGAGAGAAAATTTAAAAATTATGGGACTACCTGAAAGTCATGATCAAAAAAAGAGCCTAGACATCATCTTCCAGGAAATTATCAAGGAAAACTGCCCTGACATTCTAGAACCAGAGGGCAAAATAAGTATTGAAAGAATCCATCAATCACCACCTGAAAGAGATCCAAAAAGAGAAACTCCTAGGAACATTGTAGCCAAATTCCAGAACTCCCAGCTCAAAGAGAAAATCTTGCAAGCAGCTAGAAAGAAACAATTCCAGTACTGTGGAAATACAATCAGGATAACTCAAGATCTAGCAGCTTCTACATTAAGGGATCGAAGGGCATGGAATAGGATATTCCAGAAGTCAAAGGAACTAGGACTCAAACCAAGAATCACCTACCCAGCTAAACTGAGTACAATACTTCAGGGGAAAATATGGTTTTTCAATGAAACAGAGGACTTTCAATCATTCTTGATGAAAAGACCAGAGCTGAAAAGAAAATTTGACTTTCAAGCACAAGATTGAAGAGAAGCATGAAAAGGTAAACAGTAAAGAGAAGTCATAAGGGACTAACTAAAGTTGAACTGTTTCCATTCCTGCATGGAAAGACAGTATTTGTAACTCTTGAAACTTTTCAGTATCTGGGTAGTTGGTGGGATTAAACACACACACACACACACACACACACACACACACACACATGCACACACAGAGCACAGAGTGAATTGAATAGGATGGGATCATGTCTTAAAAAATGAAGTTAAACGGTGAGAGAGAAATGTATTGGGAGGGGAGAGGGAGAAATGGAATTGGGGCAAATTATCTCTCATAGAAGAGGCAGGCAGGAGACTTTAGTGGAGGGAAAAAGAGGGGAGCTTAGAGAAAAACATGAAGTTTACTCTCATCACATTCGACTAAAGGAAGGAATAAAATGCACACTCATTTTGGTATGAAAACCTATACAGGAAAGTGGGGGAGAAGGGGATAAGCAGGGTGGGGGGGATGATGGAAGGGAGGGCAATGGGAGGAGGGAGGAATTTGAAATCAACACTCTTGGAGAGGGACAGGATCAAAAGAGAGAATAGAAGCAATGTGGGGCAGGATAAGACGGAGGGAAATATAGTTAGTCTTACACAACATGACTATTATCGAAGTCATTTGCAAAACCACACAGGTAGGGCCTATATTGAATTGCCTGCCTTCCCAAAGGGAATGGGTGGGGAGGGAGGGATGGGCAGAAGTTGGAACTCAAAGTTTTAGGAACAGCTGTTGAGTATTGTTCTTGTTACTAGGAAATAAGAAATACAGGTAATGGGGAATAGAAAGTTATCTTGCCCTACAGGATAAAAGAGAAGGTGGGGACAAGGGAAGGGAGGGATGATAGAAGAGAGGGCAGATTGGTGACAGGGGAAATTAGAGTGCTCTGTGTATTGGGGTGAGGGGAGGGGACAAATGGGGAGAAAATTTGGAACCCAAAATTTTGTGAAAATGAATGTAAAAAAGTGAAATAAATAAATTTTAAAAAATAATAAAAAAAAATGAGAACACCAAAGAAAAAAATGGAAAAGAAATGAGAACTCTAGAAGAAAGAATTGTAACAACTTGGCACAAGGAGTATGAAACTTTTCCTAGGCAACAAATTCCCAGAGGATTAGCATAGATCAAATAGAAGCCAAGGACTCCATGAGACAGCAGGTAAGGTTAAAACAAAGTCAAAAGACTGAAAAAAAAGAGAAGAAAAAGCAAGATCTTTTGAAGCAAAATTAATTGATCTGGAAAGCAGGATAGGAAGATAATATTTAAGGATTGGACTATCTGAACACCATGACTGAAACAAGATTTTGGACAACATATTTCAAGAAATCTTACAAGAAAACTGCCTAAATTTCTTAGAGCCAAAGGGCAAATAGAAGTAGAACGAATTCACCAGTAACCTTCTGAAAGAAATCCTCAAATGAACTCCCTCATTATAGTCAACGTTCAGAGCCTCTAGGTTAAAAAAAAAATACTACTAGCATCCAGAGAGAAGGAATTCAAGTACCAAGGATCCACAGCCAGAATCACACAAATTAGTAGCCAGCCTCAGAAAGGAGTTAGGGAGCTTGGAATATGATATTCCAGAAAACAAAGGGTCTGAGTTTATAGCCAAGAATAACACTCAGGAAAACTTAGTATAATGTTACAGGGAGGAAAAATGGATCTCAAATGAAGTAGAGAACTTCCAAGTATGCCTGATGAAAACACCAGAGCAGTGGAGAAACTTCAAAGTAAAAACACAGGACTTAAGAAAAACACAAATGTGAGTTAATAATTAGAAGAGATTAAAAAAGGGCACACTGTTTATATTCCTCCATGGGGAGATAATATTTGTGTCCCCACTTGAACCTCTTCATCAGGGGTCACACCCCAGGGAGTCTTGTTAGGGGACCTCAGAATGATTCTTTTATCTCTCAATGATCTTAAAACAAGAATGGACAGAGAAGGTAAAAGGAGCACACTTGGTGGGGGAGGAGAGGAAGGGAAAGGAAGGCTAGAAAAAATGATCACATATAATTAGTACAGACCAGGAGGGCAGAGCTGAGGGGAACATGTGACACTTGAACTTCGATCCCATTAGAGCTGGTCAAAGGAGGGAAGAACACTCTGTCTTTCTCACTGTGCTTTGAGCTTATGACTTTCTTCCCTCTCAGAGTTCCCTGCCTCCAAGAAGAAACCTTCTCAGTCATTCAGTTTACTTTGGAGTTGCCCTCAGAATTTGTAGGTGTTTAATAGAAGTTTGTTTCTCACACTGAAAGCATTAAAGGCTGACTCTTCCTACAATCACAGTTTGTTCAAGGCCACTTGAACAGCTGCTTAGTATCAGATAGAAACCATGTTACCAGGAACCAGAAAGTGCTGTTAGGCCCCTCTCACCTCTTGTTCACTTCCATAGGGCCTACTTGACATTCTGTTGGCATATAAATGCTTAGCTTTACAAAATCACCTAGCTTTTAAAAAAGAACTTCAGCAACACAGGCATAAAAAAGGGAACATAAGGTTAAGCATATCAAAGGAATTAATTAAAAAAATGTGAAAGAACTGGGGGAGAGTGTGCTAGTAATACCAGATACTAAAGCATTCTACAAAGCTCTGATAAACAATTTTGGGCTGTTTAAGAAACAGAGAGGTTGGTCAGTGGAACAGATTAAATATATGATATTACAGAAACAAATGAGCACAGTAACTGAGTTTAATAAACTCAAATATCCTAACTATTGGGATTTGACAAAATCTGTTGGGAAAACTGGAAAGTAGTGTGGCAGAAACTAGGTATAGACCAGCATCTCACACTCAGCAGATGATCTAGACATTAAGGTTGACATCTTAAGCAAATTAGAGAAGCATGGAAGAAAATTTTCTGTCCACCCTATGAATAGGGGTTCATGACCAAACATGAGATAGAAAGGTTCACAGGAGTTTCATAAATTTAAAAGAAAAGTGCAGTTAAATTCAAAAGAAGTAGGAAACTGGGGAAAATATTTGCAGTAAATTTCTATCATAAAAATCTCATTTCTAAGCTATATAGGGAACTGAGTAAAATTTATAAGAATAAGAACCATTATCCAACTGATAAGTCAATGAGTGTGAATAGCCAATTTTCAGAGGAAGAAACCCAAATTAATAGTGTGTGAAAAAATGCTCAAATTCACTAGTAATTAGAGAAATACAAATCAAAACAACTGAGGTGTACCACCTCACACCCATCTGTTGACAAAGTTGACAAAAAGGAGTATGAAAAGTCTTGGAGGGGCTTTGGGAAAACAGGTACTTCAATGCAATATTGGTGGGGCTGTAAATTGGTTCAGCCATTGTGGAAATTTTGAACTATACGTAAAAAACTATTAAATTGTACATATCATTTGAACCAGTGACATCACTGCTAGGTCTGTTCTTCAAAGAGATTAAAAAAAAAAAAGAGGAAAAGGATCCACATGTACAAAAATATGTATAGCAGCTATTTTTTGTGGTGGCAAAGAATTAGAATCTGAGAGTGTCTCAGGAAAGACTAAATGGGTTACAGTATAAGTTTTTAATGGTATATGTGTGTACTGGAATACTATTATGCTGTAAGAAATGGGGCTGAAGGAAATGATTTCAGAAAAAACCTGAGATGACTTGTATGAACTGATACAAAGTGAAATGAGAAGATCCAGAAGAAAAATTTATAGAACGTTAATATTCTAAAATAATACACATCTTTGAAAGACCTAACAAGTCTAGTCAACACAATTGACCACAGTTCCAAAGGACCCATGATGAAACATGCAGTACACATCCAGATAGAGAGCTGATGAATTCAGAGTACATATCGAAACATATTTTTTTCTTTCTTTTTGTTTTTGGATAAAGCTAATTTAAGAATTTATTTTGCTTGGTTATATGTATTAGTAGTGGATTTTCTTTTTCTAGCCTTGTGAATGGGTCAGGGAAGGAGAGAATTTGGAATTGAAAATAAAATTGAAATTAAAAAATAAAACATTTCCCTTGAAAGAAGTAGTTTCCACTTCCTCTCCACCTATAGGCTAAATTGAAAATATTTTTATCAAGGAAAGGGGTCAAGCTGGTGATTAAGAGCTTATACATATTGTAGGTTGGAATAATGGAAATCTTGTTAACACTTTTCCTTCATTGAGATCTTCGTTCTTTTATTCCTCCTTTCTCTCCTCTGTCCCTACCCCTCACATTCTTACCTTTCCCTTAAGACATTTCTGTTATTTCTGGAAATTAATCAGTAACAATTGAATAGACATCATTTACTCTACCAGTTACTGGGGGAGATGCAAAAGAAGTATTCAGCTTAATTTTGTGTTATTTATTGAAAGGGACCTTGGATCATCTATTTTGATCTCTTCATAAATACAAATGAATAAAATCAGGTCCAGATAATTTAAATGATTTGCCCAAGGCTGCTCTGTGAATGAATAACAGCTGGATTAGAATATAGCTCCATTGACTTGGTGGTACTTTTTTTTCCATGAAAGGACAGTTTATAATCTTGGGTTTATGTTTATAATCTTAGGGGGAACAGATACTGTGTGTGTACATACATACGTACAATACACACATATATACATATACATGCATATACACAGGTATATACACATATATTTTTTTCACATATGAACATCAAACTTTTTATTATATACAACTTAGTTTTAAAAAGTATATAATACATTTTACATTTTACTTTCAAAGGTGCCTTTCATAAGCAGACCACATCTGTATTTCCTTCTAACTTTCCTTCAGTTCTCTTGTGCATTTAAAAAAAATGTTTCAGGGATTTTCTATTTCTTTTCTTTTTCTCTTCTCCCTCAAATGCAAAAACAAAAAAGCAATACTTGTAATAAATAAAAATACTCACGAAAAAACTCTCCCATTGACTGTGTCCAAAAATGGATGTCTCATTCTGCACTTTGAGTCTGTCATGTCTCTATCTACCAGTAGTTGGGTAGCATGCATATCATAAGTCCTATGGAATCATGGTTGGTCATTGCATTGATTAAATCTTATATCTTTTAAAGTCGTTTTTTTAAAAACATATTTCCACATTAGTCATGTTGTGACAGAAGAAACAGATTGAAGTAAAGGGAGTCCTGGGGGTATGTGTCATGGGAAAAAAGCTTATAGAGTTGTAGGAACTGAAACTAAATTTTAGGAGGCTAAGGAAGGAATGGGAAGTGAAAACAGTTCTAGAAGTCATTGAGAAGATGAATGAATAAGAGGAGAAATAGCAAAACTTTTCCTAAGTAGGGAAGGATGTGTGTTTTGTAGATTGAAGAGTAAGGCAGCCAGTCAGTCAGCTGAGAAATTGGACAGGCAGGTGCCAGAGGCAGGGATAAAAGAATGTGTGTGAAAACCAGTATCTTTCAGGACTTGAAAAGGGATATCTAGTCTTTAGGATCCAACTCAAAGTTAGTTATTGTGACTTAGAATGTTTAATTCATCTCATGTAGTTTTATAGGGGTGTATTGCCTAATGGAGTTGGGTTGTAGTATTACCTTGATCTGTGCACACTTATATCCAACTTTGGCTTCAATTTCTGTAAAATATATTAGTTAATTTTAAGAAGTATGTGTTTCAAATTCTGTAAGTTTTGTTGCTTGAAAGTGGGCAACATAGTTATTTGTTTTGTGTTAAGTTCCTTTTTATTTGATCCTTTTAATGTCCTTCATCCTATATGTAACCTTTTACCCCTTTTTCTTATTTTTTAGGCAGTGTGAAGGAATCTCTGCCAATAAGGATGTTTCTCTTCATTGTGTTCAGGTGGATTTTGGAATATTGGAGGTTCAGGCTAGAGGAAAGTAATTGGCCACTTTTGATAAGCATGTGAAAAGAAGCGTATGCTGTCAAAGCCAGATTGTAAAAAGGATCACTTGTAATCTCTTTCAAAAGCCTCTCCTACCTCTCCTATAGAAACTTTTAATTGTTTCTTTAAGAGAGAAGGTAAGAGAGTTATAGTTGTATTGTCAGATACAATAAGTTGAGTTTAATTTTGATCTATAGTGATTTTTGAGAACTACAGAGAAAACAGAAAGGGTAGGGAGAAATTTCTTATGATTGTCTTAACTGCTTTCTTATGAAAAAACATAAAATTTTGTGAGAGATGAGGTGGGGTGGAGGAGAGAGAGACTTGCTTAGGGTTACACAGGTTGTAAATGTGTCTGATTCTGTTAAACTCTGTAGCCTAGCCATTATAGCCATTGTTGTAAATACAACAATACCCTTGCATCACAGTAGTGCATATAATTCAGCGCTAAGGGACCTGTGAAGCACAGTCTTTGTTAGACTAAATTTAGGGAGATGTAAGCCTAGGTACCTAATATACAGTATTATCAAATCACCAAGCGTTTAAGCAAATGCGAGTAAAAGTCCCCCAAACAAAAAACCCAACCAAGAACTTACTTTCTAATGGCAGAAGACATCCCAAATGGAAGGCTGTGATTGAGTGGAAAGAGCAAGTGCTGAGAGTCTGGAGTAGGGCATGGAGAGGAGTGAAGGTAGAAACTTGACTGGCCTGCTTCCTTTCTTAAAACAAAGATTCCAGAGGAACCGGCCACCAGGGTCTGCAGGGCCAGAGAGTTATGTATCTTCCCTGGTGAGAATCCTGCTGGATAGATAGTCTGTAGGTACTGTACAGTTGAGAGGAGACGGTCACAGTGCTGGATCAAGTCCGATGTGTAAGATGATTGCCGTTGGAAGGAATCAGGGAAAATACCTGAAACTGATAGAGGGGCAGCTAGGTGGCGCACTGGACAGAGCACGGGCCTAGGAATCAGGAGGGACCTGAGCTCAAATGTGGCCTCAGGCACTTGACACGAGCTGTATGACCTTGGATAGGACAAATGCTTACTGACTGATCACAAAGATGAAAAGGTAGTATGGTGATAAATAGTGTTGGGCTATGAATGACAGGCAGAGAAAGGCTACTAAACTTTGGAGCATCAGAGTGATGATTTGACCTGTATGTGGAAAATTTGGTCTGGCAATGGTGAGAAGGACAGGTTGGAAGGAAGAGAAGTAGAAGCTTTGACAAAAGTTCACATGAGTGCTGATGAAGGTCTTGTAAATAAGGCAGTAGCATGGATACAAGAGGTATTTTGGAGCTAGAATAGGCAGTTACTGGTGACAGCATAGATAGGAGAAGGGGGGAAGAGGAAGAAGCAAAGATAATCCAGAAGTTGTCAATTTTATGTGACTTACGGTAAATTGTTGACAGAAATCTTGAAGTCAGGGGGAGTAATAGATGTTTTGGGGAAAGACTAAACCTGGCTTTGGACATGTTTGAGGTGTGTGTGTGTGTGTGTGTATGTGAAATCAGTATGTACTATTAATTCAGATAACTTATATTTTGTAGAAAATGAATCACTAAGTGTATTATGTGTTTCATAACAAGTTTCTGTTAGTCAGCTAATCACTAGTCCCCTGGTACTCATAAGTACACATTGTATTATGCCTATCATATGTTAATGATATGAATATATTTGTCTCACTAAAATAACCTATAGTGTGTGTGGTGTGTGCGTGTGTGTGTGTGTGTGTGTGTGTGTGTGTGTGTGTGTGTGTTTGATTTCTCTTCCAGTCACCAGCATTATAATGGAGTTCTATTTCTGGAGCGCATTAGAGCCTGTTCTTTTGTCCTCTGCTTTTCTTTGAACAGGTGATATATGATCTAATATATGAATGTGTTTAGTTCTGTTGCTAAATACTCCCTTGTCCCTGTGATGATATAAACTTCAGTGAGTTTGAATGCTTAATAAGCATTCTATTGATTGTAGTCAAATTTGTGATTTTTTTTCTATAATTACGTGAAAAGAATTTTTAACATTTGTTTTAAATTTATGAGATATTACTGTAGCATGACTACCAATCTAGTATGATAATGTTTTCAGTGATGAAATTATCTGAAGATGTTGATAAAGTAGATTTAATAAGGACTTGGAAAATGTAGTAATAGTTTTATCTTTGGTGTTCTCATTTATTCAAATTAGGTATAAACTCATAGTGCTTAGTGAATGAGGACAGAAAAGGATCTTAAAATGCTTGAGGCAACATCATTTGGAGGAAAAAAGTGACTGCTCACTGTCACTCAGCTGGTAAGTAATAGAATTGGGATTCAAATGTAGGGCTTCTGACCATGTTCTTGGCACTACAGATAGCTAAGGTCCAGAGGGCTTGGGACATGTTGCCAGTTTAAGTAAACTAAAATGTGCATGCAGATGTACACTTTAATACCATCTTTACCCACTTGTATTTTACTTACCTCCTCTAAATTTGAGAGGAAATAGTTTTTTCTGTCTTAAAATTTCTCTCCTGTTGTGTAATTATCAGCACTAAGCAATGAATCTGAAGATTTAAGGAATATGTTGCATAAGTTAATTAACATATGTTTGCCAAAAGTAGAGTGATTAACCACTTTTCATAGAACTATCATTATTCTTGTCAAGCCTTTAGAGACTTCTTTAAAGGTACTTGCTGATCACCACTGAATCCTGGCAGGCAGCATAATGGTCCAGGCTACCAGCATTCTCCTTAGTAGTTGTAACATGGCTATTTCCCTTCCTTGGTGTATTCTTTCCTCTTCTCTTTTATTGATAAAGTAGTTATGGAATAGTATAAAAAAAGGAGGTACTCATTGTAGTAATGCTATGGTATTCACTCACAGATTTAATTTCTAGTCATCACATTCTTATGGAACACTGATAGTAATTATGGTTAAAAGTGGTGTTTGTTTCACCTTCTCTCACTGTTCCTGGAAGTGGAGTGGGGATACATTTTACTTCCACATTGTCACTTCCAGACCCTCCCTCTAAACCATGATCCCTCAGTCCCTTCTCTTCCTTAGAGGTGCACTCTGTCCAGGTACACTACCCAGTTCAAGTCCCAGCAGGCCATCCTCATTTTTCTAGGACTTCAGTTTCTGGCTTATTCTTACTCCTACCCTGTATACCAGGAGACTTCAAAATATGCAGATGATATTCTGTTCATTCATTCAGCAAGTGCCTGCCACATGCTAATAAGCATTGGGTGAAGTGATACGGATTCCAAGAAGGCAAATACACAAGTAGCCCCTGCCTCTAAGGTGCTTACAACATTCAGGCAGCTATGTGGCAGATTCAGAAGACTAAATGAAAAGTTGCCTCAGTAGGAACACCCTAGCAAAGGGCCTCTGCTAGAAGCTGGGGATGCAGAAATGAAATAGCCCCAACTCTCAGTTCACCTCCATTATATTGGGGGAGACACATACATATATAAATATACACAGACCAAGTAGAAGTCAGTCTCTAGAGGCAGAGTACAAGCAGTTGAAAATGTACCAGGAAACAAATTTGTGTAGGAGGTAGTGCTTGAGCTGAGTCTTGAGGGATGTAAAGAATTTTATGAGGTTGTGAGGTGAGAGAAAGCATTTTGGACATGGGACATGGCCTGTACAGAGGCCTGGCTTTTCTTGGAAAATTAAGTATCTTGTGCGAAGAACGGAGAGGAGGCCTGTCTGATTGGACTTGAGTATATGGAGAGTAATAGAGAATGTGACTGGAAAGGTAGATTAGGGTTGGGTTGTGAAGGGCTGTAAAACCTCACAAGAGGAGTTTATATTGGATCTCACAGACATCAGGGAGCACCTGGGATTTGTGGAGGAGACGTGTTCACACCTGTACTTGAGGAGAAGCGTGATAGTATGGTGGGATGAAGTGGAGGTGGGAAAGATGAGGCAGGGAGACCAATTTAGGAGGTCTGTTCTGCAGGTGATTTGTGTGGCTGTGTGAGTAATAGAAGGGGATCAATGCAAAAACGGTTGTAAAGGTAGAAGCAGAATGATTTGACAACTGCTTGGATATGTGAGGTGAAGAGAGAAGGCGCCTGACAAACTCTTCATTTTACAGTTGAAACTGGGGCCTGGAGAGGTGAAGTGAATTGCCCAAGGTCCCAGAAGTGGCTGGAATTTTAACCCAATTTCTGTCCCTTCAGGCCCAGTGGTCTTTCCTCCACAATTGTAGCATTGAGCATAATGTTGAGGTTGTAGACTTTGGAACCTGGAAGGATGTAGTAGCAGTGACGAAATGGGGGGGTTTGAAAAAGTTGAGTGGAGTCATCTATTGTACATCCAAATGTCTAACAGAGTTCTGCTTGAGGCTGGATATATTATAGGTCTAGAAGCCACCTGAGCAGATGATAGAGGTTAAAGCAGAACTTTGGTGTGGGTGGCATATAGATGATGAATCAGCAAAAGAGACTGAAAAAGGGTGGTCAGACAGGTAGGAGAACTGGAGCAGTTAAGTAGGGACACAAAAACTTAATGGACAGAGAGGAAAGTATGGTCAATTATATCTTACTGTAGAAAGTTCAGGATTGATGTTAAGATCATCAGATTTGGCAATTAAGAGATCATTGGTAATTGTGGAGAGAAGTTGGAAGGCAAATTGAAGAGGATTTAGAAGAGCATGTGAGAAGAGAGGAAGAGAAGGCACAGAGTTTAGATGGCTTTTTTCAGAGAATTTGACTGAGAAACAGGAGGAGATAAATATCTAAAATCACAGCTAGAGAGATGGTGGGGCCCAGTAAAGGTTTTTTAAGGACTGGAGAGATTTGAACACATTTGAAAGCAGCAGGTAAGGAACTGGTAGAACGGAAGAGATTAGAAAGGGGATGATAGTGGAGAAAGTCTGCTGGAGAAGACAGAATGGGATGGGATCAAGGGTATACATAGAGGGATTGAACCCTAGCAAGGAGAAGGGCCACCTTTTCATCAGAGACTTAATAAAGGAGAAAATAGTGGAAGAGGAGATTAAGGAGTTGTGAGATGAGAAGAGAAGGAGAGCTCTTGGTGACTGACTAACTTTAGTTGATAAATATGAGACAACCTCAGCTGTGAGGATGGGGTTGTGAGTGGGGGGTCCCCAGGGAGCGTGGAGAAGGCATGAGCAGAGATTTGGAACAGCTATGGCAGAGAATAGAATGGAGAACCTTGTGTTGTCAACATCAACATATGATAAAACAGATATTTAGTTTTATTACTCATCAAGGATGTTTTCAGTACTTAGGATGATGATTCTTACTGAAACATATTGGCTGGAAGTTTTTACTATTCTTTTTTGCCCTTTTGGGGTTCTAGATATTTTCCAAGTCTTTGGTGTCATCTTCTCTTTCAGCTACCTTAAGAATTGAGCTGTTGGTGTCCTCAACATTATGTTACCTCTGTCATGGACCTCCTTTGGGTGTACTTGGCCTATTCCAACTACTTTTTCCACCTTAGTTTTCTTGAGTGACATTTCTGCCTCCTCAAGAAGTGTTCGTGGTGTTGTGATGAGTCCCTTGTGCTGGCTGCACTCTTCTTGATGAAGATTTTGTTATAAAAATGAATTTTAACAAAGAAATCTTTTGGATCTTTTTCATCTTTTGTCTGTGTTGTCCTCTGTCTGTTTTCATTATTAAATGCCCTTGAGATGACTTTACTTAATTGAGTCTCCAAGATTTCTTTAAATTGATTTTTCTGGCTACTACTGCTCGCTGTCTTAAAAGCCTGTATAAAACCCATTGTCTTCCCGTCATCCAGAAGATGTTTTAAAAATTGACAAAATTTTTTTTTAATCTTCTTCCCTCAACTTCATTGGGGATAAAAAAACCAAAACCAAACCCATGTAACATATGTGCCAATCAAGCAAAACAAATCCTTCCATTGACTGTTTCCTAAATTATGTGAATGCTATCTCATTGCGCATCTCAAGTCTGTCGGTTGAGTCAGGGAATCTTCTCCAAGATTTTACAAAGAGTTTAAATTAGGAGAGATTAGGGGTCTGTGAACTTGTTTTTAAAAACATTTTGATAATGATTTCAGTATAATTGATTTTCTTTTTTATCCGATGTATTTTGCACATTTAAAAACATTATTCTGAGAAATCTGTAGGCTTCAGCACCAGAGGGAAAAAGTTAAATCATGCATTGAAGCGGCTTTCAACCACTAGATTTTCTTCACTTGGCAGATGTCATGTGTTTGCTAAACTAAGGCACTCTCTTTCTGTCTCCATTATGGCAAAAACACCACCTAGTGAAAGTACTGTAATTGATGTCAATATTCTTTCCTTTATCCATTTCTAGTTTTTCATCAATAACTTGCTTATATCAGTCAAGTCTTAATTGAATACACTTTCTCAATTTTGTTCTGGGTTTTTATTGCTTGATCTTTCCTCTAGGTTAGTATTCTCATCTAATTCATGGACTACAGTAGCCTGCTGGTGGGTCTGCCTGTCACAAATCTAGCTTCTTCCACTCAGCTGCCAAAGTGATTTTCCTAAAGCACAGGTCAAATCATATGACTCTGCTCTGCTCCCTGCCCTGCAATAAATTCAGGTGGCTTTCTATTGTCTCTAGGATTAAATACATAAAATTTAGACATGTTTACATGTATTTTATGTGATATTTTCACAGTTAATATGTGTTTGATTAACCTTATAGAAACTCACTTTCTTGGCAGTTAGGTGGTTCAGTGAATCGAGTGTCAGGCTTGGAGGCAGAAAGACATAATCTCCCTGAGTTAAAAATCTGGCCTCAGGCACCTGTTTGACCTTGGGAAAGTCATTTAACCCTGTTTGACTCAGTGCTTTATAAAATGAGCTGGAGAGGGGATTGCCAAGAAAATACCAAATGGAGTCACAGAATCAGACTTGACTAAAATGACTAAACACCAAAAACAAAAAACTTATTCTAGTTTCGTGTGTAGAGTCTTTCTGGTTTTACAAGCCAGGAGTATACATAGTATTATTCTTTTTGTGGGAGGCAACTTAATCCAAGATCGCACAGCTAGTAAGTGTCTGAGGCCATATTTGAACTCAGGTCCTCCTGACTCTAGGGACTGGTGCTCTATCCACCGTACCACCTACTTGCCCCTGTAGTACTATTCTTAATAGTTTTATTCTAATAATAATTCTTCTGTAGAACTTTAAGATTTAAAAAGTGCTTGTGTTGCAAGTACCTTGTGAAACATTTTATTAGCCCTGTTTTCAAAAAAATTTTTCATTTGTCTGTTTATTCACTTGCTCTTTTGTTTATTTTTTCAGACAAGGAAACTTGAGGTATGTACAGGTAAAGTGACATACCTTGAGTAACAAAATAAGGTTTGAACTAGGATTTGAGCACAAGTCTCCTAACTGAGGCACCTAGATAGAGTGCCAGAACTGGAGTCAGGAAGATATCTTCCTGAGTTCAAATCTGGCCTCAGATACTTAGAAGCTGTGTGACCCTGAGCAAGTCACTTAACCCTGTTTGCCTCAGTTTCTTCATCTATAAAATGAGCAGGAGCAGGAAATGGCAAATCAGTCAAGTATCTCTGCCAAGAAAACCCCAAATGGGGTCACAAAGAGTTGGATTTGACTAAAAAATGACTAAATAATACCAAAAATGCCCTCCTAATTGAAAGTAGAACTGAAGTCTATTTTCTACCATACTGCTCCCATTTTTTTAAAAAGCACTGTGTTTTCCAAAAAGACCGATTCAATGGCAACTAGCAGTTTATCCTAAGATCTTCAACTGCAATGCTTGGGATTTTGCTATGTCGGCATAAGTAAGGGGTACATTTAAGTAAGGAACATTTACCCCTTGAAGTAAATTATTTGTTCTTTCACAGTTGTTTACCTTTTCAGAATCCTTACTAAATAGATCTTAGAGTCTATAAAATTTGTAATAAAAATATGTTGCACATTTACTGAGTATTCACCTGAAAGTTTATTAACATTTATGAATGGATAGAACTTTACTTTCTTTTTCTAATTGACAATTTTGCTCATAATTGAATCCTTCATAATGTGTAGTCCCACAAAACAGCATGAGTGATCATGACTAATACATTCAGTCTTTTATTTTATCATCGTTTATTGTTGTGTCGACAGATGTGTACTTTTAAAGTTAATAACAACATAGCCAATGTTTTTTATCTGAATTTTTTTACCTTTTATCTTCATTTATGTAGTTTTAGTAATTTTGTATGTTCTTTGGTTTCCATGTGTTCATTCTGTATCATTTCAGGTTTTTACATTTTTTCATTCATTGTTCTTTATAAGAGAAATATATCATATTCATATGTTCCCAGTTATTCAGGCATTCTTCAGTTATTGGACAGTTAGTTTAGTCCTAACTTGTTGTCAGGTTACAGATAACACTGTTGTGGATATTTCCATTTTCTTTCAGTCACCTCCTTTGAATGGATGTCAACTTAGTAGTGGCATTGATTGGCATAAACACTTTTGTAACTTTTTTTTTTGGCCTCTAGTCAAAATGATTGAAATAGTTCCTGGCTTTACCAGCAGTGAATTAACATGGGTATTTTTTTATATCCTTGCCAACATTTTTTTCCTTTCTTATACCATTTTTGCTACATTATGTTTATACCAGGAATGTAATGGTTCAGTAATAGAATTATAAACAGAATATATTGATAACATGAATAAAAAAAATCATGATAATATCTATCAGTAGATTTAGTAAAGACTTTTGATGAAATGCAACTATCATTTTTGTTAACCACTGAAAGCCATATGAATAAATGGACTATTTCTTAATATGGTAAATAGTATTAAAACCAAGAACCAGCCTTAGATGTAATGGGTATAAATGAGAGGCCTTTTCATTAAGATCAAGGGTAAAGTAACAATGTCTGATCCCCACTACTGTTGGATAGAGTTCTAGAAAAGTGCTAGCTATAGGAATAAGCCCGTGGCCCCACCAAAAAATATTGGGGGAATTAAGCCTAAGCAGAGGAAAAAATATTGTTTGCAGTTGACCTAATTGATAACTTATTTACAACACTAGAGAGTCAGCTAAAAATGGAGGTACCTAGCAGAGCTACAGAGCATAAATCATGTGCACCCAATTCATCAGTCTTTTTATCTTTTCAGTTAATCTTTGTATAAGATGGGGCAGAGTTTTTGCCACAATATACTAGCTGCTAGTATGTGCCTCTTTTTTCTGGTGTCATTCTAATTTAAACCTGTAGGCAAAGCTTTGAGACAATTTTCTTGGAAAGACACTGATAGAGTGAGAAGGTGAATAAAAGGGGTGTTTATCCCCAACCCCTGAAGGACTGTAGGTTGAATTGTACTACTTTGCCTCTTGAATTGGGAAAGAGGAAAAAGAGAATCACTTGCTCTAACCCAGCCAGGAATAAGTTTGAGGGAGGGATGGGAAGGGGCATGGTGGTGTTGGGTTGAAAAGGGCTTGAGAAAGGAAACTTATAGTGCCTTGGTTTTAAGATAGATGAGAAGACAGACCTGTGACAAATGTGAATAGTCCCTGATGCATGTTGCTGAGATGTGTAGGTACGTGTGGCCGAAGTAGCAATGGCAAGAACCACCAGCAGTTCAGACATCTTAGTGTGTGAGAAGCAGTGTTGGAAGAAGTGATACCAGGGATAGCCACAGTGGTAAGGGGCCAGTACCTTCCTTACTTTTTACCTTTTTCCACTAGCACACAATTCATTGATAGAGGCAAAGAATAATCCTACTATATGCGTGCACGTGTGGGGTGTGTGTGTGTGTGTGTGTGCGTGCATGTGTGTGCACGTGTATTTTCCCTTGTTAATTGAAACATACTAGCAAAATTAAATTATTTGCTGTTTGGTTTATGTTTCCTACCCGGTGTGTGAATTGAGTCTGTTACAGTTGAAAGCTCAAGCAATGCTTTTCTCCCACATTGAATCTGAGTGAGTGGCGAACACCCCAGGATTGAATGGGAGATCAGTTCAATCTTTTTCCTGACTTCCAGTCTTGAATATCCATTTGTCTGTTGGATAGTTGACATTGGATGCACCACAGACATCTTAAACTCAACATATTCAGGATTGAACTGATCTTCTCCAAACCCTCCTCTCTTCCTGACTTTTCTCTTACTGGGGGTACTGCCACCATCCACCCACTCACCCCCTGTATCTAATCTTTTGCCATGTCCTGTCAGTTGTATCTTCTCCGAATCAGCTTTCTTAGGACAAAGTAATAAATAGTTCTTCAAAATATTCTTTGTTAATTTGGCATATGAAATCTATAAACTCGTTTTGGTAGTATTATGCCAAGTAATTTTGTCATTTTTATTATATTATCATGAAATATTCTTCCAGATGTTTATGTCATCTTTTATTACTTTGAACATTTTGTAATTCTATCTATGCAAGTCTTGTGTGCTTTTCAGTTTTTCAGTTTTCTGTTTTCCCTTGCTGCATTTGTTCTTTCTGAGTCACTTAGCCTTCAAAGCATCCACTGATTATTGAAATTTTTCACCCTTTTCTTTGTTGTTAGTTTTCATGTTCAGTTTCTTGAATTTTTATTTCAGCAATTAACTAGAAATTAGAGAATTTTGAGACTATCCTTAGGAGAGAGGTCATTAAGAGGCTGAAAGGGGTGATGGAGTAGAGAGGGATATAAGACAAAATTTGAAGGCAAAAACCACAGGATTCATTCATTCATTGACTGGGTGATAAATTAAAATGTTTAAAGAAAACTCAGCATTTATGCTCTAAATGTGAGATCCTTGTCTAGTGAACACAAATAAATATCTTGCTAGAGGGGCTAAATAATATAGATCTTGACATTAATGCTATAAATGAAACCAGAAGGAAAAAAAAGAATTGGCAGCTAAATGGAGGCTGGCTGTCTCAAGGCACACTTTTGGAGAGGCAAAGGAAGTGCTTGGTAAAATAGGTTTTGTCAGACTCCCAAGGAAACGAGATTTTACTTCATAGGATATTTAGTCATAATCTATCACAGTACTAATCAAAAGTATTTGTAATAAGACCATCAGAAAATAATCCTGTACAAAGCCCAGGTTTGAATTCTGAAAGATCCCCTGTGAATATTAAATAAAATAAAACATTGTTATTATTAGATTTCCAAATTGCTCTTCAGAATAGCTGAACAGTGCATTGATATACCTGTTTTCCTACAGCCCTCCCAGTGATCATTTTCCGTTTTTGTTTTCTTTCTAGTCTGCTGCGAATGAAGTGAAACCTTAGTTACTTTAATTTTCATTTTTCCAGTTATTTAGTTGGATAATTTTTATTATGTTTTTTAATAGATTTCATTTTTTCCTTTGAAAATTTCTATGTGTATATATATCTATATCTGTCTATGTATCCTTTTGATTATATCCTTTAACCATTTATCATCTGAATCTTATCATCTTAAATCATCTGAATCTGAATGTATTTTTCTCATCTGTAAAATGAGAGTAACTACAGTTGTGCTACCTGTCTCTCTGAGTGGTTTTAAGTATTAAATGAGAAGTGTATGTTCTTGTAACCTATATGTAAAGCCCTTACAGTTTTTATTTTATTAATTTTTTATTTGTAAATTAGCAGTTGTGATGAACAATTTTTCTGTTTTTAACAGTCATTTTCTAAAAATAGATTAGCCAAAAATGGATAACAAGAGAATTTTTAAAAATCAGGTTTTTTTTTTTTCTAATAGTGCTATCTGCAGTGAGGTAGGTGATGGATGATTATTTTAGCAGGCCAGTTTCATCCTCATTTCCCTCTTCATAGGGCTCTTTCTGCTTGTGGAAGACTGGACTAGGTTCTGGGGTAGGTCATTTACTTAGTTTCCTCCATAAACAGAGCATGAAATTTGCTTTTCATGTCTTCATCCTGCCACCATCAATGGACTAAGGCTTTTTCTCCTGTAATAACGTTTCTCTGGATCCATTATAAACAATTTCTTGACAACATCCAAAGCCTTATCTTAGACAACTTTACAGACTTCTGGAATGAGTTTGTATTTCCCACCAATGTTTTGATCCTTAAGATACATTTGAGGCTTGTTTTAAAAGAAAGGTGAATAGACACTAAGGCAGACAGAAAGAGTAATGCCTGAAATAAGCACTTGTCTAGCCAGCAGACTCCAAAGAAGTTCTTACTTCAGGAGCCAGACTCCTTATATAGTTTACAAAAGAAAATGGCAAATTTTAGCTGCTTTTAAAATTTTTTACCTGAAGTAAATGGTTCAGGTGAAATGACAATGTTATAACCCTTAGATAAACATCAAGAGCCAAGCAGATGTGGAAATAAAAGAGGAATTCGGATTTAACATGAGGAAAAGGAAAGCACTAAGGGAACCCAAGCAAGAGCAAGCACTAATTGCCAGCCATATTGCACAAAGGGAAAATGGACTACCTAAAGAAAATTCTGGCTGAAAAAAACTATCACTGCACCCTGAAAAATCAGTAAGATCAGTGGAAAAACAAGGATGCCAATTATCACCACTACTATCAGCATAGATTTAGAAATGCTAGTTATAGCAGTGAAGCACTGACTCCTCTGTCCCTTCCATAAATGTAGGCAGTGAGGAAAAATGGTCTAATTAGGGGCAGCTAAAAAATTGAGACAAGTTCAGCAAATTGGCAGGATCTCAGATAAAACCATGGAAGTCCTCAGAATTTCTCAATGTTACCAAGAAAACCCAGCACGAAGCACTAGCAGTATAAAACATTTGGGGAGGCTGTCTACCTACAGTGATGTGTAAGGGAATTGCCAACCCCCAGCCTCTTGGACGGCATTCACTAGTCATGACTCAGGTAAACTGAGGGAAGACTGGTAAGGCATGAACAAGATGGCGCTGGGAGGAAGGGTTCCGCCCCTGTTTTGCTCAAGGCTATTTTCCCAGCTTTTCTGAGAACAAAGAAGCCCAAAAATGTTTTTCTTTCTAGGGGCTACGTGTCCACCCTGGGCACTCCTGGTTTAAGGTAAATTACTTCCATATAAGGGCAAACTACTAGCTGACAGGTTCACTTAGGGCACTGGTGTCAGAGAAGAGATAAAAGCACTGCTCACTGCTTGAATAAACGGAGTTCTTACTATCTTGTCTCCCGCCTCAGTCACTGGTTACAGCTACACTTCCCCAGGGCCTACAGGCCTCTGCTGGTCAGATAAGCCTGTGGGCCCGAGAGATCGGGCTCAGACTCCCGGGGTCCCTAACAGTGATGTATATTGGAACTATAGGAATGCAACTATAAACACTCCACAAAAATAGACCTAATGGGAGAATATTCATACTTATAGATAGATTATTCCAGCGTAGTAAAGATGACATTACTACTTAAATTCATTTATCTGTTCAGATACACAACAATCACACTGCTGGTCTAAAGGATTACTTCATACAGTTAAAAAAATAATAATAATTAAATTCACCTGCAAGAACAAAAGGAATTTTATGTTAGAAAAGCATTGTACATTTTCAGACAAGGCTGATGTTTTATTTTGCTGGACTGAACATGTTTGTTTAAAAAGGCTACTCAAGGAGCCTGGGTACAAGAGTTTTTCATCAGGTGATGGCATATATACCCCAAAAAACAAAACAGAGCCTTATTAAAACATTTCTTTTATATGCACAAAAGAAAGTAAAATACAGAAGGATGACAAGTAGAGTAGCTTTGTTACTACACTGTAAAATTTAACATATGCTTCTTAAATTGCATCAAATCCAAATTGTTTCTTGTACAAGCTTCTTCCTTTTTAAAAAATATATTTTTTTAATTTAAATGTGTGTTGGTGGTTACTAAGTTTATATGTAAACCCAAGGTGGACTGGTCATATGGTAAAGGTGAGGAATCACCACTGCACAGACGGAGCACTCTACCCTGCCAGAAGACAATTGAGGAACCCTTCCCACATGTTGGGTGAACCTTTTGTAGCCACTTTGTGGAAGGGTATGGATGGATGAGAGTCACACAGGATCAGTAGGCATCACTGGGTGTGGGTCATCTGAATTTTTAGAGGGTACTTCCAGACCTAGGAGATCATAGATCCAGTTGAGTATTGATAACTGATACAGTTAAACTGTTGATAAGAATCTTTTTTACATTTTCTTAAAGTAGTCATGGAACATTTTAGCTATTTGTTAAAACCTGATTCATAGATAATCTTTTTGAAAGGAGAGGAGGCAATAGGTTTTGATGAAAAAAATCACTGGATTTGGACTTGGGTTCTAATCTTGCTAGGTGACTTTGGGGAAAATCACTTCCCCTCTCTGCGCCTCAGTTTCTTCATCTTTAAACATGAGAATACTGTTTGTACTTCTATCTTTTTGTAAGGCAAGTGCTTTAAAAAACATTGAAGTGTTGTAGAAGTATGAGCTATTGTGCTAAACAGGGAAAGCTAAAAATACGTATAGCTTGTATGCTGACTTGTTATTGCTCAGTCTAGGTTAGAAGTTCTCAAGCTTTTTAGTCTCATAACTTCCATTATACTCTTAAAAATTATTGAGGACTGTCAAAGAACTTTGGTTTATATGGCTTATAACTATTGGTATTTATCATATTAAAAGTTAAAACAATCAGCATTATTATGAAAACAGTTTTGATCTTGCAGGTATTACCTGAAAAAGTCTTGGTCTCCAGGGCCATTTTAAGAACTGGTGGTCTAAATTGGTGGTCTCAACTTTTTTTGAGTTTGCAGTGTGCATATATGTGTGTGTATTTGCATGTGTATACTATATGTGTAAATGTATGTATACATACACATGTTACAGATTACATACATGTTGAACTGAACTAATAATTATGTGCATTATACATGTACATTATAAAACACAGACAAAAATGAAATAATATTTGCAGAGCCGTGGAGTTTTATTTGGGGAGAGCTGACATAATCAGACCTGGACTTTGGGAGATTTTACCTATGTAGCTGTGTGGAGAATAGACTGGAGGAGGGAGAGAATTGAAGCAGGGAGACTAATTAGTAAGAAGTTGCAGTAGTCCGAGTGATGAGTTTCTGAGCTAAGGTGGCAGCTGTGAGAGTAGAGAAGATGCAGGTGCAGAAGATGTGGAGGGAGAAGTGGCAAGAGTTGGTGCGTGGTTGACTAGTGAGAAGTCAGGGAGAGTGAGGGATCAAAGATGATACTGAGGTAGACAATCCGGGTGACTAGAAGAATGGTAGCACCCTCAGTAGTAATAGGAAAGGTTGGGAATAGGGCAAGTTTTGGGGAAAAGATAATTTAAAGAGGTCTTTCATGTATATCTCACCTTATTTATACCTACTCATTCTGTGTGTCCAACCCCAAACCAAAAGGGGCAGGGCTCATACAAAGGGTTATTGCCCTCTCTGTTGCGGGTGGTAGAGGCAGTTAGTAGCCTCAGCCCAAGATAATTTGAGGCCAAGGAGTGGGTATGCTGAGGAAGGGGAGACATTTCCCCAGTGGCACCTACAGTATTACTGCAGGAGGTGCTGGAGATGTGACTTACTTTCCTTAGAAGTGGAGAGATGGGCAGCTTGCATAACAGAGATTGGAGGCTGAAGGTTAAGGGATAAGGACTGGGGCCAGCTGTGTTGGTGACAAGCTGAATGATGAATGGACTCTGATGGCAAGGATGGCTAGTGGAGAGAACGCTAGCATTAGAAACAGCTGGGTTGGAATCCTTAGATACTTGGTTCAGCTGTGGAATCTTGGGCAAGTCATTTGATTTCTGTCAGCCTTAATTTCCTCTTCTGTATGGGAATAATAAGCAACATGCAAGGTGCTTTGCGAATCTTTAGGGACCTTCTGCTAGCTATTACATTATTAGGCTGGTGGGTGGTATATTGTTTGGACGGTGACATACCGTGACACTTTGAAGACTACTGCTTGATCCTGTATCAAGTCTCAACATTTCTTGATATATGCATTTCTTATATGACTTTACTTTTCAGTTTTAATGTTAAAAGTAGAATATCCTAGTTCCCAAAACCAGCAATTGAAACGTTTTGCTAATGATGCTGGGCTGGGAGTCTGAAGGACCTGAGTTCAAGTCTAACTTCAGATACATACTAGCTGTGTGACCCTCTTTGCCTGTTTCCTCATCTGTAAAGTGAGGGTAATAGCACCTTCTACCCAGGGCTGTTGTGAGAATCAGAGGAGTTATTTGTAAAGTACTCAGTACCGTGTCTGCTGACAGAGGTAAGTTGTATATAAATGGTAGCAACGTTATGGTTTGGACAGCACATATTGGCTGTTTATTTAATGGCATATGAATGAGACTGAGGACATTTATCTGATTTAGGAAGTTAGTGAAAAACTGTAGCTCTTAACTGTGAGGGAACTTGTAGCACATGGAAGTGATGAATATAGATTTTTTTGTTTAAATATTTGAAAGCTAGGCATTTTAGTTGATTAACCAAAAATGGTAAGCTGCTGTGGTTTGGTGGTACTGTTTTGGACTTTGTGGTTACAGTTGTGGAGAGATCACAAGTAGGTTTGTTTAATGGAGGCTTTAGCAGATAGCCTATTTAGGAAACACGTAGGAATGGGGATTTACCAAGAACATATTCTTCTGATGTAAATGCATGTTATTCCTGCTGTTTAGGATATTAATTTTATCTCTAATAGGACATTTTGTTAGGACTATATGAGAGAAAGCTGGTGCATGCAATTGCTTTCACAAGTGCTGCAGTGTGACTTACATATCCCAACCAGGAGTTTTCCAGTGCCTCTCACCAGGCCTGATACATGCTTACTAAGTATCTGTTGACTGATTCTAGCTTTTGAATAAAATTTAGAGCCACATACTGTAACTTTCTTGTTTCTTGTTGGAAGAATAAGTCAGTGTTGATACAACACTCTCTTCACCTCAGCCGTGTGGTGGTGTAATTATATGTGTGGTGGCTCCCCATTTTATAGATCAGGAAACTGATAACCAGAGAAATTAATGCATTTGACCCTAGTTGTGCATAGAGTCATTAATAAGCCTCTCTGAAGGTGAGCTTCAAACCCAGGTCATTTGACTCCCGCTCCAACATTCCATGTACTGTTGCATTGCTTTCATTAGTACACTAAAAGTAGAACGCTGGAGCAGGAAGGCCTTTTTATTGTTCCTTCTAGTCCTCTCATTTCACAGGTAAGGAAACTGATGCCCCCAAAGGGGAAGTGACTTAGCCAAGCTTCTCTCATGAGATAGTGGCAGAACTCAGACCAGAACTCCTCCAGTCTTCTAGTGTGATCCCTTTCACCGTACTTCATGGCTGTGCTGCCATGCATAAAATAAATGGGAGCTCATTTGTTAAAAGCATGTTCATTTCACTGAAATGAGTTGCATGGGATAGGATGTTATTGAGTGAGATTCCAGAGACCCCAGAAAGGTGCTGGATCAAGAGTATAACTAGATCTAGAGCTGGAAAAAGAACATGGAGGCTGAAGGACTTGAGTTCAAATGTGACCTCAGATGCATGCTAGCTGTGTGACCCTGGACAAGTCAGTTAATCCCTGTTTGCCTCTATTTCCTCATCTGTAAAGTTTCCTAATGCTTCCTTCCGTTCTCATAATTCACATCATAAGGTGAGGGAACACAAAATATTCTGGAGTTTTCCAATCTTGGGCTAACCTTCTGGAGCCTCAGGCACAAATTTTACAGACTTGTTGGAAGGAGTTCTCACACCAGTTCAATCCTCATCACATAAAGGATTGCTCAGTAGCTAAAACCATGCTAAGAGCTTCAATTGATGGTGGTCCCCATTATCCTTCAGTGGCAGAGGAACAGATATATTGTAGGAGCTGCCCAAGGTTGAGGGTTAGTAGACTTGGATTGAAGGTGAAGTAGAGGAGAGGTCACCTAGGTGGGGCAGAAGATGAAGAAGTACTGGACCTGGAGTTAGAAGACTCATCTTCCTGAGTTCACATCCAGCCTCAGACACTTACCGTGTGGGCAAGTCATTTCACCCTCAGTTTCTTCATCTGTAAAATGGGCTGGAGAAGGAAATGGCAAACCAACTTTACCAAGAAAACTCCAAATGGGGTCACGAAGAGTCAGACATGACAGATTGAATTGGACTTTATTGATATTTTAGTTAAATCTTAGAATGTTAGAATTGGGAGTAACCTTAAAGGTCATCTAGCCTAGTCCCTGCTGGAGATGTTCAAGGTCTTGCTGGAGGAGGTCTCTATATAGCGATCTGTGAGTGGGATTTGAACCCTGGGTTCTGGAATCACACCAGTTAACTTGGCCCTGAGAAAAGAAGAGGAGGTTTGGAAGCAGGTCAGACTGCAGGCTATTTTTGATACAATGACATTTACTTAATATTTTACTCTATGGAATATTGAACACCATTGAAATATGGACACCCTTAAGGAACTGTTTTTTATGCAGATTTTAAGCCTGCTGAAGTTTTCTGAGAGCATTAGGAATTCGGTTGAAGCAGTTTTGTTTTGTTAACTAACTAAACTTTAAGTCTCAGGAAATTCTCATAGAAAAGCCATGGGACTGTAGCTTGTTTGCTGTTTATAAGAACGAAGCTGGGAAAAGGAGACAAAAGAGAAATCAGAGTTGCTTATTTGAAATCTTGCTGCTGAGATTTGTTTTCGGCTGAGCCTTTAGGTGGAGCAGAGTTCACTCACTCTTGCCAGGCAGGCAAGCTTGGGGCATAAAGCATTTGAGAGATTCTTATAAAATGTTTCCTTCGGACAGAGATGAGGGAAAGAGATGAATGTGATCTCGTGTGGTTTTGTTGGGTGCGGGCAGATTTGGTTGTTTGTGTGTTTCTCTCAGTTGCTTTCTGTTCAATAAATGCTTTCAGTTTGCATCAGAACTTTGCAAACTTACTAAGGAGGAAATGGCAAAAAGTAAAAAAACCTCAAATGAGTTTTTTAATACGCAGATGCTACACCCAATTAAACAAATTGAAATCTGCTGTGTGGTGACCTTTAACCTGCCTTGCAAATTAATAACAACATGGTGATTCCTCCATCCTTCCTTGTTACTTGGAAAAGCTGGAATATGGGGCTTTTGTGTTATCTCTGAAGCAAATGATTGGCGGAGTCCTTTCTTCTTGAACTATTCATCCCCTTTTCTCTTGTTTGTAGTAACAGTAATGATGATGGTGATGTTTCCTAAGCACTAGTGGTAGACTGCAGTGGTAATAGCTGCTGAGTACTGTTAACAGCATTATCTCATTTGATTCCTGCCATACATGCTGTTAGGAACTCTGTGAGAGGTAAAGGGGCTTGCCTAGAGTCACATGACCTGTGTGGATCAGAGAGGGGATCTCACAGTTTCCCCAACCTCTCATTTTAATTATGAGAAAACTTGAAGCCCAGAAGTTTAAGTAACTTACCCAAGGGCGCTGAGGTCATAAAATGGAGAGTCAAAAGTTGACCCCAGAGCCTGTGACTCCAAATCCAGCACCCTTTTACAGACCCACATGGATCATGGTGTTTTGTGATTCATAACCATACAGCCTCCCAGAGAACAGTGACATTTACTAGATTTTTAAGATGAAGTTTTATTGCATTTTTTTCTAAACCTCTAATTTCGTAGGTGTAGGCAACTTTTTCTTAAGGAAACTCTTTGCTAAAAGATTGACTTGTCCAGTGGCTGCAAACCTGGTGGAAGGGGGAAGGCCCTGGGCCAAGGTCCAGGAGTCCTGGCCTGGCTTCTGGATCCTGCCCTTTAAAAGAAGGAGTTGGATTAAATCCCAGACAAAAGGTGTGCAGTGTGGAACTAAGGCAGAAACCGAAGGAGAGATAAGGGAACAGGGAAACACCTAAGTGGCTACTTAGTAATTTATGGAGGAAGTCAACTAATTACCGAGAGAAAGCATGTGCGTTTTGGTGGGGCAGAGGAGCTCCAGAAAGGCTTATGGTTGAAGGTTGTTAGAAAATAGGAATTTCATATGTCTCAGTTGCTGGGTTTTGTTTTTTTTTGTGCTTGCTAGTCTTCTACAATATATATGGTATGACAGAGTACAAATGAGGAAAATTGATTATTCTGAGCCCTCTTTATTCATCAACATTTGTATACATATCCCTGAGTAAAAATTCATTAAGATTCTTGGTCTGTTACATTTCTTTGTTTTATAATCTCTGTTCTAAATTTGGGACCTCAGTTGGTATGTAAATTATGGTTAGAGACCAGAACAGATTAGGACCCAAAAATGATCAGGGGAAAGCACCTTGCTGGAAACCCCCGTGACAGTCAGCCTCTCCCTGTATTTCCCATTTGTATATTTCAATAATGTGGTTCATACTAAAATTAGATCACAGTTTCCATTGTAAACCCTTTTTCGGTAGGTAGACAACCTGACTGTAAACAACATACTTATTAAACAAACAACAGTAATTTCTATTGAACTAGGTAAGTGTAGAACATTTTCTCGATTTTATAAGAAGTGTGACAGCAGTTTTTAGTTAGGAAGACTAGCTTTTATAAAGAGTATGCTTAAATGTTCAGTTTTATCAGTTATTAAATACTAGAACATTTAGGCCATTCATACATGTTTATGTGTGGTGCAGTAGATAGAGCATAGATTTGGAGTCAGGAAGTCCTGAGTTGAAATACTGACTTCAGATGCCTCCAATACAAGCTTTGTGATCATTTGTGATCATTTCATCTGTAAAATGGGGATAATGATAGCACCTACCTTATATAGAATGTTGTGAAGAACAAATGATTTAACATATGTAAAGCACTTTGCAAACCTAAAAGCCATATAGAATGCTAACTGTTGTTCTTATTGTTTTTATTATTATTTCAACCGTAGCTGTGGGTGAAAGCCCTGTTCCTCAGTATATAGTCATCATGAGTGACAGCATATTACCAAAAAAATTTAACCTTCTGTTGCCAGTGTGCTTTCTAAACTTGAATTTAATTTAAGACTGGTCTTCCACCAACAGACAAAAAAATCCTTCAAGTACAGGATGTACTTGAAGTTTTTTCAGCATGGTGTAGGACCTGCCAGACCATGTACTTTGTTGGCATAAGAACCTTCAGCCACTTTTGCGTCATAATGGTAGGTTGGAGAGGACTGGTAGAGGCTGCTTCTTCTTACAGACTAATAAACAAATGGGCTAGACGTCAGTACTAGATAAATGACTTCATTTGAGTTGTGAGAGTGCAACGTAAAATGTAACTCGTGCTATCAGGGTCCTTAACCTCTATTCTCTGATTTTATCACACCGCATGGATAAGGTAAGGAGCTAAGAGTAGTCTATCAGGAAGTAATAAATCTCCGGAGAATTTAGATAACTGTAGTAGGCTGTATTTAAAATATAGCTTCATCATTGCTTATTCTTCTGTTTCTGTTATATATAAGGCTTTGAAACAGTGTGAGCTTAATGCTTAACCAGTTAAGAAATGTTAACATCACACTTAACCACAGTGAATGCATGAGGAAATAGAGACTCAGCCTCCAAAGCTGGTGGGTACAGTTGGATTCTCCTCTTTCATTCATGCTATTGATTCATTCTCACCGCTGTGAATAAATACCCATTTGGATTAGTTCATAAGATCAGCTTCACTTCAGGGGAGCATAATAGTTGGAAGGAAAAGGATCTTAGATATCAACTACTTCAATATCCATATTTTGCAGATGAGGAAATATAGCCCCTCAAAGTCAGCTAACCTTGTCCAGAGTCATACAAGTCATCTGTCATAACTCCCAAGGCAGTGTTTTTTCTAGTACAATAATATTCCCACTATCTGCCTTCCCAAATTTTCTTGTGGTCTAGTCTATGGTGGTATTTCCAAAGGGACCTTTTCTACTTTGTGTGAAGCACTACCTGCTCCCACCTATATCTTCATGGCTTAAGGCATCCCATTTTCCCTATATTACTACTGAGTCAGGAACCAGATTTTTCAGTAGAGTAAGCTTCTTTCTGAATGCAAATTTCTTACTTTGGATGAAGAGAATGAATTCACATTTACTGAATCAAGCAGTATTTTGCTAAACCTAATAACTTGGCTTTAGTTTGTGGACTGTTATGTTATGTGTATAAAATAAGCATGTGTTTTTATATAGATATATGTATACATCTATATATAATTTAGCTGTATGCTTTTTCTTTATGTGGCTTACAATTGATGTGGCAATTCATTCTCTGTGCAGTTAGACTTACTCATGTAATAATAACCTGTAATTTGAGGATTGAGATGGTGTGAGCAAGACCTTCAATGCTGAAAACACAGATGCTTTTTAACTTGATTCCTTAACCTACATTTTTGGGTGTTGGGTTGAAATGAGTATATGAGTATGGTGCCTTTGATGCCAAGCATGTAGTTCTCTACTTACGTGTGTGTGTGTGTGTGTGTGTGTGTGTGTGTGTATGTGTGTGTGTGTGTGTATTAGTGGAAGGGAATAGTATGTGTACTAGAGGAGGGTATTAGAGAAACCGCTGGATGGTGGCCACTGGATAGTGGGTGGGATGAGGTTGAGGCATGTTTTATAGGCAGAAAATGGTTCTTAAACTGAATAGTGGCATTCTGTTCTTCAGGACTGTGAAGACTGACTGGGTAAATAGTCCTCAAAAGGGTTTCTTAAAACTCATTGGAGGGAAGCAGATATTGGCATAAATTCCTGAAATTACTCTTCTTCAAGTAAATAGATAGTTGAGCTTTCTGTATAGAATATTGCTAGCTCTACCTTACCAACCTTCCAGGGGTGGGAGTCACATGAAATTGTGTATTTAAAGTGCTAAAAACCTTTAAGCATAATGGGAACTATTGCTAGATGCTCTGCATTGGAAGTAGAAAGGGCACTGGGGCTTACAGAATCCTGGCCCTGTTCTTATTACTTGTGTGGCTATGACCAATGGGTTCTCGGTTTCCAGAAGGGGGCCTTAGAGAACATCTGGTCCAACTTGTCATTTTGCAAATGAGAAAACAACCCAGAGTGTTTAAGTAATTCCCTAATGGTGACACTAGCTGTGAGTGGCAGAGCCATGATTGGATCCCAACTCTTCGAACTCTGTATCTAGCTAATGCTCTTCCCACCACATCAGAATGTGGTCAGATAATTTCTGTGGTCACTTCCAACTCCAAATTCTGTGATCCTCTTAATGTGATAACAGATTCAGTGTGAAATCTGTGAGCCAATTCAAACATTTCAAAACCCTGTGAATCACAAGAGGTCAAGTTATATTCAATAGAAACTAGCTTAAATCTCTGAAAATTGATTTTCCCCTATAATGATTCCCCTACATAGCACTGTGAAAGTTACAAGACATCTTCCATACATTGAGATAGCTAGTTGGTTTTAATGTAGGGACTGAGTTCTGGCATTTGGCAGGCTAAAAAAGGTTTTATATTTTAAAATACAAATAAAACTTTATTTAAAAAAAATCTAAAAATGATCCTTAGCTCACAGCCCATACAGAAACAGGCAACAAGTTGGATTTAGTTGGTAGGTGGTAGTTTATAGACTCCTGGTGAATAAAGGTATGGACCTGGAGTCAAGAAGATCTGAGTTCAGTCCAGTCTCATACACTTACTGTGTGACCCTGGGCAAGCCACTTCTATCAGCCCCAGTTTCCTCTTCTGTAAAATGAGGATGATATAACACCTACTTCCTGGAGTGCGATATGTATACAATAAATGAATTAAAATTGCCTTGTCAACCTCGAAGTGGTAAATAAATGATGTTACCATCATCATCAACCCTGTGAAGTGGGCACTAAAGGTATTATTCCCTTAGTGAGATCAAGTAGCTTGCAAAGATTAGAGAAAAGATTTTAACCTAGGGCTTCCTGACTATGCCACACTGTCTCTCTGTGAATGGTATATGTCTACCTGGATTTGTGCATTCTGCTTTATTAACCAGAATATTTGATCACATAATCATTTTAATCACAGACTTGAAAATTTAGAGGTTGTCTGATCCAGCCCTTCCTGAATGTATCAGTCTCCTTCTCAACATCCTTGACAAGTTGTCATGGAGATTAATCAGAACATCCTATTATTCAACCATGGCTTGATATAGAGAATTGATGTATATACCTACTTATTAAAACCTAGTCGGAAAACAAGGTTTGTGCAGAAATATTCAATTACAGTTAGCTTCTGCATTTAAAAAAAGGATGTGTTTGGAATTGGGGACAAGGAGTATTCCTATGTGCTAAGAGAATATTTGAGTTCTTGTATTATAACTGCACCTTTAAATTGTTTAAGTTTAGGGTAGTTTTCTGAAAAAGTCCTCTTCAGACTAAACGAAAGACCTTCCTAGAGACCTGGTTTCATTCATTCAGTGATGGAAATTTCTTGGATTATGTGTATATGGATGTCATTTTGAAATGTGAGGATTTTAATGTAAAGTGGTTCTTGTCTCCCTGTATCTAAGTACCCCCTTTCTTCCTCTCTTCAGCTTAGTCTTCTCTTCCAAGACTAGAATGAGATTGAGTGGCACATAACACACTGGGCTGACTGTGTTTAAGAACCAGTTGAGAGGAAGGCTTATTGAGAATCTTAGTGAGTTCTAAAATAATAATTTACATTTCTCCTTTACAAATAATTGTATTCACAACTGCCTCATTAAGTTGGTATATCAGTATTTGTTACCCCAGCAAGGTTAAGCCTTTAAAGTCAGGGATTCTGACTCTTTAGTTCTCTTTTCAGTATATTAACTGACTCTCAAAAAGTGATAAAATTGGATAGTTACTGTATTGGCTAATACAAGGAATTTATTGATCTGATTTTTTTTTGTCATTAGTAAACATGGCATTGCCATTCTAAGAGCACACTAATAACTTTTCCAAACTTTTTTTCAATAATGACTTTTTCAATGTCAAATCAAATGACCTTAAAACAAACCAAAACAATCTTCATTGTCTTTATGTATCTAGCCAGGCATTCTGTATATTTGATTCTTCCCTTTCTTAATTTCTGAGATGTCATTCTGTCCTTGGCTTGCTCTTAACTATGTTCCTTTTCTGTTTCTTATTTCTCTTCCCAACAAGTTAAGCTGCTGTTTAGGGTTCTAGTCTCAGTCTTCCTTTCCATCCTGTCTCTTGACCCATTGCATTCACTCCTTTGGTTTCAGCTATTATGTCTACATAGATAACTTCCCAATTTAGATCTGCTATGATAAAAGTTTGAGGTTTGCATCTCCACTTAGAGACTTCAGGGGCAGCAACACTTCATACTCATAGTGTTTAAAGCTAAACTTTGGATAATTGTGATGGAATGTTTGTAATTTTCCTTTTTTACCACCCTCCCTGATTCTCTAATGTTATGTATATATTTATGCTCTCCTCCTCTATGAAATGCCCCATTGCTTTTTTTTTTTTAATCATGCTATTTCTCTCAAAAGCAACAGGATATAAAACTCTTTTAACATCAGGGACTGTTTCATATTTATCTCATTTTCCTAAGGACGGTACCTTGAATGTAGTAGGCCATAAGAGACATTTGAATGTTGGCCATCAGTGTCTTCTTAAGAGAATTTGAGTTGCAGAGGGCTTTGGAGGTCATTTAATCCAAGCCACATGTGAACTTTCATTTTGTGAATGAGTTTGCCAGTGAACATCTGTCATTTCCTGCATTATACAAGGGGTTGTGAGGTTTTTTGGCTATCTTCAGTGGAAGAAAATCCATTCATGAAAAGGGGATTGGTAATTGCTGAAAAGTAAAACAGCCAGAGAGGACTAATCACAAATGATCCCTCACATGATGATAATATCCTTATTGTTAGAGATAAAAGTGACTGAATAAATCAGTGGCATAATGAAAATAAGTTCTTAGCTTCTTTCTTAAATATTCTAAGTATTATGTCAAATGTTCTTTTTAACCTAATTTATTTTGTGTACCTCAAATAGGTCTTTCTTCATGTTTCAGTTTTAATGGATAATACTGTCAAAGAAGTAGCTTTGAGCTGAGAGGGGAAAGGAGGGCAGAAAAGTTTCTTAGGCTCTAATTAGGTTCTCCTAATTAAAAGGCAAAAAAAGGCTCAAACTTTTGGTGTGTATTTACATTACACATGATAGTTATAATCTTTCACATGCCGTGTGTGGGCTTTTTTGGTTTCTCTTTTTTTAAATTAGGAAACCACAAGGTGATTATTGGATGGGTAAATAAATACCGTCACCCCTTTCACAAGAAGAGTCACATACGGTAACTGTGAGATTTAAATGGATTCTCCTAGTTAATTGAATCCCTAAGACCTGCAGAGCCTTGTTTGAACTCTTAAAGCTTTCTAGCATGTTTTGCCCATCTTTTGTTTTCTTTGTTGTTGTTTTTGTAAATGTAGAGTATCATAAATAAATTTCCGCCCAGGTCTTGGAATGCCTCTATCATGACGAATATCATCGGTTACTCAGTAAAGGCCCCCTCAATGCTTCATCTTGTATTGGAGATAACTCTGGGTCCTCAAGGTCTGTGCCAGTTTTCTGCAGCCTTTGCCAGCGCCTACCAAGCAACAAAAACCTGTGAGGCTTGGCAGTGCACTGCATGTGTTTTCAGTGAATCAGCTTAGTCAGATTGGTGGGCCGCTAGGCGGTGCAGTAGTAGCACCACACAGTAGAGTGGTGGACCAGGGAGACTCGTGGAGTTTCTTTTCAGAGATAAAGTGTTAAGGAACCTTCACTTTAGTCTGACTTATTTATTCACCACTTCAGTTTGGATGAAGCAGTTTTAGTTTGTGAAGATAAATGACTAATTTATAATAGAGAATTATATGCATTCAGTTGCTGCAGCGCTGTCACTGCTCTAGATGCTTAATATGACAGATTTAAACTTATATAAATAGGATAAAAATGAGTCATATTTTAATTGAAAATTGGAAAGTATGAATATTCATTAGTTGCCAAGTTACCCAAATTCATTTATGCAATTCATAATATTTCTATGTTTAAAATATAAGTGGAGGAAAAAATTTAGGGTACTATTATCAATTAAACCATTCAAAAAGTAAGAAGAAGAGTGATCTTGGACAAATGGTTTGTGGATTGGTACTAAGTTATCCTGCTGTAGGATACTTGTTTATCTTTCTTCCTTGTTACTGGCTAAGCCTTTACTTTATTTCATTAAACTTTGTACCATGGTGCGGTTTGGGGAGGAAGATAGGAGTTGAGGAAAGGATATAAAGCCAAATTAATCATTTTTCCTTCTCATATCAGCTGTGATCAAGTTTTGGGGACTTGAATTACCAATGAATTTCAGTTATCTCTGTTGCTCTCCTTTCTTTATTTGCACAAATAGATTGGAATTAACTATGTAGAGAATTAATCATCTTTGGAATATTAAATCATTTTTCAAGACCTAGCTCAGATGCCACCTGTTCCATGAAACTTGATGTGATTTCTCCCCTACTCCCTAAAGTTGGAATCTTTCCTTAAACCTTACATAGCATAGCATTGTATCTCTATTAGGCTATACTCTTCCACATTAGTGATTATTATATGGTCATTATAAATTGGGATCCTACTAGATTAATTCAAGGACAAAAGATTGTATCTGATAAGACTGTGTAGGTGACCTTGGACAAACCATTTCTCTTCTGGGGGGTGGTCTTAGTTTGTTTCAATTATAAATTGAAAAGGCTGGACTTGATTTCTGATTTCAGTTGTTAGAACATAGTACATACTTGCGTAATCATTATCTACTGAAGTGTTCAAGTCTCGTAATAATGCTGCCCCTGGAGTCCATGCTATGAGATGTCTTATAATAAAGTCCATTACTTACCCTAATATTGAATTCTGCTCACTAGTGAAGTAGTCAGCTGGTCCTGTCCCCAGAGTCTGTCAGACTAGCTTAATACTGCTAGTACTGTACAATTCAGCTTCATTTCTATGTGAAATAGACCTTTGTGAGTAGGTTTGGGAAATTAACTACTGTTAATTTCAGTTTCTCTATGGGAGAATAAGCTCCTAGCCCCTAGCAAGATCACAGACTTTGGAACAGCAGTAAATTTGTGAATTGAATAAATTGAGAGGTCCTTATACTCTTCATATTTTGCTTTTACTGACTGGACTTGTTCCTAGTCAGTCCTTAATAAGTGGCTGTGTTTAATAAATAACTGTAAAAATAGGTGTTTGTGGGTTTGGCTACATAGTTGTTGAGCTCCCTTCTGATGCACATTTTCTAATTCTGAAAAGCGCCGTTTGTCCCTAAAATCTCAGTGCAGTTTAAACTTCACAACAGCATTAAGGTTTTTGGGACACCCTGTACATCAACATGCAACAGTGATTTCAAATGTGACCTTAGGTGTGTGAGTCTAGTTTAGATTGTACAGAGTTCGTGAGACACGGATTGTCTTCACAGGTATCCCCAGTGGACCACAGTAACTTGCATCTTTTTGGACCTTTTTGGTGCTAGAGCAGAGAGATAGAGAGAGACACTAATTTAAAGAAAGAAGGTCTGTAGTCCCTGCCTTTCATTTTCTTCTATACATGAAAAGAAAACTCTCCCCAGGCATAATTCAAGTGACTCCACCACTCTGTTAGAATGTGAAACCCTAAGAATCTTGGTTTGGCTAGCAAACGTTTGATATGAGATTGTAGGGAACAATGGGTCTCTGTGACCTGGCAGCTGCTTTTCAAAAGTGACATAAGGAAGAGCCTGACTTGTTCCTGCACAGCTGCCAGGAGAGGAATTTGCCGTGATTTCTGGTGCAATGAATAGTCTTCCAACACATAGTTAATTTAAGGATTTCATAAAATCATAGAAAATAAGAATTAGAAGGGGGAATCATCTAATTCCCCTCCTCTTCCATCTCCCCTCCACCACCCTTTTTACAAATAAAGAAATAGAGGTTTGAGATTTATCCAAAGTCACGTGGCCAGTAAGGGCCATGGTCCCAGGTCTTCTTATGCTGTGCTGCACTGCCTCTTGTGATGATGTGAGAGAGATGCAAAAATAAGCAAGAGTGCCTCAGTCCTTAGAGACCCTCGTCTTGTAAATAGATTTTTATTCCCATTTTACACATGGTGAAAGTGATGCTCAGGGACTGAGATGATTTGACTTGTTCAAGGTTATGTTGCTAGTAAGTTCCAGAAATAGGACTTGAACGTAGGTCTTTGTGCTCTTTGCAGGTTACTGTGCTGTGTAAGCTAGACTGGTGAGCAGTAACTATGGGTGAATGCCTAGAATTTTACAATTTATTTAGGGAGGAAAGTTGTGGACATAAAGGGTGATGGGTATAGAGCTGGCTTGGACCCTCCAGGTCATGCATTCCTGCTCCTCATTTTAGAGGTAAGGAAACTTGAGACTCAGAGGAGTTAAATGACTAGGACACTATAAAAAGACAAATGCTAAATGAGTGGGATAAGGGCTTTAGGAGCTCAGAGGAAGGAGAGATTCATTTCCGTTTGGATTTGCCAAGGAAACTTCCCAAAGAAGGTATTATTTAGGCCATATCTTGAAGGATGGGAAGAATTGGGTTAAGAGGGAAGTAGAAAGCATCCCCAGAAAGAAAAGATCACGTAGGTAAAGGTGTTTAAGGCCTATTGGGGACTGAGAATGGGACATTTTGGGTGGAGGAGATGCCTTCTCTAAAGGGGAGAAGTAGAAGGGTAATTATAAAGATAAGTAATTGGGACCAAAGTATTCCAGGTCCAGAAGGCCATACTTTATTTTGAAGGTAGGATGGTACATTGCACTGGGAATCAGGAAGCTTGAACTTTAGGTCCGGCCCTCTTACCAGTTAGCAGTGTGATCTTGGGCGAGTCATTAGAGCTGTACACCTCACTTCATTTTCCCATCTATAAAATGAAGAGTTAGCCTAGATGACTTCTGAGGTTCCTTCTGTGTCTCTCGTGAGCTGGGGAATGATGTGCCGACTGCAGTATTTTAGGAGAGTTAATCTAGTTGTACATGGGGAGACCACTTCCGCTGTTATGATGGTCCAGCTGTGAGCTAATAAGGGTCTGGTTTAGGGTAGTGGAAATAGAAAATAAGAAATGCACTGGAAACCTAGGTGCTAAGTGAATTATTTGTTCAATTGGATTGAAACAGCAGGACCTAGGCCCTGATTTTGGGGAATGAGAAGTCATATGACTCTGGTTTCAAGCCTGAGTGATAGTGAGAATTGAATAAAATTAGGAAGCTGGGAAGCAAGGGCCATTTGGAAGGGAAGATCCTACATTTGTTTTGTTTTAGACATTGAGATGGTGGCGTTCACATGAATGAAAACAGGTAGTAGATAGGCCAATACTGAGTTATTCTGGTCAACGTCCATGTGGAAGAAACACTGTCCAAGTCTAGGTACTGTATTTTATTCTCATTTGAACTGGACTTTGGATTTCATTGGAGTGGAGCACTCCTGGTGAAGAAAAGCCCTCTCTCAAAGCAAGTCAGTACTCGCTGTGTAATTTTTCGTCTTCTAGTGTTAGAGTTGGCTGGAGACATGGTAATGGGTCCAGGCACAAAGTGAGTGTCTGTCAGAAACAATTCAAACCCAGCTGGTTCTGACTGCTGGTTTGTTGCCCATCTTGGGTACTACATTTATTTAGGACGAATATTGACAAATGCACAGGGTGAAGGGTACTGGGGATGTTGTTCGGGAGGATCAGTTCAAACGGCTGAGTTTGTTTAGCTTAGAGAATGCGAGACGAGAAGAATGTGGTTGCTGACTATTTGAATTATCTGCTGTGTGGAGAGAAATTAAATGGATTCCACTTGACCTCAGTGGGTCAAAAACTTAAGAGCAGTGGATCACAGTTATTAGGAGATAAATATAAGCATGAAATACAGAAAATGCAGAGCTTTCCAAAAGTGGAGTAGACTGCTTGAGGAGGTTGTATTGACCCTTTGTTTTCTCATCTCTAAAATGGCAATATAGATAAGCACAGTACTGGCCTTTATAGTCCTTGCAAGGGTTAAATGCGATAACATGGGCTTTGAAAGATGACTGCTCTGCTGTACCTAAGAGTGGCATTCCTCCCTACGTCTAAATTGTTGTAGTTGCCTTCCTCAGTCCCTTGTTCCTCCAGTAGTCTGTGATGTTATCCGCTGGCCGTTCGTTGTAGAAAGTCACTTTTGTTGTCTAGTTTAATGAGGATTTGCCACAGTTTGCACCCTTGTTGCTGTGGCCCTACACTTTGGCTCCCTTGCATGAACTCAACTCTTAAGAGCTGAGTAAAGACAACCTTGAAAGAGCAAAGAAATCGCTGGTGTTTCTGGTTAACCCTTTGTCTGCCTCAAAACTTTAAAAAAGTACTCAGGGAGGCATGTCAGGAGGAGATTAGGAGAATTTATCATATATTCCTAGTTGCATATGTATACTGAGTCTGCCGAGCTGATTAGTGTACCTATCACAGTCTATTTTTTTACTGGACCTATGATTTCATTGATGTAGGGAACTCAGGTTGGCACCTCCTCAGCAGCTTGGAGTCTCCGAGAACTGCCTAGAATACTGGGAAGTTAAGTGATTGGTCTCAGGTCGCAGTCACAGATGGCCGAGGTGCAGCCTGTCTCCAGAGCCAGATTTCTGCCCACTGGGCCACAACCCAGTCATTCTGAATCTTCTTAATATCATCATTCATCAGTGCTTCAGTGAATGCTGATGAGCGGTCCTCACATCTCTCACATCCGCCTGATACTGCATTATAGTATCTGTTGGTGTGTATTTTTTGTCTGATTTGAACTTAGCAATGAAATAGAGTTATGGGCTCTACTTGTGTTCTCATTCCAAGATGCAATTATATTCCAGTGCCCATTTTTTTTTTTTTTTTGGTAGCATAGATTTGAGAAGAATGGTATATTGAGGAGAAAGAGTACTGGCCATGAACCACTCTGAGGTCCCATAACCCTGGTTCTTGTGTTTTGAGGTGGTGGTTGAAGAATGAATGGGTGAGGTGGGTGGTCTGTGGGCTATTGTCCCCTAGGATTACCAAAATTAAAAGACAAAAATGATCGGAATATGACAATTCGTGAGCAGTTGTAACATCCAACTTGCCCAAACAGTGTTAGGTTAGGTTGGAAACTTTTCTTTTTGGAAATGGAAGACTCCTCATTTTAATATATGCTCTAGAGGTCTTTGTTTTCCCTACCTGTAAAAGCAGTGATTTGGATTGAATAATCTCTAAAGTTCCTTCCAACGCTAGTGATCTGTGACTGCTTACTAAGAAGTTATAGGTAACTTTGATATACTGAGTCAGAGAATAATTTTGATTATAGAAATTGTTAAATGTACCGTTAAATTTCTCTGCTTAATTATGTAGCAGAAGTCTGTTTTCTGTCTGGTCACATTTGATTTAAATTATATGCAGTAGACCTGGGAAACATTTTGTTAGACTAGGAAATGTTTCTAGGCTTCATGATCATCTGGCCTGGAAGTGGATTTTTTTCTTGGTTTTCCTTTGGTTTTTCAGTGTTATGTACCAGTGTTCTTCACAGCCAGAGTTTTTCCTCTAAGATTTGTAATCCAACTCAGGGGAAACTACAAGTGTTGTATTGAGATGCCTTCAACTAGAGTTTCTAAAACCTTTTTGTGTCCTGTACCCCTCTGGCAGTCCGTTGAAACCAATTACAGCCCTTCTCAAAATCATGTTTTTAAATGCATGAAATAAAATATAAGGGAGTACAAAGAAAGCTAATTCTACTGAAATATGGTTATCATCATTTTTAAAAAGTTCACAGACCCCTGTCTTAAATAGCATCTTTGCCACCCCCATCTCGTTCCCACTGTCCAATTTTGGGCAACATGGTAAAGGGAATTTGGGGTCAGAAGTGCTGCTCTACTGCATTTCTAGCTATGGTGAGTCAAGTTATAGAGCCTCACCCCTCCCTGGCATCGTCTGAAATGATAGATTGGATTAAACGACCCATGAGAGGGCTTTTCCATCTTTACCTCCTTACTCAACCCAAATCTCCAATAAGATAGTTTCTCACGGATGATAGGTAATATGTAGTCATTGCACCATCTTGTGGTCATGCCTAGTTACTGCACCTCCTCTCTTACATGGAGGTGGGGGGGAATAGTGGCTCTGCTCAACACCCAGCAGTGCAAAAGTAACATTCATTTCTTCCCACTGGCAGAGCCTCCAAGAATAGGAGTATACTAAGCTGGCATCTCTCCTTGGGGTAAACCCTTGACTTTGTGAGCTGAGAATGTCTTAACAGTAAGCATTCCCAGGGTAGATTCACCAAAGGGAAATAAATTCACCTGTGCCTGAGTGACCCCTCTCATCTTAAACCTAGTCTCATCACCTCACTCGATGGTGATGGACATCACCATCTTGTCCACCTCTGTGCTTTACAGATAAGGAAACTGAGGTCTGGAGAGCAGAAGTGATTTAGTTAGAAACAGAGAACAGTAGAGCTAGCGTTGGAACCCAGACCCTCTCATTCCAAATGCAGTGCTCTGCTCACAGCTTCTCGTTTTTAAATTTCCCTGTCTGTGTGTAGAATTAGCCTGTAAAGGACATTGGCTCTAGCAGCATTGTCCTGTCTCAGAGATCAGGGCATTCCCCACCATACAGGAAGCATCTGTTTTCCTTCTTTCCCTGCTCTTAAGGGAACAGCACTGCCCACATTCTCTCCATGCTCCCCACTGCCATGTGGCCTTTTTATACTGTGCTCAGCAACTCTTGGAACCTTTGAGAAAAACTGTATTTCTCTTTCCTGGCAAAATTTCAAGGGACTTCTATTTATTTAGTAAAGAGCCCTGGAGTAAGTCAGCAGATCTGGGTTGTGGAGCCAGCAAAAGGAGAAACCAGTACTAGAATTTGGATTTTCACGCTAGTTTTCCTTTAACTTCTGTGAATCTAGTTTTGAGTTTGTTACTTATATAATAATATACCACATAATTATAGTTACATATTCAAATACTTTAGAGATTCCTAATAGCTTCATTGGAGAAAAGAAGTTCATCTCTTGGTAGTTAACTTTGTGATGAGCTGTTATTACTGCTCAGTCTGTCTGACTCTTTGAGGTCCTGTGGACCATAGCACACTAATGCTGTTCATGGGGTTTTCCTTCTCCAGTGGTTTAAGGCAAACAGGTTAAGTGACTTGCCCAGGGTCATACAGCTAGTAAGTGTCGGAAGCTGATTTTAAACTCAGGTCTGACTCCAGTCCCAGTGCTTTGCCAACCGAGCCGTGTATCTGCCTCCAAGCTGTGATATATCCTTCTAGGACTTCAGGTCCTCTGATTGCAGATGTACATATTAGTGCTAGGTCCATATCTTTGATGCTTTTCTAACCTATGGTAGCACCTGCCAAACTGGCATAGCCTTAGAAAACTCCTTACTTTTCTACTTGGATGGGGTATATCAGAGGACACTATATGTTTGAGTGTATATAAGGGTGTGTACATACCATCGTATTATGGAGGGATATTTGATACATTACAGGTACCAATTTCACAGTTCCACGAACAGTGCGTAAGTGTGCCTGTTTGTCCCCAGCCCTTTCAACACTTTTTTGTTTCCAAGGGAGAAATGTGAGTTACATTATTTTGTACTTTTTAAATTATTCATGATGTGAGTTTTTTTTAACATATAGCTTGATAACTTGGATTTCTGCCTTAGAAAACTGTTCCTAAGATTCAGAACTCAGAAAGGATCTTAGAGATCATCTAGTCGGTTGACTCATTTCACTCATTTCTTTTACTTATTTATTTATTCACTTATTCATTCATTTATTTATTTAATTTTTTGCATTCATTTTCACAAAATTTTGGGTTCCAAATTTTTTTCCCCCCTTTTATCCCCTCCCCCCACCCCAATACCCCAAGCAATCTAATTTTCCCTATTGCCAGTCTGCCCTCTCTTCTGTCATCCCTCCCTTCTCTTGTCTCCATCTTCTCTTTTCTCCTGTAGGGCCAGATGACTTTCTGTTCCTCATTAACTGTATGTCTTCTTTCCTAGTAGCAACAACAATACTAAACAGTTGTTCCTACAACTTTGAGTTCCAAATTCTCCCCATCCCTCCCTCCCCACCCATTCCCTTTGGGAAGGCAGGCAATATAGGCCATATCTGTGTAGTTTTACAAATGACTTCGGTAATAGTTGTGTTGTGTAAGACTAACTGAATTATCCTCCATCCTAACCTGCTCCTCATTGTTTCTCTTCTGTCTTTTGATCCTGTCCCTCCCCGAGTGTTGACTTCAAATTGCTCCCTCCACCCTTTGCCCTCCCTTCCATCATCCCCCCTCTTGCTTATCTCCTTCTCCCCCACTTTCTTATCCTGTAAGATAGGTTTTCATACCAAAATGAGTGTGCATTTTATTCCTTCCTTTAGTCAAATGTGATGAGGGTAAACTTCTTGATTTTTTTTTTCTCAGCTCTCCTCTTTTTCCCTCCACTAAAAAGTCTCCTACTGGCCTCTTAAATGACATATAATTACCCTCTTCCATTTCACCCTCTTTCCTCCCACTACATTTCTCTCTCACCATTTACCTTAATTTCTTTTAAGATATGGTCCCATCCTATTCAATTCAATCTGTGCTCTCTGTCTCTGTATGTGTGTGCATGTGTGTATGTGTGTGTGCGTGCATGCGTGTACATGTGTGTGTATGGACCCACCAATTACCCAGATACTGAAAAGTTTTAAGAGTTACAAATACTGTCTTTCCATGTGGGAATGTAAACAGTTCACCTTTGGTAAGTCCCTTGTGACTTCTCTTTGCTGTTTACTTTTTCATGCTTCTTCTCATTCTTGTGTTTGGAAGTCAAATTTCTTTTCAGCTCTGGTCTTTTCATCAAGAATGATTGAAAGTCCTCTGTTTCATTGAAAGACCATATTTTCCCCTGAAGTATTATACTCAGTTTAGCTGGGCAGGTGATTCTTGGTTTGAGTCCTAGTTCCTTTGACTTCTGGAATATCCTATTCCACGCCCTTTGATCCCTTAATGTAGAAGCTGCTAGATCTTGAGTTATCCTGATTGTATTTCCACAGTACTGGAATTGTTTCTTTCTAGCTGCTTGCAAGATTTTCTCCTTGAGCTGGGAGTTCTGGAATTTGGCCACAATGTTCCTAGGAGTTTCTCTTTTTGGATCTCTTTCAGGCAGTGATCGATGGATTCTTTCAATACTTATTTTGCCCTCTGGTTCTAGAATTTCAGGGCAGTTTTCCTTGATAATTTCTTGGAAGATGATGTCTAGGCTCTTTTTTTGATCATGACTTTCAGGTATTCCCATAATTTTTAAATTGTCTCTCCTGGATCTATTTTCCAGGTCAGTTGTTTTTCCCATGAGATATTTCACATTCTCTTCCATTTTTTCATTCTTTTGGTTTTGTTTGGTGATTTCTTGGTTTCTCGTAAAGTCATTAGACTCCATCTGTTCCATTCGAATTCTGAGATAACTATTATCTTCAGTGAGCTTTTGAACCTCTTTTTCCATTTGGCTCATTCTGCTTTTGAAAGCATTCTTCTCCTCTTTGGCTTTTTGAACCTCTTTTGCCAATTGAGTGAGCCTATTTTTCAAGGTGTTATTTTCTTCAGCATTTTTTTGGGTCTCCTTTACCAAGGTATTGACCCGTTTCTCATACCCCTCTTGCATCTCTCTCATTTCTCTTCCCAGTTTCTCCTCCACCTGTCTAACTTGCTTTTCAAAATCCTTTTTGAGCTCTTCCAAGGCCCGAGCCCACCCAACATCCCCCTGGGATGTCTGGGGTACTGAGGCCCCACCCTCCACATCTTTCCCTGATGGCAAGAATATTTCCTCGTCATCAGATCCGAATGTTGGGATCATTTGCATTTGTTCGAAAAAACTCTCTATAGTCTTATTTTTCTTCCCTTTTCTAGGCATTTTCCCAGCCAGTTACTTGACTTCTGAGATTCCTGTCCACCCCCGCCTAGATCCGCCCAGCTAGTGCTTGGGGTCTGAGATTCAAATGTGCCTTCCGCACCGCCCACCTGCTGATCAATGTGAGCTTTAGTTCTCGTGCTGGGGTGGGGTGGGGGGCCGCCTCCCAGACTCAGTTCCCTCAGGGGCTTTATGCAGAGACCTTCAGTAATGAAGATCCTGCCTGCTGCTGGGGGAGTCCGGGCCGCGGTTGTGCCGCTGCTGCCTCCGCTGCCGCCCACGCCTCTGCCTCCGCTGCTTCCTGCCCCCATCTCTGCCGCCGTCGCTTCCTCCCAAGGGGGCCCCGAGTCACGGAGACACTCTGCTCCCCCTCTCGGCCAGCCAGCCGCCTCTCTCACTGACCTGTAGCTTCTGTGGGCGGAGGGACTTTCCCGGCTGCCAGAGCTTCTGTCCCTGAAGCCTGTTCGGGTTAGCTTCTGTGGGGCCGCGGCCAGGGCAGCACTGGGGTGGAGTCCGCTTTCTGGGGCGCGACGGACCCTGGGGACGGCTCTCTAGGGCTCTCTGGAACGGAAATCTCTTCCACTCTGTTTCTGTACACCTTTCAGTGGTCCAGAAGTTATGGGGGTCTCTTTTTACATTAATTCTATGGGCTGTGGTTTCGGAGCTCGTAAACTTGCGTCCTTCTACTCCACCATCTTGGCTCCGCCCCCTCATTTTACTCATTTGAGGCTTCTAAAGAGGAAGGGCTTGCCTTAGGTCACATAGCTAATAAGCAGCAGAAAAAAGTGAATGCTAACGCTAACTTATAGTGCTTTAGGATTTACAAAGCATACTCTGTGCATTTTCCCTCAAATCTCACAACTCTGGAGAGTAGGAGTCCATTTTCCATTGAAGGAAAGAGGCTCTGGAAAAACTAAGGGCACAGCCAAGATGATGGAGACAAAATCCAGCCCTGACCCTCTCCTGCAGAGGCTGTGTTGCTTCTGTCCTCAAGGAACTCCAGGTGCCTGCTTCCCCAGGAGTTCCTACCCTAGCTTCTGCCTTACTTTTCCTTACTTTTCCCACATGTTCCCAACGCTTTCCAGCTTGGGGGAACTTTGTTGTCTTTTAACTAATGTATATTGGGGATCAGGAAATGTTATCAATGTTCGTATTTATCATCAGTGCTAAGACTGAACAGAGCAAAAGGAGAAAAACTAAGAATTTGGGTTTGACTCTTAATGTAGCACTAATGATTGTCATTTACATAAATCTCTTGTCATTTATAATGAATTGTGTAACACAATACTAATTATACATATTATTAAACATGTCAAATTAACGTTTAGGAATTGATTACAGTAATAAACTATTTATAAATAGTCAGTCTTCCTAATTTGTTCCTGGGGTAAAGTTCCCAATTCAGTGTGGCCCTTATCCTTAAGAACACCACCTTCTCTACTTTTGTTCCTCATCCCTTCTCCATGGGTTTGCCCCTTCATATATTAAATTATTCCAGAGTTCTAGAAATATCTAGTAGTTCAGTTGGAAAGAGTAAGGAATAAAAGGTGGAAAAAGAGGGTTGAAGTTAGATTGTGAGGGGCCCAAATGTCAGGCTGAGGAGTTTGTCTTTTATCCTAGTGGTCATTGGGAGCCGCTGATGGCTTGAGGGGGTTGAGGAAGGAAGAATGGAGTGGTCATATGTGTTTTAGGAATGTGAATTTGGCACCTGTGTGGAGGATGACTGGGGGAGTAGAAAGACTGGAGAAAAGGAGACACATGAGTAGATGACAGCAAGGCCAGGCGAGATGCAAGATGGGTAGGCATGTAGGAGGTGTGGAAATAGGCTCAAACTGCATGCTGGGAGGATGGATGGGAGAGGTTTGGACAGGAATGGTGGAGAGGAAGAGGGAGGGGCAGGTTTGAGGGAAGGGTAATGACTTTTATTTTGAACAGGGGTTGTATGTGTGTGTGTACGTGTGTGTGTGTGTGTACACGTACACAGCATGAGCACACAAACTGGGTAGACATGCTGATAATCATTCTTCCAGAATGGAGAAGATAGAAAAATCTCCCTTTTCATAGGATTTTCTGACATGTGGGATGTTGGATAGGGGTTGAGAAACAAAATTTTACTGTACTTGAGTGGTGCCTGTGTATATAACAAATTAAATTAATTCTAAATTGATTTTTTTTTCAGTCCTATTTTGTCACAGATTATGATCCAACAATTGAAGATTCATATACTAAACAGTGTGTGATAGATGATAGAGCAGCACGGCTGGACAGTAAGTCATTCCATGTCACTTTTCATTCCTGTCAAGTGTAAATAGCTTCTCTCTCCAACAGCCTTCTTGCAGAACTCTTTCTCATGGTATGGAAGGGGCTCTAAGCTCTAGGACAATCTGCCAAACTAGAAGGGCTTGAAAGGACTCTTCTGACCGAGAACCATCTTAGCTAAATCCAGAGAGACACAGCCACCATGGCATGCAGACTGTTTATTAAAATATGGAAGGGCTGTGGTCCATTTTTGTGGTACTCATGAAATTCTGACCTGTCACAGTTTAGATTAAGGAATTAGTTACAGAGTTGGAAAGGACTTCAGAAGGCCAGTCTCTGCCTGACTAGTGGTCATCTACTCAATTCCTGCTTGAAAATGGGAAACTTAGTACCTCTTAAGGCAATACATTTCTTTTTTGGGTAGTTCTGTTAATAAGTTGAGCTGAAAGATGTCTTTGTAGGGCCAAGGAGAACAAGTCTACTCCTACGTGGTAACCCCTTAAATATTTCAAGACAGCTACCATTCTGTACCCCATCTTGGCTCTGCTACCCTCTCCCTGAGTCTTAACTAGCTTCAACATCATGATCTCTGTCTGAAATGTAATAAGATCCTCAAAACCAAACATGATAATTGTACTCCTGATTCTAGATTCCCCCAGCATTTCCCACCTTAGGATGGGTGAATACATGATTATAACTCACACTTTTAAAAACTACTCTCAACTGTAAAAGCTGAAGTGAACTCTATAGGACTAGGGTATTCATTTTATATGTTGTAGTGGATTAGAATTCCTAGCTCTCAGGCTGTATTAGACCTGTTGTGACTTATTAAGCTTTGTCAGATTTGTTTTTATAGAGAAGCATCCTGGTTTAGTGAGTCAGGAGACCTGTGATGGCATCCTGACTAAGGCCTTCCTCCTTAGATCGTAAGCTCCTTAAGGCCAGGGTCTGTCTTTGGCACTTTTTACATTGTGTTACCAGGGCATCGCACAGAGCCTGGAACATAGTAGACACTTAATAAATGCTTATTGAATGACTACAATCCTTCTTGGCTTTGTGGCCTTAGTTGTCATCTGTAAAATATTGCACCAAAATATTGTTGGTTAGGAGTTGTGAAGAAAGCACTTCATAAACCTGAAATCACTGTTTATTTGTATTACAATAATTTATTGGTCACTATGTTGCTTCTTAATGGAGTTCTTCAGAAAACCTGAACTGTATTTTTGGATATGTCCAAAGTTCAGAAAATCCCTGATTTTGTCAGTATTGCTATTGCTTCCATTGACGTAAATCCCAACCCCTCCACACTCTTAGTTAGATGACTTTTGATGATTTTGGTGCCGCCCCCCTCCCAGTAAACAAAATGCTCAGTGTCCCAAACCCCAGATAACACATCAGGTCTCCCCAGGCCTCTCTTGCAAGCTCTCCTGCCAGAGGTGATGACAGCATTACCTTTCAGGTGCAAGGATGTACCAGAAGAGGCCTTAATGGAGAGTATATGTTAGACTCTCTGATTGGAAATCAGAATTTCCCAGGGAATTTGTTGGTATCCATTTATTCCACCAGAGTATGATTTAAGGCTTTCTTAGCTTCAGCTGCTCTACCTGTTATTTTCATTTTTGTTTTTCCCATGGAGAGTGATACCTGAACCTGATGGTTTGTTTCACATTTCTGAAGTTGCATGTAGCATCAGCACATGGTTGTTTTGATCTCTTGAGACCAGAATATTGAGAAAGAATAAGACTCTAAAATTCTCATTGGTAGTAATTTTTTCATATCTTTGCCTGCAGATTAGAGGCTTGAGTCAGCTTGTATTGACTTACAAGAATTGATCGTTAAATTTTCATTGTAAATGTCACGTCTTGGAAATTAACAAATATTGTAAATTGGACCTTGATATTTTGTTTTGTTGGTTGTTTACACTTAAGTAAGTGATAGAGAAAATGATAGTAATGCAGATTAAGTCTAAAAGTGTGCTGTGCTTTTTTGGAGAGCTTTGTTGATTGTTATAAAGCAGCATACCATTATTGCAGATACACTACTTTTGATTTGGGGGAACTCTGTTAATTGTAAATACCTTTTTAATTGGGAAGTCTTTGGTAAGGGTGTGGAGAGAGGGGGAGAAGTCATCTTTAAAAGTGTGTATACAGCTACGTCTCCATTTTATTTTTGTGTAGTTCTGGACACTGCAGGTCAAGAAGAGTTTGGGGCGATGAGAGAACAATATATGAGGACTGGTGAGGGCTTCTTGCTGGTTTTTTCAGTCACAGACAGAGGAAGGTATGTGTAAGTGTTACAATGTTAAAGCAACAAAACGGATCCAAACCTGCTCTTTTGAATCATGTTTGGATTTTCTGTTTCTTTTTTTTTTTAACGTAAAGGAAAATTTAAGCATGAAAATAGAATTTATGAATTACTGTGAATGATATTTTTTAACATATGCTCTGATGTTAAGTTACCGAACAGTTTCATTTGTATTTTTGGTTTTAGTTTTGAAGAAATCTATAAATTTCAAAGACAGATTCTCAGAGTAAAGGACCGTGATGAGTTTCCAATGATTTTAGTTGGTAATAAAGCAGATCTTGACCATCAAAGACAGGTAAGAAGTTTCATAGCTATTACTCCTATGTCTTGTAATTGGAGTGAATATAAACTTGGGTATATGTATTTCAAAGAGTTTGTACCACATGCTTTGAAAATATTGAATTTGATAATGTAATAAAAGATATATACATTAAATGAGGAAAAAAGAAAACAGACTTTTAGAAAATGTATCATCTTTCATTGTCATTCATTTGACTAAATTATAGCATATAATTGGAACATTGACCGAATGAGAAGTTGTACTCCTTCCTGTCATCTTGTTTTTCTTTCCCCACAATTATGATCTGGTTACTGAGGCGCTGAGAAGTGAGGCAGTCCTCTCTAATTGGGAGGCTGGTCCTCTGCCCACTACAATAGTATTGACTTAATTGCAGTTTAAAAATGGTTATTCTCTGATTTTTGTGTGTGTTGATTCCTTTAGGCCTGTAGCTTATGGATAACCTTTATCTACCTTTAAGCAACATAGGGTGAAAATCCTATTGCAAATCTTTGCAAATAAATATGAACTATGGTTATTATTATAGTGATTTTCTCACTAGAGATGTAGCCAGAAGATTCATTTGAGATGGAAAAGAGAGTTTGAAAGAGGAGAATAAAGGAAATGGAATGGTTGGTTTCATTGTGTATCCAAACACTGGGCCAACTCCCTTCTCAGGCTTCACGAGGAGGATAAAGCAGGGATTCTTAACCTTGGGCTCGGTAAACTTGTTAATGTTTTTAATAACTACATTTCGATATAATTGAATTCCTTTGTAACTATATATATTATAAACATGATCCTGAGAAGACTGTCAAAGGAGACTGTGATACCAAAAAAGATTATGAACCCCTGGCATAGATGGTTACACTTGCTGTGAAACTACCAGAGGAAGCAGCCCCATGTGATAGAAAACATTTGAAATAAACTGAGGAGAGACCTGGGTTCAAATCCCAATCCACTTATGGAGTTTCCCTCAAGCCCTGCTCACTCAGCTTCTTTGACGATTCATTTCCTCATCTGTAAAACGGGAGTGGTAATATTGGTACTGTTGTACTAAGAAAATGATATAAATATGAGGTAGATGATCCCAGCAGCCTTCATAGCTAAACATCAAAATGGAACAAATCTGCCAGTTTCCTCGCTGGCAGTAATAGAGGAACCATTACACTCTGCCACTCCCCTTCCAGTGCATCCTTCGAAGTGATGAAGCCAGAACAAACAGCTAGTCTTCCTATGCACTGATGGAAAAATGTGTGGCGACATCCTGCCTTCTTAAGAACTCTCAAAAGAATGGAACAGGTCCCACAATGAAGAAACAGAACCAAGACGACATTCTGATGCGTATTTAATTCTTACTTCCTATAAATCACTATGCTAGTGGGGCATCCTGGACATCCTTTTTGAAAACAAGAACAGGAAGCCTAAGCCCCTTAATGTTACAGTGGGGACACTGAGGTCTAAGGAAGTCAAATGATTGGCCCAGAGTCATCAGGACTTCTAGCTGCAGTCACTCTTTTCCCACTGACCATGATTCCTCCTAGACATCCTGTTTAAAACCCACATTAAGATTTCCTATTGATGCCATAGTTCTCCAAATTCTCTTGTTTTCAGGTGTTGTAATATTTATTTTATCGAGTCCTGGAACACCACAAAACTTCCTTCAGTGAAATCTGCAGTAATGTGAAAGATATTGGTTTGATCATTTACACTTGAAAAACAGAGTGAATAAAAAATACATATTGCCCAGATGATGGTCTGCTCTTGGATGACAGCCCATTAAATTAGTCTTTCCATATGTGTATCTTGGACAAGTTCTACAGATGCATAATGAATGAGCTGAGCCCAGAATGGAGGAGGAGAAAAAGACTGCACAGTGCTTTCAGTGATGCCAAACTGCCTGGCATTGGTAAAGCTCGTCTCTTTAGTTAGTGTCAGTGATCTCAGTGAGGGGCTGTTCCTGTCCATCATGCAATACCATAAGTTCGTAGTTAAACTTGACAAATAACCTGAAGGACAATAGAAGGAAGCAGTTAGGTGTAAACAATCTATAGAACAACAGCTCATGCAAAAAAGTGTCATAAAAGACATTACTGAGGCTATGTATGAGCAAAAAGGGTGGAGATGCAGTCATGTAAGGAGAGGGAGAGCCAGCAGATGTAAAGACTACTGAATTTTTATGGGAATACACAAACAAGAACTACGATGAATAAAGAGGCTTGTAGAACAATAAGATTCTGCAGCAGTAGAAGGAGTAGCTACGCTCAGAAAATCACGGAGCCATCAAGGCAAGATAATATATATAGATTTAAATCTTTAACTGTAGAGGTCCTTAATATGTCTCTGTTTACTAACCTCAGAAGTCCCTGATGCTGAGAGAGAATCTGAGACCTGTGTGAGGAACTATGAGTGTCCTATTTTATGGATGAGAAATCTTATGTCTCAGAAAGGGCAAGTGACTTGCCTGGGAATCACATTTATTAAGTGTCAGAGATGAAATTTGAACTTGAGTCTTTTGACTCTTAAGGTCTAACTGTTATTTACCAGCTGTGTAACTTTAAGCAAGTCACCTTCCTTCTCTGGTCCTCTGTTTTCTCATCTACAAAATGAAAAGATTAGATTAGATAATTTTAAGTTCCCTTGAGTCTTTGATCTGGATTAAATTCCACTGCTGATATACTTTTTTTTTACTTTTGGAGATTGTGGTTTATCATCCTATTAATTTTTTTTTTGTTTTTATTGTTTAAAAATTTTATTCACTTAACCAAAAAAACCCACATTTCCACATGTAGTAGCCCATAAAAGATAACTTTATATGTAAATAAATTTATTACATTTAGCTTGCTTTCCTAAAATTCGATTATATGCGTGTGTATAGATACATATACTTATGTCTGTACATACATACACATGCACATAAATAAAATTCAGCATGTTGTTTCCAAAGCTGTCCTTCTTGTCCCCTTCCGTACTTCATTCATTTTTCTAATGTACATTTTCTTTTAAATTCTTAGTGGCATCTTTCCTTTTTTTCTTTTTGGCACTATCATTCCTACACAGTCATCTCTCCTCCTTAAGTAAACTTTCCATATTAAGACAAGAAATAAAAGCTTTATAACATAAGCAGAGGCCACTTGTTGGTCGTGTGAAAGCTCTGTCATTTGTTATTATAATTTTCTTCATCTATGAAATAAGAATAAACTACATCGATCACCTTTGAGGTCCTTCAAAAGCTCTGATCCTGTGATTATCCACATATTTCCTGGTTCATAAACTTCAGTTAACATACCCATGTGAGCATCAGTGGGGCTATACTTACCAGTCTGAGCCAGGCTTTATCCTGTTTGGGCCTCATTCTCCTTGCCTGTGAAATAAGAAGTTTACATTAAATTAGCTGGTTTCTGAGGTTGACTCCATCTCTAAATTCTGCATTAGTAGTCTGGTATTTTCTTTGTCAGTGAAAACATTATCCCACCTGGACCTCCTTTCTTCTTGTGATGAACAATAGGTCATTTCCTCCCTAAGCATGGTTTCCAAAGGGGTTTCCAGTTGTGAGATGGATCCTAGTGTTGTTGTCTCCTCTACCTTGTGCCTAATAGCCCACAGTCTATGGGGTGGAATAAAGCAGAACTGCAAGTTTGTACTTTTTCTCAAACATTCCTCTGAAGGTCACTCCTCATTCCAGGTAACACAAGAAGAAGGACAGCAGCTTGCAAGACAGCTCAAGGTGACGTACATGGAGGCATCCGCAAAAATTAGAATGAATGTAGACCAAGCTTTTCATGAACTTGTCCGGGTTATCAGGTCAGTCCAGAGCCTTCTCACAGGGCTTTTCTATAGAATTCATATTTCTGTTTTATAATTTTTAGTTGAAAAGATGTTTCTTTTGTACTTGTTACCAAAAGAAAGCAAGAGTATTTTGTAGCCAGCATCCTTTTGCTAAGCATTAAATATTCCTGATAGGCAGAAGTTAGATTTGTCATTTTTAATATTTCTTATAATTATTCAGATCAAAGATTGTAGAAGCTGACTAGAATCCCGAGAAATGTAGAATGTCAGAAAAAAATGTCTGGAAAAAAAACCTTTAAGATCATGTAATTCCAATTGCATTTTGAAGATGAAGAAACCGAGGCCCCGAGAAGGGAAATGATTGGCACTTAGGTCAAGGGTGCTGATTGTTAGATGAACCACGGTTAGGAACCAGGTCTTTTGGCTCCCAGGTATACTGTAGAGGTGATGCAGTCAATCCCTGGGAATTTATTGGGTCGGCATGATTGCAAGTCAGCCATCAGAAATTTTTCCTTTAATGTTATTTCCTCTCAGGGTCTGACACACTGGCTCTTTATATAGTTCGAGATGTGTGTCTCTCTGTTTACTCAGTACATAAAATGATTGGTCCTATATGTATGTATGTATATATATACCATCCCAGAAAGTACTGAAATCAAGCTAGTGAAGACTGTAGAGCTTTGAGAAATGGTAACAGTTATCAGTATATTTTTTTTGTACTGTTAATCTACCTTTCTTTTAAAAGGTGCATGTTAAAAGAGAATCTGTCAGTATATATTTCTGGGAATTTTGAAGGAATTGGGTTGGATGAGACATGGGGAAGTTGTTAAAGGTTTGAGAATAACATTGTCTCAACTTTCAGTTCCCTTAAACACCTGAAGTCTCTTTCATTCCTTATATTTGGAAAAAAATAATAAATTTTGCTTAATTAATTTTCAACACTTTGTTAGAAGATCTTCAGCCATTTAAAATGTGCTGTCATCTCATGATCCATAATCTTGACACAGAGGTTACAGAAGACCTGAGCACTAGTTTAGCCATGCCACATAGGGTTGGTCTGAGTGATGGTTACAGTGATCCTGCCTCCTGGGCACTTCATCTTACCTGTTCCCTCAGAGGCTGACAGTTATGAGTCTTTTTGATGAGGTGAAGCTAATTTTTCTTCACACCTCCCCGCACCCAGTACAGCTTGATTGTTTCTCATAAACTAGTGTTGTGCTTAGGCCTTTTGTTCTCTCCGGGAGTTCTGCTTCTTTGGTTCACCAGTCTCAAAGATTCTGGTGTCCAATGTATAAAAGGTCCCTTTCTTTCCTATTTTTAATTGTACCAAAATATCACACATTTGAAAACCTTCAATTTTTAGAAAAAATCTTTTTATTTTACAGGAAATTTCAAGAGCAAGAATGTCCTCCTTCCCCAGAACCAGCAAGGAAAGAGAAAGACAAGAAAGGCTGCCATTGTGTAATTTTTTAAGAATCCCATGAATCTTAGCTGCCGACTGCCAGAAAAAGCCCTCGTCTACTCCTTTCTTCCCTCCAGTTTACATCCTGTTGGGTACCTCTTTAGCCTTATGCAAGCATGTCCTTGAAATGACCACCATGTTAGCCTTAGTCCAAGAAGCCAGCTAAATCCTGGCCTGGAAGATGATGGTGATGATGCTGATGATTTTAATGGTCATGTCAGGATAGACTTAAAGAAAACACTAAGGCTGCTTCTCTAAGACCATCCAATTACTTTTTTTTTTTTTTAAGCTAGACATCTGTATGTGTGTACATACACACAGAATTAACATGATTCTTTAAGGGCTTACACTCATAGTGGGGATGAATCAGCCTTGAGTCCCCAATTGTTTTCCAAGCTGAAATCATTGTATGCAAAATTATTAATTTTTAACTTCTGAGATCACATTGCCTACTGTCATCCTAAATCAAAACCTAGGGAGTTTTTGTTGTGGGTTTTTGTTTGTTTTGTTTTGGGAGAAAATGTGAATTAGCTTTTTTGCCCAAGAGAATAAAATTTGATTTCAACTTCAGTTATCCTTAAACCCACTGAAATGAGTTAACAAAACTGAGGCATTTTGAACCTCATGGATCACTGTACCTTCTGGTTTCCAGTGGCCAGAAACACACCCAACCATCTACTGTATTTTCTTCTATGTGTCCAGAGCATCTATAGGGCTCTTATTACTCCTGCCATTATTGTTGCTATATGGCTAATGATGGTGGTGTCCTCTGTGGCCAAATACCTGGGCTCATTCTGAACCTTAGCATTTCAGTTTCTTAGGGATCTTTCTCAGCCATTTATTTGAGGGGGGAAGGGGTCAAACAATCATTTGTGTCTATCTTCCTTTTTGAGTATTTCAAGGGATTCAAGAAAACAAACTGTAGTTGTTTTTGTTTTGATGTAATATAAAAAAATGGAGTTGCTCTTTCCAGGGTCAGAGATGACTAATGTTTTTGCTATATACTTTTATACATTATTTTCTTATCAAACTAGTTAACAAGTATTTTTATATGTTTGTAAGCCAATATGCTTTCACAGCATAACTTGTGTATATGTAAAGATGAGTATTTAATTCTCACAGTTCACTTCTAACTGACAAACAAAGGCAGATATGGAAACTGCAGAAATTGTGGTAAAACTTCTCTTTATTTTTCTGGGCTTTTTCAGGGCCCACTTTTGGCCAGTCACATCCCTGCCCAAGATACTGTCACAGGTGCAACTCCCAGGATGTGGATCTCAAAATCACTTTCGGTAGCCCTTACTGGAGACTGACCATATACATGAAGTATTAAACTGTACAACTCTTTAACTGACTCTTTGTTTAACTGTGGATGGCTTCTGATGTTTTAAAAAAAAATTTATGGATTGTGTTTAAACAATTCAAGACTATGCTTCCTGATTTTGAGAGGCTAAGTGGTGGTATTGCACAATCACCACTCTCCCGAATGTGTACAACAGCCCCACGAAGTTGATAAAGTATATACCCTTGTAGAGCTTTGGGTGCTAGAATTAAAGAGAATCTGTTATGACAAGGTAACTGCTGTGCTGCCCATCTTATTTGGAGGTTGGGGAGCAGGGTGGGTGCAGAGGATTGAGCAATAGTCATCCCAAATTCATTTACTGAATTGTAGCTGCACATTAAAGAAAGCAAAAGCTTTCTCCATTTGACTACCGAAAAGTGCTATTAAAAAAAAATCCTTCAGTCACAGGCATTTATCAGTTGGCAGAGCTAGAAGGTCCTTAGAGCATCTTAGGTTGGCAGTGAGAGAGAATATCTTATACCCTTCATTATTCAGATGGAGCATAGCTAATGGCCAGCCCCTGTTTTGGTCAGGAGGTTCTCTGATGAAGTCCTTTACACGAGTTCTCCTGCCCACTTTGTTGACCGTGCTAACTTCAATACTTTGCTGAATCTGTGCTCTAAATGATATTGGTAACCCCCTCTAGTCATGCAGGTCACTGGATGTCCATATGTTCTCATGCTTCTATACATCATCTGTCCAACATTGTAGAATTCTTCCTTTACATTCCTCATGAAAAGATTTTTACCTATTTCATGGATTGAAGTGGCCAGGGAATCATATGGGCCCCTTTGAAAATAATGAGCCCTTTCATACTTGGTAGAATCTTTAAGGGATAGGAGGACCATTCAAGGACTCTAGATCCCTCCACATGGCAAGAGAGTACTTTCACAGAGGTGTCTTAAGTCAAGAGCATTTGATAATCAAAAATTGACTCAGTCATTTTAGAAAGAAATCCCTTGCTTTTACAGAATAGATAGGTGCTAGCAGAAGGAAATGTAAAAAAGATCCAGTCCATGGAATCATGGACTTCATTATATAATCAAGGGCTTCCCAATGTAAAACATTGCCCAGTTGTAGGCAGTTGAAAGTGCTGGATAAAAGAGTTTTATTGAGTCAGTCCCAGAACACATCCAGATTCTATAGTTGACCCTTCCCAGCATCTTTCAGCATTGGATTATGTCACACACCTTGGAATTCCCCTCACTTTTTTTCATATTCTTTAGGAGTTTCCAGCTAGAGGATTCTCTAACTCCAAAGTCAGAGGCTTTCATTCCAGAAATGTTCATTTCCCCATTATTCTTCCAAGTATTTACAGTGTAAATAAAGCTGTGGTGAAAAAAGAAAGTATCTTTGCTTGGAGATTCCTTAACTTTGGGACTTCAAGGCTGTGAAACTTAAGTTTCTGGATTTTATCAGTTTGGTGAGTTTGAAATTGTGACTCAAGGTTTTCTGAGCTTATATAGCTTCAGCCTCTTCCAACAGTCTTTGTTCTAAGCTTGTCAATTAGTATTTGATCTCGTTTTAGTCCAAACAGGTCAGTAAACCTGTTTTAATTCCAAGTCAGTGTGCAGCATGAGGATTGGCTAGAAGAAATAGGAATGTTTAGCTTGTCTCTGCAAGTATTGGAATGGACGTCATGTGGAAGAGAAAGATTCTTACGGGTTTGGTTTGCTCATCAGAAGGCAGAACCAGGTGGAAAATGCAGGGCAAATTTTAGGCTTAATATTAGGACAAACCTACCTAATCATGAGAACTACAAAGTGAAAACTGCCTTTCCTTAAAGTGTAGCAGGCCTCTTTTTATCAAAGGCCTTCAAGCAGAGGGCTCTTATGGTCATCTGTTGAGTGTGATATTTTGGAATTTTCTTTTGAGGTTGAGAGGAACTTTTAGCAGCCAGTTAGTTCAACCCCTTAGGGTTGAATTCCTTCATTTTACAAATAGGAAAACTGCTTCAACTCCTTCATTTTACAGATAGGAAAACTGATTCTACTGAGCAGACTGACCAGACAGGAGGAGGAAGAAAAGGTCCTAATATTTTTGATAACTGATTTTTTCTAATGAAGATGTGCTTTCTCTTCCATCTCCCCTCAGCTTAGAAAGCAAGAAAACAAGTGTTAGAGACATGAATAGTCACATTAGCTATGTCAGAAAACAAAAACATGCAACAACCTGCACTCCAAGTTTATTATTTCTGTCTTTAAATGGGTAGCATGATTTATCAGGAGTTTTCTCAAATTGTGGTTGCTCATTGTGTTGCTTAAAGTTTCTAAGTCTTTCAAGGTTGTTTCTTTTTATAATCTGCCATTGATATTGTACAGATTATTCCCTGGTTCTGCTCACTTTACTATATGTCAGTTCACACAGGTTTTTCCATGCTTCTCTGAAACCATCCCCTTCATCATTTATTATAGCACAATTGTATTACCATGGAAAAGCTTTTGAAGACAGGATTTCAATGGAGCACCTTACAGTAGTTCTTTTTTATTTCTCTCAAAATCTATCTATTTATTTATTTACTTTTAGCTTTCAGCGTTCATTTCCACAAAATTTTGAGTTCCAAATTTTCTCCCCATCTATCCCCTCCCCCGCCCCAAAATGCTGAGCATCCTGATTATCGCAGTCTTCCCTCCCTTCTAACGTCCCTCCTTTCTCTTATCCCTATCTTCTCTTTTGTCCTGTAGGGCAAGATAAATTTCTATACCCCATTACGTATATTTCTTATTTCTCAGGTGTATGCAGGAACAATATTCAACATTTGTTTCTAAAACCAAGAAGTTCCAACTTCTCTTCCTTCCTCTATCCCCACTGAGAAGGCAAGCAATTCAATATAGGCTAGATAATGTGTAGTTTTGCAAATGACTTCTGTAATAGTCATGTTGTATAAGATTAACTATATTTCCCTCCATCCTATCCTGCCCCCCATTTCTTCTAATCTCTCTTTTTAACCTTGTCCCTCCCCAAAAGTGTTTACTTCTAATTGCTCCCTCCTCACATTTGCCTTCCCTTCCATCATCTCCCCCCATCCTGCTTATCCCATTCTCCCCTACTTTCCTGTATTGTAAGATAGGTTTTCATATCAAATTGAGTGTGCATGTTATTCCTTCCTTGAGCCAGATGTGATGAGAGTAAGCTTTGCTTTTTCCTTCTCACCTCCCCCCTTTTTTCCTCCATTGAAAAGGCTTTTTGTCACCTCTTTTGTGAGAGATAATTTGCCCCATTCCATTTCTCCCTTTTTCCTCCCAATATTTTCCTCTCTCATTCCTTAATTTTATTTTTTTATATATGATCCCTTCCTATTTAACTCACCCTGTGCTCTGTCTCTCTTTTATGTATATGTGTGTGTGTGTATGTATAATCCCACCAACTACCCAAATACTGAGAAAAGTTTCAAGAGTTAAAAATAATTTATCTTTCCATCTAGGAATGTAAACAGTTCAACTTTAGTAAGGCCCTTATGATTTCCCTTTCCTGTTTACCTTTTCATGCTTCTTTTGATTCTTGTGTTTGAAAGTCAGATTTTCTTTTCAGCTCTGGTCTTTTCATCAAGAATGCTTGAAAGTCCTCTATTTCATTGAAAGACCATTTAAAAAAATTTTTTTTGAAATTTTTTTATTTTTTAATGAATTTATTTATTTAACTTTTTACATTCATTTTCACAAAATTTTGGGTTCCAAATTTTCTCCCCATTTGTCCCCTCCTCCCACCCCAATACACCGGGCATTCTAATTTCCCCTATCACCAATCTGCCCTCTCTTCTATCATCCCTCCCTTCCCTTATCCCCATCTTCTCTTTTGTCCTGTAGGGTCAGACAACTTTCTGTTCCCCATTACCTGTATTTCTTATTTCCTAGTAGCAAGAACAATACTCGACAGTTGTTCCTAAAGCTTTGAGTTCCAACTTCTCCCCATCCCTCCCTCCCCACCCATTCCCTTTGGGAAGGCAGGCAATTCAATATAGGCCATATTTGTGTAGTTTTGCAAATGACTTCCACAATAGTTGTGTTGTGTAAGACTAACTATATTTCCCTCCGTCTTATCCTGCCCCCCATTGCTTCTATTCTCTTTTGATCCTGTCCCTCTCCAAGAGTGTTGATTTCAAATTCCTCCCTCCTCCCATTGCCCTCCCTTCCATCATCCCCCGCACCCTGCTTATCCCCTTCTCCCCCACTTTCTTGTATAGGTTTTCATACCAAGATGCGTGTGCATTTTATTCCTTCCTTTCAGTCGAATGTGATGAGAGTAAACTTCTTGTTTTTCTCTAAGCTCCCCTCTTTTTCCCTCCACTAAAAAGTCTCCTGCCTGCCTCTTGAATGAGAGATAATTTATCCCATTCCATTTCTCCCTCTCTCCTCCCAATACATTTCTCTCTCACCGTTTAACTTCATTTTTTAAAGAGATGATTCCATCCTATTCAGTTCACTTTGTGCTCGGTGTGTGTGTGTGTGTGTGTAATCCCACCAACTACCCAGATACTGAAAAGTTTCAAGAGTTACAAATATTGTCTTTCCATGTAGGAATGTAAACAGTTCAACTTTAGTTAGTCCCTTATGACTTCTCTTTGCTGTTTACTTTTTCATGCTTCTTTTCATTCTTGTGTTTGAAAGTCAGATTTTCTTTTCAGCTCTGGTCTTTTCATCAAGAATGCTTGAAAGCCCTCTATTTCATTGAAAAACCATTTTTCCCCTGAAGTATTATACTCAGTTTTGCTGGGTAGGTGATTCTTGGTTTTAATCCTAGTTCCTTTGACTTCTGGAATATCATATTCCAAGCCCTTTGATCCCTTATGTAGAAGATGTTAGATCTTGTGTTATCCTGATTGTATTTCCACAATACTGGAATTGTTTCTTTCTAGCTGCTTGCAATATTTTCTCCTTGACCTGGTAACTCTGGAATTTGGCTACAATGTTCCTAGGAGTTTCTCTTTTTGGATCTCTTTCAGGAAGTGATCAGTGGATTCTTTCAATATTTATTTTGCTCTCTGGTTCTAGAATAGGGCAATTTTCCTTGATAATTTCATGAAAGATGATGTCTAGGCTCTTTTCTTTGATCATGGCTTTCAGGTAGCCCCACAATTTTTAAATTGTCTCTCCTGGACTATTTTCCAGGTTTTTCCAATGAGATCCTTCACATTATGTTCCATTTTTTCATTCTTTTGGTTTTGTTTTGTGATTTCTTGGTTTCTCATAAAGTCATTAGCTTCCATCTCTTTCATTCTAATTTATAAAAAACTATTTTCTTCAGTGAGCTTTTGAACCTCCTTTTCCATTTGGCTAATTCTGCTTTTTAAAGCCTTCTTCTCCTCATTGAGTTTTTGAACCTCTTTTGACAATTGAGTTAGCCTATTTTTACAGGTGTTATTTTCTTCAGCATTTTTTTTGGGTCTCCTTTAGCAAGCTGTTGACTCACTTTTCATGCTTTTCTTGCATCTCTCATTTCTCTTCCCAGTTTTTCCTCCACCTCTCTTACTTGATTTTCAAAATCTTTTTTGAGCTCTTCCATGGCCTGAGACCATTGAATATTTATTTTGGATGTTTGGGATACAGAAGCCTTGACTTTTATGTCTTTCCCTGAAGGTAAGCATTATTTTTCCTCATCCAAAAGGATGGGGAAAGACACCCGGAAAGTAACCTTCTATAGTCTTTATTTTTTTTCCCTTTTTTGGGCATTTTTCCAACCAGTTACTTGACTTTTGGGTTCTTTGTCAAGAGTAGGGTATACTCTGAGGAGACCTGTAAGATCTCACTTCCTTCAAGGTGGCATGATCAGGCCTGCACACTGGTCTGGCAGCAACTGGAAACTTGTGCCCAGAATCTGTGAGTAGTAGAATTTCCTCTCCACAACTTCTTTGCCTTCAGTTCCATTAGGCCAGCACTGGGGGCTGAGGTTCAGATCAGCTACTCAGTTCCCCCAACGGCTTTATGATGAGGCCCCCATCAATGGATACTGGCTGTTGCCTGCAGTGGGAGCCTTTAACAGCCTGGGGCCAGACCTATGAGGGGACCCTGCTCCCTTCTTGGCAAGCTGAAAAAGCCCTCTCACTGACCTTTGGCACCTGTGGGTTGAGAGATCTGCAAAGCGCTGCTGCTGCTGGCCCCTGATGTCTGCTCCAGTCCTCCTCCTGGAGTTATCAGGTCTGGGCTGTGCTCCTGTGCGACAGACCTTTCCCATAGGCCTTCCAGGTCACTCTGGGCTGGAAGTCTCTTCCACTCCATCGTTCTGTGGCTTCTGCTGCTCTATAATTTGTGGAGAGTTATTCTTCACAAGTATTTTATGGGCTGTGAGGGAAGAACTAGCATATGTGCTCCACCATCTTGGCTTTGCCCCACTATTTCATAATAAGACGACTTACTGATTTAAACTATGAGGACTGAGAAATTGTTACCCAGTTTAACCCTTAACATTTCATATGAGGAAGCTGGGGCATAGAGAAGGTGATATTCTCTGGTGCCCCTCACTTCAGACAGCTCCGTAAAAGCCGTTCTTCCTCCTGATTCTGTACAAGAAGGCTTCTTTATTTTTCTTGTGTGTCCTGAATCCCTTTGGAGGTGATGCCTCTGGACCCTTTCTTCAAATAACATTTTAAAATGCATAAAATATATAAGATTACAAAAGAAAATAATTCAGTAGAATTAGTTTTCAAAGTATTTATATTCACAGACTGCAGATTAAGAACCTCTGCTATAGAATGTTAACTCTTTGAGGGCAGTAATTATTTAATTTGTCTTGGTCTCATCACATTATAAATGTTTACTAAACACTTGTTGATTAAGGGCAACTTTGTCATCAGGAGAGCAGGAAGTGATCATAAATGACTTTCAAGTGACTTGAGACTTCCAGAAAGCTTACAAGTTAGCACCTCCAGTTGAATTAGATTGCATGGACTGAGGAGGGGAAGTACAATTCAACAAAAATTGGAGTATCTACTGTGTGTAAAAGACTGCTGGGGAGATACGAAAGCTTAGATGTGCCTCATGAAGTGATATGGCCTGCATTACTGTAATAGAAAGTTACATAAGTACAAAAGTCTCATGTACAGAATATTAAGATTTATAAATCCCTTTTGTGTCATACTTGTGAGATACTTAGCCATGTATTGATTTTACCATCCATCCCCTGGAGACTATGTTCTAAAAAGCCAGATTGTGTTATCCCTAGGGTCTAGGCCCTAGTAGAGATTTGAACACGGTAGGTGCTTAGTAAATCTCTTGAGTTTCCTAACAAGACTTGAGTTTGTCTTCAAAGAGGATACTTCAGAAAACAGCCCTTTTATGTGTTGTCTTATCCCCATTAGAATGTAAGTGTCTTAAAGGAAGAGATTTTTTGGCTTGTATTTGTATCCCCATTGCTTAGTACAGTACCTGGCAGAAAGCAGGCAGTTCATGCTTATATTTCTAGTTCAGTGACTGATGCTTAAGAGAGCATGGTTCAGGGAAACTGGCTTCTGGTTTTGCTCAGCCTCACACCTGTTACGTGTCTCTGGCTAAGTCACTTTTCTTCTGAACGTCATTCTAATTGCACTAGATGATGTGAGGGCCCTTTCATTTTGTGCTTTCTGTTACCTTCATGTTCCCTGGTACATGACTTAATGACTTCTTCAAAACTGAAGTCTCTTGAGCTATAAAATCTAAAAACCCAAATTGACTCTGGGATAAGAGGGAGTGTAGTAGAGAGAACTCACAATTTGTGGTCAGAAGACGTTCAAATCCAGGCTCTGCTATTTAAAGCACAGCTAGCCAGTAGCTCCCCTTAGGCTATTTAACCTCAGAGGGTCTTAGTTTTACTCATTGATATGTGAGTTACTGAACTAAATGACCTCAAAGGACCCTTCTAGCTCAGAAGACTTTGGTCTGATGGGGGTGGGGAGAGTGACACTTTATCACATTTTGTGCCCACAAAGTCTTCTCCCTCGCTACTGTTTTACATGGTGACTTCATCATTTTCCATAGATTCAGTTATGTCTGTGCTAATGATTCTCAGATCTGTCTATCCAGATTTATTCTTTCTCCTATCTAAAGTAGTATCTCCAACTGTCAGTCAAAAAACATTTAAGTGACTTCAACCTGCCAGGCATGTTATCTTATCCTCTAAGAGTGGGGGATTAAGCAGAAGACAGTCCTTTCCCTCAGTTAGCTCATGGGGGAGACAAACATGTACAAAACAAGCCATATGTAAAGAGGAAATAATTAAACCAGGGAAGACACAAAGACTTCCCATAAGAGATGGGACTTCAGTTGAGACTTGAAGGAAGCCAGGGAATCTAATAGAGGGAGATGAGGAAGGGGAACATTCTAGGCATTGGGAACAGGGAAAATGCCTGCAACTGAGAGCTGGAATGTTTTTCCTGAAAGAAGTGGAGGATGGATAGACAGGAAGGAATTGTATTTGAGGAGGACCTGAGCCTAGGGAGATGTTCAGGAGACTGGTTTCTAGTTAAGGTCTGAAGTTGCAGACAATCTAAATAAATGAAACAGTAACTTAAACAAATTTTTATCAAGAACTTGATAAATATAACAAGGCAATAATAGTTTTTGAACGAATCTAGCAGCAAAGCCCAAGATGGATCAAGGAAGGGAGATGTTGTTTCCACTCATAAGACAGGAGATAATTGGTTTCACCCCACCTCGTTTTTACAGAGGAGACTGAGCTGCAGAGGGAAAAAGGGTTGGAACTCTTGTGTGATAGGAGCCATTGGTTTTGTTTCATCAGTACTGTCCAATAAGTCAAGGAGACAAGAGTAATTCAAGTAGTTTCTAAGTCAGCCACTAGACGGTACTCTGTTCAAGTGATCAGCTTGACCACACGTGCTCTGCGCTGCTAACCTTTCAATGGGCTGCAATGTCCCAGTGCTAACCTTTCAATGGGCTGCAATGTCCCAGTAGGACACTAGAGGGCACTCAAAACGGGGAAAAAAGCCTCAGCTGCTGTCCAATGCCATGATTACTGAGTATTAATGTACAGAAATAGTTACACTTATGTAGGCTTTGGCTTCCAACCCTTGGAACATCCAATGTCATTCTCCTTTTATATTTATTTTATCTGCTTCAATCTGGGAGCTGTGGATTTCTTTTTAAGAATTTTTGATAATTATAATTGGTGAGTTGCGGGAAGTAGTAGGGGCAGAGCTGGAACAAGTGTGTACAAAAAGGACTAAGTGAACTTTCTTCCCTGGTGATTTGAGTGAGGATTGCTCTGTGCCTCCAGGTTGGGGGAAAAGGCAGCTGGCCCCTTTTCCCTCCCATCTGTCCCCGGTACATGTTTTTTTCTTTCTTCATCTTAATATCAGGAGATAGAATTGATCAGATTACAACTATGTGAACTTCAAATGGTCAGACCCTTCTGCCTTAGACAGGGAGTCCTAGAAGGATATAGCCAAGCTGGGCAAGGGAACAACTTGTTCATTGCCATGCTGTGGCCCAGCTAAAACAAGATGGAGACTCCTCAAATGAAGAGGGTGGTGAGGGCCAGAAATCACAAACTATCCCATCAATCCCACATTCTCCCTACATACGGGTTTTACTATCTTTGTAGTTAAAGTTTGAGCTCATTCTCCCTGGGCACTGAGTATATGTAGAGGGGAGAATGGCTTATGGGATATTTTTAAAATTTCTCTCATTGCTATATCTTATCTCTTTGTAAAAGCTAACTGATATCAACTGGCTGATAATACTTGATGGAATCTCATGGATGAAACACTAGTGATGATAAATTCTCAGGGTCACCCCTAGAATCCAGAGTGTGGAGCAGTAGTCAGTGACCCTCTGGCCACCCAACCTACCAAAATGAATAAGGGTTGGGAGAGAGAGTCCTGAGGGAGTACCATATCTGGCACAACTCCCTCTATTAGACTATGGGGAGCCATGGGTGGCACTTGAGTGACAAAATTGGAGAAAAGCAACACAAAGTTAATTAGCACATGTAGAGGATGGGTTTGAGGCAGAGGCTAGAGGCAGCAAGACCAGTTTATTCAGATTAGAAGTGATGAGGATCTGATGTAAATCAGGTGGTGAGGAGGGGACAGATGTGAGAGATACTAGGAATAAGGAACTGATAGGACAAGATGAGTTCTGTAGGAGACAGAAAAAGGAACCACCAACGATAATTGGTTATTAAAGAATTACAGAAGTAGTTCCATTCCACCTGGGGAGGGTGAGTAGTGTCCTCAATAAAATGTGCTAAGTTGGCATGGGGAAACAGGTTTGTCTGAGGAGGGGAGTCATGAGTTCCAGAATCCTTGTACCCTAGGATCTTGGTTGATTAAGAAGCAAGGAACTTTTGTGTACTTTAAAGGTGGAATTGAGATGATGGATGAAAAGTACTCGAAGAACTTTGAAGTACTGTATAAATATCAACTATTGTTTTACTTAGGGGAATCTAAAGTCAAGTCTCCCTAAGCTACTATTGACTTTACTATTTTATTGTTGATGTTATGTTTTCAAAACACAGGGGCAACATGGTATGGGGGGTCAGGAATACCTGGGTCCTAGTTCTATCTTAGATAGTAGCTATGTGACCCTGAGCAACTCACCTAATTCATGTCTGCTTCAGTTTCCTTATCTACAGAATGAGAGGGATTGGACCTAATGGCCTATAAGGCCCCTTGACTATACACCTATAAAATAAAAAGGAACTATAAAATACACGTACATGTGTGTGTGTGTGTGTGTGTGTGTGAGTTCATCAAGACTCATATTAATGAACAAGATACTTTATTAAATGCTTACCATATGCTAGGTTGTGTGGAATACTGGTTGCTACAAGAAGAAAGTAAAAGCAATCTCTGCTCTGAAGGGATATACATTCTAATGGAGAACTCAATATACATAAAGCAGACTATACAAGATAAATATAGAGTAGATGGAAGGTGCCCTTAGAAGGGATGGCATCTGCAATGTCCTATAGTGGGTAGAATGCTAGCCTTGACACTAGGAAGATCAGGATGCAAGTCTTTGCTCTGCAATATTCTGCTATGACCAGGGCTAAATTACTTAATCCCCTTGATGCTCTGCAACTTTCCATGATTTAAGTTATAGAGAAGAAGGAGATCTATGTTAGTACTGGGAGTTTTCTCATCTAGGGCTTCCAATACCAATTCCTCCCCTAAAAGTCACTCTTAAGAGCTCTAAATTTTACATACTTTACAAAGTTTTCCCACCTATTCTCTCATTTGGTCCTCACTTGCAAGTAGATGAGTTTTGATAGATGGATGGATGCCTAAGGCTTAGGAGGTTGTGACTTGCTCAGGAGTATGGAGGAATGGTAGAAACAAGGCTTGAACCTAGCTCCTTTATTGCAGAGTTCTTTTCTTTATATCATAGCAGTCTGTCTCTCCATAAGATTGTGGGAAGGGGAATTGTGTTTGCTTTGTGGGGGCTTCATTGTAATGACCAGAGGCAATGACATCTTCCTCCCAGACTAGCTGCGCAGGTGATGTTTGAGGAAGGCATCAGAGTCCGAACCGAGTCCATTCAACATTTTGGATTGATAAGGTTTCAATACTACTGGAGTGAAGGCTATAGAAGCATAAAATCTCAGTTTCAGAAGGGATTTCAGTCCGTGTGTAAGTAGGTATCTAAGTGCTGCCCCCAGCACCGTTGACTTTGTTTCCCCAGACTTCATTTGAAGGATTTCAGAGATGGGGAACTCACTGTTTCCTGAGGGGGCCCATTTTGTTTTGTGGATGGCCCTAAGTATTAGGGAGGATTTCTTTGCCATTATCCTAAGTCCTGCAACTCCCACCCATTACCCTTAGGTTTTAAGTCTTACCTAGGAGAGTGGGACAGTGCCTTCTAAGCACTAGGTGGGGACTACAGATAGTCCATAAATAATCTTACATGTACTTGTGGGGAGAGTGGAATAAAAGCTCCTTGAAGGTGGGCACTGTTTTTGTTTTGCTTTTTGATCTTCATGTCCCCAGTGCCCAGCACAATGCCAGACATCTGGGAGGCTCAATAAATAGTTACTGAATTGCCTGAGGAAATTGTAACCAAAGGGTATCAACTATTTAGCAAAGCTTTAGAGGTTAGAGTGAAAAGAAAAACTCACTTTTACTTACTGATAAGTGGGAGTGGCTCCTCTTCTAGATCCTGCCTTTCTCTTTCTGCTGGACAGTCCAGGGTGCAACTTTGCTTCAGTCTATACCCCTACTCTGGGTCTGTTCAAAGCTACCTGGCCTGGCTACAATATTGAGCTTTTTTGCTTAGGGCAAACTGGTTTGGATTCATATGGTCCTATTTTAGGGGAGGAAAATGCCCTCTTCACCTTGTTCCTATCTTCCAGACTTCCCAAATCCTGCTCTCACCCTGAACCATCCCTTAGTACTTGGCAGCCTCCTTGCCCTGAAGCAGCTAATTATCTCTGCAGCCTTCTCAACCTGGAATATCCCTGTGGAGGAACTTTTCTTCTCACCCCCTGGAAAGCTCCTCCCACAGCTTCCGTTTGGTGGAGGGACCCACGTTGACCTTTATATCCTTTAGTCCTGTTCCTGACTTCTGGGCTTCACACCATGCTCTGAGCTGGTGTATCTTCAAACCCGCTACTGCCCTGTCCCCTTCAGTTCCCATTTGTGTGTTGTCTTTGCCTATTTGAATGTAATCTCCCTGAGAGCAGAAATTGTCTTGATTTTTGCTTGCATTTGTATTCTCAGCACTTAGCACATGGTCAGTGCTTAATAAATTCCTCCTTACTCCTTTCCTTCCTCCCCTCCTTTCCTCTTTGCTCCTGTTCTTTCCTTTTATCATAGTCTTAGTGGACTGCAAACTCAGTAGGAGTCATCAGAGGGCTATGGTAACCGTGAAATCTGTATGATATTAACGTATATTAAGAGTGGCATGAAGTCCAGAATTTGGGAAGGCCTAATCCCTCTGCTTATTCATAATATGTCTGTAGTATTCTGTTCTGTTCTGAGTGCTGCATCTCACAAGCATATTAGAAAGTTGGAGATTATCCAGAGAAAGGGAAGAGCCTTCAGTTGATGCCACATGAGAACTGGTCAAAGGAAAGGGGAAAGTGTAGTTTAGAGATGATGAGCCTTTTCTAAGCTGGAAAGGGCTGCTGTCTGAGAGAAGGAGTGAACTTGTTCTCTTTGACTCCAAGGAGAGGAACTAGGAGAAAAATGAAGAAAAGGAGGCTGGACAGAAGGAAAAACTTACAAGAAACTGGTATTCTCCAACAGTTTGAAGAAATGAAATGTCCTATGATTATTTAATCTAAATCTACAGATCTTTCTGATCATATCATCCATACATCTCCATTTTCTCCACAAAAACAGGATGAGAGACTTTGGGCAGATAGGTGACATTGTAGGTAGTTTATTAGGCTTGGAGTCTGGAAGATATGAGTCCTAGTTCACACTACTAATTCTAGTAGTCACCTGTGAGACTAGGTGAATCTCTTACCCTGTCTGCCTCAGTTTCTTCCTCTGTAAAATGGGGATAATAGCACCTACTTTGAAGCATTGATATGAAGTCCAAATGAGATAAATATAAAGTACTCTACGAGCCTTAAAGCATTGTATAAAAACGCTGGCTGTGATTATAATCATAAACAGGGGATTCATTATTCGGCAGGAGTTGGACTAGATGAATTTTGAGATCTCTTCAAACTCTGAGACTCATAAAGAAAGGAATGCTGATAGTTTAAAACTCACCTCAAAACCCGAATAAAACACCCTTTTGGAGGAACAGAGGACATATTTAACATTTCTATAGCACGGCAGAGCATATTCATATACATATTTGATCCTCATCCCTCCCCCCCCATAAAAAAACCAAAAAACAAAACCTGTGGAGTAAGTAGTATAACTATATATTATCTATAAAATATGAGGCATCTTGGTGGTGCAGTGAATGGTGTTAGGACTAGGGTCAGGAAGCCCTGAGTTCAAATCCAGCCTCAGATACTTTCTAGCTCTAATTCTGGGAAATTCACTTTAACCTCTGTCTACCTCAGTTTCCTCATCTGTAAAATGAGGATTATAATAGCACCTACCTTCCAGGGTTGTTTTGAGGATACAGTGTGATAATATTTGTAAAGCATTTTGTGAATCTTAAAGTGCTGTATAAATACCAATTATTGTTATTATTTAGAATAGGTTATAGCAGAGTAAGCGTGTTTCCTTTTGGGATAACATTACTAGAACAGGAGATCAGTGCTGTGAGCAATCATTTCCCTAGATTTTAGCCAGTCATTTGACAATGTGTCTCATATTTTTATGGACAAAATGGAGAGGTTTGGCTTGAGGGTAATGAAAGTTATATGGATTTGAGTTGGTTGAATGACTAGGCTCAGAGAGATTGAACATAAACTTAGAATGGGGTGGGGTGAAGGTGCGTGAGTGGATCTCCAGTGGAATGACCAAGGGATCAGTGGTTGGTCCTGTGCTATTTAAGATTTTTGTCAATGTGAGGGTAAAAAGTCAAGAGGAATAGCTAATTGATGGGAGAAGTGTTGAGATTCAAAAGTATTTCAGCAGGGCAAAACATTGGGGTGAATCTGTTGAGATGCAATTTAATAGGGGTAAATGCCAAGTCTTATACTTAGGGTAGGGATAGGAACTTGGCTTGTGATTTCATGAGTATAAGGAATTCCTGGATGAGGAAACTCCTATTAGTGTTGGTCATCCCCTTCTCTGCTACTTGTAATCTGAGAGGAAGGGCAGCTAGGTGGTGCAGTGGATAGAGCACCAGTGCAGGAGTCAGGAAGACCTGAGTTCAAATCTCACCTCAAACACTAGCTGTGTGACCTTGGGCAAGTCACTTAGCCCCAGTTGCCTCATCCTGGGTCATTTCCAGTCATCCTGATGAATATCTGGTCACTAGATTCAGATGACTCTGGAGGAGAAGTGAGGCTGGTGACCTGCACAGCCCTGCCTTACTCAAAACAAAGTCAAGTGCAAGTCATGTCATTATTTTTCTGATGGCGTGGTCTTCTTTGGCAATGAAGGATGAACACACATTTGTAATCTGAGAGTTGTGTGGGGCACTGGAAGTGCCTCTCTGAGGTTAACTAAAGCAGTATGTGTTAAGAGACAGGATTCCACATTTTAGCTCCAAAGGCAGATCTTTAGCTGCCTCTCACTTGGGATTATTATTGTTTAGGTGTGTCCAATTCTCTGTGACTCCATTTGGGGTTTTCTTGGCAAAGATAATGGAGGGGTTTGCCATTTTCTTCACCAGGTCATTCTATACATGAAGAAACTGACGCTAACAGGGTTAAGTAAGTTGGCCAAAGTTATCCAAAGGACTCAAAAAATCAACTTCAGAAGTACAAGAGTGAAGGAGATATGACTTGACTAGTAGTTCAATTGGAAAAGATCTGGGAGGTCTCAACGGATTGCACGTTCAACACAAATTAACAGTGTGATTTGGCAGCCAAGGATAGTAATGGGATGTTAAGAAGCCTTAAGGGAGGATTAGTGTCCAGAACTAGAGATATGTCATTCCCACTGTACTTTGTCCCTTGTCAGATAGAACCTAGACTGCTTAGGCTTGGGAGCTGCCCTTGACATTGATAAATTGGAAGGACATAGATTAGTTGAAATAATTGGGAATGTTTATCCTGGCAGAGAGAAGTTGGAGGGGTGGGATAATATTTATCATCAAGTATTTGAAGGAAAGATGTTTAGAAGGTGTATTAGATTTATTCTGTTTGGCTGACAGGTAGAACAGGGAGCGAAAGGTTAACTGAGGTAAACTGAGGTAATCTTCCTAACAATAGAGTTATCCGTGGGTGGAACTGGCTGCCTCAGGAGGTGATTCTTTCTCTCAAGTCTTCAAGGAAGGGCTAGAAAACCACTTTGGGGTATGGTTCTTGTTCTGTTACAAGTTGGGACAGATGGCTTCTGAGGGCCCGTCCAGTTCTTGGATTCTGTGATATTTGTGAATGGAAAGCACTTCGGCATTTTTCCAATGAAGCAGCCAGTGGCTGATTTCCTAAGACTTTCTCTTGAGGCCAAAGCTCCCTGTCTCCTTCAGGTACAACTCATGTCTTAGCAGTAGCTCCTTTTCCTTTCCTTTTTTAAAATATTTTTTATTTTTATTTTTTAACATTTTCATATTAGTCATGTTGTATAGAAGAATTAAAATGAGTGGGAAGAACCATGAGAAAGAAAGAAACAAAACAAAAAAGGAGAACATAGTATCCTTTGATCTGCATTCAGACTCCCTATTTCTTTCTCTGAATGTGGATGGTATTTTCCATTATGAGTCTTTTGGAAGTTTTAGGCCCCTGCATTGCTGAGAAGAGCTAGGTCTGTCAAAGTCAGTGATTGCAGTGTGGCTGTTACTGTTACACTGTTAAAATGTTCTGATTCTTCACTCAGCATCAGTTCAGATAAGTCTTTCCAGGATTTTCTGATGACTACCTGTTCATCGTTTCTTATGAACAATAGTATTCCATTACATTCATATACCACAACTTGTTCAGCCAATTGTCCCCATTTGGTGGGCATCCCCTTGATTTCCAGTTCTTGGCCACCACAAAAAGAGCTGCTATAATTTTTTTTGTACATGTGGGTCCTTTTCCCATTTTTTATGATCTCTTTGGGATACAGTCCTAGAAGTGGTATTGCTGGGTCAAAGGGTATGTACATTTTTAGAGCCCTTGGGCACAGTTCCAAATTGCTCTCCAGAATGGCTGGATCAGTTCACAACTCTACCAATGATAAAATAGTATTCCAATTTTCTGGCATCTTCTCTAACGTTTATCATTTTCCTGTTTTGTCATGTTAGCCAATCTGATAGATGTGATATGATACCTAAGAGTTGTTATTTCCAATTAGTAGTGATTTAGAGCATTTTTTCATATGACTGTAGATATCTTTAATTTCTTCCACTGAAAACTGCCTGTTCATATCCTTTGACCGTTTATCAATTGGGGAATGACTTGTATTCTTTATAAACTTGACTCAGTTCTCTATATGTTTTAGAAATGGGACCTTTAACACAGACACTAGTTGTAAAAATTGTTTCCCAGTTTTCTGCTTTCCTTCTAATCTTGGTTGCATTGGGTTTGTTTGTGTAAAACCTTTTCAATTTAATGTAATCAAAATTATCCATTTTGCATTTCATAATGTTTTCTATTTCTTGTTTCATCATAAATTCCTCCGTCCTCCATATATCTGACTGATAAACTATTCCTTGCTCTCCTAATTTGCTTATAGTATCAGCCTTTATATCTAAATCATCTACCCAGTTTGATTTTATTTTGGTATATGGTATAAGATGTTGATCTTTGCCCTGTTTTTGCCATAATTTTTTACAGTTTTCCCAGGGGTTTTGCCAAATAGTGAATTCTTATCCCAGAAGTTGGGGTCTTTAGGTTTATCAAATGGTAGATTACTATAGTCATTAAGTACTGTATCTTATGTACCTAATCTATTCCACTGATCCACCATTCTATTTCTTAGCCATTACTAAGTAGTTTTGATGATTGCTGCTTTATAATACAATTTAAGATTTGGTATGGCTAGGCCGCCTATCCTAGCATTTCTTTTCATTGATGTTCTGGACCTTTTATTCTTCCAGATGAATTTTGTTATTATTTTTTCTAGCTCTAGAAAATAATTTTTGGTAGTTTGATTGACATAGCACTGAAAAAGTAAGTTAATTTAGGGTAGAAATGTCATTTTTACCATATTAGCTTGGCCTACTCATAAGCAAAGATGTTTTGCCAATTATTTAGATCTGACTTTTGTGTGAAAAGTGTTTTGTAATTGTGTTCATATAGTTCCTGGATTTGTTTTGGCAGGTAGAATCCCAAATATTTTATAATGTCTACAGTAACTTTAATGGAATTTTTCTTTCTATCTCTTGCTGTTGGGCTTTGTTAGTAATATATAGAAATGTTGATGATTTATGTGGGCTTGTTTTATATCCTGCAATTTTGTTAAACTTTGCTAAGGTTTACTATTTCAGGTAGTTTTTTACTTGATTCTCTAGGATTCTCATCATATCATCTGAAATAAGTGATAACTTAGTTTCTTCTTTTCCCATTCTAATTCCTTCAGTTTCTTTTTCTTCTCTTATTGTCCTTTTCCTTTTCTTTAAGGAAATCGGAGGGTGAAAACCTCTCAGAGAGTTCTAGACATACTGCTCATCAATGATTTGAACTAGCTCCTGTAACTGCGCCAGTGGTCTTCCTTTTCCCCAGTGTGGTCCTCTCCTTCCCTGGAGTCAGTGGAAGAGTACTGAGATGTGACTTCATTTTGGAGTCAAGAGCCGTCTTTGATCTTGTTTCCCTTTTTGGTAAAATGAGGATAATCAGATGTGGTTACTCTTTCTCACTCAGGCTGGAAGTGCCATGTCCCAAAACAGATCAGTACGGAAACCCTGCCCTACTTAACCCATTCTTCTGACCAGGCCTGTACCACCCCTCCTTAGGCAGCTTGGGGGCCCTCCTACTGGTGCCTCTACTAGAGTTAGCCCTGGTGTGTCTTCAAAACTCCTGAATTCTGGCTGTCCACCTGCCTCAGCTTCCTCAGCATACTAATACTTTTACTGGCTATCCAACAGATCACAGAATCACAAATTTAGAGTTGAAAGGGTCCTTAGAAGTCATCCAGTCCAACCCCTTCATTTTACAGATGAGGAACCTGAGGCCCAAGAGGTTAGGTCCAGTGTCATAGGAGTAGAATTTGAACTCAGGTCTTTGGACTTCAAAGTCAGAACTCTTTCTATTGCCTTAACCAAGAATAAAGGTTCTTGAAGGGCTTTTTGGAGGAAAGCCTGTTGTATACCCTAAAGTACTCCAGAAGTGGAGCTCTTTATGGTAACTTCTTTGTTACTTAGGCAGGAAGTGACCTCCACAGTCACTTCCCAGACATTCCCAAATGATGCCACCCATGCAGAGGTATCTGGTTGGCACTATGGGTAGAACATTGGTCCTGGACTAGGGAAGATGAGTTTAAATCTACTGTGAGACTCTAGTTGGTGACCCTGGACAAGTCACTTAACCTCTGTCTGACTCAGTTTCCTCAACTGCAAAATAGGGATTATAATAGCACCTGTCTCCCAGAGTTGTGAGAATCAAATATTTGTTTTTGTTTTTTTAAAAAAAGCCCTTAACACAGTGCCTAGCACATAACAGAATCTATATAAATGCATAATCCTTTCCCTTCCCCATATTTATAATGCCCATGCCTTTTAAAATCTTGCCTTTGTGTGTTTGTCTGTCCCAGTAGAACATAAGCTCTTGGAGGAGAGGCATTGTCTAATTTGTGATGATATTTGTATCCTCAGAGCTTACCACAGTGCCTGGCACACAGTACACACTTGATAAATGCTTTATTTTTCATCCAATGAAGACTAACTCTGAATGACTGCTCACTTTATCTTTTTGAATTAATAACAACAGCTGATATTTGTATGGCATTTTAAAGTTTGCAAAGCACTTTTATATATGTATCTCATTTGATCCTACCACCTCAGAGGCAGTTGTAGTGATTCTCACTCCTGTTTTACAGATGTGGAAACTGAGGCTCAGAGTTGATTTGCCTATAGTCCCATTAGTTGACCTGGCCACAGTTTGCTATGGTCAGGTGTTCCTAGCCACTCCAAGGGTGCTTTCAACTTCCCTTCCACTTCGTTCCCCGAGAAAATGTTGCTTATGGTGAGTATGTGGATATTCAGAGTTCAAGTGTCAAGAATATGAAAATGGGACAATAAACTTTTTTTCCCCTTTCTAGTAAAAAGATATGTCTCTTAAGAGAAGAACTGGAAGATAATCTAGTCTGATTCTCTCATTTTTCAGATAAACATGTCCAGAGTCTCACAATATAGAATTTTAGAGTTGAAAGAGACCTTGAAAGACTTATCCCCCCATTTTGGAGTAGAAAAAACTGAAGTCTCAAGAGAGGTGAATCAGAATTTTTTGACCTGGAAGGACCTTCAGATAGCTAGTATTTAAGATTTGAAAATATCTTGTTGAACATTACAAATATCATCTTTTTATCCTTAAAACAACCCAGAGAGATAGGTGCTATTATTATCCCTTAGCCATCATTTAGTCCAACCTTGTCATTTTTCAGGTGAGGAAATGAGACCTCAGAAAGGGAAATTAATTGATCCATCAGTCACCTGACTGGTTGGTGACAACCCAGACCCCAACCAAGGGTTATGTCGATAGCTGGCAGTTTCCTGTAATGACCCCTACCCTGAGATGTGGCAAGATTAAAGGCAAACGTTGAAACCAAGTAACTTGTTGGAGGAATTTTTGCTTGCTGTAGGCCTGATGCTCTGCTTAAAAATTGAGATCATTGTGAAATAGTTGCCACTAGGATGCTCAAATCTCAGAGCTGGAGATAGAAAGTGAACCAGCTTTTCAAATGTAATTAACCCCTTACTGAACAGTTTCTGCTTGATTCCTGTCCCCAGGATAGGGTGAAGACTGCAGGAGACACTTTACAAATATTTGACTAGATCGGATTAATGATTCTGTGCAGGTCTTCTGCGGATTGAAGATCTGGTGAGCAATGAACCAGTTGCACATCTGGGCTAGTTTGGAAAGCTGCCTTCCAAATTAGGCCTGGATAAGGACTGAGAAAGAGTGATTGTTTGGAAGAGAGGAGAGAACCACAACATATTGCCCCCTCCCCACCCCTCCGGTACTTCTGGGAACATCTACTCCAATCCCCTCGTTTCACAGTGACTCAGACAATGGAAATGAACTATCCCAAGGTCACAGTGCTTTGGGGAATGGGCTGGGCCTTGAACTCAGATTTCTAGAGTAAATTCTGCAGAATTGGAAAAGAGGACAGGCGAAAGAGTTTAGTGCACCTAGAAATGGTGACAGAAAGGTGAGGGGATAGGTATTTTTGGAGGAGGTTTGTGTCTAGAACAGGCAGTTCCAGGGCTCCACCAGTACCATCCCTGGATGATTCCACCCCTACTCCAGGCGTCTCGCCATCCAACTTCCCAGCCCCAGAAATTTCAATAGTGTTGAAATGGGTTTTCATCTTTAATGTTACAAGGGATGGCTCCCCGGGGAGGGCAAGGGAGAAGGCTTATATCTGAAAATGAACGTCAAAACAAGTGGCACCAATACATTTTTTTTTAAATGGGTTCAAATTAATAGTCGATAACTATATAGCATTTTCCTTACTGGAATCTGACTCTCCCAGCAACCGTGTGGGGTAGATGCTACCCTGGTATTTTTCTCCCTTCGTCTCTCTCTCTCATGAATGGAGAAGGCGCCTCGGAGAGGTTGATGATTTGTCGGCGGCCACACAGCCAGCTCGTAAGTGCCCGCGGCACGATTCGGATTCAGGATTCCCTAATCCCAAGTCCCTAATCAGGCTTCACTGCGCCCGCTGCCTTCTCTATAAAAACAAAGACCCCTGGGGTCCGCAGAGGTTTCCCCTGCGATGGCAGCAACCCGTGAACATCCCCTCCAGCCGCCCCACCCGAGGCCCTGTCCCCGGGGTGACCTACCTGCCCACCCCGCGCGGGCCTTGCGGATGGCTAAGGGCGGAGAAGCAGGGGTAATCCTCCCCCGCTGAAGTACATGGTACCGCCCGCGGCCCCGGGGGTGGGGGGGCAGCTAAGAGCCCCGAGGGAGAGCGGGAGGGGGCACCTCTATCCCGCGCTGAGCTCTGCCGAGCCCAGCCGCCCTGGGTAGCGCGGGGACGGAAGGGGCGCATGGCGGGAGCCCACGCGGGGCTGGGGATGGAGGGCGCCGGCGGAGGCGGAGGCGTTGGTCGGAGCAGCAATCGGACCCTGCCCTACAGCCGCTGGAGCTATGACAGGTAGTCAGTGGGCGCGGGCTGCCCCTCGAACCTACCCCGGGGCCGGGCCGGGGACGCCTGGGAGCGGACGGGGCTTTGGGGCGCGGCCCCCGAGGCTGGAGTGCCAGAGGAGCGGGGCCCCGGGGCGCACCTGTTGGGGTAGTCTATGCCAGGACGGCCACGCCCCCTGAGCCTGGCCTCGGTCCCTGTCCTGGACTGGGCAGCCCAGGAGGCGGGTGGCGGATTAAAGGGCTCAGCGGGGACACCCCTCTCTGGAGCTGTTTGGGGAGGCCTTTGTGGCTCGGCATCCGACGCGCTTCGGGTCGGGAGGCGTTAGTAATGCAGCCTGCGGGTCTCCCACTTTCTCCGGACCCCTCCTTTGCCCTTTATAGTTTAACTGGTATTAGAGGTCACGTCCCTGCCTCAGCTTCTGCCCTGGAGCCCACGCTGTGAGCTCCCTGAAGACAGGCACCCGCTTTGACCACATCGCTGTGTCTCCGTCTTCACTCCCACCCGTACAAAACTTAGGCTTTGACACAACGCGGTGCACAGAGCTCAAGCTGCTTGTGACTTAGGCGGTCTGCGGCACGCCCTTGGGCAGGGTGGTGCCCGGCTCCTCCCCAGCTCGGCCCCAAGGTCTTAGCTAGTTTTGGAAGGGGCTCCAGGAGTGGCAGCAGGGTGGGCCTCCCTGCCCACGTCTAATGTGTTGCTTTTTGTTTTCTGAGAAGAATTCCCCAAGGCCACATGGGTTTGGGAAGCCTTGAGTCTCTAGGGAAGCTGATGAAGAGTCTCTTCATTTTATGCAGAATGTAACTCTTACGTTTCCATTTGGAAACTTCCACCTCCCTCAGGACTGGGAACCTCATTTACTGTGGGTGGCTTAAAGGGCCAGGCTGCCCTAAAATAGGATACGAGGGGAAGGGACGGGAGAAGCTGGCGGGTCTCTCTAGGGGCAGTGGAGAAGAGGGCATCATGAATGCTGGGACATGACCACAAAGAACTGAGAACTAGAAATCACCAAAGAATTTCATCAAAGATATTTATGGAGAGAATAGGAGGCATCCAAAGAAAACAAAAGAAAAGCCCTTTGATGTCGAGACTATAAAGGGAGACCCCCAGGCCCTGCGGTGGGACCCTCTGGAGGATTTACAAATGAGCCCAAGAATAACAGAATGAACGCAGGAGTTTTGATTTGCACTGTTGGAGGGATATTACTGGGGTCAGCCAGCCCAGGTCTTTCATTTTACCCTCAGAGAAATAGGTTGGTAGGAGTACCTGAGTACTCAGTCTGACTAATCAGGCAAGGGGGGTGGGAGAAGATTGCTCAGGCTCCTTCCAGCCCGGAGAGTCTTCGATCCTCATTCTACATTTCCAGTAAAGGCCCCAGCACTGAGTAGCGGGGTCAGTGAATTTCCACTGGGTAAAAGGCCAGGCTTGGATTCAGAAAATCTGGGCACCCTGGACATGTCACATGACAGCCCACAAGCATTATTAAGCACCTACTATGTGCTGGGTAGTGTGTTGAGGGCAATCGTAAGCATTTGAGATATAAAGGCAAGATATCCCAGCTCTCAAGGAGCTCACGGTTTAAGGGGAGAAACAACATTACAAAGAACTACATGGCAGATAAAATCTATATAGGATGACATGGGGGAAACAGCCAACGTGCTGGCAACAAGGGGATCAGGAAAAGCTGTAGAAGGTGGGATTTATGGCTAGGGGCACGAGGAGAGAGAACATTCCAGGCACAGAAGACAGCCCATGTAAATTCATAGTCAGGACATGGAGTGTCCTGTGTTCAGGAAACTGCAAGGAGGCCAGTGTCACAGGATCACAGAGTATACAGAGGAGCGTAAGGTGGAAGAGGAGTGGAAGGGTTTGGAAACGGCCAGGTTATCAAAGGTATCCTCAGCTGTGCCTCTCAGAAGCAGCTAGTGGTACACTGGATAGAGGGTTGAGCCAGGGGTCAAGAAAACCCGACTTCAAATCCAGCTTCAGACATTTACTAGCTGTGTGATCAGAACCTACCTGTCTCAGTTTCCTCATCTGTAAAATGAACTGGAAAAGGAAATGGCAAACCACTCCAGTATCTTTGCAGAGAAAACCCCAAATGGGGTCACAAAGAGTCAAACACGACTGTGAAGGACTGAACCATAAAAAAACATCTGCCTCACAGGGTAGTTATCAGAGGTTTGCAAACAAGTGTTTGCAAACCTCAAAGTGCCATGTAAATGTTAGCTATTATCAATGTATGCATAGCATTGTGCTAAATGCTAGAGATTTAAAAAAAAAAGGAAGCTGCCTCTACTCCCAAGGAGTTTATAGTTGCTCCCCTGGGGTGGGAGGAGGAAGAGGGAAGAGAGTGATTCAGCTATATACATATAAGTAAATACAGAGTCTACACAAAAATGACACACATTAAAGTGGGAAGATAGCTTTCACTGGGGTGGGGGGGTACCAAAAAACCCAAAAAGTTTGTGTAGGAAATAGCATTTGAACTATCTTGAAGGAGGTTAGAGATGGGAGATTTCAATTCACTTTGTCTCTCTGGTCTCAGTTTCTCCATCTGTAAAATGAAAGGATTGAATGAGATGGCCTCTAAAGTTCCTTCCATACTATTGTGCTATAAGAAATGATGAACAGGAAGACTTCAGAGAGGCCTGGAAAGACTTATATGAACTGATGCTGAGGGAAAGGAGCAGAACCAGGAGAACATTATACACAGCAACAACCACAGTGTGCAAGGAATTTTTCTGGTAGACTTAGTCCTTCATAGCAATGCAAGGACCTAAAAAATTCCCAATGGATTTTTGAGGCAAAATGCCTTCCACAGCCAGAGAAAGAACTATGGAACTGGGTCACAGAATGAAGCAGACCATATTCTTTTGTATTATGGTTTGTTTTGTTTTATGGTTTCTCCCATTCATTTTAATTTTTCTATTCAACATGACTAAAGTGAAAATGTATTTAATAGGAATGTATGTGTAGAACCTATATAAGATTGCATGCCATCTCAGGGAGGGAGTGGGGAAGTAGGGGAGAAGGAAGGGGAGGGAAGGGAAAAATCTAAGATATATGGAAGTGATTATAAAACACTGAAAACAAATCAAATATTTTTTTAAAAAAAGAAAGGAAATAAAGGATATAAAGTTCCTTTTAGTTCTAAGACTTTTCATTCTGAGAGGCTGGGTTGAGGAGGAAGTGAATTCTAGCAGGTTCCAGTTTGATTATCTAGTCTAAGCAACAAAGCCTCTGTCTCTCTTAGAAAAGCTGATACTTAGTAGACTATGAGGCCTTTACCCTGAACAGAACTATTCAGTTCTGTTTGAGAGGCAGGAGGTAGGCTGTTTCCTGTAGGGGAAAACTTTGGGCTGGATAGCAGGAGATCTGGGCTCCAGTACTAAGCTGTATAACCTCAATTAAGTGCCTTTCCCTCTCCAGTACTCAGTCTCCAAGTCTTGAAAATGCTAAGATTGGTCTAGGTGATATCTTTTTTATTTTTCTTTTGAGGAAATGAGGGTTAAGTGACTTGCCTGAGGTCACAGAGCTAGTAGGATTCTGGATTTAAACAGGCTAGGTGATTTCTATTTGGCCACAAGCTCCTTGAGAGTAGGGATTTTTTTTTTATTTTTTATCTTCATTGCTTAGCAATGTGCCTGACAAATAGTGTTTAATACCACCTGACTGTCTTGTTGTCCGACTATCGCTGGTTTTCTCCTGCTCTAATATGCTACGATTCTGTGGCTTGGAATAGTCATGAGAGGCTTCTTGGGAGAACTAGAAGGATGGGTGACATTTGGGATTAGTTGAGCAAAGGTGTGGAGGCAGGAATGGATGGACATGGTATGAACAATTAAATCATGGTGAGGAGAGCAATTTGACTGGAGCACTGGACTTGTGGTCAGAAAATCAGTTGACAATGAGTGTCACTTAACAATGACTGGAACCTTGAGTAGGTTTCTTCTCCCTCTTTGAGCTTCAGTTTCCCCATTGTAAAATGAGGGGTTGGCACTAAGTGATCTCCCAGATAGATCCATTTGAAGTCCATCTCTCTATGAATGTCTGAGATTGGGTGGAGCATGCAGAAACAGCTGCTTTTGATTCTGTGGTCATTGGGAACCACTGGAGGCTTTTGGACAAGCTTGGTTGGAGAGAAGGGCTGAGAAAACATTCTCTTTTCTATCTTTGCAGAGGTCACAGTGTAAGGGGAAGCTACGTGTCGGGGGAACATTGTATAAACTGGGCTGACGTGGTAGACAAATTGACTGGTTTTTCAGAGTGGCTTTTTTTTTCTTCCTTTGAAAACCTTACAAGAGGGAGGGGAAGGAGAGGGAGCTCCTCAGAAACCAAGGTGTCTTAAAAGCAAAAGCTATCAATAAAAATCAGATTATAAGCAAACAGTAAAATGGATTGTGAACAATATTTCCCCAGGCTATGGCCCTACCCTGCAGCCTCAATCAATGTAGATACTTTCCTAATGCCAAATATCTTCTGCTAATTTGATATTGATTTTCACCTTTGTTCCAACAAGTCGATGGACTGACTGTTCCCAGACAGCTGACTCAGAAAGAACTCTCACATCCATAACTGGTCATCTCCTAGCTATTAAAATATAGTCAATTTCATTTATTTTGGATTGTTATTTGGTGATTTCCATGTCTAGTGCCTTGCAAGTCTCTTCTTAAAGATGTTCATATAATATATATGTCAGACTATCCTGTCGTCTCTAAGCCTTTAGCCTTGTTAATTTCCTGATCCTGAGCCATATTTTCCAGCATATATGTATATGTATATATATATATATATATCCTAATTAAAAACTTTAATGGAAAGCTACAGTCTTGTTCCAGCATATATTTTTGCTATTCTGCTCTATGCCCACCTTGTCAATGAAGTCACTGAACATTACAGTGTGTCAAGGTGACAAGAGCCTTAGACCTTAGGTCTGAATCTGGACTTTGCCACTCGTTTTGCTTTGTGACCTTGACACAGATGAGGCAGCTTGGTGGTAAGTGGCTAGAGCATTGGACCTGCAGTCAGCAAGCCCCGAATTCAAAGTCCACTTCAAATCCCTTACTGACTGTGTGACCCTGGGCAAGTCTCTTATGCAGCTGTCTACCTCAGTTTCCTCATCTGTAAAATGGGAGGTAATAATAACACTTACCTCCCAGGGTTTTGTGAGGATCAAATGAGAAAATATTTGTAAAGAGTTTTGTAAAGCTTAAAGAGCTATATTAAAGAGCTGTCTATTGTTAATTTTTATCATTTTAAATCACTTTTTCTCTCTCTGGGTCTCAGTTTCATCATCTCCAAAATGAGGTTGGATCAGATGGTTTTAGTAGTCCCTTCTGACTCTAAATCTATGATCAAAAATATGTGTTGACTTCAATCTGAAGTTTCTTATAGAGTTCTTCCAGAACTCCTCTACCTTCTCATTCTCTCCAGCGGATCTTGGTTTGGAAGCATCTGTTTCTTCCTTTTGCTTATGCTTATTATGAATACTGCAAGTTGAGATAATAATGTAGCATTTCAAGGATTGCAGTGACGTATATATGTGTGTATATATGCATAATTATATACATATATATATATATACACATATACACATACATATAAAATCTCATTTGGTCCTCACAGCAATCCTGTGAGGTAGATGCTATTATTATCCGAATTCTACAGATGATGAAGTTGAGACTGACAGAGATTAAGTGACTTGCCCAGGGTCAGACAGCTAGTAAGTGCCTGAGATGGAATTTGGGTTCAGGGCTTCTTGGCTCCAAGTCTGCCATGTTTCTCCCCCCCCCAACCTCCCCCAACAAGGGTCCTTTGAAATATCTCTCCTTACGTTGGAATGCATAACAAAGCCCACTAAGTTGACTCCTTGATTTGCCTCTCCTGGGAGAACCTGAGAGCCATCTTTTTGTTCAGCTGCTCCAGTCTTCTGGTTTGATTTGTAACAAGAACATCACTAATGATGAGTCTCACCTCCTTTAGTCCTAAGTAGATTTGTTGGTTGTTGGACAGAGATCTCAAAGTGAGAAGACCGACAGTTAAATCGTTGTTTATGAGGTATCTAAAAACTGTGCCATCCCTTTTATTCTCAAGGGGATCACTCTGCAAGAGGGAATGCCATTTGTATTTTTCTTTGCATAGAGGGTTGCCATGACCAAATAATTCATTGCTGCTCACTTGACTATTGGTGACTGCACCTCTCAAGCTTAGCAAGGCTAGTCTTCTCATACAGGAAACATGATCTGCCTCTGGAAATGTATATGAAGGTGTTGGAATATGCTAGACCAGGGGTGGGGACCTGTGGCCATGAGGCCACATCTTGCCTTTTAGGTCCTTGGGTTCGACCTTTTAACTGAGTCCAAGTTCTATAGAACAAATCCTTTCATTATGGGGATTTGTTCTGTGAAGTTTGGATTCTGTCAAAGGGCCGCATTTGAGGACCTAGAGAGCCTAGAGAGGACCTAGATATGTGACAGGTGCCCCATCCCTGTGTTAGACACTTAAATCTGGAGGCTCGCTCATGCTGTGCTATGTGAATATATTCTTCTAGAACCCAATTTTCATACACCTTCCTCACTACCACCCTCTCTGTGACCCGGTGATGTTGGCCTCCTTGTCATTCCGCCAAGGCAGGACCCTCCAGCTTCCAGCTCTGTTTTCGCTGGTTGCCTCCCATGTCTGGAATTCTCTCTCTTCTCCTCTCTGCCTCCTGGCTTTCCTGGATTCCTTCAGATCCCAGCTAAAATCCCACCTTCCGAAAAAGCCTTTCTCAAGCTCTCTTAATGCTCATGCTTCCCTTCTGCTAATTCTTTTCATTTTATCTTGTATATATCTTGTTGGGACAGACTTGTTACCTCATTGTCTTCCATTAGAATGTAAACTTCTGGGGCAGGCACCCTCTTTCTCTTCTTCTTCTTCTTCTTTTTTTGTATCTCCAGCACTTAGCACTGTACCTGGCACGTAGTGTTGCTGTTGAACTGTTTCAGTCTTGTCTGACTCTTCATGGCTCCATTTGGGGTTTTCTTGGCAAAGATACTGGAGTTGTTTTCCATTTCCTTCTCCAGTTCATTTTTATCGATGAGGTAATTGAAGCCAACATAGTGAAATGACTTGCCCAAGGTCACACAGCTAATAAGTATCTGAGGCTGGATTTGAACTCAGGTACAGAGTAGATACTTTAATAAATTTTGTGTTGACTCACTGACTACAAAGATAAGGACTTTCACAGAGGTCACTGGGCAAGCTCTTTCCAAAGTTCTAAGTCTAGCTACTGGTCTTGTTCAGGCAGTTCACTATTCTGCTCCTACCCATTTCTTCTGTCTAGGTACCTAGATTCATCCTTCATCCACTTCTCTATTAGACATTCCAAATCACAACAACTTATTCTTGATAGAGAGTAATTTACAGAATATCATGTTGGGTTTACTGGCAATGAAAATACATCCACCCATATATTTGCTTTATAATCCTATCCTAGGTTAACTAGGAATAGCTTACACATTGGATGATAGAATTAGGATCCCAAAAAGATCTTATTAACAGGTTGGAATTACAGGCCAAAATGAATATGCTGAAGTTTAATAGAGAGAAATGTAAGGCTACTCTTGTGTAGCTGATGTCTTGAACCCACATACAAAATGGCAGAGTTGTGGCTGGACAGTAATTGACCTGATAAAGATCTGGAGGAGAATAATATGAATTAAAGCTAGAAAGGTAAAGCAGTAGCTGATTGTGGAAGGTCTTGAACCGTAGGCACAAGATTTTGAAACTTCCTGGGAGTCACTCAAGAATTTTGAGCAGAAGAACGCCGTGACCATACCTTTGGATGATGGAATTTAGAGCTAGAAAGGACCTCAGATAGCCTTCAACCACCTCATTTTACAAATGGGGAGACTGAGGCCCAATAAGGGGATGAAAGTCACATGGATAGGCAGTAGCAGAGTTGGGATTTGAGCAACCCAGCCTTCTTTCCATCGCATCAAGCTTGCTTGGGAGTGATCTCTCAGGGCAAGAATTCTGGCAGTTGTATGAATGAATAAGGAGAGAGGGAAAACCAAGTGGATCAGGTTGGAATCTCTTTCACTTGACCTGCCTCTCTGTGGGTCTTTGACTGAGGCAGTGGGAAGTGACTGTGCATGTGTGTATGTGTCGGTCTCGAAGAAGTAAACTACATTCTGCCTTCCTGGGGCATTATATCCTGTCCTGTGCTGGGTCTTTCCTCCACCCTTCCTTCATCCAGCCAAAGATTAATTCCCCTCCCCCTTCCAATCTAAGATGCTTCTCCCGGCATCAGGTGCTGTAACCTCAGGGAATGCAAACTAATTATAGCTGAAACTGGGCCACAGCTTGGCTCATTAGCAGTGCCCTACCCTGGGAACCACCCTTCTGTGGGTCCCTTTAATCTCCTGTAGTTACCTTCCCCTTTCCCTCCCAACAACTCTGGGCCTGGAAGGTTGTCCTGGTGGGCATTGAAACCATTTTGGACCCAAAGTTCCCTTTACCAGGAAATTTTTAATTAAATTAATTAATTTAAAGGTTAATCTTCTTGAGTTACTCTCAGAACAAAGAATATCAGAGTGTAGAATATAGAGAATGTGGATACTGGACGGGATCATAACTATAGCATGTCAGGGCTGGGAGGGGCCATGGAACATAGAAGGCTGAGGCTGGAAGGGGACTTAGAACACGGAATGTCAGAGAAAGGAGGAATCTCAGTTTGTAGAATTTAGTACCTATAACAACACAGTGTTCAAAACTGGGGGAACCTTCGAATATAGAACATGTAATGTCAGAGAAGAATTGTGGAGATGGTTTTAGGCAAGGAATCCCAGAATCTCCTATTTGGAGGAGACCTCACAGCCCTGCTTCTCCAACCTCCCTCCCATGTACTCCTTCATTCAATATTACAGATGGGGGCAAAATGGAAGCTTAGCGGGTTGAAAGGATTTGCCCAAAACTGCATAGCTGGTCAGCGTGGCAGAGATGGTACTGGAAACCTGGTCCCTTGGCTCTCCAGTTAATGCAGTTTCAGTACTTAGACACTGCCTTCCTAATCCTGCTGGGGCTTAAGGGAGCTGTAACTAAGGGGAGGGACTGCTTAGGGCCTCTTGAGTGATGCCCTTCTGTACCTCTCCCTGATTTGTAACCCTGTTCTTTAGGAGTGAGGGTTGGGGGAGGAAGAAAACAATTTCCTCCACAAACCCATCCCAGAGCTGCAGCTTTGCTCATTCTTGTACTCAGGGATGGGTGAAAAGCATCTCCCACCCCTTCTCCAGGCAACTGGCCTTTAATCTGGCCCCACCCAAATCTAGGGGACAGGTGTTCAGGGCATGTGGGGGTGGGGGGCAGGATGGTAATGAGCTGTGACATATTGAGGCCAGAGAAGTCGGCAGCCGCAACCCTAGTGGGCTGTACAGAAGAAGGAACATAAACCCTGTATGCCCCATGAGGAGGGTGCCCACGAACTGAGAGTAATCAGTGGCCAAAAAGAAGGGGCCTGTCCCCGGTTGGGTCATAGAACACACTTCATCGCTCCCTGATGCAGATGTGGCTTCTCTCTGACCCTTCATTGCCACACATCTTTGGGGTCGACATTGGCACTAAATGAGGGAGCAAGGGGATGAAATTGGGGATTCAGAGATTGAGGAGGGCCCAATTTAATTAACATTTTTTAAGTTCAGTTATGTGAGAAACAGCAAGGGGAAGATAACATGAAAAGATCATACCCCTTTGGGAGAGTCTTGTTCAGTTCTGAGGCTATATTTTAGAGAAGAGAAATAAAAAGTGATGAAACTCGAAATGTGCCTAGGGAATAGCCACTGAGTGGAGATAGGTCAGGAAACCAAACCAATACCAAGGCTGGTTGAAATAAGTGGAGATGTTTGCCTTTAGGTGGGATATGGGAGACTATTTTCACATACCTAAAGGGTTTCATGTAGAAGAGGGGTCAGACTTTTTCTAGTGGGCACCTAAAGGCAGAATTGGGGTCTGGAAGGGACCTTAGAGGTTAGAGCCTCTCAACCTCTCATTTTAAAGATGAGAAAACCTTAGACACACAAAGTTTAGTTCAGTGACTTGTCTAGGGCCGCATAACTTGTTATGGTCTAAGGCAGGGTTTGAGCCTAGGTCTTTCTGACTTTTAAGTCCTGTGCTCTGCCCCTTGGAATGTAGAGAAGCAGATTTCTCCTAGGTTGGGGGAACATTTCCTAAGGATCAGATCATCCTGGAGTGGTATAAGACCCTTCAGGAGGTATAGTGGGTCCCCCCTCTCTAGATAGCTTTCCAGGATGGCTGGATAGGCACTCATCAGGGATTAGGGGAACTAAATAGCCTGAGAGGTCCTTTTCAACTGTAAAATCCTATGATTTTAGAGCTTGATTCCTGCTGTCCTGAAGTTGCAATCTAATAAAACACTTGTTTGCCTTATTACTGCTCTTTTGAGGTTAGAAAGATTCCTGGGGGAGGAAGTCAGGAAAGGCTTCACAGAAGAGGTGCAGTAGAATTGGCTTGATGGGGCTGGTTTGTAAGGACAGAAGCTGAATTCCCTGTTTCAGCCTTCTTTATGGGATAGGGGTGGGTCAGCCCAAGAATTCATTCAAGGTGTATGTAAAAAAAAAGAATATGTCTATATTGAATGGGTTGAATTCCTCCCTCCTTTTCCTGCCCATGATTAGTATCTTCTTTGGTCTCACTTTTAATGTAACTGGAGAAGCCTGAGCTGCAGTGACCTGCTTTCGACTCCCCAATCTCCCTATCTCCACAGGAAGAGGTCTTTGAGTGGGGAGGGAAAGCACAGAACCAGGGGGCAGACAGGGCCCATCAGAGCTGGGGGCCTAGGTTCAACCTGTGGTCTTGTGAGGATGGGGTGCCAGGGACTCTAGCAGAGACAGGGGCAGGGGGTGGGCCCCACCGAGTCATCAACCCGGACTGTTCTCTGAGCGTTGGGTGCTGGGTTACACATCTGTCTAGCTAGCTCTTAGCACCTGGTCCAGAGTTGATGGGGGCGCTGTCCATCTTTCAGTGCTGAAGGATTCTCTCTGCATCCGTCCTGTCCCCTACCTCTTTCATTTGCCTTGAATTGTCCCCGCTTCTCCCCTTTCCATCCTACCTAGTCCTGTCTGGCCTTCTTGGGGTGAATCTCAAGATAGGGGTAGGGGGTGGCACTCAGCAAGAAGGCCCTGCTGCCTCCTCTGGGCCCCTGAGGCCCCATATGCCTGAACAGTGGTCTCTTGGTCCCATCGTCAGCCCTGAGACTTCATTGTCGCCATTTTCATCATCTTTGGCTCCAGGTAAGTGTCCAGGATTTGACCTGGGAGGTCTGGAAGGGAGGGCTTCAGGGGTCCTCTGATAGCAGGGCAGAAAAGTGCCCAGCCCCCTAGACTGCCTTTACTGAAGACCTCTGTGCTGTTAGGACAGAACACAGGTTATCCAGGTTATTCCTGGGCCTGGACAGAGTCATTATATGCGTCAGACACAGTACTTGAACCCAGGTCTTCTTGATTCCAAGCTCATAATATGATGGTTACATTATGTCACCCAGTCTTCCTGGGAACTTTTTATTACTAATAACAATTCCCATTTCCTTAGTACTTTAAGGTTTGCAAAATGCTTTCCTTGCAATAGTCCTGTAAGGTAAATAGCACAAGTGTTGTATTGGTCTTGTTTTATAGGTGAGTAAACTGAGGTACAGAGAAGTGACTTTTTCAGGGTCACAGCAGAAGGATGTGGAGTTACCCAGATCTCATCACTTCAAGGTCAGGGCTCTTACTCATACACTCCATGGCTTCACTACAGGATAAGGGACATTTCCCAATTCATTTCAGTTGAGTTCAATTTTATTTAACATATAGTCATTACGTTAGGCTCTGGGGATGCAAAGACAAAACTAAATTCAAAAAAATCCCTCCCCATAAGGAGCTGACATTCCCCTTTTTGAGCTGAAAGGGACTTCAGAACTCCCCTAATCTAACTTAGGGTTTCTGACCCCAAAGCCAGCCACCTCAGGTCTCCCACACTGTTGCATTTGACTGTCTATTCTTTCAGATCACCTTTTCCCACAAGGTCCCTAGACATTTTTCCTCCGCTTTCCTCATCTCTCCCTTCTAGGGACTGACAGCTGGATTTTCTTCAACAATCACTCCTCCCCTTAGAAATAGAAATCTCCCAGTCTCTAACTCATGTATCCCTTCTTCCCCACTCCTTAGAGTGACACACTTAGCAAAGTCTTTGAAATCCCCTTCATGACTGACTGGTAGCCCCTGTTCTTGATTTTCTCATCCTCTTCCACACTTCCCAAGTCCAGCGTCAGACACCTCAGAAGGAACGATGCAGAAGGCAATCATCCTGTAAGGGAGGGGAAGTCAGAAGAACTGGCCTTGACTTTGCCAGTTACTAGCTGTGTGACCTTAAGCAAACTTCCTTCCCTCTCTGAACTTTAATGCCTTTATTGTTCAGAAAGTTTATAAAAATATTTTGTATTGCCTTCTACACAGGGCTTTTGTCCAGAATGAATGAAGTTATTAAGCACTTATTGTATGCAAAGCCCACCACAGGATTGTAAATTTAAATTTGAAACGAACTTCAAAGGTCATCCGGCCCAACACCCTCATTTTACAGATGTGGAAACTGAGACCTGAAGTGGTTTGCCAAAGTGACTACTTACAGAGTAAGTGGCAGAACCAGGATTTGGACCTAGGTCCTCTGACTTCATATCTACTCTTTCCACTGGACCATACTGCCTCTTTGTGAATCCTAAAGTGACATAGAAATGGGATCTATCATCATCTTACTTAAGTTGTTATTCTTTGAGCAAAACAGAGATGGAACAACTTGGGTTGTCTCGACAGTTACAAACCATCTCATCATCACCAGACCATAGATTTAGAAATGCAAGAAATTATGGAAGTCAGCTAGTCCAACCCCCTTGTTTTATAGGTCACAAAGCTGAGACCCAGAGACTGGAACTGGCTCATTGAAAGTCACATGGGTAGTAAGAGGCAGAGCCAGGTCTTAACCCCATAACTTCTGACGTCTAGTTCTGTACTCTTCTCAGGATGCCACCCTAAGTCATTTTACCTCTCTCCCTCAGTTTCCTCATCTGTCAAATGGTCATAATGATAGTTGCACCACCCACCTCACAGTGTTGTGGTGAGACAAATGCTATATAAATAGGAGTTATTATTGGAAAGGGTGCAGGGAAGCACAGAGGAGGGATACTCTTTTTTTTAAAATTGTCCTCTTTGATAGGCAGCACAGTGGCTTGGTTGCCCTAGGGCTCCTGTCTAAGGGCCAGCACCCTCAGAGGAATCTGCAGACTGCAGGTTTTACTGGGGCCAGTCTGAGTGTTCAGCTTCCCTAGACCAAGGCGACAAGGGGGCTGAGCATGCAAAGACCCCTAACCCAGAAACCTGATTCCCTCCTGTGCTCCCAGTGGGACAGGATGGGACCTGATCTAGCCTGGGGCTGCACCTCTGGGGCCTTTTCTAGGCCATGGGATCAGGTGACAGCCTTCTCCTAATGTACTTGTTTGGGAAATGGGGAGACCCTACCTCTCTCCCTGCCAACCAGCTAATCATGCCACCTGCCTGGGAAAGGAAGGGAAGCTCATAGACTCATAGAATTTAGAGCCAGAAAGGATCTTTGAGGTCACCAAGTCCAATCCCTTCATTTTATAGATGAGGAAACCGAGGCAAATAGAGACCCAGGGTCATAGAGCTACTAAGTGTTTGAGGCTAGATTTACACTCAGCCCAGTGTGCTCCATATACTCAAGCCCCTGGTGCCTAAATTGGGAATGATCCAGGAAATCTCTTGTGACAGAGTGCCTCCAAGGAATTTTCTTATCTGATTGGACACAGTGACTTTGGAGGTCCCTTTGAGCTCTGGATTTCTAGGAATCTGTGATTCTAAATTCTTAAAGAAAACACGAAACCCAAAACCTTTGTATTGAGGCATTTTGTGCTGATTATATATTGATATCACTTCCCAGTGCCCCCTCCCCAGTGAATGATCCTCTGCAGGCATATTTACCATATCTGACAGCCTTAACATTCTGATTCTTTGACTTAGTGCTCTGGTCCTTCTCAGGATGGTGTAGTGGCAGCCCTGGATCTGAAGTCTAAAGACCTGCACTTGAAATCAGCTCTATGGTTAGTTATTGTGCATCCTTGGATGAGTTTCCTTCACTTTAGTTTGTCCATCTGTAAAACAGGGTAATTGAACTAAATCATCTCTAAAGAGCCCTTCTACCTCTCAAACTTATGAACTGCGACCTTGTGCAAGTCGTTCTGATCACCTCCATGGGCAGTCTCAGTTTCCTCATCTGTGGAAGGTGGAGTTTGAACTATATGACCTCTGATGTCCCTTCCATCTCTAGAGGCAGTTGATGAACATTTGTTAAGTGCCTACTGTGTGCCAAGAAATCATTAAAAGAGGGAAGGTGCTAGAATAGAGGGGTTGGGAAGGTCTTCCTATAGAATATGGGACTTTGTTTTGGACTTGAAGGAAGTCAGAGAGGCCAAGAGGTAGAGATGATGGAGGAGAGCATTTCCAGGCGGGGGGGACAGTGTGTGAAAATGCCTAGACCCAAGAGATGGAGCATCTTGTTTGTACAACAGCCAGGAGGCCAGTGTTGTTGTATGGAAGAGTATATGTCAGGGAGGAAAGTGTAAGATACCTGGAAAGATAGAGGAGGCTGGGTTATGAAGGGCTTTGAATACCAAACAGCATTTTGTATTTGCTCCTGGAGATGAAAATGAGACATTGAAATGGGTGGGGGGGGGGTGACTTGGTTAGACTTCTGTTTTAGAAAATGACTTTGGTGATTGAATGGAGGATGGATTGGCATGGGAAGTAACTTGAGGTAGGAAGTCTCACTGGTATACTCTTGCCACATGGAGCAGGCATGAGGTGAAGAGATCTGTTTCCTCATCTGTAAAAGAAAGGGATTGGATATGCTTGCTCAAAGGTCCCTTCCAACCCTAATGACCTGATCTTAAAGCAGAAAAGTTGTTAGTAACTGGGGAAGGGAGTGGTAGCAAGGAAGGCTTCCTGGAGGTGATGACCTTGCATCTGGGCCTTAAAGGAGGGAAAGTTTTCTGCAGGAAAAGGTGGCATTCCAGGCATAGGAAATTGTAAACAAAGGCAGTGAGGAAGGAATTGTGATGGTGTGGGATATATGAGGGAAGTTCAGTGGTGACAAAGAATGTTGGACTTGTAGTCAAAGGATGGGGTCCAAATACCAGCTCTGAGTGACCTTGAATGGGTGATGTTCAATTTATTTATCTGTGAGCCAGTTGGATTAGGACAGTGGTAGCAAACAAATCAAAAGGGCTCCCTGAACAGCTGCGTAGAAAACCACAAATTAGCATTATCTGTGATGTATTGTATTTTTATCTATTTTGCTAAGCATTTCCCAATTACATTTTAATCTGGTTCAGATCACAGTTATTTGAACTTTTAACCTCCAGGCTTTCCAGTTTGACACCTTTGGCCTGGATGACTTCTAAAGGAATGGTACCAGATATGGCTGGAACGGTAGGGTAGTACCAGATAGAGGAGAATCTTGTTTCTAGAAAGTATGGAGAATAGGGGTGATGAAGAGTAAACAGTGAACAAGAGAATATCCAAGTAAAAAAAATGGTTTTCAGGGAGAATTAAATATCCTTTAAGAGTAAATGGAGAAAGACTGCAGTTTTGGGTTTTTTTTTAAAGGAGGAGAAGGAAAAGAAAGAGAAGGAGGAGAAAAAGGCAGCCAGGAACTTGGATCCGTGTTAGTAGGTTAAAGAGGGGAAGCATGTTACTTGAACCACTCAGTATAGACATTAAGGAGAAAGACCATTGCATGCTGAGAACTAAGGATCTGGACCCTCTCTCCTCCAAGGAATGTTGGTGTACACAGTCACAGCTCATCCAGTAGAGTTAGAAGAAGGGATGGTGATGGTGACGGTGGGTGATGACTCCCTACTGAGGGATACCGATACTGACTCCAACAGTGGAGAGATCCACTGAGATCCCCAAGTCTTCTTGGGGCTTGTGTCTTGGACTTGACAGGGAAACCCCCAAGACTTGTCCGACTCAGACTCGGTGGTGTCTTTCACCTACTTCTGATGCATCGCTAAGGACAAGGAACTCTCAGACAAGAAACAGAGAAGCTCAGAGGGGAGAGGCGGTGTTTTCATCAGACAGCAAGATTCCCTCAGAAGAGAAGGACAGATTTGGGGACAGGGATCTGAGAAATGGGTTTGGATTTCTAGACCAGAGGTGCATGGCCAGCACCACTCCTAAACACCGCCCGGAAGAGATGAAAATGTAATTGGGGAATATTTAGCAAAATAAATAAAAACACGATAGATAGATAGCATTGCATATTTTTAATATATTCATTTTATTTATTTTTAAAGTTCTACAATCTCTACCATAAAACTTAGATTTTTTTCCCCCTACCTACCCCCCACCACTCCCCTCCCGCCCCAAGACAGCATACAATTCTATATAGGATCTACACATACTTTCCTGTTGAATACGTTTTTACTATAGTCATGCTGTGTAGATGAACTAAAATAAATGGAAGAAATCATATAACAGATCAAAACATAATACACACACACACACACACACAAATGATCCTGCTACATTTTGTGATTGAATTCCATAGTTCTTTGGATGTGGAAGGCATTTTGCCTTAGAAGACCATTGGGAATTTTTTTTTTTACGTCCTTGCATTGCTATGAAGATCCAAGTCTACCGGAAAAAACTCTCACACACTGTGGTTGTTTGCTGTGCACAAAGTTCTCCTGGTTCTTCTCCTTTTGCTCTACATCAGATCATATAAGTCTTTCTAGGCCTCTCTGAAGTCTTCTTATTCATCATTTCTTGTAGCACAATAATAGCATTGCATTTTAAAACAAAGTTAATATGCAGCCATAGGGATCCTTATGGGTGGGTTAGTGGCCTGTGTTTCTTTTTGAGTTTGATAACCCTGTCATAGACCACAACTTTAAATATAAGGATGACGATTGGTCTGTGAAGTGGCCCTGTTGATAAAACACTGGCCCTGGAGTTAGGAGGATCTGAGTACTTACTAGCTATGTGACTCTGGGCAAGTTACTTAACCCTATTGCCATCATATATGTGTGTGTGCGTGCATGTATATAAGTATATATATGTATGCATGTATGTATATACACATACATGTATATGTATATGATGTGTGTATACATACATATGTATACTGTATATATGTACACATGTATGTTTATGTAATATATGTATACATGTGTGTGTTTATGTAATATATGTATATGTATATAATGGACTCTTAGCCAAGGAAGTAGGACATCTAACAAGGACTGCAAAGAACCTATTTGCTTTCTGCCTTACATAATCTACTCAAAAGAGCAAGAAACCAAAAAGGGAGGGAGAGAACTTCCACTGTCTCTCCATAAAGTAGATAGAAAGTATCTCCAGAGTAAGGGTAGACATACAGACATTCCCAGGAGAAGCAAGAATTCAAAAGCAAAAATCAAGGAAAGGAGCTAGCAACACAATCAGATCCCCAGCCTCGGATTTCTGTAGGCAAATATACAGAGTATGGGTGATAGACAAAGTGAACCAGAGCTTAGGGTGAAGGAGCTGTCCCCAAGATTGGGTGCAGTAGGATTTGGGCCTGGAGCCTAAATCTAGAGCAGAAGTCCTCAGCCCTTAATTGTGGCATGGCCCCCATTAACCAGACTCCATTTCTCTCTTGCCTCCATCACTCTAATAGGTTCCCCCAATAGCAGGAGGCTGGTTTCCACTTGGACAGCTGACTATTTAGGCCATGACTGCAGGCAGATCCTTTTAAGGAGAAAGGCTGGGATCTGTTGCCCCTAGCTGCTACCTTCCTAACCTACAGTTCAGGGGCTTTGCCCAGAGGTTGTTACAAACTAGAAACTCAGCAAATTCATGGCCAAGAAAGAGGGGAAGATGAAGGCAGACATCTGTGTTCCCTACCCCAGTCTGGATTTTCCTTATTTTATTTGAGACAGGCAACCACAGAGTGTTCAGAGGGTAGGGTGTAAAGGATGCCACCTTGGTTGGACAGACTGAGTTCTGCTGGTGAAGCTCAGTTCAATTTGGTCCTTTAGCCCCAGCACACCGTCTTTGGGCAGCCTTTGCAACTCCATTAGGAGCTCTGACACTGACATAAATTAGTCATAGGGACTGCCCTTAACTGATATCAGCTCCAGTGAATCCAAGAGCTCACAGAAGAGTCAAGCCCTGACTGCTGTCCAGACTGGATCCCCATTTTTGTCTGCCAAAGTTCACGTAAGACTCTCGCCCTAACCGGTCCATACGAGACCTGGGCAGAATACTAGGGGACAGGATAGCAGTGGACAACTGGGAGACAAAAGCAGCTGACCTTTGTGTAGTGTTTTGAGGTCTGTGAAACCCTTTGAGCCTCACAGTAGCCCTGAGAAGCAGGGGCTGATATTGTCATTATACCCATTTTTACAGACAAGCTTGGAGAGCTTAAACACCTTTGCTGTCTATGGTCATAAAGCTTGTATCAGAGGCATCTGGTAAATCCAAGTCTCTTCTGACTCCAGGTCTCAATGTCTTTCCATAATACCAAATTGTCTTGAATATATTTACATATATATGCACATGTGTGTATATACACACGTGCACATATGTAAACATTTATTTGTGTATGTATATAGACATGTATGCATACATATGTATATATACTGTATATAACCCTACAACCATTAGCATGTCTGAGTTTTATTCATTCATTCATCAGCATTTATTAGGCTCCTATTGTGTGGCCAGCCCAATGCGAGACACAGAACGTAGAATATCAGAGGTGGAAGTGATCTGAGATTGACCGTAGAGTGCCAGAGCTGTAAAGGACTCTGGGATATGGAACCTAGAATGTCAAAGCAAGGAAGAAACTCATTCCTTCATGAATTCAGTAAACATTTAGTAAGCACCAGCTGTATGCCCAGTACTGTGCCAGATGCAGGAAATACAGAGACAAAAGTGAAACAATTTCTGCCCTTATTTTAGTAAATTAAATCTGGAAAAGACTTGGGAACACATAAGATGGAAGACAGAATGGGAAAGGACCTCAGAAGACTGGAGGCAGAGGGTGAAGGGGAAAGTGGCTTGTGCCCATGGTCACCCATTGGCCTGGGTAGCCCTGGGTCTCTGCAGGACATAATCTGCTCCTACCAGGGATGTGGATGAGTTCCCACAGAAGTGCAATGTCATTTCCCAGTCAAGAAGAGGCATTGAAGCCAAATGTCATCATTCACCTTGTCTCCTGCTGTAATTACTGGTTTGAGTTTGACTTCCATCCAAAACACTAATCGGTGCCTGAGCTTGGTGTCAGATCTGCAGGCGGAGGATGAGTAACATTTATCTGCAAGCACATGCAGCATCTGGGAGACAGATCAGAGACACTGTTCTTGCTGCCAGACAAGGCTGCTCACCTCTGCGGCTGCCGCCCCCGTCCTTCCCATCCCTTGGAGGCAAGAACTGTGTAGAGTTCTGAGTATGTAGTCAGGAAGCCCTGAGTTCAAATGCTGATTCAGACACTGACTAGCTCCGCGAGCCTGTTTCTTCATCTGTTAAAATGGTGATACGATTACCTACTTCACACATTTATTTTGAGCATCAAATGTCATGTCTTTTGTGGTTCACTTGTTTCAGTTGTGCCTGATTCTTTGTGACCCCATTTGGGGCTTTCTTGGCAAAGACCACTGGAGTGGTTTGCCATTTCTTTCTCTAATTCATTTTACAGCTAAGGAAACTGAGAGTGAAGTGATTTGCCCAGGGTCACATGACTAGGAAATGTTTGAGGCCATATTTGAACTTAGGAAGATGAGTTTTTTTGACTCCAGGCTCAGTGCTTTATCAGTTGTACCACCTAGCTGCCCCTTCAAATGTCACAACACGTGCAAAATGCCACTTTCTCCTTCACCCTCTGCCTCCAGTCTTCTGAGGTCCTTTCCCGTCCTGTCTTCCATCTTCTGTGTTCCCAAGTCCTTTCCAGATCTAATTTACCAAAATAAAGGCAGAGATTGTTTCATTTTTGTCTCTGTATTTCCTGCATCTGGCACAGTACTGGGCATACAGCTGGTGCTTATTATGTTTGCCGAATTCATGAAGGAATGAGCACCTTAAAGTGCTATATAAATGCTAAGGGTTATTGTTGACACCTTGGGTAAATCACTCTCAGAACCTCACTTTCTATGAAATGAAAGTGTTGAGGCTTGGGGATTTCTTAAGGTTCTTTCCCACCAAAATCCTGTAAATCACCATATGAACAGAACCATGTCCATATGCTTTGCAGATCAATGACAAAGAGCCCCTGAAGGGAAGGTGTCCCCCATCTCCCCCAGCTCACACAGTAATTAGGGCTCATGGGGGGACAGGGCAGAGAGGAAATTCTGAGTCACATGCTCTGTGGTCCCTCTGTGCCAGCCTGTGGCCCCTGTGGGCCTTTTCAGATCTCCAGTGCATCCCCTGGGCAAAAGGACCCCGGAATGGGGAGAAGCATCTTCTTCTGGCTCCATTTCAACTGTACTCAACCCTGACTCTGCTCTGACAACCGAGAGTCGCCATGGTAACGTGAACAAAGAGAGAATTGGTCCGTGCTCTCTCCTCCCATCCCCATCCACCCCAACCACTCACTGGCATAAAGTCCTGGGTTGTATCCTTGGGTCTGTCAGATGCCTTTATCAGGATGAGCTTTGCCCTGCCCCATATCATGCATCTCCTCAAAACCTCTGAGATTCCCTGTAGCTTCTGGATGTGAAAATTTTGGAATCTAAAATCTCCTGTGAATGGGAAGAGATAATAGACTTTTTTTACTTAGTCCTACAGGGAAGAACTGAGAATGGGGAGGAAGTTTGTTCTTGTGGTTGAGTCATTTCAGTTCTGTCTGACTCTTTGTGGCCTCATTTGGGGTTTTCTTGGCAAAGGTACTGGAGTGTTTTGCCATTTCCTTCTCCAGCTCATTTTACAGAGGAGGAAACTGAGGCAAATAGGGTGAAGTGACTTGCCCGGAGTCACACAGCTAGTAAGTGTCTGAGGATGGATTTGAGCTCAAGAAGTTCCTGGCTGCAGGCCTAGTACTTTATCCACTGTGCCACCTAATCTAGGGAGGTGCATTTTACTCAGAATTAGAACTTTGTAGTAATAATAGTACATACATATATAATGCTTTAAGATTTGCAGTTCTCTTTTCTCCCACGAGCTCCTTGAGCTAAGCATTGCAAGTATGATTATCTCTATTTTCCAGAGGCTCAGAGAAGCTAACTGGTTTTCCCAAGGTCTTTTGTATCTTCTAAGAACTCTGATACAAGCCCATGCTGGCTGGAACAGAGCCTTTCAAGGGCAAAGAATGAATTTGTCTCCCAGGAGATTCCCTAGAAGAGAGGCTCCCCCAAGTAAGACGAGGGGAGGGAAGAAGCAGCCCCTTCTCTCCAGCTGTGCTCTGATACAGGGTTTAGGGCTGAATGGGAGACTGTAAGGGTGAGGCTTGCATGTTTGTGCCCAGCTGAGAGGGCTGGGGTTGAAGATTTTAGCAGAGTAAAGTCCAAGAATTGGAGGGGCTGCCAGAGGCCATTTTTGTTCAACTTCTGATTCATAATATTTCATAGAATCCCAGAACCTCATAGCTGAAAAAGAGCCTCGAGAGGTCACCTCATCCAGCCAGTGTTGGGTATTCTTTCTATAACATCCCCACATAAGCTGGACTTGGAGACCTCCAGTTATGGGAAATTGCCTCCTCCTGAGTCAGTGCATTCTACTTTGGGCAGATCTCATTAGTGGAAACACTTTCTTAGCTGGAGCTGAGATCAGCCTCTCTGCAGCGTCTCCCCATTCCCCCTCATTTGACCCTTTGAGGCCAGTCAGAACAAACCTCTCTTCAGCATGAAGATGAAGGATCTGGCTTACCAAGAGGTCGATGGTCCTAGCGAGGCTAGACACCAACCCTGATCTTTAGGAAACGGGTGGCCCTTTGGTGGCTGACAACACCTCAAGATTAAGGTCTCCCAGGCCAGAGGAGAAAGACTGTCTGCTTATGCATGATTCAGACGTGACTTTTTGGTGGAAACAGCCCCATGAGGATTGTCAGGATCTTTGGTTTTATACTGTATACTAGTTTGTCAAGCTAATTTTCACATAGGTAGACACAATTGCCTTTGGTAAAAACACTGCCTTAGTTTCACTTCCTCTCTCAACCTAAGTAGGATCATTGCTTCAGAGTTGGAAGAGATCTGAGATGCCATCTAGTCAAAACTTCATTTGATGGATAAGGAAACTGAGTTGGAAGAGTCAAGAGACTTGCCTGTAGCTTAGCACAGGGCCTGACACATAGTAGGCACTTAGTAAGTGCTTGTTGGTCACTCATGGTCCTATGGGTACTAAGGGGACAGAGCTGGGATTCTGTTTCTAAATCCAGTGTTCTTTCTACCATACTACACTGCCTCTCAAAGAGGGCACGAGCCTGGGGAATTGTGAGGGTGTTTCTGGTGCTCTGTAGCTTTGACTTTTAAGTCCTGGGGCCATGGAGAAGGGCTAGGCAGGAAAAAGCCATCAAAATACATCTCATAAACTCCTCTTTTATGCCCGGTGCCTAGTGCTGGGTGCTTGAAGATAAAAATGAAACAATCCTTGCCCTCAAGGACATTCCAATCTATAATGGGAGGCAGTTGGCTGAGCAGCTTGCTTGGGGAAAGGTGAATCCAGACCAGAGCAGGGAGCTGTTGCTTGGGTCATGAATATTCCATGATGTGGGATGTGAAACCAAACCCTTGGGACAACCTGTGTGGACAGATACTATCTGAGCAGGGATTCAGAGAAGAAGCCTTGGGCGAGATTTGTGGTGCCAGATGCCTGTGTGGGTGCATGCACCAACCATGGGCAGCTGTAAGAAAGTGCCCCTGTACACCCAGTCCCAAATCCCCTTTCTCAGAATGATCCCTGGCTTGGTTTAGTGTGTCTTGCTTAGAGGCAGCCTGGGTGCAGTGGAAACAGCCACAGATTGAGAATTTCCCTTTTAATGACCTTTCCACTCTCTGTACCTCCACTTGTTGCCAGTCCAGAACGAGGGAGTTGGACTTGGTGATCTCAGTGGATTTATCCCCAGCTCTGATGTTGTCCCAAGGTCCCTCTGTCTCTGATACGCTATGTTCTAGTGTCCTCCTTCCTCTGACGGTCTGTGTTCTAGGGTCCCCCTTCCTCTGACGGTCTGTGTTCTAGGGTCCTCCTTCCTCTGACGGTCTGTGTTCTAGGGTCCTCCTTCCTCTGACGGTCTGTGTTCTAGGGTCTCTTTCTGCTTTGATATTCAGTGTTCTAAGATCTCTCCTGAAGCTGCAGCTGTGACAAACCTCATTGATCTGAAAAATATTTCTTGGTTCTCTCCTGTTTCAGGCAGTGAATTTTCCTTCTAGACTTCAATTTCCTTTTGTGCCAAAGGAGATCATAGTACCTACTTTGCCTCCTTGCTGTGTGCTGTGCACACAGTAGGTACTGGGGGTACAAAGACAGAAATGAAATAATCACTGTGCTGAAGGGGCTTGCATCCTAGTAAGGAAGTCAACACTTAAGTATATGTCTGTACAATACAGGTACCAAACAAAAGCTAAATATTTTCATTGGGGGAAGGTACTGGCAGCTGAGGGCTTCATGTAGATGGTGCTGTTTGAGCTGAGCTTGGAAGGATTCTAAGAGATATTCCAGACATGGTGTTTGGGTGCTTTGAAGATGCCCAAAGGTGCAGAGTTAGGAGGAATAGTATTAGGTAAGGAAGAGGAGGAAGTTCAGTGTGGCTGGAGTTTAAAGGATGTGAAGGAGAGTTCTTAATAAGAGGGCTGAAAAGGAAGGTCTGCGCCAGCTTGTGAAGGGTTTTAAATGCCAACCCGAGGAATTTTTATTTGATTCTACAGGTAATAGGGAGTCATTGGAGTTTCTTGAGCAAGGGAGTTACCTGGTTAGATGTGCACTTTAGAAATATCACTTTGGCAGTGATAAATTGGAGCAACTTGAGTGTGGGAGATCCATTAGGAGGAATCAGTTAGCATTTTTACTTTTACTTTTTTTAAAAGATAAATTGAAACATAATTTGGAGAGGAGAGCCACTTGAAACAGAAATCAGGTACTTTTTTCTTTTGGTAAACTTTATATGTACTTTTTTTAATGGATGTTATTGTGGTTATCATATCTGAGAAGTGGAGAGATGTCAGGTGTTGTAAGTGAATCCACTCATTGGAGTTTGTTGTAAGTGGTGGAGTGGGAGAAGGAGAAGTCCCCCCTAGCAGAGTGATAAACTCTGGATTGCATGGAGAGACTTTCTTGAAGGGTGATGCCTCTTATGGCCTGTTGCCTCTTGGAACCTCAATTTCCCCATCTGTAAAAAGGGGAGGGAGGTAGACCATCAGACCGTAGAGATCGCAGGGTTAGAGCTGGAGAGATCTTAGCTGGAGGTCACCTAGTCCAACCTTTTCATTTTACAGATGAGAAAACAGAGGGTCCAGAGAAATAAAGTCTTTTGCCCAAGATCCAAAAGTTCTAAAGGACAGACAGTTTCTCCCATTCCTTGGGGCTCAGTCGTTGTATGTTCTAAGTTTGGAGATCTCTCCCTGTCAGATGTGCTATTTCATCACTATCTCGCATATTTCCCTGATCCATTTTTGTCCTCCCCTTGCCTCATGCACACTCTGACATGGCACACGCTAATTCCAGCAATGTTTCATTCTGTTTGGGCAGGAGTCAGTCTATCCTGGGGATGGAGCAGGGCAGCTCCTGCTGGGAGTGAGGGATGGCGCCATGGGCCTCATCCTCAAACATGGAATCATGGAATTAGATTGAAGGCTGGGAGGACACTTACAAGGGATTTAGCCCAACCCCCTACCCTATTTTACAGATGTGAAATTTGAGGCCCATTATGCTTAAGAGATTGACTCAAGTTTACCCAGGTAATAGATGACTAAGCAGGGATTTAAACCTGGGTCTCCTGGCTCTGCACCCAGCCCTGGTTCTACTGTACCAGCTGGCTTACACTCCTCTGGTTCACACATGAAGAAGGAGCCTGGGGCCAGGCCACTGGTGGATTGGGCCTGCGCTAACCATCCTCATGCGATCATGCCAAATCAATTGCTCAATCAATCACCAAGGCATTAAACACATGGTATATTGGCAGGTGGTTGGCACAGTGGATAGAGTGCTGGACTTGGAAGCCCAGGAAGACCTGAGCTTGAATCCTGCTTCAGATGCTAGCTGTGTGACCCTGGGCAAGTCACTTAACTTCTGTCTGCCTCAGTTCACTGTCTGTAAAGTGGGGATGATAGCTCCTACGCTCCAGGGTTGTTGTGAAGATCAAGTGAAATGATATCTGTAAAGTGCTTTGCAAACCTTAAAGCACCTCTATAAATGGTAGCTATAATAATATTATGTGCTAGGTATTATACTATAAATACAAAATGAAGACAGTCTCTGATTTCAGTGAACCCACATTCTAGAGATAGGAGGGACTTCAGAGGTCATGTAGTTGGACTGCCTCATTTTACAAGAAACTGATGCCCAGAGAGAAGTGACTTAGCCAGGGTCATACACAGATGGTGACTAGCCCAGCTGTGACCTTTAACTCCAAATTCACCAATATTTGTTTAACAAGTCAATGAATCTGGGAGCTTTTAGGGGGAGCCTGGGAGCTGGGCTGGTCTAGGATTCCATGGGGCCATGTCCTGGAGATGCCCCCGTGTCCATGTGAGAGACTCCTAGACTGGCAGAATGAGGAGGTCCCTTAGAAATTAGCTAGTGTAAGTGAGGAAACGCATGGAGGAGCAGATGCGGCTTGCCTAGAGCCAAGAATTAGTGTCAGAATTTTGAAGCATGGCCCGGGACTCCCAGCCTGACGAGGTTTCATCCTGACCGTATATTCAACGCGCCCCCCTCACTCCCGCCCAACCAAACCATGGAGTTGGAGGAGGGAGCCTCTTGGGCTGGTCTCCCTTCCCAGTTCCTGGCCCTTCATCCAGGCAGGGCTGTGTCTGATGGGGCTGCACCTGGAAGGGCGGCAGCACACTGCTGTCACCTTGTGGCTGCAAGGAGAAAGGCAGGGCAGATCCCCTGGTCTGCCCGGTGTCATCTCTTAGCCCACTCAAACCCAGGAGTCATGGGCTTCCCATATATTAAAATGAAAATTTATAAAAATAATAAGCTAATAAGTGAGAAGCAGCGTGGCATGGTGGATGGAGCTCCTGCCTCAGAGTCAGGAAGAACTAAGTTCAAATCCTGCCTGTGACGTGTGCTGACTGTGTGACTCTCGCAGGAAGCAAAGCAGCCTGTGAGATCCAGAACAGTTGTCTGTGTTTGGATGGAGAGAGCTTTCTGTATGGATGAAATCACTGATCTAGTTTCCTCCAGCCCCCCTGTCCCCAACTCAATAGATCATATCTGAAATGAATTTTGAAAGAAAAAGAGACATTTCCTTGGTTCTGTGAAAAGGAATTTAGAATTAGGAAATGGGACTTTGGATCAACCTTCCCCTTTTACATTTATGTTGGTCTCTGGTTTTGTCCAGGTTCCTCAGGACTTGGGACTGTCACTATATCTTTGGGCAGTTAGGGAAAAGGAAGGATCAGTTCCAGAGGGTCCCCAGAGCCCAGTGACTGCCTCTGTACCCTGCCTACTACCCACCAGTCCATTTCCCCATCCCTTGCCCAGTGGGGAGGGAGTCCACGGCCATTGCCCAAAGGCAAGGAGTTTTATCCTTCAGGGTTTCTGCTTCTCATTTCTCCCAGAACCTGAACATTCCTTGACTTCCTTCCCTGAGTCCCTACTCTGCATAACCCACTAGTGTCCTGTCTTCTAGACTGTGAGATCCTGAGGGCAGGGGCCATCTCTTGTTCATCTTTGCATCTCCTCCAGCACTTAGCCCTAGGACCTTTACATAGCAGGTCCCTAGTCATTGTTTTGTTGATTGACCGATCTTACCTGCCCTGAGTCTTGTCCTTGGCACACCTTATCCTGCCAGGTTGCCATGAGAACCTTCAGCCAGAGGGATTAATAGCTATCTTGCTCCTATGGAGACCAAAGCCTAGTTGATACCATGTGACAAGGCTGCTGTGGTCTAGGGGACTGGAAACTAGGGCCAGGGTGGGATGAGCTGAAGGCTTCAGCTTCCTGTGTGTAGCGGAGGGAGGTGAAGGGGCAATAGTGACTTTGGATACCAGGGCAATGGTGCCTGTTACCATGATGAGGAGGCAAACTGCCCCCATGCTGGCCTCTGCTGGTCTATCTATAGAGCATAAGTGACAGGGGACCTTGAGTGTCATTGTCAACCTTAGCTCTGTTCACCTCAAATGATGGCTGTCTTGGAGACAGAGCCCTGTGCCTTCCTTGGGACTACCTGAAGGGGCCCCTGGGTCAGGGAAGCCAAGGAAGCCCCCACCCCATGTCCCTGGCTGTCTCTGGTTTGCATGGGTATGTGAATGAGGGTCTTGTTCCCAGGAGGCGCTCCTGTGCTGTGGCGGCCATCCATCTCCAGGGCCAATGGGAGCTCAGAGTTCAAAGCAGCACAGGAAACCGGGGCCCCTAAAACGGGGCCACCGGAGAGATGGGTAAGCATTGAACACATACTTCCCCCTTCCTCTTTCATATCCCATGACCCCAGAGGCTTCCCACTCAGGGCTCCATAGCTCCCAGGGTCTGAATCCCCATGGATCTTCAGGGCCTAGAGTCTCCTACCAATATTATTGTCTTCCATGACGTCCAGGATCATAGTACCCTCTGCTGACCCTCTGGGCCTGAACCTTCATGGTTTTCCAGAGTCAACTGTCCTACTTCCCTAAAGCTTTCTCTCTAATTCATCCCTAGACCTTGACCCTCACAGGCTTTTTTTCTCCTCCCTTCCAACTAATCTTGAGATGTAGGTTGGTTCTTCCTATCCATGAACCTGGGGGAGGTAATGAGAGTGGACCTGTTGTGTCTTAGGGCAGGGAAAGAGAATCTTCCCTTGTGGGTCTGCTAGACATTCTAGTGCCCCCAGCTTCCCTGTGGTCTGTTCCCTGTTTGTCCCTTGTGGCCCCTGGGCCTCCTCCCGCAGGGCACATTATGCCACCTTTCCTTGCCCTGAGCCACTCCCTCTCATCCTGATCACCATCATTGCTATTTTATTTCCTGAAGCCTTCTTCTTGGTCCTCTCTGCTGTTCCAAGCATGTAGGCCTAGACCCCAGGGTCCTTGCCCTTAAGAAGCCCACAATCCACAGAGAGATGCTCCTCACTTTTTCCAGGCATTCCAGACCCATGGACACTTGAGTGAGGCCATTAGGGAAGTGAATTAATTTCTCCTAGATTGTCTGAAGGAGGAGGGTAGTCTGGGGTGGCAGATTAGGAGGACAGCAAGGGTAGAAAGGTGCCAAGGGGAATTTACCCCTTCTTTTCCCCTCCAGGAAGGCTACGAGGAGGAGGAGGAGAAATTACAGGAATGAAGGAAGGGAGACGGTCTGGTGAGCTGGCCGGGGAAGGGTGTGGCCAAGCAGAGAAAGAAGGCCTGGTTGAAGGGGTGCGTGGGACATGGGGAAGGAGATGCTGGCCCAGTGAACAAGAGGAGCCTGGAGGGACCAGGCAGGCAACAGGAGGTCTTGGAGGTGGAGAATCAGGCTATTCCAAAGGATGATGGGAAGGCAAATTAGATCCCTGAGGGTGTGGGTCAGGGGAAGAGTGGTGGGAGATCAGATCTCAGAGCATCGTGTGGAAATGGCAGTGATTGAAGGCACTGTCCACTGTAGGGATCCAGGCTCCCTCAGGCTCCTGCATGGAGTTTTGGTTGGTGTTCAGGAGATGGTAATGAAGGGCCCAGAGTTCTAGGGGAGAGACCCAGTGTGACCTGGGACAGATTCCTTTACCTGCCTAAGACTCTCTCACCTGGGATGCAGAGCCAGACAGTGAAGCTAGAGCCATTTAGAGTTCTGGGTTCCATCCCCCTTTTAAAGGGAGGCATTGACAAACTGAAGTATATTCAAAGGAAGGTGCTTGGAATGGTGAGGGCATCATGAGTGAGGTCTGTGAGGACTGGGTGAAGGCACTTCGGACATTTAGCCTGAAGAAGAGTTGGAAGGATGTGATCCCTGACTTCAGGTATTTGAAGGTTGGTCTGTGGAAGAGGGATTATGTTCTGGCTGGCCCTAGACAACAAGGGGCAGATTTTTCAGGGATAATATTAGGAAAAGCATTTGAACAATTTGTGTCTTGAGAGGCAGGGAGTCCCCCAGCACTGGCACTGTTCAAGCTCCTGCCCTTGTGCCTGGAACATAGTAGGTGCTCAAAAAGTCTTGCTAATAGATTTATTGGTTCCAGCTGACTCTTGATTGAACCTTTGTTGGAGATATTGTTGAGGGCAGTCCTGCCCACAACGGACTGTTGATGCCTATGCAAGTGCTTCCAACTCTGATCTGGTTCTTTGAGTCTCTGATTTGGGCCCTGCCCAATTGGGCAGCTCTGTTTTAGAACTGTGTGCATTTTTTTCAAAGAGGCTTGTCTGTTTTGCTTTAATTTTGCTAATCCCATGTGTTGATCCCAGCAGCAGCCACGGCCCTGAGGTGGGTGCCTAGCTGGTACCTTCCAGATAGGCTGTTCAGCCCTGGCCTTCTCCTTTTCTCTCAAAACCCCCAGTGTAGAGGAAGCTAACTGTAACCGCTAGGTATTGAGCAAAACAAGACTCCCCTCATCCCACTTCTTCCAGGGGTATTCCTGGATCCAAAAGGAAGAGATGCTCTGTTGTCTCTGTCCAACCTATGTCCTGAGAAAGGAAGGCAAGGACATTTCCAGCTGCAGAGGGGCTGATGGATTCTGGAGGCTCTTCAGGATTCTGGAGGCTCACTCCAGTGAGTCAGGGCCTGTCCATCCCTTCTTCAGCTTTCTCTCTTCCCCAATTTAGGGGTTTGAATAAACAATTCCCTAGTATCAGTTGCTGAAACCAGCCAGGATCATAGTAAATCCTGAGCTGAATGGGTCATAAAAATCATCTTATCCAAGGGCAATGTAATTTAGGATCATAGACCTCTTGGGCTGTCTGGGGAAGCCCATGGACTCCCTTCTCAGAGGAATTTATTAAATTTTTAAAATTTATTTTATTTTTAACATTCATTTAAAAAAATCTGAGTTCCAAATTCTCTCTATCCCTCCTGCCCATTGAGAATACAAACAATATTATATCAATTATACATATGAAGCCATGCAAAACATATCTCCTGATTATCCATTTTGGAGGAAAAAACAAGAAAAATAGAGAAAGTGAAAAAAGTATGCTTCTTTCTCTACTCAGAGTTCATCAGTTCTCTCTCGGGAGGTGGATAACCTTTTTCTACATGGGTCCTTTGGAACTGTTGTGGTCAGAGTACCTAAGTCATTCACAGTTGATCATTGTACAGTATTGCTGTTACTGTGTACAATGTTCTCTTGGCTCTGCTCACTTCATTTTGCATCAGTTCATATAAGTCTTCTAAGGTTTTTCCTGATCATCACTTCCTATATTACAGTTGTACAGAATTGTGTTTTTAAATCATTTGAAGGACATGTTAAATTTCATTTAGAAGTTTAGTGAGGTGCTCCTCTTTGTATTCTGTGAAATGCCTGGAGTATAGCAGGAGTTTAATAAATGCATATTGATTGATAGGTTAAAAAAGGAAGTTTAGTGAAAATAAAGATCTATTTTTTTAAATCAAATTTCATGAATTTCCCAAAATCTATTCATAAAACCTTTGGGTTATGAGTCCCTTATCTAGTCCAGCCTTCTCATTTTATAGATGAGGAAGCCCAGAGGCTCACCCTAACATTACACAGGCATTAAGTGGTGGAGCCAAGGTTGGAATCTGGCATCTCAGACTATACCATGCTGTAAGGAGCACTGCTACTTTTTCGTGTGCCCCTGTCCATTTGACTAGGCCATGATGGGGTGGGAGGTTGGTAGGGGAAGGGTGGTGTTCTCTCCTTCAAATGACTCCTGGGCTGGGAAAGGAATCAACAAGTGAGGAAATGGAGGCCCCCATGATGGTGATATTTGAGGTGGATAAGGATGGAATGCTTTTTCAGAGGCTCTTTGAAAATTCTCTGCCTGAGTGGGCTTAAGTTCAGAGTGTGAGCCTAAGAATCATGAATTGGCTCAATAACAGCTTTAATGAGCAGGAGATTGACTGAATGGGCCTTTTATTAGTAGAGATATGAATCCCATAGCTCTTGAATCCAGGAGAAAGAACATTAAGGAGCCCCAGTAGACTCCTCTAAGCCTGGCCACGGACTGGCTTCCTTGGAGCAGAGTTTCCTGCTGGCCATGCCTGGGGTCTCAGACTCAAGATGTCAGTATCAGAAGGGATGTTAGGGAACAGTGAGGTCAGTTCAACTTCCTTTATGTGAACAGAAACTGAGAGACAGTCTGAGATATAGAGACAGAGAGAGTCAGATATAGATACAGAGACAGAGACAGGGAGAGACATTATTAGGAAATAGATCAGCATTTCTTCGGGGATTGTCATTTTTGCCGTGCTGCCTTTGCTTTCCTTCAAGCTCATTCTGACTTTGTCAATATTTTCCTCCCTAAGGAGAATGGTCTTTGAACTGGAAAGTGTTAGGAAGGTGGTGCCCAGGAGAAGCAGGCAGGTGAGGGAGGGCCCAGCTGCTTTGGATGAATCCCAGGCCTTGGGAATGGGGGGTACTCAGTGAACAGCTCCCTGGGGAACAGCCACTGGGAGTGAGTTGGAAAACCACAGAGACCTTGAGAAGTATCATGACACTGAAAAAATAAAAGAGAATAAAGGGCCAACTAGTGGTCTCTGAGCCAACTGTAGAAGCTAGATTATCTAACATCCTTGAGCTGGTTAGTGAACATTTGAAAAGGAAGCTGTGAGCACATGGAGTCATCCAAGCTTCCTCGAGGACAGGTTATGTGAGACTAACCTCATTTCCTTTTTTAATCAGCTTACTAAACTGGTAGATCAAGGTAGCTGGGATAGGGAGTAGGGGGTGGCACACAGAGTTCTGGGCCTGGGGACAGGAAGTTTTGAGTTCAAATCTTGCCTCAGATAGTTATTAACTGTGTGATCCTGAGCAAGTCATTTAACCTCTGTCTGCCTCAGTTTCTTTATCTGTAAAATGGGCACAATAATGACACCTATCTACCAGGGTTGTTGTGATGATCCAATGAGATAATATTTGTAAAGAACTTTGCAAGCCTTAAAGGACTATATAAATGCTAGCTGTTATTATGCTAGATAACAAGGGAATGCTGTAGACAATGCTGTATCTTATGCTAATCTTGTAAAAAGATAGAGAGGTATGGGCACAAATACAGATGAATTTTGAGCCAGTTGAATGGCTAGAATTCAGAGTCTTCATTATTGTATTGTGGAAGGAGAAGTCTTGAGCGGCCCAGGTGTCTGTGTTTAGCCTTGTTCCATTTAGTGGGTTTACCCATGACTTGGATAAAGATATAGAGGAGGCATATTTATGAAATTTGCAATTGCGAAAAAGCCAGGAAAGGGTAGTCAACACATTGGATGATGGGCTAGAAGCTTGGGTTGAATCTAAGTAGATGAAATTTGACTGGAACAAATGCAAAATTGATTTAAAATTGGTGCAACTTATTAAATGAATAATTACACTAAATAATTATCTTAATTATACTTTTATTTTCTATTAAGTACATATTTATATTTAATTATTGATTAAAATTAATGTAAAAATTAAACATGAAGTCTGGGTTCAAGAAGTTGACTTCACAGGTACAAAATGGCGGAAGCTTGATTGGATAGGATTTTGTCTGAAAAAGACCTGGGAGGGGCATTTAGTAGACTTTGAGCTCTCCACATGAATCATCAGAATGGTGTAGTCACCTAGAAAGCTGATGTGACCTTGGATCAGTTTCACTAATAGAGGCCTTCCTTCCAGAAATAAGCAAGTGCCCTGCCCTGGACAGATCACATCTCTCTGGAGTGTTGTGTCCAGTTCTGATCACTCCATAATAAAGGTGAAGCATATCTTGAGGAGGTCTAACACCAATGCAATACTCACAGTAGCCTCTATGGATATGCAGGCATATTTCCAGGGTAAATTTGTAAAATATAAACTCTCTTCCTCAAAGACAAAACCGAAATATTTATTCAGATACCAGAAAGCCAAATCTATCATAGTAACAAAGAATCTATACACATTATAAATGCAGGGAGCATGGCCATCCCCAAGCCTTCCCTCTGTCAGGCTTCCTCACAAACAAGCTCCCTTAGGCAAAGTCACTCCCTCTCTCACTCATGCTAGCTGCTCTGCTCTGCCTCAGCTTTGCCTCCTCTCTCTCTCAGCTCTACCTCACTCTCTTCCTGCTGCACCCTTTCTGTTCCACCCATTCAGTAAGCTCCTCCCACCATAGGCTTCATGTGATTCAAGATGTGGGCTGGGCCAGAGCTCAAAACAGGTCACATGGGCCTATTAAGGGGCAGGGGAAAATCTCCAAATTCCCTTAACATTACAGGAGGGCAAAGAGGTTAGTGAGAGGACTGAAAACTATGAAGACTAGCTGATGGGACTGAGAGAAGAGAAGACTTGGTGGGCTCTGGAGGAGCTGTCCTCAAGTATTTGGAGGGGAGGCAAGTAGAAGAGGGATTGGACATGTTTAGTTTGGCTCCAGAAGCTTTGAGTGGCAGATTTAAGCTTGATGTCAGAAAACAAATTCTCACAATGAGAGATGTCCCAGAGCAGGACATGCTTTCTTGGGAGATGGCTTCCCCATCCTCTGAGTACTTTCATCAAAACTGAATGGTCATCCATCCAGGAGGTCAGGTGGGGATTCTTTTCACTTTGGGGTCAAATTAGATGGCTCATAGGGTCCCTTCCAACTTTCATATTCCATGATTTTTACTTACAGCATATAGGACAGTTCATACTAAGTAAGTGGTGCAGCAATAATTATTTTTCACATTTGCACATTGTTTTGTTATTTACATAATACTTTACCCTTTTTGCAATTCACTTTCTAGTTTAGAGTGCCATAGTTTACAAAAAAATTTCTATCCCATGGGGAACTTGTTATAGAGGCACAGTGAGGGTTATTATCCCCATTTCACACATGAAGATACTAAAAGGGAGTGAGATCAATTCAATTCAGTGAATACATACTATGCTTAGTGCTGGCAATTCAAAAATGGAAACCAATAGATTCCTTACCCCCCATGAGCTTACAATCTAGTTTGGGGGTCGGATATGATACTAGGTCATGTGGCAGAAGCAGGGTCAAAGTCCAATTCTCTTGACTTTCCTATCCCAGGGCTTTTTCCACTGTACCAGTTTCCCTCAAAAAAAAATTAAAAGGATTTTGGTGGGGAAACAAAACGGGGAGAAGAAGGGTAGTAAAAAGCATACTAGTGGCATTTGTCCCTGATTTGGGAGAATAATTTTTGTGCCTGGTTGCCTGGTTGATGGTTGAATATGGTCGTACACATTAAGACCAATGATGTGTTCATACGGGGAGATGTACAGGGACTGTTGAACATACAAGGATACTGTTATCTTACCATGCTTGGTCTTCATGAATGAGTCTATATGAGGTTTAAGACTCAGCTTGCCTTCAAAACTCTTAAGAAAAAGGTATAAGAAGAGAAGGTCATATAGGTGGTGGTTGTTCTCATCTTTGTCTCTCTTTGTCTGTGTTTTCTACTTCTCTTTCAATATTTCTCTCTTAGTCTCTCAGTTTCTCTCTGTCTTTCTCTGTCTCTGTCTCTCTGTGTGTCTCTGTCTCCCTGTTATCTCTCTCTGTCTCTTTCTTTTAGTATCTCTCTTTGTGTTTTTCTCTGTCTCTGTCTCTCCAACTCTGACTGGTTTCTCAGCCAGACCTGGCTCAAGCTGAAGTGGGCCATGGTCTGACCCCAGGTGACTTCTAGATCTTCCATTTTGGGAGCTCTCCCATAGCCTGGGCTGCTTGGATGACTCTTGGCAGCTGCTGCAGCTGGCATCTCTGCTTGTGGGATAAATAGGATACATCAGCTGGCATATTTTCAAGTCTCACCTCTTGTATCTCAAGGGAAATCAGAGGGTAAGGCAAATGAAGATCAAAGCTCCCTGCAGCCTGAGACAAGGACGTCATTACAACCCAGGCACAGGCAGGGACATGCTCAGTACCAGCAGGAGAGCAACCCCTAATTGGGAGCTGGGAATCTGGACCTGGCAGAGTGTGTGTTACTCCATGTTGTTGCATCCCTAACAACAGCTCCCATTTATCTACTGTTTTGCAGTTTACAAACATTTCCAGGAGCCTGGTAGTCTCAATTTTCATTGTAAAATAGGACAGATGAGGAAACTGAGGTCCAGACCTGAGTAGGAATTTGCCTAAGGCCCTGTAACAAGAGAGTGTCAGAGCTGGGCCTGACAGATTTAGGCCTCCTCATTATAAGTTTGTGGTTCTTTCATAATATGTGTATATTATACTTCTTGTGCCAGGAACATTGAGACAGGGATACCCTGCTGACCAGAAGTCAACCACATTGAGAAGTCATAAAAGTTGGTCTTCAGTGCCTTCTACTCTCTACTCTCAGTAGCCTCATCCTATACCAGATCCCAGGACCATCATGTTGCCCAGATTTACTGATCTGATCTCACTCTGATCAATTCATTCGGACTATAGTGTTAGGGATCTTTGCTCTCCCTCTCAGGGTTTTCTACTCCTTAAAATATGGATTTGGGGAGGGTAGTACTGAATTCCAAAGAAATGTCTTGCTAACAGTGGAATTTAGTACTAGTAGAAAAGAGATTTGTGTATTTTTGTGTATATGATACGTGTGGAGGAGGATTCCCCCATCCTCCCATATCATGGGTGACTACCAACTCTGCTTGTGTGTAAGATCGACTCTGCTGTTGACTTGTCTGCTTCTAGGTCTCAGGCCTTGCTCCATACCAGGCTGGTCTAGTCCCATGAGATAGGTCCTCCAGTTCATTCCTGACTCAAAGACACTGGAGGGCAACCTAGAAAGAGTGTGAACTTCTCTCCTTGGGATATTCTGCTTGATTTGAGATAGGCTTGTGGGGGCCATGGTGGGATGGTGAATCTCTGAGGTTCAAGCCTGATTATTGATGATAGAGTTCTTTCCTACTTGGTTCTCTACTATAGGTTTGATATGTAAGCTCCCTAGGGACAGGTCAATAACCTAAATTATTTCAGGAAGTCCCTTCTTGGCCAAGGACTCTGCACCACCTCTTGGTTTGGAAAGGAGATCTGTCGAACTTCTAAATTATCCTATAGGCTACCCAAGGGTCCCTTTGGAAATGTTTCCGAACTTTGGATAGTGGACAACCATTTTCTGGGTATTCCACATCAGACCTTATTCTGCAGTTGTTAGGTTAGGATTGCACCACCTTTGGGCTATATCATGTCCTTTCCTCTTTCTATGGTCAGTACTGTCCAGCCTGAATTGAGTGGTATAGAACCAATGAATTTTGAAATAGGAAGGGATTCTGAGAAGTCATCTAATCCCACCTCCCAACCTCTGCAGGAGTCTTTTCAATATCAGCCCTGGGAGGGTATAGTGAGTCTCCAACCTCTGCTTGAGGACATCTAGTGATGGAGAACTGACTTGCTACCCAAGATGAAGTTTGCCTTTTTGTAACTTTCCTCTATCATTTGTAGTTCTTCCCTTTGAGACCTAACAACTTGAGCCTACCTGGTTCTCCTAGTTCCCAGTCTTGGGCTCTCTCTACTTCATAAGAAACAGTGTTTCCTAAGGGGACTAGAAGCATAGGATTTAGAGTTGGAATGGACCTTAGGAATCATCTAGTTCAACTACTTTAAATAACAGATGGAGAAACTGAGGCTCAGAGGCAGGCTGGGTCAGAAGGAGAAAGACAGGCATCTCTGATGTGTAGAGGCTTTAGGAGAGAGGCTGGGTCCAGAGGAGTGTGTATGATAGGGCCTGCGCTCACAGACAAGCTAACTCAACTTCAGTCAAATGTCATGAACTGGGCCAGATTTGTGCTTCCTGTGGTCTCCTCAGCCTGTGCATAACTGGGTCAGTTCTCCCTGGGTCCTTTCCGCCTAACTCATTATATACCATGCCCTACAGAGCAGTGGTGGTGGGAGGGGCAATAGGAAACATGAGCATTTTAGGATCCAAGCTCATAGCCAGTATCTCCTTTTCCTCTGACCCCTCCATCCCATGCACACGCACCCTGAGATATTCTCCGCTCTACATAATTCCTTTTTCTCTTTTAAGTAGTATTTTATTTTTTCCAATTACATGTAAAGATAATTTTAACATAAAAATATAAAATTTTGAATTCTAGATTTTCTTTCTCTCTCTCCACCCTGCTCCCTAAGATAGTAAGCATTTGGTATAGGTTATATATGTGCCATCATGTAAAACATAGTCATGTTGTTTATACCATTCTTTCAAGCCAGAGAAATTCAAAGATACTTTTCATTGAGTTTTGCATTGGAAGGGTCATCATGTCAACTTCCTGTTTTCAGGTAGCTTTGACCCTGAACTATCCACAGGGATGAGATGGTGTGTGTGTGTGTGTGTGTGTGTGTGTGTGTGTGTGTGAGAGAGAGAAAGAGAGAGAGACAGAGAGACAGAGAGAGAGAGAGAGAGAGAGAGAGAGAGAGAGAGAGAGAGAGAGAGAGAGAGAGAGAGAGAGAATGAGAATCTTAGAGGTTACACTCATCCACTTGAAGGCTTTGCCATCCCTCTCTGTTAGATGTTCCATAGGGTTACCCAAAGTTCCTCAGGAACAAGGTTGACTGGCCTCAGTGGAGAACAGCTGACCACCACCTACCTTAGAATAACAGTTCAACATCTGCCCCATTTCCACATTCATCCCTTCCATTCTTTGGGAACAAGGGAGGGGGGCTATTGATCCCCTTTGTCTGGGATCCGTGTGTGTGCCTTCCTTCTCAGGACTCAGCTGTTGACTGCGCTGAAGAATTAGAATGAAGATGGATCCCCTGATGTCACAGGGTAGGCAGGGGCTACCTCTGTCCTGTGGCTTTCTTTGCATGTACAAGGCTGAGCGTATGTTTTAAGAAGATTGAGGACACAGAATGGGGAAGGGAATAAGGGATTCTGAAAAATATGTCAGGTAGTTTGAGTAATAAAGTTCTGTGCTGGTCTCTGGACAATCTAGGAAAGCCTCTTGTGATTGGTGGATGAGCCTTTTTCTCAGCCTGCCGTGTTCTCGGAGGTTCAGAACCCAATTGTTTTCAAAGTCCCTCTGGAAGTCAGTGTTCCTGTTCCCGAGGCTGCAGAATGAAACATTGGCCAGGGGCCCTCACACTTGAGTCTCAGCTCCTGCATTAACCAGTAAGTGACCTTGAGAGAGACCCTTTCTGTCTCTGGGCTATTGGGGGCTCATCTGTAAAATGAGAGCCTTGGACGAAACCTCTTTTTTTCTTGATTTCTTTTTCTTTTTTTAATTTTATTTATTTTTTTAATGTTCTACAATCACTACCATAAAACTTAGATTTTAACCCCCCCACACCTACCCACCCCTCCCTCCCCAAGACGGCATACAATTCTATATAGGACCTACACATAGGATCTTCCTATTGAATACGTTTTCACTATAGTCATGCTGTGTAGACGAACTAAAATAAATGGAAGAAATCATATAACAAATCAAAACACAATACACACACACACACACACACATGATCTGCTACATTCTACATGAATTCCACAGTTCCTTCTCTGAGTGTGGAAGGCATTTTTCCTTAGAAAATCATTGGGAATTTTTTTTTTTAAATTCTTGCATTATTACGAAGTTCCAAGTCTACCAGAAAAAACTCTCGCACACTGTGGTCATTGCTGTGCACAGAGTTCTCCTGATTCTTCTCCTTTCGCTCAGCATCAGATCATATAAGTCCTTCCAGGCCTCCCTGAAGTCTTCTTGTTCATCATTTCTTATGGCTCAATAGTACTCCATTACTTTCACATACCATAATTTATTCAGCCATTCCCTAATTGATGGGCATCCCCTCGATTTCCAGTTTTTGGCAACTACAGAGAGTGCTGCTATAAATATTTTTGTACATGTGGGACCCTTTCCCATTTTTACGATTTCTTGGGGATGCAGTTCTAGAAGTGATGTTGCTGGGTCAAAGGGTATGCACGTTTTTGTAGCCCTTTGGGCATAGTTCCAAACCACTCTCCAGAATCGTTGGATGAGCTCACAGCTCCACCAACAATGAAGTAGTGTTCCAACTCTCCCACATCCTCTCCAACATTTATCATTTTCTTGTTCTGTCATGTTTGCCAATCTTATAGGTGTGTGTTATGGTGTCTCAGAGTTGTTTTGATTTGTTTCTCTCTAATCAAAAGTGATTTAGAGCATTTTTTCATATGATTATAGATATATTTAATTTCTTCCTCTGAAAATTGCCTGTTCATATCCTTTGACCATTTATCAATTGGGAAATGACTTGTATAGTTGTACATTTGACTCAGTTCTCTCAGTTCAAGAAATGAGGCGTTGAAGCCTTTTTAAAAGGTTTTTCTGACTCTGACATTTTAGGAGATGGCTTTAGGTGGATGAGTTCAGAAGTTGCTAGAAATGATTTAAATAATAGTGATGCCCTTCTGAACTGGACATGTGTAGACAGCTGAAGACTCTTAAGTTGAAGAGCTGAGATGGCATGGTGCAGAGGAAAGGAGATGAATTTGGAGGGAGGGGGACTATATTTGTACCCCTGGCTCTATCATTTACCATTTGTTTGATCTTGGGTTAGTAGCTTTACCTCCCAGGGTCTCAGTTTCCTCATCTGTAAAAATGGATGTGTTGTACTAGATGACTTCTGAAGTCCCTTCCAGCTCTATATCAACCTCTAATAAATCTGGTTTTGTTACTGTGATCCAACTTCCTCTGTGTCTTTCTGCTCTGACCGCCTTGAGGTAAGGATTATTATACCTGTTTAAGAGATGTGGAAGTTAAGTCCCAGAGAGGGGAATGACTTGCCCTGAGTCTCACAGCGACTAGTCAAGACAGTAGGACAGGTCTTCTCATCTCCCAGGCTCTTTTCACTACCTAGTTGTTCAGAGGATGTAATCGTCCTTCCCTTCCACCTCCAACCCTACTGTGAACGTCCTTTTGGTTGTCTCCTTTATGGAAAAAGATCCAGTGTTTTTAGTGGACCATAAGCTCAGCAGGACTTAGTGAAACATGGTAGCCAACAAAAAACCTAATGGATTATTAGGCTTCATTAAAAGAGGGCTAGCATACAGAATGAAAAAGGTGGTAAGACCATTGCCTTCTGCCAACCACATCTGATCTTTGTTCCATTATAGGCACCGCCATTAGGAAGAGAAGTTGAAACATCTCTAGAAGAGGGTGGCCAGGATGTGGAAAGAACTAGAGACTATGTCTTTTGAGGATCATTTGAAGGAACTGGGGACTTTTATCCTGGGATGGGATATGATATCTGAAGGGCAGTCATAGGAAAAAAGCATTGACCTTATTAACAGCTTTAGAGTTACAAGAGACCTCAGAGGCCCTCTCTTCCACCCCCACACTTTACAAATGAAGAGATGTAGTCCCAGAGGAGTGATATGACTCACCCCCAAAGCCATTCAGGTAATAACTAGCGGCAACAGGCTTTGAACTCAGTGCCCTGGACTCCAAATCCAGCATTCTTTCCCCTCTACCAACTGTCTCGCCCTAGTCTGCTTGTAGGTGGAGAGCTTTCTAACCATTTGAACTGTCCAGAGGGAGACTAGCCTGCCTTCGAAGGAAGTGGGTTCCCCCTCCGTGGGTCACTGATGTCAAAGAGGGGATTCTTGGTCAGGTACAGGTTGGATGAAATGGATGCTATGGCTCCTCCAGACTCAGAGATTCTGTGACTCTACTGTCCTTTTTTCTAACCTGGGCTTTTCATCTGAACTTCAAGAGTATTCCAAACTGACTAGTGCCATGAGACCAGCAGGATGTTTGAGCATGTAGGGCAGAACCCACCAGGCCATGACAGCCATGCTGAGTTCTCAGAAGTAGGAGATTTGAGGCTCCCACGGGTTCCTATTGTCCCTACTCACAGCCCTTAAGTGACCTAGACTTTTCCATATTCCAATTAAAGCTAAGCAGTTGGGGGACTGATGCTAGATTTTTTAAAGGCCAGCTTTGTACCTGGGACAATAGGAGCTCCAAAAGTATCCTTTTGAAGAGGAAAAAATACCCAGCCTGTGGGAAGGGGACCTGAGACTTCTGGTTGGCTTTTGGATGTGGGGGGAGGATTGCCCCAGAGTGGTGGTCTGCTAGGCCTTAGCACATGAACATTCCCTGCCTTAGCACATGAACATTCATACATTCAGTCATCAAACATTTACTGAACCCGTATTATATGTCATTCAGAGGGAATAGAAAGAACCTAGCTGTACTTTGAGTCAGGAGATTGGCTTTAAATTTCAGCTTTGATGCTGTGAGACTTTGAACAAGTCACTTCTGATCTTCCTTGGCCCAAGATTTCAGGGTTCTTGAGTCCAAGCCATACATACCTGAAAAATCATTCCCTCATCAACATGCCCAAAAGGGGCCATCCAGTCTTTGGCTGAAGACTTCTGATGAATGGCATCCCACTCCCTCCCAAAGCAGCCCATTGCATATGTGAGTAGTTCCAATTTTTAGGAAGTTTAAGCCCAAATCTGCCTCTTTGTAATCTCTACCCATTGCTCCTAGCTCTCCCTCCTCTGGCCAATTAGGACAAATCGATCCCTCTTCCATAGGACAACCTTCCAAATATTTGAAGAAATCTAACATGTCTCTTCTGAATCTCCTCTCCGCTGGATAAAACATCCTTTCTCCTTCAGCTTCTCTTCTGATGGCATCATCTCCAAAGCCCTCATCATTCTAGTTAGCCTCCTCTGGATTCTCTCCAGCTTACCAATGCCCTTCTTAAAATGAGGTGCCCATAACTAAGACCAGCATTCCACATATGGTCTGACCAGGGTTGAACAATACAAGACAATCGTCTCCTTCTTCCTGGAGCCATCTTTCTCTTAAGTCAGCCTAAACTCATGTTAGCTTGCTTGGCTGCCATATGACACTATTAACTCATATTAAGCTTGTAGTTCACTTAACCACACAGGATTGTTGTGAGTAAGGTACTTGGCAACCCTTACAGATATATAGAAATGGGGTCTTATCATCCTTATTAGTGGATTGTACTGGGCACTGCGGAGTATGAAGCATAGTTCTTGGCTTCATCAACCTCATAATTTCATTGGCTAGATAAGACGAGTACAATAATAGCTACAGGTGGATGGCATTCCTGCATAGGTGGTATGATGTACATTTGTCCAACAGAAAGGAGGTCTTAGGAGACAGACAATGCTTCGGTCTGGTGAGATCAGGTAAATTTTCATGGAGTTCACATTTAAGATTGTGAAGCTTAGGAAAGAATGGAAGAGGATTGGCTTAGACAGGAATGCTTAGAGAACCACACTGAGGAGTCCAAGGACCAGGAAAACTCTTTTGTTTAACATTTGTGATTATGTGTCATTATGTGTCTGTGATGGTGGCAGGGATGACTAAGTAATATATGGCATCAGGGAAAACTGCCAACGCTGATACTGATTATAGATGCTGGAGAACCACCAGAGTGAGAGGAAAAAACCGAAAAAAAATTCTCCACTAAAAAGTTCCCCATCAAATTCATATCAGATTCAAATCCATATATGGACTGCTTAGCCTTAAAACCAGATTCCCAGGCAGCACACTCACCATGAACTATAGTCAGGTTGGCTTCATTCTAAGTTTTATAGCAGACTCCCTTAAATTCTGTACCCCAGCCTTCCGTTGTTCCAGTTATTACTCAGCCTGATCACCCCTTAGAAACATCAGAGGGAACCCTGGCTTTGTGGCCAATGCTATCACAGAACCCTGGCCTTGCAGGAGCCCCCCTCCTCTGCCCCACCCCATGTCCATCATCATATAGCATAGTCTTTTCCTATCCCTACTCCCAGTCATAAATTAAATGAGAGGTTTGCTTTTTGCCTTTCTTTTCTTTTAAATTAAATTAAATTTTCAGTTCCAAATTATCTCCCTTCCCCTTTCTCCTCCCCCACTTATTAAGAAGGCAAGAAAAATAGAACCCATTGCAAAGTCATACAAAACAAACTGTTTCCAGAGCGGCACAGTCAGCTTCCTAGGTCCATGTTGTCTCTGGGAGAGATTGAGCTTTCATTTCTCCCTTCAGAACCCTACTGGTTTATGCACTTGGTAAATGAAGGCTTTGTTCTAATGATATTAATGGCAGTGATGATGATGATGGTGATGCCTGACCAGTGAGGCCAGCAATGGACACAAGCCCCTTGCTGTCCCTTCGCTTCTGGTTCCTCTCGTTCTCACTGGCTACTTTGAAAAGATTCCTGACTTCCCAGGTAATGATGGAGATACTACCCTATGAAATCAGAAGAATTTAAAATAGTACTGAACTGCCCCCCTGCTTCATGGCTCTTATTTTTGGTAGGAAAGAAGATGGCACGCTGAAGGTGGGGAGGGGACATCCTTCAGCCACTGGGAGCAGTGGGGATATAGATTTTAACAAACAGGAGAAGAAAAGGTCCTGCTTTGGCTTGGTGGGAATGAAGAGGCTCAGACCACAGGGAAATCCAGCTGATAATGGGCATCCTCCCACATCTGCGGGGACCTCTGCAGGTGTTTATGCCCTTCCCATCACTGGGACCTAGGCCAGGCCAATCCTTGGGTTGGTATGTTAAGGTATGGAAGTAGATGAGGGAGGAATAGTATGTAAGACCTTATGATAAAATCCCAGGGTTTCACAGACTGAGGACACTCCAAGTCTGCTTGGAAGGTTCTTCTAGGCAGAGGATTTCCCCTTCCTCTCCAGGTTTGTCTAAACCTGTGTTCTAGACACAGACACTGGACCGAGTTTCCTCAGGCTCAGGCCGTCTCCAGGAAAGGGCAGGCCAGGGCTTGAGCAGCAGAGGGGCTCCTGGCTTTAAGCCCCATTTGTTCCCATGACAACCAAGTCTCCTTTTCCTGTCCTTTCTTCCTAACTCAGAAAGTCTCCTTGGAGACTGCTGGGCACAGGTTTCTCAAGCCTTTGCCCAAAGCCTGCTTTTTTCCTGCCCCAAACTGTTTTCTTCTACCCTCTGGGCTTGTGGGCCTCCCTTAGCATGTGGTTGGCTGCAGGGATCCCCTGGGTGGGATGGGGTTGGGCAGGGGGCAGGATGGTGATGAGAGCCACTTTTGCCCATTTCCCCCTGACTCCAGGCTGGGCTTTTCAAACCCCAATGTGAGGCTGAAGAGTGTCGTGCCGCTTGGGGGTCGGGAGAGAGAGGCTGAGCAGGCCCAGCCTACAGACCCGGCCTGGGCAGTGACGGTGTGTGAGAGACGGACACAGTTTTATAAAGTGATTCAGTAAGTACGGCAAGGGTGGGGGAGCCACTGTGAAGTCCCTTCTGAAAATCTGGTGAGAGAGGGGCCGGATAGCAAGCCATACCCACTGAGCACTCTCCTCTTTAGGGAACAAGGCAGAGGGGTCCCTCCTGGAAAAGCCATAGAACTCTCTCTTCCTGGGGTTTGGGAGCCCTGAACAGCAGCCTACGAGGACCTGGGCAGGCAGATCTGGACCTGAGCCAATGTCCTAATTATCCTCCTGGAGCTGCCCTTCCATCTTTGACCCTGTCACTTTGAGAACATCCTCTCCTCCAGTGCCCTGACGATGGGGAGCTGCACTGTTCTTAACTCTCGACTCGTCCGCTGTTGCCATAATGGCCCCTTATTCCCTTAATCCACAAAGGGCAGGAATGAGCTTCCAAGACACTTTGGAAACAATTAATAGAAGAGGCAGAAATGGAAGATTAATGACCTTTTAGAGAATTATGGAGTCATGAGGTTTCCCAAATCCCATTCGGTTCCCACAGAAGACCCAAACAACAGTGAAACTTCCCTATTAGTAGCTTACATTTTTCCACAATAGTCTTGTAAAGTCAGTAGTGAGAGCACTATGGTTCCCATTTTACAACTGAGCCTCAGAGATGTGAAATCACTTGCCTACTTGTTGGAACAAAGCCTTGGACTTTGGACTCAAATTCACCTGTGAAAGCAGATGTTATCAATAGCTTTTGGGAGAGCACCCAGCTTCCCTCTTATTCTAAGGCCGTTTATTGTAGGCAGCAGATAGAAGCAGGAAGAGCCCAGGCCTCTGAGCTGGTCTTCCTAAACTGACCCTTATATTATGACTATAGATCTCAGTGTATGGGTTGATCGGAGGGAGAGCAAGTAAGTCAAGGGAGCCAATATTATGGAGGAACAGGAAGACTTGGGAAAGTCTTCCTTTTTCACTGTGTCTGCCATCTTGGAAACCTTGGGCCTGGTGACCATATGAAACGGCAGTTTTGTTTTTGGAGCTACCCTCAGTGCCTCTTCTAGGTTACCCTTCTTCCCCCTGTTACTTGCCCCACTCCCTAACTTGTAGGGTTACAGCTTTTGTGGTCTTTGATACCACTACAATGATGCCACTCTGAGCTGGGTCTTATGCCCCTTTGACAGAGGCATAACATTACACAACCTCTCTCTCCAAGATAATTAGTTATAAGATTGGGAAACACACCACACACATTACATACACTAATTTCTCTACCCAGCATAAGACTGACTGTTTTACAGTATATATGTGTTTTCTCTGAAGAATGAGCGACTCTAAATCAGAAGGGTTCTTAACTTTTTTTGTGTCATGGAACTCTTGGGTGGTCTAGTGAAGACTAGTGGGACCCCTTCGTCAAATGATGATTTTAAATATATAAAATGCATAGGATCACAAAGGAAATAATTATATTGAAATGCTCATCAATTTTTAAAATATTGATCACAGGTTAATAAACCTGGCCCTAAATGAAAGCTGCAAGAGAGATCTACTTGCTATAATTAACTACCTAAAGAAAGCCCTTGAATGTGAGAGAGGCTAGATCTTGGTAGGGTTCTTGGTATTAGATCCCTCCTGTTTCCTTAGCTCATTTGTCTTTGTCTCTTGATTATGATAACATCCAGGAAGTTAGTGAAGGGATGTAGAAAGTGTTGTAAAGGACATAGAAACCACTATTTTTCTTATTTTTTTTATTTTATTTTTTGCCAATCTTCATCCCTAAGACCTCAGGCAACTTTCAGTGCAGTCCAAAGTACAAGACTTTGCCAGAGAAGGACACAGGAACACAAACACAGCGGTATTGGAGGAGCCACTCAAATAACCAGCCTCCTCAGAGTCACATTATTATGTCACAACATATCCTCTTTTTCCAGAGATGCTGATCTCTCTCCTGTCAACACACGTTAAATCTGTAGCCATAACCTAAGGGCCAGGTTAGCCGCAGCAGCCCAGAGGTGCGGCATCTCCCTGCTGTGATTTGTTACCTACAGGGAGTTGCAGAGTGAGTTCAGAGGCTGGTGTTCTCAATAGGACTGTTGGTACCAGATGCTGCCTTCCTTCCTTTCTGTCTGCCTTTCCTTCCACAGTTCAACTGTCCTCCCCCAGGATCATAGATTGAGAGCTGGAAGGGACCTTAGAGGCTGCTAAGCCTTCATTTTACAGACGAGGAAGCAGAGACTCACTAAAATGCCACTTTCTCCAGGAAGCCTTCCCTACCCCTCTTAATTCCAGAGCTCTTTCCTATTTATCCATCACTCACTCAAATCATAGTCATCACTGGATGTCATGGTCCTCTTCGAGATCGAAAGACAAACCCAACAACAACCACTTGCTTTGTATATGTTTGTTTGCATCTTATCTCCCCCATTAGATTATAAGTTCCCTGATGGCAGGGACTGTCTTTTGCCCCTTTTTTATCCTTAGTGCCTGGCACATAGTAAGTACTTAATAAATGTTTATTCAATGAATGAAGAGCCATGGAGCTAGGAAATACTAAAGGCAATATTTGAACTCTATCTTCCTAACTCTCAAGTTCAGTATTGGATCCACCACACATCAGATGAAATAGTAGAATTTTTATAAAGCGCTTAGCACAAAGCCTGGCATACAGTAGATGCTTAATAAATGTTTCTCCCCTTCCTTCGCCCCGCTTCCGTTCCCTGTGTATTTCACAGTTTCTTCATCTCCACTTTCATTGTTTGGCTACCTTCTGTTTAATCTCCCTTTCAGTCTTGATCCTCCAGCCTCCCCAGCTGGCCTTTATCAATAACATCAAGGAAGCACTGTGCTAAGTGCCCAGGATACAAAAACAGGCCAAAGATAGTCCCTGCCCTCAAGGAGCTTATAATCCAATGGGGGAGACAACATGCAAACAGCTCTATACAAAGCAAGCTATAGACTGGAGAAATAAGAAAAGAGATGAGCAGAACACATTGCCCCAAACACGGAGGGATCGCATTTTCTACATAGTGCACTGAGGTTCAGAAAACCAGGGTTCTAATTCCAGTTCTGCTGCTTATGACCTTTGCTACCTCAGGCGAGTAATCTTAGTTGTCTGGGCTTCAGTTTCTGCCTGTGTAAAATGACAGGGTTGAACTAGAGGACTCTTAAGGTTCCTCCTAGTGTGTAACTTCCCCTAATGGACCTAGTCTGTCTTTGCTTACCCTTGCTCAAAATTTATTAAAACGAGAAAGACAAAATTAATCCAATTACAAGCTTTGAACAGAGGTATTTTCAGAGCTGGGAAATCCCTCAGCTCTGTGTGGAGAGCAGTAGGATCTAGATCTGGTTTAGCTAGCTCTATCTTTCCTGTTTCATATGGAAATTCTGTCCAAAGCAGAATACTCTTTAGGCCACTTACATTTAAAATACAAAGAATATTTGTAGATTATCTAATCCAATTCTCTCATTTACACAGGTGGAAACTGGTTCAGAAAAGGGAAATGATTTACCCAAGGTCTTACAGTTGGTTTGGTGGTGGCAGACTTGGGACTCAAACCTAAGCCCTCTGACTTCCTCTTTCCTCCATGGTGAGTGACTTCTACTGGATTCAGGCTTGACCTCACCATGGGCCTGTATAGGCCTTGCCATGATCCTGGTCTGCCATGTTGATTGCTGCCTGCCCGATCTGAGCCCAGAATGACTTTCCCCTCCTGTTTCAACCCTATCTCCGCAGCTAGCTTCCCAGGGAGAATGCCCAGTTTGATGTGTCTGCCAGTCTCTCAAAATATACTCCCTTCCCTAGTCCCATTAACTCTTCCCAGTTTTAATTCTGAGGAACTCCTTCATTCTCAGCTGACTTGCAAAGCAGAGGTCAGTGGATATCTGGTCTTGATCTTCCTGGCTCTGGCTACTGGTCTCATCCATTTTTCCTCTGATTCTCCTTGAATGACTCATAGTGGCCCCAAGTGAGGGGACTATGTTCCACCATCCCCTCTTACACTTTGACCACATTTGAGAACACTCACACCCTATAAGAGAAATAACAGCTGGGGTCCTTTCATGGTAAGAAAAGGGTGGTTTGGGTCCAGGAGATGCTGGCAAGTCGCTCTTCCAGTCCTCCCCAGCTGTGGCTTCTGACGAAGATGTGACGAGAATACTCTTGGAATGTCACACAGGGCCTGGCAGCTGCTGAGGGTCATCAGCTCTGCAGTACAGCTGTTGGGATTATCTGTTATCTTTGGGAGTGTAAATGCCCTTGAGGGCCTGTAGTGAGCTGGGTTGAGAGCTTGCTTGATTCTTGTTAGACTCAGGATGCTCAGGTAGCAGCCAGGAGTGAACAGAGCCAGAAACCTTCAAGATCAAGTGAAGGGAAAGGGGCTACACACCTGCATACAGTGACAGGAGTTCAGAGGACAGATCTGAGTCAGGAAGAGGAGATGATTCCCAGGATCCCTAGAATCCAGGACCAGGGAAATCTGGGTGTACATTTGGGCCATGTCTTGGAGGCTGGTGGGAACATTCTTATGTAGCATTTGGAATACAAGGCAGGGGCTTCAGCTCTTAGGAGCCAGGGGGCAAAGAGTAATTGAGTCCTAAGCTAATGACTTGTACTACTGCTCCTCTGTCTCTCAGAGCCAGGATTTGTCCAAGTGTAATGTAATTAGCAGTAATGGTCAAAATATGCCAGGGGCAAATTTAAATGACAAATTGAGGGAGGGGTGATGGTCTTTGAGGAGAGACCTTAGACCAGAGTCACGACCCCCAAGGGAAAGGACAGATGCCAACTCTCATGGGTGGATACCCCAGTGCAGTAAGAGACCAGGGTAGGGAGCAGGGTGAAATTTGGTCAAGGAAAAGCTTCTAGGAGTGTGGTTTCTGATGGCAGGAAGGTAGTACCATTGGGTAACTTCCTTATACTTCCTTATTCTTGCTAAGTTCATCTCCTTTTATTTTTAAACCTGATGAGGGGATTCAGATGCTATCAGTGATCACTATTCAAGTGCTTCTGAATTGGAGTACTAGTTACCAAGTCCTAGCCAACTCATTCTAGTTCCAGTTGTATCCCATTGTCAGGGGTGGGCAGAGCCAGCAGTAGTCCTCAGCTCAGCCTCTGGGATGAGAGAGGTGTGTGAATGGGAGCCAAGGAGAATTATTGAATGCCTGTGGCCAGATCACAGTCAATCCAGCTTTGAAATGTTCTAGGAAAGCCACATGGTAACATTTTAGTAGGTTTTAGTAGGCTCAGAAGGTTGGCACTTGGGGCTAACAAGGCCAAGGTCAAGAGCATCAACCTCTCTAATTTTTTTAAAACTGTGAGCAGAATGCTCATGCTACCCAACATCAAGCTGTGAAGATAGCGCATCCATGGGGAGAGTTTAATGGCATGATCATGTATATATATACAGCTCAGTGGGCCTGGTATATACTTAATGACATACATCAATATTCATCCATATACTGGTAGATAACCTTCACAGACTCTTCCAGCACCAGAGTCCTTTGATTCTCAGATTCATTATTGGCCTGCAAGATAATTAGCATATGGTAAATGGTTCATGTAAATGATTGTAATCACTCTTACTTATAACCAGCTACTCTTGACATTTCTGCAGTCACCTGGGGGGAACTGGTTTTCATATAGAGATGAAAACTTCATGGTCACCGGGATGAGAAAATCCATAGGGACTGTGATGCTGCTTTCCTGGGTGATGAAGAAAATCATGGAACATCAACACTGGAAAAGAACCTTCTGTTCCCTTTTCTCATTTTACAAATGAGAGTACTTAGATATAGAGCAGAGAAGGTGCTTTCCTAAGGTCATACAATGGTGTGACCAATGGTGGTAGCAGAACTCTAACTCAGATCTCCTAAGCCTACTCTTGGGCTTTTAACACTATCTCATGATGCTAGCTTTTCAAGAAATGATTTATATCCTGATTTCAGAGATGGGTATAGTAAGGACCAGGCTTGGCCAATACACCTGTATTGAGTATACTAGACTCGGTGTACAATACTCGTCCTATATTAATTTCTGTACAGTAATAATTTCTGACTTTCCATGTCTTTGCTCCAGGGTAATTTGGTGTCATTAACATCTGGGCTGATTGAGCAACCCTTTTGGTGATTGACCAAAAGGGAGGATTACAGGGAGACAAGATAGATTATTGGAATGATGAACTGCAAATAAGTTGAAACTCTATCTCAGGGACCAATTCCTTTTCCTTGGGAGATCAGTCTGATGCTGCAGGGATGTATTGTTTCAAGTTTCTTTCACACTTAAAATTATCTTGGTTTATTAAACCCAGGAGAAGGTCTCAAAAATGCAAACTCGCAGTTTTTTTTGGAAAAGGGATAAACTAAAAGAGTTTTGCTGGAGGATGGAAGGGAAGCAGCCTTCGTGTGATGGAGCGGAAGGTGCTGCCTGATAAATCCTTCTTTCTGAATGGGAATGCTTCCTTCTCTGCTGGACCTTGTCCATTCCTCTGGCATTTTTGTGCGAAGCTGGTAATTCTCACCAGACAAGCCCACCCTGGGCCCAGCTGGTCCTAACCCCAGCAGCTAACTGAATTGAGGCTGAATTCTTTATGCCCTTTATTACCCATTCTGTAACTTGCACTTCACAGTTTGCAGCCTCAGGGGGAATCTGGTCCAGTCTCCTTTACTCATCCGCTCTCTTTGGGCAGTTGGACTTAGCCTGGGCCAAAGCTTATGTTTGTTCCGTCTAGGAAAGAGGGTTTGTTAGTAAGTCCTGGATTTGATGTCCGGAGACCTGGTTTCTACTTCTGGTTTTGACACTACCTTAGTAGCGTGACCCTCTCTTCCTCGGCCTTGGTTTCCTCCTCTGTAATGATGATCATTTTTATATTGATTCAAGCTTGGCCTTGTAAACTTTACATATATTGTGAGTCCTAGAGTCAGGAAGACTTACATTCAATTCTGGCCTCAGAAACATTGCTAGCTGTGTGACCTTGGGCAAGTCCCTTAATCTCTGTCTGCTTCAGTTTCCTCAACTGTAAAATGAAGATAATATTGAGTCTTCTTGTACCAAATAACTAATATGGACATTTTTACATAATTGCACATGTATAACCTATATCTGATTGCTTACCATCTGAGAGGGATGGGAGGGAAGGGAGGGACAGAATTTGGAATACAAAACATTAAAAGAAAGCTAAAATTTTTTTTAACATGTAATTGAGGGAAAATGAAATGTATTTAAACAATGAGGATAATAACACCTACCTAACAGGACTATTTTGAGAATGAAATAACCAAATGTTTGTAAAATGCTTCACGTATTAGTAGGCACTTAATAAATGTTTATCCCTTTCCTTCCCTTTGACTTGATCATGAAAATACTTAATTATTATTAGGCTCAAATGATATAAAATTTATATCAAATGATATAAATTCTTTGTTTCTTTTTAAAACATTTATTATGAACAACATTGAACATCAATATAATCCACACATTTATTTTGCAACTTTTTATACTTAAATGATTTTAATTTGACCCATGGAATGTCACGACAGCTTACGTTTCATGCTCTGTAAGTCTCTTTTAGTATTCTTTGGTCATTCGTTGCAATTCATTTCTTGTGACATAGTGAATAGTGAGCTGGTCTCCATGGTGGAGACTGGGTTTCAAATCTAGCTTTTGGTAAATCCTGGCTATGTGACCCTGGGGAAGTCACTTAACATCTGAGTTCCCTGTTAAGACCTGGGTTCAAGTTCAGCTTTTGGTACATCCGGGCTTTGTGACCCTGAGGAAGTCATTTAACATCTGAGTTCCCCCATCAGCTCTCTAAGCTACCAGGTTTTCTGCCCAGGAGTTACAAGTCTGCTAATAAAACATGGTTGTAGGTAGTGTGTTCTCCGTTCTTGTTTTCCTTTCTCCACTCTACATTGTGAAAACCCCTTTTAGCCTTCTTACAGCTATACAAATGGAAGCCCCCTTTAAATATTCCAGTGATCTACACTGCATGGACATGGGTACTCATTGCCTCCATAAGCCCTGTGCACCACGGTAGAGGTTCTGTGAGTCACCGTGAGTCTACCAGAGATCACCCCGCAGCTTTGTCACTATCAGCCTCGTGAACTTAGTGAGGCTGCTTCTTGAACATCGGACTTATCTACTCAGTCTTTCCAGGTAGGTGAGACCTGCCAGAGGCTGAGGTTCCTGGTGATGGAAATGGAGGATAATTATGTAAACTGTTACTATTAATCAATAAATAGCGTGAAAGGGGAATGTTTAGCTTACTTAGCATAACAGACTTATAGATGGCACCATTTGTATACAAAGAATTAAGTAACAGATTCTAACTGAATCTTCTATCTAGTAATGAAGATCCCTGGATCCTTTAAAAATAATTGCTCACCACTCTTATGAGGGCAGGACCTAAAACTGTAGATGGTTGTTTTTTTTCTTTTTTGGTAGGCAGTTGGGGTTAAGTGACTTATTCAAGGTCATGCAGCTAGTAAACATCAGAGGCTAGATTTGAACTCACACCCTGCTGACCCCAGGGTAGTTCTCTATCCATTGCACCCCCAGCTGCCCTCAAACTGCTATTATTAAAAAATTCTGTACTCTTAAAACCCTGAGAAAAGAGGGAATCATAGGATCATTAATTTTAGTGCTAAAAGAGACTTTAAATGTCATTAAGCCCAATCCCTTTATTTTAAGGCAAAGGAAACTGAGGCACAGGGAGGTTAAAGAGCTTTTCAGGGTCACACAGCAAGTGTATAAGGCAAATAAAGGTCTTTCTGATGCCAAATTCAAAGTTCTATCCACTGCATCATTTAGTTTCTATTCTGTCAGGAACCCCATTCCTTTAGCACATTTAATCCGTTCCCCAGAGATTCACTGGGCATGGGCAGACCCAGGCAGAGGCCATGTACAGTTATTTGGACATCACATAAAATGTCTTAAGTTATTTGGGAAAAGAAAAAGAAGACCAAAAACATTTTGCTCAAACATCTCTCTTGGAACTTGGTCCATGGGGAGAATGGGAAGGAGGAAGCATTCTGAATCCTTAGGCCACTGGCTTGGGATTGGCTGTCTCTGTGTTCCATTTGGTAAGTGACCAACTGACAAGGGTGGGAGGGACCTTCATTGTCAGGGGTCCCTTGGGGCTCAAATGCCTTTGTTTCAGACATCTTTGGATGGGAGCAGAGGCAGGGAGAATGTCAGAATTGGAGTCTAGGCCCTAAGACTCCCTTTTCAGAGAGTCAGACATTACCTTGGGACTGGATCTTAAACGCCAGATTAAAAGAGAATTGGGAAACCTTCCAACAGCTTCCCTTAACCAGCCTCAAAGACTCATCTATCCTCTTGGCAACCTCAGAGAAGGAAGTGGCAAAATGTGCCAATGAATCAAAGACTGGAGAGGCGGCATCAAATGGCAGAGAAGACACAGCATGTGGACTTTGGAAGACCTGACCTGAATTTGAATCCTATCTTAGACAATTATTAGTTGTAGGACCTTGGACAAATGATAGAACTCCTTCATGCCTTGATTTCCTCAACTGAAAAATGAGCAAGGGTTAGACTGAGTAGTCTCTAGGGTACTGTCTGGCCCTAAATTTTTAATCTTATGTTCACAGGATTTTAGAGCCAGATAGGACCTTAGAGATCATCTAGTCTAACTCCCTAATTTTCTAGAAGAACCTGGGGCTCCCCAAGAGGTTGTGATATATCCAAGGTCACACCAATAGCAAGAAGTGGATGAGATTTACTCCCAAGACCTGACTTCATCTCCAGCAGCTTCCCACCATGCTGCCCTTGGTCCTCAGAAGTTTCACTTTAAGTGGCCAGATATCTGTGCTTTTCATTGGAGAGCACCATCCTCTTCCTTAACCCCCCACCCCTCCACATTGTCTTGCTCTTATGTCTCAGCCTCCTGTATTGGAAAGATGGCCAATGTGGGTTGGACCCCCATGGGGTGGTGCAGTGATGAGTCCTCCATCTCTGCCACAGTCACTGCCACCAGCACTGGCCAACTGCAACCAATGAGCAGGTAAGCCCATGGGCCATGGGGATATCATTGACCCTTTTTCTAGCCCAGCCCCTAGAGTCTAGGGGAGCAGCCCCTTGTGGGGATGACACCAGGCAACTCCCTCTGCAGTATCTCCTGCCTTCTTAGCAGCTATGGCTATGGAATAAAGCTTTCCCCACAAAGTACATGGTGCTGTCAAGTGGTTCCACATCAAAATCTTCTGAATTTGGCTTTCTCAATGGAAATGATATTAAGAAGAAGCACTATCACATGATCAATCACATGCATGTCAGGCCTTGGATCTGGAAGAGCTAGGTTAAAAGCCAGCCTCAGATACTTTGTACCTGTATGACTCTGGGCAAGTCACAACTTCTTCTGTTTGCCTCAGTTTCCTCATCTGTAAAATGAGGATAATAATAGCATTTACCAGGCTTTTTGTGGGGACCAAATGAGATAAGGATTGTAAAGTGCTTAGCAAGCACAGTGCATAGTAAACCCTATCATCATCATCATCATCCTCATCATCCTCATCCTCCTCCTCCTCCTCATCATCATCATCACCATCATTATCTGCTTTGCCACTGAATCCTAAGCACCACCAGGCCTTTCCATCTGACTTACAACCACACCTTCCTATATATGTTAACTGTCTCTGTAAGAATATGCATGCCCCGTGGGTGAAGGAAATTATATTATTTGTTGTGTTATTTCAGTCATGTCTGCCTCTTCATGACCCATTTGGAGTTTTCTTGGTGAAGGTACTGGAGTGGTTTGCCTTTTCCCTCTCCAGTTAATTTTACAGATGAGAAAACTAAGACAAACAGGATTAAGTGACTTGCCTTAACTAGTAAGCGTCTGAGGACAGATTTGAACTCAGGAAGATGTCTTCCTGACTCCAGACCTGACATTCTATCCACAGTGTCACCTAGCTGCCCTCTGGTCTCTTATACAGGCCATCATTTTACTAGCATACATTTTACTCTGTTATACAGGCCAATACTATTACTGCCCTTTCAAGGGTGCCCTTCCAACTGTTCTGGTGGGCATTGGACTAGATGGACTCCAGTGCTATTTCCAGCACAAATCTCATGATCTTCTACGTGGTCCTTGCATCTGTGCTGGAAGCCCTCTGTAGACTGATACGGGATAAGTGGAGAAAGGAGCTCCTGACCACTGGCTACTGGGAGGGAAGACTTCCACACAAGGGAAAGGGAGATGGATGGTCCAAGCTGAGAATGAAGAGAGAGAGAAAAGAAATAAAAGCAAGCATCAAGCCAGGCCAAGGGGAAGTTCATTGGGAATGGCAGATGCAGCTGAGGAGAAGAGAAGGAGATTGGAAGGGGCCACTTAAAACCAGAGACTCATCTATGTAAATCCATCTTATTGAGTGTCAGTCAGAAGAGTTTGCAAAAAAAAAAAACCAAACAACCCACTTCATCTAGGCTCCTCCTTTTTTCATGTTAATTAACTAATGAGCATTTATTAAGTGCTAACTATGTGCCTAGTACTGTGCTAGATGGGGGAAGTGAAATGTAAGCGGTGGCATTTGAGTTGGCTTTGAGAAAATTAGGGATTAAAAAGCAAAGAATTCCAAGGTGAGAATGGAGCATTTCAGGCATGGTGGGGGTGGAGCCCACAGCCCATGAGAAGAGGAGGACTCTGGAGAGGGAAAATTGTGTGTGAGTAACAGTAAGAAAGCCAGTTACACTCAGTCTTAGTGCTTATAAAGCACAATAAGCCTGGAAAAGTACATAAGAGTTAGGTTGGGAAGAGCTTCCAGCATGACACTGGAGTTATAGAGAGAGCCACTGAAGTTTATTGAGCAGGAGTGATGTGGCTTGAATTGTGCTGTAAGAAGATCACTTTGGTGCATGGGTTGGAGTGGGCAGAGACTCGATGCACTGCAGCAAATTAGGAAGCTTTTGCAAAAATCTATATGAGAATTGATTAGGGCCTGAACTAGGGTGTGGCTGTGTGGGGAGAGAGGACTGCTGTAAGTGAAAGTGGAATCAACAAGACTGGACAGCTCATTGGATAAAGGGGAACTCCGAGGCTGCAGACTTGGTCCGTGAAAGGATGATGGTGCTCCTCAATGGAAACAGAAAAGTTGGAAAGAGGATTATATTGTATGGGAAAAACATACTGAAATCTGTCTGTTATGTATTGAGTATGAGATGCCTACAGCACATCCAGCTTGAAATGTTCCATAGGTCATTAGTGATGCAGGACTAGAGTTCACAAGAGAGATTAGGGATGGAAATAGAGCTCTGAGGGACAGCTGAGTCAAGGGAATAATTGAAATTATAGTATCTAATAAAGTCACTAACAGGTAGAGTATAGAGAGAGAAAAGGAGAGGAGAGAAAAGAAGGGAAAATAAAGGAGAGATGAAGAGGAAAGAGAAGAGGAAATAAGAGAGGAGAAAAGAAGGGGAAAGAGAAGAGAATAGAGGAGGGAAGAATAGAGAAGAGAGAAGAAAAAAGGAAAGAGGGGAAAAGAGAAGACAAGAGGAAAGAGGAGAGAAGAGGAATTTAAAATTCAGAGAAGGGAAGGGAGCTGTCCTTAGTCACTTGGTACTATCATGGGAGAGCCAGAACAGCAACCCCCATCTCTTGCCTTCTAGATAGATCACTTCAGACCAGAGAATGATAACATCAATGCCCCTGTGCACAAAGAGGTCCTAAAACACTGGTACAGTTACACACACATATTCAGGCACATTCCTACATACTCAGAACCATGTGCTGTTGTGTATACACTGACACATGTAGAGAAAGGTTTATGTTGGCATTTGTACCCTCTCATAAACAGCAACATGCATGGGATGTTTTCTTTTTTCTTTCTTTTTCTCTCTCCTCTTCCCCCACTCATTGAAAAGGAAGGGAGAGAGCAAAGAAAGGAAAAAAGAGTGAAAGAAATGTGTCATGTAAGCCTAGTTAAGCAAAACACCTTCCTGCATAGATCGTTCCCAAGAATCCCTTTCTGTTTCTGCACACTGGTCCATCCTCTCCCAGCGCTGAGGGGTTCAGTGTTCTCCATGGTTCTTCTGGGATCATGGCTGATCATTGATCAGCGTTCTCAAGTCTATTGTAATTGTTTGTCATAGTAAGAATTGTTCTGCTCTCTTCGCTCTGCAGTCAGTTCATACAAGTCTTTCCATTTGTTTCTGAAACCATTTCCCCCCCTCATTTCTTAATTTTTCAATTAATTTCAGTTCCATTTCCCACCCGCAGACATTTGGCAAGTGTTCACTCTGTATAGACAGGATATTGTGATCAATGCTAGGGAGATGAAAAATTTAGATGAGGATGTCCAGGAGTTCTCATCTAATGGGGGCAGGGCAGGGTGGGGTAGGGGATAGGATATATGCACAAATAATTGTAGTACAATCCTAACCCTAACCCTCAAGTGCATTTGAAAGGTGCTCAGCAAAGTATGTTTGAGGCCCCAAGTTCAATCCAGTAGAGCAGAAAACACCCTGGGTTCAGAGGGCATGGATGAATTTCTTAATCTCCTAGATCCTTATCTGTGAAATGGGACTATTGACCTCAATGGCTCTTTTAGCTCCAAGACTATGATCTCGTGATTAGAGGCTTTAATGATCACAGATTTGGAGTTCAGAGAACCTCAGAGATGATCTAGTTCAACATTTGGCCCAGAGGGAGGAAGTGACTTTCCCAAGGTCATTTAGGTAGCCAGTAGAAAAGCCAGGAATGGAACCCAAGTTCCCCCAACTCCAAGGTCAACCCCCATTGTACCTCGTTTCCAAGGGATTTTTAGAAAATCAGCAGATGAAGGTGAGGAGTTATCCTAGGCACAGGGAAAAATAGGAGCAAAGGCATAGGAGTGAGAATAAGGGAATTGAGTTCCTCCTGGAAGGGCTGAGAATGGTCACACTTCACGCTCCAGACTTGGCCACCATACTTCACATCCTCCCTGGCCACCCTTTCTTCCATTGGCCAGCTCTTCCTGGAAATTCCATTTTGAGGAAGGACATCTTTCCTTTTCTGCTCAGGGTACTTTCTCCCCATCTGTGTGTGTGGTTACCCTCCATTAGAATGTAAGGTCCTCCAGGGAAGGGATTGTCTTTTGTTCTGATTATATTTGTAAATCTTTGTTGACTGGACTTGGGAAAGCACAGAGTGTGTTAAGGGGGGGTGATGAATAGCTTATTTTGGCCAGATTTTGAAATTCCTTGTTTGTGGGGAGGGTGTGTGTGTGTGTGTGTGTGTGTGTATGTGTGTACACATATATATGTATATATACGCATACTCATACATAAAAATATATATACACACATATACATGCATATATACCTACATATGTACACATATACATACATATATACATACATACACACATATATATCTAGCTTTATATAGCACTTTATGGCTTGCAAAGTGCTATATAAATAGGATCTCATTTTCTCTCACAACAGCCCTGGGTGATAGGTGGAAACTAAGGCCGATAACTATGGGAAGAACGTTGGTGGTGAAGTCAAAGGATCTGCTGATTATTACCAGGGTGACATTGGACAAATTAAGAATGTTCTCTAAGTCCCTAGTCTCCTTCCCTGTGAAACGAATGAGTTGGACTCACTGATTTCTGAGGTCTCCTCCAGTTTTAAGCCTGTGGTCCTCTCCTTCTGCCCAGACACACATTTGCATTCACATGCATCAGCTTCCTATTGGCCATTGTTCTTACTGTTGTGGTTTAGACTCTGCCTACCCGGGGACACCAAAACTGTTGCGGTTTTATGATGCATTGTGGTGGAACCATCTCAAAGAATTCAGAGTCAGGCCACCTCTAATCCAAGTACAGGCATTTATTGAGAGTGATGCCTCTCATGAAACAAGAGGAACCTTCATTCTCAAACAGGACCATGACATCCAGATGATGACATGACTTGTAGTTGACTTTGATTTGAGTCAGGGAGGGCTATGCACCAAGAGGAACAAGCAACGTTAGGGAAAGCAAGGTGGATTTTTATAGAGTAAAGATGCAACTATGTAACCGAAATTATGAATATTCATAGTAGGAGGGGTTCATTAAGGGATTAGCTAATAAGGGAGGGGTCCCAGCCACAGTGATTATCCACAGTGTATACAGAAAACATCCATTTAGGGGGGATATGGATGTATGATAATGATATTGTAAGTCTCTCTACATCATAAGTTTACTCTAGGTCAGTTCTTTACTATAGCTACACAGGTGCCTACTTAGGGAAAGTCCCTTCTCTTATTTTGGGGTGCACATCCTGCTTGGGCATCCTGGTAGTACTGCTTTCTGATTGGCTGAATATTGTGGTCCCATCTGAAACTAGATGGAGTGCATGGATACGCTTGCTGTTTCTGTGGGAAATTTGAGGAATGGGTCTAGGGACAGTGGCTAGCTAGAGGCAGTGACTGGGATCCCATCACATGGACATGCCTGCCGTTCTGTGAGAAATAGGAGTTCGTGGACATACCTGTTACTCTAGGGAACAGTGAGGCATATATGGGGAAGTTAGGATATTGAATGGGGAGGCGTTGTGAGTGACTAAGTAGGGGCAGTGGGTCTATAAGGAAGTTAGAATATTGGGACTGGGGGCAGCTTTATTAGAATTCCATCATTACTGTAGTAAAGGTAATGAATAACTGGGATAGGTGCACTCTTTTACTGAAATTTTGCAATTTGGGATTCATCCCAACCCCCACTTGGCCAAGCTTTATGGATTTCTCTCTGTTAGAGTTGTCACTAGTATAGAATCGGCAAGCAAACGATCTAGGTTTGCTTCTGGTTTATGACTTTAAACCAGGCCCCTCCAACTTCTAATCCTACTGCAGAAGTCTTCAATGTAATTTCCTTTTAGAAATTATTATGGTACTTTGAACAGGATGGAAACATAAACTTCATTCAAAACAGCTCTGATAGGCACAAGAGAGAGTAGAGTCCAAAGGATATCAATGCTCCTCAGATTCCCCTTTGCTCTCTTCTCATCCCTGCTCCCTCAGGAGAGAGTTTGAGCATCTCTTTAGCTGATTCAATTACCTCTGGTTCCTATGGTTGCTGCCAGCCCTAATGCTTGCCGCTTTAAAGTATTAGGCAATTTGGGGGGGTGGGGCGGGGAACCACGCCATTTACTAGAAGTTGAAGGGAAAATGGTCTGTTCTCTGTAATAGCCATCCCTGAAATAATGGCCACTCTGTCCTTTTATTAGAGGCTCTAGCTTCTGGCTATTCTGGAAAGGGCTTCCAGAGGTCAACTTGTCCAATCTCCTGCTTCCAAACTTGGTACCTTACCTTACACTTACACTTACCTTACATCTTACACTTGCCTGTATGCCTTTGTGTCCTGTCTTCTCCCTAAACCAAGGTGGATTCACAGAGTTATTGACTTTGAACCGAGTTATAGACTTTAAGGGACCTTAAAACTCATGAAGTATAATCTCCATTTTTTTTTTACAGAGGGTAACTGAGATGCACCCCCCTAAGAGAAAGGACTTTCTAGGGGTCTCTCAGTAAATACTTCGGTCCAACCTGAGTCTGACCCCAAATCCAGCCTTCCTTTTACCATACCACAAATCTTAATGCTTTTTAAGAAGGAGACTTCACAACCCTCTGATGTTCCCATCCCAACATTTTCCAATGATCAGCAAAGGCTAGTTTTGCCTCTTATCCATTTTTGAGAGCTAGATGATGGTGTCACTTCATTCAATCTTAAGGATGGAAGAAGAAGGAGAAAATTGAGTCCTGTGTAACCAGGAAGACAAAAACCCTGTAGGATCTTAGGATGCAGTAAAAACAGATGGTGTCCAGATGGAAGGAAGTCTTTGAGGTTCAGAAATTTAGGACTAGAAGGGACCAGAGACTTCTTAGTCCAAAGCCTTTATTTTACAGGGCCCAGACATTTAGTGACTTGCCCAAGGTCACAGCACTAGAATTCAAAGTTGGGTTTCTGACTCTAAGTCCAGGTAGTAATCCATGCTGTCTTGGGACCAGAAGGCATCACCCGGTCATATCATATCTGGGATTTTGTGTCTAGTCCTACACATTACACATTAAGGAGGGCATTAATAAGCAAGAGTTTTCAGAGGAGGGTGACTGGACTGGAAGTGAACTCAAGTATCAGGCAAAGGCAACGGAATTGTTTAACTTAGAGAAGGAAAGATTTAAGGAAGACAAGGAATTGTGAGCTTTTAGACTTAACAGGCACATTACTTTTGTTTTAAATAAGTTTTTATTGATGTCTTGTTTCTTTCTTCATTGTAATTATACTAAGTATAATTGCCCTCCTCTCTTTCCCATTGAGCCATCCCACATAAAAGTAATATTTTTTTAGAGGAGGGGAAAACAGCATAATGGATGATATATTGAAAAAAATCCAAAAACATGTGTAATGTGTAACACCTGTGAACCTCTCACCTCCATGAAGGGGTGAGTGGAGATGTCCTATCATCTCTTTCAGTCTTGATTGATTTTTATAATTTTATTAGATTTATTTTTGATTTTTTCATGTGTGGTTCTTTGCATTTCAATTGTCATCATTGTATATGTTGTTTTCTTGGCCCACTCTTCATCCATTTATGTAGATCTTCCCATGCTTCTCCATTCATCACACACAATATTTCTTACAGCATAATGCAATCCCATCACATTCATGTGTTCAGTTCCTGAGCTGATAAGCATTTACTTGTTTCCAAGTCTTTGCTATCACAAAACAGTGCTGCTACAAATATTTTGGTGTATATGGGGACTTTCTTCTTATTAATAGCTGGCAAGGACACTATTTAAACTTTAATCTCCCATTTTTTAGATGGGGCAACTGAGACTCAGAGAGTCTGATTTACCCAAGGTCACACAGCTTGGAAATGGCAGAGCGTGCTGGCCACGAAAAATCAGGTCTTTCCTTCTACAGTATTACTACCCCCATGTACGTGCTGTCTTTGAATACCTGGAGGGTTGTCATGTGGAGGACAGAATAACTTGCTTTACCTGGCACCTGAGTGTGGAATGAAGACCAGCGTCTAGGGTTGTTTGGCTAGGGGCATTGTAATGGAATGGATTAAGCAGAATTACAATCTGGAGGCCAGTCGGTTCTGAGGCAAGTCAGAAAAGCAAACACTGGGCTTCATGCAAATGTCACCCTTATGCAAGGAATGGAGAGGAGGAAGGGAAGAAAAGAGAAAGAAGAAGAATAAATGTCCTACTTTGCCCCTGGGGAAGCTGGGCTGTCAGCCCTCTTCTTCATATGACTCATCTTAGGTCTATTAACAGTATAGTATGCTCTTAGGGACTGATCTAAGCAGCTGACACATAGTCGATCAACAAATATTCATTCAGCAGCTCTTTGTTGAGTTGCCAGGGTACTGAGGAAGACACAGAGAAGATACTGTCCTGGTCCTGATTGCACGCTTGTCACTGGGGAGAGAGGCCACACATTCATAGACAAAATGTTAACCTTGCCAGGCAGGCTGCTTTCCCTAAGTGCCTAGGGTGTGGCAAGACTAAGTACTGTATGATTTGAGAAGAAAGGTAATTGTGGGTTGGTGGGGGAGGGGAGAGGCAATGAGTAGGGAGAGTCAGGGAAGGCTTCATGAAGGATTTCTAGAGTTTGGCTACATGAAAAGAGAGGGGAAATTGGCCAAGCAGCAGTTGCCCGGGTTGGATATGGGTGGAGAGGAATAAGAGCCAGCCCAACCCTGGCCAGTGATAGTGATCCAGTAAGGGTGTGGGGACCAGTACAGATTCCTTGGTACATTTTTCATGTGACTGGTGCACATCCTACAGTGATGGGGGATCCCATTCAGAGGTAGTAGTGGGATTGATGCTGATTCCATAATGCAGTGACGGGGAGGGGAAGAGGGCTGTTCTCTGAACTGGTTTTCTCTGGCAAATGGTTTTGAAAATCCACTTCCTTCAGCTTTTCTTGTCTGTTCTCCATTTTCTCATCGGGTACTAACCAGGCCAAGGCTGCTAACTAAGGCTAGTGCTGGGGAGAGGAAAGTTAGTTTATAGGGTCATAGATGTAGAGCTTGAGGGGATTTTAGAAGCCATTGAATCAGCCCTTTCATTTAATAAATTAAGAAACTGAGGCTTACAGACATATTTTGAACTGTACAGCTTTGTACAGCTCCAAAGCGTCCTAAGTGGGATCTCAACCCAGGTCTTGACTCCCATACTTAGTATTTCACCCACTGTGCTAGCTGCCTTCCTAACCACTGGCCTGGCCTGGGGGCTCCCTCAGTAGTGTGGGGTGAGAGAGAAGGAAGAAGGGAATCCTGTACAGACCAGACCCATCATGGAGACTGCTTCCATTCAACAAAAACCTCATCTGAAATAGAATCCCTCCCCAGGGAGGAAGAGGGGGCAGAAATTAGAAGATCCAAAGTCCTTTCCAGTTCTAAATCTGGAATCCTCAGATCCTTTGGTTATCCTCTTCTAGATGAAGAAACTGAGTCCTAGAGAGGGATAATGACTGGTCCAAGGTAACAAGGATTCAACTGGATATATAAGACTGGAACTTGTGATCTTTCCTTTGGCCAGACAAATGAAGCCCTTTCCACGATTTACAAAAACTGAGGGTCAAGTCCTATTTCCTTGAGCTAACTAGCTTGGGTGAACTCCTACAAATAATTTCTTTCTCCAGGCTTGTTTCTTCATTTGTAAAATGACTTGGTTGCTCTTGAAGCAGAGGCTGGAGGAACAGTGATTTGGTATTTCATAGAGGAGATTACTTTTATGCATGGAGTAGGCGAGATGGTCTCAGAGGTCCTTTCCAATTCTCAAAGTTGATGGTTTTTTTTTTTTAATTCTGTGACTAGATGATCTTTAAGGCCTCTGCTGTAGTAGCAACCACATTAGCACACAGGGTGGGCTGCTAGCACAAGTTCTTTAATCTGCTTTTCTAAAGGAAAGACAGCTTTAAAGGGGTCAACAATCTTACTTTAATTACAGATAAGTAGAAAGAAGTGAGTGTCCAAGAAAGAATTTAACAGGGCTCCAGCTATCTAAACGGAAGACAACCACCTATATACACCACCAGATGGGGAGAGCATCAATATTTGAGTAGTTAGGGGGGCTCTTAATAAATGGCTACCTAGAGTTCTCTCCAGGGAATCTAAAGATCCTTCGTGAATGAGCCCTCAAAGTAAAATGCCAACTTCCTAGAATATATAACAAAGACTCGGCCCCTTATTGACTCAGTGAGAAGGCAAGAAACCTACTTGACTCAGCACAGCTGTGAATTATCAGGGTTCAAAGGAGATTAATCCTTCCGATGTTTACAATTTAGACTGAGCCTGGGAAACTGAACTCCAAAAAGAAAACAAAAATCCCACCTTACTTACGCTTACACCTGCCAGTTCTAACATTCTCTAAGGCTCTTCCTCCTGCCCATCCCTTCCCCAGGCTGAGGATAGCCTGCTTAGGGGACAATCATAAGATTCCTGAGAAAAAGGAATCTTAGAGACCAGGGGTTTTTAACCAAATTTCAGGGAGTCCATGATCTTGGATGGGGGAAATATTACTTCTTTATTTTAACCAACCTGTGGTTTTCCTTGTAATCCTATGCATTTTATTTTACGCATTTAAAAATTATTCTGAGAAGGGGTTCAAGATTTTACTAGACTGCCACAGGGGTCCATGACACAAAAAAGGTCAAGAACCTTTGATCTAGGCTAGTTTCCTCATTTTACAGAGGAGGAAACTGAGACCTTTCAAAATAGAGTGACTTGCATGAGGGCATCCACCAGTAAGTGGCAGACCCAAGGTGTGAACCCTAGCAGTCTGGTGCAGTGGAGACATGCTGGACTGAGTCAGAGGATCATCTGATGCCCTTGAACATCCCTTCTATCCTCAAATATATGACCTTTCTACTTTATCACATTGTCATTGATCTGTCCATCCATTTGGCAAGCCTTTATTAAGTAGTTACTGAGCTCTATGCCAGGGGATCTGAGGATCATAGATTTCCATTTGAAAGGGACCATGGGTCCTCTGGAATAATCTCTAGCATTTCTTTTCCACCGTGGCTCTTCTTCCCTATTAGAGTCTAATTGAAACATGGTCCCACGCCCCAGACTTATGTCAGTTTCAAGGATCTGTGGTCTTTTAGGGTATCCCTTCTGTTCTTGTAAATTGCAACCTTCTCTAATTCAACTTCTGGTCTAAGAGTTGCTGTGGCTAAAAAGGTTCATCACTCCCTTTTTCAGTCTTATGACACCTTACTTTCCTAATCTTACCCTCCCACCCCCCAGGGCTCCAGATTTTACTGGCCCCTCTGCTGTTCCTCTAACAAGACACTTCCTCTCTAGATATTTTTACTGGCCTTGTTCCATGCCTGCAGTAGTCTCCCTCCTCATCTCCACCTCCTGACGTTCATCCAGGTTTTCTATGAGAAGCCTCATTCCCCTCACTATCAGTGCCTTACCCCCAGTTGCTGTCTCTGGATTTGCCCTGTCTATATCGTTTGTACCTAGTTCTCACCTTATTTCTCCCATTGGACTGTGGGCTCCTTGAAAGTTGAGTTGTTTGGGTTTTTTTGGTCTTTCTTTCATAGTAGGTGCTTTATAAATGGCTATTGATTGACTAATTGGTGCTGAACCTCCCCAAACTCAGCTAGACTGGTGGCCACCCCACTATCTGTCGCTGGACTTGTAGGCAGAGGCCCTTCAGTTTTCTGGGACCTGCCAGGGCCCAGTCTCCACCTCCAGAACTCTGCCAAGATTAGGCATCAGTATCAGCTGAAGGCACATACATAAATGGCAAGACAAAACGTTAGGGTTTGGGTTCGAGGGGGAAGTGACTTGCTCAGGGTCCCACAGCTGACGCCTGTGAAAGTATGGCCTTGGACCCAGGTTTCCTGACTAGGAGACCCACACTTATACAACAGGTTCTTGGGCCGAACCAGATCTTGTGTCCAGCTCCCATCCAAGACCCTTTTGGGGCTGAGCTACTTTGGTCGAGGGCTTGGCCCGGGAGCGTGGCATTTGCCCCTTAAGGAGAGGAGGAAAGTCACGGTACCGTCCATTTCTTACACCCAAACATGCAGAGTCCGACAGGGGGGCGCTGAGTGCGCGCTGGAGGTGGAGGGGTGGGATCAGCTCCAGCCAGGGGGTGGGGGGGGCTCGAGGCGCTGGCGTAACCCCATCCCCCATGCTCCCATCCCCCGCGCCCCCCCAGCGCCCTGCAGGAGAAGGCGGGGAGGGGCTGCGGCCGGGGTGGGGGTGGGGAGGGGAGTGCGGGGGGCGCGTCCTGCGCGAGCAGCGGGGGCGGGCGCACCGAGCGGATCGGGGCGGGGCGCGCACACAGACACGGACACACACGCGCGCACACACGCGCACACACAGACACACACGCAGCCCTCCCGGACGCCCAGGACCGGGACCTCCATCTCCCCAGCGGCCGGGGCCAGCAGCGTCCCCCTCGGCGCGTCCCGCAGCCCCTCCCCGGCCCATGCGGCCGGAGCCGGGGCGGGAGCCGGAGCCCGGGCGGGAGCCGGAGCCGGAGCCGGAGCCGCGGCCGGGGCCAGGGCCCGGGGAACAGGCGGACGGGCCGCGGCGGGACTGAGCCCGCGCCCTCCCTCGAACTGTCCCCCGGCAGTCCGCCGGCGGACGATGCGGAGGCGGCCCGGGCCGAGCCCCCGGGAGCTGAGCAGGGCGCGCGAAGCAGCCCCCCGAGGCCCCGCTGGTCCGGGGCCCCCGCCCCCCAAGCCGCCCGCGGCCCGGCCCCCCTGGGAGGCATGACCTCCAAGCATCACTCCGACTGGATCCGCTACAGGTAGGGGGCCAGAGGCCGCCGTTCCCGCGCCCCAGCCCTGCCACGGCCCCTTTCCCGTCCCTGTGCCCCCGTGACTCGGCCTGGCCACGCGGGACCCCGGGGATGTGGGCCGGGCACCCAGGGAGGAGCTCTTTGCAAAGCGCCAGCCCTGGCTCTGCCGCTTTGTGACCCTGGGCTTCTCCGCAAGATCCCGCAGCACTCGGGGCCCTTCCCGAGCCCCCTCAGATCCAGATTATCAGACCCCTCTCTGGGATGGAGACTGATGGACCCTACGAGTGAGAAAATCGGGGCCCCCCGCCTCACTCTGGCCCCTTGGCTGGGGCAGGCGGAGGCCAGGGCTCCACCGGGGGCAGACAGTGCCCAGAGAGGTGCGGGTGCCCATTCACAAACTCACAGGGCTCCTGATGCGGAGTTATTCCGCCCCACCCCCTGCTCCCGCCAGACCCCCAATTCAGGGCCAGGTCTTGACCTGGGACCCGAGCTAGGCTTTCTTCCAGGCCGGTGGAGCCCTGAGCCCTGCACCTGGAGCACTCTAACACCCCCTGCCTCAGCTGTCCTCTCGGTTTGGGTCCAGCCCCCACCTTATCGCTTCTGGGGAGAAGAGCGGATGAACGCCATGTCGCCATGGCAGCCCCCTCTCCTTGGCCTCCCATTGGCTCCCTGTTGCCATGGGCTACAGAGTCTGTCTCCCCGGCCTCTCCTACAGAAGCATGTGCGTCAAAGGTGCTGGACACAGAGGAACTGCTTGTAGGAGGGGATCCCAGGCTCTGTTGGTGAGGCTGTTTGGGACACTTGTCCCCTCAGGCTCAAGGACATGTGGAGGTATCTGTGGATTTATCCACGGTCCATCACCAGGGAGCCAGACTTGGGACACAATTAGGATACCCCGAGCCCCTCCATACCTAGTGGCATGTCATCCCTTTCCTTCTTTACAAAACTTGCTCCTGGGAGAGGCTTTGATGGTATTTGCCACTTCCAGACACAAAGCTTTCTAAGGTATTCATGAACAGAAACCAACTGGAAATACCCAGAGGGTTATTAAACACAGATCTGTCTGCAAACCTCCTTGGGGTGAATTTAAGTGACTGCCCTCTCTCCCCAGGGGGTATGTAGCAGGAACCTTTTTCCTCCTGAGGTAGAAGGTTTGTGCCTTTATAGGGCTGATTCTAACTGCAGGCAGCACCCCCACAAACTATCCCCCTACCCCTGCCATCTCAAACTCTGTAGGACACAGTCACCTTCAGAAGTAGGAATGGAGATGCTTACAGACTCACATGTCCTGTCATTTAGCATGGTCCCACATCTGCTACCTCTTTTGATTCCTCTGGCCTGTGAATCTAGAGCCCCGCCAAGTAATGCCCCTCTGAATAGAGAGGGAGGCTGTTCCTACAAGGGAACATTTTGCTTCTGAGAACCCCTTGGATACCAGCCCTGGCCTGACAGCTGGGGGTTAGACAGTCATTGAGGAAGCTGGCCCAGGGCTGCGGGGGGGAGGGGAAGGGGGAGGCTTCCTTATTCCTGTCCCCATTCCTTGCCTGTCTGGCCCTCACCCTTCAACCACAGAAGCAGTCAGGATGAAGGAATGAATGAATGAACTCTTCTTGGGTGCCAGCTGGGACTTTGTCAATTCTGTGGGCTAGTGTTTTTCGGAGGGGAGGAATGGTCTTTCTGAGGTGTTAGTGATTGCAAAAAAAAAAAATGCTTTCAGTCTCATTTCTTGGGGCTCTAGGTGTGGGCTTGGAGGGTCCTGCGTGAAACCATTTTGGGGAGAGGGAGGAATTCCTGATAAGTCTTTTGATTTTGGGCTAACCAGGCACATTTTAAGTGATGGTTCTTGGTAAACTGAGTCTGGGAGGAAGATTCAAACTGGCAAAACCTAGCTACTTTGACTGAGATACCTTATACATCTGACCTCCAGAATTCAGGGCCTCCTCTCCTGGGAAGCAAAATCTGACACCCGGGAAAGAAAGTTCCGAGTAGGGTACTTTCTCATTCCCTCCTCCCAGCACCCTTTTGGTGAAGCTAAAGGAACCAAGAGGGGAGCAGAAACAAAGGGAGGAATCTTTTTTTGGGGGGGGAGGGGAATAAATTCAGAACAAAATGAAGCCTATGGAAAAAGAGAAATCAGTAGTCTGGATATGGCCTTGGCAGTGTGACCCTCTGTAAGAGAGAGGGACATCTTGGTTCACTTAGTTCTGTAGCAGGATAAGGCCTCCAGGGTGCTGTATCCCAGCATCCCCTGCTAAGAGCCCAATGTAGGCATTTTCAGCCCACCCAGCTTCCCTAAGGGGTTTCCTTCCTTTCTTGGATGATCCTTGGCTCAGAGAGAAAGTGAGTGTTCAGTCCACACCCTCCACTCTTCTCCCACTCTACCTCACCCCTCCCTTCCAGAGCTGGACATCAGCCGACTCTCCTTCCCTTAATTCAGCAGAGATATCCTGGTTTCAAAACTTTCCTGGGGAGTTAAAGCAGAGAGAGCTTTTACCATAAAACCATTTCTGAAGGTTAAGGTTGTCAAGTTGACAAAGAGGAGGGGGCTCCCCTAGGTGGGCAGAGATGTCTTCCAGTCCTCCTCTTAGCAGATTCTGGAGCTGGCCTCTGGACCACCTTTGGAGCACCTCTGGAGCTGGACCTCTTTTTAGGTGGTAAGGACTCCCACTGGTATCCCAGCCAAACTTCGTTGACAGGACTCCAGACAGTGAGACCTTTGTGGGTCTCTTTTTACTGCTTTTAACTAGTATGACTACTTACATTTATATAGTGGAATTTCAAAAGGAGAACCCCAGTTTTAGCAACACACTGAGAAATCAGTGTAGTAAAAATGGAAAGACCACCGGATCGGGTGCCTTCCCTGTTATAGAGTACTCTCTGACCTCTAGGAGGGACTATCAGGTATCCCTGTCCTCATGTTACAGATGAGGCCCAGAGTCATAGCTAGTGACATAGTCACGGCTAATCACGATCTTTCATTCTCCCAAGTTCATTGTACCTCACTGGCTCTCGGCATTGTTGTAGAAAACTGAACCTCCTACAGAGGCCTGTCTCCTCACCTAGGATCCATCCAACATTCACTCCATTCACAGAGCTGGAGGGACTGATGTCGGGTCCAATGACCATGTACACCTGTAACTTCCCACCCCCAGACACTCCTCTGTGTATGTGTTGCGTTCTCATGTTGAAGATTCGTGTCTCTGCCTCCTCCTTTCCTTTTATTCCTTTCCTCTCTTCCCTCCCATCAGGGAGTGTGACCCTTCTTAGACTCCTACCTTAATAGCTCAATAACTTAGCCTCTGGAAGAAGACACAGTTTCATGGGGTGGAGTGAGAAGGGAGGGCAGGAGGAGTGAGCCCCTCTTTGACTGTTAGAGGGAAGTCCTCAGAATGAGGTCTACTGGCCCTCCCAGCTCTTTCTCTCTCTGCCCCACCCCTCCACCCCCTACCCTCAGTCTGTTCATTCTACCCCAGTCCTATATCTTGATGACCTCTCCAGCTACTGCTCAAGAGGATCACCCAAGCAGGGGACATCCGGCCTGGAAAGTCCTTTTTATGGACTGGCCCATGCTATATGAACTCCTCAATAGAATGGCAGCTCCTTGAGGGTTGCTACCATATTCATTTTTGTACCTAGTGTAATTCCTAGTCCCTAGTAGGCATTTAAATGCTTACTTAAGGGATGATGATGGGATTGATGAATGCTTTTGGTAGAGATGGGGCGATGACGTAAGGCATTGGATTTGCAGTCAGGAAGACCTCAATTCAAATCTCATGTCAGACACTTGGGCAAGCCATTTAACCTCTGTCAGCCTCAGTTTCCTCTTGTGCAAAATGTTGAATTTCATGATCTCTAAGGGAAATTAGAGAGCATAGCACACAGAGCACTGGGCATGGAGTCAGAAAGCTTTGTCTTCCTGAGTTCAAATCTGGCCTCAGTCACTTACTAGCTGTGTGACCCTGGGGAAGTCACTTCACCCTGTTTACCTCAGTTTCCTCATCTGTAAAATTGAGCTGGAGTAGTAAATGGCAAACCACCCCAGTGTCTTTGCCAAGAAAACCTGACTGAAAACAACTCAGCATCAACAGCATCCTTTCAGATCTGAATCTGACGATTTAATGGATGGCTCTAATTTGGGATGGGGCAGAGACCGGCACTGTCACCATTGCCAAAGAGAAGGTTCCAAGAGTGTAGGTTAGTTAACTTTTCAAAGGGACCCTCACTTCTTGGCCTCTCTTATTTCTCACTGGTCCTCCTTTGAGAAATGCGCTCTCTTCCACCGAGACAGACACAGCTCTTCCATCTTGGCAATGTCCACACCAGCATATCACCTGGTAGCGGAGGGGGCATAGCAGTACCCCAAGGATGGGATAGCTGAGGCCAGTGCCAGCAGCCCACAAAGGGGAGGAGGGAGTTACCAGGCTAGGGAAGGCTCAGGATGCCTTTTGAGTCTGAGGGAGACTTTTTCATTTCTCCCTGTGGGTGAGGGCTGACACTGTGCCTGCTCCATTCTAGCATGTGGAAAAGCGACCTCTGCTGCTTAGGGAAGAAAATAGGTTTGGTTTTTTTTTTAATGGAAATACAAATGTTGGTCACGTTTCTCCCCCTTCTGTGAGTTTTTTCCCCCAAATTGTTTCAGCCTTTTTCCCTTCTGCATCTCTCATTAGCCTTGGCGTCTCCATGACCTCAGGAGCCAGCCTTTTACTGCCTCCAGCTCTTCCAGGGATATGTTCTTTCCTGCTGTCAATTTGGAGTTGACCCTAGCAGGACTTGTAGCCTGCCCAGGGATGGTACCTTCGTGGCCATCAGGAACCTGAGATTTTTGTCTTGGCAGCTAACTCTCAGAGTGATCTTGGATAAGTCACCATCTTTTTTGTAGCTGCCAGATGAGAGGGTTAGACTAGCTAGACTCAAAGGATTGCCCTTCCAGCTTCAGCATTTTCTGATTTTAATGAGATTGGGCTCTGCAGCTAGTCTCCCAGAGACCAGGGACACCCCCTCCCTAGCCCAACTTGGCATGCTTATACCTTCAGACCATCTCTAGCCTCTACTTCTTTGGTAGGTCCCCAGAGTAGGATCTTTGGGATCTATTTTTAAAGGTACTAAGGAGCCTGGGGCTCTTCTGGCATCTTTCTCCTGGCATGGAGTTTTGCTCCCTACTTCAACTCAATTCAAGCAATTTGTTAAGTGCCTACCATGTACCTGTACGAAGGCACAGAGGCTACAGTAAGAAGCAAAATGCAATCCCTGACCTCGTGGAGCTCACTACTTCCATTGTAATACCATGCATAAAGAGGTTTGGCATTGGAGAGGGTTGTAGATCCTAGAACGTTGGAACCAAAAGGATCCTTAGGTATTGTAAAGTCTAACAATCTAATTTTATGGGTGGGGAAACTGAGGGCCAGAGAAGGGAAGGGACTTGGCATGGTCACATTTGAGTCTTGATTTCTGGTAGAACAGGGTTGGGGTCAGTTTTGGAAAATGAGCTTATAGTGGCAGGGGCAGGCCTGCCAGGCTCTGGGAGCGGGTGCATTGGCATGTGTCCCTGGAGCCAACTTTCCCATGACTAGGACTCCCCAGATGCATTCTTCTTTCCCTTGGAAAGAGCACCAGACGCTGACCACCTGTCCTGTTTTCCCTGGGATTGCTCTATCTTGGAACATGAAGCCGTTGGTGTTAAGAACCCCTAAGACAGCATGCCAGGACTCCTGGGTCAGGGTTCTCCTGCCCCAGTGGCTCTGCTCTTTCTGGTGCCAGCCTACAGCTCTGCTGTTTTTAGTGAAATGGGTGGTTTTAAATAAAATCAGTGTTGGGACCACCACTCCACAGCAATCTCCCCGAAAAGCTGACATCTCATCATCTGAGGCCAAAAATAAATCTTTGGCCCTTTCCTGGTGAAGCGTCTGGGTGTCTGTGGGGGTGGCAGGTGGCCAAGTAAAGGAAGCTGGGCGGGGTTCCCAGAGCAAGCTCTAGGAAATGACCGGTCCTGGTCTGTCTTCCAGTGCCAGGGTCCCCTCTCCTAGGTGGACAGTGAGCTGGTCCGTGGAGCATCTCCTTACTTCCTTGCAGGGTCATCCTTGGGCTCTATGAGGGGCCCTACAGACACTCCCTGTTTGGGGGTGTGAAGCACCCTGCTGACCCCCTTCTCTCTTTTCCCAAAGGATTTCTTTCTTTGCTGGTTTCTACCACTGTTAGACTTCCCTAGAGCCTATGAGAATGAAAATGTTTTCTTTTTAGGCTTAGCAATAACAAACTTGCCTTCCCCTTCCTTAATTCACCTAGGTCACAAAATCTCCTGAACCCCTCTTCCCTCATCTTTAAAATGGGGACAATCATATTCTCAATAACTGCCTCCTTGAGTTATTGTGAGTTATTCTGAAGTCCATACTGATGGCGCCTGAGACTATAGTTTACACAGAGACATTGGGACCTCTATTTGAACCCAGAGATCTCTGTGGCTGCTGCTGCTGCGTCAGGTCTGGGCTGGCAGCCTCTTGAATGATCGGAGTCTAGAAGGGCTGCATTTCTGGTCTCTCCGGCTAATCTTGAGCTTGAAGCACAATTTGTACCCCTTAAAGCTAGCCCCTCAGGATGCCCCCATCTGTGTTGTTTTTTTTTTTTACTGTTTCACAGCTGAGTGGGGAGATGAAAGTTGGGGAGGGGGAAGGGAAGCTGGCTTTCTTGAACTCTCCACCAAGATCCAGCTTGGCAGCATCCCGTACCCCATCAGTTGTCATGCCTGGCTCACAGAGCCAGAGACACTGGAGACACAGGCTGGGTCCAGTGAACATTTTGCACCTGTCGGGCCCAGCTGCCTGATCCGTCTACTTCCCCTTTTTACCAGTTGATGAGTCACCCTCAGGTTGGCAGTGCACGCCGGAGGAGTGGCCCTTTCCTAGAATCCCCTCACACAGCTCGGCAGTATCCCTGGGTCTCCAGCTTCAAGTAACAGCAGCCAATTCCCACCCCCAGTGAGAGAAAGGACCCTCTGTTACAGGGGCAGATGGAAGTTTAGAACTGACCTCAAAGGCTTAGAAAATGCAATCCCTTTTTCCCCGCCAACCCCACTCGGTTTTCTTGGGAACTTAACCTCAGCCATCTCAATGCCCTCTCTCTTACTGCTGTTATATAATCATTTTTTTTGCCCTGGACCTGTCTTTTAATTGGCATGGGGAATTCCCCACCTGAGGAAGCCCCCTTTCCCTATGAAGATCGTTGAAGAAAAATGAAATTACATCAGCCCAGGATCATTCAGCCAGAGTGTGGACTCAAACCCAGAGCTTCCCACTTCTGAGTCCATTTCTCTAGTCAGTCACAGCATTGCTGCCTCATTACCATCACCATCACCACCATCATCATCATTTAATTTCCTTTCTCTCTCTCTCTCTCTCTCTCTCTCTCTCTCTCTCTCTCTCTCTCTCTCTCTCTCTCTCTCTCTCTCACACACACACACACACACACACACACACACGCACGCACACGCACACACACAATCAGGATTAAGTGACTTGCCCAGGGTCACAGACGGTCTGAATCCAGGTCCTCCTGACTCCAGAGCCAGGGCTATATCCACTGTGCCACCTAGCTGCCCCTTAAGTCACTTAATTTCTCAGGGAATCTAGGCTGCTCTCAAATACCATAAATTTCAAGGAGTTTCCTCTGCAATGAAATCACACGTCCCGACCTTGCTCCTGTCCCATCATAATTCTCTGGTGCCTTCATATTTACAAAGGGCTTTTCCTCCCACCACCCTGTAAGCCTGGCCTCGAAAGCAGTGGCACCCCCATTTTGCAGATGAGGATCCGGAGACTCAGAGAGCTAAAATGAGCTGGCTTAAGGCCATGTGAGTTAAGTAGCAGAGCTGGGGACCTGGAATTGTGTCTTTCATTGTCCAAGACCAACATTCCTACTCTGACTTAGGGCTTCTCTCCCAGAAGAACAGAGATTTCCTCCTGCTCAAGAAGGATGGAAACGTCAAAGTGGGTGATTTCTGTCAGATCCAGCCATGACCTCCCTGTGATAGGCTCCTGCCACTGTCCCGACTGGTTTGTTACTGTTCTTGGTCATGGCATTCAATCTGACTTTTTCTTTTTTTTAAATATTTTATTTTTCCGAATTTCACCTAAAAACAATTTTAACGTTCTTTTAAAAAATTTTGAGTTAAAAAATTCTCTCCCTCCTTTTTCCTCTCCCTAAGCAATCTAGGAGGGTCATTTTTGTGTCCCTGTGAGTGGGATTGTACATGGTTACTTACTATATGCTGCCATGTATTTAGGGTACGGTGAAATTCCAAGAGAATCCTTCCCTGAGGGAAGACCGTAGGTTCCTTGGTGACTGATTGGACTCAGGAAGGAATACTGGATTTGGGCTTATCCGGACCGAACCAGAATCTCAGTTTCGTTGGTGACTGATTGGCTGAAGCCAATTCTCTTCTCAGGGTCCTTGTTTCCTCTCCTGTACGAAGAGGGTAGTGAACCAGAGGGTCACACAGCTAGTGTTTAAACTCATCAGGATGAATCTTCCTGATTCCCAGCCTAGTGTTCTAGCCACTGTGCTACCTGGCTGCCCTCCCTTCTACTTGTAACATATTGGTGGGCCTGGCTGGTTCCTACTAGGTCCAGAGAAACATTTACCATGTGTCTTGCCCTGATGACCTTTCTATCCACCCTTCTATGATCAGTAGGAGGAATCATTCCGCCTTCCCCCTCCCCTAAGTGTTTATCCCAAGCCCCTCCTAGTCTTAGTGTACTCCTTGTACATGACACATACACTTTGTCATTCCCGGGAAAAGAAGGATTATTTCTTTACAGAGTCACAAGCAGCTTCAATAAACAATTCATATCGTTAGCCTACTTGCTGTATAAGCCAACAGCCCTTCCAGCTTCCAGATGCAAGCACATGCCTCCTTTGCCCACGTTGGTCTTCGTTTCCTAGCATTTGTACTGGCAGATGGACGTGGACATCCCTGGCTGGCTGTGTGACAACCAAATTGGTGATGTGATGTGGGATCCAAGAATGCTTCCCCAGGCTTCTGGGCTGACCAGCTCTTCTAGCATCTCATGTAGACTGAGGTGCAGCCTGTAAGGCTTAATAACCAAGCCACACTGATGTCTGAGAGTCCTCAGGTTTCATCCAGGACAGCAGAAAAGTGGGGGATCCTGTGGTGCTAGTGAAGGTGGAGAGGTCTGTAATCTACAATTCTGTACCAGGTGGCTTCCTGAAGAAGGGGCCCAGGGCAGCAAAGCTCTGGGGCCCAACACCTGCGTCTCCCACCTTTGTGCTTTTGCGTAGCTGCTTCCCCCATGTCTGAAATATGCTACCAGGCCTGCACATTCAGTTTCATAGAACCCTCATCTTTCTAAAATCCAGCTCCTACAGAAGATCTGTCGTGATCTGCTCTCCCCAGGCCAGTTAATATTTTTCTTTCCTTTTTGAAAGCACTTAGTGTGTATTGCCAGCGGATGCTGCTGTAGCCCCTGGGTACTGGAGTGCTTTATGGCCAGTTGCATGGACCATAAATGCTTGTTGAGATGAATTGGAACTGAATAGAAGAACAAAGAACATAGAAAACAAGAACATAGCCAGGATACAACCTGCTTTCTTCTCCTCCATCACCACCTTTCCTGGGGGCCATGGATAATATCTTATTTGCAGCCTGTTGAGTTTTCTCCCAGGAAAAATTGTCTTCTTTTGGAGATATGCTTTCCTTTTTTCTTTCCATTTTGCTCTGCCTTCTCCTCTACCCAGAGACCCAAGGTTGTTCCTCACCTAGTGTAATTTGGCAGGTGGGTCTGATGCTCTGTCCCCTCTCATACTGACCCAGCTGGTCACTGGACCATGGAACTAGAGTGGGGAGGGATCGTAGAGGTCACTGACACCAGATCAGAAAATGAAACTTCAGAGACTTGTTCAGGTCCCACTGTCTCTAAACTTTTCTGTTTCCCTCTTCTAGGCCAGGCACTGAGCTCAGTGCTGAAAGGCCTATCTTCAAGGAACTTACATTCTGATGGACAGCTAGTAAGTGAGGTGACCACGCCCTCCTCTTAGCCACAGTTGGCTGCCCTCTATTGCACAAATTTCCCAATTATCCAGAACATAATGGGGCTGCTGGTCTTCTGAGAAGAGCCTGGGTGTGAGAGGACTAGAGGCTCTAAGTCAGAAGTGGTTTTACAGAACAAATCCTTTTATGAAAGGGGTTTGTTCTGTGATGTTTGAATTCAGTCAAAGGGCTGTACTTGAGGACATAGAGGGCCCCATGTGGCCTCTAGGCCAAGGGTTCCCTATCCACTGCTCTAGGCTGAAAAGCTGGCTGGGCCCACAGCTCCATTTCTTTTTTCCTTTCTTTTCTTGCACTCCCTCGCTCCCTGCCTTCCACAGGCTAGTCCAAAGAGGTCTAGGAGTCTCCCCTGGCTAGTCTTCAACCAGGTCACTCCCTCTGAATAAAGGTCCCAGCTTCCCTTCTCACCTAGAGATGGAGAGATGGATTCTCTCCCAGTCTGGAGAGCTCTGAGCTCCTGGGCCTGTGAAATCCCATTAAGGCAGGAAGTGAGGAACAGGGGCTGCTGTGGAGCAAGCCAGGGTGTTTTGCCTTGGACGTGCTGTTCATCAGGCTCTTGCACACCCCCCAGAGGAGTCATTCTTAAGTGAATTCTTAGGAATGGTCCAATGAGCCGATGAACATGGGGCAGGGGGAAGGGAAGAAGCAGGCTTTTTTAGGGGGTAGGTAAGTAGAGAGAGGGAAAGGAGGGAAAAAGAGAAAAGGAGGGAAGGAGAAAAAGAGAGAGGGAGGAGATAGAGCAGGGTGAGAGGGAGAAAGGGAGAGAGAGAGAAAAGGAGGGAGGGATAAAAAGAGAGAGGGAAAAGATGGAGAATTGTGGGGGACAGAGAGAGAGATACGCATAAAAGTCAACACATTTGTACCTGCCCTCTTAGAAGGCAGGATCCAAGGAGAAGCTTTGGTCTCTTGGTTAAGTAGGTAACTTGTGCTTTCACACAAAGGATCCTCCAACCTACCAGCTAGAAGGGATCTTAGAGACCATCTACTCTAATTCAGCACCCATCTCCCACCCATTGGGTTCCAAGGATCATCTCTAAAACGTTCTTGATGGGTGTTCCCCCAGCTCTTGCTAGGGCATTGTTAGGGATGGGGAGCTCATTTCTTCCACAGAGTCCACTTCCAGTTTTGGACAGTTCTCGTCTGGTTCTGCCCCTTTCACTATCCTCTTCCCTCACTTGCTTCTCACAACAACTCCCTGAAGCCAGTGCCATTGTCACCCTCTTGTTACAGATTGTAGAACCTAACACAGACACAATACAGGCAGAGTGCTTTGCAAACCTTAATGTGCTCTGTGAACGTTAGCCATTACTATTAAATGACCCGGTTGCACGGCTAGTCAGGGTCAGGAGCCGTGGTCAGCCTTGGGGCTTCTTGATGTCAAATCCAGCGCACTAGCCTTTATTAAGGAGCCTTAATAACAACATTGGTAGTAACTCCCATTGATACAGTGCAGTAGGGCCTATGAAGTACCCAGTTCAGAGAGGACTTGTCCTATGTGGCCTGGGCTTGTGGCCTAGCTCTGCCCTTACGAGCCTTCACCTCAGGTTGAGTCACTTCCTCTGAGAGTCAGTTTGCTTCTCTGTCACATAGGGCTGACAATGCTCACTCATGTTCCAGGGCGGTACCTCGGACAGCATTTATTTGCCTTCTTGTAGCCTTCCCTTCACTGATGCTGCTGCAGTTACTACTGCCACTCCCACCAACCACCACCTACACATCTGCCCTCCGAAGTCAAGCTGAACCTTCTTTGTCTCACGGAACTATAGCTATTTAAGATGACTTTCCTATCATCTGTCTTTTGGCCAGTGCCTTCTGTCTGGGCCTGTTGAATGAAGGCTTATATGATACCAGGATCATGGAAAGCAGCTTTGTGGCAACATAGCCCAGGCCCTAGAGTACAGATTGGGCAAAGGAAAGGTGCCACCATGGTGTGAGTGGGGTGGCGAATTCTGTTCATCTACTCAGTGACATGAAATTATCTGATGGAAGCTGACAGCATAGCCAAGAGCCTAGACAGTGGGAGCTGTGACTTAGGGCTGATGAAGCCAGATGAGATGTCACTGTCAGTCAGTACAATGTGGCTTGATGGCCCAGGTAGCAAACTGACCCTGTGTTGTGGGAGATAGATTTAGCTTCCTTTATCAAGCAGGGAGCCTGGTGGTGTCGCCATTTTTGTGAGTGACTTGTCTCTGCATTGTCCATTCCTCTGGTGACTAAGCCCTTCTTTGTCATACATGGAGTAGTTGAATACCTTTTGGCTCTGAACAGGGGCTGTCTCTTGTCATCTGGAGGGCAAATGTCAATCTAGAATGGTCATACCAGATGCCAAGGGAAGGATGAACAAGAATCTAGATGGATGAAAAGACATTCATTCCCAGGGGTGTCCAGGAAAAGAAAGAGTAAAAACATTGTCCCTTATTCTGACACATGGCGCCATATGGTTTCAAACAGTAATAGTTTATGTTCCTTTATAATTTATAAGGTATTTTCTTCACAACAGTGCTATAAGCAATCAGGGCAGAGGGGTTACCACCCCGACTTTACATAGGGAAGAAATTGAGATTCAGTGGGGAGAAACTGAGTCAAGGACAGAATGCCCACCATAAAAATTATGTATAATATATATTTATGTATTGTGTAAATATGTGTTTATGTCTATCTATTCATCTATCTAATCTATATCTCCATCTATTTAATATCTATCTCTATCTATCTGTCTATCTATCTAATCTTGAAAGTCTCCAGAGCCCCCTCTTCACAATAACTCAGTGAAAATAGGGATTTCAGATCTCTTTAACTTCATGTAGATGAGGACAGGTACAGACAGTTGAAGTGAATGGCCTGGTAAATATATTAATAAGTGTCAGCGCTGGGATTTAAACCCAGTTCTTCAAATTCACTCCGTTTGCATCAATTTTCTTATCTCTCCAGGATGAGAAACTAGGTCTTCTGAGTCTTTGACTGGGGGTGGCTCATTGGCTTAGTGCTAATTGGGTACCTAAGACCCAAAAGTTTCTGATGTCACAATCCCATCCAGACTTGATATGAGATTTCTGGAGCTCAGATCCCCACATCTATTGTTTCATCCTGGTGCATGCCCATTTGACCTTGGCCTTGGTAATTTTATTTGAGCACCATTTAAAATAAAATATAGCTTCTCTTGAACAGCCGTTTGTTTATAATGGGAACTGTGTACTCGGCAGGGAGCTCGGTTGATAATACTGAAGCTTCCCTCCCCCTCTACCCCTGGGGATGTACAGCAGGCCAGGACCTGTGTTCGATTCAATTATGCCAAACTTATGAAGAGGCAAAATGAATTAGCCCTCTTACTGCCTGAGGCAGCTGCTGTGCCCACACACAGTCTGATGTGGTGGTGTTGGAAGGGAGCTTTCAGCCCTCGGGTCTGAGGCAAGGGGTTGGAGCAGGGAGGTGGTGAGGGCACCATGCTCCTTTGGCTTGGAGGCTGACTTGAGTCATGTACTAACCTATCCTGGGAGGTAAGGGGCCACTTCTTTGGGGAATTTGCCTGTCCTTGAGGCCGTTTGGTCCTTTCCTTCTGCTGCCATGACAGCTCTGATCCAGACCAGGAGAGTGATATTCTCTCCTGGAGTTAAAGTCGTCCAGAGAAGGAGGTTCCAAAATTGTCATTTGGTAAGCATTCCAGGTTCACTCACCCGCCCTAGCTAGAACATTCTTTATCCCTAGCTTGGGCCAAAGTCTGACTGCCTGTAACTTATAGGATGAGTCCTCAAAGACTTTGTTACAACTGTGAGGTACCTTAGAGGACATTTCGCCTACCCATTTCTATTTTAGAGAGGAGGAAGCCCAGAGAAGTAGAGTGATTTGCCTCAGCTGAAGTCATGTAGTCAGTTAGTGGTAGAGCTTGGGATAGAACCCAGGTATCTGGACTGGTCCCTTTCCATTATCTATGTAGGGCTTAGAGGTCATTATTTAGCATAGCTTTGGGACACCCTATGGGAAGCAGGGGGACACAGTGGAAAAGAATTGGAAATCTGGAGACGAGTTCAAATTTTAGCTCTTCTGTGTCTTACCTGTGTGACCACTCAATCCCTGAGACCCTCAGTTTTCTCATCTGTAAAATGAAGGGAAGTAAATGACTTCTAAGGTTCCTTCCAACTTTAAACCCATGATTCTACTAAGAACATTCAGTTTCTCAGCCAGCTGAAAATGAAATTATATTTCTCAGCCAAACCTGCTCCTGCCTCCTGGGGTAAATTGCTTGCCCTGGGTGACCAGATGAAAGACCAGAATGTAGCCAGTGAGCAGAAGCATGGGAAGGTGTTCATTGCTATGGGGCTTTAACAATTGTCAGAGAACAGCTGTCTTCTTGGTCTAGCAGCATCCAGATGTTGTTCTGCACCTGAGCAGATGTCTTGTCACAGAGAGGCTATGTGCCTTTGAGCTGGGGTAGGAGCTACTCAGTGCTGTGCGGATGTTTATATACCTCCCTAGCCTGTGGTTCCTTTATCTGGTTTCAGATGCTGGACTGGGTTGTAATAAGGGGCAACAAGACCTACCAGGGAAGTCTGGTGCTCCCGAGCTCTTCCATGGGTAGGGTGCCCCTCTTTTTCTTTTTCCTGGAGGTAGAGGGGGAAGTATATTTGCTGGGGGCCTCATTATCCTGGTTCATTCCCAAAGTTCATAAAGTAACTGCTTTATGAAATGAAAATGATAAGAAATTGACCACATCATCTTAAGGTGTTATTATGACTATTTATTACTAAGTCATAAACCCCTTAGAGGTCCATGGATAGATTTCAGGGGGTGTGTGAACTTTGGTGGGGAAAAAAATTCCATTTTTGTCATTGACTTCTAATTGAAATTTTGCAGTTCCTTCAATTATGAATGTGGGGGAACAATCTGTTATTCTGAGAAAGAGTCCATAGGCTTCACCAGACTGCCTAAGGAGTCCATGGCAAACAGAAGGTTAAGAACTCTTGATGTGGTTAGACGAAGGTATAGATGGTATGCTTACCCATACTTTTCAGCCTTACATGAAATGAGGTGTCGGGGGAGCAGGGTGAGATAGCAAATACACATAAGAATCTGCCTCCATATATATCTCAGTAGGCTAGAGCAGTGGAATGGATCTAATAAGATGACATTTAATAGGAATAAATGTAAAACCCCTTACTTAGAGTAAAAAAAAATGATATGATGTAGGACATGGTTGGTGTTTTTAACTTGGTGTTTTAGTGGACTGCAAAATCAATATTAATCATATGTATGACATAGCAGCAAAAAGTCTCAACACAAAACAACGAAACTGCTGCACCCCAAGCCTACGTGAGTGGGGGAATGGGAAGTGCCAGCTCTGTTGTCTTCCACTTGATCAGACCATGCCTGGCATACTATGTTCAGTTCTGGGTACCATATTTCAGGAGGGGCCTCAATAAACTGGAGTACACCCAGGGGAGTATACCCAGGGCGCCACGTGACAGTTGGCTGAAGCAGCTGCCGATACGTAGCCTCAGAAAGGAGAAGACTTAAGGTTGGGGGTAGAGCGGACATGATGGCTATTTTCTAGTATTTGGAAGACTGATTCGTGTAATAGGCTTTAGCTTAATTCATCTTGGGAGTGATGGCTACAAGTTGCGAGGAAACAGATTTCCACTTGACATTTGGGAGAACTTCACGATCAGAGCTGCCTGAAAATAGAATGAATGGTTTTGTGAAACAGCTCTCTGGGTCTAGAATTGTTCGAGCCTACTTGAGGCAGGGTAAGTGCCTTTCAGGGATACTGCAAAGGGGAATCATCCTTCAGACAGGGAGCTGGCCTTCAAAATCTTCTGTGCAGGACCCTGAGCCTTGACCCTTTCCATAATGTACCAGCGAGGATCACTGCTCCTTGGGTGTCATGAGCCAGGGAAGGACAGAGGGAATGACCTCCAGGCCCAGCCTGTGTGTCATAGAATTCCAGGGACCTCAGAAGTCAGCCAACTTGAAACATGAATCCCCTCTACCAGTGGCCATGTAGGCATCTAGAGCAAATGTTGCCAGGGATGGAGAGCTCATTTCCACCCCCTGAAGCAGCCCAGTTTGACAGTTTGCATTGTTAGGAAGCTGAAACTTGTGCTTTCTACATGTTGGTTGGTGCTTTGTCCCATGGGCATTGCAGTCTTACTTGAAGACAGACCTTGTGTACCCCCATCATGTGCCCCATTGGGTTCCAGGCTGGACATCTTCAGCTGGTCAGTCCCCACATGGCATGATTTCCAGCCCTCTTACCACCTTGGTCACTCTTCTCAGGACATACTCCAGTTTGTCAGTGAATTTCCTAAAAATGTGCTCACAGCTAGATGCATCACTTTAAAGTGTTGTGTGAACTGTCACCTTGCTCCTTCTGGATGCTCTGACCATATGAGGGCAGCTGAAGATGCCATTTTTTGGTTATCATGTCACAATATTTCGTCTTTTTTCCCTCACATGACCTTGTTCTTGTGTGTTTTGTGTTTTGGTCCTAGGAATAGGATTTTACTTTGGTACCTATTAGACCTCATCTTGTTAGATATGGTATATCCTTCTAGCATGCCAGTCTTTTGGATACCAGTCTTACTCAGTGCCTTGGTTGACATCCCTACCCACCCACCCTACTACACATGCATCCTACTTCTTGATGAAAGTACTGGGTATGTCCTTCTCAGGGACTGAGTCCCTAGCCCTATTTGCCCTCTCCAGGAATGTTCCCTAGGGAGTTGGTTAGGGGCCTTATGAACTTCCAGCCTTGGTCCCTTGGGAGGCCTGGCTGTGGGATGGTCCTTGCAAGTTGGCCCTTTGGAGATCCTGAGCACTAGCCTTCTTCCAGGCCCAACGTAACCCCCTGCCTCTTTCTTTGCAGTGTTTTGGACGATGAAGGCAGCACCCTTCGGCAGCAGAAACTGGAGAGGCAGGTGAGGGGGAGGAGGGGGGCTGACCTGGCCCTGGGGGAATTGGGAAGGTGGCACAGGTGGCCACTGAGAGGAGCATCAAGGATTTCTGCAGTGGGGGGCTGAACTTCGTGACCAGGACGTGAACAGGAATGTGAACTGAAGGGAAAATCCCACCTGAGGGAGGAGATCTTGCCTGGCTCTAGAACTGCCCTTCCCAGTCCCACCCCCATTTGAGAGGAGGGGAGACATCTTAGCCCTTAGGGAACCCCAGGTGAGAGGGACCAACATAGCCTGGTTTGGGGGAGCTGTAAGGCTGTGGGGAAGACCTAGCTCAGCCTTTCTATGAGAGAGACCTCAATGAGACCCTTGTCTGAGGGGGGAGATATGGTCCTTGAGTTCCAAGTCTGAGATGGAGATAAGAGCTGTCTCAGCTCCTTATTTGAGGTAGGAATGATTTGGGAAGCTTTGATGAACATCCCCCCGACTCCTCCCTGTGCTTGCTTTGTGTCTGTAGAGGGCTTTGCTGGAACAGAAACAGAAGAAGAAACGTCAGGAGCCTCTGATGGTGCAGTCCAACCCAGACAGCCGCACCAGAGCACGCCGTGCACGGCAATCTGAGGAGCAGGCTCCACTGGTGGAGTCCTACTTGAACAGCAACAGTAGCACCGGCTACAACGGTATTCAGGAAGGCTTTAGCCTGACTCCCAGGGGCCAGCACCAATGGGCCTGGGGTTCTGGGAGCCATATTGCTGGAAGTGGGATTATAGTGGCACATGATTACAGGAACCGGAGTTTGAGGAGCCCAGCATTACCTCCTGCTGGGCTTGGGGAAGGGAATAAGCATTTATTAAACGCCTGCTGTATTCTGTGCACTGTACTACGCACTTCACAAATATTATCTCATTTGATCCTTACAATAATCCTGGAAAGTAGGTGCTATTATCATCCCCATTTCAGAGCTGAGGAAACTGAGGCAGACAGAAGTTAAGTGTCTTGCCCAATGTCGCATGGGTAGTAAGTGTCTGAGGTTAGACTGGAACTCAGGTCTTCTGACTTCAGGCCCAGTACTCTGCCCACTGTGCCACTGACTGCTTCTAAACTGGGTTTAGAAATGCCTTAAGTGGTACAACACAATTTTACTAGATACTTATCACCACCACCACCACCACCATTATCATCCTCATCATCATCATCACTGTGGCAAACATTTAATATAGTAATTGTTATTAATAATACTATTATAATATAGCATAAATATTATATTTATATAGCATAACATATAAAATATATATTTATATATAATATAACATATATCATAATAATTATATAATAATAGTGATGATGTTAGCCAGCATTTACATTTAAGGTTTGCAAAGTGCTTTACATATGCTATCTCATTTATTCATCACAATACCTGTGAGGTAGGTGCTATTTTTATCCCTCTTTTAAGGTTAAATGCCTTGCCAAGGCTTGCATGGCAGAGTCAGTATTAGAAGCTGGATTTGAACTCAGATCTTCCTGATTCCCAAATTTCACCTTCTATGCACTGAGCCACCTAGATGTAAATGACAGAACACATAATTCTCCATATTTAGAGTTTGCATTTCTTAACAAAGAAGAGATAACTTTTATCATCAGTCATCTGGAGCCAGTATGGTTCATCTGATGTCTTCATTTATATCAATATTCATTACATATTATATTCTACTGGTTCTACTTTCTTTTCTCTGAATCAGTTCCTACACATCTTTGTTTTTTCTGCATTTCTCACCTTTACATGTATTCATTTTTACTTGCACCCAGTGTTATGGGTAGTTAGGTACCTTGGGCTAATTCTTCTCAGGATTGCAGAGCTTTTGGAGTTACGGGGTTGGGATGTTAGCACGGTGGGGATAGTTCGTGCAGCAAAACCACAGGCACAGTGAAAAAACAAGTAAAGCCATTGAGCTTAGGGGATACATTTTCACCCACTCCAGTGTACACACACCATATGGACTTCAGTGCTTTTCCTCCTACCATCTTGAAGAACCATATTAAATCACATTTATGTAACACTGTAGATTTTCAAATGCTTCACATAGATTTGGTCTTTTCAATAGTCCTGTGGCCAAAGTAGCAACATTATAAGCCAAAAAATCAGTAAAAATATATATTTGTATAGGACTTCAGTGTTTACAAATACACATGGCAACCTTCCAACAATCCTGTGAGGTAGGCAATTTGAGAATCGCTCCTGTTTTACCCAGAAGGAAATTGAAATTCAGAGATAGCTTAAGTGATTTGCCCAGTGTTCCCCAAACTTGTAAGTATCAGAGCCAAGATTTGGTCCTAGATTTCTCTTGACTCAACTATGTTACTCTCTACTGTATAGCAGTATTTATTTGGGCTTGTTGCTTCCTGTTGCCATGATTTAGCTGCATTGCCTTTCCTATCATGCTAACATTGTTCAGGTGTTCAGGGTTATAAGATCCTTGGCCTCAGGGCTCAATTTCTTTGCGTTAAAGTAAAAATAATAATTTCTCTAATACTTAACCTACAAGGCTGTTGTGAGGATCCAGTGAGATAATGTGTGTAAGGTGCTTTGTACAATTTAAAATGCTACATAAATAACCATTATAATTATTGTAGAAAGTGTGGTGTAGTGACTTCAGAGTCAGGCTTAGGTTCAAGTCTCCTCTCCGACTCCTCCTGGTTGGGTGACCCTGGGCAAGCAACTCAACCTCTCATTGACCTCCAGTTTAAGGCTACAAGTTGCAGAGCAGTTGGTGATCTGCATTTATAGAGAGAATTTCCTCACTGGGATTTCCCTCCTCCAGTAAAGTCACAGGTCTGGACAAAACAAAAATTATTACAGGGTATTTATTGCTATTGTAGAGCTCTAAGGTTTCGAGGGAAGAGGTTTACTGAGTCCTGGAGCTACAAGTATAGCTAACATTAGAGGGTAGATGGTGATTCTGGATCTGTTAAAGAAGTAGTTGCTTCTGCTGCTCCATAGAGTGATGAAAAGCAGCTCTGGGTATCAGCAGGAGTGAGAACATCTGTAAGAGGAGGGATTGTGATGGTAGTGGCTATGGGATGAGGAACACAAATTATATTTCAGCCTTGAAATGATCCATCAGGAGGTGTGCTATAGTACAGCCAGGGTCTGTACTTAGGACATGGTTGAGAACCTTCCAAAATGCATCAGTCCTGATGATTGCTTACCTCTTTGTATTGATCATATGGAGATGCTGGATAGTAGTAGGAGGAACCTGCAGAGTATCTGTAGGGATAAAGAAACCTTGATCTGGAAGCTGAGAGACTGAAGAGTATAAGTGATATTTTCATTGCCGTTACTTTGTTGAAGTTAGGAGCATTAGGGGAGACAGAGAGAGAGGGAGAGGGAGAGGGAGAGGGAAAGGGGAGGGGAGAGAGAGACACACAGCTGGCTAAGAAGACACAGGAGTTGGATTTCAGCCCATGCCTGAAGATATCAGAGTGATGAGTTCTTGGCTAGGGATGGAATGTATCTAATGAGGGCTGGGATGAGTATATTTTCTTGGAAACATCCACATTTGAACTAAAGGTCATCAGACTGGTAATAATAGTGAAAGGGATAGGGATAGAAGCACTGTGATTTCATTGCATAGGGAACTTCCAAGTGAGACAACTCCCTCTACCAACGCAGAAGTGGGAAGAAAGAAAGAAAACTGCCATTTTAGCAAACTGATACCATGGAAAAAAGCAGATGTAATAGAAAGAAAGAAAAATGGAGGCCATGGGAAGGTGGCAAGAGACTCTAACCAGCAAGTGGAATAAAAATAGTATAGCCTTAAGTGTCTATATAGCAGTGCATAGAGTATGGGTAATTCTGTGAATGAGATCTCTTTACCCAAGAAGGTAACTCTGACCTTATAGGCCTCACTAAATCAGAGAATTTAGAGTTGTTGGAAAAGAATTCTAGGAGCATCTAGACCCAACTGCATCTTATCAAGGATTCCTTCTATAGCATTCCTAATAGGCGATCAACTGGTTTTTGCTATTGTTAGGGAGTTTTTTCTTGCCAAATCTCTCTCTGTAACTTCTATGTTTTACTCCTGGTTCTACCCCATGGGACCAAGAAGAGCAAATTTAGTGACCCTGTCCTATCACAGCTCTTTGTCAAATCCTTCATATCTTCCCCAGTCTTCTCAAGGCCAATTCCTTCAACTCATCATCATCTGGCATCACTCTGTTTGCCCTCTTAGGTGCTCTCCATCTTTTTGATGTCTTTCCTAAACTGTGTTCCTAGAACTGAATATAGTAGTTGAGAAATGGTATGCTCAGGGCACAGTGTAATGGGACTATAAGGTCTTAAGCCCTAGAACCTCATGCCTGTCAACAAAACCTTAGACATCAGCCTTTCTGGCTAATGGTGCTGCTGACTGACCTTGTAGTTCAGTAGAACCCCCACGTCTTTGTCAGACAATCTGCTATCTATCCATGCCTCTCCTATCTTGTTCTTGAGAAGTTGATTTCTTGGACCCTAGTGCAAAACTTTTACATTTATCTCTCTTCTGTTCTCCTTACATTTAGCCTATTGTCCTACCTGTCAGCATCTTTTTGTATTTTGATTCTGTCAACCAATACATTAACTACCTTTCACAGCTTTGACTCATCTGCAGAATTGATAAGTATTTCATCTGTACTTTTAATCCAAATACCTGATGAAAGACTAGAGCTGAGCAGAATCCCTAGGGCACTCACCTAAAGACCTCCTTCCAAGTTGAAATTGGACCATAAATGGCTATTCTTTTGGCATATCCATTTACCCAGCTCTGAATTGACATAGTTATGATATCTTCTAGTTCATATCTCTACATGTTGCCCACAAGAATAACTTGAAAGTTAAAACCCTGGACTTGGACCAGGAAAATTCCTGCGTTCCCATCCTGGTCCTTTCTCTCACTGCCAGTGTGATCTTGAACAAGACACTTAAACTTCTCCAGGCCCTTTGTGTTCTGTAAATGGATTTGACCCATAAGGTCCTTTTTAGTGCCAACCCAAAGTCTGAGAATGCCAGTGCTCTGACAGTGGAGTCATCCCCTATGGGTAAAAATTGAGGTTTCTTTGGGGCCAGATCCAAATCTGTTACCTAAGATGATATATGACTTTGTCAGAGCCTTTGCTAAAATCTAGGTAAACTATATCTGTAGCCTTTCCCTGTTCTACCTATCTAGCAAGCCTGACAAAAAGAAAATGAGGTTAATCTGATATGACCTGCTTTTGATGAAGTCAGGCTGTCTTTTTGTTATTACTGGTTCCTTTTTTATTAATGTTTCCTGAATATTCTTATAATAATACGCCCTAGAATTTTGTCAGGAAGTTCTCTAGTTCTTTGTCTAGCGGGTACACTTGTTTCCCCATTTTTTGAAAATCGGAACATTTCCCCTTCTCCAATCCTGCGGCACTTAGCCCATTCTCTTGTTGTTAGTTGTGTCTGATGCTTTGTGACCCCATTTGGGACCTTGTTGGCAAAGACACTAGAGTGGTTGCCATTTCCTTCTCCAGCTCATTTTGCAGATGAGGAAACTGAGGTAAACCAGATTGTGACTTGCCCAGGGTCACACAGCTAGTAAGTGTCTGAGACGAGATTTGAATTCATGAAGACTCTGGACCTGGCATGGTATCCCTGTGTCACCTAGCTGCCTCACCCCATTCTCTAAACTCTTTCAAAGATTAGCCATCATATCCATCAGTTCGTTTAGTCCTTGCTATATAATTTGTTCAGACCAGATGAATTCTGCCAAGGTCACATTCATGTGCTTGTGTTTCCGTAGCCCCACCAACATTCATCCCTTTTTTGGGTTAGCATTGCCAACTGATAGATGTGAACAATTCAGAGTGATTTAGAACATTTTTTTCATAAAGCTGTAGATGATTTGGATTTCTTCCTTTGAGAACTGCTTATTTGTATCTTTTTTTTTCATTTATCAATTGGGGAAAGGTATTTGTTTACTCTTTCCTAACTTCTTTGAGGTTCCCTATTGGCCATTGACTTTCTGTAATCTCCAGTGTAGAGATTTTTCTCTTTTACAGAGGAAACAGGCAAGTAAGGGTTCAGAAGTTCTGCCTTCACCCTGTTGTCTCATCATCACATACACAGCCCATTCCTCTAAGCAATGCTCCTTTCTCTTTTCTCCAGCATGTCTACAAGCACAAACAACCAACCAGTACACTGCCCCTCTGTTTTTTGTTTTCTTGGTAATCTAAGCTAGCATAAGCTATATTCATTCTGACCTTTAGTAGATCTACTTAAACACATCATAACACTTGCTCAGAGGTTAATAAGACTGCAGATGTGCAGAGCAACGTAAAGGCAGCTAGATGTCACAGTGGCTAGATCATTGAACCAGGTGTCAGGAAGACTTGCGTTTAGATCTGGCCTCAGACACTCTCTGTGACACTGTGTGACCCAGAGCAAGTCACTTAACCACTTCCTGCCTCAGTTTACTCATCTGTAAAGTGGGGACAACCGTTGGTTGTTGTGAGAATTAACGAGGATATTTGTAAAGGACTTTGCAAATCTCAAAGTGCTATATAAATGCCAGCTAGCTATTATATATGTATGTATGTACATATAAAATTGCATGTAATTCTTACTAGACCTAAGGGAAGGCCTATTTAATTATGGCTCTTCATACATTCCCTCCACCTGTCACTCCTTCACTCCTCTTCTGCCTTGACTGAGCTATTTTTCTGGAGAAAGAAAACTGACACTGGAGTGGGAGAACCTGAGTTCAAATCTTACCTCTGATACTCAACGCGGACTCTTCCACTGTTACCCTGGGCAAGTCCTGGACGTCTGTAAAATGAGGAAGTTGGATTTGAAGGTCTCCGACTCTGAGATCCTATGGTCCATTCCTGGATAGGCCTGGGTGGCTGCTTATAGTACACCATTGCTCCCATGTCATGGAACAGGGGTCCCTTCTCTTGAGGGTAGAAGTACAGCAGAGGGGCCTGGGAGAAGGGACTGGCCTGCGTCCTTCTTCATCGCCTCCACCACTCAACTGCCAAGTCCTGTCTGTTCTCCCTTACCTCTAGGCCTGTTACCTTTGACAAGCCTCCATGACCAACTTCCTTGACTATCGTAATAGTTTACTGACTGGTCTTTCCACCTCTGTTCTCTCCCTTTCTCTAGCCCATTCTAAAGCTGTCTAAGCAATCTTCCTAGCCTACTTTTAAGGTCGTGTCATTCCCTTTCATAGGAACTTCACAATGCCTGGTATAGAGCAGGTGCTTAATAAATGACGAAGTGCCAGTCTTGGATAGTGGAGAGAGATCACTGGATTTAGGATTACAGACAGGAGCCAGAAGGGCCCCCAGAGGCCAGTCCCCTTATTTTGGAGATGAGGAAACTGGAGATCAGAGAGTTTTAAGTGACTTTTCTGTGGTTACACAGCTGGGATTTGAACCTAGGTCTTCTTGGCTTCAAGTCTAACCTTCTTTCTACCACATCCTTTTGCCTCTTCCTTGAAGGCAGGAGACCTGACTTGATGCCTTGGTTCTGATACTGTGTGGCTTCCTCTCCTAGAGCCTAGCACACCCAGGGCCCTCGTGAAAGTGGAATCGGGAGGTATGTGTGATCTTCTGCAGAAAACGTCTGGGCTTCTTTGCTTTGGCATTCAAGGCCACCTGCAATATGGCCCCAGCCTACTTGAACCCAGATAGTTTGGAAAGGAGAAGAGACAACGGGACTCCAGAGTTGTCACTGTTCATCCTCAGAGGATGAGTGACATCACGAGGGTGATGTCTTGACTTGCACACGAGTTGAATTTAAGTGAGTCAGGGCTGTGTAAAGTCATCAACTTCCCTCTCCTCCAGAGTCATCCGAGTCCATTGGCAAACAGGTCAAGGAGTCCAGATATGGGATTGAGTTAGCTCATAGCCAGCCCTAACCCTATTTGTGTGAGCCACTGGCAACATCTGCTGGCCAGTTTTGGAACTGTGGCTTTGAGGGTCACTTGCAGAATAAAAACTCATGTTTATAGAGTGCTTTAAGGGACAGGTGAGACCAGAACTGTGACTGATAGAGGTGGTGGTAACCCTCCATAAATAGGGAAGCTTCAATGTTTTAGGGAGAAGATGAGATCAGATTTGGACGTATCAAGTTTGAGATGGAGATTTCTAATAGTGTTAGAGCTTTGGAAGGGGCAGCTAGGTGGTACAGGGATAGAGCACCAGTGCAGGAGTCAGGAGGACCTGAGTTCAAATCTCACCTCAGACACTAGACACTCACTAGCTGTGTGATATTGGGCAAGTCACTTAACCCCAATTGCCTCATCCTGGGTCATCTCCAGTCATCCTGATGAATATCTAGTCACTGGATTCAGATGGCTCTGGAGGAGAAATGAGGCTGGTGACCTGCACAGCCCTCCCTCACTCAAAACAAAGTCAAGTGCAAGTCATGTCATTATTTCTCTGATGGCATGGTCTTCTTTGGCAATGAAGGATGAACACACACAAAGAGCTTTGGAAAGAGGATGTTGGGGTCTCTTGCCTCTAACCATCCTCTGAGTTCTTGTTTTCTCTTTGCCATTCCCTTCTTTGCCCTTTTCTCTCTAGCGTCTGAGGAGGCTAGAGTCCCCCTGCAAAGGGGAGAAGGTAGCAAGATTCCCATGATTCCTAGAATGGACCAGAGAGAGTTTCAGTGCCTAAATCCCATATGTATTCTCCATGTGAAACACACACAGCGGACATCTATTCAGGCCTCCTGCTTTTTTTTGACAACTTTTCCACCTCCTTACCCCTCTCCATTGTAGGTGTCCCTCAAGGTTCTGTTCTCTCTCCATGTTCCTTCTTTTGGTGATCTCATCTCTTTTTGTGGTTTGAACCATTTTTACTATGTAGAGATTCTCCAAATAGTGGACAAACTCCCATAGAATTGATTCATTTCAATGCAGTAAGTATTTATTCAACCCTTGCTATATGCCAGGCAGTATGTAGGTAATGATTCTAACCTTAAAAAGCTTACATTCTGTAACATTTTACAGATAAATACAAAATACATGAAACAAGCACATAGTAATTTGGGAGGAAGATGGGAGTATTGGCCATTGATTGATCAGGAAGGATCTGGTTTAGAAGGTGAGATGAGCCTTGAATGTTGTTAAGGTTTCCAAGAGTTGAAGGAGATTGCAGACTAGGCACATGGGACAGCCTGTGCAAAGGTATGGATGTGGTATATCCTGTAGATCTAGAGAAGCCACATTCTCTCTCTTTTGTGCCATGAAAGTTTATGCAGTTTATGGAATTAAAAATAAAAACTTGGGTAGAGACCTGGGTTCTAGTCCTGGCCCTGCCTCTGTGTTGCTCATCCCCTCTTGACCTCTCAGTTTTCTCATCTGTCAGCAGGGAATTTGTCTTTTCTGGATGATCTCAGGTCCCTTCAAACTCAGCCATTCTATACTCAAAGAGAACTCCTCCAGCTACGACATTTCTACAAGTCTATCTTTGCTGCTAAGTCACTGGGGAGCAGATTTGGACTCACAGTGGAATGGGCTGCCTCTACTCCGGTGTGGCTTCACACAGAGATGCAGTGACCAGCTGTCAGGCAGGCTGTTGGAGGGCATCTTGCCCTGGATAGAATCATAGACAAGAGGTCTTTTCTGCTGTCTTGGGATCCTATGTCCTCTGTTCCTTTTTCTTCTCCCCCTTTCTCCTCTACCTGGTGCTCAGGACCCATAGGCTCATAGGATGTCCCTTCATTGAGTAGAAGGCTGAGTGATCCAACTCAACCTTACCCTGGTTGGACTTGCTGCCAGCACACATCCCTCCCTGATTCTCTTTCGAAATTTTAACATTGACAAATGCCAATAAACACAAACATTTCAATATACAAAGAAGAAAGAAGATTACATGTGAAATAATTAATTTTGTTATTTATAGCTTATTTTTCAAAAGTGCATCAAATTTTACATGGTGATGGCAGGTTCCCTCTGTTCGTGTCCCATTTTGAATTTTTTGTGGTTTATTTCTTAAGGAGTTTTACAGGTTTTTCCTTTTATGGAGGAGGCCCATGCCTGTTAATACCCATTAATTCAACCCTAACCCTTTGGTTTAAAAAAAAAGAAAAAAACAGCTCATATAATTTTTAAAATTCTGAATTTAACCAACACTAAACAGAATGAGCATTCCATAATAATTGGAGTAGAGAAGAGGATTGTTTATGGAACTGCTAATCTCTCTTATGTAAAGCTTGCTTTTAATTTTAGTTACATAACAAATTAATATGTAACTTTCAAGACTGTCAGGCATATTTGTGATTCTTTCTGCCCTGCATCTCTTATTTTTTTTTGGGAGAAGTGTAGGACCCCCACCCCCAACCTTAAATCCCTTACTCTCTCCAACCAAAATTGAAAAAAAATAGCCATAAAATTCTTGTAACAAATGTTCACGGTCAGTCAAAATAAATTCCTCCATTGGCCATGTCCAAACATGAACGTCTCCTTTTATATCTTTAGTTCACCAGCCCTGTGTCCGGAGATGAGTAACATGAGAAGCCCACCTTTATAATAAATGAATTGGGGATGGGGATTGGATTTGTGAAGTCTTTAGTATGGGGGACTTCCAGGAGAGGAAGAGACCAGTGTAGCTCAGTACCTTCTCTTTAGCTTATAGTCTTAGAGTTGCCTAGGACATTGACGGATTAAATGACTTGCCCAGGGTCATCAGCCAATATGTGTCAAGAGATCAGACCTAGGTCTTCCAGGTTTTGGGTCCGACTCTCTCTCTGCTACACCATGCTGCCTACAACAAATGAATACAGTCAAGCATATCTCATTGGCACACTGGCCACATCTGAAAATGTCTGTCTCAGTCTAATCTGGAGCCTGTCCCTTCTCTGCCCAGAGCTGGGCGATTCTCATTTCCTTGTTCATCTCTGGCACTCTCAACTCTGCCCTTCCTATCCTTCTCCAAGCAGTACAGGAGGCTGAACAAGAGGACGGGAAGTTGGGCGAGGACCCCTTGATGCCCAGATCAGCCAAGAGGAGCCCTGCAGCAGGGGCAGCGGCCGCAGGCGGTCAGGGTGGTATCTCTAAAAAGGAGAAGAAGGGGAAACCTAAAGGTGAGTCCCTCTGGCTTAGCTTCCGGTCCTCCAGGGCTGGTAGTGGGTATGATTGCCAGTGAGAGAGGAAAGAGGGATCATCGAATGCCTTCTTCCCATGATTGTAGGCTGGAAGACGGGATGTATTTGTGTGGTTGGAGGTAAGGAGTGGGTCTTCTCTTGATCAGAAACCCTCAGGGTTGTGTGGCTAAAACCTCCAAAACTCAGCTTTTATTAAATTATAGATCTGAAAGTTGGAAGGGACCACCAGAGGTCATCTGGTCCAGCCCCCTGGGTTATCATCTTCATAGTGTGGATGAGTAGATAGAGCATTGAGCCACTTAAGGGAAGAGTCCCACTCCTGGAATATCTTAAAACTAGAACCATGTCTCCTGAATTCCAGGTCAATGTTCTTTTTACCTCATCTAGTAATTATATAGTGATGTGCAAATTTATCAAAATTTCTAGAACCTTTTGCCTTAATTGGCATAATGATCTGAATCATAAGTTATTTACCTTTTTTTAGTGTTGTGGATTCTTTGGGCTGTCTGGTAAAGCCTATGAATCCCTTCTCAGAATTATGTTCTTACAGGCATAAAATAAAATACTCAGGATTACAAAAGAAAGCATTTATATTGACACAGTTACCAAAAATTTTTTAAAATATATTTTATGGCTCTCAGAGTAAGAGTACCTGATCTAAATAAAGACCACTTCTGAGTAGAGCCATATGTCTAAAATGGACTTTGTGAAAGAGCCGGACTGCATGGTTCTTAAGGAAGGGACTGGGGGAGGGGTTCCCTTCTGTCTTTGACATTCTGTGATCCTATAATGTCTTAAATCAAAGGAAAAACACATGTACTGAAAAACAACCCATCCTTGTGTTCCATGTTAGCCAGATTTGGGGGGAAGTGGGTGTCCTCTATTCCAAACAAAATGGTTATTTAAGGATCTAGAGCCGTCCTCATTCTTATCCTGTCTAGTTGTGCCTTGACTGTGGGGACCTGGCTGAACTGCCTGCTCGTTAATAAAGGCAGAGGGAAACAATCCATCAAAATTCAAATGTGTATATGTACAGCTCCTTCTCCAGCCTGGCTCTGGTTTCCTGAGTCCCCTTTTGGGCCTCAAAAAATGTGAACACAATTCCCCTCTCCAAAGGAGGGGTTGGAATTTTCCATGAATCTAGGTCCAAGTTAACTCTCAATGTTCCAGTTCATTTCTAAGAGAAATATGCTAATTTTCCCAAACAAGATGAATTGTTGTACAGTGAAAACTTTATGTCTCTCTCTTTCTCTGTCTCCTTTTCTCTCTCCTCTATTAAATTTTAAAATCTATTAAACTCATTTGTTAGAAGCCTTGAACCTGGAGTCAGGAGACCTGGGTTCAAGTCCTGACCCTACCACTAACTTTTTTGTGTGGCTTTTGGATGGTCACTTCTCTCTGGGCTCGAATTTTCTTCTCTGTTATATGAGGCAGTTGGACTGGATCTCTCAAGCTTTCTTTTGTTCTGCATTTCTGATTCTAGAAAATCCTCATATAAGTCACAATGAATTTCCTAACTCTGAGGGACAGAGCCCTGAATTGGTCTCCTTGATTTGCTGGTGCCTTTGACCTTGCACAAATAGCCTTTATTTTTTCTTTATTTCTCTCCAAAAACCTGGAAGGGATAGCTATCACATTTGCATTATTCCAGTTCTGGATCTCAAGGAAGAGGAACACAATAACCTTTAATCTAATTACAAGTTTATTAATAACATTCAGATATCAGTAGAAAGCATGCATGTGTGCATACACGTGTACACACACACACACACACACATGCATACAGACACACAGACGCATGCACATGGATACAGGATGTTCTCCTGCTTTTTGCCACCCCCTAGATCCCAGTACTGGTCTGATTCTGGGAAGTGAAGTCTCACACTACCTCAACTTAGACTATTGACTCAGCACAAACTAGAGATAGATTCAGAGTGGCCCAAAGGCCTAGGGTCTGTGGGGCTTTATACTGAAAGAGACAAAGGAGCTTGGGGCCCTTTACAACTGAGGCTAAACAGGTCTTAGGTGCCTTTGAATATACCACTCACAAGTAGGTCTGGTAGAATTCCTTTGGTGCCAGAGGCCATACCCATAGTCATTCTAGTTATTTCTTTCCACATATTCCTTTTCTTTCCTTTGGGGGAAAGGGCCAGAAGTAGTCTGTGTCAACATTTGGTGGCAGAGCCAAGATCTGAAAAGATCTCGGCAGACTAGAATATTGGGCCAGATTTTCTAATGAGGATAGATGGAAAGTCATACATTTGGGTTGAGAAATCATCTAAGTATAAGATGGGGGAGACGTGGCTATGCAAAGCAGTTTTTTGTGAAAAAGATCTAGGGGTTTTTAGTAGACCAAGCTCAATATGTATTAACAGTGTGATATATCAACCAAGAAAGGAAATGCCTTCATTGGCTGCATTGAGAGGCATAGCAGGCTTTCAGGTCATGTGATCAACAAAGCGAAGGACTGGATACTTCATCTGATCCTTAGTACCTCTTCAGCCTCAAAAATATGAATTCTGCTCAAAAGATAAGGCAGTTTTATCTCTCTCCATGCTCCAGGACACGAAGAACCCATAAAAGGTTAAAAACCTGATGAATTGACAAGAGAGAAGGCTAATCTCTAACCCCTAAGGGTGCTCACTCTGTTGCTGACCATGCTCTGATAGGGCTGTACGAGCTGACTACTGGGTTTGCCATTGAGTTCAGCTTCCTATCCACCTCCCTTCTCCTAGTACCTTGGAAAGCCAAAAGGCAGAAGCTTGTTCTGGCTGGGACTAGAGCAGAACAGTACTGTGTTGTAACAGTAAGCCAGGGAACTGGGATAGTTCAGCAGCATGTATGACGTGTGTGGTGCTCCATTAAACCTGAGGGAAAGTGGTCTGGCATCCAGGTGGGACCAGTTCTGTCACTTGGGGCAGACACCAAGACCTTCATTTCACAGCCACTGGAGGCCTTTAATTGATGTCACATTGAGCATATCTATATTGGACATAAAAGCAGCCCTGTTGGAAAAAGAGTTAATAATTCATAGGAGTTAATGTGCCCAACTAGTAATCTAGGTCATTTCTTGAAATAAATATATACAATGCAGTGCTCATCCATTCTTCCACTTTGGTTGTTTTTGCACAACAGGAATTTCCTAGTTGGGAGACAGTCCCTCAGGGAAATGGCAATTAAAGGGGAAGGAGTCAGAAAGGGAGCAATAGGGAGAATACAAGGGAAAAAACCCAGAAATCATCAAAGATTTCAGTGGGGAAAGGCATAGCATGCAGCAATAAGAAGATGATGGTCCCATACTATACTCTGGTTTAGTTGTACCAAGTCTGGAGTGTTGTATTCTGTTCTGGGCACCACATTTTAGGAAGGGCATCTGTAAGCTACATTGTATAATGATAAGGGCAACCAAGAGGGTGAAGAAGCCTTGATTCCATGAAGACCAGTTGAAGGAGATGGTGTATTATTTGGAAAGGAGAAGCCTTAGGAGGGACCGGATAGTCAATAAATATTTGTTAAGTAGTTGACTATGTGCTAGGCACTGTGCTAAGCACCTTGCATACAAAGAAGACAGTCCCTGCCCTTCTCAGTCTTAACAGGGGAAGACAACACATGAAAAGAAGCTGAAGGGGAGGGTACCTGCTATGGAGGGCTGATGAAATCCTGCAACCTAGTGGGAAATTAGGATATGGCTATCCTGGGTCACTCTTTAAGTGGAAGATCTGGGTGAAACTCTGATTTTCACCTTCCACCCTTTCCTATTAGAGGAAAGAAGGCACCCCAGGGACCAGGGGCTCCTGAGGAGGTATGATAATTCCAATTTTCAGGTACTTAAAGGGTGCTCCTGTGGAGGAGAGGTGAGACCTGGTTTGCATGGCTTTCCTGGGCAGAACCAGGAAGTTGTAGAAAGCATTGGTTCTGAAAGGGTTACCATGAGCTTTGGCTAGGTGTGAACTGCCACTTAATATTTGAACTTCATATTTGAAACAGCATGTGTGAGTCCTTCCACATTCCTGGAGTTTGTTGAAGACAAAAATTACTGTGCTTGAGAACCACTCAATGAAAGCTATTGAGTAGTAGAACGGGCTGCCTTAGGGGCATAGTTGGACCTCCCTTTCCTAGAGGTGTTCAGACAAAGATGACTGACCCCTTGTCTGGTTTGCTATAGAAGGCATTCTTGCTCACACATGGGGTGGATTGGATGACTGCTGAGGTTACTCCATACTCTGAGATTCGCTGACTTTTCTAAATTGCTTTGCATCTTCCAGTGCCTGTAAAGGTCACAGACTCTTAGAACATTAGCTATGAAGTGACCCTTAGGAAGCATCTCATCCAACTTCCTTACTTAGCAGATAAGGAAATGGGCCTAGAGAAAGCTAAGTGGCGGCACTGGGTCCACAATCTTGGGTCTTTGGCTACCATCCCAGTCCTCTTCTCACTACACTGTGCTAAGATGACCCCAGACATCATCGTAAGGCTATCTTCTTTAATCTCACATATGCTGCTTGCCTCTCAGTCACAGTGCACATGTACCTCATTATTATTACCCAGGTCTGGCCCTGGGGGTATCCTTACCCTTTAATGCAAGCACGTATAATGTCTGGATTGCTGTTTTGTTTTTCCTGAAGGGGATTAATGGTGCTCTGATGCTTTCTGTGTTCTTCCTGATCTGTTTATTGCTTTGGGGCCAAGATTAATTTCTGAATGTACAGTCAGGCTTCTGATCCCACCCCTCAGCTGAGATGACTATCTTAAAGTTACCAATGTTCACTTTCTCTCTTATAAATGTTAGTTATGATGTATAATTATTGCATGCTCCACATCAACAGACTTCCATCCGTCCTCCATCTCCTTAACCTCTTTATAGCTTTTGACACTGGTGACCATTTCCTTCATGCTTTCTTTTCCATTGCCTTATGTAGTACTGTCCTTTTCTGGTTTACCACAGTTTCCTTTGCTGGTTCATTATCCTTTCTTTTACCTCCCACCATGGGTGTCTCTTGAGGCTTTATCCTGGGTCCTCTACTCTTTTTTCTGTACATTACCTTCTTTGGTGATCAAACTTAGTTGCAGTGGGTTCAGTGATGGCCTCATGTAGTACACTCCCAAATGAATAGAGCTGGCCCTAATTTTTCTGTAGAATTCCATGTCTGAGCTGGCTACTGGAAATCCTTCCCTCCATGTCCTGTCCCATTGCTCAGATTCAGCATGTCCAAAATGAAAATCATCGTCTTTCTCCCTAAACCTTCCCTTCTCTCAGACTTCTCCGTATCTGTCCTGGTCATCACCATTCCTTAGTCACCCAGGCTCCCAGCTTTCTTTACTCTCTCCTCCTTATATCTATTTGGTTGCCGTGTTTTGTCGACTCCATTTTCACAAAATTTCTCGCTTCCACCATTTTCTCCCCACTCACTGACCCATAACCCTACTATGTGCCTCATTATCTTTTGCTTGGACGATTGATGTCTTTACTTCCAGTCTTTCTACTCTCCCCTCCATTCTCTGATCTTTCTAAGGCACAGATCTGACCAAGTTATTGCACCACTCAAAAATCATTAAGGGCTCCCTACTGCCTCTAGGATAAAATGTTAACTCCTCAGCTTAGCTAGTATTTAAGATGCTTTACAACTACAGTGATGAGACTTAGAATGAAGAAAATTTGAGTTCAAATTCTGCCTCAGACATTTTCTAGTTATGTGACCTTGGGTAAATCACTTTTCTTAGCTGTAAAATGGGGCTGTTCTAGCACCCACCTCATATGGTTGTTGTGGGAATTAAATGAGACTGCATACATAAAACCCTTTGTCAGCCTTAAAGCACAACATAAATGCTGACTGTTGTTATTTCCCAGACATTTCATATCATTGTCCTTTCCGCACTCTTGTTTGAAGTAAACTGAACTGACTTGCTGCTTTCTGAACTGAACATTCCATCTCTTGCCTCCTCACACTTGTGCAAGTTGACTCCCATACCCTGGAATGTGCTCAGGGCTGTGCTGGTAAACGTTTAACCAGGTCTCTGGGGGAAAAATGGACCTAGGATACACTTTTAAGTTAATCTCTACTATTAACATTTTCTCCATAATTTTCTTAAGTCTAGACATTGAACCAAACAATAAGTCAAGCTCAAATGTGTAGCATTTGCAGATTCCAAGGCATAAATGCTCACGCTGAAAATTTAACTATTGGCTCTTGCAAGCTGATGCGAGCAGGCTCCCACACATCACTGAACGTATTTCATCTTCATCTTCATTTCTTAAAATCATTGCTTTAATTCAAGGTTCACTAAGGAACCATCTTGTCTTTGAAGTCTCCCCTTATTCATTCCCCCATTTCCTTTCAGTTTATCTATCTATCTATCTATCTGTCTGTCTAGCTAGATATCGTTTTATGTATATAGTAATATATAGTTACATATGATGATGTATATAGTCACATATATATTTATATATAGTTATATTATAACCTCCTCCCTCAAATTATCCTAAATTTAATCACGTATGTGTTCAATTCCTCCTAAGAGAATGTAAGTTTCTTGTTTCTGTCTTTGCATCCAAAGCTTCTAGCACAGTCAGTGTTTTACCCATAGTGCACTTTAATAAATGTTTGTTGGGTGGAATTGAACTGAGAGTCTGGTTCCACTGGATCATTTTGGGTTTGATGGTGAGATACTTGGCCTGGGAGTCAGGAGCCCTGGGTGCTAGTCCTGACCAACACACTGACTTGGCCTACGACTTTGAATAGGTCATAATTTTCATGTTAGAACTGGAAAGGACCTCACAGATCAGCTGGTCCTCCCTCTGTGCCTTGATCTCTGTGTCAGAGGAGCACTAATCCCATTCATGGCTAAGGATGCAAAACTGACTTTAAGGGCCTGGTCCTCAACTTTCAGCTTTCTTTTCTGGAAAAGGGGAGGGGGTGGTTAGGAGACTTGATCTCAGAGACACTGTCCAGGTCCAATGTGCTCTGTCTGTAAGTACCAGCCTGGCCATATGGTCACTGTATGACCTTGGGCACATTGCCAAGCTTATCTGACTTTGATCTCTTCCACAGTAAAAATGGGGATGGTGATAGCTTGCTCTGCCTACCTCATGAGGCTGTTGTGAGGATTTAATGAATTAATGGATGTTCCCTGAATGTTCTTTCAAAATGTGAGCTATTTTTGTTCCCCTTGGAGCTGTAATGCCGAGTTTGACGTCTGCCTTATTCTTTACTATCAGGATGGCATTTGTTTGTGTCATTTTCAGCGGGCGTGGGTTGCTTCTGTGTGTAACTATATACATCTTGGAACTGTTGGATGCTCTTCGCATTTGTTCTCCTGGGCAGGGGGAGAGGAAGATTTCAGAACAAAAAGCTATTGGGGTCCCATGGGAACCCCATCTACAGGGCTGCCTTGCCAGCCCTGGTGCCAGCACAGAAGCATCCTCTGCAGATTAATCTTGGTCTTTTCTGGAATACCTTCCACCTCCCAGGGAAATCCCCCCTTTCTCCATCCTTCAACCTCAGGATCTCTTCCGTCCTAGCCTTCTCCATTTTCTATTTCTCTCTTTTGTTCTGTCCCATGCTTTTAGGCAACTAGGTGGCTCAGGGGATAGTGTTGGACTTGGAATCATGAAGATCAGAGTTTAAATTCTGTCTTGGGCGCTTATTAGCTGTGTGGCTCTGGACAATTTCTCTTGGCTTCATTTTCACCACTTGTAAAAGGGATATGTATATGCGTGTGTGTGTGTGTGTGTATCATTTACTTCACAGAGTTGCTATGAAGATCCAGTGAGGTAAAATAAATATGTCGTTATATAAATGTTACTTACTGTTATTATTTCGGCATTCACCTAGGATCATAGATTTAGAACTGGAAGGTATCCTAAGATCATCTGGTCTGACCCTTTCATTTTACAGATGAGTAAACTGAGGCCTGGAAGGGGTAACTTGAGTAAAGTCATCCAGGGTAGTGACTGATGGAGCTGGGATCCAAACCTAGCTCCTCCTTAGACTCCAGAGGCAGTGGGCTCCAATCAGCCTATCAGGTTGCCTCCTATATTGTCTTTAACTCTTCAAGAGTTTGTATTTGTGTGGGTGTTCCTTCTACCAGAGTGGACCTCACCCCTTCTGCCTCTTAGTGAACAGTTTTGTGAAAGGCTGTGGAAAACCTTTTGCTGATGAACTTCTCCATACTTAACTAGGCTGGCCCTTAAACAAAAGATGAACATTTCCTCACCTGGTTGGTACTCTTGAGGGTTTTCCAGATTGTTTTAGAACCTGTTAAAGCTGGTGATGTTTTGGTATGGGCTCTTAGGATTCATTGTTATCTCTCAGATTCACCAAATTGAAGTCTCAGAGGACGATCTTAGTGAAGGGTCTTAGATACACAGTAATGTCTCTTTGTTCAGATAGCCAGCCCTACTTGAGTGGCATAGATTTTAGGGAGTAGGTTAGAAACTCTGCCTTTATCCTGGAAGTCCATATTCCACACTATTTACTAAATCCCTAGTGCCTGAGAAGCAGGTAATTTGGGATAGGGAGGGAGGGAACAAGGGAGGGAGTACGAGAGAGAGAGAGAGAGAGAGAGAGAGAGAGAGAGAGAGAGAGATTGATTACAAATAGTTGTGGATTTCCAGTTTTCAGATTGAATAGAGAACTTCATATGTCTTGTGTAAAGTTCGATTGTAACACGAAAGGTCTAGGAGCACTTTGAATTTTTTTTCTTATGTTCATATTTCACCACCTGGGAGTTTAGGAGCACATATGCATACCCTTATGCATTCTGAGAGACATTCAGAAGAATACTATTCCAAAAATTACAGAGGAATGTTTTAGAAAGATGAAGGAAATTTAGATGGAAATCCTAGAATGAACAGCCAAAGATTCACGTGAAAAGTAAAGGCAGAAAAATCCTCAGTCTTTCTATTCCAATGACTCCTGTGCTCTCTTTTGCTCCCCCTTATCCCTTCCTTCCCTTTCTTTTCCTTTCTTCCTACCCTCTCTCTTTCCATCTCTTCTTTTTCTCCTACTTCGTCTTTCTATACCACCTGATTTGGATGATCCTGACGGTTCCATCAGTTACCCTTCCTTAAGCTAGGTAATTGACTTTTCACAGCTATTCCAAAGGAAGAGGAAAGAGATGTTAAGAGGATTTTACTGAGCCAGTCTCTAACCTGAGAGTGATGAAACAGCAGACCAGAGACAAAGTGCCAGTAATCAGGTAACTGCTTAATTAATTAGTTTCATTATGAAGAACAGATTTGCAAATAGGGAATCCCCTTGATCAAAATTCCACCTTGCTGAAGTGAAGACAGAGATTATATCCATAAATCACAAGTGGGAAGGGAGAGGAGAAGGTAAATTATAAATAATCTTTTCCCAAGGCTGGCGTGGTTTCCCATGACAAACCCAGAAACGGAAGACAGTTCAACAATTCTGGAGTCCAATATTACTCAAGTCCTTGCTAGTCCTTATTCGGTGGGTCGCAGGACTAGAGTTCTGTGATGGGAACAGGTTCTACAGTCTTTAATTCACTTCACTTAAAGTATACAGGCAGAGATTTTCATGCTGTCAAGATCCGATTGATCAATTTAAAGTGAATTGTGAGCTTTTGACTCACAAGCTAGAAAAGGCAGCTTTGAAAAATCTAATCTATTAGTATATTCATTCCACATATTGATTAATATGAAAAATCATAATTCCCTTCTCAGAGAGGATGGGGGAAATATTCCAACCTTTCTTCCCCCAGTGAAAAAATTTGCAGCCTCTGAAAATTGTACCAGATATTATAGAGTAATGTTTATATGTAGGGAACTCCTATACAACATATTTTCAGGTTCCTAATAATTTCCTTACATTGTTCCCAATTTATAGTATGTTGTCCTGTGCCAGTAGGCATCCATATATGCTACTATACTATGACATATTAATTTATTACTCCTGTGGCAAAGATAGGGGCAATGGATGCCTGAAGGATATCAAGGCTGTCTGCTTCTCCATATCAGTAGGTGCCATATATTGGTTCTACCTCTGAGATTTCCATTGGATAAGTAGCAGGCGAGATGAGGGTTATATATTTATATATTTAGAAAATATCTTAGAATACTATATATTTAGAAGGTATCTTAGAATCCTTAGAATCTAACCTCATTCTTTTAAATATGAGGCAACTGAGGCTCTTGCTATATATGTTGCCTGGGGAAAAATCACTTACCCTCTCTGGGGTTCTGTTTCCTTATCTGTAAAATGAGGAGATTGTGCTAGATGGCTTCTGAGGTCCCTTCTAGCTAGCAATCATTTCATTTAAATTTAGCATCCATATATTCTGGGCAGCTAAGTGGTGCAGTGGATAGAGTGATGGGCCTGAAGTCAAGACTCATCTTCCTGAGTTCAAACCCAGCCTCAGACACTTACTATCTGTGTGACCCTGGGCAAGTCACTTAATTCTGGTTGTCCTAGTTCCTCATCTGTAAAATGAACTGGAGAAGAAAATGGTAGACTCTAGTATCTCTGCCCATTGCTTTTCTAGGAGAAAACTCAGCCCCCAGGTCAGCCAGGCTGCCATCTGTAAGTAACACAAAAGACTTACTTGAATCAGCAAAATCCAACCCTGGTGTATGTGGGAGGCACTTAATTAGGTCCTTGAAGGCCTGGTTTTATTTTCCATTCAAGAGATTTCCAAAGGGATAGAGACTGAGTCGCCATTTCTGAACCTTCCTTCTGTCCCTTTTCACACTTATAATTCTTCTAGTAAGCTTTTTGTGGGTGAGATCATTGAGGGATGGCTCAGTCTTTCTGCAGATCTCTGATGGAAATGACTAAACCCCTTCTCTTCAGCAGCATCATGATAAAAGGCAGTTGGTTGTGCTGGAAAATCTGTGAGCTTTGGAGTTACAGGACCTGCATTTAAAACATGACCTTCCCACTTACTAGCTGTGTGGAAGGGCCCAGCCTCACTGTCAATAAAATTGGGCCAGGTGACCCGTAAGTAGCTATGACCCTGTGATCTTTTCTACTCTCTTTATGTAGTTTTATCCACCGCCTTTTCCCCACTCCACTTAGGTTGTAGTTGGCAACGTGACGTAAAAGTTGTCCCTAGAAGCAGCTAGGTGGTGCGGTGTATAGAGTGCTGGGCTTGGAGTCAGCAGGGCTTGAGTTCAAATCCAGCCGCAGACACTAGCTGTATGACTCTGGACAAGTTATTTAACCTGTCTGCCTCAGTTTCCTCAGCTGTAAAATGGGGATAAGAAAAGCACCAATTTTGAGGATTGTTGTGAATATTAAATGAGATATTATTTGTAAAGTGCTTAGTATGGTACCTGGTTCCCTTCTTTCCTAATACCTCTATACTCCCAGGGGGATTATCCATTGCCCTCAAGCTTTCATATACTGTTAAAATCTATTAAGATTTTCCATTGTCATCATATCAAATGCCTGCTCTTTGTAGCTCTCTAGAAGTCTTTTTTTTATGCATCTGTTACTGGTATCATCTTAGTAACATATGCCAGCTCTAGTTTAAATTTATCTTCTGTCTCGGGAAACAGTATCTTTTGAGAGGTGGTGAACTGTGGGTATGGAATATTGTGTACTTTGTGAGATGGAGTTAATGGGCTGGTTTTCAGTCATTGTTCTGTTTCTTTTTTACAAGGGAAAGGTCCGTCTGAAGTGTGTGTGTGTGTGTGTCTGTGTGTGTGTTGGAGGTGGGAAGGTGTGTACATCCAGAAAGGATTATATGAAACCAAGAGGCATCAGTAAAGCTTAATAGGAAGCAGCAGCAACTGCACAACCCAGGCATCTTCTCAGAAAACGGTGACTCTCCCAGCAGACTTTCCTTGGTTGAAATAGCTCTAGCAGCACCAGGCCAAGAATCTCTGCCTTTTCTTCCTTAGCATCCTACCTGTGACCAGACCCCAAGGACTGAGAAGACATGTCCTTTGCTCACCCTTGTTCCATCATGCACCGTAGAACAAAGCTCACTGGGCGTGCTGCCTACCCTGGGGCTTGCAACAGGCAAGAGACAGATACGCTCAGATGTAATCCTTATTTTTCTAGGGATGCCCAGGGATGCCGTGGGCGATTTTCTCGCTCTCTTCTGTTTTCTGTACTCTTCTTATCCCTAGGACACCCAGGAATATGTATCACACACACTCCTAGAATACTGACACCTACTTCCCATTTGCAATAGTGTTATTCGCAGTCTTACAGAGGAAAGTTGTATTTAAGTGAGGGGAAACTTAAAAAAAATCCTAGAATGAGAAGCTGTTAGTTCCAAAGAAATCTGTGTATCCCTAAGAGTCCTTTTTAGTCTTGAGAATGAAGTCTCTGCTGCTGCTGGTGACCCTTATCTATCAGTCCATTAAGCCTAGTTCTCTGGCTGCTCAGAGGTTATTAGAGTGAAGACAATATTGTTTCTACTTATTTCCCCCAAATTTCTGCCATTTTTTTTAAATGGTAGTGCATGGGAAGGTTCATGAGACTCTTGAGACAGTGGGTATGATGTAATGGGAAAGAAAGTCAATAGGCTTGGGTGCAGCCCCTATCTCTGATACTTACTAGTTGTGCAGCTCTGGGTGAGTCACTTAACCTCTTGGGTAAGCCTCAGTTTTCTCATCTGTGAAATGGGGGGTGGATAATAATAAATATCATTTTTCTAGGGTTTTCAAATTTGCAAAACACCCATTTGATACATATACCAACTGTATGGGGTAGGTGCTTATAAAATCCCCATTTTTAACAGATAAGGAAACTGAGACTAGGAGAGGTTAAGTATTTTGCTCAGTTGGTTGGTTGTTGTCCTTCATCTTCAAAGAGGACCAAAATGATGTCCCCATTGTAAAGTGAAGTTTCAGTGTGTCCGATTGCGGCTGATCAAATCAATACGAGCTCAGAATGTTCTGCCACAGGTTGGGCACAGATAGTCCATGTGAATATTTGGGCTGGATATCCCAAATTTGTGCATCCTGTGTTTACTTTGTGCTGTCTCAATCCTGCTTTATTCAAAGAGCACAGCACCTTTTCTTATGTGGGCACACCATGCTGAGCAGTCCTGGGCCAGGGTCTCCCATGTTGCACAGTCAATTTCAGACTTCTTGAGAGAGACCTTGAGAGTGTCCTTGTATCGTTTCTTCTGGCCACGATGTGATCGCCTGCCCCATGAGTGTTCTCCATAAAATAGTCTTTTTGGCCAGTGTACATTTTGCATTCGAACGACATAGCCAGCCCATTGGAGTTGCCCTCTCTGAAGCATAGTTTGAATACTTGGCAGTTCAGCTCAAGCAAGCACTTCAGTGTCTGGTACCTTATCCTGCCAGGTGATCCTCAGAATCTTCCTAAGATAGTTCAAATGGAAGCGATTCACTAATGTCTGAAGTAGGATGTGAACTCAGGTCTTTTCAGTTTTCAAGTCTAACATGACTGGTGAAGACCAAATGAGATAATATTTGTAGTTTATAAAGTACTTTATATTTTACAAAACTTTAACCATCCCAGGAACACCAGTTATTGTGTAGAGTAACTGTAGAAAGCAGAATGTCTTCCTGGAACATCCCCTTCCTGGAACCACGCAGAACAACATATGCCATATGCTATTTTTATTATTGGGTAGCTAAGTGATACTGTGGATGGAATATTGGGCCTGAAGTCAAGAAGACTAATTTTCTTGAGTTAAAATCCCGCCTCAAATACTTAGTAGCTGTGTGACCTTGAGCAAGTCTCTTCACCTTGCTTGCCTCAGTTTCCTCATCTGTAAAATGAAATGGAAAAGGAAATGGCAAATCACTTCAGTATCTTTGCCAAGAAAACCCCAAATGGGGTCATGAAGAGTCAGACACAACTGAAATGACTAAAAACCCAGCATTTTTATTATTGATGATATCATCTGTTTGGTGTAGATTATGGGTGCTATTTCCCTTCTCCTCCAGTGGACGCTGCTTGCTCACTCAAAGGCCATCTGATTCCCTTGCCCTGTTCTGATTTCTCCAGGTACCAGCCCCTCCCATCTGTAGGGATGGAATCCCTTCTTCCCCCGGTTATTCAGTGGGAAAGGCAGAAGGGAATTATGATCTCAAAGGCATTTTTCTTCAGCCAGTTGTGGTAACTGTCCCTGAAGAGCACATGTATGGGCACACATGTCTTCACTTTTCTCGCTTTCCTTATTTCTCTTCCTCTTCCTTTCCTGTACCCCCTCCCACAATTACAAGTTGCAAGGGGAGGGGTAGGTACTGAGAAAGTGGCAGTTGTGACTTCGGTCTGTTTCCACAAGGACTCTTAGTCTGTTAGTCATCTGATAAGAAGCTGGTCCTGTACCCACTCCCTCTCTGACTGCTAGCATGCTGCCCACAGTGGCAGAAGCAGATGCTTGAGTACATCTTAGAACCTGAAGTTCTGATGAGTCCTTTTGTCTGAGACTTGAGAAAGCTTGGTTTTGCATAATCAATCATCATGATCAAACTCTGTATATTTATTTGGTTTTTATTAGTTTTATGTTTCTTAGGGTTAGCCTAACACATTTATACTCCACTAGATTTGGAGTCGGAAACTGGGTTCAAATCCATTACACATGCCAGGCATTGTGCTAAGTGCTGGGAAGCAAACACAAAAAGTAATACAGCCCCTTCCCTCCTGGAGCTTATGTTCTGATGGGGAAGACAAAAAGTCTGGGGTAGGGGTGGAAAGGAGGGCCTTCGTTGTTGTCTGGCAAGTCTTAGGGATGATGAATGAACAGTTGGTTGTATGATCGGTCTTTTGTCCTTTCAAATATTAGTGCTGTTGATCTGGTTACTTTTCCCAGATACAGAGGTGGAAAGCAGTGGTGGGGGGGGGTTATGGAGGATTGGAGATGGAGGCTGGGGCTCAGAAGCATAGTTTAATGAAGATATTGGGAGAGCAGCAGCTAGATATGGGGCTGGCCAATCAGAAGTTCAAGATCCTAGGATGGAAATTAGAATATTGGTTCTTCCACATATTATCTCTGTGATGTTTAGAAAACCATTTAATTCCTAGGGCTCAGTTTCCCCATTTGTAAAACGTGGGATTGGAGTAAATGACTTTCAAGGTCTCCATTCATGCTCCTGTCTTCCAAGAAGAATCATCTTTGCAGTGTTTCTAGACCTTGGCACACATTTATATGGTGTTATGAGAGCTTGACACAGTTGCTGAAGAGAACAGATGTGCCTAACCAAAACACCTGTAGGGTAAATACCTTACAGGGTAACAGCAGCTTTACACTAAATAATAATAGTAATATTCTAGTTTCTTTTCCTCATAGGATTCTTGTAAGGAAAACACTATGTAAATATGAGCGAGCCATGGATACATTTCTGTATTACTCAAAGGAGCCATGACTTTGGCAGCGTGGGAGAACAGGAGGCCCATTGGCAACTTTTCCAACATTTGTTAAGCTCCTACAATGCATACTCATAGATGTAGATTAAAAATGGCACCATTCCTTCTCTGGAAGAGTTTGTAGTACAATGAGGGATAGGACGTGTACAGTGTGACACAAAGTAAGAAGAAATAGAGGCAAAGGGGAGATCTTGACAAAATGGGAGAAATTTTGGGTTGTGTTGGAGTGGCGGCACGGGAGACCGCCGCTTGTGACCAAGGTGAGTTGAATTTGGAAGGAAGGGAGGAACTTCATTCTGTTGCAAGTATGCACTGTAAGAACAAAGACAAAGATGGGAGAGGGCAGGATGAATATGAGGAAGAGGAAGAGTTGTTTGGAATGTGGAAACATTCTTCTAGCTCTTCAGCCAACCCCAAACTTTCCATCATCAACCTCTCTCATGGCACCATAGTCACACTTGGTCCTAAAGTGGATGCCCAGAGTCCCACATGTTGGCTTGTCAGTAGGCTGATGATACTTCACATAGTCCGGATAAGGCACTAGAAAAGGAAAATCCACACATGTTCTAAGGGCTGGGCCCTCACCCGTTTATTTACACACACACACACACACACATATACACATACACACACACACTGTAGTTGAAAGTAGACTAGAACACCTTGAATTATATACCCAAGATAATTTTTTAACATACCATTTGATATTCAAACAGCTATCTGTTAAGTAAATAAAGCATCAGATTTATGAATAAACTTTTCCAAAGAGTCCGTCAGTAATGTCCTTGCCATGACCACTGGCCTCTGTCCCCTTAGACCTTCCACAAGCCTCCCTACATTTGAGGATGTTTCTACAGTAGCCCTGCCTGAACTGGATTCTCACTCTGGAAGCTTGAAGAGAGTTTAGAGGTCATTTAATTCTCGCCTCTCTTTTTAAATATAAGAAAACAGTCCTAGAGAAGTCAAGTGATTTGTCCAAAAACAAGGCTCCCTGTACCATGGAGCCTGGTACAGTTGTCCTTCCACCAGCCTGCCTTGTTGAATGGTGTCTGGACTCGGTGCCCTCTGGGGAGCAGTCCACCGCCCCCAGACTATCCTGGCTCCTTTTGCCCTGCAGGGAGTGATGGGTTTTTCTCGGATGATGAGCCAGACCTGAACGTGCAGATCCTGACAGTGGGTCGGTCTGGCTCCAGTAGGAGCCTGGCAGAGGCAGCAGCTGCTGGAGGGCAACATTCATCCAAGCAGGACCTCCGTACCACAATGCAAACGAAGGGTGAGTGGCCACTCTGGCGGCCAGGATTCAGTCAACTGATGAACATTCATTACCTACTATGTGCCAGCCACAGTGCCATGTTCTGGGGAAACAGACAAAAAATGAGACCATCTCTGCCCTCAGAGAGCTTCAGCTTAGCTTGAATATGAATGTCTGTACAGATATATAAAGATGTAAGGTAATTTGTGGGGTAAAGGAATTGAGCAGCTTTGTTGGGTGGGGGTAGGGATGGAACCAGGAAAGCCTTCACAAAGAAGTGATGCATGCTTGAGCTGAACCTTGAAGGAAACTAGTGAGGTCAACGTGAATTCCAGACATGGGCTACCAACAACCAAAGATATGGAGAAGAGGGAATGGAGTGCCCTATAGGAGGAACAGGAAGAAATTCAGTTAGTTTAGACTGTGATGTGTGTGACAAGGCAGGAAATGTTGGTTGGAGCCAAATTTTCAAGGACTTTAAATGCTGAAGGCAACTGTTTGTAGAGGACATTTCAAAAATCTTTAAGGGATTAAAGCTTAACACTGAACTAAGACTTTTGGGACACTTTGTACTTAATTGTTGGGGGTAATAGGGAGCCACTGAAGTTTATATAATGAGCAAGGGATTTACTTGTACTTAGTAAAAATCATTATGTTAGCTAGCAGTGTACAAGATAGGAGAGGGAAGCGATGTGAGGTAGGAAGACTGACTAGGAGGTAATTAGTCTTGTCATGGGTGATGGCTCTGCAGGAAGAGATACTGTGGAGATGGAAACAGTACAGTTCAACTCCCATCAGCCTCAGCAATGACACAGGGTGTACAGGTGGAGAAGCTGCTCTAATCAGCTGGCCACAGGGTGTCAGAGATGGGCTGTTCCTTAGGATGTAGGGTATGAGCAGGAGCTCATTGACTCTGCCCCCTTGGGGTCTACATCCTTGGTCAGCAGCATTCCTCCACATTGAACCTCTTGTCCTTCTCTTTCCTCCTATCCTCCTGGCTTTGATTCCATGAAGGATGGATGAGAGCCCACTTGGGACAGTGTCAGAGTGGTCAAGGATGATAGGAGAAGAGGTGGTCATTTGGAATTAGACCTGGAAGAACCTACCCGTGGTGATTCCTGGCAAAATTCAGAACCCTTCTCAATAACTTTCTGTAGCTCCCAGACTCTATATCCACTGTAATGGAAGGAGGCCTAGATTGGGAGTCAGGACACCTGGTGCTCACTCCAGGCTCCATAGCCCACTGACCAGGGAACCTTGGCTAAGTCCCTCAATTTCTATGGACCTCAGTTTCCTCCTCTTTGAAATGAGGAAGTTGAATTAAGTGATCCCTAAGAGCTCTCTTAGCTCTGATGCTATTATGATTCCATACTGGTTAAGGTTGCAGAATTGGACATTAACAACATTCTTTACCAGAGTCCCCACACCACCTGAACAGGTGGAGGCCATTGGATTCATCCCTGGACCCTAGATTGCATTGAACTGTGTCCCCTTCCCAGGGTACTAGATCCTTCTTGGACCTGGCACAAGGGATCATAGGACCTCAGAGGCCAACTGGCCCAACCTTTCATCTTACAGATGAGGACTCAAGCTCAGGAAAGATGAGTGATTGATCTAAGGTCACACAGGGTGACTACCTCGGATGACTCACAACCAAGGTGATAGATAGTAGCAGATTGATCTGCTTCTCTGATTCCAAAGCCAGTCTTCCCTCTAATGTACTGTATTCCTATCTGTAACTTTTGCCTTTTGCTACTTTCTAAGCACCCATGAGTTCTGCTCCCCTCCCCCTCAAACTCAAAGCCGTAAGCCTCCCCATTTTCAGGAGTCCCTGGGCCCAGAGTCCCAGAGAGATCGGCCACTTCCAATCTCTTGTCCCCCTTCCCGCTTCCACTTTTCCTGCTGCCACTGCCACAAGTGAACCCTTGAGTCTGGCCTCCATTTCTTTTCCCTTCTGTCCACATCTTTATCTTCTATACCACAAGAGCAGGTGTTCAAGGGCTGATTGAAAAGGGAAAAGACCAAGAATACAAGTATTACTGAACAAGTAAGTGTTCATACAAGAAAATCCCTCAGGCTTGGGCTGGATGGCTCTTTCCTTTGAATCTTTTCCTCATGCTATAGTTCTATTGGCCTAGTATCATCCCTGGAATACCCAGCTCCCTCGTGACTCCAGGAAGGGACGGCAGTATCTGTTTTGCTGGTTTGGAGGGTGGGATCCATCCACCTAGGCAGGTCTTCCTTCTACAACCCCAGGATCACCCCTAGCCCCCTGGCTACGTTACATGGCCGCCATTATTACTGTGCAATTCCCAAGCCAACTTGAGAGTTTCTCTACCTTGGCCTAGGGAATAGAGGCTAGAAAGATCCTTTCACCCTTAAAACAGCCCTTCAGGCCCCTCCAGTAACACACACAGGTAAGCCCACCTATTCCTTTTCCATTGGTTACCTGTTTGGCAACTTGCTCAGTCTTGTCTAGAACTCAGTTTCTTCCTCTGAAGAATGGGGGGTAGGCAGTGGTGGTATTTGGATTGAATAGCCTCTGAGGCCCCTTTCACCTGTAGATTTATGATCTTATGATCCCACTTGGGAGGCAAGAAATAAGTCAGAGACTGAAAAAATGGGTTTATGATGGGTACTTAATGAAATGGATTCATAGGGTCATAAATTGAAGGCCGGAAGGGAACTCAGAAGCTACCTAGTTCAACTCTTATTTTATGGAGAAAGTGGATGCCTAAGGAAGCTAAGTGAATTGCCCACTGTCCCATTGGTAGTAGGCAATCAGAGGCAGAATTTGAATCCGGGTCCTTCGTCTAGAGCCTGTGCTATTTCCATTGTACTGGGCAGGCAACGGACCCAACTGGGGAAGAGCCTAGAATGCCTTGAGAGGGACCTTTCTTCCTTCAAATCCAATCAGTCCGCCCAACTCCACATTCCTTTTCACTGTGCCCTGTCCCCTGTTTGCAGGCATCTCCAGCAGCATGAACTTTGATGAAGAAGAAGAAGATGATGAAGATGATGAAGAGGACAGCTCTAGCTCTTCTCAGTTAAACACGAATGCCCGACCAAGCTCTGCCACCAGCAAGAAGTCAAATAAGGTGGGAAGCCTTCAGTTATGCTGATTTAGGTCATAGAAATGGTGGTAAGACATAGGCAGAGCTTCTTTAACCATTGTAAGGACGTTCAGACATCAGAGGCCAGGGCACTTCAGGGGTAGCCAGCAGGTGTGGTGAATTGTGGTTGTGAATGGTGGGGAATTAGGCTGAAGCTTAAATGCCAAGCCGAGGAATTTGAGTTTCTGCTGAGGTTATAGCTGGCCAAATGACTCACCTTGAGATAAGTGGAATGGGGGAGTTACCGATCCTGGGGATCCTTTTTAAAAAAAATCATTTTCATTGATGTCACATTCCACTCCCACTTCCATGTTGAACCCTTCCTTTTGACAAAAATAATTAAGCGAAAGCCAAGTCTTTTTGGATTCTGTTTCTCTCATTCAGTGTTTTGTTTTGTTTTTTTTGGATCATCCGTACATTTTATAAGCATTATCCAAGAGTCTGCGATCCATGGATTAAAAATGGTAAAGAGTACAGAATCAAGGACAGATCCCTGAGGCCTTTCACTGAAGATTTTCTTATAAGTTGATGATTGTTTTTTGAGTCTGGACATTTAACCAGTTTAAAATCATCTAATGTGCTATCATTTAACTCACATTTCTCGAATTTCCTGCCAAAATAGAATGGGAGATTTTGTCAGATGCTTTGCTAGATTTAGACAAGCTGCATCTGTAACATTTCCCTGATCAGTCTAGTGACCCTACCAAGAAAAGGATCTTATTCTGGCTTGAACATTTTTATTTAATGGGGCCATATTGGATTATGTAATTACTGCTTCCTTTTTGAGATCTTTATTAACCCTCCCTTTAAGCCTAGAATTTTGCCAACTCAAGCACACTGATCTGCAGTTTGCAGGTTCCAATTTCTTCCCTTTTTTTGAAAGCTGGGACATTTTTCCTTCTGTAGTCTCATGGTCCCTCTCCCAGTCCCTAACAGCCTTTTAAAAAAATCACTGATAGGCTCATCCATTCCATCTGCCACTCTTAGCTCCTTAGATGTAGTTCATCTGGACCAGGTGACTTGACCTCATCCAGGGCAGCCAGGTGCCTGTGCTTAGTAAAGTCTGAACTTCTGTTCTGCCATTGGCTCTTCACAATCTGGTACTTAATAGAATGGATTCCCCCCTTCTTTCTAGGCTTATTTCACATTACTTGAATTTTACAAAGCTAGAATTAGCTCTGTGCTCTGAATATATTCCTACTTCTCTATCTGCTCGCACTGTTCCCTACATGTGGAGTATCTTCCCTCCTGTGTGGCTTATTGAATTCTTACCCGTCCTCTATAGCCCAACTAAATTCCACCCCTTCTTCCCCCATAAAGCCTTCTCTGGTCACTCCTAATGGCTAATCTGTCTGCACATGTCTTCACATGGCGCTTGTTTCTTTAATTTTCTATTATCTTTATCATGTAATATTATGTATTATAGTTATCTTGGTTTTCTTATTGCCCCAATAAAAGCCATTAGAGGACAGAGGCCTTGTCTCACCTAAATTTTGCCTCCCTTCTTGAGTCCAGCAAGGTATACACAGTTAGATTCTTAATAAATGTTTCTTGATTATGGTCTCATTGCACTTGGAGTCAGAGCCATGGACAATTCCTGAGGATTCTGACCCTAACTTGGTAGCTGTATGGCCATAGGCAAGGCCCTTAATTTCTCTGTGCCCCAGTTTTCTCATTGTAAAATTTGGATGTGTTTTAGTACCTACCTCAGTGGGTTTAATGTAAGGCTCAAATGTACTTTGCACACATTAAAGCTCTATGTAAATGTCATCCTTATCATTATTGGATGAATAAGTGGAAGAGAGGATGATAATAGCTTCAGGGGCCACCAGATTAAAGGGAAGTTTATTTTAGAATAGAGGAGATCAGAGAGGAAATGGAGCTACTGGGGAGTGAGGGACTGTAAACAGTGTTGGTTTGAGAATTGGGAGACCTGAATTCAAATTCTAACCCCAACACATACTGACTGTGTGGCACAGGTAAATCAGTTTTCCGTCTCTGACCTCAGTTTCTTCATCTGTAAGATAAGGAAAAAAAGTGCCATTTATCTATCTATCTGTCTGTTCATCCATCCATCCATCCATCCATCCATCCATCCATCTACACACCCACACATCCACTCATCTATCTATCTGTCTGTCCATCTGTCTATCTATTTGTCTATATATTGACTAGGTCTGCCTATCTCACCCAAGCTAGAAGGGTAGTGGCTACTGAGCGGCTTAACCCCACTGCTCATCAGCACAGAACTTTTAACTTTAAACATGCTGTCTTTCTGACCTGGGCTGGTTTGCCCCTTGTGAGGCCACCTGGTGGCTCCGGCCCCCAGTTGGTACCAGACTCAGCATGAGCACCTTTAGCCCCTCTTCAGTTTGGAATCCCCAGATCCACGCAATCCAGCTGCCTTAGCTTCTTTTGCTAGCCCAGACTGTAGGCATGTACCAGCGACATATCTGGCGAGAATAACGTCATCACTCCTCCCTCATAGGATGCTGAGAGGAAAGTGCCGTAGGATCAGCTATCGTCATCATCGCTGTTCTTATCCCTTGAGTGGGACGGGATGGGTGGGACCGGTACAAGGGGAAGGGGTCAGCCTTGGCAAAGAGAAGGAAAGTGTCTGAGGAGAGGAGAGGTGCCAGGGAACTTACTTGAGATGACTTTGATCCTCTCGGGAGAGCAGGAGATAGGGCCTTCTGCCTGCGTGTGGAGTGGAAGATGATGCAGGGAGACGCTGGAAAACTTGGCTCGTCCAGCAGCATCCCCCAGGGCCAGGTGCCGCTGGTGGCTTGTGCCCCAGCCCTTCCTCATTTCCTGCGCTGCTCTGCCTTCCAGGACACAGCCTCGGCCCCCAGCCCCTCGGCCCAGGCTCCGCTCATCGAAGTGGAGGACCTGGAGGAGTTTGCGCTCCGGCCGGCTCCACAGGGCATCACCATCAAGTGCCGCATCACGCGGGATAAGAAGGGGATGGACCGAGGAATGTACCCCACCTACTATCTGCACATGGAACGGGAGGACGGGAAAAAGGTCATCCAACCTCTTGGGGCTCTGCTAGCCGTGTCCTGGGATTGAGACGCCATCAGACCCCTCTCCCTTCACCCCGGTGCCAGGGGACCGTTATTTGTCCCTTCCTGGGGCCAAGGAACACTGTCCCCTCTCTGCCCTTCACTGGATTTCTGGCCAGGGTCAAGAAATATCAGTCCCTCCTTTATGCTTTTCCTAGTTCTGGGGAACCATCAGTGGTCTTTTCCCATTCCCTATTCCCTGGTCCATCACCCCATCTTTTCCGCCCTAGGTTATTGAGGGTTGGGATACAAAGAATCCAGGACCTAGGATATGGGTGTTTCTGCTATGTGTTTACTTTCTCAGAAATCCCTTCCACGTTGTCCCTCTGCCTTGTCACTCCACCGATGCTGGTGTCTGTTTCTGATCTGAGTACCTCTTTCCCTCATGCACTTCCTTCATTCCCAAGGTCCCCATGGTCCAGCTCCTCACCCTCACTCTCATAAAGCAGGAGGTTTTCTGTCCCTGGAGAGGGCAGTGGGGTATCTCCATTTCCCTTGTCCCAGAATGGCCAGTGCAGCATCTCTGCCTAGGTGCAGGCCCATATGCAGCGTGAGCATAGGTTGGGGAGTGTGTCGTGGTCCACAGCTCTCACGCACACAGGGACGTCCATGTGTGCACCAGGCACTGGCACGGCTGGGGTAGGGGATGGATCATCATCTTGTTCTCTAGGTATTCCTCCTGGCTGGAAGGAAGAGGAAGAGGAGCAAAACATCTAATTACCTCATCTCTGTGGATCCGACGGACTTATCCCGAGGAGGAGAGAGCTTTGTGGGGAAGCTCCGGTAATGCTGGGGCCCTAAAGGGAACACTACCGACCCCTCTGGCCACACCAGGACTAGCCTGGGCCCCTCTGCTTTGTCCTGTGGGAAGCTTCTTTGTCTTGACAGGTTTTCCGCTCTATGTCTGTGTCTGCTCTGTGTCTGCAAACAAACCTTTCCTCTAAATTGTACCACTTAGGATGTCAGAGTTAGGAGGGAACTTGGAGTTCTGTATACTAACGAAATTATAGGCCCAGTCCAAAAGAAAACATCTCATAGGATGTGGAGGAAGAAAGTGTTTTGTGAACTCTTTTGTGGTAGAAATGCAAGCCATCCTAAATGGTGGCACATGAGAAACGTTAGCTTTTTATATGGGTATGTTGGTGCTCCTAAGTGCTGAACTCCCTCCCCGGGGCAGAAACTCTTTATTCATCCTTGTTTCGTATTATCATCCCTATTTTCTCAATGAGCAAACTGAGGTTCAATAATGGTTAATAGACTCACTTGAGATCCCTTAGTAAGTGGCAAAGTCAGGATTTGAATCCAGGTCTTCTGACACCACTAAATGGGACTTGCCAAAAGATTCATAATGAATTAGTGATGAAATTAGGACTCCATCCTTCATCCTCCTCTTCCCTCACCTAACCACTAAGTTATATCACCTACTATGAAAAAGGCTTGCTCTGGAATCTCAGGAAGCTTGATGTACAGTCATTCTTACCAAAGGTTAGGCCCTTGGTGTATTCCCTGTCTCCTGGAGCCCAAAGGCCTTGTTCCAGGAGGCTTTAACCAACTATCAGGAAGCAGAAACCTGCTCTTATCATATGGTCTGTCCTGCCTGACAGAAATTTTGAGCCTGGCTCTTTGGCCAAAGAGAGGGATTAGCTCCATGTTCGTCCTAGTTAGATGTTAGGCTCATAAAGTCATATAGTACAGCTCTCTTGTTTTCTTCATCAGTAAAATAGTGAGCTTAAATGACTTGTCCAACTTCGCAAGAGTAGTAAGGTACAGATGTAGAATTTGGATCTGGGTCCTCCCAACACCAAATCCAGCACTCTTTCTGTTTTATCCATGATGGTGGCGGAGATTCAGGAGACCCAGGTTCTGCTCCTGACTCTGACATCAGTTTGCTGTGTGACCTTGGGTAAATTGCCTCTTCTATTAGGGTATGTTTCCTTTTCTGTTAAATGAGGGGTTTGGGTACCTGTGGGATCATAGACAAGTCATTTAACTTCCCTGGGCCTCAGTTTCCTCATCTGTAAAATAGGAGGGTTGGTCTAGATTGCCTCTGAGGTTTCCTCCAACTCCAGATGTAGGATCCTTTGATCACATGTAGAGGTTCAAGACCTTTTTTGTTTAATGTCAAAAGTTGATCTTCATCCTTGAAAAGGTTGGGAACCACTGTGCTAGTTTTTCAGAGCCTTCCCAGCTCTGACATTCATGTTCTTAGGTCTCTCTTGGTTCTGATACCCTGTGTTCTGTCTTTGAAGATACTTGCTAGGTCTGAGTTGTTTTAAGGTCCTTTCTAAAGCAGACATGCTGTTCTTTGATCTAAATCACTTTCAAGGGCCAACATTTAATGTTCTAAAAGTTCTCAAACTTCCCATTTTCCCCAGTACTGACTTCTGTTGCTCTCTGGCCTCTAGGTCAAACCTCATGGGAACAAAGTTCACCGTGTATAACAATGGAGTCAACCCAATGAAGACATCATCATCCAATCTGGAAGGTGCAAATATAAGGCAGGAGCTGGCAGCCATTTGCTATGTGAGTCGTGAGGGTGTGGGGGAAGGTTGGGGGTCCAGGCCAGAAAACTTATCCAAACCAGGCTTGTTTGCTATTTGCTTAGGGCTCAAGTTTATTGGCCATCATCCATCCATTCGGTTGACCAAAACTGGGAGTCGTCATCATAGAGATGATAATTAAGTCCATGAGAGATGATGAGATTACTGGGAGAAAAGGAAAGAGACCTCAGGACAGAACTTTGGGGTGCACTTATAGTTAGGAGGGCAGGGTATGGATGATTATCCATCCATCAGAAGAGACTGAGACAGAGAAGTCAGACAGGAAGAAAAGCAGGCAAGCAACTGTCATGAAAACTCAGGAGAGAGTATCCAAGAGAAAGTGGTCAGCAGTATCTAGTGCTGCAGAGAAGTCAAGAAGGATGAAGATGGAGAAGGCATTAGATTTGACAATTGACAACACTGGAAATTTTGGAACGAGCAGTTTCATTTGCAGGATGATGTTGGAATTCAGATTACAGAGGGTTTAAAAGTGAGTGAGAGAACAGGGAGAGGAAACAGTGAATTTAAGTATCTTTTTCTGGGAGTGGTTATGAAAGGGGAGAAACCTCTGTTTCAATTAATTTTTCTTCCAGTCTCTGAGATTCTCTAAGCAAAACACCATAACATCTGTATATAGTGATAATTTTCTTCCTCTTTGCCTATGCTTATTCCTTCAATTTTTTTTCTTTTCCTACTTTTAGAATGGTATCAAATAATAGCAATGACATGGATATCCTTGTTTTGCCCCAGATTTTTTTTGGAAAAGTGTCTAATGTGCCTTTATTATAAATTATATTGGCCCATACCTTTATATAGATATTGCTTATTATATTAAGGAAAAGTCCATTTGTTTCTATGGTTTTTAATGTAACTGAGTACTGTGTTTTAAGACCTTTTCTTCATCTGTTGATATAGTTTATAATTATATTATAATTTATAGCTTTCCTAATAATTGAACTACTCCTGATATAAAGTATTCAAAGTAACTAGTTTTTTAATATATTGCTGTAATTTCTCTTTTTATTCATTGTGCTTATATCAATAGTCATTACAATACTTTGTATCAATATTCATTAATGATATTAGCATATAGTTTGGTTTTTTTTTCTGATTTATTTATCCATGATTTAGGTGTCAGACCTATTCTTGTCTCATAGAACTAATTTGGTAAGGTGCCTTTTGTCTTTGTCCTTGTAAACAGTTCATGAAATTTGGGGGAAATTGTTCTTCAAATGGATGTTATTTTGATGGAATTCATATATAAATCCATCTGTGTATGAAGTTTTTTTCCTTTGGGAATTCCTTTATGGCTTGTTCAATGTGACTTGTTTAGTTTCTGTTCCTGAGGTTGGGTTTTTTAGAGTCTCTATTTTATATTCTGTTAATCTGAGCATTTTATCTATTTGTAGATATTCAGCCCTTTTGTTTCAGTTTTCAGTTTCGGGGAGGAGGGCATATACTTGAGTATAACAGTTTTTACCAGTTTTTTTTAGTTCCTTTTTATTTGCTGTTAATTACACTCTTTTTATTTTTTACTTTGGTAATTTAGTTTTCCCTATCTTTTGTTATTGAATTAGCTAGTTTTTCTCTTTTATGGTCTTTGTACTTTTATTTGTATTTATTTGTACTTTCAATTTAATCTCCTGAATTTTCAGAATTTCAATTTTTATGTCTAGTTGGGAGGGTCATTAATTTGTTCATTTTCTAGATTTTTAATGCATGTTCAATTCATTGCTCTTTATCTCTTTGTTGAAGTAAGTGCTCAGAGTTATGAATTTCCCTTAAAGATTGTTTTGACTATATCCTATCAATTGTAGTTTGTCTCATTTTTATAGTTTTCTTTGATATAATTAGTTATCTCTAAAATTTATTCTTTGACCCATTCATCCTTTAGGACTGCATTATTTCTGTTTGAAACTTTTTTCAGACTTCCCTTATTGATTATAATTTTAATTGTTATGGTCTTTAAATGATACATTAAATATTTTTACCTAGCTTTCCATTTAAATTCTTAGATATTATGCTAGTGCATATATAATTTTTAGTGATAGTTTCATTATCTGTGGTATCTTTAAGCATAATATAGTTAGGCTTTCTTAATTATATCTATTTTTACCTGTTGTCTTTCCTGAGATTATGCTTACCACTCTTGGTTTTTTTTTTTTATTCAACTGAGGCATAACATATTCTATGACAGTCTTTCATTTTTAGCCCCAATCAAATTTTTGTCTTAAGGACCTTTATTATAGACAACAAACTGTTGGATTTTGCTTTCTCCCAATCCATTTTGCCATTCTCTTCCACTTTATAGGCAAGTTGAGTCCTTTCATCTTTACAACTATGATTGTTAGGTTTGCTTTTTCCTGTATTATGTTCTGTTACAATGTTTCCCCTCTTTGTCAACCACTGCTTTCTTTAGAAGGAAAAAGAATGGTATAAAAAGGGAGTGAATCAGGACTAGTCACCTATAATTAGAATAGTCTGATTTCACTTCTTTTCCCTCTACACAGCCTAGATCCAGATGGCTGGGTTTTTGCCACTTTCCTTTTTTTTTCCTTTTCATAATTAGCCCTTTGTAGTTGAAGTTTGTTTTATTTGTGACTATTTCCTCACCAACTCTGCTTTCTTAAGTATCGTTATTTTTATCCTAAACCAGTTCCCTGTTTATCTTATTATATTTTTACACAATACTGTTTCCACCCGTACTGTTTCTACCCCTCTCCCAGAGCTTAAAGCCAAGTAGATCCATGAGATCCTCATCTCCTCCACCCCTCCAACTTCATATATTTGTATATGGCTCTCAAACTACATTAAACAGTAACTTCTTTCTTTTTCTCCCATTACATTTCTAGACCATTCCTTTTTTCTTTTGTCCTTCCCTTCACTCTTTTTTGAAAAAAAAATACTCATGCCCCGAGTTTGCCTCCCCCCTCCAAACCCCATTGATCTTTAGAGATGTTGGGCTTCTGAAGAGGCAATAGTTTTTCTTTCCCTTTCAGGATGCAAACATTTGATCATTGTTTCAAGTTGCTCAACCTATTTTATCTTTCTAGAGTTCTCTTGGTTTCTATATTTACATTTCAAGGATTCCACTTAGCTCTGATCCTCTCAGCAAGAATGTTTGGAAGTAATGAATTCTGTTACAAGTCTGTCTTTTCCCCTGTGGGTGTACACTTGGTTTTAAAAGATGTTATTTTCATACACAAACCTTTTTCTTTTGTTTTTGAATATAATATTCCAACCTTGTGTTTCTCATTTCTGCCCACTGATCCTTTGTGGTTCTGACTGGGATTCTTTGGCGTATGATATGTCTCTTCCTAAACTTCCTGAAGTATTGTTTATTTGTCTTAGAAACTCTGAAGTTTGACAATAACATTTCTGGGGGAACCAAATTTGGGGTTTCTTTCAAGTAATGACTACTGATTTCTACGTCCTCCTAATACACCTTGCCTTATAGTTCTGGGCATTTTTATTCTATGACTTCTTTAAAATATAGTATCCAAGTTTTGTGCTTTCTTTATTATTTCCTGAGAACTCTAGTGATTCTTAAATTCTTTCCTCTCATTGAATTTTCCAGGTCATTTTAAAATATAGTTATCTTGTAGATTCTTACAGTTTTTTGGTCTCTGGATTTTGTTCTGATATTTCTTGTTGTGTAATTGACTTTTTGAATTCTATTTCCTATATTCTGTTTTTCAGGGGGACCACTTTTATTTTTTATTTTTTTTTATTTAACTTTTTACATTCATTTTCACAAAATTTTGGGTTCCAAATTTTCTCCCCTTTTATCCCCTCCCCCCACCCCAATACCCCAAGCATCTAATTTTCCCTATCTCCAATCTGCTCTCTCTTCTGTCATCCCTCCCTTCTCTTGTCTCCATCTTCTCTTTTCTCCTGTAGGGCCACATGACTTTCTATTCCTCATTAACTGTATGTCTTCTTTCCTAGTAGCAACAGCAATACTAAACAGTTGTTCCTAAAACTTTGAGTTCCAAATTCTCCCCATCTCTCCCTCCCCACCCATTCCCTTTGGGAAGGCAGGCAATTCAATATAGGCCATATCTGTGTAATTTTGCAAATGTCTTCCCTGATAGTCGTGTTGTGTAAGACTAACTGAATTACCCTACATCCTACCCTGCCCCTCATTGTTTCTCTTCTGTCTTTTGATCCTGTCCCTCCCCGAGTGTTGACTTCAAATTGCTTCCTCCTCCCTTTGCCCTCCCTTCCATCATCCCCCGCATTGCTTATCTCCTTCTCCCCCACTTTCCTATACTGTAAGATAGGTTTTCATACCAAAATGAGTATGCATTTTATTCCTTCCTTTAGTCAAATGTGATTAGGGTAAACTTGTTTTTTTTTTTTCTCAGCTCTCCTCTTTTTCCCTCCACTAAAAAGTCTCCTACTTGCCTCTTAAAAGACATATAATTACCCCATTCCATTTCACCCTCTTTCCTCCCACTATATTTCTCTCTCACCATTTACCTTAATTTCTTTTCAGCTATGGTCCCATCCTATTCAATTCACTCTGTGCTCTCTGTCTCTGTGTGTGTGTGCATGTGTGTATGTGTGTGTTCGTGCATGCATGTACATGAGTGTGTGTGGTCCCACCAACTACCCAGATACTGAAAAATTTTAAGAGTTACAAATATTGTCTTTCCATGTAGGAATGTAAACAGTTTACTTCTGGTAAGTCCCTTAAGACTTCTCTTTGCTGTTTACTTTTTCATGCTTCTTCTCATTCTTGTGTTTGGAAGTCAAATTTTCTTTTCAGCTCTGGTCTTTTCATCAAGAATGCTTGAAAGTCCTCTGTTTCATTGAAAGACCATATTTTCCCCTGAAGTATTATACTCAGTTTAGCTGGGTAGGTGATTCTTGGTTTGAGTCCTAGTTCCTTTGACTTCTGGAATATCCTATTCCACACCCTTCGATCCCTTAATGTAGAAGCTGCTAGATCTTGTGTTATCCTGATTGTATTTCTGCAATACTGGAATTGTTTCTTTCTAGCTGCTTGCAAGATTTTCTCCTTGAGCTGGGAGTTCTGGAATTTGGCCACAATGTTCCTAGGAGTTTCTCTTTTGGATCTCTTTCAGGTGGTGATCGATGGATTCTTTCAATACTTATTTTGCCCTCTGGTTGTAGAATGTCAGGGCAGTTTTCCTTGATAATTTCATGGAAGATGATGTCTTGGCTCTTTTTTTGATCATGATTTTCAGGTAGTCCCATAATTTTTAGATTGTCTCTCCTGGATTTATTTTCCAGGTCAGTTGATTTTCCATGAGATATTTCACATTCTCTTCCATTTTTTCGTTCTTTTGGTTTTGTTTGGTGATTTCTTGGTTTCTCATAAAGTCATTAGACTCCATCCGTTCCATTCTAATTTTGAGAGAACTATTCTCTTCAGTGAGCTTTTGAACCTCTTTTTCCATTTGGCTAATTCTGCTTTTGAAAGCATTCTTCTCCTCATTGGCTTTTTGAACCTCTTTTGCCAATTGAGTGAGCCTATTCTTCAAGGTGTTATTTTCTTCAGCATTTTTTTTGAGTCTCCTTAACCAAGGTATTGACCCGTTTTTCATACTTTTCTTGCATCTCTCTCATTTTTCTTCCCAGTTTTTCCAACACCTGTCTAACTTGCTTTTCAAAATCCTTTTTGAGCTCTTCCAAGGCCTGAGCCCACCTGACATCTCCCTGGGGTGTCTGGGGTACCGAGGCCCCGCCCTCCATGTCTTTCCCTGGTGGCAAGAATACATCCTCGTCATCAGATCCGAATGTCGGGATCATTTGCATTTGTTGGAAAAAACTCTCTATAGTCTTATTTTTCTTCCCTTTTCTAGGCATTTTCCCAGCCAGTTACTTGACTTCTGAGATTCCTGTCCACCCCCACCTAGATCCACCCAGCTAGTGCTTGGGCTCTGAGATTCAAATGGGCTTTCCGCGCCGCCCGCCCAGCTGCTAATCAGTGAGCTTTAGATTTGGTGCTGGGGTGGGGGCAGGGCCACCTCCCAGGCTCAGCTCCCTCAGGGGCTTTATGCAGAGACCTTCAGGAACGGAGCGGGTGGGGGAGCTGCCTCCCAGGCTCAGTTCCCTCAGGGGCTTTATGCAGAGGCCTTCAGTAATAGAGCTGAGTGGGGCAGGGCCGTCTCCCAGGCTCAGCTCCCTCAGGTTGTTTATGCAGAGACTTTCAGTAATGAAGATCCTGCCTGCTGCTGGGGAAGTCCTGGGCCGCCACTGCTGCTGCCTCCGCTGCTGCCCACACCTCTGCCTCCGCCGCTTCCTCCCGAGGGGGCCCAAGGAGACACTCCGCTCCCCTCAGCCAGCCAGCCGTCTCTCTCACTGACCTGTAGCTTCTGTGGGTGAAGGGACTTTCCCGGCTGCCGGAGCTTCTGTCCCTGAAGCCTGCTCGGGTCAGCTTTTCTGGGGCCGCGGCCAGGGCAGCGCCAGGGTGGGGTCTGCTTTCCGGAGCACGATGGACCCTGGGGACGGCTCTCCAGGGCTCTCTGGAACGGAAATCTCTTCCACTCCGTTTCTGCACCCCTTTCGGTGGTCCAGAAGTTATGGGGGTCTCTCTTTACATCAATTCTATGGACTGTGGGTTGGAGCTCGTAAACTTGCGTCCTTCTACTCCGCCATTTTGGCTCCGCCCCGGCGACCACTTTTATGATATAGTTTTCCAGCTTCTACTGTTTATTATCCTTCCAGGATTTCCCTCAAGAACTCATTTTGTCTTACTTCTCACTATGTCTTTTCCCTTATTCCTTTTCGTAAAACTTCAGTCCATTTTTGACATCCTTGTCTTCAATGTATTCTCTTTTGTGGGATCCATTCTTGTAATTATTACTGAACTCTGTTTTTCTAAAGTTTTATCTTGGGGTTCTCTTAACCATAGTGTTTCTTCATTATATTTGGAGTTGTCTTAAGTGTATTCATTTCTTTTGTATTCATCTCATAAAAGGGATGATTAGCCATCCTCTTGCTGCTTCTTTTCAGCTGTACAATCGCTGGAGTTAATGTTACGTAAATCCTTGAGGATAGGGCTGGTGTAGGAGACTAGAGTTGTTAGTAGGCACATGGAGCTCCCAGTCTACAGTATGGACTAGGCAGTTGGCAAACCCAGCTGATAGTAGTTTTTGGATCCATTCCCTTCTACAATGCTCCCTGTAATGGAGGCAATTCTCAGGCTGGGTGAACATGACTTCAGAGAATCATGGCTGTAGAAAAGAGATAGGTTCCAGAATAGATGCTGATCCAAGTGATAGGTTGCTGAGGGACACAATTCCAGTGGGATGGGCATTGAACGCCAGGTAGCTATGATCACTAAGAAAGCAAGTCCTGGATGGGGTGAGTTCAGAACTGGGCAGTTTGAGCCACAGAGGGGCATAGACAAAGATGAAAGCTCTCAGTCAGGTGATGGTGGCTGCCCTCTTATGTACCTGTAGGGGCTGAGGGACCCAGTTCTGAATCCTTCCCCCTGGGCTTTGGATCAGAGTGAGTCTGGCAGGGGGCAAGTATCATCTACCTACCCCTCCCCCCCATTTCTTCTGCTCTCTGCCATGAAGATTCGTTTCATTTGTCTCTCTAGTTTGTTGAATCTTTTGATGCAATTTCTTATTCGTGAGATGTTTATAGAGGGAATTGAATTTGCTTGGAACCTTTATGTCTGTCTCTTTACGTAAAGTCCCAGGAGCTGCCTCTTGAATGCAGCCCAGCATGGTTCAAAGCACACAGTAGACACTGTGAAGACTTGTTAATTGGACAACTTAATGAATGATCTTTTCAGGGAGTAACCAAGTCAGGGGCTTGACCCCATTAACGCTGTTGTGAGAGGAAGGAAAGTCCTTACCTATGGGAGGGCCAGGAGGCTGGGTCTCCTTGATTTTGTTCTGCTTGGGATTTGGGGGAGGGTATCAGGAATAGAGCTTTGAGGGAGCCTAGAGCTGAAGGCATCTGGGGAATATGGTGCTGGTGCTGGTGGGTTTTCTAGAGGACATTTGACTGATGAATAGATGGATTTGCCTGACTTGTGTGAATATTTCTGACCCCTGTTGGAAAGAGATGGAATTTTCCATAAGGACCAGAGGCCCTTCTGAATACATAGGAAACTTATGCCCATAGTTTTCTCCAAGAAACAAGAAACTCTCCAGTGTGTGTATGTGTGTGTGTGTGTGTGTGTGTGTGTGTGTGTGTGTGTGTGTGTGTGTAAATGTGTGTGCATCCCCACCCAGTTGGAAGAGATGGAAGTGTGCCATTCAGTCTGGCTGCATTGACCTATTCTCTCTTTTCAAATTTCTAGGAGACTAATGTCTTGGGATTTAAGGGCCCTCGGAAAATGAGTGTGATCATCCCTGGCATGAGCATGGTGCATGAGAGGGTCTCCATCCGGCCTCGAAATGTGAGTCAGTCCTCCCCTTTCCTCAAATGGACAGTAGGCAGGAGAGGAGAATCTGTTTCTTGCAGTCCCTTTGAGTTGCTGAAACACAAGGGGAAGGGAAGAAGATAGGAAAAAGGCACTGAATAGGAAAGAATGATGCTGAATCCCAGAGCTGGTAGCAGCCTCAGAAACTATCTAATCCAAACTGTCCAAAGCTGCTGTAGGGAGACCTCTAGTGATGGGAGAACCCACTGCCTCCCAAAGTAGCCCATTCTACATTTGGACACTAGGACTCACTAGGAAATTTGTCTTTCCGTACATCGAGTCCAAATCTGCTTCTCTTTACCTTACACCCATTGTTCCTAGTTATGCCCATTAGGGCTGAGCAGGACAAGTCTATTTCCTCTAACACATGCAGGTCTTCTGATACATGGAGGTAGCTCTCATGCCCCCTCTTAGTCTTCTCTCCAGGTTAAATGCTCCTAGTTCTTTCAGCCAATTCTGAAAGGCCATGGTCTCCAGTCCCTTCCCCAGTCCTAGTTGTACCCTCCTGGGCATGCTGCCATGGTTAATATCTTTTGTAAAGTGTGACAGTAACAATGCAGTGCAACAGGTATAGTCTGGGCAGGGCAGAACATGTTTATCATTGGTTGTGATCTGGACTTCTGCCATGCTTGATTCAGTCTATGATTGTATCATCTTTTCTAGATGCTATGATGACTTTCTGTTGACTTATGTTGAACTTGAGGTCTGCCCCCCTTTGTAAAATTAACATTTGTCCTTTTCTTACCCTCCCTCTCTTGTCTTCAAAGTTCCTTCTTAGGGTTAGCCTGAGCAGGGCTTTCTTTCCCATCTTTGATCTTGTCTTCCGCACTTACTGCTCGCTTCAGTTCCTCCTGAATTTTAGCATTTCCTGATGTTGCTGTTCTAGTACTACACCCCCTTCTGTACTCATTCTCTGTTGTCTATCTTGCTTGTAAAAAATCTAAGCACCAAATCTGGAGATCTTCACTTTTGTCTGCCCTCTTATTATAAGATGCCAGTCATTTTAGTGTCTCTGCTGTCATTTCCCTTATGTGCCCCTCTGTCGATGCTAACAGGCCCTCACCAGTCTGTGGAGCCATTTCCTCTTCCCTCAGCCTACTCAGTAATAGATTCCTCAGTTGCTTCTTAGGAGGTTGCAGAGTCTAGGAAGATTTGTATCATGTCCAGCCTGTCCCTTGACCTAAATCAACTTTTCGGTCTCCTCTCCCCACTGGGCCAGGGACTCCCTTTTCTGTCTCATCTCCATTTTTTCCATTTCTCTGTTGTCTTCACTATTTCCTTGTCCCCAAGACTTCTCCTTTGCTCCATTTGAACTGCCCATCTTCATTACTACTATTGCCCCAAACAGCTTCCCTGCTCTAATTTGTACCCATCTTCTCTCTTTCCCCTATACCCATTCATTCCCTTGGCCTATCCTGTCTCCCCTTTTCTAGAAAATACCTCCCCTCCTTCAGACAAGTCCTATTCTTGCTCACTCAGGAACAGGAGACATTGCTGGCTCGGTGGCTGAGCAAGAGCACAGATACCGTCATTGAGCTACATAACAAGACGCCAGTGTGGAACGATGACACCCAGTCCTATGTGCTCAACTTCCACGGTCGTGTCACACAAGCCTCTGTCAAGAATTTCCAGATCATCCATGCAAATGACCGTGAGTACTCTTATGGGGAGGAACTCTTGAGACAAAGGGCCATCTCCCGAGGGGGAGGAGAACATATGGTGGGAGGAGAAGGGGCATCTTTCTTAGCTTGACTCAAGCCAGAGGAAGCAGAGTTCATTGGAAGAGACTCAGGCCTAGTAGATACCTAGTAGATACCAGGAATATCTCAGCTGCTGTAGGGTTGAGCCCCTGGAAGGGATAATAGTTAAGTAACCATGATAGCATCAAGAAAATGGCATAGACTCCAGGGAGCATCCAGTCCCTTCCAGTTTTGAACTGGAATCTCCTCTCTGATGCTGCTGCAAAGTGGTCATTCAGCCTCCTTCACTTGGAGACTCCCAGCAATGAGGCACTCCCTGGCTTTGAGAGAAGCCCATCCATTCTACCTTGAGACAGCTCTAAGTGTTAGGAAGCTTTTCCTTTCATTAAGCCAAAATCTGCCACTGGTCCTTGCTCTGCCTTCTGCGGCCCAGCAGAAATCCATTTCCTCTTTCCCGTGAGTCACTGAAATGCTGGGCAGCATTGACATTCCCACTAAATCTGCTCTTCACACCAGACATCCTTGGTTCTTTTCACTGATCCCTATGTGGCAAAGGCTCCACTTGCTCCACATCTTGGCTGCTCATCTGTCAGTCTTCTTCCTAAAATGTGGTCCCCTGAGGTGGCCTGCGTAGACTGTAGATCTGCCTGCCACCTCCTTCCTTCTGGACATTCTTTGTTAAAGCTAGCCTTATTCCCTCGTGATTTTTCTGGCTTCTCAGTCAGTCATGTAGTTGACTCAGAAATCCAGCTTGCAGGCAACCGAAGCCCCATGTTTTCCACATGAAATGATTTAGTCGTACTTCCATCCCATACTTTTTTGAACCCAAATACGGGATTTTACTTTTATTTGAATTAAATTTCTTTACTAGAAATGGGGACCAGGATGAAATCTTCAGCTACTTTCCCATGTCTTTACTTTCTCATCTTTCATAAAGTGGTTGTAAAAATGCCTAATACATACATCCTGGGTATCCTTTATGAAAAAGATGAGAATAGAATAGGCTGCATTCTGAAGGTGATTTTGCATAGATACCTTCACAAGCACATAGCTGAATAAGAGACCTGAAGAATGTGAGACTGCACTGTATCTGTTTGTTGTTTGAAAAAACTCAAAACATATTGGACTCAGTAGAAGAAAATAGAGCCTGGAGAAGTCTTCTTAAACAAAGTATTTCACATATATCTGTATGTTGTTTTGCTGAGTGACACCAAACAGGGAGACAGATATTCTTCTTGGCTTCTTTTTCCATTGTTGAGGGATAGATCCTATACTGAGTCTAAAAGGAAAAATTCCTTAGTGGTGGTAAGATTTTCCAAATGCTCCTACTTACAGATGAAATTGTGCTAATGACATTGAACTCCAGAAGGCCAACAAAAACTTTTGTGAAATGAACAGTCATTTAAAAGTGATTATCTTTATTGGAAAAACAAAATGGGTGAAAAATGCTTACTACCCAGACTGACATGCAAGTAGGATGGTCTACCCATGTTCAGTACATTTATTTTTATATTTTCATACTTTTTATAAAGCTTATTTCTTTATTACATTTTTTAGTCTCTTCCTAATAATTATCTGACTTCTCCCTTCCTCCCAATTAAAAACCTTCTTTGTAATAAGAAGCATCAGTGGGTAAAACAAGTCAGAACTGTGGCCATATCTGACAACATCTCCTACCTTAGCCACCATCTACCCCAACTTTGCCAATACGAGGGAACCTCTACTTCCTCATCAGTCCTCTGGGGGTCAAGACTGGTCACTGCACTGATGATTTTTCAATGTAGTTTTCTTGACATTATCATGGTCATTTTATAGATGGTGCACCTTGTTTTGCCTACATTTGTCGGTGCTCTAAATGGGCAGTAGGATGGGAATAGGATTGAATTCTGTGCTAGATCCCCTTTGAAAAATTGTGAATGAAAAATCTGCAACAATTCCAAGCTTTTTGGTATCACACGCACCTGTCTCCTCAACACCAGTGTTTTCCTGGTGATGCCAAATGATGGCAAAATTTGGAACCACCATTATCTTGAAAGAATTAACATGACCAGTAACTCATAGGGCAAAGAAGAGATTCATGGCTGGAATAAGCAGGGTGCAGGATGTCACCAGCCACTCACATGTAAGAATTAGCACGAGATCATGGACCACATGTAAACCTGGGAAAGGAGGCAGGCCAGCCAGCCACATGTCCGGAGTGGGAGCTAATCATGGGCCCAACTTGAAAATGTTGCCTTGATGTTCTCTTAAAATGGGAAAAGGTCCCAGGGAGGCCTTAAGCATGTTAGGTACATGATTCATGGAGGGTTTCTCGGAAAGACATGGCCAAGGATGCATCCAGGGATGGAGAACCCTTCTGAAGACATCACTAATCCATCCATCCATCCATCCATCCACCAATCAATAAACATTTATTAAGTTCTTATGATGTGCCAGGCACTGTGCTAAATGCTAATCTATCTAAGTGTTTTAGTAGATTTCACCTTATTAGTTTCAGTCTATCCTTTTTTTAGATCTTACTTAGATGTATCCCTCCCACCTTCATGTCGTTCATGTGTTGGGTTATCACACACACCATACGTGCCTTCCTCCAAGTGACTGATAAAGTTGTTGAATAGTGTAGAACCAAGGACAGGGTCCTGGGGCACACCACAAGTGGTCTTCCTCCGGGGAAGCAATGTGGTCTTTCCCCGAGGGAGGCCTTTACAACCAAGATTGTCCTAGGGGCTAAGGCTGCAGCTGACTTCTGGCACAGAGACACTGGCCAGCCTGTCCTGCAAAGTCACAGCTTGGGAAGAGATGAGCTGTCTCTTTCAGTGTTGTGGGAATTTAGATTCAGTGTGAAAAAAATGGGCAGAGAGGCAACCAGATGGGGTCTGTGGCAAGCTGGGCCTTGGTATGGGACTGATTAGGAGGTCTTAGAATGACAGTTTCAGGGTTTAACTGGGAGAAACCCTAGTTCTTGGGAATCTATCACTACATATCCCTTTCCATCTGTGGCTCTGCCCCAACAGTGGGCATGGGATGGGTGGGCCGGGTATGGCGCCCCCAGGAACTGGGACTCACTTTGCCCACTCTGTCTCTTTCCTCCCCTTGGTCTCTGGCTCTCCGCCTCTCCCTGTGGCCCACTCCAACAATTTTCCTATTTCTGCCTTTCCCCTTGGTTCTGCACCTGCCTCTTCTGTCTGTGGCCCGCTCTCTGCCTCTCTTTTCTTGCGGCTCTTTCTCTCCCTTTCCCTGTCTCCTTCCCTGTTGCTATCTCCCTCTGCATGGCGCTCTCTCCTTTTGCCTCTCCGCATCCGTCGCTCGCCATGTCTCTGTGCCTGGCTGTGTATCTGCCTCTTGGGGGTTGTCTGGGTCCCTCCCTAGCTGACTACATCGTGATGCAGTTTGGCCGGGTGGCAGAGGACGTGTTCACCATGGATTACAACTACCCGATGTGCGTCCTGCAGGCGTTTGCCATCGCGCTCTCCAGCTTCGACAGCAAGCTGGCCTGTGAGTAAGCGGGCGGGCGCTGCCCCAACCCCCCCGCCCCGCAGGAAGCCCCCCAGCCAGTCTGTGGTCCCAGGACTCGCCACGTGGCCCAGCTAAGGCCGGTTCCCCACTGCCTCACATTGGACCCTCTCCAGCCAAGACGGGAGAAATGGCGTCTTTCTCTCCAGCACTCCCATCTCATCGTTTGTCTTTCTGGAAGATGGCGAGGTGTCCTCGCTCTGAACATAGACATGTCACTCCATGCTCCCCTTCTGCCCCAGACCCTTCCCATATCTTCCAGATCTCCATTAGGCATTATTTCCTCATCCTCATTTCTGCTCTCTCCCGCCTCTCATCTCTACCTCTCTCATTCCTCCCAGCCTGACCCATCCCATCTGTCTTCATCCTGTTCCTTTCTCTCCTTCCTCCACCTCATCCTCCCTTGCCAGCCCTCTATCAGGGCTTGACTGTGCCTGGGTTCAGGCCAAGTTGGGGTGAAGGAGGGGTGCCATGAGCTAGAGAGAGCATACTCCTCATTGACCCAGGGAAAACTCCAAGTATCCCATTTTCCCATCAGTCCTGATTCCCTATTACAAACCATTCTCAGAGAGGCGGGGCTTGGAGCCCCTCTCTGTGGCTGTGTCAAAATCAATATCCGTCAGTCTTTGTTTGGGCCTTGGGGTTATAACCCCAGAGGTGTAAAGGCTGGCAGAATCCAGGACATCCTGCCACAGCAGCCCCTGTTTGAGGCTGCCGCCCAAGTTGTCCCATGACCCCGACTCAGGACTTTGGTTTCATGTGGAACCATATTATTATAAAGCCACGTTCTACACTCAGTGGTGAACTAGGGGTGTGTGGATGTGAGATCATGCGTCTCCTGTAAGCATGTTGTGTCTTTCTACACATGTATGACTGTATGTGTGTGTGATTCCACCTGAGAGTGCCCGGTTATGTGTGGGTGACCATCTGTGTGATTGGTATGTGCATATATGTTCATCTTTATGATTGTTTGTATGCATGTGTGGCTGCTTGTGTGAATGTGTCTGTGTGTGAATGTGTTGTGTGGATGACTTATTGCTCCAGATTTCATGAAATGTTCCCTAAGGTCTTGTAGGAACTACAGGGTAGAGGGGCAGTGGGTTATTTCTTCCTTGCACAGAGTGGCCTGGGGGGTTTATTTTTCAGAATATGGGCATGGCAGCTAGCCTTGGTCACAGCCCCAGCCCCAGGCAGGGGCTCAGGCTAGGCCAGAGGTCAGCGCTGAGAATTCCTCGTCTCAGGAGAACCAGAGCCTGAGATGGCATCCCCAGAATGATCATGTGTCAGAGCCAGGAAGCAGCTTTATCTTGGCCTGGCCTGAAGGTAGTACATCTGAGAGCTGTAGACCTCTAGGCCAATGTCAGGCTGACTTTTCCTAGAGGTGTGTTCAGGGCACAGTTCTGGATTTGGGATCAGGACCTGGGTTCAAATTCTGGCTTTCCTCTTTCTGACCTGTATGACCTTAGGCAAATCACTTAAGTCCTCTGTACCTCAGTTTCCTCATCTATAAAATGAGGGGGACAGGGTTGGACCAGATGACCTCTGAGGTCCCTTCCAGTCTAAATCTGTGTTCCTCCTATAACCCTAATTGAATTACAGGAGGAGGGCATTTATCCTGGACTCTGCATCTATGATCAAAGTCCAGTGTAGCTTGTTAGACCCTTGGTATGCCTAGGGGACTATTGTATAGTAACAGAACAGGAGTAGTTCACATGTCTATAGTGCTTTTAAGGTTTACCAAGTCCTTTTCCCCAGAGGCCTCAGAAGGTAGGTTGTACAAATGTTATATTCCCCATTTACAAAGGAGGAAATCAAGGCTGAACATCTCAAATGGGACCCTTGTGGATGTGCTGAGAGGATGAGGCAGCATGATCTATGGGATCCATGTGAGTCAGGAGACTTGGGTTCTGTGCCCAGATCTGCAGGCCCATTCCCTTCTGTTCTCAGTACTGATTTCCTCCTCCAGATAAGGGAGCTGGGTTCAGGGGCCCTACTCAGCCTCTAATTGAATCCAAGAACTTCAGGTGGATGGAGAATTAGACTTTTGGGAGATGCAATGACTTGGGGGTAGGAGCAAGGCAGGACACAGGTGGCCTGGAACCCAGAAGCACAAAGCAACAAGCTTCATTTTCCATCCCAGTGTGGTGGGCTGTGGGGCAGGGGAAAATGTTCAGGAATAAGAAAGGTGGCGAGTCTAGGACTAAATACCATGGAACCACGTAATAGCGACAGTGCTGCACTGATCACTCAGGGAGAGGTGTGACTTCAGAAACCTGAGGGCTGAAGCAGGTCTTTCAGGTCAGAGCCTTGGCCAAGAGAACAAAGGAGCTCTGCAGCCCTTGAGGGCAGTCTTCCCACCCTCCCTGGATCTTGGTGGCCCCTCTACGCTCCTGACAGTCTTTGTTTCCACCTTAGGGGACTTGCCAGACAGACGAGCTTCCCTTTCCTTCTGAATGCCTGTTGTGTGCAAGGAGGGAATCTGTGTGCATGAGCACAAGTGTGTTTGCAGGTGGCCTGGCCACCCCTTGAATCCAAACCAAACTTCAGGGTTACCTGAAGTGCATAAACTGCTGGGTCAAGTTCAGCATGCTGGAGAATAGTCTGTATTGGCTGGGGAGCAGATGTCTTCCAGGAATTCTGTCCCCTCACTTCCTGACCTGCTTGGGGCGGAAGGTGCCTCTGAATTGGGAAAGCAGGTAATGTCAGGCACTCTGGACAAGAGGAGGGTGTTAAGAAGAAATAGCATTTTCTATATTTCTTCCTTTTCTTTTTGCATTACTAAACTTAAAGAAATCAATTAGCTTGCATGTGTGTTCTTGGGCAAATTGGGACACATTCTGGGGAAAGTGCCTTAACAATCAACACTAGTGAAGAAAGCGTGTGGGAGGGGTCCCATTCCTCAGTGGGAATGCCCAGAGGAAGATGGTACCTGGCAGTGAGAAATCATACAGAGATCTAGGGGCCTGAGAAGTTATAGGGGTAAAGGGTAAAAAGGGCAGAGACCTAGTAGATTCTCCCCCATCGGCGAAAAGAAGAAAATGGAAGATCTCTTCTCCATAAGTTCTTAAAACATAGGTGAGTTGCTAGGATTGTAAAGTAGATGTCTGAGCATGCCCGAGAGAGGGTCCACGCAAGTGAACCTTGAGATACCTTTGGGGCTCCTGTCCTTGAGCTCTCCAGGGTGCTGAAGTCACTCTTATGCAAGCAACTTCTAGCAACGCCTTTGTGGTTTTATGTTGGCAATAATGTTGGCGTCTTCCCTCCTTTGGCACCCTCATCCCTCTCACCAGTCCTCTTCGAAGACCCTTGAGTGCAGGCCAGGGCCAGGCATCTTGGAGGACACTCATTAGGGACCACCTCTCCCTGATGTATTTCCCAGGTGGCAATTGATGCTCCACTTCCAAAGACGTGGCCTAACGCAGCCGATTTCCATTGGTACCCAGAATTGTAAGTGAGCCCCTGGCTACCCGCCCGTGGAAAGTGACCAGAAGACAACATTTAAGACAGCATTTGGCTTCTCCCTGCTCCAGCTCAGTCCACCTCTGAAGCATGAGCTGGGCTGCCTCTGTCCCTCCAAATCCCCAGGAGTGAATCCTGGCTGACTCCTGGCTGACCTGAGGTGGGTGGTCAGTGCTCCCTCAAGCTGTGAGTAGACACTGCTTCCCAGTCAGGAGCAGACTCACATACTAGGCAGGGGCCCAGGGCTCCTCTTTCAAGGAGCTGTGGGGACTACTTGTGCTTAATCGGCTCAAAACTTGGCTTGACATTTCTATGTGCTTTTGCTTTCAGAAAGGAGAGATTGGGGGAGCATTCTGTTTTTTATGAGCATTCCAACTGAGTTTTTATTACAAGACCAAATCAGAGAAAACCAAATCACCCCTACCCCCACCCTACCCCTTGGTGCCCATTACATTGTCCAACTCATCACAGTGCCTTTTTTTTTTCTTTTCTATAAAGGATCCCCCTACCCCCTCTCTCTTCTTATCTCTTCTCCTTCCCAAGGCTTGCTAGAATCTGAGCTGGGCTGGGCCTCAGGTGTTTCCTGAGATGTAGCTAACTCGCAGTGAGTCAGAAAGTGGCCTGGCCAGAAGGCCCCAAATCGCCTCAGTGCTGAGAGTCCAGACTTAGCCAGTTATTTCTCATAATGCCTAGAATGTGTTATGTCTATTTGCACAAGAGTGTCTTTTCCTATTTTCAAGTGGTCAGACATTTTATTTTTGTTCAAAACTGTCTGGAGTTTTAGATGAACCTGTGCTTTTATTAAGTGACTTTTTAAATAAACTCTTTGGTATTTGAGCAAATGTATTTATTTATCAGTATGTGCAATGCCTAATTTGGTATTTTCATAATGACATGTCTGGTGTAGGAATTAGTGTTTGGCTACATACAGAAAGCATACTAACAAATTAAACCTTAACTGTTTCAACACCACTGTTTATGTCTTTCCTGGAAGGGGGAAAGTCATTCGTTTCTTGTCATTTATTGGTAGTTTTCTAAGTTGATACTAACCCTTCACAGACATTCTCAACTGCTCTTGCCTCACAGTCCACTTGCCTTACAGGCAAAGTTATCATGTAAGGCCTCAAAACCACCAGACAGGTCATTTTAAAGTAGACTTCCTGGACAGGTAGTAGCATGGATACCAATGATCTAAGCATGTTCCAAGAGCTAAAGAAAAGACAGCTCACATTTCCATATTGACTTATGGTTTGCAAAGTACTTTCCTCCCTCTAACTGTGCAGTTAGGGGGCTGGCAGATTTAAGTAAAATTTTCATGCATAGAAGTTGGTAGACCGAAGAGGTAGGGGAGAGCCTTTGGCTCATTAACATGGAGGGAAGGGAGAATCTGCTGAAATAATAGAGTGGAAAGAACCTTGGACTTGAAGATAGAGACTCCAATGGAAATTCTGAGTGACCCTCAGAGGTAAGTCTTTTGCCTTTCTGAGCCTCAGTCTCTCCATCTTGAGGTATTACACAGGGATCAAGAAGACTCCATCTCAGCTGCAGCCTCTGAGACTGACTAGCAATGATATTCTTGGGCAAGTCATTTTATATGTATAGGCCTCCTTTTCCTCATCTAGACGTTGAAAGGACTGGATCAGATAATTGCTAAGTTTGCTTGCAAACTTGTAGTTCTAGCTATAAAACAAAGATAACTTTTGTATACCGACCTGAAAGTACTATAGGAATGATTATGGTGGTTGTTTAATCAGTCAACCAGCAGACGTCTGTTACTCAGGTCAGATTTGGAGATTCAACCCTTAAGAACCCAGTTGCAAACCAGGCAGAAATGAAGTGACAGAAATAATGATTACTCTGTAATGTCATCAGCACAATCTGATTGCTGAATTAACTTGTTTGCAAACCACATGAGCTACATGTGTTCGTCAAAGTGGTTGTTCCCACATCATCCTCAATCTAGATGTGTTTGAACCTCATATCTGGGAATAACCTTCTAACCCATATTGTGGACCCAGGGGGCACCAGAAAGGTCCCTGAAAATCCAACATCCTGAGCCTTAAAGATCCAAGGTAGGGGGAAGCTGAAGGTACACTCAGGATGAAACCAAGTAGAGGTGAGTCCCCTACACAGAGCACAAGCCCTATTTCAGGAACGAAAAACGAGGAAAGAAAAAAGGCACCAATCAGTATAACAATGATTACAAGCCTGACTCGGTAGTTTCAAGCAGGGATTCAAAGAAAAAAATTTGATTTTTGCAAGGAATACCTGAATACCAAGAAGAAGCAATAGATAGAAAATGAAATAACTCTACAGGAAAGAATTGGAAGAATGAACAGAAAGTGATTAACTTCAGGCATGAAATGGACTCCCTAAATACTAGTATAGAACAAACGGAAATCATTGACTTCATGACACAACAAGAAATATTAGGAAAAAATAAAAAATAGAAGAAAATGCAAAATAGCTGGTAATTTAAGTAACAGAAATGGGAAAAGGGTTGAGATAATTTAAGAATCACTGGACACTTTGAAAACCAATATTTTTTCTTTAAAAAAAAGTTTGGACCCTGTATTTCAGGGAATCATAAAAGAAAACTTCCCGGGTTTATTAGAACCAGAGGGCAAAGTGAAGATAGGGTGAATCCACTGATCACCACCTGAAAGCCCCAAAAGGAGTATACCCAGAAATGTCATAGCCCAAATCTAAAGTTCCCATGTCAAAGAAAAAAATACTGAAAGCATCCAGGAAGCAGCAGTCTAAGTGCCAAGAAGTGGCAGTCAGAATCACACAGGACCTTCTACTATAAACAGGAAATCTTGTACTATGATGTTCTAAAAGGCAAAAGACTTAAGACCAAGAACACTTTTCCCTGCACAGCTGAGTATAATCCTAAAGGGGTAAAAAATAGACCTCAAATGGAACAGAAGAACTTTAAAATATATCTAATGAAAACACCATAATAGATTAGGAAATTTGAAGTAGAAACATGAATCAAGAGAAACCTAGAATGGCCAACTTATTTTAGCAATTGGAAGGAGCTGTATGATGCTGTAGTGTCAACGTTCTAATAGGGAGAAGTAACAAATGTTCCTTTGGAACCCAAAGGGCATCAAAACGAGTGAAATAAGAAAAACAGAGGACTTCGGGGGTGAGGGTGGGAAGGAAGGACTGGTTCTGTTTTGAGGATTTGAAAAGGAGAAAGTGAAGGGAGGGTAGGCCAAGTATGGTATGGCATAGCTATAATTCTTGCTCACATGATAGAAAAAGGACACTCACAAGTTCTCTAGTAAGAACTATGAAAATGATTGTGTGATATGGGAGACACTGGCACAGGACTGCCCAGCATGGCAGCCGTCATCAGAGAAGGTGCTGTGCTCTATGAGCAAAGCAGAACTGAAGTAGCTGAAAAGAAAAGTGAGATGCACATATTTGGAGAATCCACCCCAAATGTTCACATGGAATATTTGTGCCCTACCTGTGGTAGGGTATTCCAAGCTCATATTGGTCTGACCAGCCACAGTTGGCCATACTGTAACTTGACTAGCATAGTGATATCATTTTGTTCCTCTTCCATAATGAAGGACAACAACCAACCAATCCTTGCTGCTGGGTGGGACTGAGGTTGATGGATCTCTTGAGCTCAGTTTTGAGCTGCAGTAGGACTGAAGTTGGGTGTCTACGTTAAATCTGGCATCGGAGAAGGTGGCCACTAGGCAACCTAAGGAGAGCCAATGGCTCAGATCAGAAAAATGAAGCAGATTCCATGCTGTTTGATACTGGCATCGGGCCCAGGAATAATCACTACATTTCCTACCTAGGGGAGATACGGAGTCTCCAAAAAATAAATATAAGAAAGGGTAAAAGGAGGGACTACTTAATGACCAATGCTAGACAAAAGTGCAGTGGACTGCCTTAGGAAGGGGCAGTGAAGCCCTCTTCCCTCCCCTAACTGGAGGTACAAATGCTGAATTTTGAAGGGGTATTTCTGCAACTAAAGGTTGGATTGAATGGCTTGTGAGGCCTAGCTCTGAGACTTTGTGATGCTCTGATGTTTGGGTGCTAAACTAAAGAAATTTTAATCTCATTTATATCAAGCCAGTCAGCATTTAAAACTTTGGAGAGACTTTAAATCACCTGCCCCAGAGTCTACACCTGGGGGTCTGTATTTTAAAATCCTTTTTTTTTCTTGGAAAATTATTTAAATCAAATTGGCTTCCTTTGTAATTCTATGCATTTTGTTTTCAGCATTTAAAAATATTCCGAGATCTGTAGGTTTCTTCAGATTGCCAAAGGAGTCCATGACTTAAAAAAGATTAGGATTCTAATCTAATGTCCTTGTTTTTACAAGTGAGGAAACTGAGGCACAGAAGTAAATGACTTTCATTAAGATCACACAGGTTCTAACTAATCGAACCAGCATTTGAACATGGGTCCTCCAGTTTCCAGTACAGTGCTTTTTTCACTATAGTCTATTTCAGTAGGTGCTGTTAGGACCCTTGAGGCAGCTCTTCTCCAAAAAGATTTTTGTCTTACTGTTCTCACTGTGCACTAAATATCTGGAAAGAAATCCAAAGATTCGTAAAGTAGTCTTTTATGCAGGTGGAAAACCCCAGTCTTTGCAAAACAGTTTCTTCTTGAATGTCTTTAGATGGAGATTGAGTGGAAAACATCTTGGAAATAGTTTCTTTAGCCAGAGTTAGTAACACTGACATTGTGTTTAATGTCTCAGATTGTACCTGGATTATTTCCAGGTTTCTCAGGGGAACTAAAGTACATTTCATTCCAAGAAAAAATACATGAAACGAATGTTCATCACATTCACATACAACATATTCTTCTTACAGTAACTACCTACCCCCATCCACTTTTTTAAGATGGCCAGCATGAGCATGTTTTCAACAAAATCTGTTCCTAGAACAGCCTGAGCATCCTGCTTTTATGCCTTTTTCAATGCCCTAGCACCATACTGTGTATATATGTACCTCATGGATGTTAATCCTTAGCCAATTATGATATTTGGGTTATAAAATTGGATGGTTTTTGAGAAGATTTAGGATCATAGGTTTAGAACTGGAAAGGTCACTGAGTCCAATGTTTTAATTTTCCAAATGAAGAGAGTGAAGTTGAGAAAGCTTAACTGATTTGTCCAGGGTCAAACACAGGTCTCCCTGACTCTAAGACCAACACCACCAGTTGTACCATCTATCTTCCTCTTCTAACATTTGATGGCACGTCATGGTGAAGCAGGGTTTGATTTGTTCCTTGTAGTTCTATAGAGCTGAACTAGTGCTGGTGGATCGTAACAGTTGCAAGGAGTCAAATTTCAATTATTTTGAAGGAAAACTTCCCAACACTTAACATTGTCCAACAATGGAATGTCTTCTTCAAGAAGCTGTGAATTCATTGTGCTGTGAGAAACACAAAGGGGACTGTTTCAGAAAAACTTGTGAAGACTTAATGATTTGAATGAACTGATCCACAGTCAAGTGAGGATGGCCAGGAAAACAAGAACTCTGGTCAACGCAACGATCAACCATGATTCTAGAGGAATATTTGCTTTGTTACAAAGAAATGAAGGACTAAATATGGAGAATTAGATACTCTCTACATGGTCAATATGGGAATTTGTTTTGCTTGATTGTGCATATTTATTACAAGGGTTTTGTTTTTCTTTTTTTCAGGGATGGATAGGGTAGTTGGACGAGAAAGAAAATGAATGTTTTTAATTAAATTAATTTTTTATGAAAGTTGTACATTCCTGGTCACTTTTTAGACCTTAAAATGCTATATGAATGGGAGTTATAAAACATTTTTAATGTATTCAAGGAGAGATTGTACGTTCAGTTGTCAGGGATGCCACAGAGAGGATTCCTGTGTTCAGAAACAGGCTGGATTAGAATCTGAGTGAATTTCCAACTCTAAAGTTAAATGATTTTGATTTCTGAATTGTGCATTTCACAAGCACTGTCTGCAGAACTGTTGGTCTTTCCAAAACTCTTGGGCCTAATACATACAAACCTGTGGCCTTTTGAGATGAGATGAAAACCACCCAGGCATGGTGTCAGACATGTAAATGGGGTGCGGTAATTTTGGAAGAGTTAGGCCTTTAATTGTAACTTGGAAAAACACAAATTATCTATGTGACTAAGGTTCCCTTCCCTTCTGTAGGCCTGGGTTTCTTCATTAATAAAACATGGGAGTTGGACTGGGTCATTAAGATTCAGTCCAGGTCAACTGAACTTTTATTAAGTGTAGGAGAGAGACAAATCTGAGATATAACAAAGCCCCTGCCCTCATGGGGCTTACAATTTAGTGAGGACATATCATACATACACAAATAACTAATACAGTAAAGAAGACAAAGTTATCTGCTATCAGTGAAGGGGGTGTGATTGGGATTAAGAATTTAAGGAGAGAGGAAAAGGTTTACAACAATCATGGGGAATGTGACAGTGAATCTTGGCTATTGTGTCATGAGGGCTACTATGTGAGAAAGAGCCTGGGAGAATTGAGAGATTGGGGGGACTGGAGGGAATGATAAAGCTAAAAGTTGATTAAGAGGATTGCTGAGCAGCTAAGGATTGGAAGCCTAAATTAGTAATGGATACATTCATTCAGTAGCTTCATTTTCTCTAGCAGTGCTCAACAGCTTGGGGATGGGCATGGAAAAGTCAGATAGGGGAATGTTAATGGCCAGTTAAAGTGATAAGTAATTCCACTTTGATGTCCAGGGAATCATTGAAATAGGTCAGGACTGAGTAGGGAGGTAAGTGAGGCCATAATGTGAGGTGTAGACTGGGACAAGATGGAAGCGATGAGGAACTAGAAAGCATGAGGGGTAAGAGTGGAAGAGGGTAGGGTTGGAGAGGGGAATCTGGAAGCCAATATTTAGAGGCGATGGGGCTTGTGGGTCCCACAGGATAGTGAAGCATGGCCTTGGAATTCTGACTATGGTGGGAGTAGAATTGGACAAACCAGGGGTTGAACCATTTGGAGAACTGTGAGATCAGAGCGCATGAATAACAAGCAGCTGGCAGGATGAATCAATAAGTTGGTGTTAATGTCACTGGAGGAGGGACTGTGTCCTGGAGGTCAGCAGATAACAAAAAAGTGAATATGGTTGTATGATCAAATGATATGAACTTTGATTGAGGGAAGATTGAATTATAGTGAGAGAGGTGTGAAGGAGCAAAACGGAGCAAGATCCTTCTTATTCACTCCTAAGTGGTGGGACAGTGAGACCAAGAAAAGCCTTTGTCAGAGAACACTGAGAGATGTGGTGTCCTAGGGTACAGCGCAGGGTTCAGTTAATAAGAGGAGAAGGAATTTCTGAGGTTCAGGGATTTATTTAGAACAGAACTTGGGTTCACCTAGGAACAGTGGAGTACACTGGAAGAGGGACCAGTCTGGTCAAAGAGTAAGCCATGGGAGCATGGTAGGGCCACTGTGGATCAGAGGAGAGCAGCATAAGAAGGAAGGGTGTGTGAGCTGATACTGACAGAAACAGGGAAACCAAGAGAAGGGAAAGGAGACTGAGCAGCGAGTTAGCCATTAGGAAGAAGGGGGAAGGTAAGGAGTATGAATGAAGAGGTCCGGAGGTTCTCATCAGAATGTTGAGATGGAATATTGGTGACATAGAGTGTGGCCTTTCTGATTCCACTCCCAGATATTCTTGAGGCCCTTGAGTTTAGAGCAAAGGAAGAAAAAAGCAGAAATTGTTTTCTCACCAGCCTTCCAAATGTTCTCAGGACTTCTGGATAATGACCTTAGTGTCCCTCAGCAAAGGAGGGAATCAAAATGACTAGAGCTCTGCCTTCTCCTATCCACCTCCCAAATGTTTTCAGGCTCTTTAAGGGAATGAGTTTTGGAATTCCATAGTTCTATAAAACAGGGTCCCCTTGGTCTTGTCAGTTCCCTGAAAACAAAAACAATGAGTCTTGCCTCAAATCTCTTTGAATCCCAAATCCATCGACTAGGTTCCATTATTAGTTCTGGTCAGCTGCTGAGTTCAGAACATTTCTCCATTCAGTAGAAGCTCTTGTCCTTACTGACTTTATCTACCTCCTTCTGGAAGAAGGCAGTTCAGTGATGGTGACCACATTTTAGGTGGGACATTGACCAGCCACCTCCACTAAAGTCCAATATCTCACTGTAGTGTGAAAGTGATGTCAAAATCCAAGCTCTGGTGGTCACATACTAAACTGGAGAGACCTTAATTACAGACTTAATGATGTACTGTTGTCCAAGGACGAGACTAACTAAGCTTTCAGGAGGCTCATCTCCAGGTGGTCAACAAGGTAATGAATGTCAAATTTTCAGAGTTCATTTTCCTATTAGCAGAGGTATCTTTGCCTTCGCCCAGAGAGGGCATTTCTGGGGAAATAATATTGGGGCCAGAGAGGACAAAACAAAGATGACTAATAGGAAATGAAACACCAAATAAGTAGCAGAGAAGAGAGTATGTCATATGGCTTGGATAGCCTACATGCCGGGGAAATAAAAAAACTGACAGAAAGGATTGCTGAGATGCCATCAGAGACCTTTGGAAGACTGCAGAGAATGGAAAAGATCTGTGAGGTGGTGCAGTGGATAGAGCCCCAGACCTGAAGTCAGGAAAATCATCATCCTGCATTCAAATCCAGCCTGAGCAAGTCACTTAATACCATTTGCCTCAGTTTTCTCATCTGTAAAATGAGCTGGAGAAGGAAATGGCAAATCGCTCCAGTGTTTTTGCTGAAAAAATCCCAAATGGGGTTGAAGAGTTGGACACAAATGAAAAATGACTTCACAGCAGCACCAACAAGAGAAAGGGAAAGGTGATGCAGCATGAGAAATGACAAATGTTCAGGGTTTTTTTAAAAAGGAAATGAGTAGAGCTACAATCTGTAGCCTAGTGAATTTGACTTCCTGGAAAAGTTGTAGAGCATAACACTAAAGGGATGGTAATGAGAATGCTCCAAGGAAAACAGATTATGTCAAACCAATCTCATTTCTTTCTTTGATAGGGTTACTAAATTGGTAGACTAGGGGAATAATAGACATTTAATTTACATAGATTCTTGCTAAGCATTTGACAAAAGTCTCTCATCATATTCTTGCAGAAAAGATGGGAGAATGCAGGCCTCATTAGGTGGAGCTGGAGCTGGAGCTGGCTGAAGGGGGGACCCCAGAAGTAGTTATTACTAGTTGGTTGGATGCAAACTTTGAGGCGGGTCTTAACTGGAGTGTCACTTATATTTTTTATCAATGATTTAGATAAAGGTATTACCAAATCTGCAAATGACAAAAATCTAGGAGAGACAGCTAACATCTTGGATTAATGAGTCAGAATCCAAAACTGACAGGCTAGAACACTGGGCTGAATCAATCTAAGACGAGATCTAATATGGATAAATGTAAAGTCTTGTGATTGGGTTAAAAAAAAAGCAGTTTTACAAATGCAAGGTCAGTGGTATGCCTTGAAGAAATTCATCCGAATAATATCTGTGGGTTTTGGTGGACTGTGATTCAATATGAGTCAGTAGGGTGTTTTGGTGGTTAAAAAGTGAATATCTGAGGCTATATTAAAAGAAGTGTAGCTTCAAGGACTAAGGAGGTGATAATCCTGTGGTTTCTGCTCTCATCTAGTTTTATATCTCACATTTTAGGAAGGCCAGTGATAAGCTGGAGAGGGACCAGAGGGTACTTGGATGGTAAAAGACCTTGACTGAAATAATGCCACATGAGGAGTAGATGAAGGAAGTAGAGATGTTTAGCCTGCAGAAGACATAAGGGAGAAAGGGGGAACAGATGCCTTAAAGAATTTGAAGGGTTGTTACTTGGAATAAAGATTAGACTTATTCTTATTAGACCCTGGGAGCAGATTTGGGAGCAACCGATGGAGAAAGAGAGAGCAATATTTAAACTTGATGTCAGGAAAAACTTCTAAACAGTTAGAGCTCTCTCCAAAAAAGTGGAATTCAGTGCTTCAGAAAGTAGCATGTTGTCCTTCACTGGAGGTATTCAAGAAGACTACTTGTCAGGGATGTTGTAGATGGAATTCTTCCTTAGCTATAGGATGGCCTGGGATGTACTCTAAGAGTCTGGGTATGCTTGTGGAAATTTTGCTCAGTGAGGGCCACACTTAGAAAGAGGTTCATTCTACATCTAACCTACAAATGAAACCAATCTGTTCTTTGAAGGAGACTGCCCGTCTTCTCACTATACTAAAACTCACATAACTGGGCAACTCAGGGATTATCCCTTCATGAATGGTTGTCAACTTCTGCCTACCTAAAGAAAGGAAAAGCTGCTTGTGGCTACTCCTCCTGGAGAGAAGGAATGTGCTGCACTTCCAGGTTCCTGTCCTCTGCAGAAGCAGGCAAATTGGGAATTATTCATAGATAGTGATTTCTGAATGCACTGACTATTCTGAGAAGCTGAAGAGGAAGAGGGTAGCTATGATATCTCTTGTCCTCAAATCTATCTCTGCATCGCTCTGCATGTCAACAAAAATATGGCCTGGAGGAAGGTGGTTTCCACTACACTGAAACATGCTCCCAGAGGAGGAGATGATGGGCAGCTCCACAGATCACTGGGCCAAAGGGGGCTAACTTCTGGACTTAGACAACTAATTCCCAGCCTTGATTCATTCAAAACCCTGAAGGTTACGTTTCCTCAATGTGCCTTCCTCCTCCGCTTCCTCCAATCTGTTTCCCAGCGCTGCCTCTTTGGAATACAGATGTGTTTCCTCCGGCTCTCTGCTGCTGTCCAAGGGGAACACCGTGTTCTCTGCTATGATAGCAGGATCATCCTCTTCATGCTGACAGCAAGTGCACTCTAATTTCTGGCTTGGAGGCAGGACCCTGTCCTGGTCACTAAAACTGACAGTCTTGTCTTTCTGGCTGACCTCATCCAGGTTAATTGGTAGACTCTCACAGCACAAATGATCCTCCTCTTCCTCTTCTAGCCCCCCCATTCCTTCTGCTATCTCTTCAGCAGAGGCTTGGCTCATGTCTGGGTAATCCACTAGGATTGTATCTGGCCTTCGCTTGACACAGTCTGAAAGGTCATAAACTGGGTATGTCTCTTCTGGGTAGCCTACACAAAAAAAAACCAGAAAAAGTCTTGAAATACCCTTTCAAGAAATAAAACATAAAAAAAAAAAGATTCAGAGAAGGCAGCCATCCTGAAAAATCCTTTCGAGAAGCTTACAGATGATCCTAATGGTTTTGAAGTTTCACTTGGGCAAATGCTCAGCAATTTGGTTGAGTGTCCAAATGCTCTTAGGAACACAAACCAATTCAGATAAAAATACCTTCCTGAGCATGGAGAACTAGAAAATGGGTTTATAAATGACTCTGCGCTCAGGAAAATATGCTTTGGCATTTCTCTTTCCGTGCCCCCTCCCTCAGCGCACACACACACACACACACACCACGCACAGAGTGCTTTCTTTTGCAGGACTGAAGAGGAAGATTAAGCAAACAGCTAAAATCTTCCACTTGAAGAATTAAACCAAATACCAGCTGAAGGAGGCACAGCTAATGTTTACAGTTTATATTTGGAACCATTTTAGGAGCTTCCTGCCGGGAAAAAAACACAACACTTTGTGAATCCTACTTAGCAACACAATTGAAATAGTTGGTGAGCATCAGGTATAGAGCAAGACGTGCTTGAGATCTTGGATGACAAGCACCGGGCTTTCCAGAGACACAATTCCTGTTGTCGATGTCTTTGCCTTCACAAAATGAACAAAAGAACAGAACAGACCTGGTAAATAAAATAAGGGATGCAGGATGTGCGGTGCTGAATCCCAGCTCTGATAATGAGAAAAAACAAAAATGTTGCCAAATTAAGGAAAGTAATGAAATAAATCTATGTCAGCCAAGCCCTAGCCTGAGAGGCAGATGGGCCGGGCTACAGCTCATGTGCCAGGGTTGGCAGTCGGCCTCATGCTTGCTGCACAATGTGAAAAGCTGGAGAATTCAAAATCCATTTGCACATTATTATAATTGGTAAATTCAACCTTAATGTAAAACATTTTCAGCCTGCATGTCCTGAATAGGAGGCCTCTTTCTGGATTCTACTCAGGGCCTGGGGAGGCTTTTTCTTTGCTGATAGGTAACAGAGTATTAGGAGGAAGCTGTTTACCTTCCCAGTCCTCCATGTAAGGGGCTTCCTCGGCTTCTTTCTCAGGAGAGGGGCTGTCAAGGAGCTTTCCTTCCTTCATGACCCTGGTGATTTCTCGGAGTTGCTGCAACAACCGTTTTTCCTGGTCTGAAGTCATGTTCTGTGCCCTGCTCAGAGGGGTCAGACACAACTCAGTTATCGGCTAAATCTCAATGAGCCATGATTCCCCCCACAGCCCATTACAGTGATCTGCCCCTGCCTTAGAACAAGGGACCTCAAAGATAGGAGGGGATTTGGTTACTGGCCATAGTAATCACCTCCATTAGCAAAAGATGTCTTTCTTTCCACAAAAGAACTGAGAAGAGTTATTTCTACATGAGTTCCTGGATCCTAAGGTAGAACCAAGCTAACAAATTTCCAGGATGCTATTCCTGGTCTGTTCCAGAAACCCCCACAGGGCTGACACTCTCTCTTTCAGTGAGTGGAAGGTGATGCCATGGGTAACTGGCCCTTCTTGAAAGTCTGAGCAGGGCTGTGTTAGGGCTAGTCTCTTCAAATATCAAATCTCCTGCCAATGAATAGCTTATAAAAAAGCATTTAAGATACTGAGGAGTCAGTCTTCCAGGCTGGGGCATCCCAAGACAAGAAAACATTTATGGATTTAAAAAGTGCTGCGCTCTGGTCTGGCCACGGGAGGGAGACCTTTCATTTTATAATATCTCCTGAATCCAGGCTGACACATGCTATTATTCATAGCCAGAACTAGAAGGGACCTTTGAGATGATCAAATACAGTTCATTTTGTCCTTGATGAAACTGATACCCATGGTGGGCAGGTGTCTTCCCCAACCACAGTTTCTTGTTTGATAAGCAGCAGATCTATGATTTAAAGCTTGGAATCCTGACTCGACATCCTGCACTCACTCTACAACACACAGGTCACTGTCTCTCTAATCTGCCAGGGTCAGAGAAGTAGCCATCTGGACCTCGCCAGCTCAGCATAGCTCACAAGAATGGAGATGACATCTAGGCTCTGGCACTATCTGGATCTTTAATGATAAGGAAATAAAAGGAGGCAGTAGGCTGTGGTGGGAAGTCCAATGGAAATGGGGTGGGGCAGGGCAGAAGGTCTGGATTCAAATCTTGTTTTTATCACATAGTCTTATCAGGTGTGGATAGATGAACTGGCTTGGGGTCAGGAAAATCTGAGATCAAACTTGATCTCGGACCCTTACTAGTTGTGTAAGTTAGTTGACTACTGTTTGCTCAGTTCCTCCTCTGTAAAATGGGGATACATGGGAAAAAGAAATGGCAAAACCACTCTGATGATTTTGCCCTGATGTCTTTTGGGGTCACATGGACCCTGCTGAACAGCATGTGTTAAAATTTAAACCCTGAAGGGTCTTATAAAGATTAGTGGGACTGAAAGGATTAGGCCTTTGTCTTAGCTTCTGACACTTCTGAAGAAGTACTTTTAATGGACCTTCATTTCCCTTGCCTGGGGGACCAAACATAGGCTTTTAAAACAGGTTAGGGAAAGAGAAAACAAGAACTTAGAAAGATGGTAAGGGGGCGAGGGATCCCGTTCAGAGAAAGGGCCACCTATAGAGACAGATCTGTCCATAAACAATTTCCATATCACCAAGTAGAAACGACTAACACCACCTGTAACTCCTGTTTCTACACACATCCCAACAGCCCTAGGAGATACATAATACACATATTCTTATTACCACTGTTACTCCCATTATACTATGGGGTAACTGACATCTGTGCCTAAGGTTGCACAACCCAGGAATGGTAAAGCCAGCATCCTGACTCCAGGCTTAGGGCTCTCAGAACATGGCCTGCTGGATCACTTCAGATAGCATTCATTCGTGCTGTGAATAATCCAGAGAATTCATAAAAGGGCCCTACCCTGAACAAAAGCTTCCTTAGTCTTTCAAATTCAATACAACATATATTTATTAAGTATCTACAATGTGCAAAGCACTGCAGTAGGTAGAGAAGCCTTGTACCAGCTTTAATATCTGTAGTCAGATAAAGTCCTTTGCCAAAACAGATGCCAGCTTCCCTAAAATGCCTCACAATTGAAAAACAGGTAAGAACGTTGTGAATTTCTGCGATTTTGTCAGTTTTGTCATCATTTTCATTTGGCTTTTAATCAATCAACAAGCATAATGCTAGGCATTATACTAGGTGATGGGGATACAAAGGCAAAAATTAAAAAAAAATGGACTCAGAGATGAAGAGGCTAGAGTTAGACACCAAAAGCATCAAGGGAGGTAGAGGTAATGCTAGTCAGCCCTAACATTTTCTAGGCATTTACCTTCAAAAGCAATACTACATCTCAACAAAACTTTTTTTTTTCTCTGAATGATCAGTGCTAAGGACATTAATGACAAAGTATTCTGCCACTGAACTCATGCAAGAAAATATTCTCTTTCTGAATCAGGTTAGATTCAAACATGATTCACCTAAAGAAAATGTAACAGTTCTAGCCTCTAGAAATGTGGCCAATAGCTTCTGAGGTGGTTCATCACTCAGGGATTTGGTCTTCCTTATGAAAACGCCTCTGAGCTTCATGGTTCGCACTCGGGTCAAAGAACTTTGCAATTAAACAATATAAAACAATTTTTCTTTTTTCCAGGAGGGCCAGTCATACATACTCAGCCAGTTTGGTTTATGGGTCAGATACTCAATCCTTCATTCATACAAACCATTGATTAAATACCTTGTCACGTGTGAGGCACTGAGTAAGATACAAAGATAAGTAAAACATAGGTCTCCTTGACCTCAAGCTGCTTATAGACTAGTGCAGAAAAGGAAAAATTCCAGTGTAGCAATGATTCTGGACTCACTCTGCCAGACTGAGGAAGGTTTACATGTTCCCCTCAGGGAACTGGGGGCTGGCCCTGGAGGGTTAGGGGTGTCTGATGCTAGTGACTTGTGTTCCCATTCTGGTGGTGTCTTCCCACTATTAACTGCCAGCTCTTAATGCCTGTTTTCACATACCCATTTAACAGGATTGTTGTAAGGATCAAATGAGATAATAATTGTAAAGTTCTTAGCACAGTGTCTGGTACATAGTGATTACTATGTGAATTTTAGCTACTGTTATTATTAACACCAATTTGCTTTTACAAATGGATATTACTTTGAAGATATAATGAGAACAGAAGGACCAGCATCTCCTCCCTTTCACATTTCTAACACCTGGAGTGGCCTTGAGGCCACATGTGGTCCTCTAGGTCCTCAAGTGCAGTCCTTTGGCTGAATCTAAACTTCACGGTACAGATCTAGTTTGCGGCAGGTTCTCCACCCATGCCTTATACTCTTACCTCTCTCTTTGGGGAGAGTGAGCTCAGATCCAGCAGAGATTCTAGATAACATTGGTCTTGTCAAGTCCACATCCAGATGCAACGTCAACATGGTGAACTGAGATCTCAGCCACCCTGGGCTGGGTCTCCAAAGACTCCCTTTGTTCTTTGAAGCACTGATGCTGGACTGATTAACCACTAAGGTCCCTATAGACTCTACTTCCATATTTCTTGGTGACGGTATCTCCTGACCTTTTAAAGGTCATATTCACCTCCAGTCCCCTTCACTGGAATGCATACAGCCAGGCAGGAATCAGGCACCTCATCTACAAAAGGAGGGGGCCCTTTGGTCTCAACTAGGACTTAAAGATAATTTTGTGATTCCATTCGTTTAACAGTGGTCAATATGAACAAAGCGCTATGCTGGGTGTAAGGTGTGTGGGGGTAAGTATACAAAGATAAATAAGGCATAAGTGATCCTTGTTACAAGGTGTTTACTAGCAGGGGTAGGGGAAGCTCTCAGTTTCATATATAAGTACTTAATTCAATTTTGGTTTACGAACGCATGAGAGTCATTACTGCATCCTCGGCTTCTGTGCTCCAAACTGCCAAATCCCCAAGGATTCCTCAGCAGGCACTAAGGGAGGTATAAAACCATATTTACATTGAGGCTGTAGACATGTACTCACTTATAGAGTGAGTCCTTTTAATCAGCAAGCAAGAAGGACTAGGAATCTTAATACAAGGGGGCAAATTTGACCTCAAAGGTATCACCGAAATGAAACCTGTAAACTAGAATGTGCCTCTGATTTGATCTACATCATACAGGCAAAGGAGTAGGGTGGGGTGGCATTGAGTGTCATGTGAAGAAGCCCAAGAATCAAAGAGGGAAACGTGGCAGAGAATGTTAGGTGAAGATCAGGGTAGGGAAGGGGAGAAACAATTGTATCACTAGGGCACGACCACTTGGATGTTACTGTCCCAGGAAATAGATTGGTGATTCAGGAGAAAACATGGTCCAGTAAGGACAAGAAACCTCACTTATCCAGATGTCTGCTGGGGCTCTCCACTCCAAAAGCATGGTTGCTAATAATCTCTTGGCTTATCTTGGAATTAAAATACCAAGATTCAATGACTGACTTCGTGTGAAAGGCAAAACCTAAGGATTCATAGGGATAGGGTATAGTTCTGATGAATCCCGCCAGCCCCAGCCCCTGCCCTGGTTTGGATAAGTTTCAAATAGTTGAGTTGTCCAGACGTCCAGGGAAGCACTCTCAGCTAACCCCCAAATCTTACCAATGGAATAAAATCTCATTTAGAGGAGCTGAATGGCAGGGAATAGTAGTTTATCCCAGAGGCCACAGCATTACCATCTTGTGATTTCTTCAAACCTGGCCCTGAGGGGCCTGTGAAGAAAGGGCTCTTCCCTTCTCATGGATGGGGACTGTAGGTGGTTTTTATTACACGGCCATGTACAAGCTGTATGGTATGTCTTTAAAGGACTTGGGATCAGCACTGGCAGGATGAAGAAAGACTCAGCCTGAACAGAACAGAGGGCAGTGGGTAAAGTCAGCAACAGGACAGGGGCATTGTAGATACTTCACCCATGCCCATCCTTCCTAAGAGTGATTAGTGTGTGTATGTGTGTGTGTGCGTGTGTGTGAGTGTGTGAAGTTGTGCCAGCCTTTGTGACTTGTCTGGGGGTATCTCAGGGAAAGAAAATCACTGTTCTGAAACCCTACTGAAATGTCTGTCAAAGTCATCTTCTACTTTCTTTAAGCATTTTTAAAAAGTCAAAACTTAATAAATATGAACTAAGATGATTACTTTCATACACACGGACAGAAAGAAGGGATCAGAGGTGAAACTGCAATGCTCTATTATGTAAAGCTTGCTTTTCTTTTAAAGTACATAATAAATTCAACATGATGCTTTCAAAATTGTCCTACTTGTCTGAATTTCTTCTGGCTTTTCTTCTTTTATCTTCTCAGCATTTCAAAATCTTCCTTCCTTCCTTCCTTCCTTCCTTCCTTCCTTCCTTCCTTCCTTCCTTCCTTCCTTCCTTCCTTCCTTCCTTCCTTCCTTCCCTCCCTCCTTCCTTCCTTCCTTCCTTCCTTCCTTCCTTCCTTCCTTCCTTCCTTCCTTCCTTCCTTCCTTCCTTCCTTCCTTCCTTCCTTCCTCCTTTCCTCCTCCTTCCTTCCTTCCCCACAATGCTACTTCTTTCTTTGCCTCTCTCACCACTGAGAAGAAAAAAAAAACTATTGTAATAAATATGCATAGTCAAGCAAAACAAATTCCCACATTGGCTGGATACAAAAGTAAATAGCCCAACTCGTTTTGGTCTCTGGACCCACCTGTTTCCAACATCATCATCTACCCTCCACTACTTCAAAAGCTTCCTTTAAAAGTACTTCTCTTTAGACTTCACCTTGCTTGAACATTAAATTCCTATAACATCTTCCTACTTAAAAAAACCTACACCGATGATTACACAAAATATAAATACCGAACTTAAGCCATTTCTGTTGAACATAATTACAGTTATCCATGTGTCCCTTATAAAGATTAGAAGGGACCGCAGTGATCAACCCTTATCATTTTAATGAGGAAAGTGAGGGCCAGGGAGAGGAAGGGACTCGACACAGGTAGAGCAAGCTGCATTACATGGTGTTCTTTGCTTTCAGAAGCAGTGGACTTGAAGACAACGTGTATTCTGAAGATATATCCCATTCCATAATTAGGCACAATAATGAACGTGTGGCCTGGTGCCTTTATCTGGATTTTGCAGAAATCATCACAAGATGGAGTAATGGTGGTGGAAAGGAAAGTCCAGGTCTTTCAATCAGTTTTCTCATGAGCAGACTTGAGATATAGAAAGTGGTAAAGGGGGAATCCTTGTAAGGATGGTAATAAAAGCTTACATTTATGGAATCAAAAATTTCAGTTAAGCCCCTTTGTAACAGCTCCACATGGAAAGGATTATCATCCCCATTTGACAGATGAGGGAACTCAGGCTTGGGGAAGTGAGGTGGTTAAACCATAGTCCTACATTGGAACCATAAGTCCAGCACTTTTTCCCATTATTATCTCTGCCTCTTGATACCAGTTATGATAAACTGAAGCACACTATCCCAGCCATGACATAATGCTGAACTCTGAGTCTATAGCATCTATAGAATCTATAGAATCAAAGAATCTATAGAATCAAGAGCATTTTGTTTTGCTCTGGGAAAACAGAGTGCTGCCCTCCTCCTGTCCAGCTAGGGATGGGGGAACAGTGGGAAGCCCCATTCAGATTCGCTGTGAGTATTTTATGATCTGCCCACCACAAGTGGTCCCTCTTTATCTTGTCCACTGTGGCGTGGATTTGCTCTGTAAGAATGTCTGAGTCCAAAACATGTGGGCCAGAGAACTTCTTTTCTTCTTCAGCTTTTATTTCCATTGCACCGAGGGGGCTGCCTTTGCCTTTTGTATTAATTCTATTTATCTGCTGTGGCAGAATGCTGTATGTGCCACCTGTTCATTTATTCTTCTGTGAAGATGTGGCATCATGAAATCCTCCCTGGTCCAAGTAGTTATTCTGCCTGAGCAAATCTCTCTCGTTAGACCTATCTCCTGTGCTTGAAGGGTTGGCAGAGAAGGGGCTTTAATTTATAGCTTGTCTTGATATACTCACAATCCTTTGAAGTCCCTACACTGATGTGCCCGCCATAATAACAAGTTTTGTGCTTGAAATTCCAGAAATGTTCCATTTCAGAAACTGATGTTAACCTGGAGATGGATTAAAGGTTTTTTTTAATATCATCTAATAATACTTTTCAGACTTAAGACAGCTTTTTGCCTGTGAGCTCTAAAGCTCTGTACAAATTTTTAAATAATGAAGCCTTGGCAAACTCTCAAAGGATAGGTATTATGCAGCATGTAGCTGAGCTAAGGCAGAGTCTGCTTAAGTGAACAGCTCTAGGACACAACAACTAAGTAAAAAAGACTTAGAAATAGGAGTCCAGGTATACTAATTTCTATTTTGATGATATATGGATTGTTTCCTCATTACTCTGTACGTTAAAGAGTAAAAATCAACCTCTTCATCAAACAGTTTGGCCCAGGGCATGAAGTACCTGAAAGAAAATGTGGCCGTCCCCCTTCATGCCACCCATATCACACACTGAGGGGAGTGGTCCAGAGCCCTGGTCCAGGAGCCTGTGGGGAGGGGACTGGGCTTGGCTCTCAGCCCTGCTGACCCAGCTAGTAAGTGCTCTATGGGACCTGCCTGGCACTCAAGAGTTCTCATCTGTCAAATGAGAATAAAAGAACTTGGCTTCCTTTTGGATTGTACTGAGACTTTCAGGAGAATTTCTGTCCATAAAGTATTTCTATTTTATAAGCTCTTATTAGCATCACTGGAGACTCTCCCTACGGCAGTGAGACGGAGCCACAGTGCAGAGAGTGTTGGATCTGGACTCAGGAACAAGTGAGTTCAAATCCAGCCTCGGACACTTCCTAGCTGTGTGACCCTGGGCAAGTCACTTCACCCTGTTTCCCTTTACTTTCTTCATCTGTAAAATGAGCTGGAGGAGGAAATGGCCAACCACTCTAGTATCTTTGCTAAAAAAAAACCCAAATGGGATCACAAAGAGTCAGACATGGCTGAAACAATTGAACAACAACAAATCTGAAAATGGAGCAGCCAGATGCAGCTAGGTGATGCAGGGGACAAAGCACTGGGCCAACGGTCAGGAGGACCTGAGTTCAAATGTGACGTCAGATATTCAGTAGTTGAGTTGGACGTGACTGAATAAGGGGAGTCTATGCTTACCTTCTGTGATTTTGCATTAGATTTAAATTTCCCTTGTTACTTTCTTATCCCCATCATCTGACAGTTTCTGTGAATGTCCAGTTAATGACAACAGCCCGTGTGCTGAAGACTCTGCTTGATAGGGATTTGCCTCCCCAGATCCATTTAGCTAGACTGTAAGATGTCCATGTCAGACTTAAATTCTGAGAGGGTGAACGAAGAGTTTTCTACAGACTTTATCTTTCATCCAGCATTCTTGCCAAACAAGGTGCTTAATAAATACCTGCTGAATGAAAAGATCTGCTTTTATGTACTGTTTCCAAACTTATTCTAAAAGTCGAACTTGCCTCCATAACATAGTATTACATGTGTTGGAAGATCAGCCTGATCCTGCCCCAAACACACACACACACAATTAATCTCTAAAGTGTAGTATCTATCAGTCCTGGTCTGCAATAGCAGAAAATGTTCCAACAAAATGCATTATGCTTAATTCTTCCTCCAGGCATCTCTGTCTCAAGTTTTTCAAAGCATTTCAAGTCATCTCATTATCTCTCATTTCACCAGTTCCTAAAAATGTCCTTAAAATTCAAGCTTACTAAGTTTATCAGCAATTCTATGGCATTTTTACATGTAAAAATATATGTGTATTTGAGGAAAGAGCTTTGTAAATCTCATAAAACTACATGAATGGCAAGCCAATGGATATCTAGTACACTTTTTAACAAGGATTCAACATGTTTTGTGTTGGCTACAGTGAGACTCCAAAAAGAAAGTTGCTTGCTTCAAAATTTAAGAACCATTCACCCAAAGAATCATAGGACAACAGCTGACATTTCCAGGACATGATAAGCCTTACAAGACACCATACATGCACCACTTCATTTGATACTTGCAACAACTCCCTGAGGAAGGTGATGTACCATCTTCCCAGTCACCCAGGCTTGGACCTCAGTGCCATCCTTGACACCTCACTTCCTTCACTCCTAATTAGTTGCTAGATCTTCTCACTGCTATCTCAACAACATCTTCTACGTGTCTCCCTTCTCTCTACCTACAAAGTCATTGCAGTTGCTCTTTTTTATTATTTTATTTGTTTTCAGTGTTCTACAATCACTTCCATATATCTTAGATTTTCCCTTCCCCCCTCCCTCCCTGAGATGGCACACAGTTTTATATAGGTACATACATGCCTATTAAATACATTTTCATTTTCACCTTATTCATGTTGCATAGAAGAATTAAAATGAATGAGAGAAATCATAAAACAAAACAAAACATAATACAAAAAAAAATTATCTGCTTCATTCTGTGATCAAATTCCATAGTTTTTTCCCTGGATGTGAAAGGCATTTTATCTTAAGAGACCACTGGGAATTATTTAAGTCCTTGCATTGCAATGAAGTACTAAGTCTACCAGAAAACTTTCTCGCACACTATGGTTGTTGCTGGGTACAAAGTTCTCCTGGTTCTGCTCCTTTCCCTCAGCATCAGATCATATAAGTCTTCCCAGGCCTCTCTGAAGTCTTCCTGTTCATCATTTCTTACAGTATTCCATTACATTCATATACCACAATTTATTCAGCCATTCCCCAATTGATAAGCATCCCCTTGATTCCCAGTTTTTGGCCGCCACAAAGAGAGCTGCTATAAATAGTCATAGCAGTTGTTCAAGCCTTTATCACCTTTTGCCTGAAATGTTGCCACAGTTGCCTAAATGGTCTTTGGTTTTCCTGACTCCAGCCTCTCTCTGCTCCAATCTCCTCTTCACTCAGCTTCCAACGCCATTTTCCCAAAGCGTAGATCTGACCATGTCACTCCTCTGCACCACAAACTTCAATGGTGCCTTATTAATGCTAGGATCAAAGGTAAACGCCTACGTTTGGCCCTTAAAGCCCTTCACATGCTTATCCCCAACCTTGCTGCCCAGAAATTACATTTTACTCCCCTTTGAGCTGTCTATGATCCAATCAAAGTAGAGTTCTTCTTGTTCCTCATACAGTATATTTCATTTCCCACCTCCCTACCTTTGGCTATCCTCCCTGCCCAGAATGCAGTCCCTTCTTAGCTACAGCCTCTCAGGTTCCCTAGTCTTCTTCAAGACAGTTTGAGGGCCATTTTAAAAAATATATGAGTCTTTCTCTTCCCTCAGCTGTTGTTGCCTCCTTCTCTATATTACCTTGTATTACTATCTGTCCATATATGTGTGTTTATATAGATAGACAGCACATACTTATGTATGTTAATACACTTTTTATCCACTATAATCATAATCAACATTTATATAGTGTTTGCTATGTGCCAGGCACTATGCTATGCGCTTCAGAATCACTATCTCATTTGGTCTTCACAACAACTTTCAGAGACAAGTGCTATTATTATCTCCATGTTACAAAAGGAAAAACTGAGGCAAACAGACGTCGTGTGACATGCCCAGCTGTCCCACAGTCAGTAAGTGTCTGAGGCTAGGATTCGAATGTAGTTCTTCTTGACTCTGGGCCTAGCCATTCAGCTCTTTTGAAGGCAAGTACTGTTCCATTTCTTGGCATCCTTGGCACCCAGCTCAGGGCCTGGCACACAGCAGGCATTTGATAAAAGTTTGTTGATTGAATATCATCCCCCTTTTAAAAGGGAGCAAACTCAGACCAATGGCACACAACCACTAAGTGATGGAGCTGGGATCTGACCCCCAAATCCATTGTTCTCTCTGCTAATCTACCGACTATGGTCTGACCACTAGAAGAGACTTAAAGAATTCGGCTTGGGGAGGAGCCAAGATGGCAGAGTAGAAAGACTCATATATGCTAGCTCTGAACCCATAGCCCATAAATTTCCTGTAAAAAGAACTCCCCACAAATTCTGGAGCAGTGGGAGCCACACAGCAACGCAGTGGAGGAGATTTCCATTCCAGAGAGCCCTGAAAAACCAACCCCAAAGGTCCGTCGCTCACTGGACAGCAGAGCCCAGCCCTGCTTGCATGGCCCCGAGAGGAGCAGATCAAGCAGGCTTCAGGGACGGAACTTGTGGCGACCACGAAGGCGCTACAGGTCAGTGAGAGAGACTTCTGGGCTGGCCGAGAGGGGAGCGGGGTATCTCCGTGACTCAGGCCCCCTTGGGAGGCAGTGGCAGAGACAGGGACAGCAGCAGACCTGGGCTCCCCAAGTAGCCTGCTCCATTACTGAAGGTCTCTGCATAAACCCCCTGAGGGAACTGAGCCTGGGACGTGGCCCTGCCCCCACCTGAGCACCACAACTTAAGCTCACATTGAATAGCAGCCCCACCTGCCCGCCACTGAAGGCCCTAAGGCTGGGGAGCAGCATTTGAATCTCAGACCCCAAGCACTAGCTGGGCGGATCTAGGTGGGGGTGGACAGGAATCTCAGAACTCAAATAACTGGCTGGGAAAATGCCTAGAAAAGGGAAGAAAAATAAGACTATAGAAGGGTACTTTGTTGGTGAACAGATGTTTCCTGCTTTCATTTCTGATGAGGAGGAATAATGCTTACCATCAGGGAAAGACATAGAAGTCAAGGCCTCTGTATCCCAAACATCCGAAATAGATATCCAATGGGCTCAGGTCACAGAAGAGCTCAAAAAGGATTTTGAAAATCAAGTTAGACAGGTGGAGGAGAAACTGGGAAGAGAAATGAGAGAGATGCAAGAAAAGCACGAAAAACGGGGTCAATACCTTGCTAAAGGAGACCCCAAAAATGCTGAAGAAAATAACACCTTGAAAAATAGGCTAACTCAATTGGCAAAAGAGGTTCAAAAAGCCAATGAGGAGAAGAATGCTTTCAAAAGCAGAATTAGCCAAATGGAAAAAGAGGTTCAAAAGCTCACTGAAGATAATAGTTCTCTCAAAATTAGAATGGAACACATGGAGGCTAATGACTTTCTGAGAAACCAAGAAATCACAAAACAAAACCAAAAGAATGAAAAAGTGGAAGAGAATGTGAAATTTCTCATTGAAAAAACAACTGACCTGGAAAATAGATCCAGGAGAGATAATTTAAAAATTATGGGACTACCTGAAAGCCATGATCAAAAAAAGAGCCTAGACATAATCTTTCATGAAATTATCAAGGAAAACTGCCCTGATATTCTAGAACCAGAGGGCAAAATAAGTATTGAAGGAATCCATCGATCACCACCTGAAAGAGATCCAAAAAGAGAAACTCCTGGGAACATTGTGGCCAAATTCCAGAATTCCCAGGTCAAGGAGAAAATATTGCCAGCAGCTAGAAAGAAATAGTTCCAGTATTGTGGAAATACAATCAGGATAACACAAGATCTAGCAGCTTCTACATTAAGGGATCGAAGGGCATGGAATAGGATATTGCAGAAGTCAAAGGAACTAGGACTCAAACCAAGAATCACCTACCCAGCAAAACTGAGTATAATACTTCAGGGAAAAATACTGTCTTTCAATGAAACAGAGGACTTTCAATCATTCTTGATGAAAAGACCAGAGCTGAAAAGAAAATTTGACTTTCAAACACAAGAATGAGAAGAAGCATGAAAAAGTAAACAGCAAAGAGAAGTCACAAGGGACTAACCAAAGGTGAACTGTTTACATTCCTACATGGAAAGACAATATTTGTAACTCTTAAAACTTTTCAGTATCTGGGTAGTTGTTGGGACCACACACACACATGCACACACACACATGCACACACATACACACATGCACGTACATACAGAGACAGAGAGCACAGAGTGAATTGAATAGGATGGGACCATATCTTAAAAGAAATTAAGGTAAACGGGGAGAGAGAAATGTAGGGAGAGGAGAGAGGGTGAAATGGAATGGGGTAAATTATCTCTCATTCAAGAGGCAAGCACGAGACTTTTCAGTGGAGAGAAAAAGAAGACAGCTGAGAAAAAAACATGAAGTTTACTCTTATCACATTCGACTAAAGGAAGGAATAAAATGCACACTCATTTTGGTATTAAAACCTATCTTACAATACAGGAAAATGGGGGAGAAGGAGATAAGCAGGGTGGGGGGGATGATGGAAGGGAGGGCAATGGGAGGAGGGAGCAATCTGAAGTCAACACTCTTGGGGAGGGACAGGATCAAAAGACAGAATAGAATAAATGGGGGGCAGGATAGGATGGAGGGAAATAGAGTTAGTCTTACACAACACGACTATTATGGAAGTCATTTGCAAAACTACACAGATATGGCTTATATTGAATTGCCTGCCTTCCCAAAGGGAATGGGTGGGGAGGGAGGGATAGGGAGAATTTGGAACTCAAAGTTTTAGGAACAACTGTTTAGTATTGTTGTTGCTACTAGGAAATAAGAAATACAGTCAATGGGGAATAGAAAGTCATCTGGCCCTACAGGACAAAAGAGAAGATGGGGACAAGAGAAGGGAGGGAGGATAGAAGAGAGGGCAAATTGGTGATAGGGAAAATTAGAATGCTCAGTGTATTGGGGTGGGGGGAGGGGACAAATGGGGAGAAAATTTGGAACCCAAAATTTTGTGAAAATGAATGTAAAAAGTTAAATAAATAAATTTATATTTAAAAAAAAAAGAATTCGGCTCCTTACATGGATTCCTTCTACTGACATCTGTCACAAATACACGTTTAGGCTCTTCTTGAGCAGTTTCAGTGACTTGGAACTAACTATCTCAATAGGACTGCCCATTCCATTGTAGACATGCCTGTTTGGGGGAGAGGAGCTCTTTCTTATGTACCAAATAAGATCATATTTGTGATGTGCTTACTTAGCATGGTGCCTGTACCCAGTAGATGCTTAATAAATGGTTTTTTTCCTTTCTTCTTTTCACTCCTTATACCAAGCTCAAATCTGCCTTTCTGTAGTGTTATCTAGTTCTACCCCCTGTGGTCAAGACCTCTCCCACTAATTCCTTCTAACTGACAACCCTTCGCTCATTCATTGCAGCCTGAACATACATGTCCTTTAATCAGTCTTCCTATGAAACGGCTTCTGGTCCCTTCAGCATTCTCATCACTTTGGGGGATTGCTGCTGGTGAAGAGATCCAGGCCAAATCCAGCCTCAGACACTGATTAGGTGTGTAACCCTGGGCAAGTCACTTCACCCTGCTTGCCTCAGTTTCCTCATCTATAAAATGAGCTGGAGAAGGAACTAGCAAATCATTCCAGTATCTCTGCCAAGAAAACCCCGAATGCGATCACTGACTCGGACACGACTGAAAAGGGTTGAACAATAAGAAATTTGAAAAGGGAGCAGCCAAGGGCAGCTAAGTGACACAGTGCGTGGAGCATTGACCCTGGAGTCAGGAGAATCTGAGTTCAAATTTGGTCTTAGATACTTATTAGCTGTGTGACCCTGGGCAAGTCACTTAACCCCAACTTCCTCCAAAAAAGAGAAGGAAGGAAGGAAGGAAGGAAGAAAGAAAGGAAGGAAGGAAGGAAGGAAAAATGGAGCAGAGAGAACTAAATGCAGTCCACCAGGCCTGTTCTGAGCTGGGTAGAGAATAGCAGAGGAGCAGAAGCCATGTGAGCACTCAATTAAAACCTGTGCCTTTTGTGTTTTATTTTCATCAACTGATGCTTTAACCAAATCTCCTTCATTCTGTTACTGTGCTGGTTTTTTTGGGGGATCTCCTTAATAAGCCAGAGAGTGGAGAGCCATCTCACCTTCTCCTCCAGCAAAAAGACCAGTTTGTATTTGTACAGCACACACTTGGTGATAATCTCCCCAGGGAAGACAAGCAGAGGACAACCCCCTACAATCATTGGAAAGGGCTTGGTTCCTAAGTCTTTTGGGCCGTGGAAGTTCTCAGGTGAAAACCAGAGTCATTTGTGGCATGCCACCAACACTTGTGCTGCTAGCCACCACGCCAAGCAGCAGCTCTGCTGCGTCTCTCAGCCCCTGCTAGCTGCTTGTCATATGGTTTAGTTGGCCTGATTGCTCTCTTCATTCAACAAGTATTTACTGAATACTTATTATGTCCTATTAGAGAGTCATCGCTACATAATATATGAACACCTATGTTTCCTGCATGAATAATCGAAAGCACCATACTAAATTATATAGGAAATACTAAATGTCACGCCTTTCAGATAGCCGAGCAATTGTCTCCTCTAGCTTTTAACTATCTAACTCACTTATCAGGATTTATTTACTAATAACTGAAGGTTCGTGGTGATATACTTGCTTCTTTGATGTATAGGCTTCCTTTCCATGCTGAGAGTTGAAATGATGGGCTGGTACAATCCAAGTTTGAGTCTTAATTGCTCCAAATGTTTATTGTTTAATACATAACCTAGAGATATGATTTACTTGTGTGTGTCCTGCTCCTGATTTTTATACACATCAGGGAATTTCTATTCCGGTAACAGCTCCCAGAGAGGTTTAAATATTATAATTGTTCTGTTCACATTTTAAAGTTATGTTTTCCATCAAACTGAGGACGACTGATATTACAAACCCAAGTGCATTTCACTGGCTTTTCCTGCCTAACAGCATTTCCCTTTCATATAATAGAAACACAAACCATATTTCATGAAGAATTCTTCAATAATTCAGCAACATTTCTGGCAGAGGGATGTATCATTTCAATAACCCTTAGCAGGTTGCTACAGAACAATGCACTACTTTATTTTAAAAATACATCAAGGTAGGCAATTTTACAGCAGTGTGTTCTTTCTGCAGAACATAACTGTTTAGACCTAACAATACTGGACTATTCAGTTATCAAAGAAAAACACATACAACCCCCTCAAGTTGATTTTTTCCATCTTTATTAGCAAATTGGCTTTGCTAGTAAAATTGGCAGGAACTAGCTCACTTTGATCAGATGACAATAGGATCCTAGCCCAGAATGAATCTTTACAGGAAAACTGAAGTAAGATGAAGCCAATCAGTATCTTTTTCTGAAAGAACAAATAGGTCTCTATCTTATTGTGCCAGACTACCAGTCAAATTAAATCACTATGCACACCACTATTTCTTAACTAGACTGATAACAGAAGATTGTAAATTATTTTGCTTTGAGGTAGGTGCCATGAACAGTTCTACATTAGCATGGGGGTGGAAAATCACATTTTTAGCACTCTTTATGAGCGTATTTTTTCCTCTTTAAGAACTGTGGCAGCATTTACAAATATGGAGATGTTAAATGAGAAATGAGGTAGAACTGAACAGATAAGACGACATATATATGAAAGGAAAATTGTAAAAAGAAGCTGAGCTCTCAAAGCATTCTGGGCAAAATTCTGAGGATACTCTCTCATGAGGGAGAAAGGCAAAGTCTACTTTATGAAAACTTACCTCTCGTAGTTTGGTCCCACTCGGTTGATTAACTTTTCCATGGCTTCTTCTGTCTCCCTCAGTTTCTCTTGTAGCTGAGCAAGCTCATAATTGGCTAAAAATGAAAAGAGTCCAATGGGCACAGACAATTTTGTAAGCCAGACATTTCTGCAACATAACTGCTATGTTCTTCTCTAATCTGGTTTGGGTCTGAAATTCCAGGCAAGTAGCTGAAAAGGCTGGGAGTGTGTCAAGCTAATGAGGACTGGTCTCCTGTTTACTAATTCTCATGCCAAAAGAAGGAACAGAGATTTGAGGGGTACAGAAATGCTCCAAGAAGCATCTTCAATGAAGGGTTAACAAGTTATGATCTTATACACAGCAGGTCTAATGCCTGGGATAGTAAATGTGTCACTAAAAAGAAAGACCTGAGATGTCTGAGGAGAAAGGCAGAGGGATAGCCTTCTCTCTTCCCCTAGGCACAAACTGTTTCCGAGGAAAGACACAACCTTGTCAAGTTCTTCAGGATGGATGCTAAGGCCCCAAAATGAACGATGCTTTCCTGAGATCTAAAAATGATCTTTATCATGCAGATATGTAGTATTAAACTCTAATGGTAGCATTTCTCTAAGGAAGGTGAAAACACAGTGGTCCTTGAATCAAGAGAATTAAAAATATAACAACACAAGTTTTTAAATAATCCATAAATGAAATTAATGGTAGAGTCAGAAATGAAAGACTAGTTTCTACAGGGATGCTATAGTTTTGTTTATTCCTGGGATACCTTTCTAGACAGATGAATTTAGATCTTCATGAAGATAAGGAATATTTCAGGCACCCTTTAGCAATTCTGAAACACACCTTTATGTTATTAGTTAATGTTTGTAAAGTGCTTGGGAAGCAGGAAAGTGCCACATAAGTGCTCTGTATTTTTTTTAAATTTTCTGTACAGAATCAGTCAACTGAAATGAAGGGACAAAAAGCAGATACAAAATGCTATTTCCATTATAATAAAAACAGCTGCTCTTATGTATTAATTTGATTTTCTCTCCCCATTTAAGTGCATTATGAGATATGGTACTAGGTCTGCTACCCCTTACAGAGCCCATAAATCTTTTTAAAATTATTTTTTGAGTGCATTTCCATCAAGGCTGGTTAAACAATTAAATTTCCATTGAGGGTGTGAAAAATGTCATAGATTTCTTTTCCATGAATGTTGAAGGTTGGTAGAATGAAGTCTGAATGTGATCAGAAGCTTCTCTCTTAAAAGGAAATCCATAAGAAAAAAACAATAAAATCTCATGCTTGTCAGAGAAAAGACAGACAAAGGTGGCTATTACTTTGCATCTGTTCATTGGTGTACAGTATCTACACTTAAAAACCTTCAATGGCTCCCCATTGCCTATAGGATAAGTCTAAATGCCTCACTCTGGGCACTGTGAAGGTATATCCTCCACAATCTGACCCCAACCAAACCTTCCAACCCTTTTTCTTCTTCTTTCTGCCCAGTGTGTATCTTCTAGTTACATGGGTGTATACTGTCTGTGTGTCTTTGCCCATGCTGCTCCCTCCACCTGGCACGGCTAGCTCCTCTCCCCACCCCACACAAATTCTTAGAAGTCAGTTCTCATTTACTTCCCCCATAACCACCTGAACTGGAAGTGACTTCTCTCCCTCTAAACCAACACAGCTTTTGAGGTCCTAACCCTCATTAATCACTGGCTACTTTTTCAGGTGTCTATGTCTTCTCTCCTCCACCACAAGCTTCTTGTTTGGGCATGGTATTGTGGACAGACTAAGGCTTGAGTCTTGGCTCCTCTGCCCATGGCTCGCTCTGGGATCCTGGGCAAATCTCCCCTCTCTGACCTCCAACTTCCTCATTTTCTGGCTTTACTGGATGGCTGTGAGGAAAACACTTTATAAACCTTAAAACACTACTGAAATGTGAGCCTTTTGCTGTTTCAGTCCTCTGAAGCCTGGGGCCATTTCAGGGCTCAATCAATACTAAATGACAAGAATGAGAAGTGTTAGGTATTATTTTTAATGCTGACACTAATTAATGTGTGGACGTGACTGTTTCCTGCCTCGGTTTCGCCCGTCTGTTAAAGGGTGGTTCTGTTAGCAGCAGATCTGAAACCTTCAAATTAGTGTTCCTTTCCAAACATGAAGTCATGACTTGCTAATAAATTCAGGAGTAACTCTTTTAGAAAGTGAAGTGACAGCAGTCTGCTTTGTGTCCCTCTAGTCCACAGTGATAAACTAATATTAATACAGGCACTGCGCTTTCCCTTGGAGAGTTCAGAGCTAAACTTCGAGAGATTACAGGTAGTGACAATTTTAGATTAATCCATAGCATCCTTGGGGAAATGTCTCCATTTCCTGTAGGTGGTAGCAGCATACTATCTCACTAGCCATATCACTGTTCAAATTTCTAACACTTTTTAGTGCACTTAGAAATGATACTTACTGATCTTCCTATTTGGATTTCCATGCAGAGCAGTGGTAGATTTCCGTTCTTCTGCACTGGTTTTTCCCTTGGAAGAGAGCTGAGAATCAAAGGGGTTACAACCTGTCAAGTCCAAAGGTACCAGACACAGCATTATTAAAGGAAAAAAACCAGAAGGCTGGGAAACCGATGCTAAGCCAGGAACTCAATTAAAATAGCAACATCCTTAGAAGAAACTCCAAAGGTTCCTCCCCTCCCTGTTTCAAAACAGGGCCTTAAAATCAGGGCAACTAAATGATGGAGGGAAAGAGGAAGGAGAAATAGTGTGTTGGACTAAATCATCTTTAAGGTCCCCTCAGGCACTTAATCCTGTGATAAGCATCATAAAATAAAGGTTTCAAAGGTTTCTCCTTTTTAGCCAAGTTAGGGAAAAGAAAAGTGCATAAAGGAAATTTATAGGACTTCCTTAGTGGTTTTCCTGCAGGATCATTATGAGAAAGCCTGACAGGAAGGAGCTGGACCCTCCCCTGCAGTTGACAAAGCTAACTGAAATATCTGGGATGAAGATGCCAACGAGTCAGTGCCATCCGGCCTCCTGGCCTGTGAAGATCCTGCTTGGAGGCCAGCTGTTATTTAGAAAGAGTTCATTTTAAAGGACACAAATGATCCCTCAAAGGAGTTAGCAAATGTCACGTTTTAGGTTTGGTAAGGGGCATTCTGTCTCAGGCTAACTATGGGGGACATTTGGACAATGAAATAAAATTAGCCCTGTCAGCTCCTGGGAAGAGAGGTACCATGTAATTACAAAGTGATGTTATTTCAATTATTATCTAGTCCCCATGTGGCTGCTTTGCTGAGAAAAAGGAACATGGAAAGCTCAGGGTCAGCTGTGGCAATAACAAGTTCTCCTAAGTCTTTCTGGGGATCCTCCTCTTTGGGAAGAAAAAAGCTGTAGATTAAATTGTGTGTTCAGACACTTTAATATGCCTTCTTCTGAACTATAAGGAAAGCAAAAAGGAAAGAGATTTTGATCAAAGAGAAAAAAACTGAGATGTTCAGCTATGGCTAAGCATGTTTAGGATTCAATAGGTGAATTTTGTGGATGCATTTTAGACTTTCATATACCAAGTGCAGAAAACCAGCCAAAATTATTAGATCCAGTGGGGCTGGAGGGAGGCAAGGTATATCTCATGATACGAAGCATCTCTTTACATCCAGTGAATTAAAATCAAAAGCTAAATCTCAGAGTCAAGATCTCAGATCCCTAAGCAGCTGAACGTTAGAGGGAATTTTCACCCGTCCTTTTCTTTTTGATGTAGTGGAAGATATGCTGGCCTTAAGAGAAAAACCTGGGTTTGAAAGCTGGCTCTGACCCCACAGAAGTAATTTTTTCTGACCCTCAGGTTATCTGTCAAATAGGTATAATGCTTATATTAACCCTTTCACAGGGTTGTGAATATATAATACATATGTATGTACATATACACACATATGTATAGATACACACATATACTCACATGTATGTTATATATGTATGCATGTATAATTTCACTTAGGTACCTCAGTCCTTTGTTGGGTCAGAGTATGTGGCTCCCTAAACTTGGGTTTCTGAAGTGCTTGTTTCTCTAATCTTTACAAAAAAAGAGTCAAAACTGAAACCTGGGAAAGACCTTAGCTTAAAAAGGCCAAGGTCTCCCATTGCCTCTGGGACCATCTCTAGTTATCCTGGTCTTTTTCTGGCCACTGGACCCAGATGGCTCTGAAAGATAAGGTGAGGCTGGTGACTGCACAGCCCTGCCTCACTTAAATCCAATTCACTTGCAAGTCATGGCATCACCTTCCTGATAGCATGGTGCTCTCTGAGAATGAAGAACAAACAGCAACAACCCTAATCCTTTATATTAGAGTTTTCGGTTGATTTTTAAAACCTGGCAGCCTCATGGCACAATAGAAATGATGAAACTGGAGAAAATGATGCTATGCTATCTAAAAACTGATAACAGAAGAAGTACCCCAGTGCTTTATTTTCTCATTCATTGTCTGGCTTATCTGCTAAAGGATTTCTGGAGAAAATGAAAGACTTAAAAAAAGACCTTGCTAAACAAAATTTAATTTTTATCTAGACCTGTAATTTTATTGGCGTAGGGAACTCACAATGAGGAAATGTCCTCTACCAATGGAGAGAAACATTTGTTTTGCGAATGAGCTCTAGAGAGTGGCATCATCCAGAGGTTGGCACTGAAGTTTTTCTAAACCTGAGGCCAACTCCCTAGCCACTACACAACACTGCCTTTCTTGCTGAAAAAAAATAAATGATCCTCAAAGCCTGAATGTAATTGATTTCAATTAACTTTCCTGATAGTAAGAAGAAAGACAGGCTCCACTTACCTTAAACAGAATGTACAAGATGTAGAGAAGAATTCCAAAACCATAGATGGGAATGATCTGGCCCATAAGGCCTCTTCCACCACCACCTCCCACACTGCCACCAGATCCTTTGGTTTTTGCAATTGCCTCTGTAAGGTGAGATCTGGGGAAATGGGTGCTGGCAGCTGGGCCATCTGAAGGCATTTGGTGGTGCATCATTGGTGGGAATCGATTCATCTTTCCTGAGAAAAGAAATAAATCATCTATTGTTCCTTCTGTTACCAGTACTAGCACTTGGCAAAAAACTAATTTTCCAAAATATTTAATACTTTCAAACTATTTCTTGTAAGTGCTCTGTGTCCTGGTAACAAGGACAACAGTAGCACCTAGATTGGCAGGAAATTGGGTGAGAGGCAACTGAGATCTTCCCCCACTTCCTCTTTTTCATGTGCTGCCACTTTATCCTACAGCTTTGGCAACCTTCCCTATTGAGGGGAAGACCCAAGGTACTGTAGGTGAGCTCTGAAGGGGGCCTTCTTTTTGTCTCTGAAAGCCAAATTCCTCACTAACACTGATTTCAATCTGCCTTCCAAACAGAAAAGTCGATCTGCCTTTCAGATCTGGTAGTTGGATCGGAAGGGGGACAAAGGCTTAACGATATTTGGTATTTTGGTTTGATGATAATTCCATTATTTAAAAGGTGGAAGAAACAAAAAGGGCCAAATTCTATTCTGGATCTGATTCTTACTAGCAGACAGGATTCTGTTGCTGGGGTGAAAGTGATGGGAATCTTGTGGGAAAATGAACATTCCTTTCCAAGGTCTGTGAAGAGAAGGAAAACTAGGCACTACCTGACACGTTTTCCAGTTTTCAGGAATGTAGATTTCAAAGGGCTCAGAGGAAAGATAGATAGAAGTCCGTATCCTAAAATAGGGAAGTCAGCACGAGAGAGAGGAAACTCTCAAGAATGAAATTCTAAATGAAACAATTCCAAGAAGAAGGAGAAACGGAATGGTCTAAAAAGACTGATGCAGTATACACAGGGAACTTATCAACTTAGATTTTTTCTAAGACGGAGGCAAAGGGAAGAAACAAAGGATGAATAGCGAAGTATAACACGGTAACTGTAAGAACAGAGTCTGGAGTGCTAAACCTCAGGATAAGCTAAGGCTGGCAAGGAAATTGGATGGGAACAAAAATGTGTTGCTGCTGTATTTTGGAGAAAAGAGGAGTATTAAAGAAAAGATAGGACCACAGCTTGGAGATGACAATGGTCAACAAAAAGACAGAATGGTCCAATTCCTAGTTAGCTTCTATTTTTTTTTAAATTTATTTGTTTTCAGTTTTCTACAATCACTTCTATATATCTTAGATTTTTCCCCCCTACCTCCCCCTCCTTTTCCTGTCCTTCCCCGAGACGGTGTGCAATCTTACATAGGTTCTGCACATATATTCTTATTAAATACATTTTCACCTTAGTCATGTTACACAGAAGAATAAAATGAATGGTAGAAACCATAAAACAAAACATAACACAAGAGAAATGGTCTGCTTCATTCTGCAATCCAATTCCATAGTTCTTTCTCTGGATGTGGAAGGCATTTTGCCTTGAGTCCACTGGGAATTTGTTAAGTCTTTGCATTGCTGTGAAGGACTAGGTCTGCTAGAAAAATTTCTTGCACACTGTGATTGTTGCTGTGTATAAAGTTCTCCTGGTTCTGCTCCTTTCACTCAGCATCAGTTCATCTAAATCCTTCCAGGTCTCTTTGAAGTATTCTTGTTTATCATTTCTTAAAGCACAATAGTATTCTGTTACGTTCATATACCACAACTTGTTCAGCCATTTCCCAATTGATGGGCATCCCCTTGATTTCCATTTCTTGGCCACCACAAAGAGAGCTGCTATCAATATTTTTGTACATGTGGGACTCTTTCCCATTTTTATGATCTCTTTGGGATACAGTCCTAGATTAGCTTATATTTTCTCTGCTTCTGAAAAGAAAGAACAAAAATGGCTAACATGTAGATGATGCTCAAGATAAGTAAGAAGACTGTGAGAGAGCGCCTAGCTGCCTTGGATGAATGCAAGTCCTCTGGCTCAGATGAGCTATGTCCTTGAGCACTGAAGTACTGGTGGATTGTGATGGCTGAATCATCATCAGGGATGTCTGAAAGATGTAGAAAACCAGAGCCACCAAAGGATTCATGAAGGGCAGAGGTTATTATGATTTTCTAGAAGAAAAAAAAGTAAAAGAGAGCTTCGCTTGGATTCCCAGGGAAAATTTTAAGCAGATCATGAATAAAGATAGTTTGCAAACATTTTCAAAAAGTGCTCACAGAAAACCAACATGTCTTCATCAAGAGAGGTTATGCCAGACTAACCCTATTTCCTTTTCTGATAGGGCTATGAAACTGCCAGATCAGAACTGCCTAGATTTTAGCAAGGAATTTGTTATGCTACTCTCACGGAGAGATGATATGATGGTGATATGATAGTATGATAGTACAATCCAATGGGTTAAGAAGTGACTGAATGGGCAGATCCAAAGAATAGTCATTTACAGTGAGTGTAGGGAATATCTCCTTTGGACTGTGGTCCTACAGCCTTATTTCCAAAGGTACTGGCAGTACTAAGGCACTTTCCAGTTGGCTTCACATGATGTGTGAGACACAAATCAAGTCAACAAGCTTTTATTAAGTGCTTATTACTGTCCAGTCACTGCGCTAAGCACAAGATACATATGGGTGGCTAGACCCACAACAAAGTCACACCTTGTCATTCACTGGCCTTTTGATGACTCATGCAGCCATTAGATTTTAGTCTATTTAATTAGCCAGTCCTGGGGATTTCAGGGATAGACAGTTAGATACACAGTGTAGTGTCCAGGACTCTGGTGCTGACATATTTTGTCAACCATGCAACTATAACAAAAAGTAACACCAAAAGGTTTCTCATCATTGCTCAACAGACTCCTATGTGACAACCTGCCTTAGTTACAATGCCTCTTCTCATTCACTGGGAAAAAGGAAGTTTGTGACAAGGTAATGAACTTCTGGGTTGATTCCAATATAGCTTGGTTTTCATGTAGACTGAAGAAAAAGGAAAAATCTTCAACTTGAAATGGCATTAGAAGATTGTGATAAAAGATAAGCCTAAAGCTCATTAGTTGCACTATATTTTTACAAATCTCTTTTGCCTATTTAATTATAGAGAGGTAGCATAGGATAGTGGGTGAAGATTCAGCCTAATAGGCAATAAGACCTGGCTTTGACATGTATTGATGTGTGGTACGGGCAAGTCACTTAACTTCTTGGTGTAACAGACAATTCTCTAACTTGCTGCAAACTTACAACGTGCATCTGTAGATGGAGTTTGCTACAACACTGAAATCACAGGTCCAGACTCCCTGCCCCCCGCTAAAAAACATCTTACTATAAATTTGAGGTCTGAGTGAATGTTAATAGCCTGGATCTACTGAAGAGAACTGCTTATGGGTGAGAGTGAGATGAGGCAAGTCCTGATGAACAACCCTGCATAGGGAGCCTAGGGTACAAGTCTGACTCACAAAGACCCTTGAGCTGGAGATATTGTTCAGGGGCTCCACATGTTGAGGAGGGGCTTAGCAGCCATAAGTATGTCTGCCCATATGACAAACTATAGGATACCTGCTACACTAATACATACCGGTAATTACTGCCTGCAGGAATTATTTTAACAGACTCCAGAAGGGTTTTCATGCTATTATTTTTCCTACGCCATCTCTCAAGTCATCCTTCATACTTCTGTCAGACTGATATTTCTTATTCAACTACCTAGTTATATCATAAAATAAAACCAAAACTGTAGTGGCTCCCTATCACCTACTAAAAAAAGGTTCATACTCTGTTGGTTGGCATTCAAGACCCTCCACAAGCTGACACCTGCCTACCTTCCGGTTCTTATGTCACACTCTTTCTCATGTACTTTACACTGACAAGACTACTCTATGTTCCCAGAAAATGGACTTGAACTTCCATTCACACTGATCCCTATACCTGGTGTGAGACTGGATGAGAGATTTAAAGCTAGAAAGGACCTCAGACAACATCCAGTTCAACCACTTCATGTCCTTATTGGACAACCTTCTTTGAAGACCCATGGAATTTCTCACCAGCCTTGAAAGCCTAACCTCAGGTGAAAATGGCCCCTTTTTAATCTTGGAACCACATACTCCAGTTTTTCAAATAATACCCACATATAAACACTTTTGTCTAGGACACCATTCTAAGTACGTAATACTGTGCATTCTACTGATCATTGTGTTGTCTTATGTCCTTCCTAGATGGTAAGATTCAGAGGGGAAGGGACTGTATCTTATCTAAGTTTTGTATCTCCCCAATGCCTAATACAATGGTAAACATGTTACAAGATTTTGTGGCTTATCAAATAATTTTAATGTGCATTGAAAAAGCAAGAAAGGTCAAAGGAACTAGGGCCAAGGGGAACTGAATGCTATCCTTATACTTTGGTGTTTGCCTCTACAGAATTTTGAAGCGCATTGTACTGGTTCATTAAACAATACCATGTTGACCTTCAAAAGTGCTCAACTCATACCCAGGAAGTCCAGCAGTTGATTGGTAAGCTTTGGCTCATTAGGCTGTTGCTGTTCAAATTATTTTTTAAACTTTTTGGAATGAAACATGTTCATTTTATTGCAGTCTTCACAGTCTCAACAAAAAGCGAAAAATAATAAAAATAAGAAAGATCAAAGAATCATAGTGTTGTCAAAGGACAAATTGTACATTAATGGAACAGATGAATGTTTAAGAATCCAAACAGATAATCTTCCCAGTAGGCTCTGAAAAGTAAAAAATGTTTTTGAGTACCTACTACGTTCAGAGCATTGGATGAGGTCCTGGGGTGGGAGACAGGAAAGAGGCAAAAAGATAAAAGCACAGTTCCACATAGGCTACCATTTTTAACAAGCAAACTATCCTGTTGCCTCATGGAAGGCATTAACATAGCCTGATGATAGCAATGGACTGCAATTCAGGAGACCTGGCTTCTTGTTACAGCTCTTCAACTTACTAGAGTTAGGTATGGCCCTTGAGACAAATTGCTTCCCTTCTCTGAAAACCGGAATTTCATCAATAAAATGTGGGAGATGAATAATATCTACAATCCTCTCCACTTTATATTAATCGAATGTCTAGTTCCTGAATGATGCAAAGCAGAAAAATCCTGTTAGCTATGGTTAATCAAAGAATTCTTGGAGGACATACTACTTTAAAACTTCATTTGTTTTTGTGATATGGTTACTAGACTGGTAGCTCAGATTTTATGAAACCTTTATGACACAATTGTGGACTAAATGATATGACACCAATGACACTGGCTGAATGACCAGTCCCAAAAAGTACTGATTAATGGAACAACGTAAACAAGCAGGGAGGTCTGCAATGGCAGCAAATCTCAAAGTCCTGTCCTCGACCCAATTTTGTTCAACACTTTTACCAGTAATTTAGACCAAGATGTAGATGACATATGTATTAAAACTTGGGATGATACAAAGTTGGGAGAGATGCTTGATACAATGAATGAGACTGAATTAAAAAGATCCTGATACATTGAATGATGTGTCAAATCTTATATGAATGTGTAAGTTACTTGAGGGTAGGGATGGTTTTTCATTTTGTCCTTACTGAGGTACTGCAGAAGTGTCTCACAAACAGGAGGGGTTTAATAAATGCTGGTGAAGTGAGCTGAATAGAAAACAAAAGAGATAGAAGGGTAGAGTCTGCACTTACGTTAAAAACAGTTCTATCGGACAAATACAGAATAGGGGAGGTGTGGATGTGAAAAAGACCTGGAAGTTTTAGTTTAAACTTGGGAATCTTAACTGAAAGCTTCCTATGAGACACTGGTATAATGAAGGCTTCATTTATTCCAGTACAGTCTTCAGAACAAGGGAGAGGGTAGTTCTACTGCTTGCCCTCATCAGTATATCTATGGAGTATTGTGTTAGGCTCTGGGTGCCACAGTTTAAGATGTGATAGTGAAGGGCACTTGAAACCACAAATGATGACTGGTTGAAGTGGGAATGTGCAACATAAGTAAAATAAAAAAAGCTTGCCTCAGGAACCAGAGGATGAGTGTGCATGTTTACATTCTGTCTGGCTCCCTGCACCCGGGGTAGATGGTAGATCCTTTCTCTAGGATTTTTTTTACATTTCATGAATACCAGTTCAACACTCAGGCTCTTCTCCATCATTTACTCCTTGCTCATTACATGACTGACCCACTTCCATTTCCAGGTGTAGAAGAATACATGCATGACACCTATTTACTCTCAGGAGGCTTTTATTAACAATCACTGAATGAACAGAGCTCATTCTTTTTCTAGTCTTCGTTGAACAAGTCGTTCAATATTTATTATAAATTTTCCACGTTCACCAAACTATGCTGGACAATCAGGGGCCACAGAATAAAATTCTTGTTCTCCAGAAGCTCACAATGCTGCTAGGAGACCAGATATACATATGTAAAACTTTTATGTAAAAGTACAAAGCAATGTGTAAGTTCTGTATGTATTCAATTCAACACTTAGGAAGACACTGTGCAAGGTACTGGATCATACTTAATTTCTCTAATGGCACCAGTCCTTGCTTATGGCTTATATTTTTTCTTCTGATCCTGCTGTAAAAGTGCTATTTCATATGGCTATGCTGATGCACTTTTATGTTGACCCTGGTGTCGCAGAAAGAGCCCTAGACTGGGGATCAGGAGCCATTAGTGGAAGAACAGAAGAGCCAGATCAGGCCAACTGTTAGTCTAAGTGAGAGGGGGCAGTGGGGCCACTTTGTTTCCTCACACTACAGTCTAGACCCAGCTTTGCCATAAATAGTGGTGTGATCCTGGACAAGTCATTTCCCTCTGTATATTTCAGTTCCCTCATCTGGGATGATGTGATGAGATCTGGGTGATCTCAATATCCCTCTCAGCTCTAAAATCCTATCATTCCATAAATCACTGAAGGCTTCTGAGAGGGGAGTGATGTAAGGAAAGTGATATTTGAGGAAGCCTGCTCTTAGCAATATACAATATGAGATATTACTCTCAGCAATATATATGATCTACTTCAGGGAGGAAGAGTGAAGACAAGGAGATCAGTTAGGTGGCTACTATAGGAATTCAGATGTGAAGGGATGAGGGCTTGCAAACCTTAAGGGACAGATCTGAGGACCAATACAGTGAGCCAGCAACATGGCTGCTGGATTGCAAGTAGAGACAGAAATGCTTCCAAAATTGTGTCTCAAAGACCAGGAGGAGAGTAGTGCTGTTTAAAGTCATGGAGAAAAAACTGGTAACACATAACCTTTTAAAGAAAAAAAGTTCAGCAGCAATACAGTGAAATATTGGACACATATTCATGGCTGATTGCATCTGTTCAGATGGGGGGAATACCACTGGATGAAGAGGAAAGGATAAATAGCATAATTTGGGAAATGTCTTATTAGATTTGATGAAAAGGAGGGTGAGATAAGTACATGAGCCAAAATGCAGTTCTCAGAGGACGGGGTAGGTGGAGAGGAAGCAGAGAAAGTGGGTATGGATCACTCATTAGGATACTATAAAGAGTAGGAGACTAAAGTGTTAGAAGGTACCAGAGGAATGAGCCGAGTTTTCCAGTTTAGATCTTCACTGACAGAAAGGGCTATTAAATTTGGCAAATAAGAGGTTACTGGTGAACTTTGAGAGTGCACTTTATATTTATTACAACACTTGCATCTATTCTAAATCTCTTTTCAAGGTCTGACACTGGCGGCTAATTCCTTAAAATTCCCAGCTTTTAGAGAGTAAATTTAGGCCAACTATGAAGAACTATTAATAAGATGACATTACGAGATTCACACTGAATGAGGTACAGAAAGGCTGTGATAAGCAACAATATATGAGATACCATACTGATGAAATCATGTATTCCTCATTCACTTGTTGGAAAAAAATATCTATTAAAACACCAACTGCATGTAAAGGTATTGTGCAGGCAATGGGGGAATTAGAGGCTAACCCTGTCAATGCGTTTACGACCCTACAATCTAGTAGGGCAATAAAACGTAAATGCAAATAATTATAATATGCAGTATTATATACATAATGTATGTAAGGGTCCTGAGAGAATGTCTTTAGAGGATGAATAAGAGGCAAAAAGGGGGAGGAAGACTTAGGAAACAACGTGAGTAAAGGCAAAGAGATGGGTATATATCTTCAGGTACCAGAATATAGTTCAGTCTAACTGTGTGGAGGGGAGTGATATGTGTTAAAGGTGGAAAAGTGGTTTGACAGCAGATTGTAGAGAACTCTGGATGACAGGCAAGAGTCTGATTTTGACTGGGGAGCCAGAAGGGAGAGCCACTGAATCTTTGAGTAGAGGATTGATGTGACATAGGTAAGAAAAAACCATGCTGCAATAATATGAAGAAATGTAACTCGGCAAAGTTGACAAGGGCTTTATGCCTCAGCAAACCAAACAATGGAAGACATACACACACGAGATGGGCTACTCCCTTGGTAGGAGTCCTCTTCGCAGTAGCCTGGTGTGTCCCAGTCTCTGCATTACTGCCTCAGGCACTTTCTTCTCACCCAGCACTGCCTCCCCTCACCCCGCCCCACCCCCTGGAAAGTTATGAGGGAATGTTTCACCAAAATTGCTGGTTATGACTCCAGCAGTATGAACACTGCACTGTAAGACAGAAATTGTGGTGAGAAGCACTGTTTGGAGGCTGTTGCAATAGTACAGGCAGAGATAATGAAGATCCATATTCATATCTATTGGGTTGGCAGCAGGGATGAGGATGATGAAGAGTTTGAGCCTTGGTAACTTATTCCTTTCCCAGGGCATTCACCAACTCTCTCCTCCAGGTTTTTGGGTTTTTTTTGGTAGGTGATTGTCAGTGTCTTAATTTTCTCTCCCAATATCCCTCTCTAAGATACCCTTGAATTTCCAGGTTTCATCTAACATAGGCATGGCTTGTACAGGACAAATGATAAGGAAGAGGAAAGAGTCAGATAGAGTCCAAAATAATGGCAATAGCTAACATTTATACAGCACTTCCAAGTTTGTAAACACTTTCTTCACAACCATCTTGACATACATATTACAAATAATGTTATCTTCATTTTACAGGTGAGAAAACTGAGGCTCTGCCAGGTGACTTGCCCATGGTCACACAACTGGCAAGGGTCTTGAGAGGGATTTGAACCTAGGTCTCTTCAAACTCTATACCAAGTTCTCTCTCCGGTATTATGAACATGGGAGCCAGTGAGTGGTGAAGCCAGAGACAGAAATAAGGAAATTAAAAGGAGCACCATCAGAAAACCAAAGGGTAACATTGCAAGGCTGCTTAGTTCACATGGTTGTAAGGACATCTTAGAAGCTTTTTCACATATATTCAACAAATGTTTAGTGAGTATCTGATGGGCAAGGTTTTGTGCTAGGTACTTAATATATTGTCCCAGGTCATTCAGGATGCTGATCTTTTTTTGTCTTTGGTTTTTAGCTGCAGGAAATGTATACCTGTTTTGTACTCGTCCTCTACCAATTGTGAAGAACGTGTGTATGTGTGTGCCTGTGCGTGTGTGTGTATACTTAAGCATTCTATAAAGTGGAATTTGACTAAGTCCTAATTGTTTATTGAAAGCTTTTTCTACATTTTGGTTTATTTAATTATTAAAATTTCACTTAGTGTATCACTGGAGACTCACTATACACCTAATGGATTTTAGAAAGCAAAGCACTACTTTCTCATTGGTAAAAAAACAGCACAGTTTCTGCCACTAACAAAAGGCTAGCAATGTTAACCAGAGAGCTTTCTGAAAGCAACATTAAGCAGTCTGTAACACTTCATTCTCAGGGCAAATCAATCCATAAAGAACTGCATGTATTTATAACTCTAATTGCCATAGTTCAAGCAAGTTTGATGGGTGTGTTCCTGAAGCAAGCGTCTCCCTGGAAAAGGTAGGTAATTTTGGAAGCAAAACTGGACCACAGTCATGAAGGAGTGCTGGACTCAACCACTTCCTTCTTCCTGCACAGCTCTCCCGACCTGTGCCTCTTGCCATTTCTCTGATCCTCTCCCATTTTCACCTTAGTGACTACATTGACTTCAACGACCAACTTCCTTGTAATTCAATTTAACAAACTGAAGAAACTGCTGGACAGGATGTGAGCTCCTTGAGTGATAAGGGCTGCTTTGTTTCTTTCTGTACGTTCCCAGTCAGAGCACCACAGGGCCTTGAAAAGGCTATCTACATTCCTCACTTTCTCCTGTCTTCAATCAAATGAGATGGCATCCTTCCCCCTTGGTCCTCCTGCTGGTTCTCACTGGACACTCCAGGCCCTGCCTCTGTGCCTTTGTCATACTTGTTCCCTGAGCCTGGAATGCATCTTCTCCCCTCTGCTCCTGGTCCTTCCAGACTTGGCTCAAGTGCTAAATTCTGCATGAGAGCTTTCCTGGTCCTCCCAGCTGCTAGGACCTTCCCCACACAAGTTCTCCTCCCATCTGCTATGTATGTTTTATAAATGCTGAGCTTACACATGTGCCTGTTGTTTCCCTGTTAGACTGAGATCCCTGAAGGCAAGGGCTGTTCTGTCTTTATCGACCCAGTCCAGTAGAAGACTTAAAATGTACTGCCTTAGTGTTTAATAAATCCTTAACTGCCTGCACATAGTAGTCTATGCTATTCGTTGAAGTGAATATGCACAGCAATGTATTAGGTGTTTTGAAAATAGTGTGATTTTTAAAAATGGCATGGTCTCTATTTCTAATAATAGTGTCTTAGGGGTGGGGAGGAAGGTATAATGTACACAGATGAGCCAGTCAGTCAACAAACATTTACTAAGTCCCTACTATTTGCCAGATGCTGTATTAAGCTAGATAAATATAATACAAAATAGAAGGGGAGGCAAAGGAGTAACCCAAAGGACTCTTAAGAAAATTTGAAACAGGAGAGAACCCTTTCAGCTGAGGAATCAGGGACTGTTTCCTGGAGATGGTAACTAAGTGGAGTTTGAAAGGTGTCTGAATGGTAGAAATAAGGAGGAAGTGCATTCACTGGGAGGAGTGGGATTGGGGAAGAGACAGGCAACAGACAAAAGAGATGAAGAGGTGTTCTAGATTGGCTGTAAAACACATGAAAGGGACCAGCTTCCCTGGCTTCCTTCAAGCCTCAGCTAAAATTCCTTCGGCAAGAAGCCTTCCCCACTTTCCTTAATGCTGGAGACTTCTCCCTGAGGTTGTCTCCAATTGGTTTTATCTTGTTCACACATCACTGTTTGCATGTTTTCTCCTCCTTTACACTGTGAGTTCCTAGAAAGCAGGGACTTTCCCAGTGCTTACTCAGCACACTCATCCTGGCACTTAGGAAGTACTTGATAAATAACTTATTGACTTGAAAGGTAGGTGAAACCACAGACCTTAGGAAGCAAGTTAAGCCCCTGAAGGTTTTAGGGTAGGAAAGTAACATGACCAGTGCCCTATATCAGAAAGGTGATTTTGGCTGCTGCTGAGGATGAGACTACATGAAGGTAATAGGAGAAACATGATGCAGGAAGATCAGTTAGCTCTTAAATGAAAATGTGGTAAAAAGGCATAGTGGAAGTGGGAGAGAATACAGATCATGAAAACAGGAAGGTCCAAGGTTTGAGGCTGGGAATATGTCACAGTTAAGTGGAGATGTAGCCTCCACTAGTCACAGGCTGGTAACTCTTTATTAAGGCAGGAAAGTAGAATGAAAGGTTTCAGAGTCATAACTCCTAGTGCCATTTACCATTTTACAGGCTCTTGGGCAAGTCACCCTCCCTCGAGTGGGTTAAGAATTGCACTATCTCAAAATGAATAGGCAGCCTGCAGTGATCAATGAGATACAGGACAGAAGACATACTGAAACTGTGCTGTATAAGGTTTTATTAAGTCCTTCATGCTTAGATACAGACCCTAACCACTGAACCCACTTTTGAGACCTAGCAGAGGCATTCATGAACTCCTAAAAAACTGCCCAAGTTTAGGACTGTGGAAAATATCCTCTAACATCTCAACTACTTAAATTTGAGATTCCTGAACTGCTTAATTTATTCCCACTGATAGGTTATCAAATTCTTATAGAAACACTGACTTTATTCTACCAATCCTAATGGGGAAATGAGTCATTTAAATCATTCTTTTAAAATGATTTCAAAAACCCTAAATATGAGGGACTTTGTAAAAACCATATAGTATCAATCAACTTTATTGAGACTTTTTCTAGAGCTATCAAGGACTGGGTCTTCAATCAAGAGGTGTGTCCAGGTTGGGAACTTGTATAATCTCCACTATATTCCATCATTCTCCTTTTATTATAACTGTTGTGTGAAGAATTCCTTCTCTTGGTAGGAGGCTGAACTACATGGTTTCTAAAGTCTCTTCCATCTCAGAGACTCTGTTAAATCATTTGACAAGACATATTTGTGGAGAAGTCTGCAAAGCTCTGCAATTACAGTCCCTATTGATTGTATTTCCCTGAAATGTCTCTTTACAGTGTGAGTTTATCAGGGGCAGGATTTAATTTAACCAATTTCAGCTGCTGGCCATCTATCATTCAGGATGGGTTTTTGCCTAGATTACAACACTTTGGTAGCCAATAAATTACAAAAGGAAAATTCATCCTGCTATCAATGGTTTCAGAATTCTAAAAAATAGCTCCTGAGCTCTGCGAAGGCAAGAACCATGTCTAATCTACACTTTATATTCCCTCTGGCACTCAGTGCAGTGCCCCCACATTCACTGGGTGTTCAACAGTGTTTGTTCAAGTGAAGTGAACTCAACCCAATGGAAATTCAAACAACTGACTTGGAAAAAAAAAAAAAGAGGGTAAAAAAATGGTCCAGGATGAAACTTCACAGCTTTGGCTCACCATCTTTGAATTGACTGATTTTCAAAGTAAACAACAAACATCTAAGCCTTCAAAAAACTGTTGGGGTTTGTACTAAGAAGAAAAAAACCCAAAGATTTTTTAAAAATGTCTTTTCACTACATTTTTAATAGTATAAATTTCTGAACAATTTACATTATTATATTACCATAGAAACACAGGGCTGTTTCATATCTACTCTAGCCTGAAATAGCTATTCATGCCTAATTTATGTTGCTCAAATGTATAAGACTAGCCCCTGTAATCATAACAAGTCACAGAACTTTTAAGAACTAAAAGATTCTCCCAGTTCTGGCCACCTTCAAAGACCTGGTCATTTTAACAGCCAAAGATTCAACATCCCTGGCAAGTAATCATCTGATTTTTTTCCTAAGAATCTCCAGTAATGGAGAATTCAACCCTTGAGGGAGGGTGATACCTCAACACCTGTTCCATTGTCAGTTCCAAATGTTGAGTTTTTCCTTATATTTGGGGCAAGATCTGCTTCCTTATACTATCCACCTAGTCCATCCCTCTGGGCCATGCAGAATAAACCTGCCATCTTCTTGATAAAGAAAAGGTTTTAATCAGGTCCCTCCCCCCTATCACATATGCTTTCAGAATGATTCATTTGACATAATCCCTGTATGCTCCATCAATGTGAATTATTAAAATGTAACCCACAATGTACCAAGGATAAAGGATTAGCAGAAAGGCATTTGTCAAATAAGGCAAATTAAAGCCTACTTTGCACAGCTCCATTTCAAAATGATTATTAGAACCTTCAAATTGAGGCACAGGCAAAAAAAAAATGTAGCTTAAAAATGACTGAGGCAGTGAGAGGGTGGTGTTGAGGTTGAGATAACAAAAAAAAAAGGGCAAACAACACTGATTCAAGTCAACTTTATTTCACATAAAGAGACTGTGGGGCACATGAGACAAAGCATGAAAGCCCTAGAAATGCTCAGGAGCGTGGATGCAACTGGATGATTTAACACGAAGTAGGAGAAACAGATTTTTAAAATAGACTATATATACACACACATACACACATATGTATATATGTAAAATATTTACATATACACATATTTCACGTACAGGCACATGCACACACTCCACACGAGCTGGAAGGGCAGCACGCAGCCAGCATCTGCAGGGGGCCGAGGAAGGGGTGTGGGAGGGGGAGGACTAAGGCAGAGGCCATGCTGGGTCCCCTCAGTGGCTCTTTAAGCACATGCGGCTGCGGTGTCCTGAAGAAAGGAAGAAGACGTGGGTTTGCGTCCCAGCTCGGGCAGCCCCCGGCCAGGCTGACCTCGGGCTCTCCGAGCCTCGGCGTCCCCGCCCGTCAAAGGGGGCGGGGCGAGGTGACCTCGGGGTTAGGGCACCAGGGGCCTCGAGCTCGGCGCTGCCTGGATGCCGGCCCCTTCATCCGGGGCCTCCCCGCTTAGACACGAAGCTCCCCGAAGGCAGGCTTCGCATGTGCCCCCGCCCCTTGGCCGGCGCCCCGCACTCGTAGGGGCTTAATAAGGGCTCGGTAGCGGACTCCAAAGGGGTTAATAAATGCTCGTTCTCGGGGCCCGGGTGCACCGAGCTAACTCCGGCCGAGCCTCAGCTTCTCCAAGGCGGGCCAGGAGGCCCCGTCCGGTCCCCCCCCCCCTCTAGCCGGCCCGGGCCCAGCCCCCGCGGCGGAGCGGAGCGGCCTCTTACCCGAGGGCGCGGGCGGCGGCTCCGGCCTCCTCCCGCGGGACAGGAAGGCCTTGGGCAGCAGCAGGGAGACGCACAGCACGAGGCCCGACACCACGGCCACCTTCCGGAAGGCGGACAACGCCATGGCTGCGCCCGGCCGGCCCAGCCCCGGCCCGACCTGCCCGGCGCCGCTACCGGAAGCGGAAGCCCGCTCAGGGCTCACGGCGAGCCTCGCTCTCGGCCCGCGCGAGGGCGCCGCGACGGAGCGGCGCGAGGGCCAGAACTCCTCGGGACGCGCCCGCAGGCCCATGCCGGGTGGGAGGGTGGGGAGGCGTGCTGGCTGGGGAGGGCAGGAGCGAAGGGCGGGAGGCGGGGGCGTGAACGCAGGACCGCCGCCAGGGGGCGCCTGGAGCCAGGGAGTCAGCGCGTGCGGATAATGACATCCCGTTACCATCATAGCGCGCATTTCTGGGGGGCTCTAAGGTTTTCGAAGCGCTTCCGAAATGTTATCTCATTCGAGGCTCACAACAGCCTTGCGAGTCATATTGCCTCCATTTTACCGTGGAGAAAACTGAGTGAGGCAGAGGTTAAGCGGCTTGTCTAAGGTTACACAGTTAATAAGTGCCTGAGGCTGGATTTGAACTCAGTTCTTGTTTTAAAAAAATCAATTGTTTACTTTAGTTTACAACGTTTAGTTTCATAGACTTTTGAGTTCCAAATTCTCTCCCCTCTCCCCAAGGCGGGGTGGGATCTGACTTGGGCTCTAGCTATACATTCACTTTAAAAATATTTCCACAGCAGTCACCTAAAAGAAGAATTAGAATTGATGGGAGGAACCACGAGAAAGAAGGAAAAAAATAAAAAGAACAAGCAGTCTGCTTCCAACCACGGCGTTATCCATCAGAGTCTTTCAGAATTATCTTAGGACCTTGTCTTGCTGAGAAGAGCCCATCAAAGTCAATCGTGAAACAATGTTGCTGTTACTGTTACAATGTTCTCCTGGCTCTGTTCATTTCACTCAACATCAGTTCATATAAGTCTTTCTAGGATTTTCTGAAGTCCGCCTGCTCTTCATTTCTTACAGCGCAATAATATTCCATTACAATCATATACCACAACTTGTTCAGTCGTTCCCCAATGGGTGGGCATCACCTCAACTTTCAGTTCTTGGCCACCCCAAAAAGAGCTGCTATAAATATTTTGTGCATGTGGGTTCTTTTCCCATTTCTATAATCTCTTTGAAATTGTGGTATTGCAGGGTGTAAGGTTATGGACATTTTTATAGCCCTTTGGGCATAGTTCCAATTGCTCTCCAAAATAGTTGGGTCAGTTCACAACTCCACCAACAATTAGGTGAACTCAGTTTATTCTATCCACTGTCTGAAATCCCATCTCAGATACATGCAGCCCCGGGAAAAGAGTGCTAGCCCCGGAGTCAGGAAGATCTGGGTTCATTTCCTGCCTCACACATTTATTAGCTGTCTAACCCTGGACAAGTCATTTAACTTCTATCTGCCTCAATTTCCTCATCTGTAAAATGGGAGGGTAATAATGGCACTTACCTCCTAGGGTTGCTTAGAGGATGAAAAGTGCTTTGCAAATCTTGAAACATTGGATAAATGCAAAATAACATTTCAATTTTTTTGAGGGGGGGTTGGGTCTCTGATTTCATTGGAGTAAGGGACTTAGGATGGAGGAAACTCCCTCTCTCACTGCACAATCCAATAGTCCAATTGTACCAACGTACAGTCTTGGAGAGTTACCCCAAGTATGGAGAGGTTAAGCAACTTGGCCAGGGTTACACTGGCAGTATGTGTCAGAAACAAGACTTGAACCCAGGTCTTTCTTATTACGTATCAAAAGAGCAGGTTTCTTCCTGACTGCATTGCACCACTCTGACAAAGAATAGTTCATGCTAATAACATCAGTTTACATTTCTAGAAGCCAGATTCTGGTTTACAAATACAAACAAAATCCCTTTGCATCTGTGTGTGTGTTCGTCCTTTGTTGCCGAAGAAGACAAGAGAAATGATGACATGACTTGCGCTTGACTTTGTTGTGAGTGAGGGAGGGCTGTGCAGATCACCAGCCTCACTTCTCCTCCCAAACCATCTGAATCCAGTGACCAGATATTCATCAGGATGACTGGAGATGACCCAGGATGAGATTATTGGGGTTTAATGACTTACCCAAGGTCACACAGCTAGTAAGTGTCAAGTGTCTGAGCTGAGATTTGAACTCAGGTCCTCCTGACTCCTGCACTGGTGCTCTGTCCACTGCACCACCTAGCTGTCCCCTGGGTGATGTTTTCCAGTTTCTAAAGCACTTTCCTAACATGGTATACTCACATCTGCCTTGTGAGGGATGAAGTTCAAGTAATATTATTAGCCCAATTTTATAGCTAAAGAAATTGAGGGTTGGAAAAAGGAAAGTGGTTTCTCCGAGGTCACACAGTCAGGGTCAAGAAGAGAGGAGGAGAAAGCACTGGCTTTGCAGTCAGAGAACCTGGGTTCAATCCTTGGCTTTGCCATTTATTTTCTGATCCTGGGCAAGTCCTTTAATCTCATTGGGCCTCAGTTTTCTGATCTGTAAAATATGGAAGTTGGATCACATTATCTCTAAAGACCCCAAAATATGCTCTAAATCTATGATCCTCTGACCAGGTGATGAATTCCAGGTCTCCGTCTCAGTCTGCCATTCTCTGTGTCTCTACGGAGACTCAGTCTCAAATGAACTCCACAGCCCCATCACTACACACACTCAGGACATTTTCCCAAGGGTGGTGTAATAACGAAATGTGCCCTGGTAGTTCTGAATGGTCATTAACTCCTTCATAACCTTAGACAAATGACTTGGCCAGGCTGGACTTAGGAGCTGTAAAGCGAAGGAGTAAGACAAGGTGATCTCTAAGTTTCTTTGAAGTTCAAGATTCAGCATGGTATGGTGGACCTGGAGTCAGGAGACCTGGGTCTCAGTTCTATCTCAGGTCCTCATCAGTTGTGTAACTCTGATGCCTCAGTTTCTTCATTTGTAAAATGGAGATAATAGTTATACTATTAGAGAACATTAATTTTTCACTATTTTGTAGTATATATGTTACATATAATATATTACATATATGTATATATACATATTGTTTTATTATTATAGAATGGAGGCATTGTAAGAAACACATTTTATAAACCTTAGAGCACTTTAGAAATGTGAATTGTTATTCATGGAGTCCCACATGTGCTCAGATGGGGCGATTTCTCATGTGCAAAGAGCTTACTGTATAAGTGTGATCTGGAGAGGAAAAATACATATAAAGAGTGATATCAGCTGACTGAAAGAAATACTAGAGCTGTCGCCAGATGGGAAAATGGGGACACAAAGCCTTTGACATATATTTGAAGCCTGGATAGAGGTCTATGCAGAAGGGCACTGCATTTACATGGCCCTTAGAGGGATGGAATTTGGGGGAAGAATGAGGTAGCCAAAGAATCAAAGAGGAGAGAGGAATCGTGTCCCAAGGAGAAATGAAACACAAATATGGAGGAGCAAGATTTGGACCCTGTCCTTTACTGGTACCATGAGTTATATGGATTATATAAAAGGAAAGAAACAAATATTTATTCGGTACCTACTATGTGCTACATACTGTACCAAGTGTTTTATAAATATTTAATTTCATGCTCACAACTATTGTGGGAGGTAGGTGCTATTATTATCTCCATTTTACAATTGAGGAAACTGAGGCAGACAGAGGTTTAAGTGACTCACTCAGAGTCACATAGCTAGAAAGTGTCTGAGGCAGGATTTGAACTCAGGTCTTTTCAGCTCCAGATCCAGTGTTCTAACCACTATGCCTCCAAGCTGCCTTGGCATCCTTGGAAAGGTGGGATCCACTAAAGGATTACTTGATCCCTCCAGAAAAGGAGAGGAAAGTTTTCTTGACTATCTGTGAAATCAGGTATTCATCCTTTCTCTATTTTTTCTTTTCTTTTATAAATTATACCTTTTCTATATTTAATGTCTAGTCAGCCTGACTTATTGTCCAGGCAACTTGAGAGCCCTTTGGGATATAGCAAGATAAGATAGATTCTGAAGTATTTGGCAGCTAGGTGGCTCAATGAATAGAGTGTCCAGTTTGGAGTCAGAAAGAACTCAGAAAGCTGAGTTCAAATCTAACCTCTGACACTTACTAGCTGTGTGACCCTGGGCAAGTTACTTATCCCTGTTTGCCTCAGTTTCCTCATCTGTAAAATGAGCTGGAGGAGGAGATGGCCAACTACTCCAGTATCTTTGCCAAGAAAACCTCAGATGAGGTCACAGAGAGTCAGACATGACTGAACAAGCGTACTCAAGTATCTAGAGCCTCTCTGACTAGAGGCATGAGTTGGAGAGATTTTGTGAGGCAGTCCCAAAGGAGGGGCACTGTTTTATCAGGGATACATTAATAACACTAATAGGCCCAGGTTCTCCTGTTTATGTTAATGGCATCTAGGCTGTTAACCTTCACATCATCTTTGAATGCTCTTTTTTCATAAAATCCAATCAATCACGATGGCTGACATTTCTTCCTCTTTGATTGCTCTAGTCTGTCCCTTCTTTTCCACTAATACCAATTGTTCAACGGCCTGAGCTCAGGAAACACTCTTTGTACCTGCCAGTGGTACTCTCTGGAATCAAGTACACTTTGTCATCTCTCATGACCAGTTTCTTTCAAAGTCATTCTCATAGCCTACCTCCTCCAGGAAGCTGTCCCTGATCACTCAGTTCTATTCTTGACTCCTAGAACCTTTGATGTCTGTACCATTCATCTGGCCTCTTATTCTAATCTCTTTCCATGTGTGCACACCTGGTTCTCCAACTGAATTTTGAGCTCTGGGAAGTTTGAGACTGGACTTCATCTCCTTATCCTCCAAGGTGGCAGTACTCAGACAATGTTTCTCAGTAATAAGAGCTCCCATTTCTGGAACATATTCACATTTACAAAATGTTTTCTTCATAACAGTTCTGTGATATAGGCAATGTAAGTACCTCCATTTTATAAATGGCAAAATGGAGCCTCAGTGAAAGGAAATCATTTGCCCAAGGTCACACAACTAGTATGTGGCAGAGTGGAATCAATAACCAAGGTCTTCTGGCTCCCAGATCAACTCATTCCTTTATATCAGCTGGAACATCTGTTGTTCTTTTCTGCTCTTGTTATGGGATATGTAAGCCATAATGCAATAGTTCCATATGATGGGGCATTAGTAGGTATAAGTTTGGTCCTTGACATCAACCTTCCGTCTCCCCAATCCTGTAGCCCCATGCAATTCCCAGGATTTGAAGCACTCACTATTTCCTGACCCAGAAGGGGTTTATGTCTTTTTCATTAAAAGCTTCTCTGCACTTCAAGCTCTCATTTATTCATTCATCTAGTCATTTAATCATTTACATATTCATTCATTGATTCGTTCAACAAATCAATTAGTCCATCAATCAATGAGTATTTATTAAATGCCTATTATGTTCCGGGGACTATCTTAGGCACTAAGGACGAAAGTATAAAATATTAAATAATCCTTATTCAAATAGGGAAAATATTTACAGCTTGAATGTAAAGTGAGTGAATAAATCCAAATACAGACCAAATAATTAAATACAATGTACCTAGTGGGGAGGGCACTAACAATTGAGGGAATTAGGAAAATTTTTATATAAAAGGTAATTTTTGTGCCAGGAGAGACACAAGAGTTCTCTCTACAATGTGGGGGACTCATACTACTCATACACACCAGCACAGTGGGCTTGGGAGCAATTTTACATCATAAGAACAATGACCCACTGCATTTAAGAGGACTCATTAAACCCTCTATAGATAGAGGTTTTGGCTTCGAAATAGGTCCTTACTGACAAGTTCTAAGGCTTTGTGTATAGACCTCAACAAACACCGTTAACATATTCTGAGAAGCACTAAGTTAGATGTTGCCAGCCAACAATGGGTAGCAGGCTAGCCAAGTATGAGTTCATTGTCCATTAACGGCTAGGGATGGATAAGGTGGAAGTTGACGCCATAGGCACCTTGAGTCCAATTCCACAGTGATACTCAAGCAAGAGGTAAAACACAACAGAGCTGAGTCCCTAATAGAAGAAAGCCCAGCTAAGAGCCTTCCACCAGAGGATGCTCTATTGGGAGCTGCAAAAATTTGTATCATGACCTCAATCCTCTCTCCTCTGATTGTCCTTACATCACAGAGGCCAAGAACAGCTCCAGGAAAAGGTTAGTTCTACAAGAGGTAATTTAGATCATAAAGAAATTTAGAAAGGGAGGCAAAAGTAACAATTTCGTTACTGTGTTAAATTTAACAGAGATTTTAATATGCATTTTAGAAAAAAACAATATGTAACCGACATTCATGATTTTATATACATTCCTTTTGTATGTGTTTATATTGATTTGTGTATGGTTGTTGATACCTGTTCAGTTCAAAATATGCAACCATAATTTCATTAGTTTTGAGAACATTCACATGGTACTTTTCCAGAAGACAATCAGCATCTTCCCTGTAACTTGGAGAGTCAGACACTTGCCTAGAGTACTGAGAGGTTAATGAGCTTTATTAGGGTCAAACCATTGATATGTATCAGAAGTGGAACTTGAAAAAAGATCTTTCTATCTCTGAAGCTGGATCTCTATTACAATATGTTGCCTTATAAATTCATAATAGTAAAAAAAAATTTAAAAAGAAGTGATTCAGGTCACAAGAAGGATGTTTGACACTGGATAACTCAAGCTTTCCTCCCCAAGGCCAATCTGCTGTTAAGAAGACAACTGAGACTTCAGTTAGCCAAGGAGTGCCATACTGAATACAACCAATCAGCCCAAAGTAGAAGAAGGCAGTTGCCACTACCCAAAATCTACTGAACCATGATCATAAAAGTGGATATGTTCAGTCAGGATGTGGGAGAATTCTATGTTTGGCCGAGAAAATTCAAGAAAGGATCAGAGTGTCTGGTATCTTATCCTGCCAGATGATGTTCAGAATCTTCATAGGACAATTCAAATGGAAGCAATTTGGTTTCCTGGCATGGTGCTGGTTTACTGTCCAGGTTTCATGGGCATTCAGCAATGAAGTCAGCTGTAGGCCTTCAGTCTGATAGTCAGTCTAATACCTCTTCTCTCCCACACTTTACTTTGGAGCTTCCCAAACACGGGGCTAGATCTGGCAATGCATGTGTCAACCTCATCATTCATGTGTTTGAGAATATACTCTCAAGGTAAGTGAACTTATCCACAGCATTCAATATTTTTCCATTTGCTGTAATTGACAGTTCCACATATGGAGGGTGTGGTACTGGTGGATAGAGAACCTCTGTTGTCTCAATGTTAATTGTTTGGCCAAAGTTAGAACAAGCAGCAGAGAACTGGTTCATACGTTGTTGCATCTCAGCCTCAGAGGCTGCATTGAGTGCACAAGAATGAACAAGGGCACCCAAAGAAGGATGAATGAATTTCCCCCAGTTTCAGAGAGGCAGTGGGAAAATATAGACTTCAGAACTGTAGTAAAGATTGTACCCTAGGGAAGAAGTGCTTTAACTCAATTATTAATAGCCTACCATCAATGAGCCAACGTAGTTGGGTATGCAAAGATAAAAATAAAGTGTCCTCAAAAAGCTTGTTTCGTTTGTTTCAGTAATGTCTGAGTCTTCATGACCCATTTGGGGTTTTCTTGGTAGAGATACTGGAGTAGTTTTCCATTTCCTTCTCCAGCTTATTTTACAGAAGATGAGACTGAGGCAAATAGGGTTAAATGACTTGCCCAGGATCAAACAGCTAGAAAGTGTCTGAGGCCAGGTTTGAACTCAGGAAAATGAATCTTCCTGACTCCAGGCCCAGTACAAAACAACTTACAATTCACAGATCAAAAAGCATATATCATGTCCTTTTCATTTGCAGGTAAGCATCAGAGTTAGAATTCAAATCCCATTTCTCCTAATTTCAAGTCTAGGGTTTTCTTTTTTCTTTTTTTAAATTTAATTTATTTATTTAACTTTTTACATTCATTTTCTTTTTTTTAAATATTTATTTATTTATTTAACTTTTTACATTCGTTTTCACAAAATTTTGGGTTCCAAATTTTCTTCCCATTTGTCCCCTCCCCACACCCCAATACACTGAGCATTCTAATTTTCCCTATCACCAATTTGCCCTCTCTTCTATCCTCCCTCCCTTCTCTTGTCCCCATCTTCTCTTTTGTCCTGTAGGGCCAGATGACTTTCTATTCCCCATTAACTGTATTTCTTATTTCCTAGTAGCAACAACAATACTTGACAGTTGTTCCTAAAACTTTGAGTTCCAAATTCTCCCCATCCCTCCCTCCCCACCCATTCCCTTTGGGAAGGCAGGCAATTCAATATAAGCCATATCTGTGTAGTTTTGCAAATGACTTCGATAATAGTCGTGTTGTGTAAGACTAATTGTGTTTCCCCTCCATCCTATCCTGCCCCCCATTGTTTCTATTCTGCCTTTTGATCCTGTCCCTCCCCGAGTGTTGACTTCAAATTGCTCCCTCTTCCCTTTACCCTCCCTTCCATCATCCCCCCCACCCTGCTTATCTCCTTCTCCCCCACTTTCCTGTATTGTAAGATAGGTTTTCATACCAGAATGAGTGTGCATTTTATTCCTTCCTTTAGTCGAATATGATGAGAGTAAACTTCATGTTTTTTTTCTCAGCTCTCCTCTTTTTCTCTCCACTGAAAAGTCTCGTGCTTGGCTCTTGAATGAGAGATAATTTACCCCATTCCATTTCACCCTCTCTCCTCCCACTACATTTCTCTCTCCCCGTTTCCCTTAATTTCTTTTAAGATATGGTCCCATCCTATTCAATTCACTCTGTGCTCTCTGTCTCTGTATGTGCGTGCACACGTGAACGTGTGTGTGTGTATGCATGTGTGTGTATGTGTGTGTGTGGTCCCACCAACTACCCAGATACTGAAAAGTTTTAAGAGTTACAAATATTGTCTTACCATGTAGGAATGTAAACAGTTCACCTTTGGTAAGTCCCTTATGACTTCTCTTTGCTGTTGACTTTTTCATGCTTCTTTTCATTCTTGTATTTGAAAGTCAAATTTTCTTTTCAGCTCTGGTCTTTTCATCAAGAATGCTTGAAAGTCCTCTGTTTCATTGAAAGACAGTATTTTTCCCTGAAGTATTATACTCAGTTTTGCTGGGTAGGTGATTCTTGGTTTGAGTCCTAGTTCCTTTGACTTCTGCAATATCCTATTCCATGCCCTTTGATCCCTTAATGTAGAAGCTGCTAGATCTTGTGTTATCCTGATTGTATTTCCACAATACTTGAATTGTTTCCTTCTAGCTGCTTGCAATATTTTCTCCTTGACCTGGGAATTCTGGAATTTGGCCCCAATGTTCCTAGGAGTTTCTCTTTTTGGATCTCTTTTCATGTGGTGATCGATGGATTCCTTCAATACTTATTTTGCCCTCTGGTTCTAGAATATCAGGGCAGTTTTCCTCAATAATTTCATGGAAGATGATGTCTAGGCTCTTTTTTTGATCATGGCTTTCAGGTAGTCCCATAATTTTTAAATTGTTTCTCCTGGATCTATTTTCCAGGTTAGTTGTTTTTCCCATGAGATATTTCACATTCTCTTACATTTTTTCATTCTTTTGGTTTTGTTTTGTGATTTCTTGGTTTCTCAGAAAGTTGTTAGCCTCCATCTGTTCCATTCTAATCTTGAGAGAACTATTTTCTTCAGTGAGCTTTTGAACCTCTTTTTCCATTTGGCTAATTCTGCTTTTGAAAGCATTCTTCTCCTAATTGGCTTTTTGAACCTCTTTTGCCAATTGAGTGAGCCTATTCTTCAAGGTGTTATTTTCTTCAGCATTTTTTTGGGTCTCCTTTACCAAGGTATTGACCCGTTTTTCATGCTTTTCTTGCATCTCTCTCATTTCTCTTCCCAGTTTTTCCTCCACCTGTGTAACTTGATTTTCAAAATCCTTTTTGAGCTCTTCCATGGCCTGAGCCCACTGGATATCCACCTCGGATGTCTGGGATAGAGAGGCCCTGACCTCCACATCTTTCCCTGATGGTAAGAATTGTTCCTCCTCATCAGAATTGAAAGGCAGGAACATCTGTCCCCCGAGAAAGTAGCTTTCTATGGTCTTATTTTTTTTTCCCTTTTCTGGGCATTTTCCCAACCAGTTACTTGACTTCTGAGATTCCTCTCCACCCCTGCGTAAATCTGCCCAGCTAGTGCTTGGGGTCTGAGATTCAAATGCTGCTCCCCAGCCTCAGGGCTTTCAGGGGTGGGAGCGACTGCTATTCAATGTGAGCTTAAGTTGTGGTGCTCAGGTGGGGGCAGGGCCGCCTCCCAGGCTCAGTTCCCTCAGGGGGTTTATGCAGAGATCTTCGGTAATGGCCCTGAGCTCCTGTCTACTCCAGGAGTCCTGGGCCACCACCGCTGCCTCTGCCACTGCCTCTGCCGCTGCCTCCTGAGGGGGCCCGAGCCACGAAGACTCCCCACTCCCCTCTCAGCCAGCCCAGAAGTCTCTCTCACTGACCTGGAGCGCCTGTGGGTGGAGGGACCTTTGTGGCCCCCGGAGGTTCCGTCCCTGAAGCCTGCTCCACTCTGCTCCTCTCGGGGCTGTGCGGCCAGGGCAGCACAGGGGTAGGCTCCACTGTCTGGTGCGCGACGGACCCCTGGGGATGGCTTTCCAGGGCTCTCTGGAATAGAAATCTCTTCCACTGTGTTTCTGTGTGGCTTGCTCTGCTCCAGAATTTGTGGGGAGTTGTTTTTACAGAAAACTTCTGGGCTGTGGATTCAGAGCTAGCATACATGAGTCTTTCTACTCCACCATCTTGGCTCCTCCCCCAAGTCTAGGGTTTTCTTGAGCAATGATTTGAAAAAAAAATGTATACATTAAACATTTATTTATTTATTTTTAATTTTCAACATTCACTTTCATAAGTTTAAAATTTTCTACACCTCCCTCCCCTCATTTTGTTTTGAAACAACAGATATTTCCCAACAAACACTGGAAGAAAACTTATTACAATGTTTATTTGATTGCCTTCTTTCCTCTCCTCCTCCTTTCCCTCCTCTTCCTTCTCTCTGCTCTTCCTCCTCCTCTTCTTCCAAAACAAGTTTGGTTATCATTTATAAACAAGAAGGGTTGTGTTACTATTATTCATTGTGGAATTGGACCAGAGTTTTGTCAGTCACTGACTTGATTCATATTTTTTTCAGCCATATATATATCCTTTTTTTCCTTGGCCATCACTTCATGTGTGCCTTCTCAGTTTTTTCTGAATTCTTTGTTGTCATTGCTTTCAGGCAATATTTTCTCTGCATTCACATTCCATAATTCAGTGCTAACCCTGAAGTCAGGAAGATTCATCTTCCTGAGTTCAAATCTGGCTTCAGACATTTACTAGCTGCATGACCCTGGGCAAGTCACTTAACCCTGTTTGCCTCTCTTTCTCGTCTGTAAAATGAGCTGAAGAAGGAAATGCAAACCACTCCAATATCTTTGCCAAGAAAACTGCAAATGGGGTCACGAAGAGTCGGACATGACTGAAAATGACTGAACAAATACAACAGCCACCATAATTCACTGTCATTCTCCAATCACGGATCACATATTTTGTTTCCAGTTTTTTTTTTTGTTATCAGATAATGCTGCTATGAACATTTTTGTACATCTGTCTTTTCCTGCTGTCAATAATTCTCAGGATATAATGACAGGAGTGGAATTTCTTGGTCACAGTATATGCACAATTTAATACCTTTCCTTGAATAATTCCAAATAGTTTTCCAGAATTTGGAACCAATTCATGGGCTTCATCAGCAGTGAGTTATTATACCTGTCTTTCCCAAACCCCTCCAACAATGCATTTTCCCATCTTTTAGCATCCTCACTCCCTTGATGAGTGTGAGGTGATACCTAGGGGTTGTTTTAATTTCATGGGATCACGGATTTAGAGCTTGAAGAGAGCTTAGAGGTCATCTGATCCAACTTCCTCATTTTACAGATAAGGAACCAAAGCACAGAGAGGTTAAGTGATTTATATCTTGTGGTCACACAGGTAGTAAGAGGCATGGCCAGGATTTGAAACATGGTTCTCAGACTCCAATTCCAATGCTCTTTCCACTGACTCTCAGTTTTTTTTTTTTTATCATGAGCAATTTTGACTTTTAAGGTTGCTATTGATGGCTCTCCTTTCTTCTTTGGAAAGCCTTTGGTTATATCTTTTGATCATTTGTCTTTTGGGGAATGACTCATACATCTAGTGTTGGAAGGAATCTCATTGAACACTTTGGCCAGCTCCTTCATTTTACTGATGAGGAACATGAAACTCAGAAAAGGTCAAAGTCTTGCCCCATCCTAGTTATTATCATCAAAAGCAGGATTTGAATCCAGATTCTCTAAGGGTCTTTCACTGTATGTCCCCCCATAATGTCTAGTGTTCTTCCTAGTGCATTTTCCTTTGAAGTACATTTCAGATTCACCGCTCCCCTCAACCTGATTTCTTCTTGGACCAGTTTGATTTCTTCCAGACTTGAGGGCTGGAAGGTCTTTCTTGGAAGGTGGTATTAATATTAATGACCCCTGCAGGGGAGTGCTAGCTGCAATACAGCATGCTGAGTTATCAAGCCGGGGCAGCAGAAGGCATGAACTGCCACTCAGGCTGTATAAAACGATTATCTTTCGGATTAAAGGCCGATCTGCAGCTTCATTTATTTTCTACAGCTAAAATTGGCCAGTGTCATGGTTGCTGCTGGATGGTGAGTGCAGCCTGAGTGCTCCGGCCCCGTCTATCTCTGACCCCCTCCCCACCAGATTCATTTCAACTGCCTGCTCCCTTGCTCAAAAATTAAATAAAGTGTATGTTGGGGTGGGGGTGAAGGAGGGGGAAGGCTCTACCCCCGTAGAGACTGTATCAAAACCCATTTGCCTGGAGGTATGGTTTCCTGCTGTCTGCCCAAGCTTAAAGACACCTGGCTTCAGAGAGCCAAGTGCTTAGAAGAAGTGCATGTATTCTTAGAGGGAGTGTGGTGTAATGAGAGAACTACCAGTCAGGGAGACCTGGGTTCAAATTCCAGGTCTCCCATTTACATACATAGTTATATGTCTCAGGCTAAGTCAATTAAATCCTTTGAGCCTTGTATTTGTGATCCTTAAAATGGGAATGACACTAGGTATCCCTATCTTGCCAGGGACTGGAACAAGGCGTCTCCAAGTTAGCTATTCCCTCACCATGCTATGGAACATCCCCCTCCCATCTAGCGCTCTTTTATATATTTTCTCCTCCAAGGTTAACACTAGTTAGTATTTATATAATAAATTACAATTTGCAAAGAGATTTATATATGTTAACTCATTGAATCCTTAGAACAACCCTGAGAGGTTAAGTGCTAATATTATCCCTATTTTACAGATGGGGAAACTGAGTCTCGGAAAAGTTAAAGGATTTGTCCAATGTCACCCAGATAGAATCTAAGGCAGGCTTTAAACCACTCCACTGCTCCGTCTGGGTGCCATTTTGAGTATAAGCTTCTTGAAGGCAAGGACTTGACTGATTGTTCCTATTATACCCCCAATGCTTAACACAGTGCTTGGCATATATACTTAATAAATTGTTTGCCTATTTATCTATATCTATCTGTCTGTCTGTCTGTCTATCATTCAATCTAAGGAAGCTTGGGGAGATGGATAGAGCAGTAGTGCTCTCTGTCTCAATTTCCTTAATAGCAAAAAGGGGATAATAATGGCACCTACCTCCCAGGATCAAATGAGATATTTATAAATCATTTACCACAGTGCCTAGCATATAGTAAGCACTTAATTAATGCTTATTATTAATCATTCTTGGATGCCTCTATTCTGTGGCATCAGTCAGAGCCCCTTTATGAGGAATAACTGGGAATTAGTATGCTCAGAGAAATGACCATCAACTTCATCTGGGGCAAGAGGAATGAAACATGCTGTCAGTTGCTTTTTCTGGTGGAGGGTGAAAAGGTAGGCGGGGGCAGGACACTGCACTTTGAGGGGGAGAAAGAGCCCTTGGGTGCTAGAGATAATGTGGGGCTTCTGGGAACAGAACCAGAGTTTGAGAGGAAAGGCAAGAGCAGAGGGCATTCAGGGATATGCTGGTAGATATTTAACATCTGGCTTTTTGGAGGAAAATATGTGTGCATGATACACTTTAAAATTCAATCTGAATAATTAACATTTTCTTCATTACTTTCTTAAGTCTAATTAATCCCTGATTTATAGTATTTACTGATTTCTAAGATGTAAATGCTCACACTAAAAATTTTACAATCATCTCTCAAGCCTAGGTCATCATCTGATAGTTCCTATTTTATCTCATTATATTTTTCTAGCTAAGTGTTAAGGAGTCAGCACATCATAGTGGAAAGAGAATTGGGCTTATAGTCAGGAAGATCTCTGTTCAGGTCCTGTTTCTCACACGTGTTGGCAATGTAACCCTAGGCAAGTCATTCACTGTACTTGGCTCCCAAAGACTTTGTATCCATTCCAAAAATAAATCCCCCCACTAGAATACCCACCCACACCCACATCCATATACCTCCCCCACAAGACAAACTCATTGGCAGTTTGGAGATTCAGCCTTCACTAATAGCCCCTGGAGACAAGTGACCTGTGCTTCAAACGCTGCAGCAGCTGAGTTCAAGCTCTGGAAGGTTCTCTGGGCAGAACTTTGAAAAGGGACTCAGTAATAACCTGTTGGTCTGACCGCCAAGGAGCAGCCCTGGCTAGGTGTAGAGGGCCTTGTCATCAGAGGGTTGCTTCCCTGAGGATGCTTGTTTTTTTGCCTTAGATGCTCAGGAAGCAATCTAGTAAGGTATGGAGGGTTTCGGATCTTCACAAGGAGTGTGTTGCCTACACGGAGGAGGAAATAAGGAAACTTTTGAAGATAAGAAGATTGACTAGAGCAGGCTGCCAGTTCAGAGTTGAGCTTATCAACTGGTTGATGGATACAAGAAGGACATGTTGGAAATGCTTTTTGTTCAAGCCTTTTCCCTGACATGGACATATGCACCTGTGAAGTTTGTAGGGGTGATTTTATAACAGAGCCTAAAACATTTCTTTGTTCCTTCAAAGACCAGCTGGGTTTCTGGAGAATTCCTCAAGAATTTGCTATCAGGGGGTTTATTTAAAATTATAGTTCTTTTAAAGGTTAATATGAATATTGTCACTTAAGCAGGTTCTAAGTTTCTGATTAAACATCTGTTGAACTGTCAGAGGGAAATGCCAGAAAGCCCTCCTGGGGGGCAAAAAAACCCTCTCGAAGAGCAAGAATCCATTGAATAAGACATTGGTTTCGTTAAAAAACCCCTGTGCTATTCAGACATCCTTAGACCAGAGAATCAGTCTCACAGTTGATTCATCTAAAGGGTATCCAGACAGGATTCCATTCCACATTACCCCTGATGAATACTCATTCAGCTTTCACTTAAAGACCTTCAGTGATGGAGAGTCCGTTTCCTTCCAAGTCAGTTCTTTCTAACTTTCAGACAGTTTGAAATGATAGAACTTTTCTTTTTCATGCATCAGTACTCCTTAGTACTCCTAGATTCTGCACTCGAGGGCTAATCAGAACAAGTTGAATACTTTCTTTCCATCACAGCTCTCTTGAAGGCAGTTTCTAGCTACCTTTAAAATCTCTTCTAAGAGAAAAGATGCCCAATTCTTCCAACAAATCCTCATTTGGCAAGCTTGCCAGTTTCTTCACCATTCCGATAGCTCTCCTCTGGATGCCCTCCAGCTTCACAATGTCTTTCTTAAGATGTGGTGTCTGACTCTAAGGTACCACATCACACCTATCAGACTGGCTAACATGACAAAATAGGGAGATGATAAATGTTGGAGAAGATGTGATAAAGTTGGAACTCTGATTCATTGTTGGTCGAGCTGTGAGCTGATCCAACCATTCTGGAGAGCAATTTGGAACTTTGCCCAAAGGTTATAAAAATGTGCATACCCTTTGACCCAGCAATACCGCTTCTAGGGTTGTATCTTCAAAAGATCATAAAAATTGGAAAAGGACCCACATGTACAAAAACACTTATAGCAACTCTTTTGACCAAGAACTGGAAATCGAGGGGATGCCCGTCAATTGGAGAATGGTAAATAAGTTGTGGTGTATGAATGTAATGGAATACTATTTTGCTATAAGAAATGATGAACAGGAAGACTTCAGAAAATCCTGGAAAGACTGATGCTGAGTAAGGGGGGGCAGAACCAGGAGAACATTATACACAGTAATAGCCACAGTCTATGAGGACTGATTTTATAGACTTGATAGACTTAGCCCTTCTCAGAAATGCAAGGACCTAAGATAATTTCAAAGGACTCATGATGGTAAATGCCACACACATCTAGGGATGATTTAGGGTCAGAATGCAGAGCGAAGCAGACTATTTTCCTTTCTTTTTTTGTTTTATTTTATTTTTTCTTTCTCATGTTTTCTCCCATTCATTTTCATTTCCATTGTCATTGTCATTTGACTAATATGAAAATTTACTTAATAGGAATATATTGTAGAGTCATAGCATATTGCATGCTATCTTGGGAAGGGGGAAAGAAGGGAGGGGGAGAAAATTGAAAACTTATGGAAGTGAATATTGAAAACTAAAAAATAATTTTTTTTAAAAATGTTTTTTAAAAAAATATTTAAAAATGTTTTTTAAAAAAACAGGAGGACAGAATTCCTTTGTACCCAAAGATTTTATGTTTCATCTATAACCAGTCTAATAAACTACAGAATAAAGTCCATTTTCCTTAAAAAAAAGATGTGGGGCCTGGCTTAGCATCACATTTCAGATTCAGGAGATATATAGTGAGGCTATTATCTCTCAAAATCTGGGTTCTAGGCCTCCATGAATGCAGTTTAAGATCTTACTAGGTTTTTGTTCTTTGTTTATTTCTTTTTTGATGGTCATGTCTTGCAATTAACTTGTACAGTCCAATAGGTTCCTCAGATCCTTTTCGTGGCAAATATTGTTTAGTCTCGCCTCTCCTGGATCTCAGTTTCCTCATCAAATACTTATGCAGTTGAACTTTTTAGTCCTAGAGTTACCAGCTCCCGATGTTCTCTGGTTCATTTGGGAAAAAACAGCAAGATATAGAGGGCCTGAACTCTCACCATCTGCTAGATCCAGTCTGTTCCACAGTGTTTGGAGGAGGGGATCAAAAATGAGATGACAGAATTTGGGTTTATGATACAGCATAGGATGTATTATAAGGAAGGAAAAACCATGATAACCATGGTTGACTTGGTCAGAACTCTTGAACTGTTTCATTACATCATTTTACCCTATTGTGATTCAGGGGGCAGATATTATCATCCTCATTTTATAAGGGACTCATCCAAGGTCATGTATCTCTTTAATATGAGAGTTGGATAGGAACTCTTTTCTCTAGGCTCAAGGAGCAGAGTGACCTAGATGGGAAAGCACTGAACAACGGGCAAGAAGACCAGTTGATGACTTGAGGAGGACTTTTGAATAAGTCCCTTCTCCTCTTTGGGACTCAGCTTGACTGGATTGGAACCAACAGGTTGAAGATGTAGTAAGGCAGATTTCTGCTCTCGATAGGGAAAGTTCTTTGTTTCCTTCAAAACTCAGCTCAAGAGCTATGTGGTCTTATGTGGTCTTTCCTGATCCCCCTAGTTAGTTATGTCTCCCCTTTCAAAATTGTTGTTCAGTTATTTTTAGTCATGTTCAACTCTTCATGATCCTCATTTGGGACTTTCTTGGCAGAGATACCAGAGAGGTTGGCCATTTCCTACTCCAGCTCATTTTACAGATGAGGAAACTGAGGCAAACGGGGTTAAGTGACTTACCCAGGGTTACACAGCTAGTAAGTGTCCAAAGTCAGATTTGAACTCAGGAAGATGAGTCTTCCAGACTCCAGGTCCAGTGCTCTATCCACTGCTCTACATAGCTGCCATATTAATTTATTTTGTATATATTCTGCATATATTTTTATGTGGATATATTGTCTCCCCTGAGAGAAGGTAAGATTCTTCTATCTGTTTTTATCTGTCTCTAGTACAGGTTCTTAAATAATCATTGATTGATTGATAGACATAACTTTCTTTCTGAAGGCTTGTCATGTGGGGAAAGGTCAGCAATAATGAGAAATAATGAGAAATATGAAATATATAAATAATGAGAAGTGAGGAACAATGAATGGTGGAGTGGACAAAAATTTGGCCTTGGAATTGAGAAGACCTGAATTCAAGTCCCACTTCTGACATATATTGGCTAAGTGACCCTGGGCAGGTCACTTAACTTCTCAGTGATCAAGAAAACTAAGACTCTAAGTTTTGTAGAAGGTGCTGGCCTGCACTGGTAGAATTTCCTCACCTCAGTGTTCTATCTACTAATGACATTGCAGATCCAACCCCTATCCCTATAAGGAAAAATTTCCCAGAGTAGTGTAGACCACCCCGGAATGTAGGCACTGGAGGTCTTCAAGCAGGGACTGAACAAACGCTTCTCTGGGCTTGGGTGGAAGTAGGAACCCCTCATCCTCACAAGCTCTGAGACACTATGATCTGCAACTGGATCATCTTTAAGGCTCCTCCCATCTCTGATTCTCTGTAATTCTTAGGACTCGGTTTCATTCCATCACTTTTCCCTTAGTTCCTGAGTTGATTGTAGGCGGAAGTCAACAAGGGAAAGATGCTGATAGAACGGACCCTTTCTCCCTGTCTTCCTCTGGACCCAAGAGCTCCCTTAGCTATATAAACTGAACAAAGGTAGTGATCTCCCTGAGGGTAGGCCTCTTGCCTTATTTATCTGTGTCTTCCCCCATCCCAACCCCCTGGCAGAAAGAGATCTGGGTGCAGAAGTGTCCAATCCCAGCAGGAGTCAGATGGCATTTGTGGCTGTGAATTCAGTGGCAATAACATTTCTCCAAAAGAGAACTCTGAGCCCATGCACTGCCTTTACTCACTGGGTGACCTTCGGATAAATCTCTTCCCTTCTCTGAGTGTCTGCTTCCTTATCCATAAAGACAGAGTAATTGCAATCCTGGCACTACCCATCTTGAAGCATTATTGTAAGCCTGAGAGCATGGGAGAACTGGGAAGAAACAATTAGTATTATATGAAGCACAAAGAGCCAAGGAGAAGGAGGTGCTGTCACTGTGTTTGAACAGAACTGTCAATTCACTGAAAACCTCCAGAGGTACAACTAGGAATTTTTGCACTCAAGGCTAGAGATTCAAAGTGGGCCTTTAGTTGAGGGGAATAGCAAGGAACACAGTGGGGTGGGGGAGCATCTCACTCTAGCATCCCATTTGGTACTTTCTTATTTTAACCAAGTATTCCTAATAAAGAGTAGTTAAGCTCTGTCCTTTATATGATGCTGAAAGTCTGTGAATGCTGTCAACCATCAAAATTTGACACTCTGAGATGAAGCCCCACTGGCCCCCTCCTAGCTGCAGCTCTTCTAATTCCTCACTTGCTGCCCCTGGGCTAAGATCAAGGAGAAAGGAATGTCCCCGTTGGCACCTAGAGGAGTCAGGTCTCCTCAGGGCTCCCTCAGTGTCCAGTGACTTACCTCTCCCTCCCTTCCTGTAGTTGGGTTGACAGGGAGAGGAAAGAGTCACACTTGAATACCTTAGGCCCTCCTGCCATGAAAATAGGAGAAACCATCTTCAGGTTCAATTAATTAAACAAACTGATATAAATTCCTCACTTAAATCATACTTTGCATATCCATAATCTCTGCACTACATTTTATGTATACTTTCCCCTGGGGGAAAAATTTCTGAGCATAGAAATGCTTTCTCACATAATCTTGCTACAGCACACTCTCTCCTATAAATATTCATTCCACTGCCAAAACATCCTGAGCTTCCCCCAAAGGTGAAATATGGGTAATGTACTTTGTCTTCTGGGTATAAATATTATCCAATACATTTTGGTTAATATGAATACACTAATTATTCTTGTAACCCTTTTTAAAAGGGTCATCTTCATGATGTGAATGTTAAAAAAATGTAATTACAGTAATTGGATACTTAATCTAATTAAAATGGGCTTTATCTTTAATGGGAATTTTTCTAAAGAGGCAGGATGACAATTGACTTTTTGATAATAACTATTTTCTTTCAGCCAGCAGACACAGTTGATGTGAAGTCGGGAGATCTGGGTGCAAGTCTAAGCTTTGCTCACTTGGATGACCTTGGGAAAGTCACGACTTTTCTGCACCTCAGTTATCTCCTGTATAAAATGAAAGGGCCAATCATAGCTGACCTTTAAGGGCTCCTTTGTGTGTGAAATCGTATGACTCCTACTTATGACCAGAGAAGGATGTGGCCAGTCACGTAGTGAGTGTGAAGGAGGAAAGGCATGTGCTCCATGAGATAGTAATTCTGAAGGATTTATGGAAAGACAAGGATTCTTAGAATGAGAGACTTTGGTTTGTGTAGGTGGAGGGAAGGTACACACTGCTTAGATGATGTACTCACCAAAAGTCACTCCTCAAAAATAGTGTCTTGACTTGATGGAGTCCTACCTGCTTTTATGATCTGAATACCCTTAGCCCCTCCTGGTCCCCCTCCTCCATCTCAAAGGGCTTGTGACTGCCATAGGAGGGGTGCAGGCTGAAAATAAGGACCTTGGCTGAGCAGCACACTGGCACTTCATGCACATTTTTAGGAGGAAGGGGAACAGCCATAGTAGTTCAAGCCTTGAGATGCTCTGATCAGGGTCTGGGCATCTTAGGGAATTGTCCTTCTGCTCCAGAGAAGTTGTCCCACCCTGAATCTGGAAATAGTTCCCAGACTGTCTTTTTCTTCCTGGAAATCTTTTCTTTAACTCTCCCCTAACATATCTTCTGCTCTCCATATGAATTAAGTTCAGTTCAGTAAACGTTGATCCCTATTGATCATATGTGCTACCCTGTGATTGATGCTGAAGGGTATATGGAGAGAAATAACTCACAGAACCTGCCCTTAAGGAGTCTCTAATCTAATAAGGCTTTGACAGTTATGATGTTCCCTTTGTTCTTTGTCTTTGTACAACCCCCTCTTAGCCCAATACCTGGCATACAGTAGGTGCTTAATAAACTCTTGAATGAGTAGGAGGAAGGGTGAATGAGCTAAGTGCAAAGGAGTCAGGCAAAACTCTGAGATACTTGAGGAGAAAGACAACACTTCCATGTGAGGTGGGTGGTGGGGTCAAACCTCATTGGAAGTCACCAAAGCAAAGGTCAGAGCTGTGTGTTAGGCAGCTTTCTCATGCACCTGTGAGAGGAGGGATGGCACGGGGATAGACTGAAGGTAGGGAGACTCATTAGGAAATGCTTATCTAGTCCAGGTGAGTGTCAGTGAGGGCCTGAACTGGGCGGCTGCTTGAAGAGGAGGAGCCAGATCCACTGGAGGCCCAAGGATGCTAAAGGCTCAACTAAACAGGGGTGAGCTAATGTCTCTAAAGTTGTAACTGTTCCCAGAGAATTCATCACTAGGAGTCATATTTGCACTTCTGTTGTCAATTAAAAATATCTGTTTGTTTAAATGGAACCTCTTTGGTCTATTATAGTCCCTCTTGCCTGTTAGGGAGAGATAATATAAAATGAGGCAAAGGAATTACAAATGTCTTGTATTTTCAGGCACCATTCCCCCACTCCTGTACCCCCAGCTGATATTCTGCACTATTTATATCATAGATGGGAAAGCATTTTTACAGGTAGAAACCAGTAAATGAATGAGAGGATGTAATGTAGTGGGAAGAGTCCTGGCCTAGGAATCAGGAGAATCAACAGGCCCCATTCTTTCATTGAACTTGCTGTGCGACCTTGGGCAAGTTACCGAACTCTCTGGGACTCGTTGACCTCCTCTGTAAGAGGCAGGGCAGGCTAGATGATCTGTAAGACTTCTAGTTCTAGTGTCCTATGGTCAGAGATAATTTTTATTACTGTATTTTGAAATGGCCAGTCCAAGGGTAGGCACTCAATAAAGATTCGATAAATTAATTTCATTATATCGAATTGAATTGCACCAAAATAGAAGGTCTTAGAGCAGAGATGAGATGTGGTCAGACCTGTGCATTAGGAAGATTAATTTGGCAGCCTGTGCAGGGCGGATTGGAGAGAGGAGAGGATGGAGGCAGGGAGACCAGGTATAGTAGCTCAGGAAAGGAGGGATGTGGGCCTAAATTTGGGTGGAGATCATGGAAGTGTGCATGGAGAGATGTTGGAAAGGAGGAATCAGCAGAACCTAGTGATGGCCTGGATGTAGACCAGGTAACGGTGGGGGCAGGGTGCATGTCACACAAGGAAGAATCAGATAACATTTCTAGTCTCAGTAGACTAGAAATATAGCCTCAACCCACCTTTCTAACTCTACTTTGTACCACTCAAGTGCCTTACATGTACCTTACACATCAGGAGGACCCCTCTGGCCCTGATATATCATGGGCAGTTCCTCTTCTCTCCATCCTTCAAAGCGTGAAGCTTTCCTTGGTTACCACAGCCTATAATGATGGCCTCCTCCTCTGAAGTCATGCAGCTTTTTCATGTGTCCTATTATAAATAGGGACATGGTAGGGAAAAGAGAGGAGAACCACAGCCTCTGGACCAAACTGGCTTATTATATTGTTGTTGTAAAACTGAGTGTATTGAAAAGGAGAGAATGAGACCTCTTGGTCTTTGAGCAGTGCAACTGTCTGTTGTTGGGTGCCTTTCCCCATGTGCCAATGTTTGCATACCCCTGCATTGTGTGTGTCTGGAGAAGGCTTGTAAAGTTTCAAATTGTGCTGAATGCTCCCTGAGGTCTTGGCACCCAAGAAAACCAATAGGCTAGGAGATTATGGCTGACATAAGATCAGTAGATGCTGCACTCTTGATGAAAACTTTTGAGACCTTGGTTATTCTCTTGGGCAGTCTTGGTAATCAGAAGTTGGAGGAGTCTGGCAGTCAGAGGTCATAGTCAGAGTCTTATCAACAGCATTCATAAGACACTTATGCAAATGACTTCGTATTGTTATTTCTTTATCTTTTGTTTTTTCGAGTATAGGAATTTCATGTTCCCAAGCTCTACAAGGATCAGGACCTGTATCTCCTTTATTTATTTATCTCTGTCACCTGCCAGTGTCCATCACAGGGCTTCACACATAGTAGAAGCTGGTTAAATACTAATTGAATATTAGAGTCATAAGATCATAGGTCAAGAGCTAGAAGAGACCTCAGAGACCATCTGGTCCAACCCCTTCATTTTACAGATGAGGACACTGAGACTCAGAAGGGTTAAGTGACTTGTCCAAAGTCACACAGAAAAGTTAAACAACTTTCCCCAAGAAATCTTCAACAGTGGGATTTGAATCTAGTTTAATGAATAGACGAATGAAATCTAGTCCAATCTCCTCATTTTATAGATGGGGAAACTGAGGCCAAGAGAAATGATTTGCCTCCAAATCACACAGTGAAAGTAATTACAGAGTTCAGGATGGAGATACATGGAGTACTATGACTGCTTCTATGCCTCTTAACATAATTGCTCTTCTCTGGCATTTTTTAATAGGACTGAGTGTGGAAATATGTATGATTTATAATCTAGACAGTATATAACAGCAGGATGTAAATGAATAAAATATGATCCTGTAATGGTCTAAGAATAAAGAAGATCAACACAAGAAACAGCGAGAAGGAAGATCCCAGAGTTCTGGACACAGGAGACTTGGCATCTCCTTTTCCTAGTACATTGCCCTGGACAGCTGTCCTAGGCAGGCATCCTGTGATGGTAAAGTCATATTTGGAGTCCAAGGAACTGAGTTTTAATCCCAGGTTGGCTACTTGCTAATCTCTGTGATCGTGAATAAATCAATCACCCCCTCTGAACTTCTTTCCTAATCTACTTATTAGATGTGAGACCTTGGTAAGGTTACTTTCCCTTTCTGTGGGAATGAGCTTGGGCTGTTGATGTGTACTAAGGCTAACAAAAGAACATTTTAAAATTATATTAAAGTATTCATTAAGGTTTACTATATGCCAGTTACTGTGTTAAGCCTGGAAATACAAATTCGAGCAAAAGTGAGGGAAGTGTGATAAGGAGTCATTTATTAAACACCTACTATGTGTCAAGCACTTTGTAAATGTTACCTCATTTGATCCTCACAAGAATTCTAGGAGATAGGGGCTACTGTGAAATCTATTTTACAGTTGAAGCAACTGAGGCAGAAAGAGGTTAAGTGAAAGAGACTAGATTTGCACTCAGGTCTAACAGGTCTAACACTCTGTCCACCATGCTTCTTAACTGCCCACAGGAAGCTTACGTTCTTAGGGGATGGGGCATGGTAGACAAAGTATTCTTGAGAGTCAGGAAGAGAGCTAAGAGGTGATTGGGGCTGGCATGGATACTTCCTCAAACGGAGGTTCCAAATGAGAACTCACCAATCAGAAAAAGAAAATGAGGTTGTAGAGGCATCTTCTGCAAGCTGAGCCATGCTGGGGCACCAGAAAAATCCAAACAGATAAAATGGGATGATGATAATGAGTGATAGTGAGAAGACTGAACTGCTCAGTCATCTTCTCTACCTTCAGTTATAAATTATCTGAGGATAAAGCAAGAATAGTTAAGGAGTTTTAAGAAGTTGAGTGTTCAAATCCCATCTCAAGATGTATGACCTTGGGCAAGTCACTTCATGTCCCTGGGCCTCAGTTTCCTCATCTGTACTTGTTTGTCCTTCATTATTTAAGAAGACTAGTGACCTCATGGAGATGTCTTGACTTGTCAGTCAATTGGATTTAAGTAAGGCAGAGATGCACAAAGTCATCAATCTCACTTTCTTTTCCAGAGTCATTGAAATCCAGTGTCAACACAAAAGTCAGGACAATTGATGTGGCTCGGGATGCAGTGGATGACCTTGGCATCTTCGATGTCTGACCAAGCTCTTCTAGTGGCTCTATAGCGCCTGCTTCAGCTGCCTTCATAGCCGTTGGAACAAATTTTTCTCATCCACCTATTCCACCAGAGGAAGTCTTCACATGCTTGGGGTAGACACCCTCTAACTCATCAATGATTTTGAAGCTTGTCAGTTACCTTCAAACTGAGTTAGCCCATCTGCTAAATTAAATTATTGGAGTATGGTCACTGGGTATGCTACAGCTTCTTGGAGCCACAGATGAGAGTTGGATGGCAGGTAGACATTAAAGTTGGATGAACAGCCCTGAAAAGGGCTTGGCAAGCCCTTGTACCAGAGGTGCTAATCCTCCCTGAACACCCCTGGGCAAGTCACTTGACTCTGCTTGCCTCAGTTTCTTCATCTGTAAAATTAAAGGTTTCTACTAGATAATCTCTAAGATCCCTTCCAACTTCTGATCATTGACCAGACAGAGCTGATGCTCAAGACAAGTGAAGAGACATCCAGAGACCACTCAACTGCTCACTATGAGATCAAGTCACCAGACTTGGATGAGCTAAGGTACTAAAAGGAATGGTAAATGTTGAGTCACATTAGTGATCTTTCAAATACCATGGACAATGGGAAAGACTTTGTAAAAAAGACAATTTTAATTAGAAGAAAAGGAACAAAAGGTATAGTCTGTAAACTCTAGGTCAGTAAGATTGACTTTGGTTCCAATAAAATCCTAGAATACATTACTAAAGGGATGGTTTATAAGAATTTTTAAAGGGAAACAGGTCATGCCAGACTTAGCTTACTTCCTTTTTTGATGGGGTAACTGCACTGCTCCATCAGGGGAAAGATGTAGTATCACATAAAATAGTTAGACTTTAGTAAAGCATTTGACAAAGTCACAGAATCCTTGTGGATAAGATCTACCAGATGATAATATAATGCAATAGGTTCAGAACTGGTTGAATGAATGAGTAGTCATTAATGATTAGCTATCCCCTGGGGAGGAGGTCTCTGGTGGACTACCCTACGGATCTGTGCTTGGTTGGTCTTTGGCTGTTTAATATTTTTTAAAAAATCAGTGATTTGGATCAAAGCCTACATGACATGTTTATCAAATCTGCAGTTGATGTGAAACTAAGGAGGACAATGGATGAGAGTTGAGATCCCAAAAGGCTTTGACAAGCTAGAATATTAAATTGAAACTAGTAAGATGAAATTTAATAAGTATAGATGTAAATTCCTAAACTTTATATTCAAAATATCAATTTCCCAGATGAGTTGTAAGACCAATAAGAGTCAACAATGTGGTGTGGCAACCAAGAATGTTAATGGGATCTTAGCCTCTATCAGAGGCATGTGGTAGCACAGTGGAGAAAATGCTGGGTCAGAAGTCAGGAAGTCTAGCTTCAGATACTCTCTAGCTGTATGACCCTGGACAAGTCACTTAACTTCTGTTTGCCCCAGTTTCCTCAACTGTAAAATGGGGGGAAATAGCATCTACCTCTCCAGAGTTGTGAGGATCAAATGAGAAAACACTGGTAAACAACACAACAAAATAAAAACCAAAAAAGCTCTTCGCTTAGTACCTGCACATAGTAGGCACCATACAAATGCTTACTCCCTATTCAGAAAGGCATAATGTGCAGGATTTTGGATCTAGAATCTAGAATATTGTGTCCCTTACTGGGGACTGTATTTTAAAAGGGACATTGACAAGCTATAGTACATTCGTAAAAGAGAAACCAGTATGGTGAGGGGACTGAAGTCCACGTCCTATAAGAATCAACTAAAGTAGCTGGAGATTTTTGCCTGAAAAAAAGAAAATAAAGGGATTATGACGGCTGTCTTGAAGTAATGTTGACTACTAGCTTCCATGTACATAGCACTTGAAAATGTGCAAGTGTTGCACATTTTTCATCACATTTGAACCTCATAATAATTCTGTGAGATATCTGCTACTATCACCCTAACTTTGCCAGTCAGGAAACTGAGTCTTAGAGAAGTTTAAATGACTTTTCCAGAGTTACATACCAGGGTTTGAGCCCAGGGTTTCCGAATCCCCAGTCCAATGCATTTCGTTCCCTACCATGCAGACTCTCACTATTAGGACTGTTGTGTAGAACAGGGGTCAGGCTTGGTCAAGCTTGTATTTAGGAGATCGAATTAGGAATAATAGGTGAAGGTTGCAGAAAGGCAGATTTTGGCTTAATGGGAAAAAAAACCCTTCCTAATAATTTTTGTTGTTTTCATGGGTTGTTTCAGTCCTGTCTGACCCCATTTGGGGTTTTCTTGGCAAAGATTCTGAAGTGGTTTGCCATTTCCTTCTCCAGCTCATGTTACAGATGAGGAAACTGAGGCAAACAGGGTGGTAAGTGTCTGAAGCCATATTTGAACTCAGATCTATCCTAACTCCAGGCCCAGCGCTCTAGCCACTGTACTATCAACTAACTGCCCCTAATAACTCATAACTAATAATTATAGATATCCCAAAGTAGATTAGGTTGCCTCAGGGTATAAGCAGGTTTCCTACTCCCTGGAGATTTTCAAGAAGATGCTGGATAAAATGTTGGCTCATTTCAGTAGAATATGGAATGCTGTAGAGTTTGGTTGTGCATGAAATGTACGTTTTTTTCTGTATAGAAGAAATCCTTGGTTAGGTAAAAACTGCATGGTCTCTGATGTTTCTTTCAACTCCAGATCTTATGACTTCTGCTCAGGCACATGGAATATCAGCGGTGGAAGAGCTCATAGAACACAGGACAAGAATGTTTAAGTTGGAAGGGACTTTAGGGATCACCTAATCCAACATCTCCATTTTATTAAGGAGAAATTGAGATCTAGAGAGGAGATGTGTCTTTCTCATGGTCTCATAGCAAATTAGTGACAGACTAGTGACAGGCAGGCCCTTGGCTACTAGGGATAGTTCTTTTGTCTGTTTTTTTTTTTTTAATTTAGGATTTTGCTTTTGTCTCCAAGAGTTTCTTATTAAAATGTAACTGCCCCAAGAATGGGTCTCTATAAAATATATCTATTTTGCATTTTCTCTATATCTATATCTGTTGAATCCTGCAGTAAAATGCACGGCCCTTTAGGGTAGGGAGTGTTTTTTTTTTTTTTTGTTTGTTTGTTTCTGTATCCTTAAGACCTAGATTTGTGCCTTGCTCAAAAAAAAATGGGTATTTAAAAATACCCATTGAATGAACTGAGTGATTAGTTAGCAGACAAGAGAAAGGCATGGTGGGGAGGAGTTAGTGTTGCCAGGGAGCAGGGAAATATGGACACCAGAAGGGAGATTGGGAAGGAGAAACTCAACCTATTTAAAAGGGTTGACTAACCGACTGTTCCTGCAGAACCCCCAGCACAGGGAGAATTCCCTTGACAATATACATCAGCCCTAGCTACACAGAAGGTGAGTTTGACCCCCCACTCCCAGCCTGACCCCTGGCCTCAGAACCAATTCTACCCACTTTCCATGAGGTGGCAGTGCTCAGATAGGGATGCTTGGCCAGCCCCCAGGGTTCAGCAGCCATTAGTGCTCATTGTTTTACAATGTGGCAGCCCAGGAAAGGATGGATGGGCAGTTCTAATTTTTTTTAAAGAGGCCCAATGATCAGATAATTATGGTTCGAAATCTGTGGAGATTAATACCCATCGCCCTCATTACAACTTAGGGGGAGTGAGCCATCCCTAACTACTGGCAGCCTCGCAGTAATTCACTGGAATGGAAAGAGGACACAGTATCTTACTCCCTTCAGCCATCTAGCCTGAGCCCCAGGTCTCAGCACAGGGCTTCTGGCCAAAGAGGCATTGGCCCTGCTAGCCACACAGGTTCACAGCATCCCAAAACAGGAACCCACTACACCCACTCCAGGACTGGCTTGGACACCTGCAGTGACAGCTCACTGCTCTCTAACCTGCATTACATAACATAACCCCTGCATCCACCCCAGGGCTTTCTTGGGTACCTGCAGATGACAGAGAGCTCACTCCTTTCTAACTGGCATTACATAACCGTGACACTGTAAGGTTCGTAAAGCATGTTCCCTCCTACAACACTGCAAGTTATTTGGTGTTTCCATATTATTGTTCTTAT